>JALIRH010000040.1:2547500-4010000 GCA_023055505.1 Callipepla californica brunnescens
ACGTGTTATGGCTCCAGAATTTCCAAAAGCAGTGCATGCAGTACCTTACGTGAGTCCTGGCATGGGAATGAATGTCAGTGTGACTGATCTCTCGTGATTGATAAGAACCTTTTGAGTGCCTTACACAATGGTTTTCTTGTGCGTTTATTGTCAAAGTGGTGAGAGGCATCCAGTATCTTGAAGACTTTTCTTTCAGCCAAGAATTCTTAACATTTGTGGAGTTCATCTTGGATTGTAATGAATGATTAGTTCAAAACACAACACCATTTTCTACACAATTTCAAGATGAAGCTTGACTGACATGCACAGCTAACATGGAAGTACTGTATTCTAACTGAAGTCGTTGTACAGGCAGCACACCAGTTTCTGCAGCCACCGTTGTTAGTCCCTTGGTTCATATTGACTTAAGCACACTTGACATCAATTGCATCAAGATGTGACATGTTTTATAAGAAAAAAAAAAAAGAAACATTTAAAAACGAAAAAAAAAATATTTTTAGGTATTTTCACAAACAAAAACTGGCTTTTAAATAAATTTGCTTCCATAATGGTTACATGTGACAGATAAAAAGAAACGAAGGAGTCTAGACTGCGGGGAAAGTGGAATATCGAAACAAGGCTTCAGGCATCAGTTCCATATTTTTCAAAGCCAAATATGTAATGTTGAGAAGAGAAGAAATAATAATTAAGAGGTTCAAATCTTGTAATTTAATATTGTTATTAAAATTTTGCTGTATATCCTATTCTTTAACATTTGGTGTTAATATCAAATTACTTGGCAATGCTTGACATTTGAAATAAACTTTTTTCTATGGTTTTATTTGCAAGCGTTCCATTAATTATACTAGCTACAGTTAGATTATAAAGAGTCTGAGATGTAAAAGGACACTGTCAAGGTTGGGGTAATGTTTTAGATTTTGGCAGTGTCGCTATTCCCAGCTTATTTGAATCAGCATTTTTTTTTTTTTTTTTCTGTGGGTGAACCCAAGCTGTGATGCTCAGATATGCATTTTGAACTCTGTTGAACAAGGTTGCTCTGGGTTGGAGTGGTACTTCATACCAGCACATGAGGAGTCAGACAGGTGCTGATTCAGAATCCAGCTCCTCTTAACTCTGACGTGCAGGGACTTATGATCCAAAGATTTGGTTCATATCTATCTCTACTTTTGTACATTTGTGTTAATAAATATCTGTACAGACAGAGGAGACTATTGGTAAAAACAGATAAACTGTAAGCACTGAAAGAGTGTTAAATATTTTTTTAAAGTTTGAAGCAAGAACATCTAAAAATTGTTTTTGAAGGATGCGGTTTACAAGCTCTGAAAAGGTAATTCTAAGCAGTAGCTAGTAAAGTTCTTTGTTGAGAGGTGAAAAAAAAAAAGAAAACCTTGGCAATGTCTTTTTAAATTAAGAACAATGACAAGTCAAATTGGATGCAAGTCTGTAGTGATAAGAAAATATAAAATCTTTCATGGATCTTAATCATAAATATTCTTTGCAATCTGGAGTTAATCGTATGTTTTAATTATGTGTATTTAAGGATGATAGCTCTATTTAAAAAGCAAAAAGGAATCTTAAGAGGGATGCAATAACATTAATTCAAATGCTAATGCAAATTGAAGCGACAGAATATTTCTCTAGCTTTCCCTGTAGATAAAATAACCATACGTTTGGTTGAAAAGCTTACATTTTTCTACACTGTGGATACATTGCCTCATGCAGTCTCAATAAATCTGTATTTTATTTTGGACATTCTCAAGTAAAATTGGATACATGACTTGTGGTTTTAGTTTGAATCCGTTTAGTAGGCTTAAGTAAAATATTTCTTGAACACTACAGAAGACAGAGCGTTCCTCTGAAACTAAATCCTTTCTTGTGGTACAAGCTATGAACCTGTTTCTGCAAGCACGGTGTATACTCTCAATGCAGTCAGCAAAAAGAGGTATATACAGTGTTTCCAGTATGAGACAAACCTACCAGTAACTTTCCTGTAATTAAACTAAGCTATAACTGGGCGCATCTAAAATCCATATGTGTTCTGTGCATTACTCCTCATCAGGAATGTTGGGGAATGCACTGTGATTTTTAGCATTTAATGCTAGAATGACCAAACTAAAATAATATTCATATGGTAATCTAAACTTTCTGGAAAAAAAAAAAAAAAAGTAGAACTGCATTACCATATACAGTGGAAAGCTATTTATTGTACCTCTGGGTTTATTACTCTAAAAACCGTAGCGTTACAGAGTCTTTGTGAAGCCTGAACTGATGTATATAACTGAAATATTGTAAAGTTATATTTTCATGTTTTTATAATTAACGACATGATGGGAATACATAATGTAAGATTATTTCAATTACAGATAATATGGATTGGGTAATACACAGCTCGGTTAAAAAGCAGTAATCATAGTTTAATATTCATGTTACAGTACATCAGTATATTGCTATATAAAGTATGTCTGTGTGCATTTAAGTGAAAAGTAGTCAAGAGTGATGAAAGCTGTCCAAGGGTTTTTTATTCATTTTATATGAAAACTGTTATGGAGCAACCAAAATGTTTATGAATTCAAACTTGTGTAAATTTCAAAATGTCCTTTACTGTAGCTTTTTGTTTACAGTATAGTATCTTATTTTCTGCTTTGTTAAATGAGTAACAGTACAAAGCTGGACATACACTTTCTAAGACATAAACGTTCCCGTTTTTTCATGTATATCTATCTGACAGAAAATGCTTCTGATTTTATTTTTCAATCTAACACATGATTGCTTTTCTGGAGTGTTGTATAAATTTCAATCATACATAAAAAAATCTTCTTAAAAAAGGTGAAAGACCTTTTATGTCTGTTTAGTATTATTGAAATTTGGTTCCTAATTTATTATAAATGTATTTTCTTGACGCTTTATTTATAGCAGACCCATTTTTCTCCACATACATGAGGTTTCTTGACAAGTTTACAAAGAGAAGATGCATCTTTCCCCAGATCATCTTGTCACTCAAGGGTTCATATCACTAAATTGAGAAATGTATATTTCTTTCTGGTAATATAATTTTATTTCTGGAATGTAACCTTCTTGATCATACTTACAATGTTAGTGTGATAGGATGATATTCTAGTAAGTTAAATATTTATTCGGTGGCTCTACTTCAATATTCTCAGCTATTCCTTGGATCGGGAATTTTTTACTGATCATTTCTCTGAGCAGAGACCTGAGAAATGGCAGGTATTTTAGCTGTAGTGTTATTGCCATAAATCCAGATCTATGGGAAAGAGTTGGCTCTTACAACAAAGCAATAGACTCTAAAGACTTGGGGTGTGAAAGGCTCCATTGTTTTTTTTTTAACGTGTTATGTAGTTTAAGCATATGTGTCTTGGAGTATCAGCCTACTCTTTGGCTGATGGATTTGAACAACAGTGCACAAATAACTGTATTTTAAAATATAAATATTATTTCTGCTGTCTTTTGGTACAGTCAGTTATTTGAAAGTAGTAGTCACCATCAAAATAGTCAACAGGAGCTATTCTAGATGATAATTGTAGAGGCTACTTAAACCTGTTTCACAATTCTAAGGTTCATCGATTATTAAATTATTTCATTTCTGTCCTTTCTTTGGATTTTAAAAATTTCCTGAGAGAGATCTATCATAACTGAATTATTTTGGGAAATAATATCAAGCATTTAGTGTAAAATTCAGCATATGAGCGTGGACTTAACTTTAAGCATTTTCCTCAGTATTAGACTGTTGGGTTTTTTTTTGTTTGTTTGTTTGTTTTTAGCTTATATGGATATGTAGTATCCTATATTAGATGAAATAATAGAATTAGAGAATTGTATACAACAATGGCAGTTACGTGACAAATTTAATTCAGCACTATAGGTTTTCCTGAAATTTCACTCTTGTTACTCCTAATCTTCTGAACTAAACTTTGGACTGTGTGAAATTCCATGGCAAAACTACCCTACATCTTTTCTTTCTTTCTTCCTTGAATGTTATTTTTCCTCTCACCCTGAAGATACAGAATCATAAATATCTTCATCTAATACCAAGGGTTCCACAGGGCCTTGAAGTGATAACAGAGATTGTCAATTCCTGCAGATATTTAGTCAGTTTGAAGGCATGAAGTACAAAGTAGAAGTATTTGTAGCACGTTTTTATAAAAATTTTCCTAATGTAGTGAATGCCACCTTGATAATCACAAGTTCAGATTTAGTTGTTTAGTGCTTTACCACACAATTTATTGATTTTTTTTCTTTGAAAATAGAAGAAAAACCCCTTAAAGTATAATTCTTGTAAACAAGGACAAGGTAGAATGTAACAAGATAAAATACAAAAATTCTGAGAATTCTCACTCACCTGTGGCTCTTACATGTCATGAGGTCTTCCCGTGTTGCATGCTGTTCTTGCTTCTCTCCCTCTTATATCACCACATGCAGTCAGTTCTAATACATTCGTTGTTGTTGTTTAATCTTTCTAGGTGGATAAGCAATGGAATTAATACACAGTATTGACTATTTTCAGTTGATTTGTCAGACATTCAGAAAGTTTTTTTTATAGCTGATTTCACATGTCTCCATTAAAGAAGCAGCGATGATAAATGTGGGCAAGATTTCTTGGATCATCCAGGTTAACTCATAGCTGAAGTGATATAATCCACTGCACCATTAGTGTGTCAGTCTCCTTTGTACATCTCTTTCTGGTAATGAATATGAAAATTTGGCTACCTCTGTAGACATTTCAGTGCTTTATTTACTTGAGTGGTAAGAAAATACTTTGTACCTGAAGGAAAAACATGAATCCCAGTTAATTCCACAAAGCTGTCCAGTGAGCAGCTTTCTAACATTTCCCTTAAGTTCCTCCTCACAATACACTTATCCTCTGCTCTGGAGTGAGGGTTATAATTGCTGCATGCTGTCAGCATTGGAAAAAAAAGTTTCTACTTAGTTTGTCATTACTGTCAACAAATGATGACTCAAAGACTGCCTTCTGTGTTAGTTTTTCCTACTAGGATTCCTGTTATAACTGTGATTGGAATATATATTTAAATTAAAATAGGATTTCTTTGCTTTGATGTTTCCAAACGGACCCTTGAAAATAGGCACGCTTATATGTATAGAATAATAAAGGACTGCTAAACTTCAGTGGTTACACCAACTACTTGAAGTTGTGTGCAGCTGTTACCCATCTGGAGGTAGGAGAAATGCTACAGAGAAATGGATCCCATGTGGTCCCTGTGTACCTTGGACAGTGCAGAGCCTCATGCCTTCTAATGCACAGGTGGGAAGCAGGTCAGCAAAGCTGGGATAGAGGTCAAGTGGTGGATTCATGTCATTTCTTCTGTCCCTCCTGCATTCTAAACGGCAAAGCAGCATCCAGATGAGACAGGAAAGGATTTAGTCCAGTTATCAAAGGGTAGAAAATATACTCACAGTTCTCTCTCCTGTAGAAAAGCAAAAAAACAAAAACACAGTGAGATTTTGAAATGAAATTCTCTTTCGATTTACCATAAACAATTCTTAAAACTGGGATATAAAACCAGTTTCCAGAGTCTCATTTACTGTCAGCAGTGCATACGCTGACATAGCTTCCTAGAAGGGTCCTTTTTGTGCATCTTCTGCAGGAGCATAATGAGTATTCTGTTAAAAATAAATATATTTGGAATTTTTTTACATGACAACTTTTTTATCCAGTTTTCAGCTTGTGTTGTTACTGTCTGACATCAGCACTGTGTTCTCTGAGATGAGAGAAAATTTCAATTAAGGAGTGCATCTTATAGCTTTCACTTAATAGTATACTTTATCAACACAATAGAATTTTTCAGTAGTTGATTTCCTTATTTAGATTTCAAGCGCATGTTGGGTTACCTCATATTCCTAAAGAGTAAAAAGATATTTATGTGAATATTCTCTGTTTTTGAAGGAGTAGATACTTTTTATGTTGTTGCATTGACTGAAGATGCAATGGTACAAAGTACCTTAATGATTTTTACTCAGGCGCTTGATTCTACGTATTGTTGTTGTTTTAAATAATTTCCCAATGTTATTGGAAGAATATTTCAGAATATGTCAGTGGCAGCTGGTAGAATTTACCTGTAGTTGGAACTAACCATTCAGTTGAATGTGTTAGCAGGTGGAGTTGGTGGTACATGACAAAGAAGGTTGTGGATGATCCAGTATATGCATATATATACATATTTCCATACACAGCTATGGAAATGCAGTAGTTAAACTGTTGCCAAGTTTGAAAAAGCCAAGATTTCACCTTAGATGTATTCTTAAAAAGAGAGAAGTATAGCAATAATTCATAGTAGGGCCAGTAGCAAGATGAAGGTTTATAATCAAGTGCCTTACCACCTTTAGCATGAAGAAATTTGTAATTTCTTATTTCTGTAAGACAGTACGTTAGTCCCATGAGGGCTCCATCAACAATAAGTACTGTAACTTCAAAAATATCTTTGTTCTAACTTAAGAGGATTTTGTTCTACAACAGGTCTGTGCGAAAAATGTGTGTCCCTTGCTAATTTAGGCCTACACAAAGAGGAACATTGCCTCTAACTTCATGAGCAGGGATGATGGATTTATGTGTGTGCGTATACATATAACGTATGCACTTATTTTTTCTCTTTAAAGTGTCTTGCCTATTTAAAAACTCATTATTAGAGAGGCTCAGGTTTAGTTAAATCTAGTATTACATGAGCAAGGACAAATAAAACATACCTCTTTGTAAGCTATTACAAGATTTTTCTAACAAAAATCTCTAAAATGAGTTAAAAAAAATACTGGGCATGGGTGCTATACTACCTACTTTGAGCACTGTGCAATAGTATACACTGCTGTGGTGCTGTGGCAGAATTCTGTCCACATTTTGTATTATTTTTATACTGGAAAAGACAAAGTAGTATAAACTCTAGGAAATCACTGTCACGAAGCAAGCTTAGCAGCCAGTTTTCAGAAAGATTCTACATAGTGGTTGCATCTGTGACATTGTCATGTTCTTGAAGTCTGCACCATATGAGCATAGAAATAAAAAATGAGATTAACTTTTTTTTTCAAGCCAGTATCTTTATTAGAGAGCAGAATTTTACTCAACATGGCTATGCTTATCCAAAGTACTTTGTTTTCTGCAGGATCAGCTGTCATTCTTTCTCACTCTGTGCTCTTTTTCATTCTAGAGACACTAATGGTGTGCTATTTTTTTTTAGTTTCCTAGTGTAATTGATCCACAGTTAAGTGAGAGCAGTTTATCAGTTCTGCTTAGTCCACCTTGTAAGCCATTTTGTAAAGGAGACCTTCACAGACTTGTGATTTGCTTTTAGACCTTTTATTACCGGTAGAGATTTTTAGCACATCAAGGAAAGATGAGTATCCTTGTGTAGGCTGCTTGCTGTTTTGAGATGTTGCACAAGTCCCTCAGTTGATGAGCTGATGAAAACGATGCATCGCGCTGTGTGGAATCGGCTAAACAAGAGTGGCTAAGAGAATGCAAAACAAATGTGTGGGTGACTTTAAGACGGGGGTTTGAAGCTATGATTGAAAAGACAGTATTATTAAGAAATCCAGTCGGACCTGTGTTCTTGTTTGAGTTAGAAAGTTAGAGATGAACAGTACCCTTCTGTGGTGGGCCTGAAACATGCAATGTGTCATAATGAGTGTAGACACTGAATATGGCCTTCTACATTTAACGCCCATACTCTTCTGTCTTCCACATATCAGCTATTTTAGGCTTTGTGAAATTGCTATGAGCCAGATTTACTGATAACTAAAGTCCAGTTATGTTCTGGCTGCTTGCATTAAATCGTCTTCAAATCTGGGAGTAAGCCAGACCATTTTCTTCCCAAATGAGGAGTGAGTTTGTTTTCAACTGGCTTGCTTGTGTTTTAAAGACAACATTTCAACAGATAATTAGAATAATTATTTTCTTTACTTTTATTGCTGGTGATATTCTTTGGATCTTCAAAAGCTTTTCAATGAACTTGGTTAAATGATGCTGTTTACCGTGGAGATATGTGGATTAATAGTCAAGTCAGGTTTTTGTTTTCTATTTAAGACTGAAAATATAGAATGCTTCAAGCTGTAGCAGAGAAGAGATACAAGGAATTGTTTCAAGAGAACTCTGGTGAGATTTTGTTTATATGGCTTAGATTTAAACAAGTTTTATATTTTTACTTGTATATTTTTATGAGGTTTTTTGTTTGTTTGTTTTTGTAAGAAAAAACAAATTGGTTTTCGCTCTGTATTTACCCTTTTACATACTCTGATCTCAATTGTTGGTATCAGTGAAGCTACCTGGATTCCTTGGACAATATGCCCATGTTAGAGTAGATAGATTATAGAATTCCCCAACGTAAGAATAAATGTTTATGGTGTAATTTCATTTCACATTTTTTTCATGTGAATAGGACTGTTCCCTGTTTTTGTAGGGTGTGTTTTTGTTTTTTTTTTATTATTTTTTGGGACACAGCTGCAGACATGGAGACCAGTGGGGAAAATAAATGTTTTTTTCCTCAAAAGAATAGTGTAGAATATGACAGAACACTCCTGAAGAATCTCTACAGAAAGGTAATTGGAAAAAAGTGTCTTAAAAAAAATATATATTTGCCTCTGAGGATCCTTTAATGAGAAGGGAAAGTAAGTGGCTTCCGTGTCATAAAATTGTCTTCCTCTGAACAGAAAACACTGTTCTGAAGGTCAAAAGTCTGAGTACAGAGATACTTTTGCAGAATCAGCCCCAAATGACTGAATTCTGTACAAAAATGTAAGTACTAATATTGAACATGCAATGAAATGCACAAAGGAAATTTCTTTAAAGTAGGTTAGCATCATCCATCGCCTTTCAATTACATGATCAAATCTAGCATTATCAGGATTTTAATTATTATAGTTATTATTTTTGGATCGTACATGTGACTTAATGCTCTGTCTCATCCTAAAGTAGAATTCTGTTACCATTACACTCCATTTGTAACTTCCAGTATGAACAAATTTACAGTAGATGTCCTCATCAAAACTGACATTTAATGGAGTTATTACATGTTTTATTTCATCTTCTAAAAAAATAACACTGTACAGAAGTCCTGCTGTCAAAGTGCCTGCATAATATTGGTTGTGGTAATTACAGTATTTATTAGTCTAATAAATTTAATTAAGTAAAGTCTAAGAAAAGTCTGATGCAAGGAAGTGTTACAGAATCATTCAGTATTCACCTGCTCATTTCAAACCATCTCAGTGTACATTCTGAACTGTGTGAAAAACAAGAAGGTACTGTTGCTTTTTATTCTTTCCCACTCCTCTCCCAGTTTGAAACAGGCTTAGAAACAGGATAGTATTGTTACTCAATTTCAGTGTGAATTTTTGTCCATTACTGTCTTTGTGACTGAAACATCTTGCATGGTTTTTCTTCCTCTTAGGAGCAAAAAGATGTGCGTTGGACACCACAGATACATTTCTGAAATCCTCTGCAGATACTGTCACTTTTTTCACTTTTTATGTGTAGATGCTTGACTATTTCTTGCCTTAAATCCTCGTAGATCTTTATGTCTGATAAGATTTAAATGTCTTTATGTTGGAAACTTGTTTTGTATGCTGTTAACCCATTAATGTTCCCTAGGTGGCCATTAACCAATGGTTAATTGTGCTATTCAGGTATGACTTTTTATTTATACAATACCTGGAGGCTTATACAGTGTTTTAGAAATAATGTAATATTTATGGCACTCTAAAGTGAAGATTTAAGCATGCAAGCTAGTATTTGAATACTGAGGATTAGAGATGATAGTGAATAAAGGTATAGGAGAAATGAATTGTGAGACAGTGCAGGCCAGTTGTGTTGATGTAAACATACTCTATTTTCTGTTTAATGCTAGGGCGTACATCTTTGATTCTAAATAGTTCTCACAGAAGTGAAGTAGGGCATAGAAAGCATTAATTGGAGCTTCCACCTGGTGAAATTACTATTCCAGGTAGAACACTTTTTATTCTAGTGGTGACAACTGAGGAAAAGAAAATCTTTTCCTGTGAGCATCTTATGGGACTGATTTCGTTCAGCTTGTGACATTTCTGTCTTTTCCTTTCGGAAACTTGTCATTTAACATTCAGAAAGACAGGCAGCTGTAAACACAAAATGCTTATTTAGCAAGTGACTGAAACTTGCAGAATGGTTCTGTCTTTGCCAGATAGGTGTTTTTTGTATGTTTCTCCACTTTTCTACTCTGAACTTGAGGGGTAGTACATGTGGATACCATTTGAGTTCTGAAATCAAGTAAATCAATCTGCAACACTTAGATGTACGGAAATTAGCTTTCAGATTAGTTTCTTGCCATGACTGAGCTCAGCAGCTTCTATGTTGTCTGCAAGATGGATTGCCCTCTGTGTTGTTTTACGTGTTAGTGATTGTTATAAATAATAAGAAGAACCATAAAATTTTAAATTTCCATATTAAAAACCTTTCCAGTTCCATTTGTCTGTGTGCTCGTGTTCAATCAGTCATGTAAAGTGTCTTATTTCAGATACATTCAATTGTAGTCAGGCCTGTAATTTCCATGTTTATTTGCAGACTTTATTAAATAAATTATGTAGCATTCACTAATCATGGAGTTAATCATTCTGTTGTTCCTTCAAGTTGCTTCAGACTTGAGACCCGGTTCAATCGTGATCTTCCTTAGAAGAGTTCCTGGTAGAAAATTATGGACATTGTGCTGCCATTTGTCCTGATGAAAGCTATTTACCCATCTGTTAACCTAAACTTCTCTTTGGTGTTTTACAAACTCCAAAACCCGCCTACACGACTGCATTACAGTCTGCATCAATTTCACCTCAAAAACACATTTAATCTGATCTCTAAATGAATAAAATAGTGTTTCATTAGGTTAAGAATTTTTTTCCTTTGGATTACAATTTTTATTACAATTACAAAAAACCTGTTGTTCTTAACCACCACTACCTATTTTCTTTAAAATGTACTTTGCTACAGGACACATGCCAGCAGTGCAGGGATGGATGATTATCACTTTTACATAGCATACTCACATGAAGACACATCCTTTTTTGAAGGAAGAAATATCCTGGCACTGAGTTCAAGAGGTATCCTGCTTCCAGACACTGCAGTTTTAAAGGCAGAGTGATCTGTGTAGGATTCAACAGATTATAAGAAAACAAACAAACAGTGTAAGAAGGACAAGGGCTGAACCATGGCTTGGTAAGATCTGAATATAGAACCATTCCTGTATCCATTTGTCTATCCATTTGTCTGTTTCATTTTTCTCTGCAGGCTCCATGGGAAAAAAATGGAAAAGATGGTCACTGATCTTCTTATGCTGGCAAAAAAAAAAACTCCCTTCAGGGTCAAGACATGGCATATAAAAAGCAGAATGGGTTGGTGAAAGCATCTTGCGTAGTATTTACTGTAAACAGTCTTCTTGTCTTTTGAAACTTCAGTGTGCCTGGTATCTAAATTGAACAGTGAAAATCTCTTATAAGCCATTCATCACATTTATCCTCCACATGCCTTTGGCAATTAAGATTTCCCCATCAACTTCCAGATCTCATCAAAAGATTTCTATAAGGAAGAATGTTACACTGACGTGAGCATGTTTAAGACATCCTGCTCTCAGGGCGCTCTGTGCTACCAATGACTGGCAGCATATATCTAGAACACCAGTCTTCTGAGACAGTCTCAGAGCGATTTTTTCATGATTACTGGGAAATGATCCAGAAAGAGGAAAAATATTTTAAATTCACAGAAGTTATAACTTACCTAGTATTTAGAAGCACCAATCTGACAAACAAAAAATGGCCATGGTTGGCATTAATGGCCCCTGGATCATTTCCAGTGAATCAGGTGATGATTTTCAAGCATTAATTTTTGTAGGTAATAAGCCAGGCGTGCTCCCAGTCAATTTACAAGAGTAGTTTAAGAGTGAGTTTCCCAACAAGCATCCTCATTCAGCATTTCATGTTGCATCATTTTGGGGGTCTAGGAAGGTTTACTGTAATAAATGGAGGGAAGTTTTTCTATGCTTGTTAGCTTGAGGACATAGGAATATTAATGGGCATTTGGTTTAGCAATATAGATGCCACCTGTGGGAAGTCGTTAGAGTGAATGGAAGAGTGCAAAGTCTTGAATTTTGAGATCTTTTGGCTGAAATCTTTCATAAAAACCTTTGGTTCAATACTCAGTAGTATAATGCTCACATTAGGGATGCATCTGGATAAATGAAGAGATTACCAGAAATACATAAAGAAATAATACTTAAAATATGAAGAATTTTTAACAGAGGACAGAGTGGCTAAGAACAGACTAGGGAAAGAAAACATATCACAGAAGATTTTCAAATTTTATTTCCACTTTTTTTTTCCTACGCTTAGGTATATTTCTGTCACAAGTGAAAATGAGGAATTGCCATGCACTGGTGATTAATACTGGCTTAGATGTAGCCCAAAAAAGTCCTCATGTATTTTGGTTCAATTTTGGCAAGGAAGACTGGTGAATAAATTGCAGAATGTTTCCTCCGTGAAGGAGCTGTAAAGTAGGAAGGAAGGTGGATGAAGAAGATGGCATTACACAAAAATATTACAATGTAATAAAAGGTTCAAAATTGTGTTTTTCAAGGATCAACATTAGGATCAGCTGTGTTTTACAACACAGAAGAGGAAGAGTCCTGGTGAAATTAGCTTAATGATGCAAAACTATGATGAAAATGAAGAGGATGTACTTGAGGTCTGGAGTTATAGAAAGAAGTCCGAATAAAAGAAAACGAAAGCCACTTGAGACACATGGAAAAAAAAAAATGAGCACAACAGCAGATTTCAAGGTAGAGGGACCCGTTGTTCTGCTTCCAGTGCCAATGGGCAGTGAATATCTGTGAAGACAGGAGATCATGTACACTGTGTGTTCAGCTGGAATACTCTTGTGCCCTCCAGCAGCTTGTGGTTCAGTTGTGTTCTGATTTTCTCCCATACACACAGATGGTATTTTTGCATTTTATATCCTTCCCAGCAACTTATCTAATCACTTTGAACTCATCTTAACTTTTGGCAACCGCAAGATCCATTGTCAGGAGTTGTTACGATTTAACTAAACATTATGTAAAGAACTACTTTTTTTTCTTCTTTTGTCTTAAATGTGTTCATTAGTAATTTAATTTGTTGCATCCTTGTTTGTATAGTATGAAATGCAATTACCAACTTCTCACTGATCCCTGCTCTGAACTGAGGAGCTTGTCAGCTGTCAGATGAAAGAAAACTGACCTTCTTTCACATAACAAACTGGAAGTGGGAGAGGAACTTTCTCCCAGGAGTGAGCTGCTGAGATCTGAAAAGCAATGGTGACCCCAGAAAAATAGATGAGGAAATGGGGAAGGCATAAATTTGTGGTGGATTGTGAAAATGGTTCAGAGCTAATATACTCCCTTAGCTCACCCTGCAAGCAAAGTCTGTCACGTGTGAGAGCTGGTGATGGGGATCCAGCTTGCTAGGAGGTCCCTTCCCACCATATGCTCCTACTTTGACTGCAGAGGAGCTCTTTGTTCTCATCCAGATTCACACTCCCATGTGGTCACCTAGATTTAGCTGTGTGAAGGCACATCATGCCCTTGCTAGATTCGTTACTAAAAGTGATTTAAAACAAATAAACACAAAAAAACTTGAGTATAGGAAACCTTGGTTTCATCTATTATATGAGAAAGTTTATGAAAAATCTATTTTAAATCCTGCAGGGGGAACTTTCATCTCTAATGCTACAGTATTTTTTCACATGAAATTTTTCCTACAAAAGGTAGATCCATTTTGCAGTGCACAGTTGACCAGCACTGGATAGGATTGGTGCAGGAAGGATTCTGACTGAGTTGATGCCAGACCTGTCCCAATGGTACTAAAGGTAGATGAGAATACTCTTCATGTTTTCAGGAAAAAAAAAAAAAAAAAGACAGAAACAAGAGCCTGCTTCTCATCTCGGCATCTTGTGGTGTCATGCTTCAGGTTTTACTCTGTAGGATTTGTCCAAGAGGGAGTTAAGCTCTCTGCAGGAACTGGAGCAGCTGCATTAGGGGCAGATATCCTGTCACTGTGGATTATTCTCCGTTTTGCTCTGGGGCTCTGATACTTTCATTGCCCAACTGCATCCACGTTTGTTTGTTTCTCATTTCTGTCTGTAACAAGCCAGATATCTCCCTCAGAGAGAAAGCACAGGCCCTGTTTAAGAGATAGCTTGGCTCTACTGTTCATTTTGACAGGTGCTGTAGATGCAGCATAATCATCCTGTGTGGTTTATGTGTTTAGGCTGCTCTGAAAGGTGATGTCCTTGAAGTGTTCAAATGTGAATCAGGCTTTAATTCCTAATGCAGGTTTCCAAGATGGGTTAGGTGTACACAGAAAAGTTGGGGTTTTGCAGTTAAGGGGTTACCGTGGAGGAGAATGGAATGTAACTCAGGTCCCCCACCACCTGCATGAGCACCGAAGCTCCTCAGAGACCTATGTTGGCTTTGCCTGCAGTTGTTAAGCAACTGAATTTGGCAACTGATCTTTGTGAAGGATCTAAAATAAGATAATGTTCTATAAGAGAAAATGGAAATATCTCCAGAAGTGTGATTATCAGCTTAGATTTAAGCTGAACATCAGAAAGTTTGGTTTAATTATGATTTGCCTATTCTGCACTATGTCCGGAGCACAAAAAGTTGAAACCTAGATGGCTTCTGGGATGGGTGATAGCTGATTGTCAAAAGGTTAAGAGGCTTTAAGTCTTAGATGTAGACACTTCCTACAGATCTAGCTGAGAGATTGTCCTGCTAAATGACAATGGTGAGGGGTCTGGAGTACAAGTCTTATGAAGGGTGGCTGAGGGAGCTGGGATTATTTGGTCTGGAGAAGAGGAGCTGGCTCAGGGAGACCTCATTGCACTCTCCAACTTCCTCAAGGGAGGTTGTGATGGGCAGAGGTTTGGCCTCTTCTCCCAGACAACAAGCAGGACCCAAGGAAATGGCCACAACTTGTACCAGAGGAGATTTAAACTGAGCATAAGAAAAAACTTTTTCTCCCAGGTGGTGGTCAGGCACTGAGATGGCCTGCACAGGGAGGTGGTGGAGTCACCGTCCCTGGCAGTGTTCAAGAGGAGCCTGGATGAGGAGCTATGAGATATGGATTAGTACTTAAAACTACCGTGAGTTGGTTCGGTAAGTTACAAATGAGATATGGGTAACCTTTCTCTGAGGTCTGTGAGGATAACCTTGCTAGGGAGTCATGGGCTGTGTGCTTTTTTCTGACTAAAGAGACTGTACCTGATGTGCTGATGGAGAAATCTTGCAAAGTAGGAGGAAAGAAGTCTGGGAAGAATCATCTTAAATAGAATATCCAATGCCAGGCATGTGATTTGGCATTGCCGATGTTTTTAAGGTCTCCGTTCTTCAGAGTTTGAAATCTGAAATCTTCCATTTCAGATTAAAAAAAAAAAAAAGAGAGAGAGAGAAAATGTATGAAAACTAAAGCTGCTTAACCTTGATTACTGGTATTTTATTCTAAAAAGAATTGTTGCTGCCAAAATACTAAGCTGGCAAAGGGAAGCTTAGATGTCTCATTATCCTACTGCCAAGAGAGACATGATTTTGAAAGCTCTACAGCGTGGACCTAGAGGCTGTTGCTGCCAATCTGTTCTGGTATTTGCTGAAGAATGAGGAGAATCAGTGCTTCTTTGAAGAAATAGTGCTTCAGGCTTCTCTGGATGTGCACCGAATAGATTTTAACAGTGGTATTTATTTATGTAACATCTCTGAGGATCTTGGTTTTGCTCTATGTTACAGGCTGTACTAATTTTAAAGAAACCAACTGCATTCAGAACATGTGTTTGTATTTAAAAGCATAAAAATCGCATGAAAAATCGTAAAGTCATGCTGCTAAAGCAGGAAGTAAAAATGAGGACTTGAAGACTGGCAGTACTCTACAAGAGGATATGCTAGCTTTGCTAGAGGAATAAGCCAGCTTTTTTGAAATTATTAATCATCTCTGTCCTAAGGACATATTCAGTGAGAGGCATAAAATCATTCTGGATATGTAGGCGAAAAATGCATTTCATGTTGCTGGTGATTCATAGTCAAGTTGCAGTGGCATAGAAATAGACCCGTGAATTCCTCAGATTGCTGACATTTAGCAAATTAATATGAATTTTAATTTGCTTCCTTAGTGGACTATGAATCAGTCAAGAGTAGGTGACAGAAAAAAAGTTTCTGAAGTGAGAGCATTTACCCAGTGAAACAAACAGAACTGAGCACACAATTCCTACATTCAGAAAGGAAACAAACTAAGAAAAAACGATAACAAAGAAAGAAATATATTGCTTGTTGAGGTAAAAACAGGTCACTTCCACATTTTCTCTATTAGCTCATAAAACATCTAGAAAAGAAATCAGATGTGGCAGAGAACTTGGAGTCTGAAGATAGAAAATAACTGTCCTCTATAGTTGTGCTAAAAATCTGCATCTGTCAAGAACCAGCTCAGGATGCTGCTTATCCAGACTTGACCAAAAGATTATGTGAAGTTTTCTGCTCTAAATAGTTTGTTGTACTCTCCTGTGAGAGTCTGTCAACTTTATTTTTAAAACATTATCTAAAACAATGCAACCTAAGCCTTGCTTGAGCACTGGCTCTTTCATCTCTTGAATAGCTGAAGTAGCTAGGTTGAAAAGTCTGCTCCAACAAGATATTTTCCTTTCATGGATCAAGACTTAATTGCATTTCACTTGAGATGGTTTAGTTTTTTGTTTAGTCTTTCACTGGACAGAACAGATGTTTTCAAAGTTGCTCTTGAACTTCTAATTTTATTGTCTACATTTTGACAATGTTGCTTGCAAAATTGATTTAGGCATGGATAATGTCATTTCTCTGTTCTTGTTCAACATGAAGATCAACCACCTTGTTTCTTAGATCTTCATGTTCAAGGGATGACACTGTGAAGAAGAAAACTAATATGTGTGGGACACCTGGTATTTTTCCATATTTTTCTATAGACATTACAGAAAAATGGAAGAAACCTCAGCCCACTCCATTTCCCTAACTCTTTTCCAAATCATCTCACTAAAAATCTGTTGAAGATGAGGAGGTTACCTCAATGTCTTATTCCTATGCCTGAGTTCTGTGGAAATAAAAGAGAGTTCTCTGATTTATTACAAGGAATATTATTCCTTTCAGAATTTGAATGCCAGCTGAAAAAGTCATATTTTTCTTGACAATTTATTTCAGGACTGTAGCACAGGTAGCTCCTCATAAACTTGCTGTACATGTCTAAATTATCAAAGCCAGCAAAGCTGGTTCTACCATTGTGTATTCAAACCATGGCAGCCACAACTGAGATTCTCTGTTAGTTTTAATATCGTCCAAGTAAATCTACTAACTAGCCAACTGCACATCTCTTTAGGAGCATTCTAATTCATGTACTGTAATTAGGCTTGGATACAAAATATTGATTTTGCAGTAATTATGTTTGTGTGACCATTAAGGTAATGTTTCAGGAAGTCTGCCTCAATTCAGCATGAGGTTCCAGATAATGAAATGTTCACTCTACTGCTGCGTGGAAAAGCTTTAAAATAAAACTTAGTACTCAAGATAATATTAATTTGTTTGATCCTGCCTTCTGACTTGCTTGGTTTTGGACACCGTACCAAAATGGAAATATTTTCCAGTGGTTGATCACGGGTAATTAGTGTAGGCCAGATTTTTGGCTGTGTTTTGAGAGCATCCAGGGAAAGGATGTATGAGACGTGTAAGGAAAAAATGCAGCATTTAAATAGCACCCATTTATATCAGAAACTCTAATGAGCTTCAGAGCTAAATGTACTGCAAATAGTCTTTCTGCTAAGCAGGTTTGTAACTTCTCTGTTAGCCCTAAATATTACACAGTTAATCAGTGCATGCACACTGGCAGAGGATCATTCCTGGGTAACAACTTAACTTTCTATTTGGCTGTTCTTACATTATTTTTAGAATTTCACATCTCAACATGTGCATAAACATTTGCTTTATATCTTTTTATGTATACACACAAAGACACAGATTATTTTATAGTAGTTGTAAGGATATGCAATTAACAGAGCCTGGGAATAGAAGAACATTTAACTTGCTTTTAATCTAAATGAATTGGTGATGGATTTCTTATCAAAGATCTATTAGTGTTAAAGGGGAACTAGTCAGAAAATGACTGAGTAGTATCTAGAACAATTATTTATTTAAAGATTATCGTAGCAATCAAATCACTCAGAACTAACAAAAATACATTTAAATCAGACCTTCAAGCAGGAATACTTGTAGTTACTAATCCACGTGATCTGCATTTAATTTGTATCTTGAAAAGTGTTTCATATATGGGTAAGTATTCTGTGTCTCCCACAGAAAATATCAGATTTGATTGTGAATCTGAAGCGTGGTATTTTAACTAGAGCCGGTCACGTCAGACCAATAATGTGTAAGACATCCATGCTATTTCAGGTAAGACAGAGGAAATGCTCCTTGCAGAGGTGAGAGTATACTCTTCACGTTACCTCAGCCAGAAGTAACTCAAGTACATGCTGTCCTTTTTGCAGCCCTGAAGCAGATCTCGTGCTGTCTGCTTGCTGCACTGCAACAGAATTGGAATTCAGGAAGATACACATATACATATACATACACACGTACAAAAATATATATATTTGTGTGTGTGTGTGTGTGTATGCATGTAAGTGATTGTGAAAATCCTGATCTGGTTCTACTTTGTTCTAAATTAGAAAAGCTGGAGATATTAAGTAAATGTACAGGTATTTATAATTGAGCTCACCTGGGCAAGTCCTCCCCTAGCTGAAGGAGTTTCTAGCAAGAGATTTATAGTAAGTGCCTACATTATTTATGTCTTCCAAGGCAGGATCAAATTGAGGAACTACAAACCTTTGGTTGGTGCCACAGATCTCTCACATAAATATAGAGTCTGCAGTGTTTAAAACAAATCTTCTGTCCACTGGTGTGTTGCCCGTGTTGGATGGTGGTCAGCTCTAGAGCTTTCAGAGGAGAAAAAAGATTCCTGTATTTGAATGACTTAAGCCAGCTTGCCTAGTCCCTCTATATATACAGTTTTGATGGCTATTAACACATGGTTTAATATTTGAAGCAGCAGGTGAAATATTCCTTTAAAATAATACACATAATTACATATGATGTCACCGAATTCTCTTGAAATATATAGTTTTTAGGAAAATAAATATTAAACATTTTTCCAGAAATAACTGAGCAGCACTTAGTCAGAAAACCACATTCAGATACAGATCTGAAAATTCATTGTGAGTATATTTTCAAAGCCAGTAATGCAAGTAACTTACTGGAAGAGATGACTTCATTGCAATAGGGAATATGTATTTTGCAAAGAATCTTCCACATTCAAAAAGATTCAAGAGTCCTAGTGGGCAGCAGTTTTATTGCTTCACATTATGTCTCAGCTTGAACCTTTGCCTTACGATGAATCTCATGTTAGGTCCTCCTGAGCAGCAAAACCACGAAAGGAAGATCATCTAAAATTCACTTTTGAGAAATCCTAAAGAGCTCACTTCTTTGTCTTTTTTTAACGTATTAGATTACACTGTCATCATTCTCCTCTTGCCTTGATGGTGTTGCAGTGTGAAGAATGGCAATTTAAATTCATCTGGAGCGTGTCAGATTCAATTCTATAGGGGGAAAAAAAAAAGCCTTGAGTAGAATACTCCATGCAAGGCACTGGTTCTGTTTTACAGAGTATATTGCTGAGAGGATTGCTAACTAGTCTGCTACCAGCTAGCAAGAAACTTTGTGATTATTCTCCATGCAGGTCTGTATGATACCTCTGTATTTGTCAGCAGCAAAAGTGGAATCCTGCATGGAAATCTGTGCACACTTTATGAAATATCTTCTAAATGTTTGACAAGATCTTGTATTACAAAAGTGCCCGGATGCCTTTATTATCAAATTGCAACATTTTGCATCTTTTTGTTATTTTTAATACTTTACACTTGGCTGACATGGTAGAGTCTGGATAAAACTATGTAGGGAAACTTCCCAAGAACACTCCCTTCTGGGTGGTGGAACCAGAGACTGGATGCAGAGCAAGGGGGGTTGAAAGCTTTCTAGGGGAGCTATAGGGCAGGCACTACACTCATCTGCAAATGGAAGAAGTTTGGGTCATGCACTTAGTTGATTATACACGAGTATTCAAGATTGATTGTATTTATGAAAAAATTCATTGCTCTCTGAGGAAGATTAGAGGGCAGCACTGTGGATGGAGTATCATTTTCTGCAGCAGAGGAGGGCTCACTCTTTGAGTGGAGCATGGCTGGCTGAACTTCTCACTCACTGGGCCATTGCAGCCTGCTTCTGCTCTCCTTAATTTGCATGCACTTTCACTAAACAGGCCATTAAGAAAATGAGAGAGGAATAGGGGAGACTACATTTGTTGGAAGAGAAAGGCTGAATCATCAATTGAGAGAGGCCAAAGAGGATGCTTATAAAATACAATTTACTACGTAATCTAATTTTCAGAGAAAGCTCTGAGGCACAGCACCAAACTATTCCAATAAGAACACTGCAATGTAAGAACAGACAAAACGAAGTGTGAGCAAAAACGAGTTAAACGTTAAAAACCCTCGGAGAGCATTGTCTGACACCTTTCTAGCTTGAAAAAATAATGAAATATCCTTCCTAGAGTGTCAGTGCCTCAAATACAGAGGCAGACATCAGTTAAAATTCAGGTTTGGAGCCTTGAGCTTTTTTTTTTTTTTACCCACAGGTAAAACACTCTGATGTGCAGAACAGGAGTATATGTGACATTGATCAAGGCCCACCCATCAAGGCTATCAGAAAGGAGGAGGAACCTTCTCCTTGGCTCACCACAGTAACTCACACTTGGTAGGAAAGCAAAATAAGCTGAAATCAACTGACGAGTGGTTTCAGTTTTGGGAGTGCCCTGCCTCGCTAGGGAGTCATGAAGCAGTCAGACTATAAGAAGTCACCATAGCATTTAATCTAAATCAGAATGAGTTCTAACTAAAAAATAAAAAACAAAGGCAGCTACTGCTGAGAATCCTCTAATCTGCTTTTCACTCTCAGTGAGGCTGCACAGATGCTCCTGTAACTGTAGAGTTTGTGCTAAAATACGTCTGAGGAGATACAAAACCAGCTTGCTGTCACTTCCTTTCATGTTAATCTGTAGTGCAGGAGAGCACAAAAGCTGCTAGCATCCCCTTGTACCCCAAGGAGATGTTTATTCTCCCTCCTAGCATATCTACAAGGAAGTGCTTGATTTCCCCTAGGCATACCTGGCTGGGGAATATGTTCCTCTCAGCTATCTCTTCTCTGACTGCAGATTCTGAGTGGAGTGCTCCTTGGCAAGATCTCAGGCTGTCAGCAGGGACAGATAACACCTAACTTTGCCCGTGTCCATGCCAGGTAGTTTTTTCCCTGCAGTGATAGAAGTGTGAGCAGAACAGGAGCTCACCTGTTGGTCCCTGTGGCTCCTGCTGAAGGACGACAGCATCACCAGGCTGAAGCTGAGCCCTTGCACATCCCCTCAACCACAGCAGCAGGACGGCAAGACGAAGAACCTAAAACTTAATTTTCCCTAGGTTGTTTTTTGATTCCCTTCAAGGTGAGCTTGCTAATATTCATCACCTTTGTTGCTCCCTGTTTTTTACATTATCAGTCCCCTTCCCTAATACATGGCAAACAACAAAATGCAAAGCTGCCCAAAAAAATAAGACTCCTTGCTTCTCTTGGCTTCACTTTGGGACCACCAGTGTCAGCCCACCTGATCATGTCCAAGTGTCAGCAGTCTTGCTCATGCCCTGCAGGTGTTACCCATGACACATTACCTTACTGAAGCACTGCACTTTTCATCAGAGGCACAAACAGCACCTGAGGCAGCTGGTTAGGAAGTGTGAGCCTGGGGCTTGATTTATAGATAAATTCTGCACCAGCATATTTTGTCAGAGGGTGATTTTTCCTATTTTGTTTAATAATCATAGAATGGCCTGGGTTGGAAGGGACCCCCAAGATCACCCAGTTCCAACCCCCGTGCTATATATGTGGTCCTTAGAGTGGACACAACTATACCCGTTTCAAAGTGCTTCTTTTGGTGTAATTTACCCCACACTGTAATTAAGATAACAGTGTTTATGTTCCTTGATTAGGAGGTAAGTGTCTCCAACTCTCCAGCCAACTATAAGAAAGCATATATGTTGCTGCCCCAGCTTTTTGTGAGTAACTCACAAGGTTTTTGGCAACTTTTCAATGCTGATTATGGAAAAGAGGCAATAAGGGAAGCTAGAGACAGTAAGGAAGAACTGCTTGTTTTGTTGTCTAGATGTGAGCACACTACCTATTCAAAAGCCATTCATGCCAAAAAGAAGTGGCAAATTACACATCAGGATTTCACTTTAAATCAGTTCTAGAGTCAAAATGGGAGTAAGGCCTGGTTCTGGATACCTTACTGATGGTGACAACCAATGCCCACATGGTTTCAAAGCTCAAAAAATCTTTTTCTGAATCCTTATGAGCAAAAGAGAACCTTGCGTTAACCTTTTGTTGCATTAACAGCTCATCAAACCCAGACAGCTCTTAACAGCATGTTTCCTGATGAGCAAAGTACCCACTATTCAAAGTCAGCAGAGGTGGAAGAGGTAACACAGCTAGCTCAGTGCAGCTTTGGTTTATGAACCAAAAGAACTCACAAAATATGTGATTTTTTTTTTGCCTTCTAGCGTTTGACATTTTTGAGAATTATTTTTCTTCTACACCATTAACTCCTTAGCTTGAAATATGTCACCATGATAGAGAAGACATGCGGGGAAACATTAAGATAGTGTTAAAACAATGTCGGGAACAGTAATGTTACAAATTTAGTGTGACACAAGTACTTTTACTAATTCTGTAGAAGCCAGAGGAAAGTGCCACCCTAAGTGGATATTATCATAATTTATATACCAGATCATGTAACAAATCTAATTCTTGCAGCAAATGTTATGCATGAAACAAATTGAAGTGTTAAGCTATCTGACTAGCAGCTAATCAAATTAAACACGGTGACCTGGCAGCAGGCAGAGGCAACACACCATAACCTTGTTCAGTGCAAGGGCTGTTCCAAAAACTGGCAGAAGATGATGGTTACACGCTCATCTCTAGGTGGACCCCTGATATGACCCTGTGACTGACTCTCTTTTCCATGTATTATGTGAGACCAAGGAGTTGCCAACAAGGGTAACAAGTTGCCAGCAAGGGAATCAGGCTTGTATGGGAATAATGGGAGAGAGCTTCAGGACTCTGTAGGTCAGTTTGATGGCTGAATTTGAAGGTCTTTTCCAACCCAGCAAATCTATGACTGTGTAAACCCCAAACTGGGATGTATTAAGTTGGTTGAGGGATGTTTAGTATAATGGCTAAAGGTAGGGATAGTGACAGATCAAGGTGAGCAGGGCAAAAGCAAGTGTGAGAAAGGAGATGAAAGAAGGCCTTAGTTCCTTGTTGACGTGGGATGGTCAGTTCTCTTACCTGACCAAGTCCCAGGCTTTCTTCGCTGTTGAAGACTAGCCTATGTTTGTGTTAAAACTTATTCCTAATGTCTGTGCAAGCATGCTCCCTCCTCAGAGTCTGTGAGTGCAAACAACACATGAGCATGAGGTGGGGCTATCTGGGGCCATGTTTGTGGTGGCAGTGTTGGGACAGACCTGGGTTATGTGGGTTTCACACTGGTAGCATTTTAAGATCAACTTAAATATCTATAATGTCTATAATTTCTTAACACAACGCATTTCAGGGATAAATGCAGAAAAACGTAGCATTTTGCTTTACATCCAAATGATTGTGAATACCTACATCCATAGAAGGGGAAATTGCAGAATTGGATGATAAGTGGCAATCTTAGGGCTGTGTGTAGGCTAAGTGCTTCCCCCAGATGCTTTTGTTCACTCAGAACAACATTAAACTTTGGCTTTTTTGGAGCCCTGAGGAAATACATCTCATACCATTAAGGAGCATTTCTTAGTGGAGAAGCACGAAAGCACTGGACAGAAATGGTAGCAGCAATTTCAATCCTCTCTTTTACCAACCTTTAAACAGTTGTCTTTCCAATGTCAATATTTATGTTTGCCATGTGTACACAGATTCCCATGCCCCTATCCACGCAGATATGTATCCTGAGAAATCTGCCTGCTGCTAGAGAAGGAAGACCTTTGATGTGTTTGTGCTTCTGTAGAGGGCCGTGCACACATCACAGTTTAGGCAGGAGCAGACCTGTGGAGGTAACCTGGTCCACCCTCTTGGCTCAAAACATTAATTGTTTTCTTTATAAACACACAGAGACATTTCTTTAAAATTTCCAGTTGCACATCTTCCTTGGCATGCTCATTTGTACTCCCCTTAAAGGGCACATTATTAGAGAAAGTTCTGCTAAGCAGAATCTATGCAGCCTATAACCAGGACACTTTATCTATCAGAAAGCCAACTTAAAAATGTAATAAGACAACTGCTTATTGAGAAAATCATACACGATTTGACATTATAAACCTTCTGTTTGACAACAGATAAAACACGCAGCCTTTTTTTCTATCTAAGGGCACAGTCAGGGAATACTGCCCTGCAATCTCCAGGTACCCAAAAGCAAACTGCATTCTTTCAGTTTCCATACATAAAAAGAGTACAGATTTTAAGACAACAGTCCAAATTACCAAGCCATTAATAGCAGATGAGGTAGATGGTATTAATTAGCAGCACATAAACTAGATTGCATTTCTTTTCTTCCTGGAGCATTACAATATTTTTTTTTGGGGGGGGGAGGGACAGGCAGGACATTTTGTCTCATTCTACAAATGTGGTATGAAATGAAGAGAGGAAGAGTGCTCCCACACTCCCTCCTCCCCAGCTCTCCAAGGAGGAGACTCATCGTTGCACATACAAGAAAAACAGCCACCCACACACTGGAGCCCTTCAAGCAGAAAGCACCTGACAGGAATTTAAAAGTAGGTTTTCAATGGCAGAGTTGGCAGAAATCTACATAAAAGTGGTTTTTAAAGGAAGGGTATTATGTGATATGAATTAGACGAATGTGTTCTGCTCTTCCTTTTTTTTTTTAGCCGCGAAGTCTAAAATTAGATCTTCGTTATCACGATCAAATAGTTTGTTTGAAAAAGCTCATGTCTGCAGATGAGGAATAACAACAATGAAAATATAGGGGAACACTGTATTTTTATAAAAAAATCTTGAATTTATTAGAAATCTGTGGGCTAGCTGCTTGAGTTTTCAAAAACTCCCCTATACAGTGAGGCAGCAGTGTGCACAGAGCATTTGAATGT
This sequence comes from Callipepla californica brunnescens, assembly GCA_023055505.1. Lineage (NCBI taxonomy): Eukaryota > Metazoa > Chordata > Aves > Galliformes > Odontophoridae > Callipepla > Callipepla californica. Next base: position 2,572,816 of record JALIRH010000040.1, read on the forward strand.
AGATGCCAAATAAGTCAGTAAGCAAATATGGATATAGCAAGTTGTTTATTTGATTTTTAGGGCTTTGTTAAAGAAGGTGAAGTGTTTGCAGTTTTTGCTTTGGGGCGGGAAGGCATTTTGATAAGAATTATACTAATTCTTCCAAGAGGTTTTCAGCTCTTCCTATGAGCATCTTTAGAGCACTGCATTTCTTATCCTTTAGACCATATGGTTACGTTAAATACTTGCTTCTGACTGAGTTCATTCTTCTGTAATTAAAGAGGAAGGAAGCGGTTGCTGCCATTTAAAGCCTCAGTTAAATTTTGCATTGCCATTGCACGGTTTATATAACCTGAATTTGAGCAGCTTTCTTGGTTTTTGTTTTCCTCCCTGCTGGTTTTAAAACTGAAGCTAAACCTGTGTAGTTATTCTGTTTTCACTCTGGTGCTGAGAGCAAATTTTTAAATGGCTATTGATAACTGAATCAGATGGTTAATTTCACTCTGGCTTTTTTGTTGGACTTGGTTTGAATCTTCCACATGTCAACAGCACAGCCATGTAGGTCCCTTTCCTTGGAGTGAGCTTCCTCCAACCATTTGTTTATGAAATAAAACTGGGCTTCTGCATTGCTCCATTGGTGATGAACATTTTCTACAACAGCACTGTCTCAAAGCTGCTTTGTACAGAATATCTGAGGACAACTGAGGTGTTTTTTTTTGTTTGTTTGTTTTTTGTTTTGTTTTGTTTTTTTTGCCTACTGCCTCCTGTATAAATTATCCCTTAAGCTGCTGTGTTAACTCTGAAATTCAAATTGCTCTGCACACCCCCTGGGGCCAGACTTTCTGATGTGCTGAACATCTGCAACAGGCCAGTGGTATCTGCAGGTGCACTCAGTGCGGCTTCCCAGCCATTAATTAGGGAAGCATAGATTGCTCAGCTACTAATACTTAGAATAACAATTCAACAAGCTCCTCGTCCTTCTGGCACTCACAGTAAACCATTACTCCCATATACCATCTTCCTTTTATCTCTGCTATGTGTTATTCATAGCTGTGAAGTACAACAGAAAGTGAATCCATTTCTTTCTGTACTGTCCTTAGCCATGCCTTTCTTGTCACCACTACATGGACACCTCAGCCTCTATCTGCAACAAGGCTCCTCTTGGCTTCACAGGTGAGAAATATACTTGGAGATATCATTCAAACAAGCAGGTTTTTGCAGGAACACTGGCTGAAAGTCCTCACAGTGATGTGGATTCATTAGCTTGTTGTACCTGCAGCTGGATCATACAATCACAGAATCACGCAGATTGGAAAAGACCTCTAAGTTCATCCAGTACAGCTGTCTACCTATCATCAATATTTCCCACTTAACCATATCCCTTAGTACAACATCTAAATGTTTCTTGAACACCTCCAAAGGACAGTGACTCCAATGAAGATGGAAATAATTCACTGTTCAAAGCCTGCCAGCCTTGTCTTGGGCTGTTCCATGCCAAACAACAGCTCCTGCATTTTCATATGCCAGTATCTCTGAAATGATGGATTCATAACTGTGAATGAGTGTCAAGACCTTGGGGTTTCCTGTGGTTATTTGTTATCTGTAGCCCCATGGGGCTGTCCAGGACACAAGGTTTTTATAGCTGAGATAAAAGGAAGTGTGAGGATGAAGTGGCTGGAGGTGGTGATGGTAAAGGGGTTATATCTGGTGTCCTTGAGGTGTGTCACTGTGGATTATTAAGACAGAGAAAAAAACTATGTGAGGTACTAAGGGTAAAAGAATAAAGAAGTCAGTAACCTAGCCAGTCAGTCCTAAAGTCATGTCCCAAAGCCTCATTTCAGGATATACTCTTGCATATCTCAGACTTCATTGCTTCCCCTAACCCCATTTCTGTCAGCACACAACAGCAGTGAAGGACAGCTGCTGCTGCTGCTGCAGTGTGAATTCTTGGATCTGTCACTCATACAGGTTTTTGCTGTAAGCATTTCTAAGCTTGTGGTACATTTCATTTGAGAGCTCAGTGCGAAATAAATCTCTCTAACTGGTCGAATGTAAAACATATGTCTGAGAGCGCTGTGAAAAGTCAAATGTTACAGCGAGTCACAAAAAACTACAGGTAGTGTAGATGAGTGAATTTGATAAATGCAAGCACTGCATGACTTTGTTGCCCTGACACTTGTAATGCAAAGGCGACAAATTATTCAGTTCTTTAAGAATTTTTGAAGCATTTGTAAGTGATAACCAACCATAGGGATGGCTCTGCTTTATGCAGCGAACAAAAGACAGATGCACAGCTCTTCCTGCTCTGTCACTGCCCCTGGTGTCTCACAGATCCTGGTCCGAAGTGCACATACACCAGCTGCACATACCCAGCAGCGACAGAGGTATACTTTGTTTGATTAGGTGAAACCACTGTTAACCACAGCGATATTTGACAGGGCAGGAGGGGATGCTGGAGAAGTTCAGGCTGAGAAAAAGCAATGAGGCACTGAAACATGCTGCCCAGAGACCTCCTAGAGTTGCTGTCCCTGGGGGTATTCAAGAAACATGTGAGTGTGGCACTGAGGAACATGGTCAGTGGGCAGTAGTGATGTCTGGTTGGAACAGATGATCTTAGAGGTCTTTTTCAAACTTTATGATTCTTTGTGCAGCATACCTCACAAGCTTGTTCAGTCAAATACCTCTTCATCATTTTTATCCTCAACAGTATGTGTGTTATGTAGCATCATCTTTCAAGTTTTTAGTATGTTTCCTAGCTCATAATGGGAGCATCAAACAGAGCCTCACCGTGTTTCAGTTGTGAAGACACATAAACATGGGGATATTGCTCTGTATCTGAATTTCTGTCACGCTGAGCAGAGAAGACAGGTGCCTGAAAAGCTGGTGTAAGATGTGTACAGTGAGATCCCATACCTTTTGTACCACCAAGTCCTACAACACTTCAAGGTTCCTGAAAGTTAATTGATTATCTCTTTTTTTGTGCCACTGAGCACCAAAACAATGCCATCTGCGTAGTCCCTCCCACTCCAGCACACTGCTGCACCACCAGCAGGTTTTAATAGTAAAATCCCAGCTCCTGTTTCTTTTGTCACCATAACATTTCTCGTCTCCAAAAAGCATTGCTTCTACCTGGTGGAGTAGAATTTTGGAGGATAGATAAAAGGATTATGTGGAACTTAATGAAAAATAGGAGAATTGCTCTTTATAACTGTTTTAAATTATGTCCTGTGGACTTTCCGAATAACATATGCAATGAATGGCTTGCAAATTTAAATAGCTCTCTGAAGATGTGCAATTTAACTTTCTAGTGTCATAAAATTCTAATCTCGGGAAACTTTCTACTAAACTACAGGGACTTCTCTTATTTTAAACCTCTTCTAGAAATGAGTTATGGATTGCACTGCAGCGCATTATCTGTCAAAGTAAAACCTGGCAACTCTGCCATGGAACACACATTTTCTTTTATGAGTTTATAAAATGCCCTGTAAACAAACACTACGAATATATAACCGATATCTGAAGTCTTAGCCCATAAACAACTCCAATGGAGCCACAGCACAGGTTCCAGTGTACTTGATTTCTTGTAAAGGAGGATGAGTCAATTGGTGCTGATTGGGCATGAGGCAAATTGCCAGGAGAAGTTAGTATTTTTTTAATCTCTGCCTGCCTTTTGTCATCGGGCCAAGATGAAAATTTCCAATACTGCACGAACTTCATGGCTCTATTTAAGTATTTGGCACTCCCACAGCATAGCAATTTAAATCACCTACTCATTTTGAGGGTTGTTATACGTTTTTTTCCCCGTTTTTAGAAAGGTTACTAAGGAGAAGAAGATAAGTTGTCAGGTTGTTTTTTTTTTTTTTAATCAGGCTGACTGCAGACCTAAGTATGATGCTACCCAATCTTTCATTGTGTACTTCATCTGGCTGGCATGGTGTTAACTTTCCCCAGAGCAACCCATATAGTGCTAGAACTGTACTGATATTACACCAACCCTTTGTCTCTTGCTGAGCAGTGCTGGCACAGCACCAAGGCTCCCTCCAGTCCCCCAGAACCAGTAGGCTGAGGGTGGGCAAGAGGTGGGGAGGGGACATCACCAGGGCAGCTGACCTAAACCCAACAAATGGATATTCCGTACTGTGTGGTGTCACACTCTGCATTAAAAGCAGGGAGATGACAAGGGAAGGCTCTTGTCTTGAAAATGTCTGTCCTCCCAAACAACTGCTATGCACATTGAAGCCTCGCTTCCCAAAATGTGGCTGAACATTGTGTTCTAATGAAAAGTATAGAATAATGAGCAATTGTTTTCTCTCTCATCACTTCCAAGCAGCCTTTGCTTGTTTTTAACTATTTCACCTTTAGTTGAATTATCCTTATTTCAGATCATGAGACTTTTTTTCATCATATTTTCTCCCCCTCCTTCTTTTGAGGTTGTGGTGGAGTTTAGTTGCCCATCAGGGAGGATCCACCACAGACTGATATTATGACATCATGAGCTTGTTCATTTTCTTCCGCTTGTACTGCATTCTGATAAGATAGAGATAAGATAGCCATGAAACTTAGCAGAGGGAACTTTGTCCTCTATAGGGATTCAGCTCAGAAGTTACCTATAATTCTTGCGATGTGGCCACTCTTCCTTTTAATTCATGTAGATCAATAAAAATAGCTAAACAAAGATTTCAGGTCTCATTTCATCAGAAATTAACTGAAAATTCTGACTTCTGAGGAAATAAGATCTCAGATAAAAGCACCCTGAGCCAAACTGAATCCAAATAAACTGTCTGGTGCCTGGGAAACAGATGTAGTGGGGAACACACTGGGAGAAAATCATTTTTTTTTGGAGAGATTCATAAGTGATATTGCCACTCCTCAATATCAAATCGCTCAAGAGAAGATGAAATTGAAGAGTAGCTAGAAAACTTGAATAAGGTTTATCTACAACAAAAACTTATCCATAGCTTTTCAAGAGCCTGACTGCTAACTCTAAGAAACTAAAACACAAGGCAAATTTCATGGTTTTTATCCCCCTGTGTATGTGTATACATATATAGCTTTAAAATCACTTTCTCACATGACTTACTATCAGAAAGCCATGAAATGGAGAAAGCAGAAAACTGAAGTGTGATAAAACATCATGGTAAACCTAATGTCAAAATGATTTTAGGCAAGATCAATGCTGCAAAAAGTCTATGCAGTTTCCAGTCAGCAGTGTGAGGCAGAGTGCGTTTGAACTGGGGATCACTGAAGAGAATAAGACAAGTTATTTTAGCATTCTCCTTCACAGCCACTCTTCCCCCAGTAGGAATGCTGCCAAGCAGAAATGTACCTGGCCAAGAATCTGGCCATGGATCCAGTGCATTTACACACATATATCTGAAGGAGGAAACTGAATGACAGCATTATTAGCAGAATATATAGAGAGTACCCTGAACAAGAAGAATAAAGGAAAGAAAACTACCTTTGTACATACAGGGAAGAAAAATCATTCAAATATTAAAATACTGAATTTTTAGGCTAGTTGTAGTCATCTGTTGTCAAATTGTGCATCTTTATAAGGATATTAAAGAGGATATTAGGCAGCTGGGTTTGTAATAAGGGCTTTTTGTACAAATCTTAAAAATTTGAATACTGGCAAAGTAAACAGCCTTGCTTATCTCTACTTAGCTATCATATTTTACTATAGTATTCCTTGTCCTTTTCCTTTTTACCTTTACCTTCTTTTCTTCTTTTCACCTTTTTTCCTTTTTTTTTTCTTCTTTTTCTTTTTTTTTTTTTTCTTTTCCTCTCGGAAATCTTCATTTTGCACAAGAAGAGATCCCTGCTGAGACTGCTATAGCTGGGTAGAGGAAAGGTAGCTGCCATTGATGCAGCCCTCTGATTCCAACTGTCAATTGTTCTCTTTCATCATTGGTTCCAGGGCCCTTCCTTGCACCAAATTCCCATTGCCTGTATTGATGGCTCCACGGGAAGACTGCTTTTCCTGCTTTTGCAAAGATTCTGACTTTTCTTAACTCCTCTTCATCTTTTTTGCCTCTCCTAGCTTCTCTGTTGGCAGCTTTTGCTTTGGAGATTCTCAGCTTGTGATGTAAAACGTCTCTGTGGAAATTCTGTCATCGCACTGATTTCACTTGGTACGTGTCTATCAATGGCTCTGAGCTTGCCAGATTTCTAGCACAGCTTCTCCCTGTTTCTTGTATTGATGTTTATAATCTGGCTTACTGTTTAACGCTTCAGAAATCCCTCTTCTCATCACTTCCCTCTCTGCAGAGGATCTTGATTTCATTCAGGAGAATGGTGAAAATCATGATTTGAGTGTTCCCATCTCTTATAGTGTCTTCCTTTACTGCTCCTGTTATGACATGTAAAATGAACACTCTTACCTAATTTTTTCCTCTTTTGTCAGACCAGGCTGATCCTAAATTAGTTGCTAATCTGTTTTTTCACTTTATGTTTGCTTCTCTTGCATTCTTTCTGATTTACCTCAACTACTTACTGCTGCTAAGCTCTTTTCCCAATCCCAGTTGAAAAAGTTAGGAAAATAGGTATCATGAGTATATCACAGCTACAGTTTATAACTTTGTGTTACAGAGTTTCTCTATTCTTGTTCCATCATAGGCTATTTCTAATTCAGCATCTATCCTGCATAGTTTTTGAAATTACTCTTGCCAAACTGATGACTTTTCATGCAAATGCCCAACATATGTGTGAACTCTGCATCCTCTTCAGCCTTTGATGCCTTTATCCTCACCCTTTCCTTGCAGCTTTCTCAGCTTTTCCTCCTGTATGTATCTGTGACCACTCCTGCATGTATTGCAGTAGTTGCTTCTCTATCTGTTCTGGGAGGTCTCACATGGCTCTGTCTGGGATCTCTTTGTCTTTGTAAATTTTATTTCATCATCTCAGTTGCTCATTTCAACTACTGCCTCTAGGAGTGTGAATCACAAATCTGCCACTCCCATCTTGTCACTGCAGCAACAACTCAACATTACAGCTGTTATATCAGAGGTCTCTCTTTTTTCCATCCAAATTTCTCATCATTGACTTCTTACTCATTCATTAGTCATCAGTCAGAATTGTAGACTATTTGACATTCTTCTATGATGCCAGTATAGGTCCTTACAGACCTACAACTTCCATAGATACTTTTTTGTGTATTGTTGCTACGATATTATTTTTATTCTCACATCCAGATAAACTAGCCAGGCAATTATTAGCTCTTCACCAAGGATTGTAGTGAAGAGACAAGGCCTAGCATTTTTAACCTAATAGAGGGTAGGTTTAGATTAGGTATTAGGAAGAAATTCTTTATTATGAAGAAGAGGCCCCGGACCCCATCACTGGAGGGTCACTATGGAGGCACTAAAGGCCGGGTTGGATGAAGCCACACCTGAGCTGGTGGGGAGCAACTCTGCCCATGGCAGAGGTTTAAAACCTCGTGGTCTTAAAGGTCTGTTCCAACCCAAGCCATTCTATAATTCCTTTCCCTTTTGTAAATAAAATATTGGACTGCCCTTTTTTACTGAGGATTTTTTGAAAAACCAGATCACTTCAAATGTAAGAAACCTACGTTCCTCTACAAGGCCCTGAACAATCTGTCCTCCTCTTATTAAATAACTATTGCTTTTCACTAAAGAACGATAGCATTTTCAGTCGTTCACTTCTCTGTGACATTTGATATTTTCGTGGTTCTCCCAGACTACAGCTCCCATGTGGGGGGAAAAAATCACCTTGTTGTAATTCATCAAGCTGTCTCATCATGATTTAAACATTCTGCTTGTTCTTGATACGTAGTGAAAAATAACATATTACTTAAGTAACTCATATGTTGAGTTTACTGCCTCTTGATCTTGTCCCATGTGCATTATAAGTATTCTGTCTCATCTTCTACTAGAATGTAAGTTGGCTCGGAATAATAACAGTAGAGCTCTGTTTTTGATAAGCAGCTGCTCCTGTGGCTTGGTCTTTGTTCACACCTGGCATCTTTCAGCTATACAAATAAAAGAGCTATCAAATAAAAATAGTAGGAAAAAATTGGGTTTGTCCTTCAGCTTTTTGTGGTCCTGTACTGTTCTAGTCCCTTGTACAGGGGTAATACACTGCATGTCCTGTCCTCCCAACACTCCTTCATGGCTTCCAACACGGAAAAAAACAAATAATGCAGAACTTTGTTATCGTAAGATTTTAATTCAGTGCTCCTGCTACTAGATGTGGTTTAAACCTACAATGAATATACAGTTTATTAGCTAGATATGTATACGTAGAATCAATTAGTTGCTCATAGTAAACAATAATATTGGATTATTTTCAGCTAACACTATATTTTCTCTGCATCCGTAGGGTTTACATTAGTTTTCATTCCCTTATCTATCAAATGTTTCTCTGATACATAATATAATCAGGTTAGTGATCACTAAAAAATGGAATCAAACTTCTTTCCAGTATTGTTTTAATCATGGTAATTCTTGAAAATCATTACGGATTGGACTAACATCAGACATTTTCAGGTAAGGCCAATTTTAAAGGCACTTTTTCTTAAGTTGCAAAAGATACTCAGGAAACAAGTTGCTCTCTTTTTAAACTAATGTGCTCCTTCTGAAGCCAGTCACTTATTAGTGTAATTAAAAAAAAATCTGTGTATTAACAAACTCTATTAAATTTGAATTGAAACATTTAAGGAGGGCATAAGGTAATTTTACTGTAGGTGACAATCACGCTTGAACAGAAGGCAACATAAAGTAAAATATATTGGCTTAAAAAGCTAGAAGTACTTCTGAAAATGTCAGTTTGTGGATTTCTATCACCCTACAGAAAGAGAAAGCAGACAATCCAACCAACAGAAAATGTTTCAGGGAATAATGACTTTAAAGAAAAGCCATTCAGTGAAAAGGCAACAATCTGAAAGCAGTAACACCAAATGGAAATCTACAAGAGAACATATAAATTCCACTGTTAATTAGTCAACTTCTTCAACCCAGTAAAACCATAAGTAGTTGCTGTTTTCATAATTATTATCTTATTTTTCAATGTGAAATTATGCTATAAGGGGATTGAGATAGATTTCTTCTCACACAGAAGGTACAAACCATTATGGCTTTCTTAAAAAAAAAATAAAGTTTTTAAAGGGATTAGAAGTTTAAAGAAGCTAATGAGAACCTCTTCAGGATGGATTCTTTATTGGTTGGAGAATACAATTTGTGGCTGGCTCTTCCTGAATTCACTCTTTTAACATACTAGACTTTTTAGATGTTGTAAATTATAATTGACTTATCTTACTAATTTTATACACATCCAGAACTGAAATAATTTTGCTGCCAACTTGTTATCAATATTACAAAATGCTCCCAAGTGTTTTGAGCTTCAAAAATCTTAGCTGAAGATGAATATTTTCATTTCAAGTGATAAACTTCTAGTATCCTGCAACTCACTAAGCAGTTAATGAATTTTCTGCAGAATTCTCAAATGCTGTTCAGAAATATTTCTGAAGAAATTTTGACATGTTTTGTTTTAAGAGCTGTCATTTTTTTCCTAGCAGCTGAAAACATGAAGTGAATCTGAAGAGATGTTGTGAAAAATACTGTAACAAGGATGTGCTCTGTTTATTTTTATTTATTCGTTTATTTATTTATTTATTTATTTTACATGTCTTTGCTGAAATGAGGTTCTAATTTTGGGTGCTTGATTAACCGAGGTTGATATTGTGATATTCTTCTGAAGAACTTAAAGGAATATAATAACACAGGAGGTAGTAATTAGATTAAGCTAACTGGGTCACAGAGTCTGGTAATTTATAGGGCTGTTCTATTTCAGATTTAAGATAATCTGATAATATAATTTAATTCAGTATAAAAAATGAGATTCTTTATATTTTTATGCTAAACAGTTTACGCCGCAGAGTGAAAAATACTTTTTTTCACTGAAGATTTGTACCAACATATTCTTCAATATAATGCTTCCTGTGTGGATAGTGTCTCCCATTTATAAAAAATATATATCATTTTACTACTTTTATCCATCTTGCAATACATATACTCTCACATCATCTTTCATAATTAAATGCCTCTTCCAATGTTAATATTTATCTACCAAAGGGGTACTCTAGTGGAGTAATACACAGATTAAAATGTGCTGGAATCTTTTTAAGGAGAAAACACAGATTATGCATTACATCAAATGGACTGCATCACTAATGTTTGAACCTTAACAGGGAATCACACTGAGCCACAGCATATCTGAAGATAAAAACACTGACTGCAGGTGCGTGCATCTGGAAAATACAGTGCCTTGCTGTATGACATCCACACATTGCTATTGTGAAGGAGACATGCTGCAAGGCCACAGCTGGCATCTGCTGATGGGGAGAAAATGTGTCACTTACAGCAGAGACCTTTAGGCCTTGATGGGTATTGCCATCAGCTGAAATTCCTAGAGCTGTAAACATTACTGATGTTGTCCAAAGGAAATAAAAATAAAACAGCTCAGGAAGACCTGACAGATGTGCTCTTGCCCCTGTACCAGTGTGCTGGGGATGGATACTGGTATACACACATGGCTGGTTGTTCACCAGTAAGACACCAATCCAAAAAAAGACCACATAACACCAGTTAGGGAATCAGCCAGGGGATTCATCACCAGCCTGGCCAGTAGGAGAAAACAACAGGTGCTGCTGCCTCCAAGAGGCTCAAACAGGTCAGCACCCACCTGCACCCTGTCTGCCCTGACAGGTGGGCACACATTGCAAATTTCACAGAGAACAGCTGAGAGTAGAGTATCCTCCCTTAAATCAAGCTCATTCGGTTGTATTTACTTGAGTGGTGGCTCACTTAAATTCTTTCCTGTGGAGTAGTCAGACTATGAAGAGAGGATTCTGCTTCATGGGCTTGTTCTGTGAGGTTTTTGTTTCAATGTCATTCTTATTTTCTAGCTAGAAGCTGTAGTCTGGGAGCAATGACTCAAGTGGTTTCTCTTGTGTCTGTAAACAGTAATTATATTTTTTGTTTAGTTGTAGTCAGTCTTAAACATAGGGAAAAGCTTCTATGGGTGGTTTAGGAGGCTGGGTATGTTCTAGAGAAGATGTGATAGGTTAGTGTTCCTACAGTAAGCATCTAAGCAAAACTGAACTCTTTATATTTTATATTTTTATTTTGTATAGCACCCTCAGGTAACTTAAAGACAGTATTGTCTTTGGATTTATCTCCTATGATCAAGTGGCTGTTTATGTGAATATTTACTTGATGTTTTTCGTTATGTGCTGTTATTTTTGATTGTTCTGTATAGTGAGAAAGAGTAACTGACTCAGTAGGCATTTCAAATATTCATTTTCCCAAGGTTAACTCCTGATGAGTTTGTAACTAAGGAACACATAAACCTCAAGAAAGGAGAACTCTTCCATATTTTTTTTTTCTTTAGAAATCTTTTTCTGTCACTCCTAGTCTTTGTTGGGATGACAGTGAAGCACTTGCTACTTGAGTCTTGGTTTCAGAAGTAAACAGTTACTTTAGTTTCTGTACTTCTGTAGCAGTGTGTGTTGTGTCAGCCTGGGATAAGAGCTGATCACCATCACAGGGTGATGGCATTTTCCAAATTTCTTACAGAATTTGCTGCTTATAACAGTCCTTAAAAACTATGGTATGAGTACCTTAAAGAAAGTAATACTTTTTTTAACAAAGGAACCTGAAACCTTACTTTAATTGATTTCATTTTTTCCTCAGTGTGGGAATAGGCAATAGTTTGAAATAGATGGGTGATAACCTTTCTAAACAGAATTCTCCCCTCTGTTGTAAAGTCTATGTGTGGTTCTACCTTCTAGTCATTCTGTCTGTTTCAAAAGGATGACAGAGGTTACACTTAAAAGAGATACAGAGCTGAATAAAAGTATTATTAGTGATTAAGAACTAGAGGAAAAAAGAATCTAATGCCAAAGAAGGAACATTTTAAAGTGTGTGGCAGAAAGAAGAAAATGCACTGTTACATAAACCTGTTTCCTAGAACAGAAAATGGATTGAGGAAAATAGCTTAGAATTAATTGTTATCAAGTTGTGCTACAGCTGAAAGTTAAAAGAGTGGTTTTATAGAGCAGTCATCAAATAAAGCACTGCACTGAAAGTGTAGAGCAACCATTTATCTCAATGTTAGTGTGGTGTAATGAGTCTGTTCATTTATATGTTGGTGTATATCTACCTAACAGTGGTAAACATAATTAAACATTCTTTTTTTGTGTTACCTTCTGAAGGTAACTTAATTATATTCTGTAGGAAAGCTGTTGGCAGAGGGGTTTGCTGTGCGTCTCAAAGCATTGCTTTTTCCTCAGGATTCTTTCTGCTGTAGCATTAGCTCCTCAGACCTGCCACATGCCTGAGTCTCCTGCAAGATAACTGCATTTCTGAGCAATGTGAACAGAATTGCAATAGAAAATCATTGCCAAAGAAATGTTTATTGCAGCACAGCTTCTTAGATTTGGGGGTATGGCCCAGCTATAAATATAACTAGTCCTTTTTCCTGCTAGGTGAACCAGTAGCCACAGTGTATGGTCACTAGGAGATCAGTACAGGGTTGCCTCACTGATGTATTAATAAAATACCATTAGTGACACTGGACCTCATTAATAGTAAGTTAATTATTCTGTTATATCTAGTTTAAGTGCAGGGGAAAAAGATGTGTTTTTTAAGATTTTTTTTTTTTTGGTGATCAGTATTTCACAACAGTACAAAGTTAACATATGCTTACATAGCAGTTGAGGGTGCAAGTTTTGTCAAGGTATCAAACCCTGAGAGAATCAAAGAGAGAAACCAGCAATACTAATGAAGTGATAAATAGCCTGGATGCCAGCAAGCTCTTTCCCAGTTAATCCTTCATTTTCTAAAGGGAAAGTCTGCTAGTAGAGTGCTGTGGTATGTTCACCAAATCCCTCAGCATCAGGGCGTAAAATACAGCGTTGGAGCAATAAACAAAATATAGCATTCTGTGTGGTATATTAAAGACTACTAGGGTCTGAAGTCAAGGAGCTGCAAAATTCATTAGTGGCATGTTTTTTAGTAGAAAGCCAAGACTTTCTTATTTAAGCACTTAGTGGTACATAAGGAATAATTACAGAATCTGTCACTTGTTTCACCAGGGGAAATGTTTGGTGTTTTAAATGTGCATTCTATAAAAGACACCCCACAATTAAGTGTTTCCCCCCATTCAAATTAGCGGATCAAACCCATGAAAGGGCTTGCCCCATGCAAACAATGACAATAGCTGCAGCATTCTGTGCACTTATTTTCCAATGAAAAACACTGTTGTCTTCTTAGCTAATAATCTCTGCCAATTTGGCCTGATTGATTTACTGCACATCATTTGCCATTGCTGTCCAAATAATCTGTATTCATGCCAATAAAAGACAGTGTCAACAAGTGCAATAATAGTGCACTTGTTTTTTCACTGCTCCAGAAAGAAAAGACATCCTGGGTTCAGAGGGATACTGAAAGAAATGTTGTTAATGAATGGCCTTCCCAGCTGTGCATGCTATGGCAAATGAAAAGTCTCCCCAAGGGTATTGCGTAACCATAGGTCAAATGTCCCTTTCTTCCCACCTTGCTGGATGTTGTTGACTTGAGTACTGTGGCACAGTGTGGAGGTTAGCAGAGGATCAGCCCCAGTATGTCTAGTGAAGCCTGCAGGCAAGTTTATCCCTGTAGGTAAAGGATGCTTAAGAAATGCAAGATAATTTTCATCTACATCAGCTCTAGTTCACCTAATCTAATGGGAGTAAGTAGTTATGCAAACTCCGAAGAGCAAAGAGAAAATTAAGTGCTGTGACCCTTCACTGGTGCTTTTATGCTCCAACCTAGAGTAGCAACTCCCTGAAATAATAGCCATGCTCTGAGTCCTCTACAAGAGCATTCTACATTCTCAGAGATATCTCACTTTTATTTTACGTTTCCCTTTGCCCTGGACCTCCCACAACAGGATCTGATGTGGTGTCACTCTCTGGTAGACTACCCACGCCATCTGGAGAAGAGGCTTTCTGCAGAGTGAATGAAACAGCTGCACAAGTGTTTTTCTAGGGGAAGGGAAGTGAATAATGTGGCATTAGAGGATTTGCAACCATTGGAGAATTTCTCCAAGCGTTAATGGACTGATTTCATTCCCTTTTACCAAAAGCATTTCCACTTATTATAAAAAGATGTTTGTATAATATGGATTGTTGGGGTCACCGGACTTTTCAACTAATTCCAGAGACTTTATCCTAGAGCCCCTATATTTCTTTGATTTTTAAGATCTGCAGAGTATTATTTTAAAGCTTCCTTTACGAAGGAGACCCTAATTAAGATCATAGCTCTATTGAGGTGTATTGGGATGACATTATTTAGCTTCAACATTATGCATTGTAAGAAGATGAGAGTATGCCAAATGGCATGTAGATGCAGTAACATTTTTCAATTAATAGGAGACTTATAATTAAAAAAAATCATTAGAAGTTTCTGGGCTTTTATTGCAAGGAATCAAAAAGTAATATTTTGGTACTTAGCAAAATAAATACTGAATTTCAGCTTTTTGATTTGTCTTGATCTTTCAATGAAATAAAAATATCTGCTCTGGTTGTTGTAGAGACAAAAATAGAAAACATTGGCAGAAATCTGCATGGGTTTGTGGATTTTATGTCTGCAGCTTGGTAGTTATTTCTATTTGGCGAATATTAGACCATTCTTTCTGCATTCTAATGATATGTAACTAACTTCTGTTCTTCGAACTATTACTTCCCAGCATGTGTTTTTCTTTTGAGTACTTTCAAAAGGAAAGAAAAAAAAAGCCAAAATATTTGTTTTCTCATTAGAAAAATAGCATGTTGGTAGCTGGTTTGTTTGTTTGGGGGGAGGGGCTTGGTTGTTTTTACTTTAGTTTTGTTTTTTTCTTTGGACAAAATATGAACAAAATATGGCTTTGGGAACTGCAAAGCAATCCAATCCTGTGTTACTACTCTTTGGAGAAATTTACATAGAACTTTCATCTGTGATATTTGATGAGTTAACGATGTTTAGGAAGTAACAGAAAGAATAAAAATTAGCTAAGAAAATTAAGTGAGTAAAAATTCATTGTTGATTCTTCCCTATTAGTATTCCTGATCTTGACTGTGACTTTTTTGGTGATGTTTGGCTTCAGTTAAAATTATCATATTAGTTATTTAGGTTTACAACTTGGTAGCAAATTTTGGTTCAGATTAGAATGTTATCTATGGACCACTGGTTGATTACATGACTATCACCATAAGCTGTTCTTAATCTTTCAGGCCCTGAAGAAAATAAATAGAGCAGACCTTTGGTTCTTTATCAGCATCATTCATGCGTATTGTTCTTACGCTGTTTGGATTGAGCTATTTTATGTGATGAGCTTTAAATTTTAAGAGAGTTAATTAGAGTTTATTCAAGTAAAATTCTACAACTCACAACAAGAGTTGGAAATCCTAATACTTCAGACTCTGCTGCTATAGCAGCATGGATAGATTTAGCAATAAAAAATGCATGAAAATGCTTTACTTTTACCTTTGGTTGTTTATCTGAGTGATGCATAGTTTATTTTTCTGTAACGTAGGGGGGATGAAATAAAACCTTGATGCTCTTGTGCATTTAGGCAAAGGTTAAACCTAAATTATTTCCGACATTGTAATAAAAAAATTTCTGATCCACGAACTTTGTCAGTTCCCTGCCTTCCTCTTTGAATGATCTCTTTTAAATTCTTTGCTGGGTTTTTCTCCTTGGCCCTTTGTTTCAGTCACAGAAGCTTATATTCTCAGGAGTTGCATAGTCATTCCCCATTACCCTCTCTTTGAAAATTTTCCTTTAAGAGCTTTGGATTTATACATTTGTTGTCTTAGAAAATGTTGTATAAGGCTATTCCAGGACACATTATGTTACAAACTTAATTTCACATTGTGTACTTTAGCCAATGCAGAAACAGTGCTGTTTTTTTACTTCTCAGATAACAGAATCACTGGTACTCCCATTGCCACCAGCAACCTTACTTGCACTGCGGTCTGTGTGCAACCCCTCTCCTTGCTCTTCTTTCCCTGAAGCTAAATAACCCATGTAATCATTTCTCAGAAAGTTGCACTTGGTCCCTTCTCATAGCAGCAGATTACTTATTTTGCACATTATATTCTCTGCATCTGTGTAGAAGTTCAGCCTAAGCCAGGAAATGTGACCTCTGCTAACAGTTGCAAGGACTCCTTGCCTTGTGCACAGGTATTTCTGCTTTCCTTTGCCAAGCCAGCAGTGCTGAGATGTTTCTTAATATGGAGTTTGTGTGGCTGCTACCTCTTACTAGCACAATCATCCTTTGTTAAGGGCACCCAAGGTGCATGTGGCAGCCACATCTGTTTCTAAAGCCTTAGGTCTGATAGATTTTAAGGATGGTCTTTCAAGTCCCTTCCAACCCAAAACATTCATTGAGCAAGGGCTGCTTTCTAAGCTGCAACTACAAAAATCACCTCAAGATCATTGCTTCTGGTTTCTCTAAAACAAAAATCAGCAAAGATTTTCTATGATGCTCACAACCTTCTAATTTGATCTACAAAATTTTCAGTCTTTTGCTTTTAATGTACTGCTCATGTCTTATGGGAAGTAGCTGAGGGAGCTGAGACTGTATAGTCTGGAGAAAAGGAGGCTCTGAGTTGCTCTCTATGGTGACCTCGAAAAGATGTTGTGGTAAGGCTGGGGTTGGTCTCTTATCAGAGTATCAGAGGTAGTGCCCCAAGTTGTGCCAGGGACGTTCTGGTTGGGCATCAGGAAAAACTTCTCCAAAAAAGTGGTAATGTATTGGCACAGTCTGCCACAGAGGTGTGGAGTTGCTATCCTTTGGGTTGTTCCAGAAAAGTCTAGATGCATCACTTGAGGAGATGATTTGGTGGACAATATCAGTCGTAGGTGGATGGTTGGACTTGATGATCTTGGAGGTCTTTTCCAACCTTATGATTTTATATCAGTTTCCAATTTAACTGTCATTTCCGTCTGTTTTCTGTGATGCAATTAAGATCTGTTTCTGTTTTCGAGGTATTTCAAGTTCTGTTCCCTTCCAATTGTCTTCAGTGATGTAGTGCTGATTCTTGTCTCTGGATGTCCTTAGTTCTGGCCTTTACCCACTTGTTATTTTTTTCTTCTATGGTAGAAACCTTTTTTTCTACTCCATGTAATGGAATAAACTGATACATGCAATAAATAGGAATGCAAGGAAAAGCTGTATGAAAAGTTGCTGCCTTTACTTCTCCTGTCAAAGATCTTTGCCTGGAGAGCTTAGCAGAGCAGAGAGCACTGAAGCAAGTGGCTATAGAAATGATTGTTTTTAACTTCCTAGCTCTATTCCTCAGCTTTCTTTCTGAATACTCCTTTTATTTAATACTAACAAAAATAGTTATGAAGAGAAGGACTTTTTTTCTCAGAAATTTTCACTTATGGTTAAGGTCCCTTGCTGTTACAATGGCATAGGTGCTTGTACTACTGCATAGCTTCCAGTAGGCATCAAGTGTGAAAGCACTATTTGAGTGTCTGAGAAAGAAATGCACTTTCTTAAATGAAGATGAAGAGCCTGGTTGTAAAACAGCTGATTAATAGTGCACACATGACATAAGCAGTAAATCAAATCGTCATTTGGCTGACATACTTAGGGAAACCTTGAGATCTCTGTAGTCTGTAATATTATTTTGCTTCAAATATCAGGAATGTTATTTGTCAAATCTTGTTTCCTACTGTATGAAGAGAATGCGTACATACCTCTGTAGTTAAATTAAAATCAGTGGTGCTATTAGCATGATGGTCATTTTAGAAGTGATTATTACTTATATTTTCCACATCCTGTGCTACTCTGAAATTAAAGGTGCTGTTTATTAGCTTTTTTTTTTTTCTTTTTTAGTATTTTAGCCACATTTATAATTTATGTGATGAAATGCTTCAACAGGTTGTTCTAAATTTTTACGGCTTCTTTCTTTATATGTTTTGTGTTTATTTACTTTTAGTTGTGTTTTTCACTTGAAGCTCTCTAGAAGTCCCTTCCAACCCCTACAATTCTGTGATTCTTTGAAATGGATGTAATCACTGAGTTTCTCAGGAGATATAAAGGCACAAGACAACCTGTAACCTTTCTTTCTTAGAGGTTGCAGTTTTGGACCTAACTATTGTCAACCCTGGGTGATGGCCTCTGATGGAAAAGAATAAATGGCATTATGTTGAGCATACATCAGTGTAACAAAATCTATATGTAGAATTTGTACCAGTAGTTACTAATTTTTGTACCATCTTCATACCTTGTACCATTCTCTTATTATGTACAGACCATATTCTTTTTCTTACTAAAAGTACACCTCTTCAGCTGCGTTTGTTTCTGTTTACAATGCTCAAATAAACACAACAGTTTTTGAAAAAGCAGAAACAAATCACAGAAATACAGGAATATGAAATATTTTTTTTCATATTTTCAATGAAGCAAGAATCGAGCCCAAAACTAATTGCTGTATCCACCCACTTAAATTAATGACAACAGTGGGATAAATCTGAAGGAACACAGAAAAATTGTTTCAAAGGAACACTGAGAACTTTGAAAAGCTGTTTATGAGTGACTCCTTCAGAAGGAGTTTGTGCCAAACAGCATCATACAGGCTTTACAGTTAAGCTGTACTGGATACGCTCTTTTTTTTGCATAATTTAGCAAAATTCATTTTTGGTGTTTTTATCATAGCATTTTGTTAAATTTGGGTTGATGACTTATATAAAAGCTTTCAAGGTAATATTGATTAAATATATTTTCAGGCACACAGTTTTTTCACAATTTAGTGAGAAGATGAAATTGTTTTCTTATTTTTCTTACCAGCCTAGCTGCACAAAAGAAACTGCAAACAATTTTAAGATTTCTTGCTTAAAAAAAATGTCAGGTTTTGGAGCAATGATATTTTAGTGAAAACTGAATATTCATTCATTCTTCAAATCCTATAAATCCTATTCTTTTCTCATTACACCAACTGTAACATGCCAGTCCTTCTGACTGAGCTATGTTGTTTATATGATGCTAACTATAGGAACTTGTTTGAAAGCAGACCATTTTTCTTTAAATAGCAACCAAACTACAAAGGGAAGGGAGCAAAGATTGTTTCTTGAAGGGCTTGCACTTGAAACACCAGATTCTCAGTTTTATTGGCTTTGGATTAAGAAAAAATCAGATTTTCATCAACACAACTCTGTAAAATTTCCAAAAATGCATGCAGGTCATCATCAAGGGAGGTGATCCTCCCCCTCTATCTGTCCCGGTGAGGCCTCACCTGGAGTATTGTGTCCAGTTCTGGGCTCCCCAGTCCAAAAAAGACAGGGATCTCTTGGAAAGAGTCCAGTGGAGGGCCACAAAGATGATAAAGGACGTGAAACACCTCTCTTATGAGGAAAGACTGAGGGACCTGTGTCTGTTTAGTCTTGAGTGTCATAACAGCTCTTCAGACACTGTTCCTGATGTGCTAATGTCCTTAGCTATGAAGTTCTGCAGTCTTTGCTTGTTTTGAAGGATAGGTAGAAATTATATTCTGACCTACACTTACTCATGCATTCCACCTAATCTTCAGGATTCTGCTGAGCGCTGGCAGAGTATTCTAGAGATTGCCTGCTTCCCCCTGCCCAATATATGCTTCACTATTTGTTAGCCACATTAATGGCATGCTTATTCTTTCATTACTGTCCAATTTACTTCTCAGGTGTTAATTTTCTTACAGGCTATATGTGGTTGTTTTTTTTGTTCTAAATGAAAATGGACATATGATTTGTTATTTTATTAATATTATGCATTATAAAACATTTCAATCAATCAATTTTCTGCTGTTTATGTGGTTTCATTATGAAGATTTATCTTGAAATTATAAACATTACTGAATGGTGAAGTACGTGGCTCTTCTAAATTTCAGGTTCCCCAGAATTTTAAAAATGTTTAAAAATGCAGTAAATAATAAAAAGTGCTGATTGAACACTTATTCCAAAGCAGTATTATGAAGTTGAATTACTTTTTTTCTTTTTTTAAGGAACCTACAAATTTGCCACTGATATTCTCTTTAAAATTGTCTGTCTTTTAAAACAAATTACAAAAATGATATGGAAGAAGTGTCTTCTATACGTCTACTCTCTGGTACTATTTTTAGATAAAAAAACAATTAAATATATGCTATATTATAATTCAGGATGCTGAGTCTCACTACCACAAACACACATAAATTTGATTTGTATTTATATGCATTTTTCCATCTTTCGTGTGGCTGACAACGTGCAAAAAAAAATAGTAATCTATGAATTAAAGTATAGTAAAGACTTCAGGGAATGTAAGCCAACATTCATTTAGAAGTAACCTGCTATCTAACTGGTATCAAATGTGTGATTTCTAACTGTGTCTGCTTCCAGCTACAGCTTCCTGAATGTAGCTTAAGATGGGATTCTTTTGTCTTTTTTTCCCCTAGAGCATTTCCAAACAAATTCCAAGTTCAAGCACATAGTTCTTGATTTAATTAATGCTTCCTCTACAGCAGCTCACGTTCTTAATTTAATGTGACATGTTATTCAGTCAGAATAGACCAGCCTTTTCATTTGCACGTATTCCAGTCAAATACAATGCACAAATACATACCAAGGGATAAATAAGAGTATTTTATAAGTTTACATAGAAGGAGAAGAACTTTTTATTAAATTGATGCTATAGCAGATATTTATGCATGCTATCTATTCTGCATTTTATTCACGTAAGCTGCCATTCCTTAGGTAATTGTTTGAATAACGTCGTAATACATTCATGGCACAAAATCAAATAGTATCAAATGATGACATGCGGTTAGAATACCAAATTGTTGTTGTTAGCTCTTCAGGGTTATAAAAGTGTGTCTCTAATCCTTTAATGGAAGGAAGAAGGAGAAAAGATAAGAAAAACTGTTAGGTATTTGATGAACAAAAACAATTTCTGTCTTTGCCATTTCAGTCAGGGCTATTCAAATGTGTCAGGAAGACACTTGCGATCTGTTTTGCTATCCTCCTACAAAAGGTTTTGTACTTCATCTTGGAAGTACAGGATCTTTCTAAAATGGATGTGGAAGTGGGCAGAGATTTGGGTTGAGCAAATGTCAAAAGCAATGCTGAAACGAAACTCTTGGCTCTATTTAACAGTTTAATGAGGGCAGAACTCATGGTTGAATGGGAAGATACATAGCTGAAAAGTATTTTACATTACTTAAAATGAGTGCCTTCATCCAAGAACAGGGTTGTTTAAGCTTTTTTCCATGATTGGGTGTTCTCATAACTGACACTGACTTGTCCCAGGGTTTCCATCTGCATTGGTTTAATTAGAAGAGAGACTCATTTCTATGTGTAAAAAAAAAGGGCAAGATATAAAGTGCTGAATGAGCGTGTTTCAGCTGACATCCAGCTGTTGGGGAGTAGGCACTTTAGAAGGCCTATTATGCATCTCATCCTATTATAGCTAACAGCAGTTCCTGAGACCTTTTTCTCATCAAAATGGAAATTAGACAATGGTCGATCCTATTAATAATAAGAGATTCAAGTGAATCTCCCAAAGCTCTGGTGCCTGAACTGCTGTGGGAAGACCCAGATCAATATCAACTGCTTTCTTCCTCACAGTGTGCAAAGATGGTACATGGTCTTAAATGCAGAAATCTTGTGGGTATGGATAAGGAATATTTTCACAGCGTGTTGTTTTTACCTACGATAACTGTTTGCCCTATGAAGAACTATTTAAAATACACTTTAGCTATCATGTACACTTTGACACAGTATAAAAGAAGAGGCTAATTATAGCTATTTATAATACAGCTATAAAATTTTGCTCTTATGTAGCTTCTAAATTATATATATAATATATATACATACTCCATATTAGATAGTTAACCTTGAATGGGTATTTGAACAACTTTCACTTTAACACTTTTAGTGTTTGCTGTACTCGATTACATGTATTCTTGTTGCTGACATGGTTACTGTTCTCCACATCACCAATTTTGTGTTTGTCTTATGTCTGGACGAGATATTTGTCTATCTTGTCTGGGCAAGATTTTTCTAGCAACATAAACCTGGAGTGCTGACTATGATTATCTCCCTATTCAGTTTGTTGCCTCAGTAGAGAATTAGGTATGATGTCTGGGAATTGTACTGATGGGACTTGGCGTCCACTATATCCTTTTATCTTGTATCTGTAGTTAAACTATGCAGTTACTTGGGACAGATGACACATACTAAACCCTGAATATTATCACTTTTATTATTGCAATACTATAATATTTGTGCTATATCTTATGATGGATAGAAATAGTTGCTGTCTAAATTGGGTGGAATCAATTCCAAGTAGCTGTATTATTTTAGCTAATGATTATGTGACTTACGTGGTTTCTTAGTCAGATTCTACATTTTTGACCAAGTAAGGTACAGTTTTCTAAAATACTTCTTTCCTTATAAAATTAGGAAAGGGATTTGAGCATTATTAGGGAATCAAATATCAGCCTGAGTATACAGTTCTCCATCACAGACAGAGATGGGAAGCTAAAAATCAGAAGAGTTTCCCTGAACATACATTTTTCAACATGTTGTGAGAGACCATATGCTAACCTGAATATAGAGTCTCATCCACTTTGAACTTGAACATACTGATCCCTTGAGGTATAAGCCAGGACAGTTTTAGCTTTTTGCTATGGTCAAATGTTTTGCTCTCATTGATCTTAATCCTGCTTCCTCCTTTACCAATGCTAGCCTTTGCAGGGAGCTCCAGGGCATTCACAGAGACAACTGATTCCCTCATCAAGTATTAATCAAACCTTGTGTGCAAAAATATCCTTGAAAAACATTTTGTCCTTTGCTTAGATTCTATACTTAAAAATTAAGTGCATCTCAGATCATTTTTTTTTATACAGATCATGCATTTTGCGTGATGGATCATTCAGATCTTCTATATCCTCTACAAAATAGTAGGCATGTTTTGAATTCTGTCCTGCTTTATTGCTTTTACCTAGTGTGCTTGGCATTGCCATCATTGTGGTGCTTTTCTTTCCTTTAGTTTTTGTATATTGGTGCAGCAAGTAGATTGTATATGATACATTTAAAATACATGCTTTTTTTTCATTCTTATGAAGATTTGAAGAAATCTGTCAAGACTGTAGTGATGACTCATGTGCCTAGTTATATGTTCTGTGCTTCACTTCATGTTTTCTTCTTTATTGTCCTGTGATTTACCATTCCTTTATTTTCTGATAACCCTGCTCCATGTTCTGTCTTGCACTAAAAGCTATACAATTTAAAGGTTATGAGTAAAGATTCTTTATTTACAAAACCACATGTTTATGACTGCAATACAGACAGCATCCTATCTTATCAGAGAGAGATATTTCTTATTTTATAATACCTACCAGAGTGCTAGGAGCATCAGAGGAAGCAAAGACGTGATGCAAAGGGCTTGGGATGTATGTATTAACTCTTTCATTCCACAGGCAGAAACCAGGTATCTTTAGTCACTACGAGTACTTCGCATGGAAATGTTTTTTATTCCTGGAGTACAGTGACACTTGCAATGCTTTATACTTTGCTCTACATCTAAATTAGTTTTCATAGTAGCTTGAAGTAAAACACTGACAAATACATAGCTGTAATTGATACTAATATTACTGAAGTTTGTAGTGCTTTACCCAGCTAAGCCCTTGCCCAGATGAGCTTGTATTTGCCTTAACAAATTTACTTTCCTAATGAGGTTTAAAACACTGCTAGGAGTCCTCTACCTAGTCTGTTTTAATATTGAGCAGAATCTGTCAGAATAGGTATGGAGGAAAAATTAAACAAACAACAAAACCTTCTTCTTTTTCAGCTCCTTTTGGTCTTCCTTTCTGTTGTGTTTTAGATTTTCCCTTCCTCTAAGTAGATATGAGCAAGTGCATAGGGAGTGGATGGATGAGCTGGAGGACAGTTTCCAATTTACTCTGCTACCTCTGTCAGAAAGGTGAATAACAGCTATTTTTGTACGCTTTGCCAAAAACTTGCCAGAAATGTGCAGAGGGCTCAATACACATGAAGTATGGATGAGCGTGCAGGCACAGGGCTGAGCTGTTTCCACTGCTGCTGCCTTCCAACACGCTCTCCAGTGCAGCAGTCTGACTCACCTCTGCTCACAAGCAAGGATTTATTGAAGTTGCTCTTGCGTAGTTAGAAATTCGCAGTCTGAAACTCATCTGGATCTCTGTGTATTACCACTGCTTCAAAAAATAATAGTAATAATAAAATAATAGGATTGTATGCCTATCTCATTCTTCAGCTTCACACAATTAAAAATCCCTCCCCTCCCCACTATTAAGTTAGATTTAAATATCAAAGTAATGCCCTTTCATAGGCTATGCAAATGGAGGCATCCATCCTTTTGCAGACAAAACAAATATGTTAATGGTGAATAAAGTGAGTTTTGTTCCCATCCTGCCAGAGCCCTGGGGACTGTATTTGGTTACCGTGGACTCCTCTGGCAGCAGACAGAGGTGTAACAAATCCCACTGTCTGGGAGCTGAGTCTGGATCAGTTCAAGCTGGAAATCAAATGTGGATTTTTGACAGTGATTGTCTTTGGAATCGCTTAGCAAATAATACAGGTGGTCCCGAATTGTTAATGCTTCAACAATCAGTGTTTGCTGTTTTTTGGTTTTTTCTATTACATTTTAATTAAACAGTAATTAAGGAAAGATCTATGGCCTGTTGTGCAGATCTACCGGTTCCATCTGGGTTTGAAGCCTCTAACATATTAGCAGTAAACTGTTTTATTTTTTAAGTCTATTCACATAGCAGCATTTGTTTGCTCTTTTTCACTGTTGCTCTTGAGAAAATGCACAGGAGACAGTCTAATGCCATGTTAGTCACAAAGCAATTTCCCTCCTGGTGGAAGAAAATGTCTTTCTTCACTGAAATGCAACTAGGAACACAAAGGGAAGAAAATCATTTTCTCTTGCTAAGGTTTATCTCCTTTCTTGTATTGTTAACCATTTCACAAAGCTTCAAGCCACTTCACTTGGCTTTCATAGAGTATTACAGGGAGAGATGCTAACGGCATGAGGCTACTGTCACACAACTGGAGGCAAGGGACACAATCCTGCTGTTGTTTTCCACCAAGACAAATCCAGAGCAACTATTTCCGAATCAATACACTTTTCTGTAGATATTCTGAAAAAGGAACAAGAGGTGGGGAATAGATCATTAAAATTTAAAAACAAAAACAAAACCCATCAACCAACCAAGTAAACAAGTTTTTAAAAATAACATTCAGGAATTCTCTCACATGTGCTTTTATTTACCAGTCTCTACCTTCAAAACAGCCTGAAGAAGTCAACTGTAGGTTTACAGAATCCTGAAATTCTTTTGTGTCATGTGGATACTTTTGTCTTCTATCACACTGCCAGCTAACTCTGAGTGTCAAAAGAAACCTATTGCTTTGCAGTGTCACTTACAGACCTCATTATAATTTCTTTTGTTCTCGTTCTGGCATTAATTTCTTTATGAAGAGCTGTCAGCAATTTTGAAGTGTTGTTCTGCAGACTTGAAAAACCTGCTCCAAGGAGCAGATTGCTGTGTTTCCTACTCTACATGCAGCTGAGATGATAGCGGGCTTCCTCAAGGTCAATTTAGCAATGGTTTCTGTTTGTATCCATCTATTCTGAAGTTCAGAACAAAAAGTAAAACATCAAGGAGTAATAAGGATAACGCTGTATCTACAGGTCAGTGGTATTCTGCACCTTGGGACTTGGGAAAGCTGCATCAATCCCTCTGTGTGAATTTATATAACTGCTTCCCACTTCTTATTCAAAGGTCCTAATCAAGGGAATACACATTAGTTTCTACCAATCAATATTAATTTGTATGAAGTTTGCTTCATCATTCTTCCTTTCTTTTTTTATTCTGTAGTTGCTGTCCAATGACAACTGGTACAAGTCTAATTATGCTGTAAGTTAACATATGTCACTTACCTTTTAAAAACCGTATGCAAATCATAGTAAACTCTACTGTATTTTGCAGTATTTCAGCTTGATGCAGCGAACTCTGAATGCTGCTTCATGAACCCTTATGACTTATGCAGAGAGAGGATGATGAAGATGAGGCTAAAGTGATTATTTTGTGAACTTCAGAGCAATTGTGAACCCAGCTTATTTCAGGGCATGCTTTATACAACTTATTGTAACTGAGATAATCAGATAACTGGTGTCTTTCCTTGGCATTTTCTTTGAAGAATTTAAACCTTGCCATGCTTCCTGGCTTTTCATTTCGTGCTTCAGTTTTTGTGCTTTTTATTTTACCCTTTTGAAGAATTCTTTTTCTCCCCACATGATTGACTCACCACTGTTCATGAAAAGAGACAGAGCCCCCCTAGCAGCACCACTTGATTTGTGACTATAGAGATTTCTTGAACTATTTGAAATGAGTCTGATGAAGCAAGCTCCTCTGGCGTATCTGTTTCATCATTCCAGTGTGGTGAAAGAAGTCTGTGTTGGGCAATTAGTATCATTATTCCATCTTTTCTTTGTCAGAATCACAAAACAATATCCTATCAGAAACGTAGGATTGTAGTTGCTTAAAGTTAAAGGAGGAAAAAAATACAATTGAGAATAATTTATGTAAGGGCTTGACATGATGAAGGCAGCACTCTGAGGATTAAAGAAGGTGTGGGTGTTGTGTGGGAATACAAAACCTTTATTTTAAAATTGGCGATGTAGGGAACTATGAAGTCTGGAATATTTTTAGCTAAACTTTTAAGTTTCATCAGATCTTAAAGAAAAAAAAAAAAAGCTTGCCTTCCCTGATAAATATGTAGCAATGTCCTTTCTTTACAGCTGGAAGAGAATGGAAGGTATTGGTGCTTTCATGTTCATGATGTTGCATGAGCAACACTGAGAGCATACTGCTATTATTTTATTATTGATTTTTTTTTTTTTTTTTTCAGAGGAATTTCTTGCAAAATTACTGTTGTGTGAACATCTGTCTTACACTGCCTTTTTTCAAAATACTGAGCATACATTTGGAATGAATATGCTGAAATACACCAAAGTGGAATTTGTCATATTTGTCATATCTCACTAATATCCCAATATCCGATATTCAAAGGCTTCATCAGGATCTAGGGGCTTGGTTACAGCCATCCTCTTCTCCAGTTTGACAATTAGGTTGGGTCTGCAGGTGTTGGAAGGTGTCCTGATGTAGCACTGAAACTTTTAGATTTGTAATGAAGTGGGCAGCATGTGTTCCTTGTCACTAGTTGCCAGGACAGTTGCAGGGTTTGTAGTACATGTGAAGATACTCACCCATTGGTGGATTAGAGGGAGTAAATATTCTGGAAAGGTTTCTTTAGTCCCAGCCATTTGGGTTTTTTTGTTGTTTTTTTTTTTTTTTCTTTCATAGCATTGAAAAGTGAGGAAAAAAGAAAGATGTTACCCTCTTCCACCTGTAGCACTCCACATTCATAGATATTTTGCACTTACTTCTAGGAAAAACACAGTTACCACCACAGATGATATTTACAAAATGGAGCATTTCCACTTCCTTCTATTGCTCATTCCCTCCTTCTGAGTGCTACTGCAAAGCTCTTTGAAATATTTCCTCAAGGACAGGTTCAACATGAGAAGGCACTGAGGTTAAAATATGTAGCAAAATCTATCTGCAGGGTCTAAGAGGAAAAAGATTTGTGTAAAAGCAACACAGCTTAGTTGTTATCAGTTGATGGTGGATCACTTTATTATACAATGTACTTCATTGGATATATGATACTAGTAAATCTTCGGAGCAATGCTATTTTATCCGTTCTGTTTCTTTCCCCTTCATAAATTTGTTGGTTGTTTTTGGTTGGTTGGTTGGTTGTGGTTTTTTTTTGTTTGTTTGTTTGTTTTTTTTGGGGGGAGGAGGAGGTGTGGGGAGAAGGAGTTGTAGCCTGTCTTGCTCGTACAGCAGAGTTTTAATTTCTAAGTGTGGTTCTATTGGAGCATAAGTAATATTTGTATCCTTTGTACCTTAATGGCTGCACTGAATGGAAATTATTTCACAGAATGGCTTTTATGAAAGTAAATGTATTGTTCGAATGCCATAGCTGGCTGATAGGTGATATTTTTATATCTCCTGCAATGGTTCATTTACCTGAAGTGAAGAGGGTGCATGATAATAGAAAATGCCAATGCCTGCTAAAATTCCTTGAAACCTGATCTATGCTTTCAGAGGGCTTTTCCTCTTTATCAGGCACTGAAGTATTGGTGACACATTTGCAGTCCCTCAGCATCCTCTTCCTGGAAGATCATCAGCTAGAATAAAAACTAGACCCTAGCTTCACAGCTGCATTTTTAAATGTACAAACTGTGGGCTATTGCCTTCTGCCTTTATGAGTATGCTCAGTAAGTCTCTCAGCATACGATGTAAAATAATATTTTCCTTGTTGCTTTTGCTCCCCCGCACTTTAACAAAGTTGGTCTACTTAGTGGGACACACAGGTTATCAAGAAACCTTCACCGAACAGTTAAATCTCTGTGAAGCATGGAACACTTAAAATAAAAAGCTGTAAGTAATACTTCTTTACATGTAAATGTCTGTGAACTTTACAAGGTCTGCATGTGTGGAATGGTTAAACAGGCAGGTTTTCTGACTGGCTAGGAGCACACCTTTCACAAAACCATGCATACCTGCTGTCCTGGGAGTTACAGAATAATATTCAGTCAAACAGGCAAAAAACCCATTGCAACCATCCAGCCTGGAGTGATCCTAGTTGTTGCCTCGTGGTACTGAGCTGAATGGCTCTGTCACTGTGGGATGCACAAATTGCACGTATGCTCTTCTTCACTTTGCCAATGGATGAGGAGCCCCGTTCTACAAAGGCTTGGCAGTTCTCTGCCTTGAGACTTCCAGGTTTGTAGGTGTCATTGAGAGACTACTTGTGTACTAAGTTTTTTATCTATAGAAGAGGGAATGGAAGGTAGCATTTTTCAGCTTTGATTTCAGTCTTCATTCCAAGAGAACCTAAAACTGAAATATAATTCCTGCATTTCTGTATTATAGATATCAGGCCCTAGGCATAAGACATCTTTAGCTCCTTTGGATTTTTGGAGCTAATGCTGCCTCATTTCCATCCTCAAACTTTGTTTGAAACACACTGCCTGCCTTGGGACAGTGGGGGTACACATAAGAGACATGTTATGTAGTTATATTATACTGAACAACCTTATATATTTTATTTATTTATTTATTTATTTATGGAGAAATAGTAATAAAGAAGTGAAAAGGGATGTTTGGTCACTGTTGGGAAGATTTCTGCTCCAATAAACTTAATCATCTTTATCCCAAAAAGAGACAGAGGAGAGTCTTAAACTTCCTTTATTTGAATAAAGGGAGAATCTACTGGAGCATACCCCTGTGGGGTCTCCCAAAGTACTGGGGGACGCAGCCCCTCTTTTATCCCTGTACCCTGACATTAGTGAGCCCTTTCCCCATGGGCTGAGGTGCTTGGGGTTCAGATTCTTCTTAATTTGCCTGTCAGCCATTCCCCATGCCCCTCTTCGTTTCCTGTGTTCATATGTACTTTGCAAAGTGGGTTCATAATTTGTTGTTTTGCCCACCTAGAACTATTTTTGTGTCCTGTGTAGTCTTTGTTCTGCCCAGCAAACAAGATTTACACACAGGTGCCAAGCTAGCTTCTCCTGCCGTATACTCACAAGATAAATTTGTTTTACCAGATCCTTGTGACTGAAACTATTCTCAATTTTTTTTTATTTTTTTTTTTTTACCTTGGACACCCAATCTTTCATTTTTTCTTCCCAAATTGTATCTGTCAGGAATGCCTTCTTGTTTTTCGATCAGCCACTGATGCAGAAGTTTCTTCATGTTTCACTGGAGACCACGGGCTTTTCATAGCACTGAAAATAGTTACAAGTTTATATGTTGTCTGTGTAGAATGTGAGAAAAACGTTCATCAAAAAAATAATTGTGATGATAACATCTTCTTGTCCAGCCTTGCCCATTGAGGCCTATTGGACAATATTAAGTACTGCTCAGCTGCAGCATTTTCTCACCTGTTTTCTCAGGCACCTTTTTGTTTTGCTCCCCATGCTTTTGTATTAACTCCTGTGTTTGAGAAGGACAGAACACTACGTCATTCCTGGAGCCAGGTGCCCAGCATTGCAATGGGCTCTCTGCTTGCATGTCCTATCCAGTACCAGCCCTCTCTAGTGCCTGTCTCCTTCACCCCTCTCTTGAATATCTCTGAATCTGATGAACTTTCACGCTCAATGTTTCTCTTTAATTTGTCCCAGAAGTTCTTAGGGATGTTTAATTCCTTCTGCAAATATTTGCTTCTAAATTAAGTGTTCCTATAAAGCTTTCTCCTGTTTCTATCGTTTTACATTCTTTCTTGGGGTTACAGTCAGACTCCTAATGCTTGCTGCTACATATTTTTGCTTGGTCTTTTTCTGTCTCATTTTACTTTCTTTCCTTTTTCAAATTCAAGCTGCACCATACTAGAGCTAACAACTTAATTTCTCTATGTTCAAGCTTGGTAATATATAAAACTGAAACAACAAACAGACATTGACTTCTCTCAATGCACATCAAACTTTTCATGCAGAGAGACTGGATATGGAATAAGACAAAGCCAGCATTCACTGAAACATGAAGCTGTTGTTACAGCAGCCATTGCAACCCTTTTAAGCCTTATTTAAGAAAAAATACTTTAAGTGAATATTTTAAAGAGGCAGAATTGGCTGTCTAGGAAAAGCTGTTTGTGTTTCATCAGGAAGAAAAGTTCTTGGTTACCATACATCTGAGGTATCCTAAGAAGACTGACTTTGCTCTCCTCACCTGAGGCCACTTGCAATGTGTTGGGAAAGGTCATCTGCGCTGTTACCCATGGGAAGGTTGTTTTGAGGTAGAAACAGGATCAGAAGTGATTCAAAACATCTGTGTTTTTCTCAGCTGCTAGAGACAGATGTCTGGGACACAGTTATTTACCTTATTCTGAGGTACCACATTGTGATTATGCTCACGTTTTCCATTTAATCTGGAGTTGTGCCTTAATTTGCCTCTATTCAAACTGTTTGGCTCCCTTGGTGTGTAACCTTTGTACGCAGTGCTCCCAGAAATGAGGGCTTTACAAGGACAGCTTGATTTGGGGGCAGTGAAGTGCTGCCAGTGGCTCTGCCAGTTGTCATGGAGGAAGAACTGTGCTAGGATGCTGTGTTTTTGTGTTTAATAATGCGTTTCCTTTTTTATTACTGTTCAAAAACAGAGCAACTGCTTTTAAAATGAGTACTGCCATATTTTTATTAGGATGATGGTGTGTTGCTGGGCCCGGAGAAAGTGCACACATGCAGAAAATGGTTTGTAATAAGCCTGTAAGCTCAAAATTTTAAATATATAACCTCCTGTTTGGGATGCTGTGGTCCAACAGTAATTTATAATACTGTGATGAGGGTGACAGAGACTGCAAGGTCAAGTCAGTTTATTTGCAGATAAGAAGCTTCAAAACAAACATTGTTTATGGGGAAGCACAATCTTGGTTATCTAATTTTCTCTCTCATCGATAGTGCTTGCTCTCAAACATTCCTTCTGAAGAATCTTTCTCTAGAAGCTGACCTATACAAATAGACATAAGTTATTTGTATCTTTCCCTAATCTGCGTACTTATTTAGCCCGTGGGGAAGGGGAGGGGAAGAAATTAAATCTGTCATTTCTCATTCACCTTGAGGTTTCTGCAGTCTTTCCCATCATATGAGTACTTTTCTGGGCTTTAAATATGAAACTACAAAAGAAAACTTAAGCTGTGGTATTATGTAGCTGCATGTACACAGAGTAATAACTCTTCTTAGTAGGTTATGATAGCAATTTGTCGTTCACACTGGCCTCTAACTTATTTCTGAATGCAGCAAAAGCATTTCCCCACCAGTAATTGTTCCTGATTGTCATTAGCATGGGAAAAGTGTGGCTAAAATGGCATTTTTCACAATAATTTTATCTATTTCCTTTTTTCCTTGCATGTCAGATTGAGTTTTTCTATGAATAAACAAACTCCAAATTTAAACTGAATGCAGAGTTTGGCAGAAGCCATAAATTGAGAATTTCGTCCAAAAACTGGTATATTTATGTTGATTTTGAGCTCTAGGATGTGCCCCAAGGTGCTGTGTAGGGGCATTTGCTAAAACATGATAAATTTAAGGGACTGATTTTCACCTCGTGTGAAAATTTACTGGCCACATAAACTGATACTTTGTGAATTTACTAAATGCTTTTTTATTTTTAATGTTGCTTATGTTTTACACAAATTCCTCAAATGTAAATCGATGTGAAAATTTTTTTTTGTTTAAATTCTAATTTAATCTCAGTAAGAAAAGAAATTCTGGAGGAAACAGGCTTTGATCATTCTATGTCTCTTATGGGAATAGAAACCAAAGCCCCTGATTCTCATCTCACAAAACACAAGGTTGAATATTTTAATACAGACTTGATTTAGTGTAACTTTTCGCCCAAGCAAAATCCATTGTTGATACTGCCACTGAATTAATTGTGTTAGGAGTTACTGAATTGTGTGAGAGCCAGCTGAACGCAAAAGTGTGGCTGGCAAATCAGCACAATGTTCAGTTCTCCTAGACAAAGCCTTTAGTTATGTTAGCCCATAATTTTTACTTCTATGGCACCTTCCCAAAAAGGAATACTGAGAATGAACTCAATGAGGAAGTCTAAGCCAAGATAAATATATATATATATATATATATTGTTGCTTGTTGATGCTTTATGTGGTAAGAGAGTATTGTGGGACTGAAAGAAATTTTATGTCTTTCTCTTAGGTATTCATATGTTGAGTCTGAAAGTTGGCTATAATCTAAAAGCTGGGATCACTTTAAGCTCTGTTTATAGTGTTATTGACTTGGGAGGGAACAGATGACTGGCATAATTTAAAGTGTTTTTTGTGAACGTGTAGTCTCAAATCTATGCAACTTTACATGGAGTTGTCTTTGAAACAGTAACCTAACACATCTTAAAGAAAAAGTAGAACAAAATATGGATGCATAACAGTTCTGAAAGGAAGAGTAATAGACAAAATGATGAATTTAGGAGAAGTTTAAGCAGAAAATAATTACGTGGCAATATTCCAAAGTTGAAAAAGATCAGTAACCTCCTATTCTTTGGAAACAACAACTGGTCAGATATTCTACTAAGAGCATGCTGCTATGCAAAGAGAAGTCAGTACAATTAGAAAATAATTTAAGTTTATATAATGAGACAAAACATCCAACAAGGTCAAAGTCATAAGTATTATGCTTGTTCCTTATCAGAAGTGAATTAATCAGTTCAGTACCTATTGCAGAAATTTCTCTCAAAGGCAGTCTAGCACACGAGGTATGCATGTGCTGGCAATTTGCATTTTGGTAGAGGTAATATGATTTTATTTATTTATTTAAACTCTAAATTATTAAGTATGCTTTTACCAGCTTTATTTATTTATTTTACCTTAACACAGTGAAATGTTGTGCGTGAATCCAACACGGATTAAAATTCTATAAACATACTATTGATTTTTATCCTAATGACTAAGTAAATATTAAATTTAAGGAAAAAGCCAGGGAGGAAATAAGGCTGCTTAAATCAGAGGTTTCATTAGAGAATGTTTGTGTATAAATAATGCATACATTTTTATATCAGCTTTGTCTAGTATGCTAAGGTATTTTTTTCCACCGAGGCAAAAATAAGCAAAGGTGACCCCAGAGGAGGATCAGCAAAATAAACAGATCAAAGAGTTGTGCTATCTTGCTCTTTTGACTTAGTGTTTTTGAAAGCTGGTCTGTTAGAGGAAATTCTTTCCACTCAGTTTGCTCTGTGAGGATGTTTAGTGGAGATGAAGTGGTCCTTGCAGAGTGTTAGCCCCTCTGAGGACTCTTCAGCATCTGCCCTTCAGACAGTGATATAATCAAATTCTTTATATTGCCATATTTCTCTTCCAGCAGATGGTAAAAGCTTGATCCCTTCCCCACGGACCACTGTGGCTATCAGGGTTATCTATCTATGCAAGGTCCTTTCAATGCTTTCTCCCAGAGTCTGACTGAAGTCTATGTACTGTGCACAGTCTCCACGTATGTGACCCTGCCATGGGGCCCAGGTTTTAAGACACCTGCTTGCCTCACAACATTGCTCCCTTGGTCCTTGTAGGACAAGGATGGGGGATATGGAGGGCAAATCAGTGAGAGCATTCCTAGAGTTTCCAGGCTCCTAGCTATAGTGGATTGCTCATGAACTAACTCCAAAGGTATGTCTTGTAAACACTGAGAGTGAGGGCTTTACATGGACTAGAGCTGTATCCCAAGTCTATTTGTCTGGTTGTTTTTATTTTTTTGGCAATCCATCTGTCTCTGACCAATACTCATATCCAAAAAATACCTTGCCAAGCAAGAGCGACTTGAGGATGTTCCTGAGCTGTCACAGGTTACATTCTCTTACAGAGGCTGCTGAGAGAATAGTATGAGCTTATCCTGAATGCAATTTCTGGCCATCCAAGCACATTATAATAGAATGTTAATATCTCAGGTTTTAATGCCAAGTTGCTAAGCTGGTTTTAATCATGTGGAAACACCAGAATCAGTATTTCAATTTCTTGATTATTTGCAAGTCTGTTTTCAGTCAACATAAACACATGTCCTGCAAATTTTGAAATAGAATTTATAGAGTTGCAATCATAAATTCAACTCATAAATCTGATTGTGCCTTTCTACTGGACTTTTATAAGCCCTACCTTAACAGAGAGAAATACCCCTTGGTTCACAATTACATCTTGTTCGTGTCATTGCCTTTGGCAGCGTGTTCCTTTGTGAACAACTGTTTTCAAGAATGAAACAGAGGAAAAATAAAACTACATCCAAAATCTCTGACGAACACCTTGAGAGCTCAATAAGAACTACAGTCACTGTCATTGAACAGGACTGATGTCTTAGCTCCAAAAAAACAAGATCCAAGTTCCCACTAGGTTTATGGTTTTGTTGCTCTCCTCTTCTGATGTATTAAGAAAAAATACCATTTTTTTTATTTTTACCAATGTATATTAACTATATTAAGTATTTAAAAGAGGGCTGCTTCAAAAGTAATGTCTCCTATTTTATTGTTGCCTCATGAAATCAGAGGCACGTGTTAGTGGTATGCTGCTAGACACTGAACCTTCCTACCAGTACTCCATTAAACGTTGTTGCAGTGTGACAGATGGCAGCAGAGGGGCAGTCTGACAAAATGCCATCTGACATAGGAGTGCGTGCGAAGTAATGGTGTGCCACTGAATTCCTCCACGTGGAAATAAAAGGTACCCACTGATATTCGTTGACTCTTGCTGAATGTTGATGGAGATCAAACAATGGATGTGAACACAGGGAGGTGGTTCATTTCAGCAGTGGTGACAGTGATGTGAAAGACAGACCGTGTTCTGGACAGTTATGCAGGAGTATAGAATACAGGCCTTTGCTCATTGCTGGCAAAAATGCTTATTTAATGGTGTGATGACTGAAAAATAGTAGCTGAGAATTTACTCTATTGAACAGTGTCATCGTGCTCTTTTTAGCTGTTGTAGTTTCCATGGAAATAAATAGGAAGCCTTCCTTTCAGAGCTAAGTATGTACTTTCAAAAGAAGTAAAGGATGTAGTCCTCCTTCTGTACTATCACTGTGATGAGGCACAAGCAATCTGTATGAGGAATGTCTGGAGCTCTTAAATGGGG
The DNA here is from genome assembly GCA_023055505.1 of Callipepla californica brunnescens. NCBI lineage: Eukaryota > Metazoa > Chordata > Aves > Galliformes > Odontophoridae > Callipepla > Callipepla californica. Next base: position 2,608,527 of record JALIRH010000040.1, read on the forward strand.
GATGAAATCCATGGTCAGATACATGCATAGGCTTGAAAGAGCATTGTTCAGGTAAATTGCATTACCAAAAATTTTTTTTTTTTTAATCTAGCAAACATATTATTTCACTAATGAACAAAAGTTATTTCATTCTGACTCTGTGAGGTAGCTTTAAAAAAAATCCCCGTATTTTGCAGATTGTAAGAAATCACAAAGCCAGTGAGTTTATGAAAGGAGGCATACCAGTATGAAGTGAATGACCTGAATCTGACAGCATAAATTGGAAACATCACAGCAAAAACTTGCCAGTCTCTCCCTTTCTCTGTGACTGGACAAGAGTAATAAACACTGTGTTCTAGTCATAAAAATGATTTAACTTCATCCTGAGGTCTGAATTGTTTCACTAATCATTAGAGTAGAAAAAAACAATCATTGGTTGTGTCAAGCTGTGCTGTTCAGAGACAAATGAAATTTTGAATATCAGTGTGAGACTTGTCCAGTTATTGATCTTTTACAGTATCTGAAAAATTAGTTATTTCCTTCAAACTATAACTTTTTTCTTAGGTTGCACACAGACCTCAAAAGAGACCTGTTAAAGCATACTCTGCTTTCATTAGAGTGAAAGTTTGGCCTGAGTGTGAATGGTCAGAAAATACTCTTGCTTGTCCTGGAGAAGTCAGATTAAATATTTTGTGTCCAATCACAAAGGGACATAAGATTTTATGAGCTTAGCATTTGAGAAGAAAAATAGGATGAGGACTGAAGATGCTTTTAAAATCAGTGGTCATATCTTGTTAAAATAAGACCTTACAGCTCCTCAGAGTTAGCTGGGCAGTGACTATAACATAAGTTTTACTGAATAAAAAAATTGCTGTCTTATTTTCTCCATGTAAAACTAGAGGTGGAACAGTAGTTAAAAGAAATTTTGCTTTTCATGTCTCAGTGCAAGCAGCTATGATTGAATGTATGAGATTGCACTAAGTTTTAGCTGCAGATTGTGAGAATTAGTTTTAACCACAGTTTTGCTGCTTGACAAACAATGGGTTCTTCTGTTTTGTTCTTCCATCCTGTAAAGTGGGAATGTTAGTCAACCCACATTTACTGTCTAGAAATACTATGATGAATTGCGAATATGTGAGTGGTTTGCAAACGTTATTGCTTCTTAAGTGCTGTTATGTGTGATTACAATATGATTCATTAAACCTCTAATAGGTAACTCACTTCCCACTTGCACGCTCTGTAACCTTCTAACAGGATATGCTGTAACCAAATGGAAATTTATACTTTTAAAGCTCTATCATAGGTGTTAAAACAATTTATTGTAGATGCATCTTGTCAGTCGATAAACACTCCTGGAAACCTTTTGAGTTCAGCTGTAGCTCTGAAATAAAGCTTCATCCGTGTCAGTGAATCTACTGGATCTGACTCCAGTTCAAAACCAAATGAAATTAACTCAAAATTCTTAAAAACGTTTTCACTTGATTTTAAACAGCTATAATTTTACTTTATATGCTGGGTAGCTAAAAGAGAAACCTCACTGATGATTATAATTTTGGTTTTCAAAGATCCCTATCAAGCTCATAGAATTAAAAAAAATAAAAAAATAAATCTGAAGAGACAGCTGCAGACATTGCCTCAGGAGGATATAGAGATGAATTATAAGAATGACTTAGCCCAAGATTTGTCATTTTTTCCCCCAGTTTATCTGAGCATGTGCACACACAGCAGGCTACAGTGTCAGAAGAGAGATACCCAGGCTCATGCAGCCTTGAACTTCACAAGGCTTCATCTATCTTATTCCATTTGGCACAAGTGGGCCCACTCAAAACTCAGAATGTCATCGCAAAATCTACGGTTAACAGTGCAATCCCTTCCTGAAAATGGATATCCTAGTACAATCGAAGGAATTATGTTGTTCTGTAGGACCAAAGCTTTCAGACTTCTCAGTGCCCCATTTCTAGACCAGTCTGGTCTAGTATCAAATCTAGAGGTTGGTGGCCCTGCCTGTGGAAGGGGGATTGGAACTTGGTGATCCTTGGACTCCTTTCCAACTCAAGAAGTTCTATGATCCTATTTGATGATTTCTGACATGAAAATGCAAGTATGACTCTTATTACTAGTGAGATGATGATCTGGGTTACCAGAAGATCCATTAGTAACAATAATAATGATAATAATAATGGCTAACATTTCAGGTCTTCAACTTAAAATGCAAACCTTTAACTGTGAAAAAATGATATAAAATAAATTAAAAAAAAGCTTGTTGTCAGTGCAGGCTGGCATGAAATTGCTCCTTTTCTCTGCTAAAAAGCATTTGCATCTCAGTGCACACTAACTCTTTTTTTTTCTTTTCCAATGCCCTCTAGTGCTAATTGAAGATCTTGTTACTAACTATGAATATGCAGGAAATACCTACCAGGAGCCCAGAGCTTTTGAAATGAATGAAATTTCTTCCTAACTTGTTACTGACAGCACTTGGGCTGCATTAGTAAGCACAAGTCCTCCTGAAGTTAGTTGAAATTAATACCACTTAGATGTAAAGATGACTCAGAAAGAGTGGGTGTAATTTTACATGTCCGGATTAAAAAAAATGTATTGATGAAAGAAAATTGCATGCTGTAGATATAAATCTGTGGGACAGATTCTGCAAAGATATGGAAATGGGTATCAGAACCTGATTTTTTGCTTTGTTTTGCTGGCTTTCTGCTTTTGTCATTTCTGGCAATTTTATTTGCAAAATTGGCTTATTTTTTTCCTCTTTTTTTTTTTTTTTAACAGCATAGACATCAAATTGGGAAAGAATTAAATAAAATAACCAACTCATTTAACATTTTATATTGGTAGTGAAGCTTTTACTTTAATACTGGAGAGTCAGACTAAGAGGGCCTAAAAAGAAAATTAATTCCTTTTCAGGATAGGAGATTGTGCATCTCACTATATTAATAATAAGCTCTTTGGATGACACATTTTGTATCCAAATACACAACCTAGTTAAAAAACAAGAAAGAAATGGAACTGATTAGGTGGTAGGCATACAGTTGGACTTGATGATCTTAGAGGTCTTTTCTAACTTTTATGATGCTGTTATTCTCTAACTCCATGATTTTCACTTTTATCTTTAAAAAAGCTTGTTTTTTAACTTCAAAATGTTTCATTCAGGGTTTCAGTATCAAAACATCTCTGGAAAATACAGAAGGTATGTGGGAGTAAAATTATGGCAAAAACAAATCTAGAGATGCGTAGATGAACGATAACAATCACTTCTGGGATGGGAAAAATTCTGGGAAAAAAATTATTCACTAAACACTTGTGTGCAGTAAGACACCGAGAGCTCTGTTCTGTGTTGCTGGTGTCAGTTGTGGCAGCAGAATGAGGCTGGATATTCACTAAGTAGTTCTTTGCATTCTCCAACTGCACGAAGATGCTGATGAACAAAGCCTCCTAATGCCATTCTCCTAAGTGCTGTTATCCCGATTTAATGAAGGAGGGAGAAAAAGATATGAAAAATGAAATGCCTTGAGTCACTGTGTCAATGCTGGAAGCAATTTCGGTCTCTTACCTCACTGCTAGGTGGGAAAAGAGCAGTTCTGATGTATTGCCACATTTTAACAATTAGAAATCTGCTCTGAAAGCTGTTGTTAAAAAGGCAGAAGATAAGTGGATTTCTCTTAGCCTCTTTTCACTAATCACCAGACTGTTGTATCTGAATTGTGCCGCCATTTTTGATCAAGAAAATGAATTCTGACTGCAGGGTTTCATTCCTCATTACTAAAAAGCAAAAGACTGTGCTGCATCAATGCTCTCTGTCTTATACAAGTTGGTGTGAAATTGGATTGATCAGTGTGATCATACACATTTTAAAAGGTCATTTGAAGCTTCTGTGCTCAGCATCTAAATAATTTCTCTGCTGCCGGGACCCAATAGACTGCGTCTGTTCCTTGTGAATTTCTTACGTTCTGTTACTTGTACATGACTGCAGCCCACTGTCATGAAACAGCAAATTGATTTTGCTCTTCTGAAGCAAGAGTATTAAATAGTGACAATCATCAAGTATTTACATAAAGGCTGGTCAGACTTTATTAATTTAAAATCATATTAGTGGTCTCCAGTGCAGGCTCAGTAGTTATTCTTTTCAATTGTTGTTTGTTGTGGTGTTTTTTTTGTTCACTGTGTTTACTTTCACTAAAAATTCCTCAAGGCGGGACTGTGTTCTTGACGTGTTTCAGACTTTGGCTCTTGGACTCTGGTCTGCCTTCCTATGTATATCCTGCCAGCATCCCTTTTTCATGTTCCTTTGCATGTAAACCAGACTGAACACAGGAAAACCACAAGAAAATCACTGGTTCTTGGCATTTGAGGGTGGAGGGAACAGGCTGTGAGTGTGGAATGAGGCTGGTATCACCTGGCTTACCATCCTACAGAAAAACCAGATTGCTTCTGGAAGTGCTTCTGCTTGGGGCAGCAACACTTCAATTCAGCACAGTATTTTTTTAAACTAGGCATCCTTTGTGTATTTAGGGCCACATTCCTTGTGTGCAGCATTTAATATAAATGGTATTGTTAAAAGTGAAAATTGAGACAGACATTTGTTGCCATCCTTCAGCAAATGAATCCAATTTTATAATGAGAAAAAAAAAATGCCATTTATGCAGTACTGAGATTGCTTAAAACATCTGAATAGGTAGTGCTCAGACTTTTTCTCCTGCCACAAATCATCATTAGGCAAATAATAAGCATGAATGTTCTGGTTTAACAGCTGACTATTACAATCTCTAATTGAAAGTGGAGCTGTAATGGAAACATTTCTGTCTGAAGTCCAAGTACGGGTGAAGATGACAGGGCGTTAAATAGATGATGTTGTTCATCTTCATGCCACTTATGAATGGAAGTGATATATCTGCATTTTCCACATAAATCCTTTCCCTGGATTAGTAAGATGTTTTAGTGTGGCAGCTTAATAATTTGACTAATCAGCACTGATTTTGCTACGCAGCCATTATACAGTGGTTTGACATTTCCTTGTAATTTTTTTCCCCCTTCTGATACAAATTTTATTGTGAATGTACAGTCTCTTCCTGGAAACTTTCCTATAGTGCTGAAGGGTGAAGCACAGATTTAACTTCCTTGACTGATAGGTATTATTTACAAGGTCTGTTTGAGAACACGTTCTGAAATGGAGTCAAGCTTTATAAAGTATCTGCCTCTATACTCATCGTTTATGGACTACTGCCCTTCAACATATCACGTCTTATAAACAACAGAGTGCTTTATGTAGGATGGTAGACAGACAAATGGATGGCTTTCTATTAATAGGCTGATTGCTGTGACTGAAAAATTTAGTTATGCAAATGATCAATCTTTTCCTCTCTGAGGAATTAATTATTAAGGATGAAGAACAGAGACTGAGACGTGAACTTTCAGCTAACGTGTATCTCAAGGTGTCCTGGTGGACTCTGCCTGCCCTCCTGCAGCAGTTTCTCTCCATCCTGACCCCCGATTTTGCACATCCCCCCCAAACTGAGTGGGGCTTCCCTTCCAAGGCAGAGGCAGTGCACACTGAAAAGCCTCCTGTGGGGTTTGTTTGAAACCAAGTGCCACAAATTTCATCAACTGAATGTTTTGGTCAGGCAAGGGGAAGTGAGGACCTGCCTGAATGGACAGGGAAGCCTTTGAGTACTTCCCAGCTTGGCCAGCAGTATGCCAGGAAGTGGTAAGGAAGAATAATCCAGCAGCAACAGTTCATTTGGGGTTAAATGAATCCACGTCAGGCCCTGGTTTGCTGGGCTGCTGCTAGGCAACAAGTAACTTTCTGCATTCAGAACTTCCCCACTAATTGATTCTTGACACCATTCTCTGTTGCTCTGTATAAATAGAGAGCTGTTGCTGGGAGGGGGAGCAGGAAGGTGGGATTCAAGGAGCTGAGAGCTGGAGGTACAGAGTATCCCTTCCCATCACAGGAGGAATGCAGTCCCTACAGGGGATGGCATACTCTTTGATCCACATTGACAAAGCAATACTGATGATGAGAAGCAAAGAAACCTGTTGGAGCCACATGAAATATTGTCAGGCTTTCAACATACCCGCTAAACGCATGCCTTTGGCATCCATTTATCCCTCGGTTATTTGAAAGCAATCCACAACGGAACAGGAACCAAACTTGTTACAGGACTAATGTTTGGCTGACTGGCAGAATGCAGCACTAATAATACATGCACTGTGTGCAGCACTAGCAGCACAGGGAGGGGTAAGCAGGAACAGGGACTTATAGGGGCTTGAGATACTGGGGAAGCCAGGTTAATGGCAAGAAAGGTGAATTTTGCCTGAAGGAAAACAGTGAGCCCAGCAAGTGTCTGTGTCAGAATCCTCTTTTATAGATATTTTTTAGCTGAAGAAATAGGTCTTTATTATACTGTCCCTATGCCCAGCTCTGATAAAATTTCAGCCTGAATACTGGCTGCTAGACTGAGATGTTTTAGGGACTGACTCATGAATTAAAGTATTGTTCCTTATAAATAAACTCTGATCCTTTTTTTTTCCCTCTTAAATTATTTATTTCCTATCTCTTTCTTCTGCTGCAGAGAAATGAAAGGAAAGGCAGGGGAGGAAGAATAAAGAAAGAAAGAGAACGAAAATGGGATGTTTCAAAGATGATAGGAAGTTCCTCATTAATTTTTTTTTACAAGAGTGAAAATGAGCTTTCATGATGCACAGGTAATTGGTAGATGTTGCATGTCTGTATCTATCGTGCACTTTCTTTTCACAGTAAGCTTTCTTTTCAGTATGTTAAAAAATGTATGCGTATATATATACATATATAAGTATGTGTGTGTATGTATATATATATATTCTGAACCTTTCTACAAGTTCCTGCAAATGTTGAGATGTATTTCTTTTTTCCTTCTTTATCACTCTCTCAAATATGTGTTGCAATAATGCTGACCTTGTGCCGCTGGGGTTAGATGCTTCTCAAAGCAGTTGGGGGATGGGGGTAGGGGCTGGAAGGAAATATTTCTTTTATATAAATACATCAGTTCTTGAGCATTTTAAGTGATAACACAAAACACTTGGGATTTTGTTATTCATTTCACTTGGATAATACCTTCAAATACAATTTTGTTATTATGCTGAGGAAATTGCAGTTATTTGCTAATGGCCATATTCATCCCCTTGCTAGGTGATATGGAACAAATGCCATTGAGCACTACACTGTATTTTTTTTTATTTTTATTTTTTACAGAGAGAGTGGTGAGGTGCTGGAACAGGCTACACAGACAGGCTGTGGATTCTGCATCCCTGGAGGTGTTCAACACCAGGTTGGATGGGGCCCTGGTTAACGTGGTACCAGATCTGGAGGTTAGTGGCCCTGACAGTGGCAGCAGGGTTGGAACTTGATGATACTTGTGGTCCTTTCCAAGCCAAGCTGTAAGGATTTTTGACAGTTTCATTTATAAAACAGTAGCTATTCCATACCTATTTACATGTTGGGAAGACTGTGTAATTATATTTTGGCATACTTTTCAAATGTGCTGCCACTAATTTTTTTTTATATTTCTTACATCTCACTACCTTTTTTCCTTTAAAAAAAATTATATATATAGGAAAAAATCTCTTCTCTGAGAAGAGCGATCAGGTGCCAGAGCAGGCTCCCAGAGAGGTGCTTAAATCACTGTCCCTGGAGATGTTCAGGAAACATTTATATGTTGTATCATGAGATGTAGTTTAGTGGTAAAAATTGGTGGTAGGTGGATGGTTGGACTGGATGATCTTGGAGATCTCTTCCAAAATTGTGCGATTCTATGACTGATTCAGCATTTTCATTTTTCATTAGAATTGCAGATTGCCTATGTAAGGTATACGCCAGAAGAGATGTGACTAGCATATATTTATTTTTAAGCAAGCATATCCTTGTGTCACGCTCCAATATAAAGGAGGGAGACGAGGTTCTTTGATTATGTGTATACCCGATGGCGAGATTAAGACACAACGGGTCAAATGTTAGCCCAACCAGTTTATTACAATTACTAGTTGCTTAGGGATATGGGGAAGGGAAGGTGAGCGATAGAAAAGGGATAAAAAAGCAAGGAGTCTTGATAGAAAGCAAGAGAGATATAATCACCACCGTGGGTCCAACGAGGTTCGTAGTCACAGGAACTCGTCTGGTCACCGCGGGGGATGGGAGATGGCAGCAAGCAGGCCTCAGGGTCCGTCTTCGGGAGTTCTCCTCAAAGATTTTCTCTCTGGGAGTTCTTCTCCAAGAATCAATTCATCTCTTCTCATCTCCCAAATCCTTGGTACAGTGAAGGCCTTTTATCCCCATTTCTCAGGTATTTTTTCTCTTTGTGTGACATGTCTGGCCCAACAGATAAGCTGCCAGAGGATGTTGCCTTCCTTGCCATGCAGGAGCATTGTCTTTCTGTGGCGGTCAGCTTCTCCAAGCCGTACCCCCCAGAAAAGACTATTTGCACCTATTTCTGCTTATCTTTACAACCATAAGCAGAGACAATGAGGCACCATAACACCCATCTGGGTAACCGGCAGTTATCAGTCAGAGTCTTGTCAGCAGAAAAGGCCTTACGAAGCAAGCTTTGAGACAAAAGAAGGGAAAAACAGTTTCTGTCTTTCACACCACCCGGTGGCTCAAAGATTGCTTGAAACTGATCTGTAAACATTCATCCACGGTGGTGAGGAAAGGAGAAAAAAAAAACAAAAAACAAGCATAAGGGAAAGAGGGGTGGGAGATAAGGGGGAGTTAAAAGTTATACAATTGTTATAAAGGATTTCTTGGACTTGGTTACAAATGTTGCTCTAATCTCTTGGATTTGCCCATCGTCAGTTAAAGCAGTTACAATATGCATTGAAGATACAACACGTTGAATAAGTTGAATAAAACACGGAATCATGCAAGGAATAAACGAAAGAGTTGCAACAACACGCAATAGATAAAATAGAATATGTTTCACCCATGGGCCACCCGGAGGCCGGAAAAAAAAAAAGATAAAAGATCAGTGTCTAGGTTTTTCCAGGTTTGGACAGGAACGCGGACAATTTGTTTAACAACTTTACCATTATCATCGCTCTTTAGACAACAATTAGAGTCATTCAATTTGACACAAACAATCTATTCCTTAACAACAAACCAAGCACTAGCTGGTTTTGCAATGCCATTATCAGTACTTGTTGCATTTGTGATTTTAATTCTCAGAAAGCATATAATCTAGTACAATTCAACAATACGTGGATTTGCCATGTAATGTTTTCAAAGATCATTTGGTGTTTTGCCAGGACTATAGATGAAACAAACATGTTTTCTAATAGGCTGAGTGAAGGTATAACTTCACCACACAGCAACACTGCATGTTGCTTCAAAATTAAATATGAGCAGAATTGTTATTTGAACATCTCAAAAGCAATTGAAATACTGAGAGATATACTAGTTTGTCAAGTTCAAGTATTGTTATAATCTATAGAACTTTCACGGGATAGTGTGTTTAGGATATCCCATAATATAAAACATTAGAGAAACATACACAGAAACATACACTTTACTTAACAAAACATAGACACTTTCCAACAACCATGTTTTGGATGGAACTCCTGGACTGGTGTTACAATAAACATCTCTCTGACACTAAAAAGCATCAACAACATAATGGGTTTCTTTTTGTGACCACATCTGACAAATATTAGATGGGTCCCTTGGTTAATTTTCAAATTTTTTTTTTTTAGGAAGTTGGAAACAGCATAGCGGAGTTACATGCAAATCATAGTCAGTTTGCTAAAAAGGGGTAGAAGAAGGGATCAAAAGGAATGGCATTACTGTGCAGGGAGTAGCCAGTAAGCCAGCAAAACCTGTGAAAACTCAAACCCAAGCGTGAAGTTTAACAGACCTAAAGACAACACCCACACCCACAACAACCTGAAACGTGATACTATGCAACCAAAATACAGTTCATTCAGCGTTCTAGTATGATCAATTCTTTAACATGTGTCCCAAAACACAAATGATAAAAGTCAGCTGTCTTCAATCGAGGTCCAACGGGGGTCTTCTGCAAAACAAAACAGGACATAGGCTTGCCCTTTTGGGGCTTGTTAATATGGTTAAAATGAGGGAAAAATCCAGTGAGTTGTACTTTAGTATTCTTTTTCCCAGGCATCCTTAGCCTTCTAAGCATATTTAACAGGTCGTTTCCTTCTGCTGTACATCCACCTTCCTCCCCCCTCACTTGAGAGTGGCGAGGGAATCAGTTTTCCTGCAGTCCCAGTGCCCGTGCTGATTCCAAAGTTGGGGGCACTCGGAGGAGGAGTATCACTTCTTTCAGGCTTTTGTTTTGGCCATCCATTAACTAACTCCTCTAACTTGTCTGTAGATAATCCATCCATTAATTCTCGTGGAATACCCTTCTGTTGGCCCAGCATCCAAAAACTATTACGTTTATGATTTATATTTCTCCCACTTGGTTTCACTGAAAATGAGACCCTTTTAGATCTGTTGTGGTCCCGGTTAGATAGGGGAGGGGTCAAATTGGCCACTGCACGCCTTACTCCCTTTGTCTCCATTTTGCTAGAGAGAGAAGTCACTGGTCCATATTTTCTCCCATAGTTAATTAATTCTTGGGCGACCTCACCCCACGTCCATGCTTTATACCCTGACTGCAAGTGGTTAGAGGTTGCAGCTCCTTCTAACGCTGCCTGAATTCTTTCTCCCTTAGGCATAGCCTGTATTCTTCCTTGTAGTTGTATGCCTATAGGTTTTAATGATTCAGGAAGCCCCCTAATTAAAGGAGTCATCCTCTCAGGATCAACAGGAATCATCATAGGTGATTCATGATGTGGCTGCAGCTTTCTATCATACATCATTTGCAGACAAGCAGCCTTTTGAACGCTTTCTACTAATTGATCAACTGTCCCAGTAATAGCAAGGGGGTCTCCCCTTTCTAGAGGGTTAAGACCACCTGCCCAATAGGCAGCTCTCTGTGTGAGGGACCAGGGAGCACGATTGTTGCCAGTAGTTAAAAATACTCCTGGTCCCCAATAACCTTCAGCTTCCTTCTCAGTTAACAGTATTTGGTCTCCACCACTGAGACTAACTCTCCATACATACTCCGTTTCTGTTTCTTTTGGAGAACGACTAAAATCTCTTTTCAGTTTTGCTAGCTCAGTAGCAGAGAAAGGGGTTTCTTTAATGTTCATTTGAGGATCTAAATCCTCGCCATTATCATATGAATACTCAGTTTTTATTAAAGGACGCAACTGAGCTGGAGGAGCTCCTAATTTGTCAATATTTGCCTTCAAACTTTGCAATTCCTCCCTTGGATAAGTTTTCTCTTGAGATGTACTACTATCACTAGCATCCTTACCCATTAACACTTCCCTTAAAACCATTTGCAACAAATCAGAATTATGTTTTTCTCTTTCTAATTGCTCTTCTAGGTTTACAATTTGATTTTGCAGAGCTTTTATCAATTCCTGACTTACTTTAACTGATTCTTGCAGCGCTTGTAAAGCTTGGCTTTCTGCTTTAAGCTGCTGGTCACGGAATTCTATGGCTGCAACCAGAGCCGAACCCAATACTGCACAAATAAATGCCTTTCCTTTTCCAGCTCGGGTACGGGCGTTTTTCTGCAGGACATTAATACGGTCTGAGATACTCTGCAGGTTATGCCAGTTTTGCCGTGCCCAGTCTACCCCTGTAAAGGAGGGTCTGGCACCATATCTTTCTAAGAGGTCAAATAATACATCTTCACCTTTCATTGTGACTACACTTTCGTTCATTTCTCAGTATAAAGACAGATCTACACGGAGAAAGAGAGAGGGTAAAGTATCCAAAAAGTTCGAGTCAAACAAATGCAAATACTCAGACCACTCCTCTGTTTACTGAGAGGAGCCTGCAAAAGACAAAGAGGATCCAAGGAAATGCAAATACGTAAACCACTTCTCACTTCTCTGTGAAGCCACACAGAGAAAAAAAAAAACTTCAAACCTCACGACTAAGCTAGGAGGTACCCTTACGTTTCGAAAATGCACAATAATCTTCACGGGTCCCAAAATCACTTAATAGGCTCCCGAGAGGCACACACATAAACAGTTCCAAAGACACAGTTAAGTTTCAATATGTGGAGTGATCTTCCTGGAGAGGTGCTCACGTTAGAATTACCAAATAATCACTCCCTGCAACTCCAGGAGGTGCACACAGGAAAAGGATCAACTTCACTTAAAGTTCCCACAAACACAGCTAAGTTTCAGTATGCGGAGTGATTCTTCCTGGAGAGGTACACACGTCTAAATGACCAAATTATCACAGTTATCACTCCTCACAACTCCAGGAGGTACACACAAGAAAAGAGATTCAAATTTCACAAAATTAAGGTTCAATATGCGGAGTGATCTTTCTGGAGAGGCACTCACATCTAATTTAAATATCACTCCGGACAACTCCAGAAGGTACACACATCAACTATACCTGGAAGGGCAACACTCTCACTGTCGGGTATCCTGCCGACTACGCCAATAAAATGTCACGCTCCAATATAAAGGAGGGAGACGAGGTTCTTTGATTATGTGTATACCCGATGGCGAGATTAAGACACAACGGGTCAAATGTTAGCCCAACCAGTTTATTACAATTACTAGTTGCTTAGGGATATGGGGAAGGGAAGGTGAGCGATAGAAAAGGGATAAAAAAGCAAGGAGTCTTGATAGAAAGCAAGAGAGATATAATCACCACCGTGGGTCCAACGAGGTTCGTAGTCACAGGAACTCGTCTGGTCACCGCGGGGGATGGGAGATGGCAGCAAGCAGGCCTCAGGGTCCGTCTTCGGGAGTTCTCCTCAAAGATTTTCTCTCTGGGAGTTCTTCTCCAAGAATCAATTCATCTCTTCTCATCTCCCAAATCCTTGGTACAGTGAAGGCCTTTTATCCCCATTTCTCAGGTATTTTTTCTCTTTGTGTGACATGTCTGGCCCAACAGATAAGCTGCCAGAGGATGTTGCCTTCCTTGCCATGCAGGAGCATTGTCTTTCTGTGGCGGTCAGCTTCTCCAAGCCGTACCCCCCAGAAAAGACTATTTGCACCTATTTCTGCTTATCTTTACAACCATAAGCAGAGACAATGAGGCACCATAACACCCATCTGGGTAACCGGCAGTTATCAGTCAGAGTCTTGTCAGCAGAAAAGGCCTTACGAAGCAAGCTTTGAGACAAAAGAAGGGAAAAACAGTTTCTGTCTTTCACACCTTGTACACTTACCCTTTTTTAAATAGAAAAGCATTCTGAAAGTACTTAGGTAAATTTAAGCCTTGAACTCTGCTGCTTGCTATTCCTTGTGGTACAGCAAAAGTGAAATGCACTGCCCAAGAGAGTAATATGGAGCTGAGAGTAAAATCAAACTAATATTTTTCCCTTTTTCTTTTCAAATTACACTCAGTTCTCTCTTGATTATTCTTGCAAAATAGTTGTGATCCCATTTTATAGACAGCTTCAAGAAAAACTGAATGGGAACTTTTTTTTTTCAGATATAGACCCATTTTATCTCAGTAATTACTTGCATATGATGCACTTTACATTACCTAGGTACTAACAGTTTAATCTGTACTCAAGCTAGCCTTGTGCACACACCAGCGCTGCTAAGTTCACATATTTTCAGTTCATATTTTCTCAATATTTAGGATTCATTTTATATTACATAGTTACAAGGATAGAACACACAACAAAAAGCCAGTTGGCTGCTGACTCTCCAAGGAAGCCTGGGAAGCACTTCCAGGAGGTGAATGGAGATGAATTCAGCATTTGCTAAAACAAATTAAAACTCATACAGGATGTGAATATGAATACCCTGATCATGCCAGAAAATTTACACATGCTTTAAAATGAGATTTTAATCTTGGACAAAAATAAGTCTTTGTAAAGATGAAATACAGAGGAGACAGTTGCTGTTGCCCATGATATCTATCCATGCATTGCTTTTGGAAAGAAATTAGAAGTTAATTGCTATATCAGTTTTTTTTTTCTAATCATTCTTGTTGTTAGCAATATTGTTAAATATCATTTTTGTCACAGGAACAACTGTTCCCTTCATTGTTATTATTAAAATATGCCTGCTTGGCAGTAAAATGTTAAATGATGACTTCAATGCACTGGAGAAGTTTTAGGTACACTCTTTTCTTAAATAGAAAATAATTATAGTGATGACATAGAGTAACTTCTGCTTAACAAAGGAATTGTGATTGTCCACCTGTGGAACTCTTACAAGACAATCATGTAATAGACAGTAATATCTACTGTGTTCTAACCTTCCCATATAAACATTATTTATGACTGCTGCTGGCAAAGCAGTTATTCCATTTTGCAAGCCAACTCACAGATAAAATTCTGGCAGCAATCGAAGAGCATCCAAAAAGATCCATGAGAAATAAATAACATTTTCAGTCTTTTAGAAAACACTGAAATCAACAAGAAAAGGTGAATAGACTTTCAAACTGTTATTTTTGTTAATATTTTTACAGCATCACTTGTTCTTTTAGACTTTGTCACTAAGGCCAAGTTTCTTCTGCTTTAGGCTTGCATTGTCTAAGATAATACTTTTTCAACACTAGAACTTCTTTTTCCATTGCTGCTGGAGAGGCTTTTTAACTTAAAATTCATATGTTTATGTGTCGGACATTGGAATATTTTTGAAGTTTACATCTGATCTGTGTCAGATTTTGAATAACAGCTAGAAAAACAAGCAGTTTAGACTATGAAGAAGTTCAATACGGGGTTAAAAATCACCTACTTAGTTACACAGTGCCAACATTTTACAAAGCGTGCGGTGATGTGGATGCATTTTTGCCCAGACTGAGCTCTAACCACAGATCTGATCACAGCTGCAGCTCAGCATCTTCTGGAAACTGGGCCAACAGTGTCTCAAGTTCGGGTGGCAAAGATGAGATGTCTAAAAAATGAGCACTTATTTTTAAAAGGTGGCCCAAATGTCAGGATTTGTTCCAAGAGTGGAGTAAAAATATGATCCTAACAGATGTTACATGTTTTCTATACATCACTGGTTTTAAGGCTCTGTGATGTTTTTCAGAGGGCTCTAAAGCAGCAATAAATAGGACTATAAACTAAAACAGGAGATGTTATATATGTATTTATTATATTATAGCTTTTATATTATGTTTTTCTTGCTGTATGGCACAGTAGAGTGAACACAGAGAACAGTAAAGAAACAAAGTGTTGGCTGGGGTTCAATATTGCTTTAAAACTGGCAGCTACATCTTCCTTGACATGCCATCGTAGATTTACAGAATTGCTCAGGTTGGAAAAGACCTTCAAGATCAATCCTCTCATCAAGTTCATTCATAAGGATGTTGAGTAGGGGTGACCCCAGTACTGAGCCCTTGGGGACACTTCTCATGACTGGCTTCCAACTGGGTTTAACTCGACTGACCACAGCTCTTCGGGTCCAGCCATTCAGCCAGTGTTTCACCCAGTGGAGCGTATGCCTGTGCAAACCATGGACAACCAGCATGAGGATGTTGTGGGGGGATAGTGTCAAAGGTTTTTCTGAAGTCCAGGTAGACCTCATCAACAGCCTTACCTATATCTGCAAAGTGGGTTGCCTTGTCATAGAATGAAATCAGGTTTGTCAAGCTGAATCTACTGTTCATGAACCTATGCTGACTGGGCCTGATCCCCTGGTTGACCTTTAATTGATCCACGATGGCTGCTGAGGTTTTCCACTTTGTAACCTTCCCTGGCATTGAGGTGAGACTGATAGATCTTTAGCTTCTTGTTTGGCTGTAAGCCATTTCCTTATGTCTGCGCAAGCAACCAGGAGATAGGATGGGCGTATCTGAGCCAGAAGATCCCCCACAAGGGTGAGGGGATCTGAAACGGAAAGATTGTTGAAGGACACTTCAGATGTGAAGTCAGGCCTGAAGTCAGGTCTGTCTTCAGCTTGCATTGAGAAGGATCAGGGTTTGCTTACTACGTGCCAGGTGCTTCCCAGTTGTGTGCCTGAAGAAATCAACCTCATCAATCTCACTAGGGCTTGCCTGCATCTCTTTCTGATGCTTGTTTCCACTTTACACTTTCAGGCTCATGGTTAATATCCTCTGTCTGTGAAGTCCTGCCAGAGAGGATATCATCCTGCCCAAAAGCATCCTGGCTACACAGATGAAACTGGGCACAGTAAGGAAGGACTAGATAAATATTTCATGCTTGCTGCAGTGTGATTTTTGAGCACAGTTTAATAAAAGCAAGAAAAGGATGAGTCAGCAACCGATTTCATAATCAATTTTGGAGCTTTTAGAAGAATTGCCTGTTATTGGCCTAAGAGTATGATCATTTCAGAATCTTCTGCCCAGCACACTGAGGTTCTTGAGTCAGAGTCCCTGGATGTGTAGCAACCTCATGGACCGACAGAAGGATTCCCACAACTCCAGAGCAACCACAGAAGGTTCACAGAAGGCTGAGTATATAAGAAGCAAGGAAAACAAATAGAGTAAGACACTGTCAAACTGATGTCATAGTCTGCCAGCTCTCAGTAATGAGAATGACACAGAGCATGCAGAGCTTGAAAAAGCTGATGAACAGTATGTTGAGATCTGGGATCTGCCCACCCTTTCTCAACTCCATTATAATTTTCCTTGTTTTCCAAGTAAGAAGTAAAGCCCTAAAAAAACAATATTGGTGTTCAGTAGAGAAAAAAAAGCAAAGACATAATAACAGTCTGGGATCAGGTCAAATTCTGCAACTGCAAAGTTCCTCAAGGCAGGAAAAACAGGTGTCAGCAAGTGGAAGGAGGTAAGTAAGAAGACACGAGAGTTTTTGCTTCCTGAAGGTTTAAAAATTTAGTTTATTTTTAAATGGGATATTGATTGGCTAGACTGTGGGTTGGGAGAAGATTTTTCTAAGTGCGAACTTCTGTATATGGAGCAGTATTTCCAGTCTGTTAAAATGTAATTATTGCTTGTTTTTTACCATCACTGTGCAACTGTAAAAAGTTACCTACTGAAATGTGCGAGAAATGAAATATCTTCAATAACATTATCCCTGCTAAAGAAAAAATTGCATTTGCCTGGCCCACTAATCATCTGCCAAAAAGAAAAATATTCCATTTTTATGCTAATGTGATTTGATGGTAACAGGTTTCAGAACTGGGGCATATATGAGCACCTCAGGAGAAATTCTGTCTTAGAGCTGGGAGAATGCATGAAACAGTATTTTTAAGTAACAAGACCATTCTTTGTCTATTTTTTTTTTAAACAAAACCATATCTACCAACATACTGCATAAAATGATCTAAACCTAATTCTGAAGATGAGACCAAACTGGAAGGCCATATTCTCTGCTCATTTCCACTATATCTAATTGTCTGTGAAACTGCAATGATGCACAAATGATTCGAAGAATAAGAAATATTGTGTTAAATAGTAAATTAATAGTTTAGGAACAAATAAGTTGTAATGAAAAAAATAAGTAAATAAGAAAAAAATTGTTTCTATATTCCATTAAGATGTATGCATTCTAGTTGTGACATAAAACATGTGAGGAGAATCATTTTTTATGTGCATATTCTTGAATTAAAATAAAAAGTGGTTTTGTAGTTTTGAAAGCAATGGAAAAAAGGTTTACATTCCTTCAAAAACTTACTTCTCCTTTTTTACATTTCAGACTTTCAAAGCTTGGAATGTTAAAATGTCATAATGTAAGGCAGTGTTGAATCAGATCCAATGCCCTTCTAATCGAATATTTTGTCTCTCACAGTGGCCATAGTGATGCCTAAGGACAAATAAAAAAAAACAAAACAGTGAGCTTGCATGATATGATGATTCACAAGCATGAAAGTGAAGCGCTTTCACTCTTCAGGGGTCAGTTTGTTAAGTGGTATTTTATTCCTCAAATAATGTTACCAAAGTATTCCCACTGAGTAATAGATTTTTCTGTTTGTTAAGAGCCAATTGTGCTTCATAAAATATGCGTGACATGGAATAATAAAACAGGTACATTTTATAGCTAGACAAGACAGTTTAATATAATCCACGGACTGACATTGACATTATTTTGTATTCCCATTATTACTATAGAAACATCTCTCATTGGGCACAAAAGGTTGATAGGTGTTGAATTACAAATTCAAGCAACTTTAAATATCGTTGTAATACTAATTATATCTACATCAAATATATCTCCTTTCCATGAATTTCAGTACATGTTTGTATTGAACAGAAGCAAGTTATACTAATTAAAATGAGGTGTTGCTATTAATAAAATCTTTCTCTTAATGCAGATGCTGTGCTCAAGGCAAGTCAGTTCTCTGGATTGAAGATTACACCTGCAGTCATACTGGTACCCAAGGAGGTATGCATGAAGAGAATGCTTACAGTCTCCTACTGCTTATTTCTCTTCTATGGCCTTCAGGAAAAGAGGCTCAGCAGACAGCTGATCAAAAAGAGCCTCTCTGTACAGTTAAGCTGATCCCTATTTCATATTCATGTCACACTGTGTGCTCAGGTGGATTTGTTTGATTGCTTGAAGACACTTTTAATAGGTTCCTCACCTCAGTTTTTTACTAGATTGATCCAATAGCTCTACCTAATATCTGTGTATAGATCTTGCTTCTTTGTGTTCCACCAAACTGCTGTTTTCCTCTAATTTCAGTATTTATGGAAGTTTGAAGCAAATAGATGTCTATTTTGTAGCAGGCTATATCACCTTTTCTGCTTGTCCCCCACATGAATAAATGATGAGGACAATTTGGGAAGGAGCGTACAGATTGAAAGGAACCCCCAGCAAGCACAGTGTGTGCCATATTCAACTTGAATTAAGAAAACCTTGCAATAGGAAAAAGCAGCTGAACAGCAGTTCTAAATTAATAAAGACATCCCTTACAGCTAATAGGAAGAGGAGAAAAAGATCAACATTTTAAAGTAAAATAGCAAAATAATATATTTCTTCATTTTCTGCCATTTCTTCTTCTAGATATTTCTATTAAAGTTCTGCTGTGGTAATTCTGACAGTGAACATATAAAATTACTATTTACCTAATAGTAGCAACACTTTTATTCTGTGGAAATAAACACGGAGAGGAAGACTGGAAGAGCAGTAATGGGGGTTGTATCTATTAAACAGGCCACTTTGCTACCTCAGTATGCTATTTACTAATATCAGGCATTTGTTGCTATTGTTTTAAATGCAATTGTCCAAATTATAGTAATAACTGCAGTGTCTACAGACAGGTATGCAAAATTATGTCCTGCGATTCCCGAAAGGATGCCTGATTCATGTGTCAAAGCATAATGTTAGCATCAGCATTTTATTTTGATACAATAACAATTTTTGAAATTGTCCTGAAAAGATAAGGAACTTTATGTTCAAAGCAATACAACTGCTGCTTTGAAAACAGTCAACTCTTGGAAAGTTTTGCTTCATTGAGCATTGGCAGTGCTTAAATGAGCAGTTATATTTTCTAGTTTCCAAGCCAAGGCTACATGGCTGACCTAATTAATGACTATGAAAACATAAAGTGTTTTGTTATTTATCCACTGTAAAAAGTTAAACATGCACAAAGAAATATTGTTTTTTATTAATTAAATAGAAGCATATCCTCATTTAAATATGGACATACTATTGCTCCATGCAAACTTTGTGTTGTTGTATTTCGTATAGTGATAATACTTTGCTTTATATAAGAAAGATATTTTTTTCTCCATTATGCATCACTCTCAGGATAGAAGCTGTTCTGTACTTACTTTATGAGCATCTGTGCTTTCTCTATCCAAATAGCTACAGGATTTCATAAAGCTCAGGTGCCACCGGATATCTTGAATTATTTCTGGGAGTTGTGTGCTAAGGTACTATCATGCTGGGAATGACCTGAGCCTTAGAACCTGCCAAAACTCAATAGATCTATGCACCACAAATATTCAGTGAGGTAGCTTTCTAGAAAAATATTAAAACTGAGATGTCTTCATAGTATATCAGCTTGCAGCAACATGTTTGGGGAAGACTCAAACAGTGCAGAGGAGATGGATGGTAGGAATAATTCTTTTAGCAAAGCTGACACAATGAAGTGCCAGATACCAGAGATAACGTCCCAGCCCTAGACAAATTTAAAAATTCAATCTGAAATCATGTATATTCATGGTCTCGTATTTAGCATGTATTTATTCTGCAGAAGCCCTTTGCTGGTGCTCATTTTCTCCCACACTGATGCAGTGCAGGAAATGTCCTTGAGCTAGTGTATGTATCTGTTGTGAGAAGGATCTAACACAGTTCTGAGGTTGGAAATTAGTCATTTATAGTCATGGTGGATTTTTTTTTCTGCCACATCTACTCAAAAAGCAATTACTACACACTAAAAGCTTGTACTTGGCTAATATTACTGTGCAGAGCTTTTCTGAAATGGTTACTGATACCCTGATTTACCACCCGAGAAACCATTCCTTTCATACACCTACAGCACAACTTTCAGCTGATAAATAGTAAAAAATTTAGTATTCTCAGGAGTAATTCTAAGAGATACTATGACACTAGTCCTTGCTCATGTATAAAAGAATCTACTGCTACTCTGCATACCAGAAATAGGTTCTGCTTTACCTCCTGTGATACACATGGCATGAAAAAAATTTTTTGTTTCTCAAAGGGGAAGATAAGTTCTTTCTATACATCTTTCCTGTGGCCTTCCTTTAGGTCCTGTTCTTTTCTTGTTCTCCTCTTCCTACCTTCTTACTAATCTCTCTGATATGCATCTTTCTCTTTTCTCCTTCCAAAATTTTCCTCCCTCCCTCCCTCCCATTTCTTTCCTTTTTTTCTTTCTCTTTGAACTTCTTTCTCCTTTCTGTCTTATAGTTATTCCTTTTTTATTTTATTTTTCACTGTCCCTCACAGGAAAAAATAAGCCAAGGTTTGGATGAAGTTAGTGTAATTGAATAATCCTCATTTGTCTCATTATCCTCTTGGCAAAAGAAAGACTGCTTTACTTGTGGTTAGAGATCCTCTGAGTTGTTCTACTACTGCTGTAATTAAGATATCAAGTCTGGCACTTTTTATGAAGATTTTTTCAGATATTTTTTAAGAAAGAGACTGAGGGAGAATCTAAATAATTTTTCAGTGATGGGGGGAAAAAACCGTTCTTATTTATGCCTGTACCCAAGATAGGAGACTGACAACTAACAGTTCATGTACATTTTCTAGCATTTTTGTGGCCTTCCCATACGCCAAAAACTGTCTTGGTGAGATCATAGTAAATTTTCTTGAGTATGCAAATGGAAATACAGTTATTTTAGTGTAATTATCATAAAACGTTGGAGGTCAAAGATAGCTCTCATGCACAGTGCTTTAAAAAAGAGAGAGAGGTTGTGGATGCCCCATCCCTGGAGGCATTCAAGGCAAGGCTGGATGTGGCTCTGGGCACCCTGCTCTAGTGGTTGGCAACCCTGCCCACAAAAGGGAGGTAGAAACGAAATTATCTTTGAGGTCCTTTTCAACCCTGGCCATTCTGTGATATAAGGACAACGTTACTTTGATTCTTTTCCACATCTAATGCAATAACAAGAGCACATATTTCTCTTTTAAAGCTATTATTGTTAGAAAGGGTAAAAAAAAAAATAGAAAAAAAAAAATTTAAAGTTGCATATAATTGTCAGTCTCTGTAAGTATCCAGCCTGCTAAAGTCCAGCTGCAAACTTTACTTGAAATTTCTTGGATTAATGCATCTCTAATGGTAAATTCAGGTGTTAATGAAACACTTTCACCAGCACATTGGAAGAATGAGACAGTCAAGCAACTTCAAATCAGCCAGTGAACCACCTACATTAACTAAGGGGTCAGCGCTCTATACAGATGAAAAACTTTTAAAAGCTTTTGAAGTGTCTACTCTCTCTAGTTCATTGTATGAAGCAAAGACAAATGTCTGTTTTTTGCCCTAGTGACTGCAAAATGCTTCTAAAGTTAGGAATTAACTTAGAATAGCACGTGTATTTAACACTATGATGCTTTATTTCATTTGTTCATATGTAGAAAACTTTTATTAAAATCACAATCCTCCAAAAGAGATACTGAATTTAATGTGATAAAGATGTTTGTAGATGACAGGAGGTGATACGTTTGCCTTTATGTTTTGTTTTATGATCTAGGGACAAACAAAAGTAAGAAATCCAAACTTCATTTGACCTCTGTTGAAATACCTTGAAATAGATTTTAAACCCATCACATTTTTTTTGCTTCCATTTAAGCATCATGTATCATGACTGGACCTTCAGGAAGCCCTCTGGTCCATCCCCCTTACCCCAAAGCAAGAGCAGCTATACCTCGTGTCATGCTTGACAGATGTTTGTCTCTTACTCTAAAATCCCCAGATGACAGTGACTCTACAGCATCCCCAGGCATTTTGTTCTCACGTTGTTCTGTATTTTCCTTTGGAGTTTTTCCTAAATGTCTAATCTAAATCTCCCTCGCTATATTACCTTTTTTTTTTTTTTTCCTTCTCTGGAGACAGATAAAGGATTAATTACCTCTTACTTCCATTCTTTAGATATCTGGAGTCAGCCATCCGTTCTGTGATCACACACCTTTTCTGTCTTCATGGTATCGTCAGCCAAAAGCAATACTATTCAGCATTCTTGCCAAACTAGTAGGCAATATTTTCTAGTAACATTGCTGTAATTATTGTCAAGGGAATAGTCTTTCTACTGTATGTTTTCAGTGGTATTTGCATTGGGATTTTGTTTGGAGAAGTGATAATACTGTTCCCTTTTTCTAGTTCTATGGAGGAAAAAAACAAAGAGTTAGAAAGAATAAACGGTCTAAAGGGAACAACTGGAAGAGAGAGAACCCCTCAATCAATTTTTAGGCTACAGCTAGCTGGGAGGTTCTCTTCAAGTTAAACATTAAGCCTTGTCTTACCTTGTTCACCACTTGTGTAAGAGCATTGGAAAAGGAACTTCAGGGATGGGGAAAAAAATGTAAGGATAATGTTTGAGTGTGGTAAGGACAGCACATGTGAGTGTTTTTTATATGCACAACAGATGATGGAGATGTCCTGTTTAAAATGTTTCTTGTCCAATGCACATTGCCACACCAAGTCTTTGTGTTACAGGGAAAGAGTGGTAAGAGAAATAGCAGTAGGACAATACATGTTCCTAATGACAGACACTCTGGCACTTGAAGCAACATCTTTGCTGCCTCTCAGTCACTACTCTATTCATTTTAATTTACTTGAGCACTTTCCAGCCACCACTGAGGATAAGTGAACCTTTTTCTAGCTTAGCAGTATCAGCAGCGTCCTTGGAAACCTAACCATCTTTGTCTGCATTTGGTGCTTCCATAAGAGGACCCTTTTTGCCTAAAGTGTAAACCTCTAAGGTGAAACAAGAAGTATATATACTATTCTGCATCAAAATTTTCTTCCTTTTTGTATGACCATACAATTCAGGGCTCCCCATTGTGGTCATAAGACACGTGCCCTCTTGTATTCTCAATGTAGGATGTCAAAACCTCTGTAAGTCTGGTGAGGAGAGGGACTCTTACAAAATCACCTGCACGCATGCTGTCTACGAAGCTCAAGAAGTTTAACTTTCATATTTATGTTTTCAAGACATTTTGCAAGGATCTCTCCTCATGTTTAAGATCTCAGTCTTCACATTTCTACAACTTTAAAGCCAGATATACGCTCCTTATCTCATTGAGTCAATGAGTCATAAAAATCTTACCTTATCTGATCTACAGTTGTTATTACTTAATAGTCTTGAAAGTAGTGAAATTAAAATGATACTAAAGTGAACAGCATACAAAGATTTAACTGAGATTGGTAATAAAGTGTTTTAGCAACTTCACAGTACAGAATATAATGATTAGTATATCTCTTCCTGATATACAAATGCCATAGCAGCATTTGGCACTTATAACACATTTTAGAATAAATTGTACTTATGACTAATTAAGGAACTGATGCAAAGGGATGCTGGAGCTTATACCATATTCTGAAAGTAGGACATGGTCTGCTGGGACCTTAGCTAATGCAGACCTGGGAAACAGAACCATATTTTAGACACCTGTCTCTCCCTTTCCTTTATGTGGACAATTAAAGCCACTATTAAGACTGTGTGGGAAATATGTACCTCAAAGGAAAACACCAAAACTTGCACACTGAAGCTATCTGGAAGAAAAACTTGGCACAAATCCATTTCATAATCAATCAACCTCTAATTCCAAAGCGTGTAATATGTCAAGCTACCAGCCAAGCTTCTTGTTCTGGGGGTGATAGGTACACCCACAACTGGGTATTGCAGAGTGTTCGTATTAGGTAGCTTCACATGCTGAAAAACAGGTCATATTTAAATGGTTACATTTTTTACACTCAGTGGAGTTTGATATTCACCTCTGACTTTTGTACTTGCCTTCTCATGCATTATCTTCTAATCTTCGCAAGCTTTTTCATTTGCCCCCTCCCTTTTTTTTTTTTTTTTTTTTTTTTTTTGTCTTGGAACAAAAGCTATTGCAACATCAAAGCCAGTTGCCCCGTTTTCTACTAAACACTGAAAGATAGGATGGTGCACAATTCTTAATCTTCAGCTGTCTGGGTTAGCTAGTTTTTATTAGAGCCACTTACTATTGAGAGGTCTGTATGGGTGCCTGCATCCCACTGCGTTTTGTAACTATGGAGAGGTTTGTATTTGATAGCCCTTGGAGGCTACCTCATGAAATTGTTCTAATGTAAAATTATTTTCACCCACTTTCGACTCATTGTTCAGAATGGAAATTTTTATGCAAAGCTGAGATTTCTCATAAAGCCCATGATAACTGCACTTGGCTGTGTTGCTTTATGTAAGGGTGTAAAATGGAATCCTAACAGCGTATTATGGTTAATCTGTCATGGTAATTACAAAATTTATTTACCTCACCATAGTATGTTAGAAACTATATTTAAAGATTCATGTGGTGTTTATTCGGTTCCAGTAGCAATTTAGCTTTCCACACAGCAGCAAGCCATACTCATGAAAATAAGAGACATTTTAAACTATTGCCAGAGCAACAGATAAAGTTTATGAGCTTGGAAATGTGTTTAAAGTCACTGCTTCTTATTTCTCTTAACCAAACAAAATAAAAACAAAAAACAAAAAAACACTTTTTAACAAGTTCAGTCCGCTGTTTAAAGATCCAAAAGATAAAGGCCTTTCTCAAAATCCGTTTATTTTAATAAGGACTGCAAGAGATAACTACAGTCTATCACTTGACATTTTTGTTTGTTTCGATTGTCTTCATAAGAATCACATCTTCAAAATGGGAAAGTCAAATTGTTGGTTATGATTCTGTAATCATTCTATGATTCTGTCACATATTTATCAGCCTCTGACTTTTTTCTGCTGGAAGAAGTGATGCTTTTTGAGGTGGCAGCCTAAGAGAAGCAGGTCACCTACCCTCACTAAACTCAATGACTACTACTGTCAGACTTAGAGACATACTGAAGTTCAGTTATATATCTGAAATGCAGAAATGAAAGCAATCTGTCATGTTGGTCCATAAAGTCCCATAACTTGGGACTTGACCTTTTCTGTTTTTCTGCTACAAATTTTTTGGGTGGTAAAGTCAGAAAGTAAAGATCAAGCATAGCTTGCAGAAGAAAGCTGCTTTCAGCCCAAAGATATTAAATGACTAAGACACATATCAAATGTTTTGTTTTTCTTTCCTGCAGTGTTTAAATTTCTAGACAAAGACAAAAGCAAAATAGAAAAACATTATATTTTTTAGCTTCACTTCTCGCTGACTCAAAAATTCTCATTTCCCTTTCTTGAAATAAAGTTGAAGTATGTAAGGGCATACTGAGTACTGTTCTGTACTAATGTACATATTTGGTACTTATGTACCAGTCAAAAAAAAAAAGCCTTATTTTTTTTGTGGTCATGAGCCTTACCATTGTTACACAATGAGAATCATATTTGATTTCAGTATCTTTTTGAAGCTACACACAGCATCTGTTCCTCCTGTTTCCGTTCCATATCTCAAAATTCCCATGGAATCTACTGTAATTGTTCACCAGACTTTGAAAAGCTACATTAAATGTACAACAGATAATTTAAATATCATTCCTCTATTGGAAATGAATATACTATATGCAATCCATGCATAATGCATGGCTGAATCTAAATAGCTCTTTCCATGAACAACAATAAAATTTCTTCTAATTAGTTTCTGTACATAATACACAGAATTTACCATTGTATCACACCCATGCAACTGGTCACATGAGCAGTAAAAAGACCTCTAAACCTGAATTCTTGTCGATAACTGCTCACTGCCTAGGGCAGGCTTTTGGAAACAAGCAGCATTGGACTTTATTTCAAGTCAGCTTCTGAATATTTTATGGTTTGAGGCAAGTCTTTAATATCTGTGCTATAATTTTCTAATATATAAAAGGGGGATAATGATGCCTGATGACCTCTGAAAAAGTGCTTTGAGCTTGTATTTTACAAAAAATGTTATTACTACTGTTCTTCGAGAAATAAATCTATCCCATGGATAGATTACATGAAAAAGTGAATAAGAGTCTAAGAATCCCAGACTGAAGAGGAATTAAATGTACAAAGCTTTGCATCCTGACTAGTGCTTACATACCAAGTATGAGAAGTGAAGCCCTGTGAAGTGAAGCCCTGTGTTCCCTCACTGCAAATGTAAATGGGGTAAAGCCCTTTCCTCACAAAAGCACAAAATTGAGGAGGATATTAAACCATTTGAAATGTCTGAGTGTTGTTAGGTAACTTTTGTGACTTGTCTGCTAACTGACATTGACAGCAGGAGAGCTGTATTTTGCAGATAACATCCACAGCACAATTGCATCTTATGCAGGAGAAAATGCAAGTACCCAGATATCCAAAGAGAGGAAGAGAAACAGAGAGGAAGAAAAAGAAAACTGCATGAAATAAAGGTAAATCTTCAAGTACCAAGACATGAAATTTTAAATAAAGTTGGAAACAATTCAGCGGTGCACCACACCCCTGGGTTAGCAGTAGCTTATCACTCAGACTTGATTAAAATTGGCAAAATGAAGTACTTCTAATCCAGGTAGTCTTTTAGTTTCCTTCACTTTGTTACTTATGTCTACAAAAGATGAAAGGAAGTAAAGAACTGTACCTGAAAATTATATTTCCTTTTACATATCGCTAAGCTTCTGTACAATGAATGTCTATGAAATTATAGAAAAAAAACAATGGAGTGGGAGACATTATGGAATTTATAAGCAAATTAGTTAAGTAGGTTGCTTTCTCATTTTATTAACTACTTCTTAAACTTCAAACTTTCCTGAGAAGATTTTGTATTATCCTGTCCTAATAGCTAAGTCTAATAACTACTCAATAATTTATGGGATATCACGAAGTCTTTCAGTCTTCCCACGAGCATCTGTTTCCATTTTGAAAAACATCTGCATTACTGGCATTAAAACTACACTCTCATTAGATTTCTTCCTTGTTCTGTTTCCACATTCTTAACATTATCAAAAGCAAGGAAATAGTAGAAAATTTCTTCAGCCTTAAGGGTAGAGAACTGATAAAACAGTCTCAAATCAAAGCCTTTGAGACTCTCTTCATTTATTTCAGCAGGCTCTGATTGAAGCACTGTATCCAGAAGGATCTGTGTAACACTGAGAGTGACAATTTTTGCCACAACAAGGTTACAGCAGATAACTGACTGCAATTCTCATTTGCAGTGAGTCAGAGAATCAGGATTTGTCATTCTGACTCTTGCCATCCATCTTTAGAGGGGAATAAACTATTAGGAAGAAGGGTTATCATGAATGTACAAAAAATGCTTGTATTAGTACAGCTGCACAAATGAACAGCACTATCAAATTCCCTTGCATTTCCACCACAAGCTAATCAGTCTCAATAAAATTATCTTCATGCAGCTACGTTTTAGGAAAGGGCAATTTTTCAATACTTAATTGAAATTTTATTGTTAATTGTGATGAGAAAAAGTTCATAAGTTGTTTCAGAGAAAAGAAGCTGTTCTGCAAGCGGGAGAACTAATAAAACTGGGTTTCTGGTGGAGCTGTGACTTGTTACTTTCCAAAAAGTTTCCTTCTGGTTTCCTTCTGATGCCTGTTGACACCCTCTCTACACTTCCCAGGACTCTCCACTTCCCCTCCTGTTCCTTATTTTACTTTGCCCCAACTTTGCCAAGGTTGGGTTAGAGTTATGTGTGGTGGTGATATATGTAGCTTTCAGTCAGCTGGGTGGTATATGATTGAAAATACATGGCTCTATTTTTTCCCAGTCTCTCAGTAGACCGGGAATAGAATCCTGCTGCAACTTCCATCCCCAAGTCAAATTTGGCTGAAATTAGCTAATATATTCAAAAGCAATTAGAAGAGGACAGATGTTCACGTAAGATGATCCAGAAAATGGCACTATTTCCCTCTCTACCCTAAACTTTAAACATGAATGTCAGAACCACAAAATGCATTGTTCTCTTTGCTCACACTAACTTAGGTCAGTGAAGTGAATGCCATGCTAGCCAAATTAGTTACAGAGCAGTTGCAAAGCTAGTCCCCTTCAGCTGAGCAAAATTTTTATTGACACATGCCATAGTTGAATACATGCTTCTGTAAATCCAAAATTAATCTGGATAAATCGGTCTTGAACTGGAAGAAGGGGAGTGTTTTTCTTTGAAACTAGACTGTAACAAAGAGTGGTGTGAGGGTATCATAGTGCACAAGCACTGCTAGACTTACCATTAACATATGACTACAGCTACAATCCAACCACCTGAGTGCAGGCTGATCCCCATCACACAGGGTCTTCCTTACAGTATGGGCATATTGATCTGCATGTTACCAAGAATTTAATAGCACAAAGGAAGTGCTACAAATTACCAGATTCTTCCTACTTTATTTAGTAAAAGAAGTACTAAGCACATGAGTCTTTTTGTTTAGTCAGTAGTGCCTTTGTGATGGGGTGGAAGACATGAACATTGCACATAAGCTTCATTTTTCATGCTGCATAGGTCAAAATATATCCAGTGAAGTGTTATCTACCTTCTCCAGAGATGATGAGAACAGGATCATTTCGTTTTCTCTTTGTATACCTTCATATGTTTTGATAATCATCCTTCCTCACAAAGCTATCCTTGGAATTCAGAGCAGTAATCAAGATGACCTTTCAGTAAACTATGTGGAAAGGAAGTACTCGCATCTGAACTTCAGTCAAATATATTCATTGCATTCCATTTTTTGAAGCTTACTTTTGAATCTCCCTGGATTGAAAGGTAAAAAACCTTACATAGTTATCACAGACAATTTTCAGACAAAGTTAAATGCTTCAATAAAGCATCAAGTGATGCATTCAGACTTGCTTACAGTGTCCCAGTGTAATAAGGAGATAGCTTATGTCTGAGGAGCTTGAGCTACCACCTGAGGAGTTCCAGGTTCATGCCCCTCTCCTGCCTCAGACATCCTCCCATGGTAAAAGGTGACTGCTAAGGAAGGTCACATATTCAGACAAGCAGCTGGAACAAGAACATGCTCATCCTGAGCCGCTTTGTGACTGATGCTTGGCAATGATGTATGGAGCAGAGCAGCAAAACAAGTCACCTACTTCCATTTTGCTGGGAGTCTGCTTTGGCAGGGGGGTTGGACTGGATGATCACTAGAGGTCCCTTCCAAGCCCTACAATTCTGTGATTCTGTGAAATGGTTGTGTTTTGATGTTTGTTACTGCGTTTTGGGCTAATACACAGTTTATTTTTTGGAGGTGGGAGGAAGACATAGGGCAAAGACACACCAAGAGGTCTTGATTGCCCCGACCAGCATCACCTGGGATGCCCCCATCCCACACACTCTCTGCCCTGAGGTTTGAGGGCACTATTTAAGCTCAAGCCTGTTAGCTCTTTAGTTTCTGAGTCACTGTATAAGTGTGCTTTTCTCTAGCTTTACTTTGGCTGAATCAAATCCACCATGGAACTCATGACTAGGCCCTGGATCTGGACCATCTCTGTGCTGTGCTGTAGGCTGTCATTGGACCTTGTTTCTGACTCTAGACTTGAATACTGCAAGACTGTATTCTGGTCAGTAAGAGTCCAGCCTGTGCTGGGTTTGTCCTCTGCTTGTGTTTTTTCTGCTCCCAGCCCCATGGAGCAAATCTACTTGTACTGGCTGCTAACACAGGAGCCCTCCTGTGCATCTCTTGCAAGGATTCTGCAGGAAGTTGAGAATGTACTCTGAATCTTCCTTTGGAATTTTTTGGCCTCGCTGTTTTGAAGTAGTCCTAGTGAAAAATCACAATTAGACTTCTCCGTTTCTTTGTAAGTTTAAAACATGACACAAATTCTTTAGCAGCAAGGCATTAATTATCAAATAGAAAATTTTGTTGAATTTGTAGAAAGTTTATATGGTGACTGAACATGATGATAAAATAACCTCTTTAAAAACACTTGCAGAATTCTTCTAAGGAATAACACACACGTGAAAAGCAGGTTCTGATAAGTGTTTTAACTTACCCAGAGTAGTCAGCATTCTGACTCCTCTAAAACTTCCAAACTGCCAGAGTTTACTTTAAACCAGACAGAGTTTAACTTTAAAATGAGCACAACAGTATCTTTAGGAACTGCAACTATGTATGTTCAGCTATGTAGGAAGTACACAGTGCTTTCCATTAACTTGGATCAATGAAGTATGTTTTGGGCAACAGCTCTCATTAGACTGGTGAAGAATACAGCATCATGTTTGAATGCCACTAGTTTCTATGCATTTTATGCTGTAGTTTTGATCCTGAGATTCAGATCTCACAAGCACGCTACTGCTTCTGAATTAGGAATAATTAGTTAGATAGCATTAAAAAGGGGGTATTTTAGAAGTAAAATATAAATTGAAGTAGTGTACAAGAATGAGTTCCTATCTAATCAGGTATGTGGTCTGAGCAGATAACTATCAAGAAAGCAACATTTGATACCACCAGCTTAAAAAAAAATCGTATAATTTAAAACGTAATGTTTTTCATATTGAATGAAGTGCTAGTATTTATTTTTGATTCTTATAAACTAAGTTCTCAGTCTAAACATATTACACTTACTATTAACTACCTTGTGATCTGTATGGGAACTGTTGAATCATGGCCTGAACCACTGAGTCAGCCACAGGAGCACAGGTGAAGACAATGTACCTGTGTGATTGGAAGGGGTGGAGTCTGGCTCCACCTCTCCCAGACCCCATTTAAGGGCTGACCATGCGTGGGGAAGGATCTCTTGTTGGAGACCTCCCTCCCCTGTGGAGTTATTGGTGAGCCTTGACTATCAGCAAAAGGTGAGGTTTTTGTGTTTTTTTTTTTTTAACTGGTCACCTGTTTACCACCCAGATAAGCCAAGCAAAATATACCATCCACCTCTTTATTTTCTGTGTTTATTATTCTTTTGGGTTTTTTGCCCTATGTTCTAGTACTATGAAAAACATATATACAGTTCTGATTGACAACAGGAATGTGGATAGATGTGAGTGTTAAGGAGGAGGTTTCTAAAGAACAATCAGTTTTCACATTACAGAAAATATTTATAATATTGTGTATTTGATATTTATTTTAGTTACAAGATAATATCCTGTCTGTAGTGAGTTTTATGCAAGTATCTTTAATTCAGGAGAGGTTGTCTAAATGTTGCTTCAAGAATTTTATGACCTCTGTTCTTGGCTGATCAACTCTATATGGAATCACTTAGAGCTGAATGGATGATTTATTTTTATTTATATTCTAGTGTTAGCCTGCCAGGAAAGTCCTCATGAAAATTTCTAGTCTTCACCTTTAGAGAACAGCCTTACAGTATTTCTTTTTAAGTAGACACCACCAAATGACAAACTTAATTGACTAGGACCGTGTTTCTATATGGCATATAAAGAAAATACTAAACAATTCATAGCAAAGTCATCACACTCAAAATAGAAGTTGTGAATTGACACAATTAACACAGGCTAGTTTCATGTGAGACAATGATTATACAAATCAGTAACGTTTTTTATCAGGCAAACTCTCATTAGTTCAAGTCTTCTCCTTCAGAATGGAGTCAGTAGCAATAGGCTTGAGAGTTAAGTGCGCAGCAAGGCAATGTTTTGCAGAGTATGTAGATATGTATTAGCTCACCTCTGAGAGAGCCCCAAGGGCAGTGAGTTCTGGTGAGGAGAGTTAAATTGAATGAATAGATGAAAGACAATGAAGTTGCCCTTAAGTATATAAGGGAACTGAGGAAGTAAGATTATAGTTGAGAGTTTGATAAGATACCACCAGTATTTTAGTGTGCTTCAGATAGAAGTGTTGGGTGTGAGCATAAAATCAAAGCTTTCTCTAGCTGCAAATCTTTTGTTTATGAATTTATACCATTTCCAGTAAAACTTTGCTAGATTAATCTCTTACATTTTTGATAAAAATATGTAGTAGAATGTTTAGACACTGAGAGGCATCAAATGTGCTTAGTGCAGATGCTGTAATAGATCTTTTACGGCATTCTTTGTCCATTTACATTAATTATCCAGTATTTAGGAATAACTTCTCTATTATAGGATTAAAAGAGGAAAGGGACACTAGAAATAATATGCAATATTGTGTAATGGTTTGATTTCGTGTTCTTTGAAGCTAATGACAAAGCTTTTTGTTCCTGTCCAGAATTTGGTTTAAGAAAAGTGTCAGTAACAAAACAAAATTTTTCTTCTATGTTTTATATAATCAGCTGTCATAAGGTAAATACCGAACTGTTGAGCTATTTTTAGAAGGATATGGCATTCTTTCAAGATATATCATTGTAAGATTGCCTTCTTTTCAGGCATAGAGGATGCTGTAAAAGTCTACCTAAAAGTCTTCCAATTATGGTCTCAATTTGAGTCTGTGCCATCGTTTATTGTGATGCTGCTTTCTCACTTGACTTATCTTGTTTGCATATTCAAGGAAGCATATTGTGCTTTGAATTTACAAGTCCTTTAATACATGTAGAAATTATAGACTGGGGAAGTTTTTAATAATTTAACTGAATGCAGTTTTAGCAGTGTTCTGCTGAAAAGCTGACTTCAAAGACTAACAGGAAGCTCCAAATTTTTAATGAAGCACGATCATATTGGATTTGTATTTTTTTTTCTGTGTATGTAGATTGATATGAGAAACATTACCACCATGAAATAGATCAGTTGATGTATAAGCATTTTATTCATAACAGGAAAATATTGATGTGATAAGTGACTTATGCTTTAGATCATAACTTGGCTTCTTTGGGTTATCAAATTTATTATTTGGGATTTATGTTGATGTTTAATTCTAAGAGCATATTGCATAAGTATATACTGTCATTTATAAAAACCATAAGTATATATGTCATTCTAAATGTAAATATTTAGCTTAGATGATGTTAGATGAAAAGCTTTTCATTTTTGAAACTCAAACTCTCTCAAGAGTAATACATACATTATTTGAATGGGGAATTAGTACAAAACAGTCCCTGTGACTAGCAGGATTGTAAAATGACTGTCCTTCATGGCTAATGCCCTTGCTTTGTACTTAAATGTAAAAATTTTCTTTACCATTCACTGCTGTGCTGGCTGAGCCTATCCAACCAGCAAGGAATGCTCCAGAGGACCTCAATCTGAAAGTCTCTCCAGGAGAAATACCAGACAATATGGCTGTACCCTGATCTGAAAGGTAAGGTCTTCCTCTGTCGATAAGCAAGGTATGTCACAGAATGAATTCACATCCTATTGACTGACAGGATGTGATGGATACAGCTGAAAGGTATCCTGTAAGTTTCCTGGTACACAATATAGTAGAGTTGAAGTTCATTCAGGCTCAGAGATGCCAAGCAAGGAAAGATGAGTGCAGTGCAGCACCAGTGATGCAGTCTCTTAGGAAGAGTGGATGACAACAGAGCGGATTTTATGGTCAGGGCTGGTATCTGAAATAATCTGCTTTCCTGTGAGAGCACTTTGTTTCTGCCAAATGTGTAAAGGCAGAAAATGAGTGATGTTAGTCAAAGAGGACCTTTTGGGTCCCCCGGAATCTGTAGATAACACTAGCAATACTGCATCATGTGGGGAACTATCTATTGGATGAGAAATCACAAGAAAGAACGGTGGAATACATGGAACAGTGCATACCAGGCACTGGTGATTGGCTGAAAGCACATGACACTGCAGCAGTATTTCTTCCAAGTCATATAAGTTTTGTTGCTTTTTTTGTTTGTTTCTTTTTTTAAGACACAAGATAAATATAAAATTGTCCTATTGAAAGGTGGTGGGGAGCCTTTGTGCATCGTTTTTCATGTGTGAAGGAGGTTGGCAAAGCACAGAACAGACATACTTAAGGTGATTGTAGAACAATATTGAACAAACTATCTCTATCGTCTAGAGAGTGTCTTCAAAAAAAAAACAAACTTAATTTTACCCATGTGTTCATACTTGTTCACATTACTGATTTTTAGATAATTTTCTTATAATAAGATAAAAAAGGTTTTAATACAAACTGTAAGTATCATTTGGGGTTTATCTGATTAAGATCAATTTAACTGACATAAATTGTTGATTCCATGGTAGGAAGAGAAAAAATTAATGATAAGTATAGGTGATCACTCTTTGTTATGGTACCAGCACATCTACCTTTTTTTTTATTTCATGAGAATTCTTACAGATGTAATGTACTCAGTATTTGAACTGTTTCTTTCCACTTCAGTTTCACTTGGCCAATACTAGTAGATGAGGCATTTCTTGTTCTGTTTCACTTCTTTGTTGCTATGCAAAAAGGCTTTCCTAATAGCCCTTCCTGAAATGCAGAAGTTGAGAAGTGTATTTACAAAATGCTTGCTGTTGTGAAAGTTTCTCATTGCTTTTGTTGTTCACGAGCAACCAAATTCACTTGATTGTATTTATTCTTAAGTGCTGACCTGAGTATGTGACTGAAACAGGAGTTAATATTGTACAGTAGCTTCCAGTGCAGTATTTTCCTTGTTTGTAAACCGACAGTTTTCATTAATAGCTCTTGCAGTCACTAGGGATAAATAAGCACAGACATACATAGACAGCACATTACAGATAAATAATAGGTATATAATAAAGCCAAGGACTTGATGACTGTTGAAATTTTACCCTTCAGATTACAGGCATGAATTTGACAGAAGTTCACCACAATAAACAAGTAATTTGCATTGTTAGGGATTTCCCAGTTTTTAGAAAACAAAGTGCACAGATAGCATTAAGCAGGCATACTTGGTAACATTGAAAGATATGGGAGTAAATTTGCATGAAAGATTAACCACCTTTCCTCATCTCTTCTTGCTTAGGCACAGCTCTTCTAGCTCAGAGATCAGCTGCACAGCGGGAGGTGTGAGAGGTGATGCCTGCCGTATGGCTACTGCCAGAGCTGGGCTGTGTGGAGAGCTCTGAAGCTCTGCATCTGTCAGTTCTCTTTTTCAAAGATTAATTTCCTCTGAAAACACAAATTTAGGATGAGCAAAATGAAGCCCAAGAAAGCAAGGAGATGGGGGGGGGGGGGGGGGGGGGGAAGCTGGAAATTTTGCTGTAGAAGGTCTGCTCATTTCAGTCCTTCAGGTGAGGATTCTTGAGAGTGTGGTTTTTCATCATCTGGACAGACCTATCTAACTTTAAACGTACTTTTGACTTTCAACTTACTCAACTTTAAGCTTACTTAACCTTAAACTGCAACAGAAACAAGCGCACACCAACTCTGTTCTTCACCAGCAGCAAGAGCTTTCAGCTTTCATTGTTATTAGAAAGATGTGTCACTCTTCCTGAAATAGAGATTTTTCTATACGTTTTAGCTTGCATCAGAGTGGACACTTATGTGTGGTTCAATGTTGTGAACCCTGCACATAACCTGAAGTGAAATTATGTTTTATGATGCTTTTCAATGTATATTAAGGTGTACTCCTCCAGCTAAAATAAAAAAGTTGTGAAAAGAATAATAAATTTATCAGATAGGTAGATATAGGTCCTAATAAGTTCAGTGATTACTTGCAGATTTTTTCTCAAATTTGCACTTACAGCTCATAAGCCTCAGAAAAATTATTTTGGGCTATATAATAAATGATTAAATACTTATTTAAATAACTGATTAAATAGGGCTTCTTGCTTTATTGAAAATAACTAGTCAGGTTATCTTTTGGACAGTCTAAGACATAATGTCTAAATTGAATCCTTATCCAAGTGGAAATTCAGTGCCACGTTTTCAGTTTGATTACAACTGAACATGTTTCTAAAGTGTGGAGGTGAAGTCAGATGTGAGAGGACAGATTTACTCTCTTACTTTGGGAAGAAGATTGTGTTTAGATTAGGTTTGACTAGCAATCCCTCATTCTATTTGATAGGAATCTTTAAAGGAGTCGGTAGAATTCTTCATAGGTGCAGGGCCAGCTCTGTTTTCTTTACAATCCCAAGGAAGCCCACAGTGTTTTTACTAGCATCAGTAATATTACTTCACATTTGTATCTGCTTCAGCTGAGAAATATTTTTTCTCATTTTCAGTGTCATGAATACACCGAGTGTTTGAAACAGCCAGGAATACTTATGTATAACTGATACTACAGCAAATGTAGAGAATGTACACTTGCTGGTCTGAGCACACTAAGTATGTGTCTCGATGACCAAAATGATCCCTCTGGACCTGGCCACAGATTGCTTTGTGAGAGCCATCCTCTTTGCATTCACCAATGCACTTCAGCTACATAGAACAAAGGTGTTTTTTCTAGTGATAAATTATTTCCATTAAGCAATTTCACTAATTTCTGTTATAGGTTGCTTTGAGAAAGTTTATCAGAGTGTATATATATATATATAATTTCAAATATATACATGTTTTCAAATTACTCAAACAATGTTTTATGAAAATGCTTTGCACTAAAATGCTGCCATTCCTGTTTGATTCAACTGTCTCTTAATTGGAGTAGAGAATATGCACAGTTCAGTATACAACTAGTATAACTGCCAGTTTGTTTTCCATGCTCTGCTTTGACTGCTTTAAGAGCTTTTAAGTTGAGTGAGCAATTTTTTAATGCGAATTCTGTTCATCGCTTCCTGCTACAAATCTTTCAGGCAAGATTTTGTGTAAGCATTTGGTAGAAAAATGTTAATATTGCACCAACACAATTGCCTCTTCCTTAACATCTCTGTGGTTCTCTTTAGAATGTATTTATCCTTGTATTTCTCTTGTACCTGTTATCCCCTTTACCTGCAGTGTGTTTCTCTTTTTAGGCTTCTTTGAAAAAACAGCCAAAAGGTTCAAAAGTAAAACCACAGTGCTAATTTGGAAGAAGGGAATTTTACTCTGGGGATGTGAGATTCGTTAATGTATTGTTTACCTGATTCTACTATTTGCCTTTGTAGAGATTATTTTAAATTAATTTCTGCTACTCAAAAATAAACTGCAGAACTGAAAAAAAAAAAAAAGCTATACACATTTTAATTAAAACATTGGACATGGCTGAATAACTTATAAAAGGTTTTGAGACAAACTTAGCCCTCTTCGTTTCTCATATATACGTAGAAGAGATAATGAGAAAAATTCAAGAATTAATTGCTTCACATGAGAAAGGCTGAGTGCCCACTTAAATTCTGAACAGTAACAAATAATTTACACAATACCTATGCATTTCCCAAGTACTGAGTCCTGTTCTACAGATTGATCTCATTTTTAATACCATTTACTTTTTTTTCTAACACCCTTTGAAGAAAAGATTACGCTGTGGCCATTTTATCATTGCCCGATGAACTTAATTTTCTGTGAGAAATCCAAGTAAAGCTATTTTCTAATAAAACATATTCAGGGTTTCTCCCTGCTTTGTGAACACTCTACCTTAATCAAACTATATTACTGGTCTCCACTGTATGTTCTGAGGAGTGCAGAAAGCCAATGTTTTCCCAGCAGAGGTTCTCCTTTTTCTTGAAGATATTGTGACCCCCTCCTGTTGGTTTGAACACTAATAGGTTGAGCTGTTCATTTATTTATTTCCTTTCCTGTGTTGAACCAGAATAATCTGATACAAGGCCTATAGCGTATTGATTTTCCAAGACAGGGTCTGTAGATATTGAGAAAATCCCACAAGTGTGTGAATACACGTACTATGGTCCAAGCCATAGAAGTGCTTTCCGTCACTCATAGCTTGTTTGTCAGCACAGAAAGATTCCCCCCCAACAAGTTAAATGAAATATCAGGCTCTGTAGATATACTATTTCTTTTCTATGAAGATGAAACTCCTTTGGTAACATCTGTTGTCTGCTACTTAGAAGAAAGGGTATCTTTGTAAGAAGTGTTCAGATCAGCCAAAGTTGCTCACAGACATCCACTGAACAGGCATTTCATTGCCTGGAAGCTAAATGTCTAGAAGAGTGTTTAAAAGAAGGTTTAAAATTATTTTTGCTTTTTATTAAAATATTTCATCCAACTTTAGTGATTAGAGGTACCATGTCACTAGAAATTATTTTCACTTGTTGGTTACGTTGAACCATAAGGGACTTGGGTTATTATTCAGGGCATTTACAGTTACTCAGGGTACAACTTCTAGAGAAAAAATATATTTTAGGATTTATTGTTTTAAAGCTAAATGATTGGTGTAATAAATTCTATATAAAAAATGACGCCACTCGAGGTTATAGGAAGTAAAACTTACTGCTTACAGTTGTAATCTCCCATGTTTCAAAGAATAAATCTTGGTCTAACTTGCTTTGAAATCATACAAAATTTTATATCAACTTTAAAAATCATTGCACTGTATGTCCTCAATTTTGGAAACTAGATTACTTTGTAAGACAACTGAGTGTCTTTCCTCTTCTTCACATCTGATTCCATCAATGACAAAAATGGATGTATAGGTAACTGATCTAATAGGCAGTGGGTAAACTTCAGTATTTTTTCAAGGAAGAGATGTGCAGATCCCTCATGGAGGTAAAACTCCATACAGCTTATGCACTACAAGACTCAGATTTAGTTTCACTAAAGCCAAACTTTTCCTCTAGCTTACGTGCACTCTTGAAGAAAATGCATACTTGAGGACAAACTAAAAATATGATTTTGTTCAGCTATTATAATAAATTAAAAATAACTTATTTTCTCATGTCACCAAAACACAAAGTCATATAAGTAAAGCTAGTGTAAGAGACTCATTTCCATTTCCCAAGCAAAGAGTTTGTTCAGATGTTGGTTTTGTAACCAGTTTGTAATGCTGTGGTGTTACTCATTTGTCCCTTTAATCTGTCTAGGGACAAGTTAAGGCACATCATGTATTCTTGTCATTGGAAACCCAAGACAGCACATTTGTAGGCAGGGCAGAACTCATGCCCTCTGTCTGTGGAACTAAGGTGGATAATTATGTCCATGTTTTTTTCCACAACTGCCATTTACAACTCAGCCCTAAGTTGTTCTCAAATGTGCCTGTATTAATCCTTTTGGTAAAAATAGTTTGTCATTTACTTGAATGACTCCTCATTCAAAATGAGCTACAGTTTGCTTATAGATGTTGATTTCTGTTATCTGTAACTATTAATACACCTATGGCTTCAAGACATTTCTAAATTGAAGTTTTATATTAGATTTTTAAATAACTCCAATGGTGCATTTCTCTTTAGTTTTAACCACTGGGCCTCATGTGTTCTCAAGTGCTTTTACATTACATGTGACTGATGGAAAAGTGTAATTTGGTACCTCTGGAAGAATCAGTGATAGCAAGTAGAGCATATAGTAGCCAGGGAAATGAAGCATTCATTATTCAGTTGCTTGGATGGCCTGTATAATGGATAGTTCACTGAGCGTTTGATTTCTATCTGTGAAAATCACTGGTGAGCATTATAGCATTATTAATAAAGGTCCTCACGTACTCAGATCATTAAAAATCCCATCTCATGTTTGTCAGGATTTTCAATACTGTGGCAGGACTCACGTGCACCTCAGAATTAGCAAATCTTGATGTGAGATTAGAAATCAATGACTGCTTTAATGAAGTTCTATCGCTTTATACAAGAGAAATATTTTTAAGCATTCTACAGATTAGAACACAAATAATTACATTTTTTTAAATAGAATTATCTATACCGGCGTTTGGTGTTTTTCTTTTTTTTTTGGCATTCTTTTTTATGTCAGAAGTGTTCAGATAAGCCACAGATATTAAAAAAAAAAAAAAATGTGCAGAAGAGCCCAATAGCTTCTCTTAGCTTAACTATACAAATGCTTTTCTTGTTCTTGTAAAAGTCTCTCAGCAAAGTACTCTAATTTACAGAAAACTTGATTTGTTTATGTATGCATATTTTGCCATTAGAAAAAGTAGATCTTGGGGTTTTTTAGTAGATTTTTGGGGGGGTGAAAATCATCATTACGTTCTTGTAGGTCTGGTGCTACTTGCCACCTGTTTGCAGACAATTTCTAATACCATTGTCACATATGTCTCTTGACCAGAAAGAAGACAACTCATGCACAATGCACACTATTCATGAGGAAAAGAAATACCTAGGACAAGATCTTATTTGTACAGAAAGTGCTCTGTGAACTTTATTATCCAGCAGGTCCAGATCACTGCTTCATTAAACAATCAGAAAGGCACTAGAGAGCACAGTATCTACTGTTTGGGTTTAAGTTTGCTGCTGTGCCACCTCAGTGTTTTGGGAAGAGAAATTAGGACTTTCAAAAGCATTTGGTAAATGTGCAAATATATTGGTAAGTTTCTCTCTGAAGAAACTTTTAAAACACTGTCTGGAAGCTTCCTTCTGTTAAACACATAGGTAAAGGTATAGGATAGTCTGATGTGTTAGTAAAACTCAAGGCAGACTGCAAACAATCCATCCACGGCCCCCTGTTCAGTTTGTCCTCTTCTGTAAAGTCCAAAAATTAGGCTTACACCAGCTGTGAATTACTTTCTGCCTTCTTTTTGAGTCTTTATGTCAGACTAAGCTATTTAAAAACCGTCATGACCCCTGTTGTCGCACTGTGTAGGCAACATACTGTGGTTGGGACCAATCAGCATCCCCTCAGACCATTGCATCCACGTGAAACAGAAAACTCTGCTTGTTATTTTATTGCTCTATCAGTAAGAAGTTATACAGACTGAAAATGTTACAGCCCACGTTCAAACCTAAAAACCATGGTGATGTCACAAATAGAAAACTGAATTGATATTTAAGTAAATTGGTATTTTCTTTCATAAAGTGAAGTTAAAAAAGATAACTTCCACTGCATTGGTAAACTTCAGAATTGAATCAGTACTTAAAATGTGTGACTGATATATATATATTATATATTAATATAATATATATATATATTAAAAGTAGGAACAGCATCTAAAACTCTTTACTTCCTGCAAAAAAAGATGTGAAAATGACACAGACTAATCAATTCTCTACAGTCTCTGAATAGCAGTGAATAAAGACAAATGTATTTTTATATGTCTATCTTCTCTTTGCTAGTAATCTTTAATGTAACCTCATAAAAATGATAGTCTTTAATGCCTAGTAATTGAGGCAGGTTATGCATTGCCAGGAACCTGTTAGGAAATCTTCACAGCTATATATGCCTCTCAATCAAGTTCAGGGTTTGTAAAGCAGCCTACTAAGTTAAAACTAAAATTGCCATAAAGAATTTATATCAATAAGTCATGTACGCTTTCCTGTTAAAGGTTTCATTTAAATATCGATCGAAGGAAGAACTGAAGCACAGCATACTCATGCAGAAAAAGTATGTACTGTGTAGTTTTACAAAACAAATGAATACCAATTTCCTCTATAGTGTTTTTTTACCAGGTAAGTTACAAACAGCTAAGAGAGGATGGTGAGCAATAATGAACATGATATTATATGGCTGGATAACATTGTCAATCTCGAAGGAAGATGAAGAACTTAATTAACCATTTATCTTTACATATAACCAGCTCCAATATGCAGTAATCCACTGTTAGGAGGTTAGAAACTAAGATGGTAGCAAATATGCACTGTAACAATGGAGTGATAATCCTCAGCCTTCAGTTTTTTCCATAGCAAATTTTCAATATCAGAATCCTCTCAGGTCAATTTTGTTTCCAATTCTGCTTTGTATACCCTGGAAAGATTTTTTAATTCTTTGTTATGTCTGAGGGGAGATGGGTTGTTCTTGCTGAACAAATGCCATGTTGAATAGCTGACTTGACAGAAAAAAATAGAAGAAGGAACAAGATCCTGTTAGGCCAGGAAGTATTTAACAGTTATTTCCTTATCTCAGCCACCAGCTCTATCAGTGACTATGTCCCTGTAGTCTCAGGTAGTCCGGTAAGTTGATTCATATGTTAGGTGTACATATTTGCCAACTTCTTCATCTTCAGACCTGATTTTCTTTTTTATAACCCTCTTATAAGAAAAGCTAAATTATAGGTCAGAGAACATTGACTCTAAGAGGGCAGAGCCTTTTTTGCTTGATGCTTCAAAGATATAATTACTTATACAGCTGAATTCAGACCATTGTCAACACTGAAGGCAGTTGGGACCACAACAAAGCGTACGCATTTTTGCTTACAAATAGGTATTACCAAGTAAAAAGGAGCTACTCCTTTACTATTAAAAATGGGCACTGCCTTTTTATAATGTTATAAATTATCAGCACAATATGAGAAGTTTTACAAATAAGGATCACTAGCATTAATTTCAAAAGCAAGGGTTGAAAAGTCAGGAATTGTAAGTCTCATGTGGATTTTATGAGGGCCTTCTAAGGAAGTTTTACTATTTTGAGATTCAACCTAGAGCCAACAATTTGTGGATGGAAGTCATCATGTAAGTTCATGAGCCCTTCTTAGACAATTATTGTAGTTAAGCTATTTATTAGCTCACTTGACTGAATGCACTCTCCTGAAGCTACAGATAGTTCAGGGTCAACAGTAGGTGTGGCAAGACACAGATTAGATGCTGTTATCTCAGACAAACAAAAATGAAAGGCTTAAAAGGTTTTCTCCAATAATAAGTATCAGACCATTAAAAGGAAATTTGATTCAACCTG
Organism: Callipepla californica brunnescens; assembly: GCA_023055505.1. Lineage (NCBI taxonomy): Eukaryota > Metazoa > Chordata > Aves > Galliformes > Odontophoridae > Callipepla > Callipepla californica. The sequence continues at coordinate 2,651,454 of JALIRH010000040.1, forward strand.
TTCAGGGATAGCAAATCGTTCTTCAAAGGAGAGATTATTCTGATTTGCACGTTGTCCCTATGGCACATTTTTTCTATATAAGAGCTAGTTCTCAATACTCTGCATTTTGAGTGTTGCCTTTAGCAGCATAGGTCTATTTTTACGTACAGAAAACTAATTGAGTATTCTCAAGATATAACCTCAAATCTTCAAAAATGCTATGATAAAACAGTGTCCAAAAGAGAAAAGAATACTTGGCAGCGTGTACCTAAGATATCACAAATGGCTAAAACTATGTTCCCTAGCTAAAACTTGACAGGTTTAAATTCCCAGAAGTTAAAAAGGGCTGGTGATGAAGATATTGGGCTAACGAGCTTTTTCTTTAAGATGCTATGGACAATATCCTATAGTATATTAATTAGTTTGGAGCTACTGTTTGGCAGAAAAACTCCTGGAATCTGTTGAAAAAGCCAAAACAGGAAAGGAGTGATAACTTCTGCTCAGTCATTCCCTGTTAATAACCACAATTTGAAGCATCAGGGTGGGGGCTGCCAGCATCTCTTTCTATTTCTTCAGTTTTGATACTTTTAGAAAGTGAAGTGTAGTTGTTAATCTAGAACCATCTGTGATTGTGATGGGTAATATGTATCAGGCAGCACTTACTGGTAATTCTTATGTCAGTGTCATTTCTCTTAAATGCCAGCTGTCTTCTTGACACTGACTTTTAATAAATTGTCTTAAAATTTGAAGTATATTCTTATACTTCGTCCTCCTGCACCATGCACTTAGGATTTATTTTTTTTCAAAGGCAAACTGTTTTTCAAATATACATTGTTTTCTTGGAGAAGATTTTCAATTCACCTGGCCAGCTGGTGAAATACCTATAGAGAGTGTAGAGCACCACAGTGAAGGTTCTGGTGCAGATCCCTTGCAGCTTGGCATGTGTCCCTATGGGTAAACAAACATGCAGAACAAGTGTCAAATGGCAAGGATTTTCTTTTAAGATATTTAGAATGAAAATATTTCATTTTTGTTCAGTAATAATAACTAACTAAAACCCAAATGAAAAAAAGAAGAAAAAAAAAAAAGAAAACAAAAATATATGACTTTATTTTCCAGCCAGAACAGATCAAAGTCCATTGATTTGTCTCTACATTCACTGGTGTTTCTCTCTTTTATTATTATCATAGCCAAATACTTTCCTCCTATCCCATTATTCTTTACTTCTATGATTTGTCAATGACACGCTAGGGAGCTACACCACAGCAAGAGGAAAGATACTAGCAAGACTTGTCTCTTTACTTTCTATGCACACATCTGCATGTGTAGATATGTTTGCTATTCGTTGCCAAGATGCCTTTTACTTAATTTTTGTTTTTAAATAATGAGCTATTCGTCATTTTTTCAGTTGCTGTAAGAAAGAATTTAACCTTGTTCCGACAGAATTCTATCAGTGAAAACACTCAGATGCCAAGTCTGGTATGAGAAGATGTACAAGAGAAACACTTGTACATTTACGTTGGTTTCCCTGCTCACAGTAGTTAGGACTGGAAGATGACTGTAGCAGAAATGCTAAGTTATGGCCCGAAGCAGTGATTGAGCACCTGTTGGGAAGGCAGGGCCAACTCATAGGAGCTCAGGTGCATGCAATGTACCTGAAGAACCAGAAGGGATGGAGCCAGCACCCACCCCTTCCCAGACCTCATTCAAGGGTGGAGGTGAGGGTAGCTTCCTGGAGATTCCTACCTACCTGAGGCCTTAAGAAGGTTAGTACCCTTTTTCCATTCTTTCTTTCTTTATTTCTGTGGTTATGGCTGTTGCATTTGAGCAAGTTCTTTCTGCTGTTTAGGGCTTTGCTGTTCTGCTTTCCATCATGTTGCAGTATTGCAATGATACCTTTGTCTTATGATCCTCTATATCCAAACTTCTCATGTCTCACATAACGCAAATAAAAGTGCAATGGGAAAACACAAATTAAAGTTTTTTTAACCTAAATAACTGTAATCTAAATAACTATTCTCAGGTAATAATTTCTCATAGTTGGTTAGCTCTCATTGCTCTTTTGGTAGTATTTTGTCAGTATTAAGTAAATTATTTAATAGGTTCTGATATATCAGATGTAACTTCTCAAAGGTTACTGCCTTTCTGTTGAAATATAGTTTATGTTGAAGGCCTGGAATCAGATCTGAGTACAATATTCCCATTGATTTGATTTAAATCAAGACTGGATTATTGCTTTTAACTCAATTCCTTGTTTTATCAGTGCAGGGCTTAGTTTTCAGTTTTTTCTTACCTAGCAGTATTTTGCTGCAAGTGATATAGCTTGATATGAGAAATGTAAAAGATAAGTGATTTCTGTAAGTTTGTATTTTTTTTTTTTATTTGTATGCTAGAATATGTTAATATACTGGTGCTACTGGGCAAAACTCTAAGACTGTTTTGAGCTGTGAGGTTCTCTTGTAAAAATATTATGGGACTACCTTTAAGTAGGTGTAATTTATGGCATGAATATTGAGATTAAAGAGAGAAACTAAGCTAATCCTTCCCATGTAACTTTCTTAGCAGATAAATAAAGTAAAATATATGTATCATTCATATCAAAACACTGAAGGCATTAATTTTCTAATTTCTTCTCTAAACAACAGAGTTTCTGATTCAAGAGCTGGGATAGTTTATTCATTATTAATGTAGTTCTAAGAAGAAATAGCATTTAGTTGTGGTTTTATGGAAAATGAGGGAAAAAATAGAGATGTCTTTAACCTGAAAAAGTTCTTATACCTGTTTTCCTGGTAAAATTATTTACAAGCTTAACCTGACATGCCAAGTGCCAGACTGTTAAGGATGTGAGGTGGTCATTGAAACCCCCTAAAGAAAGCACACATAAATGCCTGGTAAGTGAAGAGTTATAGCAGTTGAGGGATGGGAGGATGACAAATTGTTTTTTTGCAGCAAGAAATGATTAGGTTTTGCTGTAATATGTTTGTACACATACTGTAAAGCTTTGGTGGTTTTACATCACCCATGACCCAAGACCAGGGCAAAGACTTAAAAGTGATGTTTGATGGAGAAGATGAATCTTCTGGTTCCATCGTAAGAACTGCCTCTGACTCCAGGGATCCGCCTGTTCATTTCAATATAAATACACATAAATCCACTCAGAAATTCAAGACCATCTTTGTGTTTCTCTGTCTCTTCCTAGAATTTGAGAAGCGCTGTAGTCAAAGACTAGACAGAGAGCAGAAGCAGACTGTTGTATGAGGTGCTAGCACTGTTAATAAGAGGGGGAAAAAAACCTGGCTATTTTATAGCAATTGAATGTTTGTTATCTTGATTAATTACCAGCTCCAGAGTAGCATATCTCGCCAAGCTTTTAAAGAAAATGAGCCTGATACCATTCTTACCATTATTCAAACATATAATCCATTTTTCTCACTTTCAGAAGCCATGCAGGATTTAAAAGGGTTAAAACATACAATGTTCCCTCCAGGCAATAATGAAACCATTTCGCAGCAGAAAATTACAACTAATAATGCTTTGAGCTGTCCAAATTGCTTGCAAATGCATTTTGCTGCAGTCTGTTGAAGTCTTAAGAATTTCAATGTCTAAGGGCTCAGCAGGCAAGGGGAAGGTGGTTTGATAGGACAAGGCTCTCCCAGGTAGCCCAGCAGAACATGATGTATTATACTCTGCTCTCTTGATCCTATTACTGGAACAGGGTTGAGTATTACTCACTGTAGGTATCAGCCTAGTCACAGCAATATTTTTGAAAGGGCAGATTAATTATCAGAGGACGTTTGGGGAGTCTGTCAGTTTGATGTGATTTCTTTTTTTCTTGTTTATTGTGTATGTTTGAGGCTCCTCTGTCAGACATTTTGAATGCTAAAATAAACTATGAAGAGGCGGGTTAGCGATGAAAGAACAAATAGAAGGGATATGTACACAAGAAAGGCAATTGGAGATCTCTGTCACAAAAAGCACGGGATAATAAGGTACAAAAATGGCATTGAAAAGCCTGCTGTCTTCAAACACTCTCATATTCATGGTGGATCTTTTCAAGAGCAAGATTTTGGTGTAAAAATGAACTCTTACAGAAAAGTACTTTTTTTTTTTTCACACTTTCCCATAAACATGATTACCCACATATAATGAACATCAGAGTTTCTTAGAGAGAATATGAACTGAGAGATATTCTAACACTGCCCTAATACTTTCCAGAAATTACAAGTATGGAATCAGAAGTTACCAACGCTATGATGTTCTCCGTGACCCATTAGCATAACATGGATTTGGGATAGTATTATTTATCATCTCTACCTCAGTGTAGTTCTTTGCAACATTAGAAAAAAAATTATTACTGGCTTATTCAAGTTTTTAGGTTGCTCTTTTCAGTTCCTACCAAATAAAAACAACTTAGATTAAGAGTGTGTCAATAAAGCACCTTCTTATTTTGTTAGAAAATATGTTACTCAAAAGTAGTCTATGCTATTGCATCTGCATCACAGATGTAGTCTTTATCATTGGTGTGTGCATCTGTATGCTAGACGTTCAAAATATATTGCTGGAGAAGCAGGGTGAAGTGCTATGGGTGTCTTTTGTCTGAGGGTACTGCGATGCTTGAGGGGAGTGGGTAGATTGTGACAATTTATGCCTGTGAGGTTGTATAAATGAGGCCAGCAATTAGGTAGCTGTGGATCAGTGCATGAGACCCATTATGCCATAAACGTCATAAGGGGAAAATAAAAAGCTAAAATCTTAACATTAGCCATAGTGTTGCAGTGCTGGCAAGAAAACAGTGCCACAAAACTTGCTCACAGTGATCACAAGCCATCCAATAAATGCAGTGGTTTATCAGTAGGGTAATGATTTGGGAAATTACATATTCAGTGCCCATATCTACATGTTGTCTGCTAATAAACCCCTGTGGGAGGTGATGTGGGCAGGGGAGAGGAGGTGCTCTGTTCTCTCTTGAACTTGAAAGAGTCAGCACAGGACCGACTCCTTGGCACCAGCATGTTAGGTGCACTAACAGCACAGATCTGATCACCATATCTGCCTGGATTTATTTAATCCTTACTTTGCAGGACAGGGTACATCTTCTCTGGGCCCTCCATTGCCTTCATGCAAAACAGGATAGGTGCTCTAAAACTCCACGTGTACTTCAGAGAACCTTGAATCTACTCAGAGTATCCATGAGTCCTTATCTCAAATATTTCTGGAAATACTTTACAGCAATTGTGTAATCCAGTTCCTTGATGAGAGTCATGAAGGGAGGCACATACTATGAAGGGATAAAAGAGAAGCTGTCTTTAATGAGCACACATGGCTCTCTGTCATAACAAATTACCTTGTGATGCTCATGATTAATTGTGCTGCCACTTGTTGTATGGCAGCGCAGTAACGCAAGCCAAATAAGCAAGATGCAAGAATGTCTGCAAAATTAGTAAGCTTTTTACATTTCATATTTATCACTGTCTGTCAGCTGTGACAATCCTTCAACATATATGCAATCTTGCCTGTGGTGTCCTGAATTAAAATGGATCATATAGAGCCCTGTTTCAGCACAAGGCCAATGAGCCTATGCAAGCTGACAAGCCAGAAGGTACTACAAATTAAAATGAATTTGTGCCAATCTTTCTTGAGCTAGTTGTGATTTTTATTATGTCCCGCTCTGCCTTTTCTTTAAGATATTCTGTCACCAGGCTATCCGAAGTATTTGGTTTTTTATTTTTTATTTTTTTTAATTATTCTTTGCATATATTTTAGAACAGAATAGTGCCCTTCTGTTGGAAGGGACCTTCAAATATCACCAAGTCCAACTGCATGAGCACTTCAGAGCTACCCAAAAGCTAAAGCATACAATTGAGGGCATTTTCCAAATGCCTCTTGAACACTTGCAGGCATGAGGCATCCACCACTTCTCTAGGAAGCCTCTTCCAGTGTTTGACCATCCTTGTGGTACTGAAATGTTTCCTCAGGTTGAGCTTGCTCTTGACCAGTACCTCAGTTTTCTTATAAGTGAGATATTCTCTGCTTTCTTTTACTTGTTCTTAAATTATAGATCTGTTTCTATGCTACTAATGTGTCATCAAGCCTGAATTAAACCAGGACAGCAGAAATCCTTGTCCAAACTGGTTACAAACTCTTCGTTCAAGTCAAAATATCAGTTGTGAGTTAAGGGGCCAGGTTAGCCACAGGTATTCTGTTACCAGGGTTTGTAGAACAACCATTCTGCCTCAGACTAAAAGCTAGTTAGACATACAGTGAGGAAAGCGCATAATCTGAACAAAAATGTTCCTAAAATACCACACTGTGACACTTATTACTAGTAATATCTTCTGGTGTTTTGATTGTGCTTCTTTTCATTATTTTTCAAGGCAAAAGGAAATCTGTCAACCTTTTCTGAGACTGAAATTTGGAGACAAACTTAGAAATTACATCCCTTGTGTCAGATTGTTTCTGGAGTGTTATTAGGAATTTAGATAACCTTTGAAGATTTAGACTTTAATATTTACTGAGCTTTGCCCTCCCTTGGGGTGCTACTATAGGAAGGACAACTCTGCCAAACTGAGAGCTTTAGAGAATTCCTCTTTCTAACATCAAAGGAGGCTTTAACCTTGGGTTCACTACTAGGTGCAAGCATTTTTCATCTCCAGCTCCAGACTGAAAGCATAACTATTAGGCACTAGAATCAATAAGCATTTTTTCCCCCACTATCTGGGTGAGTAGGTCAGTTACTGAGTGATGTAGATGTCTCTCAGAACTGTACGTGTTGCGCACAGGACTGCAGGCCACTCCAACTGTTTTTCTACACAGTTATGTGCACAGATGTGGTTTGTTGCAAGGGATCCCATATATTTTCATGCGACAAACCACTGGCTTCAGAACATTTCAGGAGTCCTTACAGTTACCTTCAGTTACAAGACTTCGGTTTACCATGCATTGCTTAGTGGAGGTAAGAGCTTTGATTTTCTGCTCAGCAGGGGACTACAGTTCTGTTGAGACAATCATGCACCAAACTGCAAATGGTTGGGACAAAGTGATCTGCAGAATTATTTGACAGCTAACTGGGAGTACACTACGTGAGCCAGAGGCTGTATCTAGACTTGCATAATTCAGCTCTCAGTCAAAATTATTTAAGTGAATGTGTTTTTCTCAAGTTAGTTATGCAAAAATATAGACAGAAGGCTTTAGAAGAATTATTGCAGTTCCCCCGAGGAGAAAAAGAGATGGGTTTTCAAAAGAAAAACGGAAGCATGAAGTTCTTCTTCTGGAAAGAAACGAATTACTTAGCTTATTAATGAAGGGCAGAAAAGCAACAGCTGAAGCTAGTAAAGAGAAAGTTCAGGGTAAATAGAACTGAATTTTGTTCTGTAAGCTTTCTCAATTAACTTGAGAAACCACTGTTAAAGATACAGTAGCAAAATGTTAGACACTGACAGATAGAGACATGCAAGGATTCATCGGAATTTTCTGAGATGGTGCTTGTATTTTTTAATACTTGAAAAGAAATTTCTTGCTTTCTGGAAAATCTAATTTTACCTCATTTCATAATTTTATTTTTCTTTTCTTTCTAATGCAGCTCTTAATTATTCAGTGAATAGATGTTTAGTTTACATGTGGGTTGTGATAATTAGAGGATGTAGAAATATACCAGGGTTAACTCCAGTCCATGTTATTTTTTCTGCGGCTCTGAGCAGTCAGGAAAAAAAAAGTGTTCTATAAATGTGATAAATTCTGGAGAATTAGAAGAGAACCCACTGATGCCAGTGCTTTATTAACAAGGGAACAAATGTTTAATCAATGTTAGCTCTTATTTGGGCTCAAGCACTTTGCTGGGTGTAGCCCTCTGTGTTTACCCTCATGTTGCTTTGGACAGGAACAGCATGTCATGCTGCTTGCGGGGCATTCATTGGAGAGGAGAGGTGGGCTCCAGGAGCTGTACTTGCTCAGCCATGTCACCTAGTGACTGTTCATTCCTGTGTGCTGCAGGGGTAGCCAAGTGAGAGAATTTGGTGATTAATCGATACAAGGCTCACTTGTTTTGTACCTGTATGACATCTGTGTGACTTAACTGTAACCTCGCCGTGCCTTTTGTAGGAGCTAAGAGAAAGTGCAAATAGACAACATAATTTAGAAGGCATTTTTAATCAAATTACTTTTAGAAGCATTTATAGAGTGATGTCTTACCTTGGACTCACCACGGCAGTATCTAATAAGGAACACTGATGCTTTCATTGTTACTTAAATAACCTTAAATACCCTTTTTCCAAGAAAACTAGATCCAAATGATCACAATTATCCTGAATTATTATGTTCTCTTGCACAACTCCTACACACACTTTGCTGGGCCTGGCATGAATTACTCTTGGGCTATTTTCAAGGAGCAAACCTTGTCAATCCTGCTCAGATTTGTGACAACTCACAGCAACTAGCTGCAATAATTTCTGAGCACTTCCTTTTCTCAGACCTCTGTTGAGCTACAGAATCACACAGTCCTTCTGCAACATAATTGGCACTGACAGCAATTAAATCTGATAAGCTCTTCCCCAAATCTTTCACTCCAGAAAGGGCAGCAACCTTGCTGAAAGGCGGGCAGTACTGTCAGAGTAGGAGACATCCCTTCTGGTCACTCCTCTGCTGCAGTCCTTCTGTCAGTCCTTCAATGGCTCAGTTCCCTAGTTTAAGTTATTAATTTCTTGCCTTGTGTTTGGAAGCTAATTGCTTCATGTGACATACTATGCGCAGCTACTGCAGCGATGAGCACCAAGGAAACACAAGATGGAGAAAAAATGTGAATAGCAAAGCATATCAGCTGTTGCCAGACCATGTCTCTACGTCCAGTTTTTGTTGCTACTTCAGGGAAGCACTGCAGAAGGTCCCGTTATGCAACCCAGAGCCTTAGGGTATGTAAAGCAGATGTAGTAAAACCTGGCGCCAAGGAAAGCACAAATTTGACCCTGTCCCAAATTGATTATTAAACACCACATTAATTTTTCCTTATAGCTCTGAAGTCTGAATCAATCCAAACTCTGACCTCACTTACCCTTGTGCAACTCTACTGATTTAGCACAGTTTTACACCAATGAGGGCAGAAAAAGGTCATAAAATTAGCTGTATGTGACTTGGTGCAGTATAATCCATGCATCAGCACTAAACATAAATGACAAGTTTTATATTAAGTAATCTTCCCTCCTTTTTAAAAGGAAAGCAATTGTTGGTATTTATAATATCTCCAAAGCGGGTTATTCTTTACTCTGATGTCCACCAATGACTTTAGTTTGCAGTGATTATGACTAATACATCTAAATCCTGTTAGGGAGAGAGTGTTCTTTGGAGTTCATAAGCATAAGGAACTAAACGATGTCTCATGCTACACCATAAGTATACTGTGTTTGGAACAACCCCTAAGATGTGGTTTCATTTTATTGTGCAGTCATCTGCTTCATACCTAATCTGAAGCAACAAAAACATAAGGACGGCATCTTTACAATTATTCTCTGTCAAATTACTTGTGAATCTGTTGATTAAAGTTTTCCTTCAGTTTTGCCTGTAGCTGAAACACATTTCTCAGTTATAGAGTTTGACTTTATTCTGTCATTTCAACGTGTCATAGGCATATATTTCATGTTTGTTTATAGGGATGGAAGTGAATTCCATTACAATGCAGTAATCCACAGAGCTACTGGAAGCTGCATTCTCTCAGTAACTCCTGTTACTGCTGAATTATGGTTCTCTGAACACAAGAGATGGAGCTTTGTGATCTTTTCTCACACATATATGTATATTTTTCAAGCACACGTGTGTGCTGGAATGTATATATACAGTGGCTAGGGTTTTAAAATGTCATGCTCAAGAACTGAAAATAATTTTTGATGGACAGCAAACATAGAAGCTATAGGCAGTTGTTAGCTTCCTTTCGGTAAGAATGAAGTGAAAAATCGTCTCCTTATTTAGGGAAATGGTAATCTGAAGGAGAGAGAGAGAAAGCAGAGGAAGGTTAGAAAGGTCTTTCCGCAGGTGAAAAGCAGTAACACTTTGGCAGCCTTCACTATGGAAGCAAATCATAAGAGCCAGCTCACAGCTTTCCTTCTCCAAAGATCCTCTGAATGTGCATCCCACAATGGCTGTAAGAATATGAGATCTGTGGAAAGCAGGAGGACAGCAAACCAAGGCTGCAGACTGGGGAGAAAACACTTATTTCTCCCTATTTCAGGCTGACAGACCCAACTAAATATGCAGTCTAACTACGTGTTAACTGGTGGTGACAAGACTTCGTAGTAGAGTTGCCCCCTGGCAGGGCAACTGCAAGCCCTACACCCACTCTTGGTATCAGCAGAGCCCAGGCAAGCCCTAAGGCCAACCCTCTGCTCTACTGAGTAGCCTTGAGTCTCTCATCTTTACCTTTCAGTATTTCTGGTTTAAAATTAAAATATAAAATAGTTATGTTAATAAACACTGGTGCAATAGGAAAATCCGTGAAACTGAAGAGCTGTTACTTCCATCTGACTGAAAAACATGTAGCTGTCTGTTCCTTCTGGCTATGGACCAAGACACCATGGCTTGCAGTCTGTCCTCTCCAAGATGTGTTGCTACAGACTCTCCCTCCCACCGATGCAGGGAACGGAACATGTCGCATCGATTCTGCACACACATCCTGATGATCCATCGCCTACCAGATCCTTTTTCAGGCCTCCTTATTCAATCCGTCAGTTCTTTAACAGGCTCTGCCTAAAACACTTCCCCCTGCTGTTCCAGAAGTTTTCTGCTATCAGTCGATGTAACTGTTAGGAAAGGAGAAACATTCTTTTTATTTAAAAAAAAGAATTTTTGCTTTAATTTGTATGTAGGTTTCAGAATGAAAAAAATCTTAAAAAAACAAAAAAACAAAAAAACAAAAAAAAAAACCTTAGAGATTATAATAGCATTATTGTTGCTATTTAGTCCTCTAGCCTCTTTTCTGCAAGTAATGAGAACAGGAAAAAGATTGCTTCGTTTCATAAACTTTCACTTGTAGCAAGTTACAGTCCTTATATTAGTACCGCCATTTCTCCAGTTCATTATGCCAACCCATATCTTGTTCATTCTCCAGCTTACTAGCATTTTAAATTCTGTACTTGAATTTGTGTGTGTGTATTTTCATCTTAATTCTGAGACCTATGGAGAAAAAAATCCCTTTTATTTACAACTCAACAATTCTGGTATTGCGTTTCCAGCCATTACATTTTCTCTTTTAAGTTAGAGAAATGCTCTTGGTTAATACATATTCATACATACTTTCTATGCAGCGTATCTCCATCTCTAATAGCAACTAGATTTGTCATTGCTGAAAAGCCAAGTATCTGTGCTTATTTCATAAATATAAGTAAGCTTCTCCATGTTACATCCAACACTATCTAATTATGTATAAAGCAGAACTGTATTCATATTAAACGTTTTTCCAGCTCGTGATGTAATTATGTTTACTTTTAATATGTGAATTCATACCTGCAGTTATTTTATGTTCACAACAGATTTCTATTCTTCCTAAGTTAAGAAGGGGGGAGGGTAGTGCTTTTTATACCACCTGTAATCTTAAAACATTTTGTCACTTCAGTTCTGAGGTAAGGAATGCCCTATAAGGGAGGCTAAGGGAAGAAATCTTTCTGAATCTGAAATCTTTCTATAAATAGCTGAGCTTTCTTCCTGATAAATCAGGGCTTCTAGAAGGATCCCAATGTTCCCACCCGAATGATGTCACAGCTGTTTGCAGTAAGTGATAGGAAACTATCTGTGGGTACTTCCTCTGTTGATCCTTTCCTATCAGCTTCTTTGAGAAAGATAGTATCATTCCCTGACTACTGATTTCAGAGTTGAAGTTCTCTGTTATTCAGCTCCCCGTAGCAGAAAAGAAAGGAAGAAAAGGAGCAAGCTGAAACAATCAAGTCAAAAGGCCAGAGGTAGGTTTCAGACTGGAAAAATAGCCACAAATACTGAAAACTGACAATCCTTAACAATGTGTCAAGAAATCTGATCGTGAACTTAGCTGTCAAAATGTCATTGCCACTTAATGCCTTAGCAGTTGGGGGATGCTTTGTCAGTTCACTTTGTATTCTTGCCTCCCTAGTTGCTGGAGTGCCTAGGTCTGTTAGTGTACTGTGCTACATATTTTCACTCGCATAATCAACATGAGTTCACAACTCTCCATAACCTCCTAGCTACGGTCCCCTTTTCAAACCTTTGGGTTTTTTTCCTTCCCTTTTGCTTTCCTGATGCAAGATATATGAATTAGTTATTAACTTTTAAAGAGACAGGCAGGTTTCTGATGGGTAGATTTTTAGAGGATAAGAGGTTGGTGAGGTGGGTTGGGCAGAGCTCAGAGTGTTGTGGTCGGTAGCAGAGTCCAGTTGGAGGTCTATACTTAGCAGTGTTCCTCAAGGGTTAGTGCTGGGGGGTCCAGTCCTATTCAACATCTTCATCAGTGACCTTGATGAGGGGTTGGAGTCCACCCTCAGCGAGTTTGCTGATGATACAAAGCTGGGAGGAATGGCTGGCACACTGGAAGGCTGTGCTGCCATTCAGCGAGACCTGGACAGGATGGATAGTTGGGCAGAAAGGAACCAGATGAGGTTTAACAAGAGCAAGTGTAGTCTTGCACCTAGGGAAGAATAACCACATGCACCAGTACAGGTTGCAGGGTAAGCTGCTGGAGAGGAGCTCTGAGGACAGCAACCTTTCAGTTAGAAAAGGTTAGATAAAAAATCTTCAATTCCTCAGAATTTATATTTTAAATCAACCAGTCATGCTTTATCACAAAAACAATGCATACTGAACCTTCAAGCATTAAAAAGGTTCACTCCGCTTTACATTCTGAAATTATGGCTCTTATAGAATACCAGCAATATTCAGAAATGAAACCGTTATGTTTTCTCCTGTTAGGGTGTGGGTTGCTTGTTTTTTTTCTCATATTTTTTTCTTATTCCTTCCCCTCAGAGGAAGGGGACCTGGGTGTCCAGGGGGATGACAGGGGTTGCCGTGAGCCATTGGTGTGCCCTGGTGGCATTAAAAAGAGCTTGGCCAGTAGGTCAAAGGAGGTGATCCTCCCCTCTACTCTGACCTGACAAGGCCTCACCTGGAGTATTGTGTCCAGTTGTGGGCTCCCCAGTCCAAAAAAGACAGGGAGCTCCTCAGAAAAGTCCAGTGGAGGGCTACAAAGATGATAAAGGGCGTGGAACACCTCCCTTATGGGGAAAGACCGGGTGATGCGAGTCTGTTCAGCCTTGAAAAAGAAGACTCAGAGGGGATCTGATCCATGACTATAAATATCTAAGGAGCAGGAGGCAAAGGGGACAAGGCTGGACTCTTCTCGGTTCCATCAGTACTGCTTCAGGCCAAAGGCTATTCCTTTTTCGCAAGGAACATATCAGTTTTTTCAGATACAGAGTAACAGTCTGGACATATTTGCAGCTTATGTTTGGCCACAAAGGTCAAAAATGCAAGTATTAGCATTCAAGAACGTTATGTTAGTTTGGATGTTGCCTGGGGGAAATGTCTAGCAACTTGAGACTGAAAATCTTGCCTCCATCTGTCTCCTGCCAAAGAATAGTAAAATATGCCCACGCTCCTTACAGTGTCATCCAGGAATGTCATGAGAGTCACCTCTCAGCATAAATCAGGAAGAGTCACTGCTGAAAATAAGCAGAGTGACCTTCTCCTGAGAATAAAGGTTTTTACCATAAGGATAATGTGCAAATTGTTGGATCTAGTCACCTAACAGAATAGCTAGAAACTGGTTAAACCCCGGGTGGAGAGGGCTTAGTTTGTCTCAGTCAAGACCCAGCTATACCACTGTTTGAAAGTAAACCCTGGTACTGATTATTCCTAGAACTGAGAACATTTCAGTGTACTTAATTTTTCTGATACAGTGCTGTTTCCTCAGCAAACATATATAGAACTGTGTGTGTTTTTTGTGAACTGAAAGGTCTAGATTCCCTTAAGTGTTGCAACAATTAGTGTCCCTTCCATAACACTACCCGACTAAGGTACATAAGATAAGGAAAAAAAGGATTGGAGAGGTAAAGGTGATTTTTTTTGAAGCAACAAAACTGATGAATTAAGTTAATGAAGTCCAAAATTAATGAAAGAGCACTCAGGCACAGCCACACATTTTTAATGTAAGGCAGTGAAACTGCACTAAATAGCAGTGACATCTCTGTGGCCCCTGCTGATGTGCTAATGTTACGAGACTGGCATTATATGCTGTGAAGACAATAGCTGCCATTGAAAGTCTAAAAAACCAAACTCTATAGCTATTGGGACACAGGGACTTAGTGTCAGAAATACTTATTTTTGCCCTTTCAAATTCTGAAGAATTGAAATTAAGAACTGGTGAGCTCTCCTGTAATTTCTGTACCCAGCGAAATTGTTTCTTAATCAGTTAAATAGACTTACAGCTGAGCTATCCTGGTTTTCTGACCAAGTCCACAAACAGACAAAAAAGTCTACTTATTGTTCTTATCTTTCTGCCACCTCTACTGCCCTAGATCACACCGTGTTTTATTTATTTTTAACACAGTTGTATGCAGTATGTCTATTTTTCATACACTGACAAGGGCAGAAGAATTTTTTCTGACCTACAGAGATCACAGGAGGCAATAAATTTTCTGTCCACAGATGCTATCGTTTTAACAGACAAATTTACCATTTGCATCACTTAAAAAGTATATATAGGTGCCACATACCCACACAAGAAAATCTGAGTGAAATACACAGATGGGATCACATATGCTGGCACTTTCCTGCATCATCATCCAATCAATCTTAGTTAAGCATGCAAAATGAGGATTGTTGTATTAATTAGCTACACACTTACAATGAAGAATTGATTACCTGTCAAGATCTTCAGCTCCCATGATCCTTTTTGTTTTAAGTAAATACAGTGCTAAGTACCTCAGTCAGAATACATGGCTATTGTTTTAGCAATGTTTTGTTTGGCTGCTTGTGCCTCCATGAGAATTTCAGCTAATCTGCTGTAAATCCCACCTCCTCAATACACATTCAGCAGAATCATTGAACCCTTTTGACATCCTAATGGTCTGAAGCTGGCTTTGTGGAACAGATTTTTTTTCTCTGCTGCAGACTATACACAAACAATGATTTTTCTTAGCCTTCTTTTTGGGCAGGATCACACATAGCTTCATGGTGGAGATATCCAAGTAAACATTAAACTTCCAAGAAACAAATGAAGGGATTTTGAGCTGTGTTTGTGTTTTGTCTGCTGCCTAGACCAAAGCTAGAAAGATTCTATCAGCTCCACACTGTAGTTCGCCATACGGAGACACTTTAAGAAAAAGAGCCAATGTAATATGCAAATTCAATTACTTTAAGATTCAAGAAAATTGTTAGACCACAGCTGCCATTATTACTCTATATACTGTACTGGAACAGCAGTTCTTTAAATAGCCTTCCCATAATCAGCTAGGTTTGGTGCAAGGTTCAGAATCAATTACAGCAACAGAACTGAAAATCTCTCTGTTGATGTCATTAAATTATTTAAAGGGAAAGGTATTTATACCTACTAGAGATAACGCAAAATAAGATTAAGATTTAGTAGTGGTAATACACTGTCTTAATATGGACTGTGGAAAATGATTTGGCTCCAGGGATCATTTGTCTTGATCGTTTTTGTGTCAAAATTTATGGCCAATTCTGCAGTTTCACAGAAAGGAAATTATCTTTGCAGTATTTAAAGGAATTATTCTTTCAGTTTTGATACACATAGATTAACAATTGGTTTAATGTATTGATCAAATCTGAATGTCCAGGAAATCTAAATATGTGCCTGTCGTACATATGTTGCTTATTAATCACATCAAGAAGGAGAAACCATCAGTAGGGTTCACCGTAGCCTCAATATGTATATGTAGAGAGAGAGAGAAAAGGAGAGAGAATCCTGATTTTCAGTGCTAGCAGGATGAGGCAAATGGTAAATAGCTATATGGTAGAGGAGTTTGTTGCCCCTTGCATTAATCCAGCTCTGGCTGATGTTCAGAGATTGGCACTTAATTTAAGGTAAAATAGTTCACAGCATAATAATTCCTCTCCGTTTGTGTTTGGTCTTTCACTGTTTCACTGAAGTAAAAATTACAGTGCTCCAGAGATTTTATTTACTGTGTAACCAAGACAACGTTATCACCCAACTGATTGAGTTACACAGTGATCTCCAATCACATTGCTAACACGTGTAGCTGTTCACAATGACAAATTTTTTAATTTACTTTACTTATCTGTCGCTAATTATTATTTAATGGTAAATACATATCAACACAATGTCTGTACCTGTGCTCTTTCTAACTGTAATTATTATTTAGTGAAGTTTTAATAGCAGTTAATAGATTTCAGGGAATAAACTATATTTTCTGGTAACTATAAAAGTATTTATTTAAAGCTATCAAGGGGAGAAAATTACCCTTTTAATTTCATGGAGGAAAAGAGAAAAGGTTGTATGTCATTTTTCCAAAGGTTTATTATTTTTAACTAGAACTCGTATACAAAAACTGAATTAGGAAATACCTCTGTATGGTAGAGTTAAATATACTTAATATTGTTCAGGAACTGGCTACCAGGTTGATGTAGTGATTGTGAGTTGTTACTTTCCTTACACCACTACTGTACTTAATGAACTGAGAGGTCAGGGCACTGTAATAAGATGTGACAATCAAAATTATTTGTGTTTTGTGTGTTGCTAATCAATAAAATGTGATGCAATAGTAGGGGTTGAATATAGCTCCACTTTTTATTTTCTCCTGCTAATTAACTCATTTTGTATGAAGCTTTGGTCATTCATAAAAGAATATTTTTTAAAAAGTCATCTACTTTAAACTGCAAAAGTGTTAACATTACTGATACAAATTTGCTCCAAAAATATAAATGTCAATATCTTGCTTTTAATTGCTGGTTAGGTTTATTGCTTCAGAGTTAATAAAAGCAAAGAAGTAGATACTTCCGTGGTAATGAATTTAAAAAAAATGGCACAGCCTGGATAATAGCTCATATAAATTAACAGGAGAAAAAAAGTGAATCTTAAACAGAGCAGTTGAAATTATAAGTGTGTGGAGAAGATGTAATTATGAGACGAAGGTAAAACAGGATTAGGAGTTTCACTGACTTAGTTAATTTGGGAAGATGCCCAATTTTGTAAGAGATTGAGCATGTTTCCGCTACCGTTGCTAAATGGCAGCGTGGCTGAAAGATGATTCTAGCTGTTCAAAACTTTCAAGAAGGAAGAGTAGCCATTTTTTTTTAGCTTATCAAATTTTACTTTATTTACTTTAATATGCAAATGTTACATTTGTGATCGTTGACTGTCTGAGTACAAAATAGGCATGATGTTGCAATTTAGTATTTTAGCCTTCTAATTCATACACGTGCTGAAAGTTAGGTATGGTATTCTCTGCATCTCGCTTGAAAAGAAGGGATGGAAGAACATCCATGGCCATTGATTAATGTCAGTTCTGTTCCTTACGAGTAGAAAGTTACTGGGGAAAAGGAAGGAAAGGAATAAAAAAGTGGAATAAAGGGACTGAATATGAACAGACATTAAAATGAAGTTGACAGAAATGACAATGAATTAAGTTGGTCCTAATAGCACATCACCACAGGGCAAGAGCTATGTATTCAGAAGTGAATTTTGCATGATCTAGATGTCTAATTTACCAATTTCTTTCTGTCTGGCTCCTCAGTGCAGTACTGCAGTGTAGAAGAGACTGATTGATATACTAACTGGATCCTACTGTCCTACTACAGGATCTCCTTCTGAGTTCTAAATTCCAGATCAAATTGCTGTTTTACAAGGGAATGAAAATGTCTGCTCTCTGCACTTTGCTCATTCACACTCGGTTACACAACGCAAACATCTGATTGAGGGTGCACCATTAAGCATCAGAGTGTTTTCTGTGTTTATGTCCATACTTGAGTGTTTGTTTTTACTTTACTTAACAATGGAAATACTGTATTATTAGGAGGCAAATACCTTCTTGCTGTCTAGAATCTGGGAAAGAGTAGAAAGGATTAATGAAAGCAAAATACTGTACGAGAATACAGCAGAAACCTGCCTAAGCAACTATCTGAAAATGGAGAGACTGAAAGTTGTATCCTTAGATCCACACTCTTTATAATGCAGTCATTATAGTGCCTTCCAGGCATATTGCTGCCAAGTGCCACTGAGGCATAATGAGATGACTTGCCCAGAAAGAAGATGGAAATCCAGTTATTTAAGAAGTCTGAACTTCTGGGGAATTCATCAGACTGCAGAACTTCCCAGAGTTACACCATGCCCTTTTTTCCCTCAAAAACTATTGCTTAAGAATTTGGCAAATAAGTTCATATAAGGGAATATAAGTTATCGGGAAGTAGCCTGTGATTTAAAAGCAGTGGATTTTTTTACAACATTGACCATAAATTTCTAGTAAAAGAATATCACCTGTACGTAATTGATCCCTTAATTGATAAGATCATTAATCCTATTCCCCTTTCAATTTCTGATCCTTTCTAAGCAGTGTGGTAGTACTGTAGTCACCTACCAAGATAAGTAATAATATTTAATGTAAGTAATAATAATCATCAGTGCTAGTCAGAGAAGCTCTCAGAATCTCTTATTTCCAACCTCAGGCATATACCTGAGCCAAAAAGCTGATGGTATACACTCAGAAGAGCGGGATGATCTTTTTATAGATCTCTTTTAATGATGTCCTTTTAAATGAGACTGCTTTTCTAAATCAAGCAGAAAGGCATTGTGCTTGACTGGAAGACACTCAGAGGGCTCAACAATTCTATGTTAAGTATAGTACACAGCCAATACATGTATGGAATGCACAGTTCATAAGGAAAACACTGAATTAGTACATGAGAAATTTGCTGTGTGTGCAGGTAACCCAAGGCACATTGACATCAACATGAATTCAAGCTCTTGGTCAAATGAGAAGTCATTTATATCAGAATACACTTGCATTATTTTGGACCAAAGATTTTACTCATGGAGAAAAAAAAAAAAAAAGGGCAAATATAAACCATGTTGAACGTAGAAGTTTGTTGTCTTTTTCAGTAGAAAACAGTGTTTTCCCTTTTCTGTATGCCTTGGACAGGACTGTTATCATGTGCCAGACAGTACATGGAGTCTCATGCATAACTGAAAGAGAGGAAAAATATCTGTTTCAAAAGGAAACATTTCTAAATATATACTTCATTTCTCTGCAAAGAAATAAATTGCTCTGTTACAAAATAAGTATAAGACAGCCACATAAAATGAAAATGTTCAAACTATAAAGAAATGGCTACGTATGAAAGAATTGCTTAGCAGCCTTCTCCAATGATCCAAGTAGCAAACAGGGACAGTGAACCCATCTGTTACTGCCTCTTTGAAAATATGCTATTTTATGTCAGTGTTGTTAACCTTCATGAAGTTTCCTGGGACTTAATCTGAAAACTAATCTCAAAGCATCCCATTAAAAGGTGTCAATGTTTGAAAACTGTATCATGGAAATTCCTCTTCAGCCTTGTAAAATTTCACTCCAGAGGCCTATCATCGCAAGTAGGTAGAAATTAAAAGTGAACACAATTAGCAACACTTGCTATTGCAAATAAAATATATCACAAGGTTTTCTTTTATTCTTAAGAGTAATACTGATCTCAGAGTAGCATACGTGCCAAAAGATATCTTGAACCTTTCTATTTTTCTCAGCTTTTTAACTGTAAGAACTCTTTCACAATCTATTTTAGAAAAAATAAATAAAAAAAAAAAGCATGCCTTCAGATTACACGATTGCATTCAGATTGCATTCAGATAATTGTTGAGTATTCTATCCTTGATAAGGCTTCCACCTACAGAGAATGTGCACATCAGTGCTTACCGGGAGTTAATAGTGCACAGTTCTGAAAGCAGCTAGTAAGTAATCCCAAACCACATGGGTCATATGTTCTTAATTTCAAGGCTGGAATAATTATGTTTCAGTCTTAACATCAGCCTCTTTCTTCTATCTGTCAGGACACACTAATTACTTGCTTTACTGGATACCTTGCTTTCATTCCTCAGGAAACTCTCTTGGGAAGCTACACCACAGCTTTAAGAATAACATCAAATTGTCAAGTACTGGAATAAGACAGCTTTCCTCTCTAATTTATTTTTTGTCTCTTATACTTTTCCAGCATAGGATTGATGTTCTAGGACAGATGTACTGAAATATAAACATGGATCTGCAAAAAGTGGCCTGCCAGTATAGTTGGGAAAAACATTTTGTTTTCAGAAGTTGTTAATGTAGGACCGGGGAAATAGGCAACAGAAGTGACTGTCATAGGTCCTTCATCGTTTTATATTCCACCCACTTCTTTCAACCTCTATTCAGTTTGTTAATGTATAGAGTCCTGTAGAGCACATATTGGGTCTAGATTACTGCTGAAAGATTTCTTTCTGTCACCTGTGCATAATAGTCTGTGACAGTCAATCATGTTGACAGCTGAATATATATCAGCTCTCTAAAGAATGTAAAACTTTAATATGAATGACTAATACTTCAAGAAAATTAATGTTTTCCAGGCTAATGTAGTCCTTTTAAGACTCTTCACAGAATACTTCTTTTTTTCAGCTCTTAAATATGAAAAAGTTTCCTATCACAAAAAGATCTTTGACACAACTGCTTTTGTTTTTTTTTCCAATACAATTCAAGAAGCAAAACTACTTCTGACTCTCTGAATGTAGAAATAACTAAATAAGAACATTGCAGAGATTGCGGAAATTGCTGAAGGGTTGATTCCATTCTATCAAATACAGTTCTTGCAGACTGCCTCAGCTCCTTGTTGCAGTGCAGCGAGTTGTCATCTGTTCTTAGTTCAACCCTCTTCCTCAAAGGTAGAGTAGTACATGTGACAAAGGTTTGACTACACCCAGTGCATTAAAAATAGATGGTTGGCCCACATTGTGAAACCTTCTTGACAGAAATCCTGATTAAATAAATAAAAAAGGGTAAATCAGAGAAAAATAAATAAATCAGTGACATCATATCTAAATGTTAATTTATGGTAGAAAAAAAAAATCTGAACACATAAGAATTAATTGTAAGTTCTGTGAAACAGTGGGAAAAAATAGAAAGAAAATAAAGCTAGAGACACATCAAAGGGTAATTCCATAAACTTGGAAAGCTAATTGCATCTTAATCACATAAACAAAATTTGAAAATTGTGTAGGCATTATATTCCTCTTAAAATAAAATAATCCATGTGACCTTTTTTGCCATTTTTGTCTACCAGAACTTGGTCTACATCTGTTGAGAATAAGGATGGACAAAGCTTAGATTCATAGATTCATAGATTCATTAGGTTGGAAAGGTCCTACAAGATCATCTAGTCCAACCATCCTCCCACCACCATCCCTACCCACCAAGCTACTAAATCAAATCCCTTAGCACCTCATCTAAACGCTTCTTGAACAGCTCTAGGGACGGTGCCCCAACCATCTCCCTAGGCAGGCCATTCCAGTGCCTGACCACTCTCTCAGAGAAAAAATTTTTCCTCAAATCTAATCTAAATCTTCCCCTGTACAACTTGTGGCCATTCCCTCTCATCCTGTCATTAGTTACCTGGGAGAAGAGGCAATGAATTGCAGAATATAGGTATTTAATTGCATAAAAATATTTACCTGGATGAAAATCCCTTTATTTAAGTACCCATTTTATAATGTTTGCACTTTTAAAATGTTTTTAGATTTTTTCTTGTTGCTTTCCTTATAAACATAATGCTTGCATCGACTGCACAGGTGCTTTGTTATTGCTATCAAGTTTTAAAAAACATTTAACAGACACTTAAGAAAATTAAGTTAGTGTTTGTGTATCATGTGATTGCTGTTAATAGAAATATTTTAGGTAGTTGGAGCATACAGGAAGGCAGATACATAAATAAAACTGTTAGAATTTTTAGTTACTATGCAAATAAATTCTTCCTCATTGGTATTGTAAACTGGCTATGCTGTGATCACTGTCATCTTCTCTTCAGGATTCATTTCAGCAACATAAATGATAACCCATTTATATACGTCATGAGTTCACTGAATATAGTTATCTTTAGGGACAATGTAGGATGTTGGTTTCCAGCTCTGTCAGCTGGTGTCCTAGTTTGGTCTTTATTCCTGAACCTGTCTGTTGATGAGCAGGCTGTGTCTGACCTGAGTTACTCTCACTGCCCTGAACCTGAGTAGCAGAGTGCCCTCAGACCTATCTCTTCACCACTTCCATGCCTGATGCCCTTGGCTTCTCCTACAGGGAGTAGCTGGCCCTCACTGTTCCCAGACACTCCTATGGCTTTCAGATACATCCTCCACCACCTAAGATGAAGAGGCTTGAACTGCCCAGCCTGACTGACATCTCTGAGAATTGTGCACTGGCCTTGTAGTCACTGTAATGCCCATCTTCCCAGTTTTCAACCCAGTAGGGTCGGTTTCTTCCCAATCTGATTGACAGCCAGGGAGATTGGATGGGCCATGTAGCTCAAGACAGAGTCTAGGGCTGACAGCTCTGAAATGGCTCCATGTGATAATGCAGCAACTTGGACATGTCTGACAATAACTTTGAATCCATGCAGAAAGGGCAGAAATTTCTCAGAGCTGTCTTAGAGGGGATGTTAAAGAAATGCCCTATTCTGAAAAGATGATTTGGTGAAAACTGGATCTGGAAAAAAACAAACGAAAAACAAACAACCTGTCTCTATGCATATTCTGAATATGCTGAGTCTGGAAATAAAAATAGCTGTTTGATGCTTTGTGTTCCCATTTGCCCTGCAACAGCATCACAGCTACGAGACTGAACTAGATTTTAATCCTTATGTGCATCTTCAAGTGTTTTTTTTTCTGCACCTAGCCACTTACATTGGCAGTCAGGGCATGACTGGATAGCAAATTTTGTTGCACAGCTGTCAATGATGCTCTAATTTGGCTTCTAGTAATGACAAGGATGAACAAGATAGAAAGAAGTCAGCTTGGTTCCTAGAGCTCATGCTGGGTCACTGAGGCTAAATATTGTAAGAAGAAAATTATGTATAGCTGCTTTGATCCAATTAAGAGTTTAGCCTTATAGTTAACATTAAATATATGCAGAATTTCCTTGCCTTGTGACTTTGTATGCTTGGTATATCAAACTGAAAGGGAAACAAATACATAGAGATTTTATATTTTCTCTACAATCAGATTTCAAAAATAAATGCACTCCTAGAAAACACAAAGTTAAACTGATGAATCTTGTTGCCTATTTATTTGAAATTGTCTTGTGGTCTCCATAACAGCTTTGAAAATTTGGCAGCAGTTCCATTTCCTCTATTTAAATGGGACACCAGACAAGTTCAGCCTTCCAGATAGGACTACTTTGAGGGCTCTTTTTGCCTTCAGGACAGAAAGTAGTACATGAGCTTTAAGGTAGTTTTTTGAAATACCATCTGTATTTTTTTTCTTACAGTTTCAAAATATTTATTTTAGTAGTTCAAAAATAATAAGGTTAGGAAAAAATTGCCATTAAAATGTATTTTCCCAATTTTATTACTGACTTTTACTTACCAGTGATGCCAATTTGCCATCAATCAGTCTCTTGCCGACTGGCCATTTAAAATACCTATTTCTTCCTCCACTGGATTTTTTTTTTTTTCTCAGCCATTGGAGAAGAAATGCAAATATTCCTTAGAACCAACGAGGAGGAAAGGGTGAGCACTGCCAAGATGCTGACTATGGTGATAATGCCTTGTTGAAAACTGTTCTCCCTATGCATTCAGTAGGGTATACTAAAAGGACAGGCAGCATCAGCAAGAATATTTTAGATTTAATGAAGTAAATGAGGCATGTTCAAGACTTTTTGGGATTATGCTGAAACTGATATGATGTAATAGAAATAAATCAGTGTTGAAAACTGCATCAGAAGCTGCTGTCTGTATGTGATGCATTTTAGGTAGGTATTTTTCCTTTTTCCTGTATTTAGCTAGGGCTGTAGAACAACCAACTAGCTGAATCCTTATTTATCTTCCAAACAACTGGCACAACATGGGAGTGATGAGAGTGATGGAATAGTGGGATTCAGAAACATCGTTCAGCATCACCTTATTTGAAGTTTACTTAGCTAATAGTCTGTGTGATGTCCCAGCACTATGAAATAAGTGTTTGTAAGCCACAGAAACCTACTTCTTTTGCAATGCCTGGGTTTGGAGCGTCACAGTACTGCAGAAAAAACAGAAAGCTTTGTGTTGGAGGTGTGGGGTAGTCAGCTCTCTTAAATTTGGCTGCCCTGTTTTCAAAGCAGCTGGGACAAAACTGTGGTAATCTAGAGCATCCCCTTCAGAAGCTTGAAATCTGAGATGTCACTTTTTGCACCCTTTAGACAATTTCTGATTCTCATACAACTCTATTTAAATGAAGATGTAAAAATCTGAGTGGCTGATTATTTAAATAGTTTTCAGAAATATATCAAAAATCTTATGTGGTCAGTGAGAAACAAGTTGAGAGAAAAGCACATTATCAGCAGTGACTAAGGCAACATTGTAGGGAAATCTATGCTGATTAAAACAATACTCTAAATGGTCAAATTAACCTTAGAGGAAGAAAATTGTGATGGGGAGACATACTGTTATTCTTTGAGTTATCATGAGCTATTGTGAGGAATGTAATCATCAGCAAAGCATATAAATGATGTATTTTTTTTGTGTTGTTAGATCAGAAGCTGACTACTCGCATAGCTTCTGAGCGATGTACTGAAGTACTGAAGATCTTAATATAATTTATAAACTGGAAAACATGCAACAAAATCAAGAAACAACAACAAAAACTGCCTACCAAGATGTCATCTCCCCTCTGGACTCGGAGTTTGTCATATTGATTCTGTGTAAGTTGAAGATTCTATTTTAAGCAAATTTAAGTACATGTTTCAACTGTATTCTCAAATCCTGTGACAACCAATTGTGTGTACTAAGTCTATTATTAGGATCAATGGATAATTAAGAACGCTAGAATTTTACAAGAACTAGCTTAAACTAATTCTAAACTATTCAGTATCTAAAAAGATACTGTTCCCCATCAGGAAGATTCGGGAGTGCATACTCAAATTCAGTTTCTTCATGTTTTCCCACCATCTACTTTGTTTTCTGTTCCATCTGTGGTTCTATAGCAGCATGTGCCAGAAAGATAAAAGAATAGATTTCTCATGGATCTATTGCTTTTAATAGGATCTCTGATCTAGTTTAGCTCACTATTTTTCATGCCTAGCATTTTGCTAGGCACTGTGAGCCAAATTCCTTATGTATAAATGACATCACAAGAAAAAAAACTATGTTATAATAGAAATCATTTTGTGCATTTAAGGAAAAGTATCTATAGACATAGTTTGTTTTAATAGTGAATTTTCTCAAAGTTCTGCTATTTTTTATTATTGTAATGCTTAAAGTTATTGGAAAATGTTTGGTATAGCCTAAATAAATGTAGTTTAGAAGCTGCAAAATATGCTCTCAAATAAATGAAGTCTTAAGTTTGCATCCTAAGCTTTGATTTGATATTTGAGATGAGTTTCGAGTTCTTAACATTTGTGATTTTTGCTGCATTCCCATAGAAGCAGAAACTGACAATCTGAAAGAGAATTCTGCTAGATTAACTTCACGAATCCGCTGTTACCATGAAGAATCCTGTGTGTAATTTATATGTAGAGCTATTTGGCATGCCACAACTCCAAAGGAGAGATGCATTTTTCACAGGTATGAGTAAAGTTTTCAATTCAGTGAAACCCATCTGTATCAATGGGTTGGGCTACTATTGTTTTTAACAAAACCACTCCATCTTACCAATAGAATAGACTAATGTCTTTTCCAGCATGTCATAAAAATCTGTACCCTTTTAGACATTTTGTTTTTCTGATCCCTTTTCCCTGTTTTTTTCCCTTTTCCCTATTTTTTCCCTTTCTCTTCTTATTCTAGTTACAGTGTAGCAGTAATGAAAGACTATACATCAGAAGAGTAAAGGACTTTGGTATGTTCTTTTAAGTATTCTGTTTCTTAAATCTGTTACATAGACCCTTTTCCCTCTTTTTTCTGAAGATTAAAAAAGAAATTCGCATTATTGCACTTCAAAGGGGATTGGTGAAAGAATGAAGCGATCTTGGATTTTTCTCCTCTAATTGCAAAGTATAGAAGCTGCAATCTTATTAAGTTCTTACCTAAGACAATGATAATCACAGTGTGAAATGACCTAATACCTATTATTCAGTCTTGATTACATCTGGCTGAGTATTACTTTCTTATTGAAAAATTATTCATTTATTTATTGAAGAAAATCTTGAATGTAATCTTTGTTTGATTTTCTGTAATGCCATTTTTCTTATCTGTTTCATCTCTAAGAGGGTTCTAGGTCTCAGATCATGTGTTTATGAATCCCCTGCAAGTTCCTTATTCACATTAGGAAACACGACTAAAAGTATCCTGGTACATTTTGGAGTAGAAAGAGTAGAAAGTCAAGATTAACCTTAGGCAAAAAAAATACCAACAGTAGAAGTGTCAGTAGAAACTGCCTTCTTAAGATAGATTGGACTGGATGGCTCCTATTCTTCCACTTCTTTCCCATGATTTTAGCATTTGGACAGAAATAGCACAGATCAGATCATCTCAGCACGGACTTGAAGATGGAATGGCCGCTATCCTTAGGAAGTGTGGTCTTACAGGAATTTTTCTGATGAAAATGATCTTCAAATGCAGGTATTTGCTCAACCTTTCAAATGTCTTGTTGACATTCAGGAAAAAAAACGTCATGCAAGTAGGAGCCATCATCAGAAAGGTGTTCACACCATGCCTTTGTTGTGGAGTTAAAACATAGCTGCTGGAGACTACTTTTACTACGTATAGAAGTTCTGGGAAATCAAATATACATAAGTAGTTTTTAATCTAACATTTGCTTGTAACTGTAAAAACATTTCCAAACTCTTAGAGTAACTCATAGTCTGTAAGATACGATCCCAAATTATTAAAAGTGCAGAAATGTATAGATAGCAATGTAATTAGAATAAGCTTTCCTGTCCTCAGAATTATGGGAATAGAGGGGAAAGGTGTTTTCAGGCAGCTATATAGATTTGAAAAGATGGCTGCAATAGATATATTCACCTAACAATACCTTGTAGAGGCAAAGCTTTCACAGTGTGCTAGTGTACATATGCATTAAATGTAAAGCAAAATCTGGAAAAAGATAATTATCCACGATCTGTTCACTGCAGCATTAACGGAAACAAAACAGGTTGGCAACAAAACCTTTCCACCCCTTTTATGAGCACATTTTTAAACAGACTGCAGTGACAGGAGGTGCGCTGCAGCCCTCTCCTTCCTTTCTGAATTCACACTAGGCTCCCATCAACATCCTTTGCATTTAAATGACACAACTGCTGGTCTTGCTCACTCCTCGCTGAACACTCAACCTAATTTCCTTTGCCTTTTCGGCATTCACTGCTCTGGCAGCATAAAAGAAAATCAGGAATTTGAAAGCCCGTTTTGTTTCTTCATCCAGATTGTTGCAGTTTATACAGCACAAGTTTCTGCAGTTCATGTGGATGGATAAGCAGGAATGGCCCACAGCAACACATAAGACCTACAAATAGGATTAAGATAAATTTTTATGATTTCTGGGCTCGTGTCATTGTCACAGTATAGATTTCAGAGGCTGTTTTATCTGCTCAGCACCGTGTGTTTTGGACATCGATTTTTACACTAAAGCCTTTGGAAATGCAGTTTAACCAACCTTTAGGCATTTATCATTGACAACCATTTGTGTGAGAGACGATGTATCGATCTGTTAATTGAACAATCATTGTCCCATTTTTATCGCATATATCCTGCTATCACTGCTCTTACTCTGTGACCTGAAATCCTGTTTTGGAGATCTCATAATTGTAAAAGATGATAAAACAAACTTTACAAGCAAAACAGCAGTTAAAAAAAAAAAAAACCCTGCAAAAATGCACAAATTCAGAAGCGCTATACATTACATAAACTGACCTGGAAATACGGAAAATCTGACTCCTTTAAGCATTAAATCCATGCTGTGCAAACAATCAGCAAAAGGACATCAGTGATGATACCTGCCTTCCTGACTTTCTCTCTTAAGGGGTGAGTTTCATTTTAGAGACGTTGCAAATGATGTTCTGTACAGCTGTACTGCATCTTTCAGTCTTAAGAGATTTTCAGTTCTTTCTTTGGAAGAGTTCTTTGAGACAAAACTTACAAACATGAACCAGGTCTAGCTTTGTGCTGACCATGCTGACCTATGTGTTTTGTTATTATCCTTATGGTTCGGAAAACTTTTTATCTCTAGACTCTGTCTGGCTTGTGGACAAGGGAATATTTGACCGTTAAATTTCACTCCTTTTACCTCTAGCTCTTCCTACCCCTCCAATAAACCTTTTCACATTGTTTTTTTTCTTGAAAATGGAGTGCAAGGTGACATCTGTGATCACTTGCAAACTGGAAAGAATGTTCTCAACCTCTGGCATAACACTTCATCCCTATCTGAGGAATCAGCAACCAATTTTGACTGTCACTTGAAGATAATTGAAAGTTTTCTCATTCCAGAAGCACTCTCAAAATCTTCTAAAGTGAACATGGCAACCTATTCCATAATTCATTTTAGTGAACTTTCATCTCAGTGAACTCACCCATGAACTTTCAGATTTCCTGATTTCTAAATTGAAATCCAATGCCAATAGAAGTTTGAAATACTCTCATGCTGTTTCCTTCACCTACTTTCTGCTGCCTTTTTCTTCTTCTGGTTAAAATATTCAGATGTGATGAGAGAGTTGATGCTAAAATATAGAGTCATACTGAATTCAAAAAGAAATTCATATTGAAATTAAAAAGAAATATCTGCATATTTGTATTCTTTGAGTCAAGTTCTCAGTTAGGACGAAAATTATCTTAGTTCCAAAAGATTTTTAAAGTGTTCCATTCAGTAGATTGTATCAAAAAGTAGAATCTTGTGAAAATCTTATTGATTGTATGACAAAATAGGCAGATGTAGTCTGGTATTAGTTTTCAAAGTGGGAAGTAGCTAGTAAAAGTCAGGCAGAACAGATAATAGGACTATTGTTTTGTACGTGATCTTCATCAGGAGCTAATTGAAGGAAAAGAGTAGATGTGTGAGAATTGATCATTGCTGTTACAGAGAAAATCCAGGGGGTCAGAACTGCTTGTGTGTCATTCTGAGTGCATGTTCTAGAATCTGTTAAAAAAAAAAAAAAAAAAAAAATGGTACTTATGCTGTTTCTATTCTTTTGAGGTATTTTCAAGGCCTTACATACCTGTTCCAGCTCATATCAGAATAGATAAGTAAAAGGAATTACTAAAAAAAAAATTATAAATGGAAAGCCCATTTTAGGTTTATCCAGTCTAGTCAGAGAAGAAAATCTACCCACTGTCATCAGAGATAGTATGAAATATCTTTCTTTGCACTCATCCAGCTTGCAGTGCTGCAACTAGAAATCGTCCGCAGGCATTTGTACTGATAATGAGGAAAACACACTCTTCCCTCAGACTGTATGGGGAGAGACCTCTCTTTTTCATTACAGCTGAAGGCTGGGGACCCTCAGTGAAGCGCTTATAGCTGAGAAATGTGAATGTACCTTCCTCTACGTGCCACTGAGATAACAGATGACACATATAGTACAGTAATGATATGTTAGCCAATGAAAGAATCCCACTGACTTTAACGAGATTGAAGAGAAAAATCTTTTTGGAAAAAATAAGTCTACATAACATAGTGATTTGCATTGTTTGAGAAACAAAAACAGAAAAATGATCAAATTCAGAAAACGTTTATTGAAGCTGGGTAAATGGAGCTCATGAGAAGAAGATAGGATGAATCGGTCAAAACTTCTAAAAGAAAATGGACACTAATCTTACACAGTGTAAGTATATAGTTATGTTATTTATGTACATTTACTTCTCTTATGCATAGATCATTTTAGAATGCCAGCCATGTTCCAAAGAAGCTCTATTCTGCACAGCAATCCTGAAGCAGCAAGGCCGCCAGTTTATTTAATGCTAACCCTTAATGGCAATCAGAAATATTGATGACTTTTGAGAAAGAGTCATTAATTTTCTCCCCTGAGTGATCTCCTGATTCCCTCTGGTAACTAAAATCTATCCTTTTCACAAAATCAACCAGACATTTTTTTCTGATAGATTTTGCTCCTTGTCATGTGCTGCTAAATTGCAAGTCAAATAGGTGTTTTACTATGTGTAGAGATAGTGGATTTCAGCAGTGATTTCCAAATAAGGATAAAGCAGTAGATTTACTCACTCTTCATTCCCTATAAAACCCAGAACCAAAGTCTCTGGCGACAGCAGTTATCTATTTTTGTTACTTCTTATACTTACATACAGCTCTTATGAAAGAAAATTGTAGATTTAAATTTGTTTTACGAAACTTATATTAAGACATCCTACATTCAGAACTAAAGCTTCAGACAATCGTGTTTATCTTCTAAAATCCAAATGAATTCAATGAATATACTGCCAAATGTTGGGGTAAGTTGGAAATTCAGTCTTCCACAGAAGACTGCAAAAATGAGTCACTCCAGATGGAGTATATTGCAATCCTAATTAAAGAGCACAATACAGTACTCCGTGTATTCAGTGTTCTTAAAAAAATCTCACTGGCCATAAACATTATGCTGATGAGTCTATTGTGGGGAGAACTGCTTCTGGTAGCAGCTGTATGTGTTTGGGTGGATAGAAACTGCACCATTCTATGGCTTTTTCTTATAGTTCTCTTCATGTTTCCAGAGAAATCAAAATAACTTTCTAGACTTCATTTTATTTCATTGCTTAAATGCAGAATTGAGTAATTTAATGAAAAAAATGGAATAACTTTTATTAAAATTGCTATTACATATGCACACAAACACACAGCCTTTCGCTCCCTCCCTACAGAATGGGGGAAGAATTGGGAAAAAAAATGTAAAATTCATGTGTTGAAATAAAAACAATTTAGTAAGACAGAAAAGGAAGGCAGAAATAATGGTAATTATAATGTATGTATTTACAAAATTAGGGAAACATAATTCAATTACTTATTACCCGTCTTCTGAGCAGCAGCTGACCCCCTGGACAACTCCCCTCAGTTTTATAGGGTTTTTTTTTTCCACTTGATATCATATGGTATGGAATATTTCTTTGAATAGTTTAGGTTAGTTGTTCCATCCCCTCCCAGCTCCTTGCATGAAGTAGTACCCCCTAGCACCTTGTCATTCATTATCTTGGGCAACAGCTGTCCTGATCCTACTAGGTGCTATGAGTATATCAGATGTCTAGCAGGTGAGCAAACAAAAAAGTAGCAATAAAAGTGAGAGAGTAACGCAGCTGTCTTAAAATAATTATGAAAAGGCAATGTACCACATATAATTTGAATAAATGATAGGTGGTAATCCTGTTTATTTAGAGCAGCTATTTCTGTGTAATTACTGCTATATAAAGCAGGTTAATTGCTGATATAACTTCTGAAGTTATTGGATGACTGTTGTCCAAATCCTTCAAAAGAGACTTTGAGTTAAAAAATAATTTTCTGTGTATTCGATAATTTACAAGATATTTCTCTTACAGCCATTTACTGTGATAATTACACAATACTTCTTAGAAAGTAAAAAAGTACTTGAAAGTTTGGTCTTCTGTGATGAACTGAGAACATTTTGAACTTAGTTTTTCTTTCTCTGTGTCTTAGATTCATAGATTCATAGATACATTAGGTTGGAAAGGACCTACAAGATCATCTAGTCCAACCATCCTCACACCACCATCCCTACCCACCAAGCTACTAAATCAAATCCCTCAGCACCTCATCTAAACGCTTCTTGAACAGCGCTAGGGACGGTGCCTCAACCACCTCCCTAGGCAGGCCATTCCAGTGCCGGACCACTCTCTCAGAGAAAAAATTTTTCCTCAAGTCTAATCTAAATCTTCCCCGGCACAACTTGTGGCCATTCCCTCTCGTCCTGTCATTAGTTACCTGGAAGAAGAGGCTGACCCCCTCCTTACCACAGCCTCCCTTCAGGAAGTGGTAGAGTGCAAGTGTCTTAGACACATGCTTCTTGAGTATTTCAACAAAAATACCAAACAGTAATGATTTTGTTCGTTACTAAAACCTCAGAGGGTCTTTTGACATGATTTTGACAGAAGGAAAGATTTACTCCAAGTACGGTAGTGATAAGAATAGCAAAGTGCTCAAGGATGATACAGTCCGTGCTCTGTACATGGACAAAGAAGCACAAGATGGGAGGGCAGAGTGATGCAGTGTCAGAGAAAAGCCTAAGCCAGAGCTACAGAGAACTGAGGCTGAAATATTTAGAGGAGATTAACAATTGTGGTAGATGAGGCAAAAATATATAGGATGAAACTATAGACTCGTGTTAGAGACTGAACCAAGAGACCAGGTTATAATAGGAAGTTATAGATGAGTTGGCAAATGTCTGTATCAATTTTTCCCTCCAGAACTTAGGGCTATATCCAAGACTTCTGAGCCTCACCATGTATTGGTCATAACTAAATGCTTGTCAAATCCAGGAGCAAAACTTTTTCCTCTAGGACATATCTGTCAATTTCAATGCCAGAATTCCACAAGATATCTCTTGATTTTGTGTTAAAATAATGTTGTTAAGCATGAAAAGTTAAAGGTTCAGAAGTAGGATGGCTCACATAACCCTAATTTTGCCATTTGAACAGTGCAGAAAGCATTAGCTGCAGGATCACAGTTCATTTTCTATCAGTTTAATCAGGTCAGAAAGTAGACCTGCTAATAGGAGAAATCAAAGATGTTCACCAAGGAGCCTGTTTGTAGGACTTTTTCCTAGTTTCAAATTCTTGAATTTGAAGGAACACAAAGTGATATTTCATGCTTAAGACAACAACATTCTGGCGAACTGGATCCTACCTTCACTTCTGCCGCAGGGTTTCTGCATAACATCCATTTAGTATATTATTTCTTGAAAAGCTAAATATGCTATATAGTTCTGTAAGGCTCGAAGGGATTGAAATCAATTTGATTTCAATACTTGTTTTTATGTATGCTCATAAGTCACACTAACTTCTTGCCCATGTGTACCCTCCACAAAAACCACTTTTACCATAGTTGCAAGCAACACTAGGATCCTTACAAAAGTTCATATGTTGTCATGTAGGGGGGAAAAGAAAAATAACCTAAGTAACCAAATCAGATGTGAAGTATTATTGCTAGTTCTATTTACTGGTCTTCAAATACTTTACATGTAGAACATTTGCCTTTTAAAGCATGAGAGGCATCTAAAACTTTATATCTGAGTATTCGTAGTTATCTCTACAGATCAGCCCTAAGATTCTCTAGCAGGTTGAAGGATCAAGACTTAAATCTGGCTTTGAGACAGTCTTCAGGATACTTCTGCTGTACCCATACAGATGTCATCTCTATGCCTTAGGGCCTGCATCTATGTAGTGGAATTAATATAATCCTTGTCCTCATACTCAAGCTGCCATTGTGAATTAACTGCTGTCTTGTGTGAAGCACACCAGTACTATGGTAATAAAGAGGAGCACCTGAATAATCTTCAGTTCTCCTTTCAGAGAGTATTTAGACAATCAACAGAGCATGGCAGTGGACAGTATACAACATGCACTAAATAACACATCAAGGTAGTAAGGACACATTTAAGCTGCTTTTAAGCTCACACGGCCTGAAGTGTGAATTCTGGTCTCTGCAACCATAATGTTCTTTCAATATTATTTGTCAGAGTAATGTTTTTATAAAAAAAAATACTAAGTACCCACCCATATAAAAACATTTGCTCAATGTGCCTGAGTTGCCAAGAAGGCCAATGGCGTGCTGGCTTTTATCAGAAACTGTGCTACCAGAAGGAGCAGGTGAATATTTACATCTAGCTGTATCATGAGGTTTTACTTGTAGTCCTGTTTCAATAGAACTGTCAAGATCATTTTTATGATAAAAAAGAAAGGATGAAACAGCTTTTGAATATCTTGTCGTAGCATTAAGATACAGGAAAAAGTAATAACTTCAAGAATCCTGGCTGCTTCATCAACAGCTGCACTTAGTTTACCCTTCTTCTAATTAGAAGTACTTAAAACCTATCAACTGACATTCCTAATTCACAGTATGCTCTGTGATTATAAACTGATTAAACCCTATGATCTCATGACCCCTTGTAAATACTTCTGTCCCGTTTTCCACATAAATTAGTCAGAATTATTTCCTGTGCATGTGTGTTGTGCTGTTTTATTCAGTTAAACTTGAACTCTTAAACTGTCCATTTATTATCATTATCTAGTCACTACAGCAGTTATTTCTGTTCATGTTTCTGTTTTTACTGAAGTATCAAGTCTGATTGAAGTTGACAAAAAAAAAAGCAAACAGTGATATCTTTCTGTTAGCAAACACTTTCTGAAGTACTGTTCCACAGAAATATTACACGTAGCCTTCTAGTTGTCTATTTGCTCAAGTTTGAATAAACTAGTACAGGTTGAAGTAGCTAAAAACATCTTACCTAAAACTAGCCAAGGCAGGTTTTGGTCTTTGAACACTAGACTTCTTTGTGTACCCTTCATCTTATTCAGAAAGGACTATATCTAGCCCCCTTAATGGTTGAGGTGCGAAGAGATGTCTAGAGACTGTCCACTTCAACAAGGTTAGCTAGAAAAGTTGCTCAGACCTGTAGCCAAGAATTTGAGTATCTCCAAAGGTGGAGACTCCACAGTCTCTCTGATCAACTCATCCCAGAGTTTGGCCATGCTCAAAGTATCATAGATTTATAGAATTATAGAATGGCCTGGGTTAAAAAGGACCTCAAGGATCATCTTGTTTCACCCCCCCTGCTGTGGGCTGGGTCGTCAGCCACTAGACCAGGCTGCTCAGAGCCACATCTAGCCTTGCCTTGAATGCCTCCAGGGATGGGGCATCCACCACCTCTGTGGGCAACCTGTTCCAGTGTGTCACCACACTATGAATGAAATATTTCCTCTTAACATCTAAGCTCTAACCCTATCTTAGTTTAAAACCATTCTCCCTTGTCCTGTCACTATCAACCCATGTAAACAGTTGTTTCCCCTCTTCCCTTCAAGTACTGGAAGGCCACAATGAAGTCACCTGGATCCTCCTCTTCTCCAAGCTAAACAATCCCAGTTCCTTAAAACTTTCCTCACAGGAGAGGTGCTCCAGCCCTCTGATCATTTTAGCGGCCCTCCTCTGGACCCCTACCAAGAGCTCTGTATCTTTCTTGTGCTGGGAGCCCATCATGGCCTGGACACAGTACTCTGGATGAACCTCATAAGAGCTGAGTAGAGGGGAACAATCCCTTCCCTCTCCCTGCTGGCCACCCCCTTCTAAACAAATCTTAGTGCTTTTGAGAAAAAAGAGCACCAGGCCACTTGCCTGTTACTTCAACTCAGAAAAGCATGTTGCCATTTAATGAAAAGCCATAGCTTTTCTTTAATTAGGTTGTTTTTCGTCAGTGGAAGTTTAACAGAAGGAGAAATTTTCACAGATCTCAATAAATGGTGTCTCTAAATTTAAAAAGAAACCAGATTTCACTGAAAAAAAAATAATAATAATTACCAGTCTTTATATGGTGCAATGCAACTTTTACACTCCTGTTGTAATTTCATGCAAATTCATTTAGTACGTAGCTAGTCTATAGCTCGTATTAATAAGTTTGAATCGCCTGCATCCTCAATTCATAGAATACAAGCATTTATATTGAGGAGACATTGTCAGAAAGAAATGCTCTTTTCTAAATATAGATATTAGAATTTTGCTTTTGTAATGCAAATCCGAGAATAAGCAGATTGAAGGTCAGGTTCTGAATATAATTACAGATACTATAAGTAAGTCATGAAGAATATTGATTTGAATTAGTGGATGTTCATTTCTGATCTAATTTAAACTTCTCTGTAGGCCATATTCTTTAGAATTAATCTTTCATATCTCAGAGATAATACACAGAAAAATCAATAAAAAAAAATTAAAAACAGAGGTTTTTTTATTTCTCCCCCCTCTCTATTGCTTCTCTATTTCTTCTCTTATCCTGATGTGCTTTCCCATGAGAAGAGAGTAATTTAGGAAAATTAGGAAACACGATCCAACAAGGAAACATAAATAGTACTTGTACAATCAAGACTAATGGAAATTTGAAAAACACTTAAAGTTTTTATAGTAAACTTATTCTTTATAATTTCAAAAAAAAAAAAAAAAACCACAAAAAAACCCAACAAAACTTAAGAGTTAGCAAGCTATGCTGTAATTGCTACCACAGAAAGGAAGAGAATGCTCAGAAAATTCATGGTATCACTTGCTGAATTTTGAATTTGCCTGTATTGCATCTGCTTTCATTTGTACAAGGCTGCAATAAAATGGAAGTCACAAATACTACATGGTAAAGGAGTGATTGGAACATTTGTAGAGTGGCAAAATATTGAATATCTAGAACAAGGATTTTCAAATCCCAACTGTGTTCTTTACTTTCCTCTACCTTCCTGCCCAAGAGTCCACTCAGACTAAGATGAATGAATACTGTATGCCACTTTTTAGATTGTTGGGTTGACATGAAAATTGGTTTACTTGAAACATAGCAGTAGAAAACTTTCATCAGTTTAGCAAGTCTGTGCTCTTGCAGTATTTAATAAATGCCAATGTTAGCATCTTGTAGGAGCAATAGTGATGGGGAATGAATATTTACAAGTAGAGCCCATAAAGACACTACATTTGGTGAAATTGGAAGTAGGAGTCCAGTGAATCAGACTGCTCATAGAAATACTGGATAGATTTTTATTTTGTATTAGTTACAAAATACAGATTTCAACATTTTTTACCCCTGGGTTTTACCCCAGGTGCCCAGCCTTGAATACAGACAATGCACTGGAGTTCCCAGGTTCCATCCATACTCTGTCCTGGTTAGATCTGACAGGCAATAACCAAACTCTGTTCTCTTTTCCCTTGATCGCCCTGTGAGCCACACTGGATATTTGACATTGTTTCCTGTTTTCAGAGGCAAAGTCATCTAAATTACTCCCGTGCCTTGCCTGAATGCATTAGGACAAGAGAATAACCTTATGGGACCTCCACAGCTCACTCAAACACCAGCAGAATTTGGTCCAGGCAACTTCAGTTTACACACTGAGAGCAATCTGGTAGTCATTGAGCCATGAGAAAATGTAGAAAGTTAACAATCAGCATATCTGGGAGACTAGAAATAGTGAACATAAAGGAGAAATAAGGACTATGAAGTGGACTGAAGAGATGGATACTAATATTGAGTTTCCCTGATTAGTATCATTATATGGAAATGAATGATTAGTATTACATGCTTCATTGATGATGGCAAGAGGCCTAGTCTTTCAAAAGTGAAATGGAACTGTGAAGAAGGGTTAAATTTTAAAATCATGTTGCTAAACCAAAAATGTCAATCTTAGAATAGCCTGAAAAGAGAGCTTTAATTTTAGAAAGTCTTTACTTCTTCAGGATTCTCCAGTACTTGTTGAAACATTAAAAAAATTAAAATAAAAATCTGTTCTTGTATTTTAATTGTTTTCAATATCCCAGAATAGAACTCAGAGGACATCTTATGCCAATTTTCTGACAGTCACTTGGCACAGCAGTAAACTCTCACTGGTTTCTGAATAAAACATGTGCCCATCCTGTAGTTCTCAAACTTCACATTATGTCAAGTGCTTGAAATTTAATGGAGGATGTTAACTGCACTCTGTCTGCTTGCCAGGGCTTAAGCTAGTGAAGTAATTTTTAATTCATTTTTGACAAAATATTTATTTCTTTATTTATTTCTATCTTTCTATTACAGCTGAGAGGACTCTTTAGAAATTCTCATCTCAGAAAAACAACATTGTTGACAGCCAGTATGTGGTCAAGAAAATTTGGGTGAGTGGCTTGTAATACCAGAGCAGAGGAAAAAAAAAAAAAAAGCACCCAATCCTGCTTGGAAAGAAGAATCAGCCAGAGAGAGATGGGGAGAAATTGGGAAAGAAACAAAAAGGCCTCAATTTTCCTTGGGCCCTTAGAGGTTAGGTGCAAAGCCAAATATTCAAGTTTTATAATTCCCAGCTCAACTATAAAGCAAGAAGATTTGTTTATTGGGAGTAATGGCAAAAGCAGAATGTCCCTCATGATCTCTTGACCTTCACTGGCCCCTTCAGTTCTTTCATAACAGAGCTTGACAGCAGGCCCAACGAAGGCCACTACCCTGTAACTGCAGCAAAAATATAGCAAACATTAAGACTCCTACCATCACTTTCTCTACATCCCTCTTTGCTTGACTACCAATACATAGGTCAAAACCTAGATTTGTTAAGCACTTTGTGTTATTGCTACAACTTCAAGAGTCACAAAACTTTAGGCCCTACTGGTCCTTCCTGTCATTCTTTTTCTGGTGGGATTTCAGCCCAAATAACTCCTCTGATTGCAATTGGAAGTAAAATTATTCCCAGAAATGTTCAGTACTACATGTAAGTTTAATTTGAATTTTAAACTCCATAGTCTATTTTCAGTATACAAAGAAATTTACAAGAAAAAACAACGTATTCATCTACAGCAGGAGCTCTGAATTACTGGGTACCACTAATGGATTACAGAAGCAAACAGAGGAGCACACAGAGTCATAACAAGAATGCATCTGAGTCAAAGCACAGGGCAGACTGGATTTAAAATATTTATTTTCAGATTTCTACGGTTTTTAAAACTTTTGGACAGCAAGACCCTTACAAAACTTTATGGAGATGAGTATTGTTTAGGTCAAATTTTTAGACTAATTTGAGGGAGGGAATGCAGATTGAGGGAGGCAAAGCGAAGAGTGTAGCAGTATGCTCTCCCTATTCCAGTCTACCACCTTCCCTATCAACAACCTCCTTTGACCTAGCCTTGAACACAAGGCCTTGCACAGATGGACAACCAGCAACAGGACTGACAACATTCTTGCTAAGACAGAGTAACAACTTCCAATAAGTCTCAAACTTGGGGGGGCTAAAAGAACTGATAGCAGGCAGCTGGCTCAATAGCTGAAGATAACTGAGCATGTGCTTGACTACCAATCACCTTACCCTATAAATAGTGAGCAGCTGGTAACTCCTTTTGAGCTTTTCTAGTGTTAGGAGTTCTCCTTGAATAGGGGTGTCTCCTGTGGATGTGCCTCTATGGAAATTGCTTACATCTTGATGTCAAAGTGCCTTGCCTTATGGATCCTTGGTAAGTGACTAATAGTTTTAGGCTAACAAGCCTTGTTAAGGTAGTACTTTTGATTGTGTGCTTTGTTAGGTTTGCTAAGATTATGGTGCATGTATAATCCCTTCAGTGTAAGCCATTGACCAAGTCTAGGGCTAGGAGTGGATTCAGCTGCAGCTAGGCTCTTTACCTTTGTGTTTAAAGCAGTTCAGAATGCAAGGGGGTCCACTCTGTACACTGAGTCTATGAGAGGGTCTCCTATTTTTGTTTTTTGTGCATAATCAATTGTAGATTAAAAATAGCTGGATGCACTTGATGTTAAATCACTACATTATATCTGTATTATGTCAATAAAGACACTCTAGTTTTTCTCTTGTGAGTGCTGTATGGTGTAATTTATTTTCAACTGCAACAAAGAGGTACTTGATTAATGCTGTTAGTGGTAGAAGATGGAAGTTGAAAAGGTCTCTTGAGAGAAAGACAATGGCAGTAAGGATTATACCAGTTCTTTGTGTCAGTAAGCTGGAACCTCAGGTAGAGCAAGAATATGAAGCATGAGTCTTTCTCGCTGTCTCAGAGCAACAGGATCTTTTCAAACAATTAAGCAGTAGCAAAGGATGAAGAACGTGAAACTGAAACTTTGAGTTAAGTTTGTCTGTTTTTCCCTGGAAAATAAACAAGTATATGCAGTCATGTAAGGAGAGTAAAGTGGTAGGGGAATTAACTTTAGAGAGGAGCTATTTACTTCTTCCTTTTAAGCTGAAAGGCAATTGCCCATGTTGCTGTCAGTTTTGAAAGTTACTTTTGTCCTGAGACTGGCACAATCGTGCTTAGAATTCTCCAGACTGCTCTCAAATCCTCTTTCATATTAATCCACTTGGGTGGATGTGTGAGGAATCAGTTTCTTCCCCAGCACTGTACATTGTTTACATTGTACGACACTGTCACAATTTGAGAGACTCAGAAAACCTGGGCAAGGTCCCTTATTTCCTACGTTATGTAATCTACTTTTAAGTTAGCAAAACTTTTTGATATACAGCAGCCTTTGTCAAGGATAATGTAAGAAAGTTAACACAATGAAATAAGTCCTCCGCTATTCAGTAAATTAGCTGTTTACATTGGAGAGTGAATTAGGTTGTTTAAACTCCTATATACTAAGAGAAATCTCAGCAATAATAAAGCCTATTTTAATACTGTTCTTAAATACAGTGTAGAAACACATTGCCTCAGCTCATATAATTGCTGGGACTTGTCAGAATGTGATATTTTCTTGTTATAGATGGTATGAAGATTGACTATATTTGTTTCAATTTAAGCAATAAGGCTTTTATTTGTATTTGACTTTTCATGTGCCATTTCCACCAAGACAGAGCAATAAATACCCATGTGGATATGGGCATGGCAGTGAGGGTATCCAGAAGAGGATGTAGCCTGGACATTGAAGCACTAGCTCAAGGGGAATAAGATATTACTTGAGTCTGTCCCTCTGAATGAAATAGGGGATGATAATCCTCGCTATCGTACGAAGCTTTAGTAGGTATTTCCTCTCCAGGTCATCTTTCCCTTATTTTACAGAAGTGCTGTGCTTCATCTGAGAAGCCTTCCTGAGGGGAAGATTTCCAGTCATGTCTCTTATCTCTAGTTTAGTCCTAGTGTAGACTGAAGCAAGAACCAAACCCAAGCAAAGCTCTCATTTTTTGTTCCCGGTTGTTTTCAATCACTGCTAACATCTGAAAAACAATTCTGTACAATCAAGTCCCAGGGAGATAAAGATATTCTTCCATTTATATCAGTCAACGCAGGCTGCTTCCTGCTTTTGAGTAAGGAAAAAAAGAATTGTAACTCAGTCCTAATTCCCTTCTTGACCTACTCCCTGGGCAGAGCGGCAGTATATAGCTGACTTTTGGTATGTATATATTCACTACCTCACCCTTAATAATTGCTATAGGCCTTAGTGATTTGTTCTGATCTTTTATAAGTAAGAACAACCCCACAGTGTCCTGATAACTGAATCAGCATTTATAGTTTTAATCCTATTTTCAGTATAGTATCCATGATGACCTCTTGATACTGCTCTGACCCCATGCAGTGCTGCAGTGTTTCTCTTCCTTTGCTGTTCATTTAAAGACTACTATGGAACATACTGGATACCAGCAGCAGTGAAGGTCACTTGAACCCTGAAAAGCCCTTTCTCAAAGAAACATATTTGATACTTGATTTAATATGAAGAGGGTTGCTAGGAAAACAAGGATTTCTAGTAAATTTTAAGCAATATAAAACCAAAGCTATCTCTTTGGATATTTTCACTGTTGCACGAAAGACTCCAGGAAATATTTAAGGGTAGCACTACTCTAAATTTTGTAGTTTTCATAGGTGTTTGGATTTAAAACTCCTACAAAATAAACATTTTCAAACAGGCAGGTACTTACAAATTACTAGAGGGTTCACTGGCTTTTTGTTCTCTCGGTGCTATTCAGTATTTCTTTCACAGTGACTTGGAAAAAAAATGATACTATTATTTTGCTGGTAAACTTCAGAGGTGACTGTTGGAAGAAAGGACAAGGGCCAGGTACAAATTTATTATGGGATGATGAAAAATAGTGGCATCAAATAAAAGTGGGAAAGATCTCCCTTTACGCTGTGCTGATAAAATCAGTGCTAGAAAGTATTTCTGAGATGGCTCCAGGAAAATAGGCAGACACCAAGGAAGAAATGTAATTATTAAATGATAGTGAAACAAATCTCTGGTGTCAGGTGATCAGGCTTGAATGTTATGTTTGTTTATGATGCTGAAATATGACTCAGTCACAATAAACAATTCAGACCTGAGGTTAGTGTTGTAGCCACAGATCTATGTTCTTTTAGGCATGTAATCAGGGAGTATCTATTTTGACTACAGGGTTTTTGAAAGACTAGCTTATTTCTTGCAGCCTGATGCTAACTTTTAGTACATCCATTTTGTGGTGGGGTGAAAATCAAGATGGGTAACAAACCATTTTGAAACATCTGGCCATCAGAGGTACAGAAATTATGGAGTGTGGTATCACTGAGGATCAGGATAGTGATGCCTGAGGTTTCATTATTAATCCTCTCCTTTCCTAATTTGGCAGAATAACTAAAACAAACAACGGCTGCCACGGATAGGTTTGTCTTCGTGTAGTTTCACTAGCTAAAATCCAAGTGGACTTTAAGATTAATATTGCCTCACCACTTACTGTTCTTCAGCAATAAGTTTCACTGTTATTACAACTAAAATATTTTTAATTAACGTGAGATATTTTAGCTCTATAGTTACTGGCACTTCCTACTAATTCTAAGATGGATCAATAATGTAAGTCTATGAATGGAACATCATAGGTTTAAGGTGAGGGGGGAAAGCCCAATATGAATGTGAATTGTCTCTACTCCTGTTGAAACGTTTTTATGTGCCAGAATATGATGGTTTTGAATTCAGAGTTGGCAATACTCATGACATACTATCAAAAAAAGTGTCAAACCAATGTCCATTGGTTGTTAAAGAAAAGACTTAACTTGGAACATTTTAGTTTTCTTCCTTCTGACCAGGAGTCCATACAAAACTAGTATGTAGTAAATGTATCAATGAATAGCTGACAGAAAAGAAAGAAGTTTTAAGTAACATCTTGTCAATAACAAAAGGACACCTGGAAGGAAACAGATAAAGCCTTTATTAGAAACAAGGTTAAAAATAATTACATAAGGCAACAAAATGGACCTATGCTGATAAAATGGGTGATTACTGACAGTGACTCAGATGCTGATGATATAGACCGTGTCTCTCAGGCATAGGCAAACATCTAGGCCAAGATAACTTCCAGCTTACTCTTATCACATCAAATTAGCAGTAAAAAGTTTCCTGGTGATTCTCTTGTGCAAAGTAGAAAATGAGAGTCTGAAGTAGATAAGTAACTTCGGATTCAAATGAAAACTCTTGCAAGAAAGTTGTTGGAAGAAATTTTATTTTATTTTATTTTGTGTGTGTTAAATGTATTTTTACTTAACATCTTAAAGAGAGACCATTCTGAACATTACACAAGGGAAGAGTCAATTCATGTTACCTTGTTCAGGTGAATTTTATGGGGGGGAGGGAAAGAAGTCTGACAACTTGTGATGTTATTGCATGCTCTAGTATCTCAAAGCCTGATCAAGTTGTGTAAAGCAGCAAAAGTGGAAAAGAATTAACAGGCTGCAATACTCACAGTTATACACAGGAATATTTTGTACTTATTTATACTTATGAGATCAAGGCTATCATTCCATCAAAAATAACCTTAAGAGTTCTGAGTAATAGAAGCTGAAGAGCTGTTCTGCTCATGAGGCCCAGCCAAGTCTTCAAGCTTGTTATGTTTGGGAACAAAGTCTACTGGGAAATGCTGCAAGTATGAGCAGGGAGCACACAATTTAAAAATATACATGTATCTAAATCACAGTAAAGTATCAGGTCATCAGTAAAGGTCAGGTCATCTGAGCTGAACGTTTTACTTGGCCTGTTTTCAAGTACTATCACTTTTCCTTTATCTTTGCATGGTGGTAGGAAAGAATAGAAGTTTAATGTGAGATTTCTTCCCAATTTTGTGTACAAAAGTCTCCCAAAGTTGTGAGTCACAATAGTTAATGCACAAGCTGCTGCTTATTCATGCACAATGTCATAAGATGATGATACTTCTCACACCTTCTGAAAGGAAGGAGTGATTCTCTTATGAATATAGAATCCTTCATCAAAACCAATGGTCCTAGAATTCATAGAACACAATGACATTGTCTACGTCAATGAGCTGTCACTTGTTACTTCTTTTTATATCATTAAGGCAGGCACCAGAACCGCTCAGTCAGTGCTATCAACCACCTGCCCTACCCAAGTAATTACATCACTGCAGAACTGTTAAGAATAGAAGTCTTGATGAGGATGGAAGAAAGCCCTGAATGAGTTCAATGTTGCCAATCTTCTACTGTCATAGCTACTGACACGGGAAAGCATTCAAAAGGCAAATTTTGAAATTGTGAAAGTACAAGTCATAGTTTCAGCACAGTCTTACATACAGATCTAGAAATTTTCTTGGACAACTTACTTTAAAATTCTAGGGGGGGGTTGAAGACTGAAGGCTTGACTGCTTTTCTTAGACTTTAGCCATATGTTCTTTCCTTTGGAAATACCTACATGCAAAGTGGTGGTGCAACTCTAGAGATTCCCAAACTACTTTTAGACAGCACAGCAAAACTCAGTTTGATGCTGAGATGAAATATTATCCTGAGTCCTAAAAGAGAAGCTATGCTAGAACAGTGCCATACACAACTAGTGAACCCCACAGGTGTACCTAAGCTACCATTGGTCCTTGGTTTGCACTGCTTGTCACTTCTGACTGTGGGAGCTCTGTGGTGGGTTGTTTGCCTTGTGTAGGGATATCAGGACTTTTTCATGTTGTGAAACTACATCAAGGAGTGAATTAATAA
The DNA here is from genome assembly GCA_023055505.1 of Callipepla californica brunnescens. Taxonomy (NCBI): domain Eukaryota; kingdom Metazoa; phylum Chordata; class Aves; order Galliformes; family Odontophoridae; genus Callipepla; species Callipepla californica. The sequence continues at coordinate 2,696,125 of JALIRH010000040.1, forward strand.
CAGCTGAAGTGCTATCTTCCTCTTGTATGTTTCGTAGATAGCATCACAGTAACATTCCTCATTTTCTATGGCATTCTGAATATGGTTATATTACATTCTAGGTAACATAGATGGAGATTAAAAATCTCCCCGGGCATACAAGCTGGCCATCATAAAAGCATGTAGAAAATAGCTGATCAAAAGCTCTTCATGTGGTATAAAAGTTTTGAATGCGTTCTTTGGCAGGCGAGTAAGGGGTGGAAAAAAATCATGAATTTCATTTTTTGAATGTAATGAGAGCTAGCTCTACATTTTCTTATAGGTATCATAAGGAAAGAAGGAAATTAGGAAGAACAACAGTTGCTGCTATTATTGCTGCACTTCTTTGAAGTTATAGACTCTATTAATATCCAAACAAAGCATGTAGAAACAGGATGATGAGGATAAAAATAGTGCTGCAAGTTTAACTGAAATCAGATTAATTTTGAAGTCCAGTGCTCTGAATTAGAAGGAAGATAAAACAGAACAAAGCCACCCAGTGACCATGGTATTTGATGAGAGAACAGCTTGTATGAAACAGCTATAATCTGATAATCGGAATTAAGTATAGCATAGCATTTACTTTTATAGATCCAGAGAATATTGCAATAAATAATAAATATGAAGACTACATTTTTTTTTGTTGTATTTTGTCCTAAAATACATAAAGATCCATACCCACTGGTAATGATAGTAAATGAGACAGTAGTTCAAGATATAAGTTTTCTGTTTAAAGGTGAACAGGAATCAGCTGAGACTTCTTGAAATGCATAGGCATGAGTAATTCAATAGGAAAATCCTCAGTGCATTACTTTCTAAATGAAGTTTGATCTGTGCCAGTTATACTTTGTCAATCTATACAGAGTTATGCTATCTAAATACCTCAGAACTGAGTCTGCAGTGATACATTTATTTCACAAGCATTAATTTCATTCTTGAAACGATTGCAGAGTGTGTTTTTTCCCTTTTCTTTCAGGTTTGAAAGTTGCTAGTGGCCTGAGACCTTACGTGTTAAGGTTCATCTCAAAACATATTTTATGGTTGAGTTATTGCACGCTATTCATTATAAATCCTTAATTTAACATTTCTGACAAAACCTTAACTCTAGCTTGTTGAATGACATTATTTATAATTATGAGAATTTAAAGATTTCAGCTGCAGCTGATGGACAGTATAAGCAAACAACCACCAGCAGTGAGTGAGAAGAAACTAGAAGCAGAGCTGGGTAAATATACTCAAAGGAGCCTGATGGAAATTTTGATAGGAAAAAAATCGAGAATATTTCAGACTATAAATAAATACCACCTTAATTTCCTTTTTGAGTGGAACAGAATAAAGAGTCACAATACCATTGCACAGTCCTCCTCTCCCTTTATATAAAAAGCTTTTGAGACACATCCAGAGAGATGCGGGATGTGTTTAAACTAGAGACTGATGAGTGACTCATCAATGAGATAAAAATAAGTTTAAACTGAGAAACAGGAGCTGAGAGGAATGGGGTTAGCAGTGAATAGCAGACAGTAAAATTAAGAGAAGAAAATAATTAATAAAAAGAAATTACTGTTACCAAACATGTATTTCCTTTCTAGCACTCCTGCCTTTGCCAAACATTAGCTAGTATGTTGCTAAATACTATTACCTTTAAATGTCAATAGAAGGTTTATCCTTCTATTTATCTTTCACTTAGTTAATCAGTGGAAATTTTGAATGTCAACAGATTTGCACAATAGGGTTCATCACATCTTCTATCTCTTATTTTAGTATCGAATTGATCCAGCTCATCCTAGACCTGTACCTTTCAGGTTAGTAATGTAATTTGAATTAGTGGCCATCTATGACTTTGAGACTGAAATGAAAAAAGTGCTGCACTGGCACAGTCACAGTACTAGTGTGACTCTTGTTCATGCACTTGCCTTTGGAGTAACAGGTAGGGAGGTCCATACGAGGTCCACAAATGACTTCAGTGTTGTCAGTGTGAGTGAACAGCATCACAGAAAACTGAAGTTCCACTGAAGAGCTGTGTTAGCTCCTAAACTGGGGCTGAAGTCCATTCTCTTTTCTATTTGTAAAGTTAGCATCACCTGAATTTCAGCAGAGCTGTAACAAGAAAGGTTGAGCCCGTAACAATATTTCAGTGATAGCTCTGGGAATCAGAAGGATCCTAGCTGATATAAAACTTGATTTTCTTATCATCTGAAGGAAGTAAATGATACTTGTGATGGTTCATGGTTTAACAGAAGAGGAAAAGAAAGTGCTGTCTGTATTTAGATGCTCACTGTACTGGTACTGATGTGAACACAGTAAGTGAGGATCAGATTTTTGTACATTTGGGTTGCTGATTATCACTTGATTTTTCTTCTTGTTGTATTTCTGTTTAGGAATATAAGAAGATTCTAATTCAAATCTATTTTTTGGTATATCACGCAAATCTGTGACAAAAGGCTTTCTGGAGCCACTTGGTCATGTCTCTAAGTCGCTTGGAAATACTTCAAATACAGAGTTACAGAATTGTAGGGTCTGGAAGGAACCTCTAGAGAATCATCTAATCCAATCCCCCTGACAAAGCAGATCCCTGGAACAGGTTGCACAGGTAGGCATTCAGGTGGGTTTGGAATGCCTTCAGAGAAGAAGACTCCACCACCCCTCCGTGCAGCCTGTGCCAGTGCAGAGCACTGTGAAGAAGTTCCCATGCACACTTGTGTGGAACTTCTATGCCTCAGTTTGTGACCATTTCCCCTTATCCTATCACCACCCACTGCTGAGAGGAGTCCAGCCTCATCCCTTTGCCTCCTGCTCCTTGGGTATTTATTGACATGGATCAGATTCCCTCTGAGGTTTCTTTTCTCTAGGCTGAACAGGCACAGGTCACTCAGCCTTTCCTTGTAGGAGAGGTACTCCAGGCTCTTTATCATTTTTATGGCTCTCTACTGGTCTTTTTTGAGGAGATCCCTGTCTTTTTTGTACTGGGGAGCCCAGAACTGGACACAACACTTCAGGTGAGGCCTCACCAGGTCAGAGTAGAAGGGCAGGATCACCTCCCTTGGCCTGCTGGCCTTGCTCTTTTTAATGCTCAGAGCTCCTCTCCAGCAGGTCATCCCACAGCCTGTACAGCTGCATGTGGTTATTTCTCCCTAGGTGCAAGACTCTACACTTGCTCTTGTTAAACCTCATCTGGTTCCATTCTGCCTAACTCTCTAGCCTGTCCAAGTCTCGCTGAATGGCAGCACAGCCTTCCAGCCACTCCTCCCAGCTTTATAAAATCAGCAAACATTCTGAGGGTAGATTCTATCCTCTCATCAAGGTCATTGAAGAAGATGTATAGGACTGGACCCAGCAATGACCCCTGAAGAACACCACTCTGTGCTGCCAGTCACAACCATCTGCACTCTGCCAGTCAGCCAGTTCTCAACCCACCTCACTGTCCAATCATGTATTCCACACTTCCTCAGCTTCATATGTAAGTCTTATATATGGCAAAAAGATTCATACCTAGACTAGAAAAATAAATTCACGATTGTGATGAGTTTTTTAGTTTCAGTTCTACTCCCTAAGTATTTTTACAGGTATTCAGTTTATCACCTCTTTTATGTACTTATGACTCTGAATAGTGCCAAGGAATCTGTTTAGTGAATACTGTATACTCATTTCAATAGCACAGTTCATACAGAGTCTTGTGTAAGACGAAACAAGTATTTCCATGTGTTGACCACCACACTGATTTCAATTCTTGTCTTTGTCCACTATTCTCAGAACTCTGTTTCTAGCAGAAACCAAGTTACTGGTGTTTAATTATATTTTAGTTACATAATTTTCCATTTTAGTTCTGTAGGTGCACATTTTGTGACTTATCTGTCTGCAAATCCACACTCCTCTTCATGCTTTCAGTTTAGCATTTAAAATGCTTTCAAGACTTCTCAAATATTATCACCTTCTTGGAAAATACAATGTATGTGCCCTTACTTGGTAGACCAAATAGCTTTCTTTCTCCATGTTGATTTTTTTTTTCGTTTTAATATTCACCAAAAAGCTTTATTTAAGCCTCACACAGAAGTGTGCAATATACCTTGCTGGCTTTTCTCAACAGATATTCTGATCTTCTTAGTTCAGTGGGGAATTACACTCTTGATGATTCCCCAGAGGCTTCTAGAGCTTGATTTTGAATTCTTCAGACCAGAGAGTTTTATTGACTTCAGTGTAAAATCTAAGCAAAGCCTACTTCTGCCCCTACTTGGGCAGAAAAGTCTTCACCCTAAAAATATCCATGAAAGCTGTTCCCTAACTCCAGAAATCGCTAAGCTCCATGGGTCTTCATGAAAGCACTTCATATCTATAGTTTTTTGTAAATAATACTGCGTCTTAGTATTGACCAGGCTGACTACAGGCATCTGTCTCACATCTAAATTTAATCAGAAGCAAAGATAAAATTTCTCTGCTGCCTTTGTTAGTTCTAGCCTTTATTACAATCAATATATTTTGCTGTGGGAGATACAGGTTAATACTGAAGAGCTGTTCTCAGAACAGGCATAGAAGATAGTACTTCTTTGCCAGGATGATTGCTTTGAACTGTCAGGCCATAGACGCTTCTCTCAGTCCATCCCACTTCTCTATTTTTTTCTTGATTTCTACCTTGCTCAGTGGCTTAGGTGCAACGCAAGGCAATGATGCGTAAGTAGAAATTAACTTATCTCTTGACTCCTGATTTCTCTGATTAATTGAAACCTGTGTATGTGAGTTAAAACTGAATCTGTCTACAGTGATGGAGTGAAGCTAGAGCAATGTTTTATCTGTGGGGAGTGTTCGACTCTAGTGCCAGCTGCACTAACACCACTCAGGAATTGTATGAGGAGAGACAAGTTAAAAGGATAAGTCAGGTAACTATTGTCATTTGGGAAACCAAACACGTAGATAAGTAGAGCATTAGTATTTCTTCAAAATCAAAAGGTAATAGCATTTGCGAAAGGAATTCCTTAATGGCAATTGAATGCAGGAGAAAATATCCATGGGTTATTGAAGGTGATGAAAGACTGCAATATGCTGTATAATTCACTTTCCTCATTTTGTTTCATTCTTATCTCAATGTCAAACAGAGAGGATGTAAATATTGTCCCCTATGTGTTGTTTTGAACACATACACACATTTTACATCCCCTATTTTTCTTTTAATGCTTCTGACCCAGTGATAAGCAAGATAATGAACTACAAAATAAAAATTACCAAATAATTTGAGTAAGTCCAATTATGGCTAACATTACTAACTGATTTTAGTACGAGTTTTCATGCTATTTTTTTTACATTTAGAATTCATAGTCATCCTAAGGGGAATTTTAGCTATGCTGAGAAAGTCAACTTGACAATTATGAGCAATTATTTGGGCATAATGTTGTCAAAATTTGCGTAGGACACTATTCCTAATACAGTTTCCTGTATTTCCTGTAATGTCACTTGCTTATTGTCTATATCAATTTTTCCAGATAAAAAGTGTACATAGACAGGTATGTAGCCCTTCTTAAATATTTTCTATCTCTAGTCCTCCAATAATTCTCTACTGAAATAATTCCCAGAGTACCAGTGCTGATACATGTTTATTGTTGAAATGAGCTCTTCTTTTTCATAGAAAAAGTACTTGAGATTACGCGTGTTGCAATAATTTGACAACATAGTGAAGATTTGTGTTCCTATATCTTTCTTAATTATCCTTCCTTAATTAAAAAAATACTAGTTTCATCCCATTTCTTAATGAAATTGAGTTCTTCATTTTCATAAGATGCTATATCTTACTGTGATATGCAGATTACCAAAGTATATAAAAATGTATATAATTATATGTATAAACAGAAAAGTTATCTTAAATTCTCGAATTTGTCTAAGACTAAAATGAAGTTTCTTTTTGCCTAGGAAAATACTGTGTTAATCTACTGTAGAAGAAATTTGTAGTAGCAGTAATTTGAAATGCTCAAAAAGAAAATAATGTAATCAAGAAACACAATATAATCATTACTTCTCAAATTGCTGGAGATATTTAAAATATTTGTAGTAAAATGTTAGTATTTACAACACTGTATTAGATATCTAATTTAAATATTTATAAATACTTAATGTTTAATGCTTAGTTAATATATTTAATATTTAATTAGAGTATTTGCTGATCAGCTCTGCTGAGTGTGCAGAAATTTGTCTCGTATTTTCCTGGGGTAAATATTTAATTTAGTTTCTTTCTTTACTTTCTCAGATTCTAAGGCTTTAAATGGAAAGTATGCAACCAAATTGAAATTGCAAAACCAGAAATGTACTCGCCTCCTCTTCTTTATGGGTTTTAGGACTACACAGAAAAAGTTATCTATCTACATTTTCACTAGAAATGCTTCTACCTTAAATTCTGCTTCAGGGCCTAGCTAGCATTGCTCAACTTTGAGTATATAAAGAATGCTGAAGAATCTATAACTGGATTCAGTTCCATGCCTTTTTTTTTTTTTTTTTTTTTTTTTGGTCCCAAATCCAGCCAGCAACTCTGTGATTGAGTGTTTTAACGTACTCTGATGAGGAGTCTCCCTTTGCAGTTGTCACAGTCATTCAAGATGATTGTTGGAATGGTGTCCAGACTCTGGATGGCACCAGGCAACTTGAAGTGATGGGGTCTTATGGTATGTGAGCCCAGGCTGTGAGGAGAGCCCTCTCCAAGCCCTTGCCACAAGGAGTAAGCAACATGAATTGCTTCAGAACTGACTGGAGCTGAGAGGGTTATGTCATTTGATCTCAGATGAGTGCCCTAACCACTATACTATAGATTCTCTCTGGTCTAGTGATTTTAATTATTCTGCTTTGTGCCATATTTGGCAGGAGTATGCTGTCTGCTGCACTCTGCCATCGGCCTGCTTGCAGCCTCCCAAGCACATGGGTGACTGCATTCCTTTTATTCTCTTATCTCTAAGTCTCTCCTCATATATTACTTCTGTTCTTCACATGGAGAAGGGATGCGCTGAGTTTTGTAGCTGCTGACTTGCTGCTTAGGACAAGATCCTATGTTTCAAATAACTCTACTTGAGGTTCCTTTGTTTTCCATGGCATGCATGGAAGGCTAAGGTAGTATGCCAACACTACAGCAAGTGTGACTTTAAAGATGAATGGAGAAAACAGAGAGAAAATAAAATGAAAGTAGGAGTAAGAAGGTCTCAACATTGTATAATCTAGATATATACACTGCTAATATGTTTTGTTATTTTTTTTTTTAGCACTTCAGACTGCCATGGCAGCCATCTGCTTCTGTTGCATTTCCTGAAATCTGTTTGTTCTGAGACACGTGAGTGTGAATGACAGTTTTTACATATTAATTCTAGAAAACTAGTAGAATAAGTATAATCCATGTTTACAAGTGTGTTGTTTAAGTGATATCAAAGAGTAAACTCAAAGCATAGGGCAGTTTACAGTTCTCATAACATATGGTAGCAAAGTACTCATTAGAATTCTTGCACTGTTTCTGCTTTTCAAAAGTATGTAAACTGTAAAAATGCATGATAGACAAGCTTTACATCTTGGGCAATGTGTGATTAAATTATAGCAATTTAAACTAAAACACATGAATTACCATTTTCGGATGTTATTTGCTAAAAATGTCTTCTTTACTTTGTGTGTTATATATGCTTAGTTTGAAATGCATACATAATATCTCTGTGTCCTTAATCCACATCGTATGGTTCTTGTACTTGAACGCAGTAACCAGGAAGATAGAACACATAGGTGAAGAACTACAACCAATTTCCAAATAAATAGAAGCAATAGGAATGTCTTTCACAGGGAGACATCTATGGAAAACCAACTCGGAGTTCTTACACTCTCCATACACATACACACACACACACACTCACACACGCACACACAAAATCAGTCTGTTTGTCTGACATCTCTAAATATCAGATTGCAGTAGCACATTTTATTTTCCAGCTAAACATGTATTGAAATACAGGGAGCCTGGCTTCTTTCCAACACACATTTTTTATTAAAGACAGCAGAGAAGCAATTACTGCACTAAAAATGGTTCTTGAGAGTAGGACAATATGAGTTTTGTCCAGTATTGATTAACACAGCGAGTTTTCACTAAATACCATATTCCAAGAACTCACTCTGCTTTGAAGTCTGAAAATACTGAAAAAAAGGAACATAATTTCTGAGAACTGCAGGAAACTAGGTCAAGGACTGATTGCAACAGAAATTACTGACATAAGAGTATACTTTTTCCTAAATAAATAATGTGCTTTCAGATACCAATAACTGCTAAATAATGAAGAAAGCACAAGCAAGGCAATTCAGCTCAACAATTAAAACGTACAATGGAAAATACAATCCATACTGCACATATATAACATATATACATACAATTTATATAATCTTTAAGTCTTATTTTATGGAAGTAGAATGTCTTCTTCCTTTAGGACATGTAATCCAGTCATTCAGACAGAGATGTTTCTTGATGAATTTCCCACTTTCTATATGCTTTTTCAAGTATATTTGAATGTGTATTTTTTTTCCATATGAACCTCTCATATGTGCTTGAACAAACACGTGAGGCATTCAGTTGACATATAAACAACATATAAATGTATCTTGGAGGAGTGAAGTCTAATTTTAACTTCTTTATAGCTACTCATATTTTCAAACAACTAAAATTCACTATTCTAGCAGTAAGATTCTATTTGATTCTACATTTGCATACTAATGGACGAAAGTATTTAAATTCCTACAGATATCTATTGCTGGCTTGATGCAGCCCAGCTGGTCCCTGTTAAAAACGGTGATTAGAAATTAATATAGCTATCCCATGCATTCACAGCTTGAGATTTGTAATATATAAAGAACAATCATTCCTAAAGGGGCCTTGCTTGTGAATGCTGCATTTAATTAATGCCCAAGGGAAAGAGCAGAAGAGGAGGAGGAAAAATACTGCAGCTGAATTTATTCTGCAATTGTAGCGACATTAAACACTGCATGCCAGATTTAATGGCATGTATTCATCTAGCTAGCAGAGTGTCTTATTCAGAACAAATAGTGCTGTCTGCCTTCAAGAGACCAGGATTCTGAAATGAATTTAGGAGTGCGGAGTAGATTTGTTTTATTTTCTCTATTGACTTATACTAGGTCTGCCATCACAAGCTCTTCCACATATGTAGTTAGCTTTGTGTCTGGGATATAAAGAATTTTTTTTCACTTGTGGCATGTCTTTAGCTTTGTGATGAGGAGGATGCCACACAGCAGCAATCTGTGCGAGTCATACCAGTCATTTAAGTTGAGACTGACACTTTCTTTTAGTGCCTGGCTGCTACTAGTATGTGTGAGAAGGTGCATGCAACAGCTACAGAAAGATCAAATGCACCAGTAAATTGAAGTAAAAGATTGGAATCCTCATGTGCATCCTAAACAAACGGCTCTGCATTAAAAACAAAGATTTTAATATTGTTGCAGAAATTAAAAATGTAAAACAAATATATAAGAAGCCAATGCAATGCTAATCTACCATATAATGTTTTATTGTCCATTAGCAAGCACTTTCATACACATCAAAGATTACCCACTGAGATAATCCCAAAACAGGCTCTGTTTGGACTAGAATTTGCAGTGAGAGGAACATGGGAAGACCACAGTAAGATCAAGTCAGATCCAACCTGCTCAGATGTGTCTGCTGTTTGGCAAACCAGAAGAGAAGCTCCAGACAAAACGGGCAGGTGTTCAGAAATTGCACCTTGTGTCCACTGCCTCTTGTCCTAGCATCTGACACAACCAAAAACAGCCTGGATCTGTTCTCTTTACACTCACCCTTCAGATATTTATACATATTGATAAGATCCTCCCTAACATTTTATTTATTTATTTCTGCTTATTCTTTTTTCAAATCTTGTCTGCTAATTGAGGTTTAAACAGAACACTAACCGCAAAGGTTCTTTCATCTCAGCAAGAGCATATTTTATTGACGTATAAAGTAACTGTAAGCATTCAGGCCCAAAAATGTACAACTGGTAAAATCTTCCCTTAAGAAATAAGGTGAAATAGTGTACTGTTATTGCAGCAATACAATTTCAAAATACAGGTACAAAAAGAGTAGCAAGTGTTAACTCTCAGACTATAATGTTGTTCTGTTTAATCTTTACCATTTGAACTATGAATAGTGTAAGAACACAAATGATGGGAAAGTGCTAGGTATAAAACAGTACACAGAGAGACTGAGCTCCTGATGTGAGATGCTTGGGTTCCATCTTTTCACTCTGTTTCCTCCCATCCAGGTCTGCTGTGGACTTCTTGGACCAGGCAGGAGCACTGAAGGGTAGTGCCCATGGAGGGCTCCTCCCAGCCTAAAGTTTTACTATAATCTTCATTTTTCTGATCTGCAAAACTGGGCAGCAGCTCTCCTGCTTTGTAAGGAGCACCCAACAGTGTGCAGGGCAATGGAGATGGCTCAAGGCCATTGGAAAATCCCATGGCTTTCTGCCATGCTGTGAGGCATCCTCTCCCCATGGTCACCAGCCATGTGCTCACCTAGGTGTGAGATGCTTTACCTTGACTGACATCATTCACATTAAATGGCTGAACTATGGGTACTCACTTGTAGCAGTGGGCACCTCTGGAAGACTTTTCCCAAGGCCACATGTCTTTGGAAAAGTCTTGCTGCTAACAAGGCAGCTTCAGTGTCTGGCCTCTTGCAAGCTGCAGGGACTTAATCTTATTCCTAGGTTGCAGTTCACTTTATATGTTTGTAGACGTCATGCCCAAAGACTTTTGTCTTTTATGCATAGTTTCAAAGCAGGTCTACCTGAGCAGTATTCAGTCTGAAGCAATATGTTGGTGTTGGCTCTTCTCCCTGTTTGGGAAGGTTATGGTAAGTTTGCTTTCCATCTCAAGATGTATTTACAGTGTAGCTAAAGCATTCTTCTACTTGTTTCAGGGCTTACAAACTAGTTTCGAATTTCTCCTTCAAGATTAATGCAAAGATAGCATGGAGTGACATCCAGCTTCAGGGAAATTATCTGTGCCACAGAGTTAAAGATAAAATACCTGTGTGCACCCTTATCAAAGATCCCTCCCACAGCCTAGAGCCTGCACTGAGCTCTGCGTTACCACAGATTCGCTTGCTGTCTTTGTGAGCTGTACTTGTATCTTTGCTGCAGTATAAAAATATCCTCAATGTCAGCTTTCAGAAGCCATCTGCTTCCTGCAGTAGAGAATGAGTGTTTGGGATTGGGATTCTTGAGAATAGTTATCTTCACACAGTGGTGACTACTTTGGTTCACTACTTAAGTCTGTGGGCTGCTGTAGATCCCTTGCTCTTCTAAAAAAAAAAAATTGATATTTTTTTTCTCCTGTTTCTCCTTCAACAAAACTGCTAACTCACAGGCCCTGATGTGGTATGGTGCAGAAGACAGTGCTGTGATTCATTCAGGCAATAACGCTGACAGTCACTCAAGAAGAACGCTCATTGTGCCTGGGATTCTAGACCTTGTATCTCAAACACCTTTAAAGCTTCAGGTTACCACAGAGTAACTCTGCTATTTTTCATTTGCTTTTGGCCAGCTAGCATTAGCACTTTCTATAATATATCAAAAACAAAACAATGTGTTAGCAGCACTATAGAAGTGTCAGAAAGGGAGGCTTATCAGCACGAGAGAGAAAAAAAATTGTACTGACAGACACTTGGAAAAGAGAGCAGATAGCTATACATAATTGCTGAAAGTCTCAGTTGTGACGTCACCCTCAAATAACCGTAACGCAGTGGCAATGAGATATCTGAGCTTAAAGTACAATCAGACCATTTCTGGACTTGTATTAGTTGTGTTCTGCATTTGTCCTGTGTTAGAAGTTAATAACTTTTTGGTGGCTTTTAGTGGAACATTTCCCCATTTCTTTTCTGAGATATGCACAGTCTTACATAGAGATAATGCATCAGGAAATGGCAAAGCCTCTCTGAAATTCTGTTTTTTCTTTTTCAATAAGCCTTAGTAGTTCTAGTAAAAGAACAATAGCATAATAGAAACAGTGTATATTCTCTGCAGGGAATGCTAAAAGAAATTTAGTGCTCTAAATTTCATGTTTGTTTGTTTTTATTATTTTTTCCACAAAAAGCAGTAAGACATCTGCTATATTCTACTTGTCTAATACAGCTATGAAATTTGGTCTTAAAAGAAGTCATTTTCATTCCAATAGTCCTTTTGTAATTCCTGATCCAACATCGCTTGCAAGGAAAAGGAATCCATTCCTAATCTGTAGGACCTGTCTTTTTCTGTATGCAATCACTTTTTTCTCTAGGTTTCAAAAGAAATAGGACAGGCAACTACACCACTGAGATTCCCTCACTCAGAAACTTTATTAGGAGAGGAAAGCTATTGGTATTTCCTAAACATACTGAGAAGTTAGGTAATATTTGTGCAATTGTTGTGTATATGTTAGTACTCACCTTCTGCCATATCAAGTTGTATCTCAAAATAATTGTTTATCAATTGTGGATCATTTGTATAGCATCTGGAATGCTATGTTCTCTTACATTTCTGCATTATTCTGAGGCTTAAATGTTACTTTTTTGATGGCTTCGTCAACTTTTGTAGACAAAAGTAGAGGAATTTGACATGACACAATATAACTGAGTGTAATCAAAAAGACACCTATGCATTAAAACTCTTCTCTTCCAAACAGAAATAATCTATTTTTCAGTGCACAAATATCTGCTCAAAAGAAAGAATAAAGGGAAGAAAGGAGGATGAACAGCTTTTAGCTTTGACTGTCAAATAGTGAGGTCCATAGTAACAGATGTTGACTTAAGGGATTGATTTAAGCTCACCTGCCACTCTTTAAGTCTTCACAGAGAGGATATAAATATGTATTATTGTCACTAGGTGATTGTATGAACTTGCATCTACATGCTTCGATGCAAATGTCTTATTCATCTGTTCAGAGGAAGCGTAGCACAAACAGCTGAGAGGAATTTCTGAGCATTCTCCATTGAAACGGGATCCGGCATTCTCACACATTAAATTAAAAAAAAAAAAAGACAGAGCAAGTGACATTTCTGAACCAAGAGGTATCGCTCAGGAGATAAATTAGAGGGCTGATTCTTGATTAATTTCTGTGCTCTCCTCTCTTTTCAATATTTCTTGTGTAGGAATGCCTACACGGTTTCCTTTTGAAAAGGGGCAATTTGACTGATTAAACCAGGCTGCTGCACTTTAAATATGCAACCCGTTACCACGGCAACAGTTTTACTTTGACACACAGCTTATCTTGTTTTAAGGAGTGCAGCCTGTTGTTATGGCAATTTGGAACGCCACTGTTTTTTTTCCTCCAAAAGAAGCACTACTCAAGGTAATAAGCCCCCCAGTTAAAATGAGTTCAGTAATTAAAAAGCTAAAGTTGATTTAAAATCGTGTAGAATGGTGTCGTTTCTCACATTTAAGAAACTAAACTTGACTGGAACAGAGGAAAAAAAAGAATCCAAGTTCATGAAGAAATAAAGAAGGATTCTGTTTCATACCACCGAAGGTAAGGGTATATTGTAGATGCGTTTTTTTAACAGATGAATTTTCATTTGTTAATTCGCTATGTTTTCTGCCTCATGAAAAAACACATTACTTCCTGTTTACTTCCTGTTTTGCAGATTTCTTGAGGAAAAAAGTTTAAACACATGGCTATAGAAGGGCTAATGGAAATTACCCCTTAAAGCTCTTAGTCTTCCAAGCAAAAAGAGTATTCTTACAGAAATTTCATTAACGGTAACAGAAAATGATCAGACTTCTACTCTGTAACAGATATTTCAAAATACAAAAGGAAAAAAAAGAGAAAAAAAAACTACCACAAAACACCATTATGTAAGTATCCTAAGTGTATGGTGCTCTTCCTAATGCTGCACTTTGCATTAGACACTAAGTGATCCTGTTGTCACAGACACGTTGAAAGAATCCCTAGACTTTGATCTGCAGAAATATTCAATTCATGTTTAAGCAAGAGCTGCAGTGGTACAGGAAATGGAGAGAGATCTGAGAGACTCCCAACCATCCGAAGTCTGGGAACAAAAAGAAGTGAACAAGAAACTTCAGTCCAATTATCCAGTCCCAAATAAAAGAAGTAGAAGAGCTCTCTGCATGAGGTAAGCTCAGTTAGAGTACACCTGCTGGAGCTGAAACAATTTTCTGATTAGATATAACTATAACCATTTCAGGAAGAAAAAAAAAAAAAAAAAAAAAGGATGGCTTTCACTCATGAGTTGCTCAAGTTCTAAAACAGATGAATATTAGTCCTATTTCTTCTTTTCTAATGGCAAAACAATTTAAGACTTGACCAAGGAAAAGTGGTCAGTGGAAAGAGAAACAAGACTCCAGATACATCTGCATCTCTTTTCATCCTCTTCTGTTTTTAACTAAGCCTTCTCAACTCAAGGACTCCTTACATCATAGAAGGTCTTCAGTAGAATCCAGGAAGGACAAATTCCTTATTGTCATCTGCCACCAAATACAAAAATGTTTTTTTGTTTTATTTTTTCTGCAAGGGTGCCATCCTGGCATTTAATTTCTGTTCCATATGCAGCATAACCTTGTTCTTCAAATCTTTTTCAAAAACATTAGAATTTGTTTATTGTTTTCACTTGATGATTCAAATCTTTCGGTATGCTGTCCCCAGTAACACCAGGAGTTTGGGCTTTTTTTTGTTTATGTGTCCTTTGCTCATGTGGGATATGGGCTCATTTGCAACAGAGAGACAGTGCAAGAATTTTCTTAAGTGGGACTTCTATTTTTCTTCTCTGCCAGCTTTATTGATAGCATCCTGTGGTCTTTTGTCCTCGGTATAGAATTTGATTTAGATTAAAATGTCCCACTTCCTGAGATTCTCGGTACTCAGGAAGGTATTGACTTAACTTTCTGCTGCAATTCTGAGATTTGAAATTTCATAATAGAAAAACGTTTCTCTAGAAGAGAGGAAGTGGTCCAGTGCAAATACAAGGGCGAACCTCTTGGGGATGTTGAGGCTGTTTACATACATCTCCTTTTAAAGTGCTTAGATCTCCTTATATTTGTTATAAGACTTTAAGTTTGTGGGTTAAATATTGTCTAAGAATATTTCCTATAGAATTTTATTTTGATCAGGTTTGGGAAATTTTACCTGAAGTATCTAAGGGCTTCACTTATTCATTAACTTATTTAAATGGTTTAAGTAATACTATACGTGAAGTTTTCAGTGTTCCCAACAATACTTCTTTATTATTTTTTTTTATTTTTTATGCTACTCTTTCAGTCCTTGCTTTGACAAAGATATTATTAGTATATGAGATTTATCAACTTTGAAATTCTTCCATTAGTAACATTTTTCTACAATTAAATAACCCTTAGATGTGATATTTGTAAAGAAGTTTATAAACAATGTTGTAGATATATTAGAAATAATGCATATGACAGAATTACTTCCCAAATGGACTTTTTGGAAAGCAAGCATGAAAAGAGGTATTTTCAGATCAAATCTGAATGCTGTGCCTCAGGCCCCTCTCTTCTTTTCACTAGCATCAAAGTTGCTTTGAGTTTTCCAATTATTTTCCTTAAAATACTGTCTTGCTTTAATGTGTCTTTTTCCCTCTTTTCTGTGGCTTTTTTCCCCTCTGATAACTATCAAGAATCATAGCAGCTATTATTCCAGTCTTGTCTCCTTTTTTTGGTGTCTGTGAATTTAATTTCTTTCAGAGTTTGTATCTTTGAGAGCCATATTCCTTCCAGCATTCTGCCTCCTTGTTTCTTTCTTTTTTTTTTTTTTCCACTCTTGCTGATGAAATGTGAAGACAAACGTTTCAGATGTTCCTTTCTTTTCCTTTAAGAAAATCTCATTTGTTGCAAGGAGCGTGATTTTGAAAAGAGAATGGAGGAGCCATTTTTTGTACTTCAAACTTCCACAGGAAGGGAAAAAAGTCAGTCTGAATCTGTTCAGCATGATCTAGCTTACAGGATACAGCTTATCTGGCTGCCGTGACAAAGGTAGTATGTGCTCCTAAATGTCTTTTGACTGTCATTTTATGGGTGGCTGCAAAAGTGGGTGGGGAGAATGTTTTCCATTTGCCTGAGACCTGCATAAATCTGAACTATGAAATCTGAGCAATGAACTCTTAAATGAAAGAATAAAACCATGATCAGCTTGGACAGGATACCAGCTTTTATGTGTTTATGTGATTATGTGATAATGTCAGCATTAGCTAATTAGGGCTATGAAGTTGAGGATGATGATCTTCTGTTTCCAAGTATATAGAAGGTACTCAGAGACATGGGTGAGGTTTGTCCACATGTGCCTTTGCATCCATGGACTAACTGAGTTTGCCCAGGGCCATGGGGCAGGAGAGCAGTAGCAAAGTAAAGTAAAAGAGCTAGTGGGACTAGCACTCAGCAGCTGCCCAGGCTCTGCTCTAGGCAATGAGCCCTTCAGAACCTGATGTTTTCAGTGTCACCCCAATCCCTGACCTTTCCCTGACTGTCAAAAAAAGCCGGTTTGAATTGCAGAGGTATGCCACTTTCCAGTAGCTACATAAGCACTCTGGAGAATGCAGTTCACATTGAACATCTAAGGAATGCTTCTCATGGTTACACATAGTGAACAACAGTTCCTAAACGTCACATTATTTGTCTAAGCTATGTACATCAGCTTCATGCACTCCTCAATGGAAGATTTCAGCAGTATGACTATTCCCTCTCAAATTAGATTTGCTTATTATTCTTGTCTCCAGAATGTTACTGCAACCTTTCTAATTTCTTTTTTATTTTCATTCTTTTGGTCCTGTGCTTTTGTCTTACATCCTTTCTTTTCTGCTTTGCTTTGCTTTTCATTTTTCAGCAACAGATTCAGGAATTTAGCACGCTACAGATAAGGTTATTAAAATGCCATTTAGTAAGGCAATACAGGGAGATCAACAAGAGATAATAGAAGGAACATACTTTACTCATTTGTTCAACAGACAGTTCATTGCTGCCAAATTCAGGAACAGTTTCTAACAAGTCTGTGTATGATTTCTGTTTACATCCACCAGCTGTGGGATGAAATCAGTAGATTTTTATCTCAATCTTACAAATTCTTCTAATTTATCTTTTCAAGGCTACCATACAGTACAGTCAAATAATAATTAAACTATTTTCTTAAGCTAAGGAAAACAAAAACTAGAAGGTGTCCACGATAAAGTAAAATAAAAAAAAAAAAAAACCACCTTCATTTCTGATTCTTATTTGTGCTCACATCTTAAGATCATTACAACTGATGTAGATGATAATTACCATTATCACATTCTCTAACACTGTCACAAATGCTTACCTCACTAGTAAGTCTGCATGCCCCCTAGCAATTACACTGAATAAAATCCAATTGCAGAAGGAACGCTGGTGAGCATGACAGAGCTACAGCAAATTAAAATGGCATTTCAAAATTTTGCTAGATTCCTTCTACTCAGGTTAGTCTAATTACTCAGCTTGTTCTCATTACACCCTTTGATGTGAGCGTTTGATGGGTTGCTGCTGTGTACATAACCACACTGAGCTGGCAGCAGTTAGCAGTTGCTTTATGAGGAATTATTTCCATAAAGAGGGAAAAACGAAACCTGTGCAAAGTAAAGGTGGACACTATAGAAGCGGAGCCTCAGATCTCACTTTTGCAGTTCAGTTAGTCAGCATGGAAAACCAAGTCTGACAAAACCCAAACTATTGGGTTTTTGGGTCAGGCAGAATGTAGTCAATATTACTGCTCCACTTTGAGACACCAGCTGAACAGCAGCACCTAATTTCAGATTATTCTGTGCAACTCAGGATCAACCTGGATAACTATTTTAAGTAACAGTTTTGCCTGTTTATTTGAAAGTTGTTTTTTTTTTGTTTTTTCTTTTTTTTTTTTTTTAATAACAGGATATTAGCAAAGGTACAGCTTGAAACTTTATGTGGGCCAGAGCTAGCTAAATAAGCAGGAACAGTTTTTAACTACTCTAGAAACTTGCTGCATCAGCTGTACACTCTGCAAAAGTCTTTGGATCAAGAGAGCACTGTGCCTGCAGCTTCAGCCATCTCCGTCCTGCACAACAGAATGATTCTCCGGGGGCACTTGGCTTTTGTGTCTCTTGTACAGAGGTGATGTCTCTTTTTCTCATTGCTTTCTGCTCACCCTCCCATTAACACAGCATCCTAAAACCCTCCAAAGGGTACTTGTGTTTTTACTCAGTCATTCTCATTTGCCTTAATGGTCCAGAATGTTCAGGATGTAGTAGGAAAGGCTGCAGAGCTGTTAGCACAGATGAATCTGTGCATACTTAGAATCAAAGGGAGGACAACGCACTCCCCCCCAAAAAAGCAACATATTAAAGGTCTCCTTTCTCCTGGGGAAATCAATGTTGAGAAACTCCAAGACAAGCAGAGTTGCAGAAAAATAGCTTCTTAAAGTACATTAGTGTGGTGAAGGGAAAAATAAAAGTTGCAAGGAATTATGAAATTGCTGTTTTCTTTTTTAGAATTTGATTTATTAATATTCACTGTTTCATAAAACAAACAAAGAATACACACATGACCATTTCTATGGATACAGAGATTGGAAAAGGTATTGACTTCTCAGGCAGGTTCTCATTAAAAAAACTTAATAGTTGGCAGTGGGAAATTTGGCTGAATTGGGAGTGATGACAATCCAAATAATGCTAAAAGAGGACATAGTCTTGAACAGAAGGGATGTTTCCCCTGT
This sequence comes from Callipepla californica brunnescens, assembly GCA_023055505.1. NCBI lineage: Eukaryota > Metazoa > Chordata > Aves > Galliformes > Odontophoridae > Callipepla > Callipepla californica. The sequence continues at coordinate 2,714,851 of JALIRH010000040.1, forward strand.
CACTGGCCAACACAGGCCATGACTCTCCTTTCTCTGATCATCTGTCTTTTTTAGTGTGATCCTATGCAAACGGTTTTTCTTTGGAGGTGCTGGGAAGATTTTGTTCTCTCAAGACTCTTCTCTCTGCAATCCAAAGTTATTTATTAGATTGCTTCTAATCACTGCATGTCTTTTGTTTGTCTTTTACTATCAAACTCGGAGGAGTGATACAAGACGTTGTTGCCCTCTGTTGTGAAGTGTTGTAAATGTGCACAATTAGATATAATTTTGAATGTTTAGAACTCTTACAGAGCTACTTAACTAGCATGGTTAGAAAGCACAAGCAATCAGAAGCCAATATTTTTTTGCCCTGCTGCAGGTTTATTTCTTTCATCATCAACAAAACTTGAGAAGATAAAGAGGCTGAAAATACTCAACTCAACCCTGCAAGCAAATGGAGAAAGTTTACTCTCTGTGCTCAAGGGCAAGAGGTTTTTTGAAGCCACACTGGTATGAATGAACCGGTGGGTAAGAAGACCAGCGTGGACAAACAGGGACCTTGAGACTCCAGGAAAAAAAGGGAATCTGCCTCCTGTGGAAGAAGGGATGAGCAACTCAGAGAGAGTACTAAGAAGTTGATAAGATGTGCAGAGAGAAAATTGGGAAGGCAAAAGCCCAGCTTGAACTCAATCTGACAGCCGGAGTAAAAGGGAACAAGAAGCTCTTTTACAAATATATCAACAGTAAGAGGAGGACCAAGCAGAATCTCTGCTCCTTACTCGATGAGGCTGGAAATGTGACCACGGAGGATAAGGAAAATGCTGAGGTTCTCAATGTCTTTTTTATGTCTGTCTTTAAAAATCAGAACAGTTATCGTAAGGGTACTTCACTCTCTGACTTGGAAGTCTTAGTTAGGGAGCAGAATAAACTCCCAGCAATTCAGGAGGAAGCACTCAGAGACCTAGTACTCCCACTGGACTGCCACAAGTCCATGGGACTGGATGAGATTCACCTGAGAGTGCTGAGGGAACTCGTGGAGGTGATAGCTGAGCCACTCTCTATCATCTATCAGTGCTCCTTGTTGACTGGTGAAGTCCCAGAAGTCTGGAGGCTTGCCGTGTGACTTCCATCTACAAGAAGGGTTGTAAGAAGGATCCAGAGGACTACAGGCCTGTCAGCCTAACCTCGGTGTCAGGGAAGATAATGCAGCAGATTGTCTTGAGGGAGATCACTTGGCATGTGTGGGACAACTGGGGGGATCAGGCCTAGCCAGCATGGGTTCATGAAGGGCAGGTCGTGCTTGACCAACCTGATCTCCTTCTATGATCTAGTGACCCGTCTGGTCAATGAGGGAAAGGCTGTTGATGTAGACTACCTAGACTTCAGCAGGGTCTTTGATGCTGTCTCACACAGTATTCTGCAGAAGCTGGCAGCCCGTGTCTTGGACAGCTACACTGTTTGCCAGGCCCAGAGAGTGCTGGTGAATGGAGTTAAATCCAGCTGGCGACCAGTCAGAAGTTTTGTTCCCCAGGTGTCAGTACTGAGGCCTGTCCTCTTCATTATCTTTACTGATGACTTGGACATGAGCAAAGAGCACACCCTCAGTAAGTTTGCAGATGATGCCAAGATTGCTGGAAGCATCTATCTGCCTAGGGGTAGTAAAGCCCTACAGAAGGATCTGAACAGGTGCTAGGCTGAAGCCAATGGGATGAGGTTCAACAAAACCAAGTGCCAAGTCCTGCACTTTGGCCACAACAACCCCAGGCAGTGTTACAGGCTTGGGGCAGAGTGGCTGGATGACTGTGCAAAGGAAATGGACCTGGGGATATTGTTTAGCTTGGCTGAACATGATCCAGCAGTGTGCCCAGGTGGCCAGAAAGGCAAATGGCATCCTGCCCTGTATCAGAAATAGTGTTGAGAGAAGAAACATGGAAGTAATTGTCCCCCCGTACTCAGGACCAGTGAGGCTGCACCTCAAGTATTGTGTTCAGTTTTGGGCACTGCACTGCAAGACAGGCATTGAGGACCTGGAACGTGTCCAGAGAAGGGCAATGAAGCTGGTAAGGGGTTTGGAGCCCAGGCCTTATGGGGAACAGCTGAGGGAGCTGGGATTGTTCAGTCTGGAGAAGAAAATGCTGAGGGGTGACCTTATTGCTGTCTATAACTACCTGAAGGGAGGTTATAGTGAGATGGGGGCTGGCCTCTTCTTTCTTGTAACTGGTGATATGACTAGAGGGAACAGCTTGAAGTTGCACCAGGGGAGATTCAGACTGGTTGTTAGGAGATAATTCTTCTCCAGAAAAGTGGTTAGGCACTGGAATGGGCTGCCCAGAGAGGTATTGGAGTCACTGACCCTGAAGGTATTCAAGAAGCATTTAGGCATTGTGTTGAGGATTATGGTTTAGTGAGAACTATTGGTGATAGGTGGATTGTTTGATTGGATGATCTTGTAGGTCTTTTTCAACCTTGGTGATTCGATATCACTGCCTAACAGGTGAAGCTCAAGCTGAAGCTTTTTCACTTGAGAAGTAGGTCTGGCTTTAGTAATCAGCACATGCTTAAATGCACCTGAGACTTGTTATTGTCCACTTCTAAAAGATATGCTTTTAAAGATTTCAATATGTGAGCAGTAACTATGTGAGGGCAAAATTTAATTTATTAAATACATAGTCACCCCTGACAACCTGAGTTGGAAGCACAGGAAATGATAGCAAGTGAAAGTGAGAAACACATTTGAAGCTGTGCTTTGCATAGAAATAACCACATGAATCCGTTAACAAAAAAAAAACAACACCCATACTTCTTTCCTTACATAAATTCTTTATCATCCTGCAAAGTTTATCCACAACTGAAAATTACAAAAATATTGGTGATGAAATTATGTAATTTAGCAGTGGATTGTTAGAGTTAGGGTAGTATGGTAAGGTTGTGTTTGGACTTGATGATCTCGAGCATCTTTTCCAACCTGAGCAATTCTATGAAAGAAAAGAAAAATTATCTTGGTGTTTTAAGTCCGAAAGGGCAAGGTCCACATTAAGCGTTCAAGTATGATGACATTTATTTCCTTCCTATCTTCAGTTCTTTTAAATACTTTTATTACCTTTCTTTTCCTTCCTTTCCCTACGCCTCTACCAGAACATATCTGCCCACAGGAGTGAAGCAGAACACCTTTTATTTTCTCACACCTGAAGCAGCTGAGAAGCACCCGGATGCTTCATTGTGCTACAACTTCAGTGGAGACAGTAACGTTGAATGCAAGATAAAAGTGGGTGGGAATGTTTGAGAACTCTGCTGTTTCTGGAAGACATATATCTTCCAGTGTCCTCATTTCTTATATTCTCTCTTGTTTCCAGTTAGACATGATTAATAATAGGCTTTGTTCTATTCACAGTCAAGTTCTTAGCACAGTTTTCACTAAACCTAATAGAAGTGGAATTACGCAACAATTTAATTTAAGGACATATATTAAAATAATATGGCCTACTGAACTACTTTTCACAGCCTACATCTTTCAGTGAATTTATTCTTTAAATGATGCTGTCTAGTGGCTTGTTGAAAGATAATTCTGTCAATGATACATAGACATTAGATTCTGTGCACTATGACAGTGAAACACCAAAAGACAAGTTACTCTTCTACCAGTCTGTCTCTGCCTCTCTTATTATAGGAAGGTGCCATGCCTGTCTGAGCTCTGAAGACTTATGTTATATCTGTTTCCCTGTTAGTATTGCTAGATGATGGTTTAACATTCTGTTTAATATTTGAGAAAGTATTACCTATTTTGTGCTTTTCTGTTTATTTGTTTGTTTGAGGGGGGTTGGGGATTTCAGGGGAAAAGTTGTTTGATTTTTTTATTATTATTATTTTTATTTTTTGGCTTTTGGGTTAGGTTTGTGTGAGTGGTTTTTTGTTGTTGTTTCTTTTTGTTGTTGTTGTCATTGCTGCAGGATGAATTTGATCATTCCAAGGGTTTCAGAAATTGCGTTCAAATAAGAGATTCATATTTCTCTTTCATATTTGTTTCATGTTGGTCATGTAATCATAGGACCAAAATCCCGTGAATTGGAAAGGACCCTTAAAGGCCACCTAGATCAACTCCCCAGCAGTGAATAGTAACACCTACAGCTACATCAGGTGCTCAGAGCCCCCTCCAGCCTGACCCTGAGTGTCTCCAGGGATCCACTAGCTCTCTGGGCAACCTGTGCCAGTGCCTCACTACCCTTGCTGTAAAAAACTTCTTTCTTCTATACAGTCTAAATCTCCCTCTTTTTAGTTTGAAACCTTGCCTTCACTTGTGTTCCTAGGTCTTTCCTTCAGGTGTTCAATCAGAGGTTCAGGCTGTGACTCAGCAGTTGCTATACAGTGCTCCACAGCCAGAAACATCTAAACCTCCACTTAACTGGTTCTGATACTATCCTTTTATTTACATTTCCTCTAGCCAGAGAGAAAATAGTTATTTAAATAGCTTTTATTCTTCGAAATCCAAATGGACCATACTTCATTTTTTCACTAATCTCCATCAATGTGTCAGTCACACATTTTTGCATTTTGTTTAAAGACATGTTTAATTCATCCTCATCTCCTTGGAAATAAGCTTTACATCTTATATGAGTGTCCGAAAGAAAACATTAAACTGAACTGATCTGACATCACTTTTTCTCTTAGATCAGTGTCTCATATTTTACTATTCATTATGCTGTTGAATCAGCCTTGACACACTAAGTCAAGCACTATTTCATGCTAACTTGCCAAGGAGAGCATTATCAAAATACAATTTTGTTAACACTATTGAGAAGAGGAGATGGCAGAACAAATGTGCTGCTGCAAAATTCTCTTACTGCATAAATATAAGATTTCCAGTACTGTTTCTGAGAAAGATGAGGACGCTAAATAGTCAGGGCAAAAAAAGACTTGGTATATTCTCCCTCCTCTCACAGTATAGGTAAACATTAAAATTAAGCTCTCATAATCTAAGCCCACAGCTTAAACATGATGGCATAAATGTTGTGAAGGGGCTTCCTTCCTCTGTAGTTTCACTGGCACGTCACCCAAGTTGTGAATGATTAACCAAACAGTAGCATCTAAGCAGATTTTCAGATGTATTTATATAGATCTGTTTATGGCTAATTTCCCAGTGCTTTGGCTAAGGGAAATCCTGCCTGTAATTTGAATTTATAATCTCAGTAGAACAAGTTTAATGCCTATTCAACTTTACCAAAAACCTCAGAGGTATAAATAGAAACTGATTCTGATCTCATTCACACTAGGTTTCTCAAAGTCATGTTGAAAATTACTGCAGATGGGGATGGAAGATATGTTGTGTCTGTCAGATTTCCTTCTGAGTAGACCCATTATCTAAGAAAATTGAAGTTAAAAGGTATTATGTAATAAATTGGCCATGACTAAAATTTAGATTTTTTTTTTTTTTGAGCTCTGAATAATACTGACTTTTTGGATTATCACTGGTAGCAGAATTGAAGGAAAGATGTGGGTGTACAAACAAAAGCCCAGCATTTTTAATCATGGCCCTAGTGGAAATAATGTTTGCTACTGCACTGCTGAAATATTCCCATTCTTCATATATGCCAACTGCTCCAGGAGAGTCCAATTATTTGGCAGGATGCTGAGGTTATGAGGTTCCTTGTTGGAAGTGCAGCCAGACTAAGGAAAATAGAGAGAAATCAGATTCTGTACTCTCAAGATAAAACAGATCTGCCCAGTCCACGCAGTGTACTGACAACAAATCAATTTGTTTTGGATTCAGAACCCAACAATTTCTGATAGCTGGCAAAAGATAACATCAGTGTTTTGAAGCAATGAAGGAGGCAGAATGATTGAGTTTTTATCAAGTCTTAATTTGATAATAAAGTTCTCTGCCTTTTGAAAAATAGCACCAATCAGATAGGCCTTAGATGTAATCTTCTATCCAAGTCAACATAGCTTACATTAATTTGTCAGAAAATAAAGAGGTATTATGTTCCTATCAAAAATAGCTAAGGAGGTTGTAGTGTTAGTCCTCCTGTCACTCAACACACAGGCTGCTGATAGCTTACAGAGGTCATTATTTGTATAAGGCATGTTATAGGTCTTAAAGATTGTGAATCTTCTGCTTTGGATAAGAAGATAACATACAGGGTAAATTTTTCAAGAACAGTATCAAACATGTTTTCTTTGCTAAATATAAGAACTGATTTAGTGTACAGTGATTGCAGATCAGTACTCTGTAGGAATGCTGTTATTCCATTACAAGAGCAACTGCTCTGGAGGTTAGCTTAAGAAAACTGCAAAAAGAGAGCACTGAATCACATGGAGGAGATTGTGGCATTCAGTGATGTCATCCACGTAGAGGAGCTGGTGAATAACAGGTTTTTTGCATGCTGTCACTACTCAGACAATGCTGTGGGAAACCTAAACACTAATTGCAAAAGGCTTTTCTGAGGAAAGCAATAGATTGAAAGGTTAAATATTAGAGGTGCTAAGGAACTCCTTATGGTACTATCAGAGCAAATCAAGATACTAAAACAAGGTTCCATGAATGCTTACAGTTGATTCAAATTACTTTGTCACCAGTTTAAGTATTGTAAAATTCCAGTGTTTAAATATTGTCCTATTGGCAAAAGGAATTAGCAGTTAACTCATTTAGCATTTCAGATCCAATCATTCATAATCCGGATGCTCCTCTTTAGTGCTTGTAATTCACTGACTAGACCTAGAATGCTTTTCAATTTTCTTTTAAAAGGTTACACCTTTCAGAAACCCTTGTTTCATTACTGCTCTATTTATATTACAGAATTACTGTAAGGATCCCTAAAATAGCATTGCTAAAATGTCATAACCTAAAATGTAGTTTTACCAAAACTCCTCCAAGTAATTTCTGGGTACTAAAGAACAAGCATGAGTGCCTTTGCACAGCTGATATAGGGGCATGGTGAAAACACCATCTGAGCTTTAATTACTGCATTAATGTAAGGTTTGTAGTATCTGAATTTCCAAAGATGAAGTGATATCCTTTACAATGAGTAAGTAGCATTAATCTCATGATTTCCTGAAGCTCATCTTGTTTCTTCAGTTTTGAACAGTTAAACCTGGCTTGTTTGCTCTATCGTACCACCTTGGAAGAATACACAATTTACAGGGATCTGAACAATTTAAACAATGTGTATTCACTGCAAAGGATGACTAAATGCAGCAAAAACATGTTTTAATGTGGATATTTTGTCTCAGCATTGTATATAATGAAACATATTGCATAGTAAAAAGTGAAGATATGGTTAGACACACTCAGCTTTTGCAAGGAGTAAGGTTAAATGATAGCCACTGTTGTAAGTCTAACAGATTGACTACTTGCATCATGAGCTATGAAAGGAGAATGAAAGAATATTTAAATCAAACAGTTAAAAGTTATGTCTTGAGATAAACCACTAATATACTATTATCCTTTTCTCACCTCCTCCCAAATGAATGTAGATCTACCAAAATTGCTTTTGTTGTATGTTTGTTTTTGATTTTTTTTTTTTAAGAGTATGTAGAGGTAGTATGATGTTGTGGGTAGCAATTTAGCTATTTCAGTGTTCTAAATCATCTTCAGTGTAAACTATGAGTAGGCAAGGACCCATTGCAGCCTCTACTATGCACTATCTCAGTCTACTCCTAGTGACAAGCCAATCCTGAAAGCAGAACAGTAGGACTGTACCTGCAACTTGATTCAAGTGAACAGCCTCAAGTATTTGTCCATGTTTGAGCTTTTATTTAATACTGATCTTTCTAAACAGACGTTTCAGTGAACACAAGAGAAATTCTAGCCCTCTGAGAGGAACGATTACAGAAAGGCAAAATGCATTGTCTTCCAGTATTTCAGTTATTTTTCAATTGTGTTGTCATTGTCCAAATCCTCTTGTTTCCCTACTTAATCTTTTAGGAAGAAACTTAAGATCATTGGCATCGCAAGCTGATATTTAATATCAGTGTTAAATACTCAACCTGATAATGGTCTGTAACAGTATTTTCGTATAGCTATAGAAACACTTTAGAAAATAGTGCACCTTGCAAATACAGCTACAGAGAGACCACAAATGGGTAAGGAACCCTTCTGCAGCTCTTGGTGTAGATTAATTTATATGCAGATCTTGTGCTGTTCCTTTTCGTTTTGTGAAATAATCAAAATAATATTCCACCCATCTTGCAAGTGGTTTTTATTTCCTAGCTTGTTCTGTTGTGATATTACCTGGAAAATGTAAAACTTCCCTTTTCTGCTTCTATTAACTGGATGTGTGAGGTGCTTAGCTAGAGAAATTTCTACCCTTCTTCACTTTAAGGTGAATTTTTAAATCTAAAATGTGCTTAGTCACATCTGTGTTTCGACTGCATTACAATTAAAAGAAGATTTAGATCACACTTCAATATTTTCCTCAATATTTGTTCCCAGAGCACGTATTAATGTGATGCCCAAAGAATGGTTAATTTAACTCTGAACCTTTGTCAAGTAGGCTGCACTACCACGCTTTCACGGGAGTGTTTGCGGGCATGATTAACATAAATTTAAATTTTCATTGCCCTAGCTTATTTCTCAGTGTTGGGTAGCTATAATTAGTTGAAATTCTTCCTTTTTTTTTTTTTCTCTCTGCTCAAAGACTATCGGAAAATGTATCATTGTGTCACAAAATAAGCAAATTTCCAGCAGAGCAGGGAGCAGGGGGCTTTATTTTCAGAAAGGAGTCTCCAAAATTCAGCTTCCTCTGAAATGAAAGATTCATCCCTCTACTCATTTTAAATTCTGACTGGACAGAGTAGTCAGGAACACACACTGGGAGAACAATTCCTGGCAGTGTAACAGCATCATAAAGATAACGTGCAATAAACTTGAAATACAAGAAGACAGAAAGGAAAGAAATCAAAACCATCTGAACCCAATCTGAGCTTGATTGCATGTGACCTCTATTCCCTGTCCTAAGCCAACCAGGATCTCTTTTGAGGAAAAGAAGATGAGAACATTGGCAGGTCAACTGCTCAAGGTTGTGCTGCAGACAACATCTGGGGGAGGGAATCTGACAGACATTTCTCACTCCTGAATCCCACACCAGCCCTGCTAGGAGCCAAGCTGTGGTCTGGGGCTGTGAGAATCAGAATCAAGCTGCTCTCCTCCTGGGAGTGGAAAAGATGAACTGCTTAGCTCGTTAGCAGAGAAATGGCAAAATCTTATTCTTTCGACCCAGTTTGATGAATTCTTTTGTATGCAATTATTTGGATTCTATAAGACTTCTAATTTGTACCTGAGTCTTGCACTGTGAATTACATGCAATGCTTGTTAGAGAGTGATATGCCTCAAGCCATTCACTCTGTGCAATTGAACGGAAAAGTCCTGCTGACCCTTTGAAAGAAGCTACACAAACTGACAGATTTGGGAAGGACAAAGGGCCAAGAGGGTCTGCAGATGTCACACAGAGATATACGTTCTTTCAAAATTCATTTCTAGATAAATATCATCTAGCAGATGCAAGAGGCAGACTCTAATGCACAGCTCTGGTCTTTGAAGTCCGTGTGTGCCAGTATACTAAACCCAGTCCTGCTGTGTGCTGTGAATCATGTCAGCTCCTGTTGGTGAAAACTTTTATACTGTATAGCCTTGGCAAAACCAACACAATTAAGTCTGAATGAGCTGCAGTACAGTTCCCTATCCTCCATCAATAGAGGTGATTAATCTATTTAATCATGTCAGTGCCAAATACACTAAGGTAATTGCATCATGGGCCTAACAAAAGGGTATCCTTTCACTTGCAGCATTTTTATGACAAGTGATAATGTGCAACATGGAAAGAGGCCAAGAGCTTCTAATAGGCAAGACTGAGTTTGCTGATCTGCTTTTACAGGGAGAAAATGTGCAGTTTCAAACATTATTATTTTACGTGAAAAAAGAAATGCATAATTCTAAGTTTATTTGGCTGCACTTCGAGGATTTTATTATGTTGACCGTGTGAGGAGAAAGTAAAGTTAGTGCAGATGGGATAAAACCCTCCCAATGAGGAGAATTCAATATTCCAGCATTCAGTGTATCCAAACTAAGTTTGAACTACATCCTTCTGAATTCTTGAAGATGAGCCTCTGTTCCCCACTGGGCCAGACAGTGGAATTGATCGATGCGAGGGGAAAGCACTGCCCTGCCAACACCTGCTCAGTGCATGTTTTCCTGTGCTTCCAAATGAAGGTAAGATTCTGAAGAACAGGAACAGATGATGCTCCAATGCCAAAATCTCTCTCTTGACCCCAAAAACCTGCTGCATGGTCAGACCACTGACTTCCTCAGCAATGCAGGCAGCATGCCAACCTGAAATTTTTCTGCCTCCATGCCAAGTTCTGCTTCTTTGTGAGTGCTTGCTGTGTGAAATCCCAGAGCCGAGCAGTTGATACCATTATTTAGTGGGAACAGAACCCCAGAGACTCCTATTCTTAAGTTTTTGCCAGAGCATTTAACAGCACATGTAAAAATCCACACATTTTGATTTTGCTTATTCTAACCAGCACGTGTTGCCAGTGCAATGAAATTGGTCATTCTGAAACTGATATGAAACCTGTCAAAGCTCAGAACAAGCTGCAGAATTAATGACGTGACCACTTCAAGGTCCAGTAGTGGCATATGAAAGGCTTTTAAATTGTCAGATTTGACACCAGGAAAAGGAAATGCGTAAAGTTTTTGGAATTCTCTTCAACTCATGCTAAGTCCTTCACTGCCGTTTTAAGGTTAAAAATGGCTTAAATTGGTAGTTCATATTTGTAACATGTTTGGTGCATTTAATTTTTCCAAGATCAGATAGCAACAACATTGTATATTATAACAGTCTGTTTTTTAAACATGTGGTAAGCAAAAAAAATAATAGTAATCTTTAAACCTCTGGTACAATAGTCCTTCCCTATCTGTGGTGGAAATAAAAAATTAGCTGCTACTTAGAATATGTACCTTGTCTATCTGAGGCAGCCACAGAATTCATATGCCTAAAGTAGAATGTTTCTACTCAGCTAAAGTCGTGATGTGATCACTCGCTATATATGCTGCACCACTAGCCCTTTTTCCACATGCTGTACTTCACTTTGCAGTACATAAAAGTATCCTGGTGGATGACAGGCTCGCCATAAGCCAGCAGTGTGCCCTGGTGGCCAAGAAGGCCAATGGCATCCTGGGGTGCATTAAAAAGAGCGCGGCAAGCAGGTCAAGGGAGGTGACCCTCTACTCTGCCCTGGTGAGGCCTCATCTGGAGTACTGTGTCCAGTTCTGGGCTCCCTGCTACTGAACAGACAGGGATCTCCTGGAAAGAGTGTAGCAGAGGGCTACAAAGATGATGAAGGGTATGCAACACCTCCCTTATGAGGAAAGGGTGACATGGGTCTGTTCAGCCTAGAGAAAAGAAGACTCAGAGGGGATGTGATCCATGTCTATAAATACCCAAGGAGCAGGAGGCAAAGGGATGAGGCTGGACTCTTCTCAGCAGTGTGTGGTGATAGGATGAGGGGAAATGGCTTTAAACAACAGCATAGGAAGTTCCACACAGATGTGAGTGGGAACTTCTTCACAGTGCAGTGACAGAGCACTTGGCACAGGCTGCAAAGAAAGCTCATCAAGAGTCATTCTCTGGAGACATTCAAGACCTACCTGGATGCCTACCTGTGCACCCTGGTCTAGGGAGCTGCTTTGGCAGGGGGTTGGACTTGATGACCTCTGGAGGTCCCTTCCAACCCCTACAATTCTGTGATTCTGTGATTATATTTGCACTGTACGCCTGTGCTGCTATGGTAATGCTTTTGGGTGGATGCCATAATTCCATTTTGATTACTTGTGTACTGTTTGTCAAGGGCATCTGATGCCTTGTCAGGGCAGTGTATTTATAAAGGTATAATCAGTTTACAGAAATGAAGGCCTACTTACATTATAAATGGTGTAAGGTAAAGGGTTGTACAAAGAAAGAGAAATGAGGAGAAATGATGCTAATATTGGACAGCTACTATGCTACAGTACTTGTCTGTTCCAAAGGAGACTTTGACAATTAAGCTGGAATGATGATTTTCTCAGAAGGCGATAACAACTTTGTCCTTGATAAATGTAGTTTCCAGAGGCTAGAGGTAAGTTTAACCCAACTGTATGTGAAACATCCTGAAGTACAGTTGTAACCTTCAAAAAAAAAAAAAGAAAAAAGAAAAAAGAAAAAAAAAATACCCTTGCCTTAAAATGAGGCTGTACCTCAAAGGACATAGAATATGCTACAGGATACAGAATTAAGGAGGAAGGGAACTGATAAGCACGCACACACTTCTAATATCAAATTCTTGGACACAGAACTCAACCTTCTGGGAACAGGAGAATGAAATATACAAATTCTTGCAAGAAATTCTTCTGTTCTCTAAAGAGGCCTTAATTAGCTAACTGGTATTTTATGCTTTTGGATTTACAGTACCTTGGCTAGTGGAGTTTTTCACTCACTTTTCTTTTACAAAACTGTATGTATGTGTCTTATATGCTGACTGGGGAAGGAGAGGGACAAAGGAGAACAAAAATGCAAATGCAAAAACACAGAAGATTGCAATGATACTTTTCAATGGCACTGCTACGCTTTTCTGTAATTTCCTGCATTACAAAGCTTATTATGTGTATCAGAAATATTTTTTATGCCAGTATAACAGGCAGCTTTTAAAAACTTTCAATGATTATAGTGTGTAATTTTTTTTTTTGGGGGGGGGGGGAAGGGGACAAAATGTTTTTTAGAGCTTATAGAAAAGTTTTGATTATTTTTTAGATTAATTCTGCAGACTGTCAATCTATTTGGAATCTATTAATATGTACTTATAATAAAACTACAAATACAAAATGTATGCTAGACCCGAAGAGTTCTATTAGATGAAGTGGTATTGCTGTCATTATAAAGATAGAGACTACTGGAGATGTAGGCAGGAATTGATTTTAAAAAATTGCATTATTCAGACATGTTGATGGACTGTGCAAGTGACTAAAATAAAAGCTATAGATGAAAGCCACACACCCACACAGAAGATCTGGATTTCAAGTCTGCCAAGGAGATTAAATTCCACAAGACAGTAGCTGTCCACTAAATTCCATATTCTAGTCCTGGAAAATCTTAGAGATCAAAGCATTTCAAATGAAGTTAATCTACAAGTCTAGCATACTGGACAGAAGGCTTGTGCAAGAAACAGATTATTTTGGTTCATGGGAAGTTTCCAAAAAATTACTGAAGGTAAATATTTTTTGATATGCTGAAAGTTAATATAAGATCACAACAGACCCTGATAAAGAGTCTGTTTTCTTCTTTCTTATAGCTCCCCTTCACATACTATCAGATAGCTCTCAGGTTTTGCCAGAAATATATACTCTTAAGACCCATGGAGACCAATTACTACAACATAAAAGCCATGAGCCTACAGCAGAATCACTGCCCTGAAAACAGATACCACCACACACTGAACACGGGCAGAAGGAGAGGGAGCAAACTCTAAAGCTGAAAATATCTGTCCAGTAAAGGAGGGAAGATGATGGAACACAGAAGTGCATAGCCTCCACTATGAGATACCAGAACTCCGGGCTGTAGGGAAATGGTGCAAGCAAATAAAACTGCAGAGCAGCAGCACTCACTGTGCTACAAATAAAAAATGAAAAAAAAACAAAAAACAAAAAACCACACATCTGCTCAGGAACCAGATTAGGAATGAAGTCAAAGAAGTCATTAAGCAGCCTCACAAAGAGTTCGGATGCTAGGTCAGCTAAAGGCAATCTTCTCTGGTCAGTACAATAATTGACTGTGTATCTTTTTATAGTGCTTTTATGACACCTCAAGTCTGTTTTTAAACTGCAAGTTCATATAGTGCCAGCTTAGAACTGAACTCTTGATAACCTAATTCAACAAAGCCACTTACTTAAGCATGAAGATTCCTAAAAGAGATTGTTGGAACAGAACTAATTTTTTCCCATATTTCCAAATAATCATGGGTTAAATCTCTCAAATCGCAGATTCCAATTTGAAATTCAAGGAAGAAGTGGGCTGTCCATATCCAGACAGCTCTCCTCTATCATGATAAAGCAAAGATGGATGCTCAGAAGCCTGAAGATCCTCACTTATGTCATATCAAAGATGAATGACCAGGCCTACAGCAGATGTAAATATTGTTTTAATAAAATGAATCAAATTACTCCCTCATGTGAGGCTCCACAACTCAGCCCAAAATCTCCCACTCAAAATACTACATTTCATGGCATTTACACAAAAATTCACTGAACAAGAGAAGAATAATAATATTTTTCAGTACCCCTGAAATCATAAAATTCATCTGTAAATATTAATGTGACTCCAGTTGTCCAGAAAGTACTGTCCATTTCAAAGGCATTCAAGACAAGACGTTGTCTCAAAACGAGGAAACAGGCGAAACAGTTATATTTTGAAAGCTTGCATTCCATTAAACAAGACTGCTGTCTAAGAAATAGCCTCAGTCTGACAACCAAAGTCACTTCTGTGAAGTTAGAGATATGCGCTCACCACTATTTTCAAGGGATTTATGTAACAGTTTTTTCTTCTGGAAACTCTCCTGCGCTCCATCCAAAGACCACCTACTCAGACAAAATGCAAATAGTCCCATGAATTGTTCATAGATCTCATTTTCTGATAGGGATCTTTTGTTGCCAACAAGGTTATGCAGCTTTCATGACTATTCTTGGTTCATTTGTTATTCCCAGTATAACGTCCCTTATTAACAAAACTATTAATCTAACTGTCCTTTTTAGATAAGACAGTACCTTTACACACAATTCCCTTATCCGCTAAATTAATTTGTTGCATTGAAGCAACCACATAGATCTTGCACTGTCAACTGTGAAGAGTGATAAGTTAGGAAAATGCAGCCATGACAGTCAATGTTGAAACAAATTTTTGATAACACAACACATCATTTTGGGAAAGCGTGGAGGCCCTGACTGTATCAGCGCAGCAGATCTTCAGAGCAAAGTAGCTGGTGCTGACAACCTGATATCCACACGGTAACTACAACTTTTGGCTGAATACAAATCATTTCATTTTTGTTGCATCAGAAAGAAAATGTTGTATACACTCTAAAACCATTCCATGGTGTGATCTGAAGAGAATAAATAGTCATGGTCAGGAGATTCCCTTCAAAGTGCACTTCCCAGTAAGACTTATGATCATATAGATGTGCCCTGACTTGCAGTCACTTTGCAAGGTTCCCTGGATTGTTTACTTAAGATTATGAAACCTTCCTTTCACTGTTAGAGGAAAAATAAAACTCTGTTCAGTCTTTTAAGTGGGAAGGAAATTGCCATGGTTTTGAAGCAGTGTTTAGGGCGATTAAGTTGGTAGCGGATGAAAAAAAAACTCTGCAGTGTATGAATTTATTACCAAAAAAAGCAGTAGATCTCTGTGTACTCACAAGCTAGATGCCAACAGACGTTAAGTAGAGAACTTTATTTTCAAAAATAAGGTACTCTGAAAGTCACACTGACATTTGTTAGATGGAACATCATCACACAAGCTAATTACCGTGTGGGGTAATAGATCACTGTGAGGCTGAGTTGTAATATTATTAATGAATACATGAAGCCAAGATTCACCCGTTTGTAGTTACAATATACAGTGCAAGACCTTTTGTTAGACTAAAGGGGTTATTTGGTCTCCTAGTGGACTCATGATTACATGATAGACTGGTTTATTTGACACGAGTGATTCTCAATTACCAGAAACAAGCACATTGACTGGCATTAATTGTGCTAACACTCTTCAGCTAGTAATCTTCACATCCCTCAGCAGTATTTCTAATTATTTTGCTTGACCTTGATATCAGGCTAAACATCCTACAGCTGCTCAGGTCACCCTCTTCATTTTTAGCCCCCACTGCAGATTTACTCACCTTTTACTCATTAGGAATTTTCCTGTGTTTCAAGATATATTGAATGCTGGCTTCAGCAGCTCAAAGAATTTATCAGCAAGCTGCTTGAATCTTTTTCAAGAATGACTTTCCCAAAGGTAAGTAATATGTAGAATCAGCTGTTAAGGAATGGCTGAAATATGGAGTGAAAAGGACCATGTTTGAGTCATTAGAAAGAGATGGGCAGAGAAGGCTACTGTGTTTTTTGCATAACCTTATCTTCTCCTGATTAATACCTTTTAATTATACTTAAAAAAAAAAAAAATGATGTGAATACATTTATAAAATTATTTGTCAACCTCGTTTGTGGAAAGTGTAGTACTTATCTGCACGGTGGTCATTGTACAGATGGTGTGCTCATTGTGGTCTGCTTTCAGTCACTGAATTAAAACAAGCAGGAAAAATCTTTAGCTATGTAAATCAAAACAAAAATTATAATGGACAATGTGCAATAATACCTTCTGGTTTGACTTTTTTCTTTAATGCAATATCTGGCTATTTTTATTGATGTTTATAGATACTGATAGATTTTGAAGCTTTAAAAAAAAAAAAAAAACCTCCACAGGAACTTGTGCCTTTTAGGAAAAAAATGGGAAAAAAAACATCAGAACATATGGCTTAATTTTGGAGGAATAAAGGAATAAATTTTGGAATGCCTTCTGGTGATATTCCAAAGTTATTTTCAAATATGCAAAGCAGATTCTAATGTTTAAGTTTTCAGTAGTGTAAGACACATTAGTACAATGGCAGAGATACTCGGTACTATGGAATTCACATGAGAGTTACAAGTGTAGGAAGAGAGTTGACCTTTCAAATCTGAAGGGTTAATGTTCTTTATACTGGCTTAATGTTTTTTAAAACTTTTTTTTTTTTTTTAATATACTCTATAACAACAGTGTGAGATGCCTTCAATAAGCATGCACTCAACTAAGCTCTTAAAATCTGTGCACCCTTTTGTAGTGTGAACTTGTTGGGTTTTTTCCTTTTTCCCTTCTTACTCTGGCAACCAACCACAACAACTTGAAGTTCCTTTACTTTAAACTATAGATTCTTGAGCATTTGCAAAAAAACTGCAAATGAAGGTTTGATTGTTTTAGTTGTTTGAACATTGTCATTCCTTTTTCTTATCAGCTGTATACCTAAACATGTGTTTCCTTTTCCAGAATAATGCACACCCTGGAGTTGTTTTGCCACGTACACAACAAAGTGAGTACTTGGTCTGGTGTAGCTGGTAAGAAGTATGGGAAGGATGTTAAGTGGTTGTATGGGAGCTGTTGAATCAGGGCCCGAACCACTGATGGATCACCTGAGGTGAGCACTGAGTCAGCCACAGGAGCACAGGTGAAGGCAATGTGTGTGACCAGAAGAGGTGGAGTCTGACTGCACCCCTCCCAGACCCCATATAAGGGCTGACCACCACTGGGGAAGGATCTCTTGTTGGAGATCCCTCCCCTGTGGAGTTACTGATTAGCCTCAACCATCTGCAAAAGGTGAGCCTTTCTTTATTTACTGGTTGTCTGTTTACCACCCAGATAAGCCAAGCAAATATGCCATCTATCTTATTATTTTCTGTGTTTATTATTTTTTCAGGTTATTCACCTTACAGTGGTACACAGGCAACTATGTGTTTTGTTGCTTTTCTGGGGTCTAATGAGACATACCTGTCAGAGGAGTAACTGTGCAGGACCATTATGCAAGGATGAAGTTAATTTGATTCTAAAGATTCTTGGGACTATGAAATCTATGCTGCTGATTTGTACTATGGAAGTCTCTCTAGCAAAAGCAGGGTGCTAATTATTTTTCACAAACATAGTCATAAGTATGTTTCGTTTCAACTAACCTAGGAAGATAATGATGTACAGGCTTGGTTTGTATGCAGACACCTTTTTTACAGGTGTGGGACACATGCTGTAAGAATACATGAGATATTTTCAAAGCACTAGTCATCTGCCAAATACCTCTGACAGGAATATAGGAAAACAATCTATATTTATCTTAAAAATTTTAATACAGCTTTTCACACATTTTCACTTGTTGTTTTTAATGGTTTCAAACTGTAATCGAAGTGACAATAATCCAGAGCTGAGGAGCACTTCCTTTGCTCTACTTCCCTCTCTCCCTATCTCTCTCTCCCAAAGCAGGCAGGTATCCAGCATCACAGCTGAGTTCCCAGTATCAATTTCATTTGGAGATTTCTTCAGTCTAATCTTTTAAGAGCTTCAGAATCATGTTTTCCCCACAAAACAGAACAAAGTGCTTGCCAATCTGTTACTGACATTTCTAGCCCTCACAGAGATGAGACTGATTTTGTGGAGTGCCCTGCAATTGCCACTTCAACAATCTGCATGCAGTGCACCTGAAACTGAGCTTGATTCCAGAGCAACTTGTGCATGTTTGTACTGGTGACATGACCATCATAATTCTCAAAAGACATTAGAAATCCTTAATGACCCCTATTGCATTTCCAATCAAGTCACTGTGTTCTTGTCTCTCATTGAAATGTTCTGGTGCTCCACTTTCTACTGTTAGTAGTTGAAGCCTTCTCAGTTGTCCTTATAATGTTGGTGCACATATCTGGTCCGTATTGCCTTTCAAAGGTGCTTTGCTGTTTTCTCTTTACAGCCAAAACCTCATAGTGACTGTCTTAATGTGATAACAGTTAAACTTCTTCCATTGACAGACTGTTTCTGAAACTATTGTTTGATAATATACCGGTAGATGTTGATGGAGTGACCAGATATGCTCATGCGTGCCTTGCACTGACTCTATCTCTTGAAATATTATGAGATGTTGTGGGGCAAGCTGCCTCAACAGCACGATTAACTTTTTCGCATGAGAGCAGTTTAAATCATACTTCAGAAGGCTTGATACTGCAGCCTCTTGAAACCACTTGAGCCTCACTGGCTTTCCTATTCAAGCTAGTTCTAAGGTTCACATATCAGAAGTGATATCAGAGATAATCCATACCTCTCCAGCTCTCGTTCACTACAGTTCATCTTTTCTCTGTGGATAACTTTGCTTGTGCTTCTAAAAAAAAACAATGAATGTCTCACATTACTGCTTAATAACTAGTGTGGAAATAGTAACTTGAAATGTTGAGGTCATTGCTTTAATGTAGATTTACTTTAAAAAAGTCAAAACACCTCTTAATGGCAAACTTTCTTAAGATAATGCCCTGAAATGTGATTTAAACTCAAGCTACCACTGAGTGGTATCTATTTTTGGAAGCTAAACCAGACTCACTGGCAATGAGTATCTGCCACTGCAGAGCAATTTAATTTATTCCAGTAATTTTGCAGTCTTGGGCTACCACTGATTTGTCACAGATGTAGATTATCTAATGTTACATAGCATAGTAATTGCTCTTATTGATGTATGCGTAAACATAGTTTGTGAACCTACTGGCTACTTACATACACCGCAATATTTTGATATTGCATTTGTTGTTGCTTCTGTTCTAAGATTGCTTACTGGTGCCTGAGAACAAAAAGAGTCTTTTGTCAGAGTAATTTAGACTACCGAGGCCCAGCCTGTTATCTGAGGTACCTTCAAGGTGCTTACTAGCATGCTCTTAGCAGTTTCACTAACAGTAGGAAATGTGGTGGGAAGACAGAATGGTAGGAAGAGGAATATATTTAAACAAGAAGTTAGTGTTGCTAGAACTGAATAACATTCTTCAGGCCACTTATACTTAACACTTCATTCTTGTTTTATCAATACCTGAATTTAGGGAGGACTTAATTATGGTTCTGAAAACAACTTCCAGTTTTGTGATACATGATGAAAAGGACAGGAACAGCCCCTATGTGGATGGGTACATATCCATCAAATAGCATGCCAAATTCAGGCTGACCTTGTTCAATGTGAAGTATAAAATTTTCAGGATCAGTTTTTAAACTGAATTACAAACGTGGTTTTATTAATGCAATACTTCCCACAACTTCCAGTGTCTCCTGATTTTTTGTATTTACTATGTGTTTTTTAAACCAAAGTGTCATAGAAGCCTATGAGGTATTTTAATGGGGTTAGCTAATCCTTGAATGTGCCAGCAGATTCATTAATGGTCTTCAGGAAAACAAACCTATTGATTCAGAATACCCATTCATCATATTTCACATTAATTTCAACTAAGAGATCACTGGGATTGTCTCTAAATCAAAGCAAGTTAGCAGGAGGGAAGGAAGAAAGGAATAGAAGACATTTAGAAGTTATTACATTTTCAGCAGTCCAAGTGAATGGGGACCTTAAATTCTGTACATTGCAAAAAGCCTGCACTAATAGGCAAGGCAGCAAAATAATCAAATTGTATCAGGCCTGATTCTTTAAAAGGTTAATTTTTTTTTATTATTTTTTTTTTTCTTAGAATTCACCTCTGATATCAGCATCACAGATGGCCAGGGCCTCACTTGTTCAGCAACTTCAGGAGAAGATGTACTTAGAAGGAGTGGGCACCATGTCAAGAAGATTTATGCAGAGTGTTTAAACATTGCACAGCCCACCTACTGCAAGCTTTTCTGGCTATGTTTCAGCATTAATTAATCAACAGTAATGGAAAATTCAAATGTAAAAATGCATTACTAAACGTAGACTCTCAAAGCAAGAATAATTCAGAGAAATTAAGATCTTCAGAAGCGGGTGGAGAGAGGAATAAAAGGGAGAGAGACAGAGACAAAGGTTTCAATTTTCTTTCCCTTGGAAGGTTTCAATAAATGTCTGCTGAATTTGACATGTCAGTCCATAACTATGAAAAAAGAAACACTCCATTTAAAACACTATTTTTATTGTTTCGAGCAAGTTCTATAAAATGATGCTTCTGTAGAGAATATTTATTAAAAAAAAAAAAAAAGAGGCAAATGCTTGTAGTTCATTGATGGCAGATAACCTAGATATACAATAATGCTTATGTTATGGAAAATAATATCTGCCCCAGAAAGGTTGGAGAATATAATCTGGTTTTGTGTGTTCCTCACAAACTAGCCTGAAGGCCTGTAAAACTAATTATATCCAATTACAGAAAAGCCCATTTGGAAGGGCTAGGTAGGTTCAGTAGATTTAAAAAGAAAAAAAAAAAAAAGACCTGGTTGAATTTATTTCAATGTGATTGAAATCAGAAACTATGTAGTTCATTCCATGAACTAAGAATTTCAGTGGTGTTATTCTATCCCAGCTGTAGTTGGTTTCAACTGAATATACTGAGATTGGAAGGATGGTAGAACTATTTTAAAATATTTGGGGCAGCATACGTATGCAGTTATCCTAATATCCTGCAAGCAGTTCAGAGATTAACAAAAGTTACCAAAATTTCTCAAAGCTATAAAGTCAGGGGTGCAGTGCTAGTTTGAGGGTAATGAGAAATTGCCTCCAGGGATACATCCACACTGTATTTTCTCTTTTCTCTGCAACGCTGGCCTAGAAAACTGAAGTTCTTGTGCAATTAGAGTAACAGAAGGTGAAGCTCTTGAGAAAACATTTGGGATTTTGCAGCACTGATTAAAATGATGTGAATACCTACTTCACTCCAGTTAGTAGCTTTGTTCCATGGTGGAAAGTAGAATGTTGAAACATCAGCTTTCCAACTTTATCTGGAGCCTTTGCTCCCATTACTTAAAATGCTGCATGCAAAAACCTCTAGTGGAATTCGGGGGTCCTGGTGGACAAGAAGCAGGGCCTGAGTCAGCAGCATGCACTTTCCACCCAGAGGGCCAACTATTTCTTGGGCTCTTTAAAAAAAGGGGTGGCCAGCAGCAGGAGGGAGATGATTGTCCTCCTCTACTCAGATCCTGTGAGGCCCCATTTCAAGTATTGCATCCAGGCCTGGGACTTCCAGCACAAGAAAAGGCACAGAGCTCTTAGAAGGGGTCCAGAAGAGGGCCACCAAAATGATCAGAGGGCTGGAGCACCTCTTCTATGAGGAAAGGTGGAGGGAACTGGGTTGTTTAGCTTGGAGAAGAGAAGGTTCTGGGGAGATCTCATTGCGCCCTTCCAATACTTGAAGGAAGCATATAAACAGGAGGGGAAATTACTGTTTTCACTGATTAATATTGATAGGACAAGGGGGAATGGTTTTAAACTAAGAGAGGGGAGGATTAGTTTAGATGTTAGGAGGAAGATTTTCACTCAGAGGGTGGTGAGCCACTGGAAAAGGTTGCCCAGAGAGGTTGTGGATGTCCCATCCCTGGAGGCATTTAAGGCAAGGCTGGA
This sequence comes from Callipepla californica brunnescens, assembly GCA_023055505.1. NCBI lineage: Eukaryota > Metazoa > Chordata > Aves > Galliformes > Odontophoridae > Callipepla > Callipepla californica. The sequence goes on from JALIRH010000040.1 coordinate 2,736,958, forward strand.
TGTGGCTCTGGGCAGCCAGCTCTAGAGGTTGACAACCCTGCCCATGGCAGGAGGGTTGAAGTTAGATGATCTTTGAGGTCCTTTTCAACCCAGGACATTCTATGATTCTGTGAATTTGCAGAGACTGATCACAATTTTGAGGTGTGACTTGCATTTCAGGTACAGAAATGCATGGTGGCCTGAAGAGATGCAATGGTGTCTGTGTATAATTTCCTTCTTTGTATGAAAGTGTTCAGCTTTCAGTAGTCCTACAAAATTTCGCACAAACTTTTTTTTTTTAAATCTGTAAGAGATTATACTCTTGTACATGGTTTTGGAAGTTTGGCTTTTAAGTTTGAAGTTTGCTTGGGAGACATAAATACTCACTCCCAAGAGGCAAGATTGCCCAGATTGTTTTATTCTTACAACTGCTATCTCAAGAGTCTGTTTTGTAATTTCTCTGGCTGTGTACAAGAATGTGGCTATTTTGTTCTAGCAGCACCTCTCTAACTCATGCCTTTGTGTTTGCTCACAAGCACAACTGTGAATTTTAGATTGACAATCAATACTCAGTTTCCTGAAGTTATCCTAATATCCTTTGTACCCATCATGTCAAAATTCTTGCTTAAACAGGGTCATCAGCTCAGCTGCAAAGAATAAACTGATACTGAGAAATAAATAATTCCTTTCATTTTGCCAGATCAACTTGTAATAAGGTAGATTGTAGGCAGTTATCTGAAGCTTAGGTACTTACCATGTTGATCTTCTGGCATTAGATGAATATCAATTCATTTTAAATAGGGAAATTATTCTACGGCCCTTCTCACTAAGCAGTAGGCTGGAAAATCTGTGTATTCAGGTTCTTTTTAATTGAGATGAAATTTGAGATAGTTGCTTTTAGTGACTTTTGTACGGAAGCTACTATGGGCAAACACAGCTCCAGCAACTATCGTGATGCACACAGCAATATCATACTGTAGATGTTATTCACTTTATAGTTTCATAGCGTTTGAGGACAGACAAAAACATTAATTCATCCCATGTGATGTTTAGATAATAGGCCCGTGTACTTCACTTCAAATGATTCAAATGCTTTTGTTTAATCTCTCGTTTTTCAATCCTTAAAGCAATATGAATGAATGACAGGTAGAGTGAAAGAGCACACGATGCTTTGTAAGCGTAGCCTGTTCCGTAACTACACCAGTGTAGCTCAGAGAACAGCTTATTCACCACTGACAACCCATTTTTACTTTTGATAAAGCTCTAGTTCTTGAGAGAAATGTGAAAAACATTTGGGCAATCGTGCGTCATCCTGTGTGATTCAGGCCAGCAACCCACTGCAGCACAAGACTTTCACAGTAGCACAGGCATCAGCAATGTGCTGATGTCTTTTGTAAAAGCTTATAGAGTTTTAGTGGCATGATTGCCGTTAAAGGAAAAAAACAAATGTTTATTTTTCTCTAAATGCAACTTGGCGAAAAGATCGTAGAAGCAGTAAAAATTACCAGTCAAAAATATGACATAAGATACAATTCAATGTAGTGCTACTTTATTTTCTAAAATTATAGAAAAGTAGAAGCACAGAATAAGAAAAACATAGAATTGTAGGATAGTTTGGATTGGAAGAGACCTCAGTTATCTGGTACCTCCAGTTCTCCAAGCTGAACAGGCCCAACTCAGCCTGACCTCAAAAGAGAGGTGCTCCAGCTCTCTGATTATCCTCAAGGCACTCCTCTAGACCCACTCCAATAGCCCCACATCTTTCTTGTGCTGGAGGCCCCAAGCCTGGACACAGTAGTGCAGGTGGGGCTTCACAAAGGCAGAGTAGAGGGAGACAATCCATTCCCTTACCCTGCTGGCTACCTCTCATTTGGTGCCACCCAAGGTACATTTGACTTGCTGGACAGAAAGCACACAATGCCTGCTTATATTAGGTTTGATCTACCCTACTGTCAAGTTTTTTTTGTGGTGTTTTGGTTTCTTGGAGAAGTCAAAAAGAAACTCTGTATTTCACATGAAGCTTGTATTTGTGGCATCTTTCTTGTTACTGATCCAATTTCACAATTACAACCTGGTTATGTTGCAGAGGAATGAAAACAGGTATTTTTCTGGCAGCTAGTCAGAACTTTCTTCTATGCTGCAGTTTGAAGTAGTCTAGAGAGTTGTGGTGGCCTGAATGTTAGCTGGGTTCCTCCAGGGCTCTATCTAAGCTAAGGATGTAACTGTTCCTTGCTTACCACTATGACACCTCCAATGTAGAAGAAGACTCCTTGCTTCCAGAGTTCAAATCTTTCTTGTCTGCGTTGTCATACTCCAATTTTTTTTCCACTTTCCAAGTCCTAATTTCTACTTATCTTCACATTTCTCTATATATGTTTATGTAAAAGCAGTCTTTCAGCTTGCTTTTCTTTCAGTCAGAAATAATTTATTGTTATTTACAGCTTTTAATTCCTTATTATGCAATATTCTGTTTTTAAAAAAGGCGCCAGTACTTGCAGAGGAGCAGTCTATTAACATTAATTGTTTTTAAATGACTAGTCTGTTTTAAAGCTTACGCAATTATTAAGAGATTACTTCATCTTCTTTGGCTACAGATGGAAGGCATTCTAACCATGTATACAAAATTCAGCACAGTAAACTGCTGCTGTTAGTTTCAGTCATTCATGAAACATAAGGAGTGCAAAGAATTGTTGCCAGGACACTCAGAATTTTCAACCTGCACTGGTGTTACACTATACAATTTGAAGTCTATCCAACTTCTTATTAGGGTAATTTTTTATCATTCCCAGAACCAGTGTTCAAAGATTTAACAGAATGAAAGTTTACTTGTTTACATAGAGATGTAACTTTCAAAGTTATATTTCTGTGTCAAATTGAATTTCCTGGCTATAGGGATTTTTCTCTATTAATTTTTCTTTTAATTTTCTGGATAGGTTGCTAGATTTTTAAAATCCTTTGCCTCAAAGCAGTTAGTCCGCTGTTAGCTTACACCATCAGCCACACCACTGCAGTGGCTTTAGTGCAGCCTTTACAGCAGATTTCAATAGGGGTCATAAAAACATTTTAATTCCAATTTCAACAGTGCTGAAAAGTGTATCAACCTTTGCTTGTTAATGAACAGGAAACATATAAGCGCTAGGAAACATTGCAAGACTTTGCAAGATCTTGGCAGGCTCGTAGATTTTCATAAGTTGTTTCATCATCAGAGGAATGTTTAAGCAACTGTAGAAATACAGTGCTTGTTTACTTGCATAAGAAAACAGCTAAATAAAATTCTAAATAAAATGCGATCTCTTCTAAAAATGCAGTTAAGCTGCCTTAATAGCTGTCAAATGTTCCACGACAAAATCACAAGCCATTTTCTATTGCCTTCTGAAGCCCATTCCGCCTGCAGCGGTACTGCTGGTGATGCATGCACAAGATAGATTGTGTGCCTCATTAGGAGCAACTTTACATCTCAGATTCAGACACTAATCTTTCCATATCAGCCACAGTTTCTTTCTTCTAAGAATGAACTGCCTGTTTGTCAAGCAGTTCTTACCAGTGTTCTCTTGGTTGAGCAAATATCAAACAATATAATCTGTCTCTTGAAGATTAAACAAATAAAGCTGTGTTTAGGTATCTCCTGAAATAGGAAAGAGAACATTTATCTCCTAATTTTTTATAAAGGCTTCAATTAATCGTCGTACCTCAAAAGCAAGAGGGGGTCTGTCATATTCTAGTGATGCTCATGTGCTTTGACAGTCCTCATATAAACCTCCTATAGGAGCATGGACACATGTGACACTTCAGCTCCCTTTAAAGACTAGAGCAGCAGATTTCTGCAACTGAGCCTTGATGCCTAGCACAAAATATGGAGAGTTTTTAGTTGCCCTAAGAGCACATTGTAAACAACTTCTCTCTGTACAAATCACAAGCTGTACAAATGCAGCTTTCGGCTGAGGAAATGTTTAACTCTATTGTTTTTACTTCTGATAAGGCAATTTTCACCTGTTGCTTTCCTTTGGAAAAAGCTCATTCATGCCTATGAAGGAAAATTTACAGTAACATAACACATGATGGTACAAAATTTCTCCTGATCCTTTAGGCTTGGCAGGTACAGTAGTTCCAGAGTTCTCTAAAGATGTCTCAGGGCCCAGAAACACCAACCTGTTACATGTCTTTGAACCCAAGGTTCTCAGTCACCTGAAGCTTTGGTGACTGACAATTTTGGCACCTCCCTTTTTGGTCTAAGGTTATCCTTACTTCCCTTCAATGCTTCCTCCCAAAGATTTACATCAAACTTCTCTTTGTCTTGTCGTGGCATTTTAAATTTTTGCAAGTCATGTATCAGAAAGACCATTTGCTATTTACATACCTTTGGGAAGTAGCAGCCTATTAGCACACTTTTAGTTTCCATCCAGGGAGGCTGCATGTGACAGCTGAAACGCACAGATGGAGATCTGTCATAGAGCCCTGTTTAAATCACCTCTCTTCCTTTTGACCCGGTTGCATCACGTTTTCCCACTAAACTGTTTTGTTGTGGTTTTTTTTTGACAGACAAGATGATGTGAACCACCAACACAAGTTTGTGAGGGGAAAAAAATAGGACAAGGTAAGCCCAGTTCTCTACTGTGCTGTAGCCTAGAGGTATAACAAAAGCATGAGGAAAATAAGAGGATTTCTTTCATGTAGATAGGGTGATATCTGGTGAGATACCAGACTGAACACGAAAAGCTGTTTAAGGAAAACAGTGAAGGCACTTAGCCTGATGACACTGACTGTATCCAGAAAATACAGACTAAACTTTCTCTGGGGTTAAAATTTCATTCCATTTCTTGCTCTTTCCACTCCTGTGTACCTATACAGCTGCAGATCTGCTGTTTCTGCACAGAAAAAAAAAAAGTAGAAATGACACCAGAGGACAGTTTGCTTTTAATAAGACATTCTCATTGTCAAAACAAGAAAAGTTTGTTCCCATGATATTTCCAAGTGTATCACAAAGCCACAAGGTTCAGAACAAACATCAGGAAAAACAAATAAGAATCAAACATAACAACTGTTTATTCTTCAATCAAGTGAGGTATAAGTCAATAACTGCTACCTTTCTTTTTTGAAGTTGTTTAAATTTAGCCCTGTGTTATATAATATCAATGCAAGTAAGACTTTCACAAATATAGATATTATTATTATTACTATTTTTTTTGTGAAGTTTGTGCTAAGAGATTCATTCCGACTTTGTCCTACTTATAAAGCCACTTTAGATAAGGGTAGCCTAGTTGCATCTTATTACTATTCTAAAATAGCACCAAGAGAAGCAAAAAGAAAAAGTACCAAGAAAGAAAAGGGAATCTCTTTCCTGGAAAATTTGTCCAGATGCAGACTGCAAAAAATAAATAAATAAATAAAATGACGTAACACAGAACATAAGCCTAAAATACATAAGCTTACCTGGATTCTAGATTTCTGTGGGTCTTCCATTCCTTCTCTCAGTCCAACAATTTTATCTGTACCAGGTTTAGGGAAATAAATGCAAGAAATTCCAGAGAAAATATTGATTAAACCAGAAACATCAGAAATAACTGCACATCAGGATTACATGAAAGCTGATAGCCTTAAAATTATCACAAACTACACTGAAAATCTACTACAAATAGGATTTAACCCATCAAGCCAGTTTTTCTTCAAGAAGGCCATAGGAAAAAACACATTTGTGTTCTTCAAAACATTGACTTTTAATTATTGAAAAATCACCTAAGAGATTAACATACATTTTGTATCACGCCAAAAAGTTATCATTAAGATTACTGATGAGCAGCACCAGTGGAGAATCGTATAATGGCCTGGGTTGAAAAGGACCTCAAAGATCATCTAACTTGAACCCTCCTGCCATGGGCAGGGTTGCCAACCACTACAGCAGGCTGCCCAGAGCCGCATCCAGCCTTGTCTTGAATGCCTCCAGGGATGGGGCATGCACAACCTCTCTGGGCAACCTTTTCCAGTGGCTCACCACCCTCTGAGTGAAAATCTTCCTCCTAACATCTAACCTAAATCTCCCCTGTCTTAGTTTAAAACCATTGCTCCTTGTCCTATTGCTATCAACCCACGTAAACAGTTGTTCCCCAGAAGAGAGGATAAAAACAATTTATTCTGAATGTGTCTGAAATTTCTCACTGCTAGACAATTGTATTTTCACAATGATTTGTTGAAGTGCAAGAATCAATTTAAGATGGATGCAACAAGAGCGCAGATTGTACAGGATAAGGGGGCTGGGGTCCTATGGGAATAGTTTAATATGGGTACGTTATCAAAATCTTTCAGTGCTTCATATGGTTTACAGATCACATCCACTGACAGTTCAAGGCATTTGCCTTCTTCATTCAAGTGATGAATCAAAGCCAAGCTAGATATTTCCATCCATGAATACTAACAATATGGATTGCTAATGTTTCGTTAAAAAAAGAAATGAAAATGATCAGTTGATATTTTTGAATCGATAAACCAGATCCCTGTTAAAAGTTCAGTCACAGCCAATAACGAATGTAAATGTTCAGGTTTTTTGCTTTCTTTTTTTTTTCTGCTTTGCCACTTAAAAAACGAGATTTATATTAAAGAAAGAAGTTTCATGAAAAATTAAAAAGCTGTATTTAAATCAAAGAGTTTATGATGTATAATTTTCGAAACATTTGTACTAAATGGCCTAGGAAGTAATAAATTTCCAATCAAATATTTTTGGCCCAACTCAATAAATTAATTTACAGTTTGTTTCTCCCTGAAGTTTTTCTAGATGTTTCTATCATAGCTGAGTAAAGAAAAAAGTCTTCCTTCCAGAATTGTTCTTCGGAGAGCAAAGAAGTGGAAAACCCCTCTAGGTCTCACCATGTAAATTCAGTTCCTTTGGAGACATTTAGAGCATACAAATTGAAAATAAAGGTTGCAACTTTCAATTTCTTCCCACGTTTTTAATCTTCGACTAAATTTTAATGTCATGGCAAATACGATAGAGCAAAGATTCCACATAGGTGTCCAGAAAATAACATTTTTTCTCAAGCACATTATATCAAGCATTAGACTGGAATAAAGAGAATGCATTATCTAATAGAAAGAAGCACTGCCAGGGGGTCCTATTAGTCGCCACAGTAAAAACAACCAGACAAATTAAGGTCTGTGTTAGCACAGATAAGCTGTAAAAAACCTCCAAAAGTCACCCATTCAAACTCTTCAGATCAGATATTAGAAGGGCCTGCAGTGATTAGTGGGTTTTTTTGTTTGTTGGTTGGTTGGTTGGTTGGTTTTGTTTGTTTTTTTTTACAGAAAAATTCTTTATCAGCATGTTTCTGGAAGGACCCTGTACCTTTAAGCTCCCCTCAGCTCTTTTGCAGGTCCTCACACCATCTAAAACTCTGTGTGGGTAGCTGCTTTACCACCAGTGTGCACAGAAAGGATAACGTACCATAGAATATCACTAGTTGTGTAGGACAGACCAGTCTTCACAAGAGAGATGCCTAAGCTACACAAAATGCTGATGGAGGACTGCATGGGAAGTGTTGAATCATGGCCTGAAACACTGATGGATCACCTGAGGTGAGCACTGAGTCAGCCATGGGAGCACAGGTAAAGGCAATGCATCTGTGTGACCAAAAGGGGTGGAGTCTGGCTCCACCTCTCCCAGACCCCATTTAAGGGCTGACCACCACTGGGGAAGGATCTCTTGTTGGAGATCCCTCCCCTGTAGAGTTATTAATGAGCCTCAACCATCTGCAAAAGGTGAGCCTTTCTTTATTTACTGGTTGTTTGTTTACCACACAGATAAACTAAGCAAAATGTCCCATCCAGGAGCATTATTAGTTTGATTCTGTTTTCAATGTGATATGCAGGGGCGTGCTTTGGCAGTGGGTAATTAGGGTAGTATGGTTTGGTTCGGTTGGGGTTGGTCTTGATGATCTTGAAGGTCTTTCCCAACCTGTGCAATTCTGTGATTCTAATGGTCTCTGTGCACTTGATGTCATCTACACTTTTTGCCCCTTTTTCCTCTCACCCAGTGTATCTGCATTAGGTGAGTCAAATTCTGCCCTTTGGAACATTAGGCTAAAACAAAGGAACTGTAGAGACAATGAGAAGTTACTCCAGGTGCAATTGGAGGCTTAACAGTAAAACTTACTTCTGTGCCTGCAAGCTACTGCCACTCATCTGCTTGAGTAATGGAGCTTTAAACGTTTAAGTGATAGATGTTAGTGCATGCCAGCTGCAAGCCAACAGAGCAGGCTGTAAACACATTTTACTTGTTTCTCTCTTTGTTTTTTAATGTGCGTTTCTAAGCTGAGAACCTGCTGCCTCCCCAGCATTGTATCATGCTGACATAAACAGGCCCAGCCAGGCAGGGTACGGAGATGCAGCCTAATATGACTCACCATGTTCAGCATGTTTTAATCATCAGGCTTACAGTGCAGCAATGGTGAGCACCCAGACTGCAGCATTTAATCCACTGCAAATGCTCTCAGCTACTCCTTCAGCTGGAACAAGCCACTCTTGTGTACCTGCAGGATTTTTTTCATTAAGACCCCTTGCGTGTGAATGCTCATAAGTTTACATATCTTTTAGTAACAACTGCAAGAAAAACACGTTTCCAAAACAATTCAATCTGAAGCAGTCATATTTGTGGAAGTAGTTTGTTTTGTAACTTCAGGTACCTGCTTCCTCACAGGAAACAACTCGAGCTCTCTTGGCAAAAAAAATTATTTTCCGCTCTGTATTTGATGAGATTGTATTCATAGAAATTTGTCTATGTAAATCCCCCTGTAAGAAAATATATTAAGTGCTCTTAAACCCAGAGCGCAGAGAAGCTTTCTGGTTTCAGGTTCCAACTGGGCACTTAAACAACATCCCCAACACACACTCATCCAGTCTTGGGTCTGAGTCCATTTGTTTTCTACTGTATATGGTTAATTTGTTAGGGTACCCATGAACTCAACACACAGAGATCAGCAGGAGGACCTAATTACCCTGAGCTGCATCACCTGTGGTCCCCACCCGCACACCCTCTGCCCATAGGCCCCAGGCACCATTTAAGCTCATGCCTTGAGCATTTTTCCTGTCTGAGTTATGCTGCAGATGGTCTTATCTGCCGATGAAGCTAGAATATAGTCTAATCTCCTTGTCTGAGACCCTGTTCAAGTCTTAGTGCTGTCTCCAGATAAATGGGAGACAGTGCCATGGTGTACGTCCTTGGTTCCTGGCTTCTTTGGATGCAGCTGGCCCTTGCAAAGACAAAGCTGTCAATGATTCTAGGGGCAAGCTACTGCAGGTAGGTTTGCTTTGTTTTTCTGCCTTCCAAACTGAGCTGCATGAAGCTTGCTGGAGGAAAATTTTTTCTTTCTAGATAGCTATGTAGCTAAACAAAGTGACACCTAATGATAGGAAAAGGGGCAAAGGGTACAAGCTGGAATGTAGGCTCCACACAAATATAAGAAAAAGCTCCTTCACATTAAGGTAACAGAATACTGGAACAGGCACCCAGAGATGCTTTGGGGTCTCCTTCTCCAGAGGTATTCAAAACCTGCCTGGACGTGTTTCTTGGTGATTTAATCTTGGTGCCCCTGCTCCAGCAGTGAGATTGAACTAGATGATCTTTTGAGGTCCCTTCCAATCCCTGATGGTCTGTGATACCCCAGAGTCCCCAAGTGCTGTGTTCAGCTGACATAATGACAATAAAATTCAAGTGAAATCATCACTTTAATTAAGCTAGCTCAAGTGAGTACCTATTGAAAGTAGATCCTTATCTTAGCAGTATCTTCCATGGATGTCCTTTTCTGCTCATGTATATGTTACCGTTGATCTATATTACAACTGCTGATTTGTAAAATTGGAGAAAAAGATATTGTATCTGTTGACAGACTTTACTTCTGTGAAATTCCAGTGGTTATTGTTCCTTTTGCTCTCTGCTTTCTTAAACTCTGAATTGCTTGCAGTACAATTGGTTATTTAAATGCTGAGGTGTGTGCTGCTTAACCACTCTCTCACTGGGATCTCAAAGTACAAAACAAACCGAAGTTAATTCTAATGCATCATCACTGGCATTTATGATTTCTCCTTCCTACATCTGCTCTTGAAGCTTTTTGGATCTCTCTGCCCTGAAAGCTTCTATCTGTAAATAAGGCTTGTAGCCTAGCAACATTGAGTGAATGCATTTCCCTTGCTGAATAATGCTTGGCATAATCAGATCAGCTTGTTATGCTATCTGCAGCATTAACACTTCAAGTTAAAAGCAATTAGAAATGTTTCACGTAAATGGGCATTCATTTCAAACTGGAAACTTGTTTTGGAACCACCAAAATGTCTCTAGACAAGCAAAATAAGCCAGCTCCAGATCAAGAGTGTCAGAATGACTTGGTTGAGTAATCTGACCCCTCAAGGAGGCTGAAGACACCATTTTGGAGTGCCTTACTCACCAACGCGGACAACCAGATAATTTTTCATTACCTAGAAACCTGGCATACAGAGAACTGCTTCATTATACCATATGGGCATTACATTATTCCCTAGGCAGAAAATGAGTTTGTGTCATGGTAATTGAGCAAGCATCTACAGAAACAGTCCAGAGCATGGTCTCTTGTTAATAGGATTGCTTTGCTCTAAAGGGAAAACTTGCACTGTCAAGCTGCATCTACTGCAATGCATTTCAGGGGTGGAAGCAAGGCATGCCTTCTGCCTATCCAGTCGTGTTTACATGCAAGGAATACTACTGACTCTGAAGGGTGTTATCTCCTGCTCGTTCTGTGCCCTGCAGTGTTATTCACCCTAACATGAAGAGGATGGCATAGGTCATCTTTGGCCCCTGCGCAATCAGACAAGTTAGAGCGTGAAAAGCTTCTTAATTTCCTATCAAAATTCTGTCAGAGCATTTCATTTTCTAGTCTTCTCTGCGGACATGCCATCTCCTTGAAGACGATTTTATGTGAGAACTCTCCTTTTTCCTGCCGCTACATCTCCTCAGTACAGGGAAATCTTTCTTCTGCATCTATAGTTGACCTTTTTAGTCTAAACAAGTTTGATTGGGCAATGAGTGTATGGCTCCAGCATAATGTTATCACAAGACAGAGTTTGTGATTCCAAGTACAAAAATAGCTCTGGCTTTTTTCCTATCTTTCCCCTCCCATCACTGATTAGCTCAGACGTTAGTAGACAGACAGCAAGAAATCTATTTTTATTTAGATTTTATAAGCTTGAGTACGTTTTTGTCACTGATAGGAAAGATACCTAACTACACCGTGAAAGAGAATAAATGGAAGAACTAGAAAAACTAAACCCCTTTAGGGTAAGATTGAATCAGAGATTTCATTCTGGTATTTTGAAAGCTTTAATTATCCTGATAAATAATTTTGTGAGGCTTTGAATACAAAATTTTAGTTCACGTTGACATAAATAACACTGAATCAATATAGCGGTGTTGCTTTTTTCACGCAGTCAGTTCTGCCTAAATAGCTTGCATTGTTGAAACCTGTTTTAGATTCACAGCGAGGGTTTGGTTTGGTCTTCGCTGCAAGTTTAAAGCACACGTAACTGCTTTCTAACTTGGTATGCAGCCTGGCATGAATGGGGTCATAGGTTTGTAAGATGACTGCATTTATTTCCTGATAGCTTGTTCCAGGCTCTGGGAGCTGATGCTGTCTGCTGTCAGTAATTGCACTTGCCATTGCTTTTTCTCACAAGGTGGCAAAGCTTTCTGCTCAGCAAAATCACTGCTTGCCACCCTGGGACAGACCAGAATCAGAACTGTGCATGCCCTAAGGTCATTGCAGCCTGAAAGTTAAAACCCGATCCTTGGGTAAAATGGGCATTTGGAAGCAATTTCACAGACACCCTGGGAGGTCTATCTGCCTGTTCCTCCTATCGGAACTGCATCTTGCTTTGCCCCGTGGTTCCAAGTAGCTCTCGGTGATTATGGTTTCTCCCACTCTCAGCCATCCTTTCCCTATTAACTGGTGAGGGATCTTAGCACTGAGTTAGCAGGGGAAGGCTGCAACCAAGCATCTCCTAAACAGAGGAAGAGGCCTCTGACCTTGAAAAAAGCAGTAGCAGTAGGCATCAAGATGAACTCAAAAGAAATGTCTTTAGTTGTAGGGTTAGGAACGATAGGTGAGATGGTGAAAGACAGTAGCAAGCAAAAGGATGGGGGCTTTAAACACCCCCAGTAAAATGGATGATGAAGGAACGTAACTGTAATGAAAGAGAGAAAAGATATAACGAGACTTAATGCAATAACGTGGAAAATGACAAAATAGCAATATATTTAAGTGCCTGAGCAGGAGACGATCAGAGACTGTTGATGCAAGGAAGGGTAAATGCTGTGAGTGGGAAGAGAAAGACAGCTATTTTTTTTTTTTTATATCTGTTCTGACGGCAAATGTAGGAATACCATCTCATCTACTTCACTCTGATTTGCTTGTGAGAATCACAGCGAGGATCTCTCTTAAAAGGGGATATTTAAGAAGATTTTGTTATTCCATTTTCACTACAGATAAGCTTTTCTTGGTTTCTGTTTCTTAAAAGCGCAAGAGCCATAACCCCAAAACGAGAGTCTCTTCCCCTTTTGCTGTTGAGCTGCTCATAAAGAGATGAAAGACCTGGCTGAAGGAGGGAAGAAAAAGTAGTGTGGTTGCAGGGGTTTTCTGCTTGGTTGGTTTGGTTTAAGGAAAGCATTACTGAGCTAAGCAAAAAAAATTATTTAATTGAGGTTTTTATTATGGACTGACTGAAAATGGAGACTCCATCCCCAGCATACCTGCATTCAGTGTTTTGAGCGTGCAGGACTGCTGGTGTGTTTCATTCACTAACATCTCAACCATACAGTAAAAAGAAAAAAAAAAAAAAAACAGCTATTTAAGGGAAACGTGTGTACTTAAAAGGAAGCACTGAGTACAGATCTGCTGCTACAGAGCCTGCCTATAATAGAGATTTGCTGAGACATTCACGGGGCTGTATAATGCCGTAACCCTTCCAGCTGAAGGTGGACTGAGCAGCACAGTAATGAACCATCAGTGCTCTGCTGCCTCCAGATCCCCCAGCCCCGCCTCGTATTTGCAAACACTCATTATTTTCTGGAAAGTCCGTCGGAGGGTGGACACTCCTTCCTGATGCTGCAGTGCCCTCCAGTGCTCGGAGGAAACGCCGTGGCTGCCATTACCAGGAATCCAAAATACAGACACCATTTTATAATCTTGTAATGAGACAGAATCCTTCGTGATGCTTCAGGGAAGCTCTGACTTGAGTTTCAAAGAATAAATGAAATAGAGTACCTATATCTAGCTACTGTTTCTCTGTGTTGCTATCATTTGGTCCAGCCAGAGGAACTACTCTCAGAAATGCAGTTTAGTTTCAGGCCCCTCACTATGAAAAGTACATCATGCTTCTCTGGAATGTGCAGAGAAGAGCAACAGAGCTGGTGAAGGGGCGAGAGCACTAACAGTGGGGTACGTGCTGTTGGTCAAGGACTGTGTAGTAAAGGTTTTACTTGTGAACGTATGTGGTTGCATGCTACCTTAATAGGAAATTTTTGTTAAGAATGAGTGAGGGAATGAGAGAGTTATGTCCATTTCCCATGTGTCATGTGCTTATTGTAAGTGAGAGAGACTGTAAGTCCAGAGCAGCTCAAAACTAATACCTGACTAGGTTAAAAAATTTGGGGGGGTTGGTTCAATAAACTAAAGGAGTTCAATTTCAAGCGTTGGTTACATAAAGTATATCTCAAGAAATCAAATATAACTGGGAGAATCAGAATTTTTTTAGTCAATAAGACATCTTTCTTTTTTCAGAGAGGTTGCCAGATGAGCTGAATGTTTTATAAACAGTCCGGAGAACATCATCACTCGTATCTTTTTCATTCTCTTCCAGATGAGGAGTACCTGACTTCCCCATCAAGGAACTTTCTGTCAGTCCAGCCACTCTCCACTTAAATATTCAGCCTTCTGGTAAGTGAGATGCATCCAATAACAAACAGGAGAAGGAAGGGGTTGACAGAGAAATAAGTATATGCAAGGATATAGCTAAAAGAAAGGAAGTCTGGAAGACTGTAACTACCTATACTCAAGGAAGGAATGAAGAAAGGATGAGACCCCATTAGATGCTTTGCACTGTGATTGTACAATCTTCAGTCTTTCTCTGCATTTTGTGTTTGCAGTAGTATTTTGTAATATTATGACTAAATAATGTAACGGCGTAGCCTTGCAGGGAATGAGTTAAAAATTACTTTTTCTCTGAAAACCTATTAAAGAAATTGAAAGCAAAGATGTGGAGTTCAGTACTGATCACTGGTAGTGGTTGGTTTTAGAACTGGAATTTCGGAATTTGCCCTAGCATGTAAGAGGTTTTTTTTCCTCGTAGGAAGAAGTATTTGTGATTTAAAGGACTTTTCCTTTTTTTTTTTTTTTTTGTCTGCTTAAATACCCTAAAGAGATCCTAACATAAAGGGGCATGTTGGTGTTTGCAGCTGATTAGGAGCAGATGCTTGAGAAATGTAATGAACTATATTTAGCAAGTCATTATGCAGGCTGACAAAACTTATGCCTCGTCTTTCTCCAATAAAACAAGAAAAAAAAAATGCAGAGTCTGACTCCCAGCTTGTGTTAGCACCTGGGTCAGCCCACTGTCTCCAAAATATCCTCTCCTGTAAGCGACCTCATCTTTTGTGCTGGGAGCTTGCATCAGGGCTGGGTTATCTTAGAATCATAGAATCACCAAGGTTGGAATATACCTACAAGATCATCCTGTCCAACTGTCCACCTATCACCAACCACTCTCTCTAAACCATGTCCCTCAACACATCGTATAAATGCTCCTTGAATACCTCACAGGATCACTCCACCATCACCCTGGACAGCCCATTCCAGCACCTGGCCACTCTTTCAGAGTACTGTTTCCTGGCATCCAGTCTGAATTTCCCCTGGTGCAACTTAAAGCCATTCCCTCTCGTCCTATCACTAGTTACACAAGACGAGAGGCCAACCCCCAGCTCACCACAACTTCCCTTCAGGTAGTTATAGAGAGCAGTAAGGTCTCTCCTGAGCCTCTTCTTCTCCAGAATGAGCAGTCCCTGCTCCCTGAGCTGTTCCTCATAAAGCCTGTGCTCCAGACCCTTCACTGGCTTTGTTGCCCTTCTCTGGACTCTCTCCGAGGCCTTGATGTGTTCCTTGCAGTGAGGGACCCAAAAACCCTATTATGATTCTACATACCTAATTTTAACAGAGCTGATGGGAGTTTGCAGTCAAACTTCAGAAGTATACATGAAGCATGTGGAAAGCTTAGAAGTGTTTCTTAAATGAAGATTAGGCCACAATGGTATTTGTGAATATAGCTTTCAGTAATTAACCAGCTTCACCAAACCATAAAAATCAGTGTATTTACTGTTAGCTGATTATTTGGAGTAGACAAGATACGTGTTCCTTTTTTTCCTCTTTTAAAAAAACTTATTTGCAAATGAATACAAATTAATGCAATTTGTGGTTGTTGTTTTTTTTTGGTTGTTTTTTTTTTTTTGCATGTCATTACTCTAGAAGAGCTTTGACTTGCAAAAATAGAAGTCTATATTATGAACAATTAATCTCTAATTTTAAACCTACATTAATGTGCTCTAAGAACAGACATTAACTGTGTTAATGATGCAGTCTAATAATGATCACTGGATTTAGGACAAATTAATCCTATTCAGCAAGACCATTATTACTGGTCAGCCTGCTCTAGTAGGATCACTAACATAGCAGACCGCGCAGTTTTCATGCCTCTGGTGCTGTTTCTATGTAAAATATTCTATGTAAAATCTTCCTATATAGATTATCCCATTGAAGAAAAGTTGTTTTATAACATCTTTATTTGATGACTGACCTCTGTTGAAGAGCTGTGCTTTTCTGTGTTAGTCTCACATTTTAACAATAGCCCTCCAGGGTTCATCACTTCTCTCACGTGTTATTTTCCTGTTGTAAACATCCCGCTATAATAATCTGAAATTATCAATCATTTTATAATGTACCAGAATACCTGACTGAAAGATTCTTAGTCCAGATATTTCAGTTTTGCACTGCTGAAAAAGATTACCTGTATTGTCCATAATTCAAGTTAACAACTGCCGTATCAGGAACTGTTTATATAAAATCTGAGTCTGGAAGGATTTAGGACTTGAAATTTCAGTTTTTTAGACTTCCAATTCATATGGTCTGGTGTTGTGTTGTAACAGGGAAGCAGTCACAGTAACTGAAAATTTATTCTCACTGATCTCTTGTGCAAAGATAGTCAAGTACTGCTAAAAGTTAGATTAGATATTCCTTTTATTTTGTTTTTGTTCCACTAATTGTCTCTGCTATGTAGTTTTAGGTAGATACCTAAGACAAAAAGTATTCTAGAGGTAAAAGATGTTCTCTTCCACATATTAGACTGTTCTTACTTTCCAAAAATAGCCATTAATAGATGTACTGAAAAGACTTGATGTAGCAGGAGAAGCGTCAGGTATTTTCCAACCCTAAAAGCTCTTCAGCATGACTGAGTGGCTTGTGGTCAGTCAGCAGGGAGAGACAACAAACTGCAGTGCAGAGTGAAAGAATGTGCCTCAAGTTTTATGACTGAAACCGATCACATTAGGAGGTGATCTTGAAAATTAAATACATTTTCTGACAAGCTTCATTTTAGTTTAATTAGTAGACTTTTGGTGTTTGTTATTTGTGTATCCCCCCTAATCTGGAGATACATAATTTGGCAGCAACTTAGATATTCTTTCCAATAATTGTATAAAATAGGGAGGAAGATATAGTAATACCTTAAAAAAAAAAAAATCTAACATCCCTTTCCAGCTTATGTTAAATGATGTTTCTTGTTAATGCACTGAAATAAACCAAAATTCATCATCAAGATCCTGCAATAAACGCTTTCAAAAGCCCCTACATCATGGCAGCAGAACAAAAAACAAGCAGTTAATCTTCCTCCGCACTGTCAGCTGCGAAATAGCCTGCTGATATGCCTTTGCCTTATCTTGCAAAATAATTTGACAGTTCAGATGGACGTTTTAAAAGATGGGACACGGGAGTTCAGACACTAGGTGGCACCAAACATCTTAAAAAATGTGTTTTGTCTGCAGTCTGTCCCGAATCTGAGGGATCATCAAATCAGAGCATGATTTGGGTTGGATGGGACCGGGTGGGTTTTGATTAGCCTCCACTGGGCATAGAACTGTTGCCCACAAGCCTCTGGCTACCACCATCCAACCAACTGGATAGTCCACCCTTCAAATCCATCCCTCTCCATTTTAGAGATAAGGCTTTGCGGATATCTAGGTAGACAAAATTACTTTGTCTACCTATGCTATCACCCCATCATAGGAGGTCAACAGGTTGGTCAGGCACAGTCTGTCCTTGGTGAAACTGTGTTGTTTTTGATCACCTCCTTTTTTGGCATGTGCCATAACGTATCTTCTAAGAGGGTTTGTTCTGTGATCTTCCCAGGCATAGGTGTGAGGCTCACAGACCTGTAGTTCCTGAGGTTTAGCTGCTAAAGGACTGTCTAACCAAAATGCCTGTGTTCTCTCAAGCTCAAAATACCATTCAAAGTGGGAGATTTGCTGATACTGCTTTCTGGATGAGAATAAGAAACCATTCTTTTCCATCCCACCCAACTTATTTCCACTCCCTCATATACCTATACTTATTTTTACATAATTAATACAAAATTAAGTAGGACTGAGATCCAGTGTTACCTTATTGTAAATAGTTGTGATGACTTATGCTGTTTCCCAGTTGAAGTTTCAGTCTTGCATTCAGTATCAGCGTATGCTGTTCAGTGTTATCCAACTTACACAGCACTCTTGTTTTCTGTACTGCAACAGCTTTAGGCACATATGCATTTTTCCACAAATACCTTATCTGTCACTGCCATTTCCCTGGTCAAGATGATGTCTACTGCTTTATTAAAATACTGCTATTTCAAGGTAACAAGCTGCTGAAGAGGGAGTTAACCATAGACTTCCTACAGATTCTGGGAAGCCAGATGTTTCCGAAAGATTTGTTTTTCCTTCATTAGGGAAAAAATGGGTAATATATGTTTTGTGTGTGCCCTTGTAATGTATTCTTTCACTGGACTGATTCAGGGCTATTTTTGTATGTGCGCAGCTGTGATCTAAGGAGGTATAGGAATTAACGTTTGCAGACCTTGAAACCTTTAAAGACTGGTTGATTTGTAAGTATGGATTTTGTGCATTAGAATACAGGCAGATATTGAAGTAGTGCTGCAAGATGATGCAAGCTTAGTTATGCAGAAAGTTTTTAAATCTGCCTGTAATCACTTCAGACTTGGAACACAAACCTGCAGCCGACCTACTGCATCACTATGCTGCTCAAAGTGTATGCAAAAAAGTGTCCAGGCTCAGTTTTCATCCAGTGTAGACAAAAGAATTCAAGGAAATATAATTCTATTCCAGGCTCTTGTGTCTTGATTCTTATCTTTTGAGTTATACATTAATTTATTTTCTCTAGGTAAAAACTGAGAGTGTTTAGCTTACTAAATGGGTGGGGAGAGAATACAGAAAGAGTAAGACCCAAGCCAGGAGGATCTGTAAACCCAGTTACTTGTTTTCTTGCTCCAGAGGACTATCATCCAAGTCTCTGGAAGCTGAGATTTCAGCTTTTCATTGTTTGGCTCTCTCTCCCAATCCATTTTATTTCCTGAACTTGTTTTCTAGCCTTCCAATCACAGATTATTTTTTTTTTCCCCAAGTCTTTAATCTGTGCTCCTTCTTTCCTTGCTTCTGGTTCTTTGACCTACTGTTGCCCTAACAACACACAGCATTTTCCATTACTTTTTTTCCCTCCTCACTGGAATCTTATCCTTCTGAAACGTATCCCTTTTCTCCATAAAAAGAGAAGCATGGCATGAAGAGAATGCTTTAAAAAAGTCTAGCTAGATTGTTTTGCTCTAATTAAATTGCTGAAAATCCTAACCTCCAAAGAAACAAGACAGTGCTTCGTGTTATGCTATGACTTAATCTAGGCCTTGGGAATAGCTCCCACGAGGACCGTGATGTCAAGCATTTAACAAATGTTTGAATAGTTACTTAGGGTCTAAATTGAGAGGCAATATCAATCAATGTAGGATCTAACTTTTCAGGCCATTTTACAAGGCCATTTCTGGAATTGCTGTTGTCAGCTGCAGCAAATAAAAAACATTTTGTCAGACTGTCAACAGATTAAGTGTTGCTTTTCTCCTGTAAATATTAGTAGACCATGTGCTCTGTTACGCTGTACCAATGTAGCTTCAAGAAATATTAGGAGACATCACAGTCACTGCCAGGTTTAAATATGTAACTATTTATATAAGTAAATAACTTTTGACATGGATTGTTTTGAACCATAAGAATGAACATTGCAGGGTCTGTGAAAGGAAGAATCCTTTTTGAGCTCAGCATGACCAACCAAAGAAAGATGTTTATTTCTCTAGTAAGGAAAGAAAAGAAAAAAAGTAGCAATAATAAAAAGGCAACCTTGATTTTATCTGAACATAGTGAAAGGTTGGAAACTGTTTGCCAAGTAAAGCTTGTTCCCTTACAAGGAAATGCAGATTTGGGAACAAATAGCATTCCAGTCTTTTCCCCAGTGGGCATTGTGCCATTGTACTTACAGACATTGTGTCATGGAAATGTGCAAGAAGGCCTGAAACAGCTAAGAAATGCACTGCCTAGTCACATTTTCTACTACTTAAAAGCTACTGTCTCCTCTTATTCAACAACAGAAATGCAGACAAGCAGAGGCTTGTGAATTACATGATTTTCTGTTCAACTGACTTGATATGAAATGGTATCTTATAACTTTCTGAAACAGATAATAAATGCAAAATTTGCTCTCACTGTAATATTTTAATATTGATAAGAGGACTTATAAGCACCTGCTTCTGTAGCCGGCTCTCGTGTTGATCACAGCTGAGCTTTTAAGTGTGAACAAGGAACTGCTCCTGAATTAAAACATTTTATTATTCAGTGAGAACATTAATTCTAGCAAAAATTTGTAAGATTACCTCTTTAACTCCATCAGCTTTTACACTGGCTTTAAAAATATACTTCAGAAAACTAATAGCAGCTGCTCATTGTTTCTAGCTTGTAATTATTATTAGTGAGGAATGTCTGTGATTAGAAGATCATTTCTCAGTTATTGTTCTGAGATGAATCTTTCCTAGAAAAAAAGTTCTTTACAGGAGTGTGATTTCTGCTTGGAGACGTTCTCTTGTTCTATGATAACAGCCAGCAGATATATGGTTTGAGGTCCACATGAGCATTTTGGCAACCCATGATTTTCCTGGGCAACACAGTTCTTTTCTATACCCTTTTCTACATGGAAACATTTATCAGAAGAAATTCTTTCTCAAGTGCACTTGTAAACGTTTGCTGAGTGAATGAGGATAGTTTTGGGTGACTTTGATGCCATAGAGCTTGTTCCCAGCAGAGCCGTAAGAATGCATCAAATGAAAGAGCTTTGAACAATGTGCTGAAGAACACACAGAAGCATGTATTTATATTTTTTTTTTTGTCAAATAAAGAGGATGATCTGTGAAGTGCTTTTAAATGTTACATTTCAGTGGCTCACATGTAGCATGAAGCTGAACTTTCTAATCTGTAGGTTCTGTATGGTAAATGAACAGCACAATGCGTGTTGACGTAAATGTTCATGTGCAAGTACAGAGCTTTACCAAGTATTTGACTCCTC
The DNA here is from genome assembly GCA_023055505.1 of Callipepla californica brunnescens. Lineage (NCBI taxonomy): Eukaryota > Metazoa > Chordata > Aves > Galliformes > Odontophoridae > Callipepla > Callipepla californica. Next base: position 2,757,645 of record JALIRH010000040.1, read on the forward strand.
TCAAATGAGACTTCATACTAGCTACTGGAAAAGATGAAAGCATGAGGAGGAAGTCCCTGTACTTTCTCCACTTCAAAATGTACACAAACAATATCTCACAGATAAGGTGCATGATAATTTATTTTGCAATTATACTATCAAAGTCCCTGCACGTTTTTCCTATTAATCCACATTTAAAGGTGGATATGACCTAGCCAATTCTTTAAAGTTTTGCCAAGAGCAGAGTAAGAATAGATGAAAGCTCACAAAATCCCAAGCTTAAAGTTTATATTTTCAGTGCCCTGCTTTATGTGGCATTCAGAGTCTTTGCGTCTTCAAGGGAAAAAGGGACTTGGGTGGACACTTCAATTGTCAGTACTATTTTGGGCTTAAACCTTATATGACCTGCAATTATAACACAGCTTCCTTAGGAGGGATGTGAATGAATGTGATGTTTCCTTTTCCTTAAGCTTAATATTCTCTTCAGCATCACGTTATTTGTGTATATGTTATGGACAGTATTTTTTAACTGTTAGAGGCATTTAGATGTTTTCTTTTGTTCACCCTGAGCTTCAATTCTTTGAGAAATGTCTCTAATTGTCACCATGGAAGACGTGTCTTTGCTGTTTTAATAATTCCTATGTGCTGGGTAAGTGTTTTTACCCAATTCTTTTTTCATGTAAGAAGCTAATTCTCAGTACTGCTTATTATACTGCAGAGTATCTTTTCTAATGGCTGTTCAGTGACCACTTCACAATTTCTTTGCTGCCCACATACTTAGAACAAATAGAGAACAGAGATATTCATCCAACTGCTAAACCTATTGAAAAATGGCCATGTTAAGTTTGAAAACTGCCTTCAGTGTGTTAGGGTTTGTGTCCCTTGTCAGTGTAGGTGCTGCTGAGTACAACGAAGGCTTAAAATGCCAACACCACACCAGGATACCTTTTTTTAGAAGGACATTCTTTTTTAGTGTGAGTAAATTAATATTTTTAAACCAGTTCTCTCAGTCATCACTCAGAGCCAGTGAATAACTTGTGAGACAACAGTAGTCATTCAGTGACCAAACATAATCTTGGGACCTTGCAAAGCTAAGTGTCCTCTTCCTTAGGTGTATCTTAATGCGCTAAATCAGCCAATGTTGTTTCCATCCTAAAGCTGAGCTCTATATTAAGGTTGTGCCACACCCTGGGAAGTGCTTGACCAAAATAGCAAGATGTTGGCAGCCAGCTAGATGTATATGTCTCTGTGAGGCAGGATCACAGACTGCCTGACAAGGTTCATATGGCAAATACAAAAAGTACTTAGTCCTTTCTTTTTTAGCATTTCAACCGGTAGCACTACTGTTACTGATTAACTATGTGGTTGTTGGCAATAAGGCTGCAACTACTTTTGGGGATCTAGGAAAGCTTTCCTTTAGGTGGTGTTTGAGGTGAGGAGAAGCTGATGCCATTCATGTTCATATAAAATGTTTTCACTATTCATTTCCTTTCTCTTTTCCTCCCATCCTACAATCTCGATTAGAGTTTTACCTATAGCAGGATTCTATTTTTGTTCTGGTTTGCTTTTGTGATTTCCTTGAACGAATAGATTATCCTTAAAAATTCAAGTGCTTGCAATTCCAGGGTTCACCACAGTCTTAGCTTTCTATAGCTTCAAGTAAGCAGAGCAGTAAGGGGGGGGGTGGCAGCAACTTAATGCCTTAGGCAGGTGCTCATTTTGTACCTCAGGTAGCTGTGCACCAGTTCTCAGGCAGCATCACAGGTGCCTTTTCATGCTCTGAGGCAGCCTCTAAAGCAACTGCAATATAATTAGTGTCGGCTCTGCCCTACATCCACTAACAGCTTGTGTGCAAGTAGGGTGTATTTAAATCCCTACAGAACTTATATCATCTCTTTTTTTCTTTTTTCTTTTTCCTCAGGCAGTGTTCTGACCTGACAAAGGGGTATAATGAGAGCTTCATAAATAAGATGGAAAAAATACATCATTTGCATAGGCAGTTGAGCTTTTAAGATTCAATTCATAAGGAAGGGCTATTTTTCCTTATCTGTCAAAATTACTTAGTACTTATAGGCTCCTAACTCACTATTTAATAGCTCCAGCTCTTTAGCTTTTTCTTCTCTGGTCAATCCATCACTAGTTCTCTCTGGTAGTTAAAAGATAAATTACTTCTAATAGGGAAAATGGTTGCTCAGCAACTCAGTCTCCTGCTGGGCTTGACAATGGTACATGAAGAATATGTCTTGAAGCTCTTATGTGTTAGCTGAAGGGGGCAAAAAAAGTGATATTACTTTAAATGGTCCTGTCATGTGCATCTAAAAATAATATTGAGACTTCTAAGCAAAAGACTCCGTTTTGAGGCTGAAAGTAAAGGAGACAAAGAAGTGAGTAAAGCTAGTAAATTTTAAAACTACCTTTCTTTCATGAGTGTCCATTTCTAGAGTGTGAACCTCTTTAGAGTATTTTTGCAGTACCAGATTAAGCGAGCAGTGATCAAGGAATAGTGTGTGCTTCTGTCCTTTGTGTATACTTGACCCTGATTTCCATATCAGTGTTAATATATGAACACATTTCCTGCCTCCTCTGAGTGTTGGAAACCAGTGTCCATTTTAGGGCAGCAAAGTATGTACCACAAGAAGTCTCCACTTGTTTCCTGTCTGAGTGGCTGTGTCAGAAATATCCCTGCAAGATGTATTTAGCTGCATGTTTCACAACAGTATCCTCCCAATAATTTTCCACCCTAAAATTGCTGATCTGCCAATAAAACGCTGTTTTGCAGTAACGTCACTTTGATCAAACGCAAACCTGACGTTGCCTTATTTCTGCCAGTTTCTTCTGGCATATTGCTGGGAATCTAACCTCACCAGCATCCCATGAAGATATATGATAAAACATATTCTGTTTGCAAAGTAGATAGGAAATAAATGTCAGATTAATTATCCTTTCTCTCTAATAATATAAACCATATGACTTTTTAAAATTAAAGCTAATAGCCATCTATGTATTCTTATGTTCAAGATCCAGAAACCATCGTATCTATCATCACGATGTTAAAAACAACTTGGACCTAACTGTTTTCACTGGACTGATTCCTTTTGTATAATGGTGTAATGAAAAGGAGTCTAAAAATACATGCAGTATATGTTTTAATAGTCAGTATAATCAAGCATCCTTTGCGTTCTGAAACTCTCTGAACAGGAGTTGAACTACCTAATTTTGTAGTCTGAACTGCTGTGAAGACTTTCTGGTGTATTATTCAATGTGGACAGTTCATAATGGAATGCATCAATATGGATAGGTAGTCATTTTCATTTTCCCTGAATTTGTAAACAAATTGGTGTCCAAGTGCTAGTATTCAAGAATTCAAATGATTCAGTGTGGCACTTCCCCTATATCATTTATATGTTCGTGAGGTAGCTACACAAATGTTTTCAAGCCAATAGGTTATTCCTTTAGTTGGGAAACTGACAGAAACATTTTTATACATTTTTGATTTTACATCAGTGGCCACAAAGAAATAGATTGTTATGTGCCAATTTTTGCTCCTTCAGCTGAAAGACAAGCTAATATATTACTGGCATTGCATAAATCTCAGTTTCAACCAAGATGCGTTGAAGTTAGTTATTGAATCTTGGGAAATAAAAACACATTCTTCACTGTCATAGCAAGATAAATGACCTGTAGATAGTGCCGGTATGCAGAGGCCACCTTGTCAGTTTCTATATTTTCACATTTCTCTAAACACCTTAGAATTTTATTTTTAAAGCAGTTGTGGAATAATTTCTAATATCTGACTCTCTCGAGTGGTGTTTCATGGAGACAGTCTGCAGTCAGCAACCACAGGAATTTCAGATTATTCACAGAGATATAGGCAGTAATTATTAGTCATTTGACAGTGAAAAATACGTTCACTTCTGGAGCACATCTACCTTCTTGTCAGAGGTTGTACTTGGCCTGGTGGATGACATGGTTGCAACAACCCCAGGCAGCCCTACAGGCCTGGAGGCTGGAAAGCTGCCTGATGGAAAGGGACCTTGGTGTGCTGACGGACAGTCTGCTGAATATGAACCAGTGGTGTGCCCATGTGGCCAAGAAGTTCAGTGACATCCTGGGCTGTATCAGGAATGGTGTGTTGAGCTGGACTAGGGAAGTAATCCTGTCCCTGTACTCAGCACTGGTGAGACCTCACCATGAGTACTGTGTTCAGTTTTGAGCACCTCGATAGAGAGGACATTGAGGTGCTGGAGCAGGTCCAAAGAAGGGCAACTAGGCTTGTGAAGGGATTGGAGAATATGCCCTACAAGAAGTGATTGAAGGAACTGGGGCTGATTAGTGTGGGAAAGAGGAGGCTATGGGTAGATCTTATTGCTTTCTTCAAATACCTGAAAGGTGACTGCAGTGAGAGCGGGGTTGTTCTCTTCTCACTGGTGACAGGATGAGGGGAAATGGCTTTGAGTGTCACCAGGGGAGGTTTAGGTTGGATATATGGAAGAACTTCTTTAAAGAAAGGGCTGTTAAGCTCTGGAATAAGCTCCCCAAGGAGGTGGTTGAGTCACCATTCCTGAATGTGTTAAAAATACATTTGGATGTGGTACTCAGGGACATGATTTAGCGGTGGGTTGTTAGAGTTAGAAGAGTATGGCTTGGTTGTGGTTGGATTTGATGATCTTGAAGGTCTTTTCCAACCTGAGCAATTCTATGGTTCAATGATTCTATGACATGCTCAGTACAGTTAGAGCTTATTCTGCGGCATTACATCTTCTAAAAATATTTCATTTGTGATCAGTATATCATTTTAAAAATTGTCTTCAGATGCCAAAAGATATGAAACGTTGAGAGTAAATTCGCTCTCAGTATTAGTCTACCTATTTATAAATAGATTGAAGGTATTCAGAAAGGAATTGTTTCAGTCCTGAGTGCTGAGTTAAATATATGAAGTTCCTCCTGATTTTTCTTCCACCGTTCCTATCACATTCTTGCAGTAAGCACTAAGTTTTTGTCACCAGGCTCTGAGGCTTTTCTCATACAAGTCTCTAGACTGTGCTGGTTGTGCCATTAAGGTCCTGTGGGACTGGAGGTCTGTGAAGCATATTAGCTGCTGACTGTGTTCAGGCCTCTGTCTGGAACTTTCCATGCCCCAGAAACTTGTGACTGTTCCCGTATTTGTTGGGGGAACAATCCTACTCGTGGAAATGTTGTAATAACGCATACCAGTATCTCTGCCAGAACAGAATTCACTGTTAACCCAGACATAATGAGCTACTCCAGGAGTTTCCCTCTTTGTGTGTCATTTCCTTAAGAACAGAAGACAATGTGTTTTTAGAAGCCTGCCTTGAGCAAGGAGTTGCATACAGGATTTTTGTTTCCTATCAGTCTGTGCCACCTCATGATATGAAGTAGAGTTGTTGTTTGTGTTCTTTACGGCAACTCATAATTTAAATAAAACTTTGCGGCTTTATTCTTCTTCTCAAATGCAGGAGAAATGAATGAAACATTTAGAAGGAAATCTGTTTGCTTTAATGTTTGTTGAATGGGTAGATGAAAGAAGTGGGGAGGAAAAAAAAAAATCTAGTTTTTAAGATGTTTGCTTTCACAAAGTGATCTGAGAACGTTATCAATGCTGCCTATGGATACCACCCATGGAACCCTTGTAGTGCTAAATGCAGTATGAGTAGACAGTCTGCTTGATATCCTGCAGAAAGGACAGAATTTTTCCACAGGCTAGCATGCATCCTCCAGAATGGCTTGAAGTGAAAGCAATAATTGATTGTTTTCTGTTTTCCTCAGTGGCCCTCATCCATAATTGCTGAATGCCCATCTCTGTCAGCCTTTACAGAGTTTCAAGTAGGTCTTCATGGGACAGCATGCATTAGCCCTTAGGATTAATTTCAGATAATCGTTTTAATTTCTTCTCCTTACCCTTAATGTCTTAGAAATTGCGGTTTCTCAATGTGACAGTCTACTACTTCAGCAAAATATCTTGTGCACATCACTTGCATAGCTCATATGTTATAGTAAGATGGAATTGGATTTCAGGAACAACTAGCATTTACCTTCAAAAATTTCAGCCTGTGTTAATAGTGTCTGCTTCTCTTCAGTATGAATAGCTATTTCCTGGGAAGGATGGCCGTGATAACTCTGCTAAGATAAAAAGGTCCCATAAGTAACCCATGAACCGAAATGAGTGGGGAGATTTTGCAGAGCTACCTTTATGGTTGAGGTGCTCCCAGAGCTGATCTGAAAAGTCGCACGCTAAAACAACCAAATTTTCAATCTGTATAATTTCTATAAACTTGTGTGTATCTCATATTGTATGAAGTTGATTTCCACTTAATGTGCTGTGATCTGCTTCTAGGCAATTTTACTACCCATGTCAGAAAGACTCCTCTATGTCAATTCTGAAGTATTGTTCCATTCTTATTCTTCCCTCTTCTTTAATATTTTTTCTACCAAGTTTTCTAGGTCCTTAAAAGTGCAAGTAGCTTAAGAAAGATTTGAAAGCAACTTACATACAGCACTGCTTTGAGATTTTGTCCTTTTCCAACATGGATCAGTGCAGAGGTCCTGAACCTGAATTTTGATAATTTACATCTTTCAGAGGATGAAAGGAGATTACAGGCACTTCCTGAGATATCAGAGAATGCTCATTTTTTCCTATTGCAATGATTTATGAACCTACTTATTCTTAACAGATGTGTCCAGTTACACACAGGAAGTTTGACTTGCGAAAAAGCATTTCTATTTTGATCTTTTTTTAATGTTTCATATATTTGCATGCAGAATGTGAGCTCTGTATGAAAAGTTGCTCATATTTTATTTTAAATACAGTTTTGGACTGGAGTTGTAACCACTCTATGTTCTAATAGAATGCAAGAATAGCAACGAAATTACTGGACTTGATGTAGACTTCAGAAAGAAAAATCTCTACTCCGAGAGGGGTCTTGGGTGAAGTTACAAATATTACATCATTTTCTGTTCTGACGTGTCAGCTGTCTTCCCTTCTGACCCAGTTGCAGCCTTCACCCTTTGTCACTTACCAAACAGTTGCTGAGCTAGCCAAATAGCTAGAAGATTTCCAATTGGACATCTCCAGATGATCATTGCTGAGACTAACGATAAAGATGCACTTGGCGAGCATTACTCAAGGTTGAACTCATTCACTAATTAGAACTCTAAATATCTCAGAGCAGGAAACTAATAAGAAGGTTCAGTGTTCTGCTTCTTCATATGAAGAGCCTTAACATTTCATGTCTGTACTTTAACCCTTAAATTAAGAAAATAGCTGTGTTATCTGTAGGTATGTGTATGCAGAATGCTGATAAATAATCCATGGGAGTGTAAGAAATACTAAGCCCTGTGTGTTCACACATCAAAAAGGACTGAGATGGAAATGGCTTAAGGCAGCCCTCTAGTAAATTTATTCAGCAGGACTGTAATGACTCTTCAGGCACAAATTTTTATCTGCAGAAATACTGCAGAACAGAAAAGTGCATATATGTTTAATATGAAACCACATTTTCACAATTATTCAACATACTAGCATAGCTCATTTGTCTCCTTCTAATGAACACTTATGCAGCCTCAGCCAGCATAATTAACATCATGGATAGATATTGGGTAAAAGCTGTAAATTTCATTTCTGTGCTTTTCTTGGAATATGCTGTTCGAAAGCATGTGTACAAAGAACAGAACACAGATGCTAGATTAAATGTTGAAGCAGAAGAAAATATTGAAGTCAAAAAAGCTTTTGTCTTGTGGTGAGGACCATTAGCAACACACAGCATGGATTAGATCAGAGTCAAGTCCTGTATGAGAGCTAAACCCCAGGGCATTTTATACAGGCAGAAATCCTTTCAGTTGTATACTCATCTAGAGACCATAAGTAAAGAATGTCCCATGCTTGTCAGTTTTCTTGTGGGGGGAGAATTGGAGATCCGTAGAGAAAACTGTAAAGGTATTAGCAAGGAGTGGACATAGTGACAGGAAGGAACAGGTGACAAGACAGATCCAAACCCTAAAGGTACTGTTAATTTTGAGAGAAAAACACAGGGTTACCCTTTTTTGTATATTCCAGAGATAAACTTGAATTGTTTACCTGGGGTCTCCATTTTTCTGGACTGTAAATGAACTTTAGGAAACACAGGTTGTGTAAAGATTCATTAGGCAAGAGCTGGGAAGGCAATAATTATGTATGAGAACTCGAGAGCTTTCTGATAGGGTCAACTGAGAGTTAAAGGCAATGTTCCCTCTACATGTCTTTTTTCAATTTTAAGAATAGCTCTTGTTTTTCTAGTTTCAACGAACTGTCTTGCTAAGCTTTTGGCTGTGTGCTACTGAGGCATTGTTGCTGCTGAAGATGATCACATGAACCTCCAAGACAGAAGGATATCTTCACTAATATTAGCAATAACTGTTAGAATTTTTAAGTGAATGAAATTGTGCTTTTGTCCCAAGAATTTTTCCAGATTTGTGATTTTTTTTTTCAGAGATCTGTGCTTCCAGTTTCCACAGAAATGTATTTTTAATCACCTCTTCTCTATGATGACATTTCCTAACGTGCCAAAATTTCTCTTTCCAATGGTATGGCAGCGTGGCTTTGTCAGTCAAATACCAACTCACAGTTAAGCTAATGAAGTAAGGCAGTGAACTGCAGTGCCATTTTATTGCCATCCAAGACCCATTCATAGTGTTATATGTGTTGCTTTGGGACAGGTCACTCAAACCCAGAGGCCCAACTGCATAGGCCTGCTAAAGACCCAGAAGCAATCGAAGCAAAACTGCACACTGAGCATACAGATACTATACACAGCGGGGGGCTATTTTAGACTGTGCATGTAAGTCATAAGGAATTAATTGAAACTGAGCCAGAACGTGAATACATTGCTGTGTCTGACATGAGATATAAACATCATGGTAGATCACGCACATTAGTTTACTGCGTTTACTGCAGCTTGATGTATTGCCCCAGGATGCAAGAAGGGAAGAGAATGTATATCGTGACTGTTTAAGATGTCCTTTTAAGCCTCGGTTAACTATCAGAAAAAAAAAAATAGTATTGGAGGTTTGGCATTGTGGAGCATGAGCAAGTCATTAATGTTGTAGAATACCTAAGAACGGATAGACTAGAAACAACAGAAAGTAAGGAACCTAAGACTAGAAGAAGGATCCTACATAAAAACTTTAATGGCAGTGACCGAACAGTTTTAAGAGAAGGATGCCTTGTGGACTATGACTAAGGTAGTAGTTAAGGTTTTTTCATTGCAGAATAACTCTATGCTATATCTAACATCGAGAGTGATCTGAGTATTGGTCATCACATTTATTTAAAATGAGATTACACTGTGCTATACCTTATATCATTTATTCTCTACACAAAGGATTCCTAACAGTCAAATGGAAGCAACAAGAAGTAGAGGTCAAACACGTCACTTCTCTCCGTTTCTCCTTCCCAGAAGTTCTGAAGTTCCTTGCAAGTCCAACAGAAATAGATCAAAGAATTTAGCAGCTATTCAGATAAGCAGAAAATCTCATTTAAAAAGAAATCAAAAACAACGAGACAATCTGATGGGCATATTCACAGGAAAAAGAGAGCACTGAAGTGAGATCAGAGTGAGCCAATGATGTTTATCTTTCATCTGTATTTTCAAGGTGAACTTTTGATAGAAGATCAAAAACATTCATTTTCACCTGACACAGATCTGAAAATGATGCTAATATTAAAGCACACAACATATTTAAGGTATTTATTTATTTTGTCTTTGTTGGAATTGTCTGTTCTAGCCTCTTTTGTGGCACATCCTTATTGAAATATCAGAAAGAAGTGTCCATTCCCCATCTCTACCATTTCAACAATAGATGGTTTTAACCTTCACTAGTGGATGTGTATCTTCTGTGCCAGATGTTCTGTGCCAAATTTTCCATCTCTGAACCTGTGATATAAATGAAAGAACTACAGTTAATTTAGCAAACTAATTTCCAATTTAAATATTCCAGAGACAAAAATTCAGTGTCTTGTTCAATTTCACGTTCCTGAGCTAACCTATCTTTAGTTACAAAAGCCCAAGCAAAATGAAGGTAGTCTTACCTTGGCCCGTGCCCTAGATGCCAGATAATTCTAGGTCCTCTTTGTCTAGGTTGAAGTAGTTTTTCCAGTTTTTACAGAATGTTATGCTAAATAAATAAATCAAATAAAGAATCAGACGCAGCAGGTGGAATGCCCACAGAAGCAGATTAAAAAGAAAAATTTTTGATTTCAGGGAGTTATGTACATCTGGCTACAGTATTTTTTGAGAGAAAAAGAAGGAAGAGAAAGTGTGAGATCATACCAGCTTCCAGGCTTGCTTGAACTGACATAACTCTAAAACTGCCTTACTGAATTCAATATGGATTTAACAGATATTAGGCAAGCCTCTACCTCTTCCAAGTCTTCATTATCTGGTAGTTAGAAGTGATACTCTACAATACAGTTTGCATACAATTCATTCCTTTCACACACTGCAAATAGTGCAGTGCTTATACAAATATTATCCTTGTGATTTTAGCTTCATAAAGAGCAGTGAAGAGTGACATCCAATCTCCCTCTGAAAGCATTATTAGCTTTTTATCTCATACAGTCCCTTTTGTACGTTCAGATCAAAACCTAGAAGACACAATTTCTTCCTAACTTGAAATTAGCCCTCCCTAGTCATTCCTGAAAAATGCTGTCATTTTGTTTTTCTTCCTGCAGATTAACCAAAGGTTACCTCAGAGTGATAGTGGAAATGGCTAAGTGCTTTTTATAAAGTAAATAAGAAAAAGAGGAAGCATATAGCAAGAGCGGGTTTAGATAAGAAGCCATAAGTAAACATCTATAAAGTCACCGGATCCTCATTTGACCTGCTCCAAAAATATTTGCTGTTATTAAAAGATATTTCCACTTCTTCAAAAGGAGAGCTCCATGTAGTTAAAAAAAAAAAAAAAGAAAAGAAAAAAAGCCTTGCTATTCATAGGAGCACAGCCAGGGAAATAGCTCTGTTCAGTTACACACCAGATGGGGAAGAAAGTCCATATCTCAGTTTCCCCCCATCGCTCTAGTCTTTCCCATAGTAGTAAACATTTTGCTTAATAAAAGCTTATCATCTTAAAGCTTCCCCTTTCAACATTTGGATAACATTTCCAATTCCTTTCTCATCAGAAAAAGAAAGACAAGAAGTTGAAAATGCTGCTGATCATACTAATTCAGACGGGTTAGTCTGATCCAGCAGCCCACAGAGTAAACCACAAGATGCTTTACAGTATGTCGCTACAGACTATTCTGCCTATTAAGAAACAAAACAGCACAGTAAGAGGTCAGTATTGATCCACAAGTGCAAAGCTTTATACCTTTCCTTGATCGAATGCGGGATTTCATTGTTTAATGCAGCTGGATTTCTAAGTGCCTTTTGTAATATAAATCACTTAGTTTAGTTGAACATTGTCTTTTGTCCAATCTGGATAGCAGTACATTTTTAAAAGAGTGTTTAGAAAATGGAATTTTAATTGGCAGTCAGCTGATGATTCTTCTGTGCAAGAATCCTGAATTAGAAGGGAAATAGGCATACTGACCTATTAGGCGCCTGTTGCTGTGTATCACAGAAGGCAGCAGGAAACTCTTAGCTAATGTCTTACCAAAGCAGTGCTAAATACAAATGCTTCTATTGTAACACTACAGCTATTTTGGTGGTAGCTTCTAGTGAAGCTTTGCGTCTTCTGTGCAACCACTCAGCTCAGGCTGAGCAGGAGACATTTTAGTTCTGGAAAACTGATGTCAGGATTTTAAGTGTTATAAAGATTCTTTTTGATTTCTGTATATTCGCAGAATTTATTAAGAAATCATGTGCCCTTACAGATGTTAACACTACTTGACCATGTGCTCTCAAAAAATTTGAGTACCTCTTGATATAATCTCAATATTTTCTTTTTAATAATTAGTGTTTAACATTTCATTCTGGGTAGATATGAAGTTGAGTCAGCTTTCCTCTTTTTCAGTTTTTAATGGCCAGTTATAACTGAATTCATCATCTATTTATAGGGTTCTACTTTAAGAAGTCATATATTTGAAACACTGAAAAATGCAGAAACTTTTAAATTCCAGGAGACTAATGAATGATCACCAGGAGTGCTTAGGGGGAAGGAGAGAGAAAAGCCATGCAGACAGAGTCTTAACAAGAATTTAGACTAATTTAGAGGCCTTCTGAGTTTTTATTTTAGGCCTGTCCTTCTGTAAAAGCTTGTATTCACATCCATGACAAAAAACAGTCACAGAACATGTTGCCTGAACACCCAGGAATAGATTTCATTAAGAAAATCCTACTTTACAAATGTGTTTTTTTCCTAACCTCCATTCAGTGTTGATGAGTAATAATTTTTGGGTTTCTTGAGCTTGCATTGTTGCTTTAAGTGACGTTTTATGATACACTTCCACTAGCCACTGCACTTCTAAGGCAGCGGACTAAAAGCTTCTTAAAGAACCATCACACAGTATTAGATAAATCTACCTAACAAGAAGACTGAAGTAGACCGAGGTGTGCATGCAGTATGATAAAACTCAACAAATAGATTCCAGCTGTGTTTCACACAATAAATTTTCTTTGTGTGGGCAGGAGTTATTTTATATATGTGTTACTGTGAACCCAGGGACTTATAAATCCAAATATCTTTACTCTGTAATGATAGAAAAAGCACTGAAATAACTTTCCTCCACAAAGAAGAAAGAAGAAAAATATATGTAACAAAAACACATTTCTAACTTTACAGGTTCCTAATGACCCTTGAGACATTTTCTTCATTAGCACTGATATTGATTTTCTAGCAGCTTTTGTAGTACAGGTAAAATGCATATTTGTCTCAAAAACCTCATCACTGCTGTTCTAGTAGAGCATTCTCGAATGGTCATTATTTTGAACCTCTAATAAATGATCAGTCTTGACAAGAAGCCCTTTAATCAGGAGTAACTTACAACAGTGACACTGCTTAACTGACTTCCAGTGATGGACAGGCATCTTCAGCTAGAGGCAGCATCCTGATCACAGTACCAGTGAGTGCATCTAACCCATTAGCCACTTCCATCTCCAAGCTGGGCACAAAGGAGAAGAAAGAGGATGACAAAAGGGAAGATGAGTGCAGTACAGGACTGCTTCACAGTGAGAAAGAGCCAGAGACAGCTGGAGCTTCTGGACAGATATGGGAGCACTTCACTGATGTTAAAATTGGGAGCTATACAATATACAAAATCTTTCTAGCTTTGAATCCCTGCTCTCTGCCAGCTTGACTTCAGAGCTGATGTATGTCCTGCAGTCACAGGGTGGGTGGCAGCCAGAGAGGAGATGCCAAAGGGCACTGAATCCGGGGTTGTACCACAACAAACACTAACAGGATTTAAGGCTCCCTGCTGAGGAGTGCATGAGCCAGATGGAAGCACACAGGAAGCAAAATCCTTATTTATCATTGTACCTGGAAGCAAAATCCTTATTTATCATTGCATTCTGATCCATTACTTGTCATTTTAAGGGCTGTGGCATCTTGCAAGACAGTCTCATTGTTCAGCTCCTTTAAAGAGTAAAAAACCTTTAGGCTGTTGCAAGTAAGGCATCAGTAAATAATATCAGTGTTGTACCTGAGTCAACTGATCTAATTAATTCTTATGGCTTGACAGGAAGTTTAGATCTCCGCAACTACTTACACAAGATATCACCGTTTTATCGTGAGAAAAAATGGGCTGTCTCTGGTTACAACTAGTTCTTCTTTTAGATGTTCACATACCATGAAGTAATCCAGTAAGTTGAAATAATAGTAAATATTAAAGTATAAAATCCTCTGCATTCTTTTTATGCCGTCATGGCAGTATGAGATGGTGATGATGCATATTCAAATTATATAAATTGTGCCAGGGGAGGCTTAGATGGGATATTAGGAAGAATTGATCAAGTGCTGCAATAGGCTGCCCTGGTGGAGACCCCACCCATGGAGATATTTAAGGGACTTGTGGTTGTGGTTCAGCGGTGGGACTTGGTAGGACAGGCTGATAGCTGGATGTGGTGATCCAACTTTGATGATTATGTGATAATCTGATTCTGTATTTGCAGTTCATTCACGGAGCTGATGACAGATCTAGTTCTACTTTATGAGAATTCAGGTTACTCTTTGCTCATGTACTACACATCAGTTGCAGAAATGACATGCACAGTATCAGTAACATCAATAGCCCTTTTGATTCTTTCCATGACCACACTCTTGTGCAGGTAGAAGCAAAATCGTATCTGCTTTTCCCTCCTCTACTGTACAATCTAGAGTTAAATTCTAATACAGTAAAATGCTTGCCAATTAGTATTGTTGCTCTGCATCCTTTTCTACCTGAATTCTCTATCTGAAGCTTTCTGCCCATTGGGAGAATACAGAGGTTGGCACAGGGCAAGTGAGCCATGGGCATGGTATTGGTGGTATTTCCCTCCAAATGTCACAGGACTTCTTTCTTTTACACAACTAGTTAGGTGTACAGTGATGTTGAGGTCACTAATGGATTATTTTTACATTTAGTGTTTACTCCACAAGCGCAATAGGTGCCATCCTGTTCCTTCTGGTTCCATTCTTACAAGCATATGTGTTCACTGACCCCAAAGTTCATAGACTTGTATAGACTGTGACCATTTGTCATATACTTGCTACCTTTAGCTAAGGAGTGATGAGAAGAATGCTGTCTTGGGCTTCCCCTCCTCCCCCCCCCCCCTTTTAACTTCACATTCTACCCCTCCTCTCAGTTTTGCTGCTGTTTCCTGACATCTTTCCAGCTTATTGATGGCTTCCATCCTTAAATTTAATAGATTAATAAGGAGAGATAGAGACCTTGTCTTGTTTTATCAACCGGAATTCAGACATAAGCACCTCAGAAAAGATATGTAAATCTTATGTAGCAGTCATACTCTTCTTCAAATGCAGCTTGACTTTGCTTTTCTCTCAAGCTTAGGCTTTTTTCCCCTCTTCTTACAAACATAATTCAGAATTACAATATCTGGAGATAAAATCCTAAAACAACCTCAGTTTTTCTCCAGAGAGTTGATATAAAAATTAGTAATTTTTATAAATATCTTGGTTCACTTCTTTGGCACTTAGTGATGTTATTTTCTATGGGTGCTCACTAGTCTTAGAATTTTTGTGTATTTTCCTTCATTGTTGATTCCATTGCCTCCAATCATCATTTGCATTTTAATTAATTAGGATTTTTAATATATAATTTAATTTAAATCAACCATTACAAAATCCATTACATTCAAGAATTAACATCAAGTTAGTGAATAGGAACATCTGGGAAGAATATAAAGAACATATTAATTATCTCCTTGTTTGTTTTCCAGTTTTCAAAAGAGTGAATCTGCAGAAGGAATACTCAAAGCGAGGACTTTAAAGAGCCAGATTACTCCTTGCTTTAGAAGTATCAGCTTTGGATTTATTATTGAAGTAATGACAATGGGTGGGAAACAAAATCACAAGAGATTGCCTTAATAGCAATGAATTAGCTGTTTTCTGGGATAATATATTTTATTCTAAACACGTTGCACAAAAGTGAAGTGGATGTTTAAAGTGAGGAGTTAGAAGGTGAATGGGAACTGCTGAATCATGGCCTGAACCACTGATTGATCACCTGAGGTGAGCACTGAGTCAGCCGCAGGAGCACAGGTGAAGGCAATGCACCTGTGTGACCAGAAGGGGTGGAGTCTGAATGCACCTCTCCCAGACCCCATTTAAGGGCTGACCACCAGTGGGGAAGGATCTCTCGTTGGAGATCCCTTTCCTGTGCAGTTCTAGTAAAGCCTTGATCTTCAGTGACAGGTGAGCTCTTCCTATCTTATTGGGTGTCTTTATACCATGCAAAATTATACTGTACATCTTCACTATAATGTGTGAGTGCTATTCATTCAGGGTATTCACCCTACAGAATGCGAATTAGATTCAGGAGGAAAAAAAGTGATGTTTTTTTTAATCCTTGAGAGTAGCATTGGTCCAAGTAAGTGTTGGCAGGAAATACAGAGTAGAATAGAAGGAGAATGGTAGAAATTCTCATTCCTTTATTGTTTCCCATGGCTCAGAATAGTGCTCAAAGTTTGAGAAGTGATGCTGAGGTGGATGAGACTAGGTGGAGGCAACACTGAAAAGCTAAAATATCTTACCAGCTTAGCATCCTGTCACAATATGAAAGTTAATCTACACTGAGGTGATCACATTGTGAACAACTGTTAGTTACCAAAAGCATTTATATGCACTCACACATTTCTGTTAATTAAAAGACAACAAATAACTGGTTTACTGTAGCCAAATATGGCGTGTCTTAATTCTATGCATAGAACTGGAAAAATTTAAAACATAATGTCTGGTCTTGACTGTATGGAAAAGGTTTTTCAACACACGTTATGGTATGACTTTATGTCAACAATGAAGGCAGAAAAATCATGTGCTTGTGGCTTTAAATGCCATATTTTGTTTTGGCTTATTCTCTGTTATTTTCAGAGAGCTTTTGGTATGTACAGCTGTGCACCTTGGCTTCAGTGGTAATGATGCTAGGATAACCAATTAACTTTTGTGGGCAAAACCTTGGTTTTCCTGGTTGTGATTCATAAAGAGTAGCTATGGCTTCGTGCTGGAACTGTCATTGCAGCGTATCTTGTCTAAATCGTGTTTTAAGCTATCTACTGGGACAGGTTAAACCAGTCAAATTATAATAAATCGATTAAGTGAATATCACTGCTGTATGCTCTTCCTGTACTGTAGTTGTATACTTGCTGTATGTATCCAGAGATCTGCACTGCAGAAGGTGATAGATGGACGTTCAAAAGGGGAAAAGAACTTCTTAATTTCCTTTCACAAATAAATGCCACTGCATGCTCTGCTACACATTTGCTTTCCAGCTTATCCAGGCTTCCCAGTATATTACACCTATTTCAATAAACCTGCCCTTGCTCTCTTGCTGTTAACATCGCAGCATAAAGAAAACATCAGTTGTCAACCTTAACGCTCCTGATTTATTTATTTTATTCTTCCCTGTGAGCAAGTCATTACAGTATGTCTGATGATTAGAAACAAGGAACAAACATTTCCCCTCTGTTGAAGAACAGGAAACAATGTTTGGAGAACAATCAAGTCAATTCTCCATGGAAATTAAAAAAAAAAATAATAATATTAAAAAAAAAAGAAAATGTAGCAACAGGGAAGAGGTTTGACTTTTTTCCAATTAATAAAAAAAAAAATTCATCTGCAGAGGAAGTCATCTTATGTATTAACCCACGCTGACCTCTTTCTGAAGATGTTTCTGACTATAAATTATATTTAAATATCAGGCATATCAGCGAAAGGAAACCAAAACGCTGGGAGTTCTGGACTAAGTGTTTTGCTTTCATCTTGTGAAACCCTTGTTTACATCTGCCTGCCATCGTACATGAAGTTTTCAACTGAACATGAAAAACTGCACAAGCTGCTAAGAGGTCACTCCACTGTGCAGAGCGCGCATGGATGTGCACTGCCACCTGCTCACAGCTGTAGTTTACATGTGGGAGTCAGCCTGGGAAATAACAACAGCCAAAGCAACTGCTCCAACCGCAGCCCAGCTGTGATCTTGTAAGCATCGACAGTTCTCTGCTTTGAGTTTTTCATTTTCTTCTGGCTTTCTGTACATTTATGTTAAAAATCGAGGTGTGGGGGGGGAATAATGGAAAAGGAGAATAAGAGAGGAGAGATAAATGTGCACAACACTGGCACAAGCTGTGGCCTGTGCGCTGAGTATCTTAATCTATTCCAGTTTGTGGTCACACGTCTGTGCGTCTCCTGCTTCATCCTGTCACACTGCGTGTTCCCCATGTTGTGTTGCATTGCATAGATCTCCTATTTAGACTTGTAATTAATTCTTCAGTGTGGGTCAGAATGCAGTTCTGTTGCCCCGTCAGCTAGGGAGCCATGATATTGTTGGGGGTTGGACTGGATGATCTCTAGAGGTCCCTCCCAACCCCTACAATTCTGTGATTCTGTGACTGTTTGGCCCAAAGGGAGGAAGTAATTGATGCCAATTTTTAACCAATGAACAATACTTCCCTGTGTGTCAGCTCAGACATGTGGTTTGTGCATCTGGGAACTAAACACAAGGTTCAAATGTTCCCACTTGCACCCTGCACAGCAGAAATTCAGTGGGATTTTTTCTCTGCTCTGTGCTGCACAACAGCTGCTCTGACCCTCACAGTACTGTAATGCTGTCATTACAATCCCTGGGTCAGCTCAGCACTCCCTCTTCAGCTCCAGAACAAGTGCCACGAGAACGCCAAAGTCTCAGAACATCGCTTTTCAGTAGAAGGTGCAAGTTGTGTGCGTTTCCCAACTCAACGACAACATATAGACACTCAGGAAGGGAGGTTTCTCTTTTCAATTGGTTTCCTTTTAGTTTTTGGGTTGTTTTTTTCTAGGAAAAAAGATTGATAGAAATGAACAGTTGGAGCACAAAAAAATAAACCCGGGAGACTATGAGATAAAGGAGCTAGTGTTTACCTGCCATGTTTTTCAGTTCCCTGTTTTTCTTCTGAGCGTATGATTTCCATGGGCAAAGTCATGATTTTTTAGAACACAACAAATGCTCCTTGCAATAATCCTGCCCACTTAGCACAAACAGACGCTTAAAAAATTGCCACAAACTGGTAATCCGTTTGTTTTCTCATTGCCATTAGTTGCTACAGTGCTTAAAGTGCATCAAGAAAAGAAGATGAGATGCATATGGGTACATTCAAATATTGGCACATATGTGGACGCAAAGAAGCTGGGTATGAGGCAGTACCTGCAGTATGTAACAATTACATTTTATTTTATTTTTTTCCGTACAAAATAATGTCTCACTGTTGCTTGCCAAGTCATTCAGCCACCACCTGACATCAGGCTGAGAGTTTCTTGATTAATACGTGCAGAATAACCTTTCTGGCACATATCTTTATAATTACTGGTTGCATTGTAGCTGGGTTTCAGATTTTACTCCCTCTAAAACCAGTCAGTCTGTCAAATGAGTTCAGCAAATAACATGTTTACTGAATTTCATAAAGTATTAGAAAGCTATTATTCAAAGGAATGTTCTCAATGGTTCATTCAGTCTGGTCAAGGCTCTGCCTTATGGGCTGTTGTTGTCTGAATCTGCAAATCCTCCTACACATGCAGCAAAATACCAAGGCAACACAAGAACAAGTTGACTTTATAAATCTCATCACCTTTTCCTTTTTCTTGAAACAAGGCTGTTATTGTCTGTTTTGCAACGTTCACATTGGTCTGTAGTGAAGTTTAGTCCCAGCATACCACTGTGGTACCACAGAGATCTTAACATCTTCAGTTTGTTTGCAAAATTAATGTACCTATAGGCTTGCAAGTTGCTGCTTAAAATGTTTTGTGTTGTTTTGTCTCAGAAATCTGGTGTCTTGGAGCTAATTTATACAGTGTAAAGTTCTCTCAGTAGTCATCTCACCTTCAGTCCAGAGCAAAATACTGAAAACCATATCATAGATAATAAGCCACACATTTATCATGAGCTGTAGGAATGTTCTAGTAAGCTGTCGTTAGCATTCAGTAATCGTGGAAATGGCTTAATTTCTGTTTTTGCATTCCATCCATGTGTTAATGAGTATTATAGACTGGATTCCACATACTTCACGGGTCTTTTCTGTTTTCACTGATTCCATTTATGTAGTTAAAGTTCTGTTCCTTCCCAGATCCTTTTCTGAGAATGGCCTTGGCTGTGTGTTATTAGTATCATTTTTATCCTAGAACTATACCATTGCATCGTACCAGGCACTCTGAAGAAGTCAGTTCTACCCTAGCTGACCATAAGACAGACATAAAATGTCTTGAAAGCGGAGCCAGTGTTTGCATTTGATGTGTTAGAGTATTGGAGGTTTCCAGTGAGATCTGGAGAGAGGACTCTTATGCTCACTGTCTTTACTAGTAGTATTATGAATCGAGGCAACACTGCAATTTGCCAGCACACCCCAAGGAAAAGGGTGCTTCAAGACTTAAGACTTGATATGGGGCTTGTACAAAACATTTAGCTGATGGTGGAGGAAAGAAAGCTTTACCCTAAGGATGCTGCACAGAAGAATTTCAAAGGTGAATTTAATAGTGAAGTGACAAGCTGCCTACTGATGCTGTCCTCAGCAGCAGAGGAACTCTCTGCAAGGATTCGAGGAAAAAGATAAAGATCTTCACTGAACTTTAGCTTCTGGCAAGAAATCCATGAGATGGTATCAGAGAGAGGCCAGTCAAAACAAACCAGAG
The DNA here is from genome assembly GCA_023055505.1 of Callipepla californica brunnescens. Taxonomy (NCBI): domain Eukaryota; kingdom Metazoa; phylum Chordata; class Aves; order Galliformes; family Odontophoridae; genus Callipepla; species Callipepla californica. Next base: position 2,777,925 of record JALIRH010000040.1, read on the forward strand.
GCCTGGTGTTTTTTAGCCAGTTTAGAAAATGCAGACAATGAGGAACTGTTTGAAACAATGGTGAACTTTCAAATTCTTTTTATAGTTTGCCTTGTATTTTTCCCAGAAGAACACCGTGATAACTTGGTGTGAAAAGTGGCATGCAATGGAGAAAAATGCATACATTTATACATATTCAAGGAACATAAAAGGGAAATGAATTCATATCTATTTGGTGCTAATGTCTAAGCAAGGATGGCCCATTTCTGGGAGTTACGCTATACCCACGTTCTGATTTCCCTTAGTTTGCTGTTGGACTCCTTCAGACATGTAGCGTATCTACATCATGTTTTTTTACCATTTATTCACTATCACAACTGAAGATCCTTTTATGGTAGAAGCACGACTTCACCTTAGAAGCATTTCAATTGCAGCTGTTCCAGCGTTTTTCTTGTATCCCGTCGTTCCCCATCTTACTGTGGCTCTGTTTGTCGCACAACTTAACGCTCCTGTCCCACCGTGTCTGCTTCATTTACACAAAATTGTTCCCTGGTATTACAAAGTCACACCTTCAGTGTCTCCTTTCTTTGCCAGAAGAGCAAGAGACGCAGAGGCACTGCTGATCACTTCTAAGTGAGTGCAAGTTTTCAAGGAGACGCTTTTGTGGTGCTCGTTTTCCAGTGGCTGACTTGACTTGCCATGCTCCATTAAGACAGTCTGGAGTATTAAGCATGCCTCAGAAATGGAAAATTGTGTCTTACGGTAATTTAGACCCAAAAAAGAAGATTAATTCCTATAGGATATGTGCTGGCACTGTTCCAGGCAGCTGGGCTTGCACAAAGTGGCCTTTTTTTGTTTTTTGGTTTTTTTTAAATTTCATAGTTTCTGGCCAAGTTTTGTCCCTCTCTACAGAAATTGCCTGAGCTATCCTGGAAATAAAAGTTCAGAAACTGAGCCTGATCTGATCTGGAGGAAACATAGATAAGATTATTTATTTATTTATTTACAAAACCTAGTTAATTTAGATTCTCAAAGACCATCACAAAAAAAAACGTTGTTGAAAAGTATTTGAGAAGGCAAAGGAGGCTGCTAGATGATGTTACTTACCATCCACTGCATGGTTATCATTTTCAGTATTCATTGGGAGTACTCTGGGGGTTTTATAAAGGCAACAGTTGCACAATAACACTCAAAACAGACACTGAATTTCCTAATATTCTCTAGTTTCATGCCAGTGAACAACTTAAAGAACTATTGGTGTGGTTGTCTGGGATGCAAGGCGAGGCTTGTAGCATCTTTGTGTTAGTTTTGTAAATGCTGGAACAAAAGCAAGGCTGCACTGTGTCCTAAACAGAGATGCTCATCTCGCATTAGGAATGTATTCAGCACCAAAGCTTATTTTAGAAAAAAAGAAATCTCCTTGTGTTGAGTAGCAGAAAGACTTAAGGGTTAAAGGTTTATTTAATTTTCAGTTAATGCTTTAGCTGTTCAGGTTTTTTTTTGTTTTCTTTTTCACTGAGGTCAACTTGAAAATGTTTATAAAGCTAGCTTAGAAAGCTCAAACACTGATTTCTGCATGGCTGACTTACGGAAAAACAAACAAATCTAATGTAAACTACAACAGATCTAATCTACTATCTGTCCACTTGTTTTTGTTTTTTTTTAATAGCCTATCTTGAAAGTATTGCTCTGTTTTTAAGTGTGCCTCTTTCTTTTGGCAAGGGATTTTAAATGATATCTGAAATTTTATATACAAGAACATCACTAATTTCATCCTCAAAATGATGTGCATTGCAATCCTCTACTTGTTCTGTCGTTATCTGTAGAGAATGCGATCAGTTGGGATTAAGGAACTGAGAAGAAGAGGTTAAGGAAACATAATTACAATGAAGGAAGGGTATATATCTGACACATGGCTCCCCTTACTGTACTAAGCATCTTGATTCTTGAGCAAAGCAGTTTACAGAAATAGTTGATAGCTATTAAGAAAATGTTTGCTAATATTTGGGGAAAAAAAAAAGGGGGGGGAGGGGGAAGTAAGCAAGTATTCAGGCAGAAAGCTCCAGTCATAATGACAAAGTTGTCTGTTTCCAGCATCGTAGGTCAGTACAGGTCAGCACAGTAGGCAGCAGTCACCATTTTACTGGCTGTGACCCAAAGAATCCAAATGTTATTCATAACAATTAGACACATGTAGCTACCCATACAGTTCTTTAGATATTCACACAATCAGGTAACCTGAAGTGGAAGAGACCCAAGCACTTCTTCTGGAGCTCCAACCCATCCCCACAACCATAGCCAGGTCTTTCTGCTAAGATTCTATATAAACACGCAGTTATATTTTTAACTAATTGCATCCCACTTTAGGGCAGAAGGGAAATGTTATGGAAAAATAACCATCTGCAAACAAAGGTAGCCCTAAAAGAAGCACTATGCTCAAACTGAATCCTAATTTCAGTACTTCTGTATTATCTCTGCGTTGTTTTCAAAATTCTAATAAGAAATATCTAATGAAAAGTAATGTTTTAAGTGCTTTAGTTTTTGACTCTGTCACATTTCATAAGTGCTTTTTTTACGTAAGTGAAATGTTTGGGGGTGTGAGAAATTTTGTACATCCGAAGTTCTGAGCTGTAGGAAACAGGCACATGGGAAGGGAGATACTTCTCTGTAGCTGTAGATAAACTGCCTTACAGATAAGATGTCTGCACCTCTGATGTTGGGCATAAGCATTGGTGTTGCTAACTCTTCAAATGTACTTGTCCGCTCTCACAGCTGCAATAACATACAGTCAGTTCGAGAAAGCTGCTGTCCGTAGAAATGTAGAAGAAACCCAAAGAAAACTAGATGAAAGGGCATTTATTTTTTAGATTGCCAAGAGCCAGGGAAAGCACACAGGGCTCTGTTAACAACCTTCTGGTCCTCGGGGAGCTTTGTTTTGCAATCCAACACTGCCAAAGACAATGAGCTGCCAGGTGTCACTGGTTCCAGAAATTAGAGGGGTTTAATTAAAGACTAAAGCTCTCTGCTGAAAATTAACAACTGCTTCACATCTATCAGAGAACGAATTGAAATCGTCTTGTATTTTTACAAGTAAATTAAAGCTGTCTAATTGAGTTGCAGCTTTGGGAATTGCAAGTATTTAGCTGAACATCGTGTAAAGATGGCTGACTTGAAGCCATATACCCAACCGTCTGACTTTCAAAGCTGCTGTCAGCAAAGTCAGTCAGGTGTAAGTCACAGAATTTTAGAAATATTTAGCAATAATAACATTAAATATATGAAGCATTTTCTGATTAGAGTTTAAAAAAAAATTTGCTACCCTCAGAAAGGGAGAATCAAATGGAGTCCAACAGTTTGTGTCATACATCTATGAAAATTAATCTAAATGACAGAGTAAGTAATGTACATCTTAAGAACTTTGTTTACATCGTTTTCTAACTTTATCTGATGTGACATCTACGATTCTGTCCTCAGTGAAACACAAGTAAAAAGAACTACAGGGATGGTTTCATGAAAAGACAGCATCTCGCTTCTGTCCTTTGTTTCTTTTCTCCCCTGTTGTGCATTGTAAAACTTTAAAGTTTTGCTCTCAGGATTCTTCACAATGCTTACGTATACACTTTCTGTATTTCATAACAGACAGGAAGAAAGCTTTCACTTTTCTTATTCATTTTGACCACACTGAAAAAAAGAAAAAAAAACAATTGCTTAATGATTTCCAACATCTGTGTGTTGTAAGAAAACTGACCCACAGAAAACTGAGCCTTCCTCAAGAAAATTGCCCAGTTTCCAAATATGTTTCACTCATTCATCTTTATAATAATTACTTTTAGCCTCAGTTTGCTGCATTAATTACTTCAAACTTTTTTTTTTTGTCATTGTTGTTTTTTTGTTTTTTTTCTCCTTTGATTGTCTATTTGGAATGAAATTCTTAATTAATTTACTCAGTGATGGAAACTGGTGATCAAACTCACCACACTGGGAAACATAGGGTATCCTGACTCTAAAGCAAGCATTATTGCATGCCTCAGCCAACAGTTATCATACTCCCCAGGTCTGCTGCTACAAGGTGCACAGGGAGATTTCTACCAGATTCCAAATGAGGAATGGAATAAAACACAAGCAGATTAGACTTCCTATTTTAGCTGGAAATGTATTCTGAGCCAAAATGATTTGGAGATCTCTTTATTTGCTTCTGAAAATATTTTGTTCTGCTTGATGCGTATTACTTTGCACCTTAAAATCACAGCTGTATGTAATACGTAGTGTGTCTAGTTAAGCAGTTTTGGAACTGACTGATTATGAAAACTGAAGGTCTACAGAGCTTCCCTCAGGCAAAAAAAAAAAATCATTATATTACACATTTGTATTCAGAGATTACATACTTCATTCAGAGACGAATGAAAGCACTAATGTCCTTTCTCACGAATCATATTAATGATTTCATATCCTTCACACAAGATGTTGTTAAATTGATTTACAACTCCAAATTGTATTTGCAAAATGTGTGGAATAACACTTGGATTGTTTGTTAAATGAGAAGTATTGTTAATATAACATGAACCACAGGTGGAAATTTAATGCGTGGATAAGAGTATAATGTGGTCCCTTGTCGGTACTCTTGCAGGACCCTTGGACAGCATTCACAGAATGTCCCTGAGGTGGCAGACTTTAGATCTGGCATTAATGGAAAGATGTGTCACACCATGTCCAATTTAGAAATTCACCATTATCTACTGTGCTTCTGGGGAGTTATTGCTTAATTTAGCAAGTGCAGAATATATTTGGGCATTATTAAACATGCTGAAGACTCTTATGCTAATGTTCCTGTAAAGAATTTTCTATTTAAAAAAAAAAAAACATCGCTATGAATGAGAATCAGAGCTCCATTAGGAATACATAAAAAACTAATGTAGATATTTCAGAGTTTCCATTTTTGTGAATTCATCCCCAGGGATGTATTAATACAATGTCAGCGTTTAGGGAGGAGCTGGGAAAATTGAGAGAACCTAGATACAGCCTCACATTACCTAATCTTCCTCTAGCTATCTTCCTTCTGATTATATTCCCAGCCTCTTCTTTCCTTGTCATTCATGATTTGAGAGTTGTGTCGTGAAACACAGCACACCAACTAGGCAATCTCCTAACTTAGCCAGACAGAAATGCTGAAAGCTGAACGTCTATACACAAGCTGCAGAGAATCACCCATTTCTACAAGGTAACTGAGATCTGTGAGCTTTGCCAAAGTGGTTCTTTCCCAGATGATACTAATGGTTAGAGCACACCTTTGGGTTTAAAGAGCACGTGGACTGAAGTTACCCTCCATTCAATTGTATTTGAATCTAGGCATCCTACATTCAAGTAGGTTTGAATTCAATAGATTGAATCTCCTTTTCAAGGGAAGGAAACATTGCAGTTTCTTCTGATGAACCCATTCCTACTGACTCTCAAAAATAACCAGCATTCAGTAGAAAACTTTGTAGGTTAAAGTAGGTCTTTGAGAAGCTGAGAAATTAAATTCTTGTCTCTTCTGTAATCATTGTCCCTAATAAAAAGACATATGTGGATCTACAATGAAGCAAGTGCTACTCAATAGGAAGACTAAAGGCTTAAGTTAATTGAAATTTCTGTAAACAGAAAAAGCATTTTCTCCACAGAAAAATATCAGAGTTGCATAATACATGCTATGTTCCAGTCCAGAAGGCTAAAACGGATCTTGGTGATATTTCTGTGCCATTTGAGAAATGAGAAACAAAGTTTGGGAATGCTGTGAATAACTGCACAAGTTTTCCTGGTTTGAGACTTAAGGGAAAATTTGGTTTCCATTAACACCCATAGCAACTTTGTTCTGAACTTGAAACGTTCTCAAGAAAAGGGCTGACTCTAGCAAAACCAGATAAATTGCTGCAGCTCTGTTGTGTTGTAACTCCAAGACCTGAGGCTGCTACAGTGGCCCCCAGAGGAGTGTAGGGAGGGAGAGTTGAGAGCTGCCCATGTGAGAAACTGGATCCACCAGTGAAAGTCATCCAAAAAGCAGGACTTTTCCAGGCTTTTGTCACCATATCGTGGCAGGGCAGCTCATACAAACTCATACAGATTAAGGAAATCATCTTGGTTTTCTGAAATATTCATCCAATCCTCAAAATGTGGAAATCAGATCACATTTTCAGATCTTGACTTATGGAGTACGCTTTTCTCTGGTGATTTGCCATCACTCTTGACAAAGGACACTTGGATAGCTTTTGGCATGACTTCTCCCCCACTGAAGGGGAAAATTGATTTCTTTTTCCTTGCTAATTACAGCATTAACTATACTTGAAATCAAGGAAAGGAAACAGGGTGAGAAATTGACCCTAAACTACGCATGAGAGGCAGGATGCCAGGAAGTACTGAAACACATGCAAGTTCTGTTTTCTTAGCAGGAAAGGCAGCAATTGTGAACGCTTGAGTACATCTCCACTGGGTGGTAAAGCTGACAGCAGAAAATCAAAGAAATTGTAGCACTAAGGCAACAGTGTAACAAAAAATATATGTCAGCTCTCCATGCCCATGCAGATTATCGCTCAGATAAGACTGTGATGGAGGTGAAGAATTCTTTCCCAGTGCAGTGTTGGTACTGCAAAGCTTTAATCTGTTGTTCTTTGGCTTTTTGGGTCTCTTGCTTCAGAACACAAACACTAATAAGTTGACTAAAGCTGTGTTTGCACATTATGTCCTCTTGCAAACTAGCATTTCAAGTTCAAGTTTAGATATACGAGCACACAAAGCAAAACGAAGTGGAAAGCTATGATTTTAGTGGGGGTTTAATCTCTTTTGTTCTTTGACCTTTTGTGGCTCTCAGAATGCATCAACACTTCTGTCGCATGAGTTGTCTTATTGGCAGAGAACGTGCTGATGCAGCCAAGCAGGCATTCTAGGCAACATTTTGCTCTTTCTAGCAGTAGGTACTGCATGCACTGCCTTGCGTGGTTAAATCCCGTGCATCAGCACAGGCCTCAGCTGAGATCTTTCTCTTGCAATCTCTGCAACTGGATGGAAAGTGCTGCAGTTGGAAAGCAGTTTCAGAATGATGACAGGTCTTACACCCTCTAAGGGCACACTCTTCAAAAGAACTGGGCTTCTGGGATTTCCCATCACAGCCTGTCTCCCACTTGTGCCCTCCACTCAAAAATTCAGCTTAATGATCACTCCAAATAAATGAGGAGATTTTTCTCCAGGCTTTTGTATATCCAAGCTGCAATTGCTATTCTGGATAGTAGCAGACATCTTCTGTAACAGGAATATTACGTGGAAGACAAAGATCTGTTAAGATAAAAAGAGATTACTTTTGTATTAGGAGGCTAAGAGAGGGTACCAATGCTTCATATTATTGGAGACAACCAAGTGAAAAGTAGATGAGTGATTACAGGCTATAAAATAGACCTGCAGCTTGTAAGGTTCAGGTGCACAATAAAACCTGTAGGTGCATCGTGTTGGGAGTTTTTCATTGAAGTGGTTCAGATCAGGAAAGGTCAGACCTATTGCATGGAAAGAGTCATCATGATTCAGGAGTATCCTGGATGTAGAAACCTAGAGAGTTGTCTGAGTTCAGTAACATTCATGTTATAGGCTGAGAGCTGTACAGTACAGTTGCTAATGTGATGGTGAAAAGAGAGAGCAGAATGAGTGGCTGGGAGTTTGGGGAGAGATCTGCTGCCATGTGGGCCTGAGCATCTCATCAGTGATAAAATTCTTCAGATGCTTTCCTCACATGCTGAAATTCTTAAGGATAGATCTTGTCACATTTAGCAGGACAAAGTCTTTTCTTCTCCTTCAGCATGCTGCTCTTATCAAGCAGCTCTAGCTTCCCTCTGAGTACCACCAGTTCCCATGTTTACTACAGTTATAGCACAGCTGTCTTCAGACTACGCTTCAGTCAGTTCTCATTTTAACTTTTTGACTGAATGTTTCTTTTTTTCCAGATGTCTTGAGGCATGAAAAAATTACCTGACCAGAAATGACCCTGTCTTAGGAATGTGATATACACACGTCCATCTGAAAATTAAGATGTATGACTTGCTGTTGTTTCGGAATTCCCAGGGCAGAGCAGCTCGCTAGGCTGCCAGCTTTTGCCATCTGTCAGGCATAGTTCTCACACTTCACGAGGCTGGCTTCCACACTGGTGCTATTTTTCTTAACAGTTAATGAATTCTATCCCAATCTCGAAGTGTTTCACATAGCTAGCTGAAAAATACCTCTGATAAGGCGCTCTTGTGTAGCTTAATAGACATCCAAGGAATGCCGTGACAGCTTTTCAATTGAAGGAAATGCAGATAATGTTTCTTAGCAGTGCATTCTGAAACCATGTGATTAAATAAATGTACTGTAGAAGGCCAAAAAGGAAATAAATATTTAAATGGAACTTGTATTTTTTGAGATATTCAGCCACTATTTCAAGATGTGACTTAGTTAAGTAACTGGATCTGTACAGCTAGTGCTGAATACAGATAACACAAAAGTCACTGTACTCGTTTCATCTCTTCCAGAATAACAAAATTCATGGAATTCTTTTTGGAAAACTAACATTAGGCTCTAGAAATTTGCCATCTGTTTTAATTCTTTTCTTTCACTGAAGACTGTTTCATTGAATCATCGTCATATATAGGAGTACAAGGGATTCCCTTCTGCATCACACCCATGGGTCACCCAGCATCTTAGTACATGTTAGGCTGTGGCAATGTGAGACAAGCACATGAGGCTGGGGTCCCTCTCCCTTGCACAGCACCCAGGGTTTTTGCATTATGAATGTTCGAGGAGTCAGGCTTGCCTAGTTTTTATGGAAACCATGTGTATACACATACAGACTTGCTGTTTCCGCATACTCTCATGGCAGCAAGTTCAAGAAGACCAGTTCCTGATGTGTAAATAGCTTTATTTTCTCTCTTTAAAAGAGAAAGTGGTTTCACTGGGTACCCTGCAACTCTGTAATTGCAGGATTTCCTGAAGAAAAACACTTTCCATGCTCACCCAATCGATCATCCTCGTGATTTTGTAAACCTGAATTGCGAATATCTCTAGCCTACTCTTCTCCAATCTAATGGCTGTCCTTACTAGACAGGTATTTCAGTCCCTGATCATTTCACTCGCTCTTCTCTCTGCTAACTTCAGCTTCTGGAGGAATGGAGAACAGGCCACACGCACAATCCCAAATGCAGTCTGTCCACACTTTACATAGTGACAAAAAGTCACTGTGTAATCTATACTGAAGCTCATCTGCTGGGTTTGACCCACTCTGTTTCATGAGGTTCTTCTACAGTTCTTCACAATCTGTAGTTGCATTTCTTCAGCAGTGTCATTTTGAAATACAGTTCAGGTATTTTGTGACAGACAAAGAGAAGAAACTTCTGCACTGCTCATTTTAATTATTGATCTCGTATTGTTTGTATTTGGCTAGGTTAGGGCTTCCCATAGAGATACAGGTGGAACAGGCAGATAGACTTTAGATAGAATCTTGTAGATTTTGCTTGGAGCCCACAGATATTAGATTTTACGTGCCAGTTGTACATCTGTGCTACATTTATGGCAACTTCCATCTTATTTGTTTGTCGCTCTCTGTAGGTCTCCTTTTGACCTTCAGTTTCAGTCCTCCAATCTCTGAGAACATTGATCAGCCTAAGTGACCTAAACTGTTTTATCTGGAAATGGAGCAACTCAACAAAATTACAGCAAATGTATCTGAGATTATTTAGCCTGAAGTATGTGGCAATGTGCACAAATAAATAATGTTTTCATAAAACAAATCAAATTACTTTGTGTGGGAAAGAGAACGTTCGAAGATGTTTGTGCATCTTTGTGTTTCTCATTAGTCTCTCTTGGATCACGAGAAAAATGTAAACTTCAGAGACTGAAAGTTCCTAGGCTACTTTAACTCTGTGTGAGTCCCCATGCCACAGAGGTTCCAGAGTCCTTCTGCTGCTCCTGTACTTTCTCACTGTCTGTTCTAAAGGTTACCAGTCACTGACGAATGCTTTCCTTCTGGCATCATAAAAGGGCACGGCCTTTTCTGCTCGGTGCCTGCGTGAACAGACACTGTCAGCATGGCTAAAGAACACAGTAACAGCAATGGTGCAGGATCCAGAAGCTCTGCAGACACAGTGAATCAGCTAAGTTAGCTGCAAGTCTCAGGAGGAAACAGCTAGAAAAATTTTCCACAGGAAGAACTTCATAACACATCTTGGATTGTTTCGTTTTGGATTGTTTCTCTGAAGACACATATTCAAGGGCACAGTTCCTCTGTAAGAGCATCCAACGATCCGCCTATTTCTTTAATGTTTTGTGACTGCAGTTTAGAGATCTGAAAGCAGAATGTGATGAATATATACCACTTTATTTTATATGTTGGTGGACATGGCATGGCAGCAGCAGCAGAGTGCAGCAGTTCACGATTTGTGCCAATGCCTTTACTGCCAGTACAAAAGGACAAACAAGCTGCATGTAAAACACACAGATTTGAAATGCACAGGTTTCGGGATGGAACCTCAACATCTAAAGTAAAAACCTCTGACAGCTGTCTGGCAGTTTAACTCAGATTCAAACATACTGCTGCTTTTCTTTTACAACTGTAAATAGAAAGCTTCTTACATTGCCTAGATGTGTTAGCATGGGAAGAGTTAATGCTTGGAGAACAAAAGTTTTTTGCTTTGCTTAAACTTTGACTTGTGTATACCCAGAACTGAACTTACACTCTCAAACAATACAATTCTACATGTAAACAACAAATTGCATAAACAACTCACTCTGTGAGTAGAACTGAGCCTTTTATATTAAAAAAGCTAAGGTATATGTATTCATAGATGTGTATGCTTTTATTCACACACACAAACATGCCTTAAAGCATTCCCAGCACTGCTACTGGAAGCTTGTCCCTTCCTGTACCCTAAGCATATATTTGCATTTTTTAAGCTGTGGAATTGATGTTTCTTAAATATAGCGCGTTATAGAAAGAAAAGAAAGAAAGAAATTTCTCCCACAGTGCTCCAGAAAAGTTTTCATGTCCTCAGCTTCTGAAACGTCTAAGATTATAAACTCACTGGCAAGCTCCCGAGGAATTTCAAGGCATCTGTGCCTGTGCTACTTATTTTAAGCCCTGTCTTCCAATGTTATGAAATCAGCAAACCCTCCTGACTTTCTTAGTAATTCCGTTTTATGTGGTTCTGGCTTTCAGGGAGATTCAAGAATGACATAATCTTCTTTTCCCACCCCCAGATTTTGGACTGTTGCTGTTGGTTACACCCTTCCCAGTAATGTGCAGCAGGAATATCTGTCTGATCCCATATGCCCTTAAATGGAAGGCAGCCCAGCAGAGATGAATAGAACCTCGTTTCTTGGCTTTCAGCTGATCCCTGCCATAGGTAGATCAAGGCTTCTTCCTTTTCTTTCTGTCTGTCAATATCACTTGGGCTTCTGTGCAGGAGTGTCAGTCCAAGTCCATGCTGTTTTATAAGGCAACGGACTGATTTCTCAATATTGTTTAGTCCTGCTACTGAGAGAAAAGCAGGTATCTTGAATGTAGAAGCAGTGAATAAACAAGCTATACAGAGTGCTTCTTTTGGAGCATTTACCTAAATATACTCAAAAAGTACAGAATTCTTCATTTTTGAAAGGAAAAAAAAAATGAGAACTGGGCTTGTATGTACTCATAAGCACTCTACCAATGATACTTTGTACCAAATTCAAGTACCAAGATATACTACAGTATAAACGTCAGAAAGATAAGGCACTTCCTGGAGTTTGTTATCAGCATTGTTGAATTGGAAGTACTTCACAATCCAGTCCCACTGCCAGTCTCCTCAAGCCTCTCCTGACTGTCTGAAGACAAGAGAGTTGGTAGGAGTTGGAAATGGAGCATTTTACCACAACACAGACAGCAACGCTTCCAGCTACACGTAAAGGCATGATTAAAAGGTGAGAACATATTGCGGCATACACAGAACACCTTGTCCTAGACCTAAACTCAGAGTTTCAGAGGAAGAAGTATTCCTTGGCCCTTGGAAAGGGCAGTGCATGCAGCAGTGGCACAGCTCAGCCTGCTCTGCACATTAGCTCTGCACTCATCTGTGCCTGCAGCAGTTCTGAGAAGATCTGCTGTGCCTAGACAGTACAGGGAGAGACACGTGTCTCTCCCCTTGTACTTTCTACGAAGTCTAGACGTCATTCTGCCCTGCAGATTACATCTTCTCCGGGCAAACAAACCTATGAAACAAAGCCTATGAAATAAAACAATATTACAATCATTGCCCCACACAAGCTATTTTAAAGAATGTCTCTCGGAAGCTCATTCATTCATGGGCAGTACTTTGGCTCCGTGTGCATTTATGTAAGTAAGAAGAATTTTGGACCTCCTTTCTATTACATCAATAAGCTTTTCAATTCCCTTTCTGCCTCCTTGGCTCTCCCAGTATACTTTGTCCAGGAAAAGAGACTGAAGCAATTTCTCCCGTAAACGCTGGCTCCTCAGCACTGAAACTGCAGACTCAGGGAACCTAGAAAAGCACAAAGAAAAACATCAGTTTTGCCATCACTCTGAATTGCAATATTCATGTTGTGGTTTAACAATCAATTCTGTGAATACAGACTGCGACTCAGCAAACAAAGTCCATGCGTGCCCAATCATACACGAGTTAATTGTGTCTTTTACACAAGTAAAATTAGTCACACATTTTTAGACAGATCCTGTAATTCGTAGCACGCTTCTTGTGCTGATATTTATTCCAGTAACTTAGCGAGCCCTGCTTTTTGATGATAACACAGTAACTCGTTTTACAAAATTATCAACTTAAAGCTTACTCATTGATCCCTTGCAGTATTTTGAAGTCGAGATTGTCCTCGCTTCTGTCAAAGAAACCCTTATTGTCTATAAAGGCCAAGTGTCTTTGATCATGCCTTCTCTGCACTATGTGCATCAAGTCAACGGCATCCTGATCGCTGCATCTCAGCGCCAGTCCTTGCTGCACGCAGGAATCCTCCTTCAGAGGTCTGAATCCACAGCAGTGTCTGTCTAGCCGGTTATAGATCTAAAACCAAGCACAGCAGAGCGCCGAGTGAGAACAGCATCAAAGTATTTGGGGCACGGTGCCACTGTCAGACATTGCTCGCTAGCACAGCTGGCAAGAGAACAAGCCCAGAACAAGCATAATTAAAGGCAGCAGTGAAATGGCATTAAAGACCTGGTCCACAGATTTCTCATTCCATTAAAAGCAATTTGCTAGACTGCATATTGTATCCATTTTATAGCCATGGTTTGTTATGTCAGTAGAAATTCTTTGAAAATAATGGAACAATGCCACTTTGTAATTGGAATAACAACTGGGAAATACAATTCAAGTTTTTACCAAGGTCTGAGGATTTTTTTTACATGTTGTCTGTGGGAGCACAATAGAAATAGCATAGCCTGACAGACACAAAAGGCCTCAATTTTCTATCAGACATGCAAAGATTTTACTTCTTTTTTTGTTTTTATGATGGGTAAGGATCACATGAAACAACCAAATGCAAGAATGAAGAGCAGATCTGTAACCACAGAGAAGCTGCCCTGTGACACATACCTTAACAACATCAAGGTCTGAGCTATTGTTTCCCATGGGAACACTCACTCAGTCATCACACAGCACTTAGCTGGAAAGGAATACATCTGGTCTAACTTTAGCAGTGTAAATGCTAAGCATCTCTCCTGACCTAGTCATTTCTGGTCCTTAAGTAAACAATGACAAGAACTAAGCACTCCCTGAATAAAGGATGCCATTTTAGGCTAACTGTCGAGCATGGGAAAGATACATCACTCTTCATAGGTATTCCTGTCTCTCGTAGACTAGATAACAGTATTTTCAGAACTCTGAGTGCAGGAGTGGGCCTTAATTGCCTTAAGCAGTCTCACCTGAGACCTTCACACACTGCCTATGGCCCCCAGGAAGCCCATTTAAGCTCAGGCTCAGGTGTTCAGTTTTCTTTTAGGCTCCAGTGTGGATGCATGTGCTCTTTTATCTTGTTTCTTGGTGCTACTGGATAGCTGCCTGGGTGTTCTGGTCTTGTGCTGTGGGCTAAGCTCTGCCAGGCCTGTTTTGTGGCTGCCCTCAGCTCCAGGCTTCACTTCCCCTGGGGACCAGTCCTATTCTTGCTCAAAGGTGTTTTTGGAGCAGAAGTGAGGTAAGATGCATTTAGGCTTCAGGAATAGCTAATCAATAGTAAATCTTTTTTTTGTCCTTCTTGTTCACTGTATAGTGCTAACCTTTAAAACTGCTCCAGGCATAAAAATAATACTGCTCATGTAAGCACGAAGCCTTCTAAAATTTGTCTTATTTTTTGGCACCACAATGAAATTAAGAATTATGACTTCTGATGCAGAGCTCTGATGAATGCTCGAAAGGTCTCCTGTTATTGTTCATCAAATGAAAGAATGAAAGCACTTTTTTTTCCTCTGGAGCATGTAACCCCACTGCCACTGGTCTTGGTTGCAGTGTTTATTTTCAACTAAGAAAATCCTAGGGAAAGAACTAGACTTCTTCCTTTCTTTTCTGTTGAGCAGTGTTAAGCATTTTGGGCTCAAGAGGCACTATTGCCTGTATGTCGTAGCTCATTTCCTATTGAATTCATTGCCAAAAAGGAAAGGAGTGGCTTTCAAGACCCCTCTAACACATAGCCCTATTTCATCTTCACCACATTCCGTTACATGTGTTAAATAGATGAGTTGATTGTGTTCTTACAGATAGCATCTTTGTAAACACTGCAACATTCAGTGTTAAAACAGAACAAGGTGATACTCTGGAACTGGTAGTGTAACCTTAACAGTTTAGTGCTGATTTTGGATGTGTATTTCTGTATGCACGTGAGAGCTCTAAAATTAAGTCATTTTTACTTTTCAAGTCCTTACTTCACCTGAGTTCTTGAAGAAGTAAAGGTCAAAAACAAGTATTTGTCAGCCTGCTCCTATGGTTTACAGTATTTGAATCCAGAGATTAGGAAGCTCTTTAAGAGCACTGAAGGCATTTCTTTGATGGAAGTATGTTTAACCTTTCACTGTTATACTGAATGATTTATGAAGCCATTTTTTTTGCAGCAGTGTTCTGTAGTTTACCAGACTAGGCTTTACACTATAATTTTTCTTGATGTTAAGTCTAATTTTTTCTTGATTCAACATCAGGCAACTATACTTGATTAGCTTCTTTAATGATCTCAGTCTCAGGTCATCAAATTCTAAGGTGTTAGGTCATCTCCACAATACAGTCCCTGTAAGCACATTACACAGGTACCTCAGTTCTTCAGAGTCCCTTTGAAAGCACTGGAAGCATTCATTAATCCTATAACAGTCCTGAGGAGGGCAGGGAAAGGATATGTGTGAGGCAGAATGATTCTTATATTTTGAAAAATGAAACTCTATTAAAAAGATGAATTCTATGAATGCTCAATCACAGTGCATAAAACTAGTGCCCACTGCAAGTTTAAATACCAACAGCTTTACAGAGATCAGTAATTGCTGCAAGAGGCTCACTTATTCACACCTGTCGGGCAGGCAGAGACAATTGGAAGCAATGCTAAGGGAGGTATAAAATCAGCTGCCAGCCATATGTAGGTAGTTTAGCTCAGTCCTTATAAATACAGAGTGTATTAATGTCCTGTTGTGTAACTGTGGTCACATTATGATAACACAAGACAAAGCCCTACTGTGGTGATGCTTGGGAAGCCAATGCTGATGTGCTAACTGTTCTAACTGAAGAACAGCAGCTATGGTGTTCATCAGTTAATCCCTTACTCCTTCCTCATCAAGTTTAAACATTAAATCAACGGTAAATTAAGCTAGTAAATTTACTTCTACAACTATTGTCTAGACCCTTATTTCACCTGTCCAAAGCTAAGGTGAAACACTAGGCCTGCCTCATAAGTGCAGGAATATAGAATATCTTTAAATGGGTGAACCTAGTTTCTGATCTTTCCCTGAGCAAGTTGCTTTGAACATTTTAATCCTAAATAACTAGGAACGAGTTCCAATTGTGCATTAAAAAAAAAAAAAAAAGACTTTTCTAAGATACCAAGTGTGTTCATATGACTTTTGAGGCAAATATGTGTTCATTAAATGTTGTACCTGCAGAAGGAAATCGAAGACTGCCATCTTGGACCACTCATGATGATGGATTTCAGTACAGCCCCACTCAGCTTTGGGGACTTTACCATTCTGCCAGCATTTCTGCTTCAGTAGTTGCTGATATTTCCCCCAAGTTAATCTCACTGAAGAATGAGTATTGTTATCGGTTGGGCTCAGTGAAGAATCCCAGAGAATAACAGGACAGGCTTGACCAGCTGAAAAAGGAGAAATAGGTTATAGTTATACTTGGATACTGTCAGACTGATTTTAGACATTGCCTAAGCAGTCATAATCATAGTGTTTTACAGATGTGGTAGAAAAAAAGTTGCCACGGTCTAATAACTTAACATCCTTTGGTTTATGTGGTCTTATTCCACATCTAAAACCAGCCAGCAAAAGAATGAAAGAAGCGTAGACATAAATGCCTACAGTACACAGAAGGCTGTTTTTTCCACCTGAAGGAGATTAATGTATAAAGTCATATACTAAACCAAAGTTTTACAGAGCTCATAGGTAGCTTAATAATAATGCTGCTATGAACCAATGGTGAAGTTTCTGCAGTGAACTGATGATGATTAACAAGAGCTGAAAACTTCTCTCAAAGTGTGTTTTCCTGTATAGTGGGCATAAGAAGATTATAAACCCTACACTCAAAGTGGATTTTTTTAATATTTTTTTTTTTTTTTAGTATTGTAGGCTTATCATGTATGATTTCATAGCCTGAAATGATGTCTGAGAATACTGCAGTGTTAGCTTAGCATGAATAAACACCTTGACAACTATTATTTTTATTTTTTTTCATCTGCAGATAGAACATGAGAGCTGTTTTGTATAGAAACTATTTTGGTTAAATTCTTTTTTTTCTGTGAGAGAGTATTCCACTTTTCCTTTAAATCACTAACCTGAGTGTATTAGGTTTGGTGATTCCGAGTGTTAGTAGTATTGAGTGGCAGGAAACCACTGATGAAAAATGACAAGCTATGAGATTTTTCACCCAATATTTAATAACAGGCATGTGTGTCCTCTTAGGAAAATCACACACTTTCACGCCTAATGCAGTGTTTCTGTTGCTGCCTTAAGCTGTCAAGGACTGACTGTGGTTTACAAAAAAACTTTGTCTTTTGTAGGCACTTGGACATAAAGATGGATGTGAAAAGCAGCTCTCCTTTTTTTTTTTTTTTTTTTCATGAGGGTGATGAGCTCCATGCTGCCTTCTCCAGAGGCAACCTGGATGGATGTCAGAACACAGAAGATTGGCATCAGTGATTAGCAGCTTTTACCTAGCTGTTCATGTGAATGCTCCATCTGGAGGCAGTGAGAGTGGCTGATGGATCTCCACACAGCACCTTCTTCTGACTGATGCGTAACAGGTGGGAAATCTTTGCCTATAGTTAGCATCCATCACTGTACTGCTAACAAAATAGGACTGCCCCAAAAGTACTGCAGAATAAAGTCCACAGTGTCGGAGGTGGATGGCACAGCAGTAGAACCTTGCCACCAATATTTCATTCTATTTTGTTGCTACATGGCAGATGGCAGCAAAGGGGCAATCTGACAAAATGGTGTCTGGGATGGAAGAGGATATAAGCAAAGGATTGCCACTGAATTCCTCCATGTGGGAAAAATGGCACCCACTGTCATTTATTGATGCTTGCTGACCACTTAGGAGAATAGCAGTGGATGTGAGCACACTGAGGGGTGGCTGGTGCACTTCAGCAGTGGTGTCACATCTGCTGGTAAAGATTTTGATGAGTCTGGCCTGCAGACTCCTGTGCATCACTGGTGTAAATGCACAGTTTGTGGTGGTGACTGTTGAAAAAGGGCAGAACAGGCTGCCCAGAGAGGTGAGGAGAGTCTCCTTCTCTTGAGATGCACAAGATCCACCTGCATGCTTACCTATGCAGCCTGGTCTAGGGAGCTGCTTTGGTAGGAGGGTTGGACTCTATGATCTCTAGAGGTCCCTTCCAACCCGTACAATTCGGTGTTTTGTAGCTGAGATTTTTGCTTTAATAGTGATATTGTGCTCTTTGTATCTGCCATAGTTTCCATGGAAATAAATAGGAGGCAGTACTTTCAGGGTGACCTAAGTATAGACCCCATGTGCAATCACATCCCAGTGTCTGCTCCATTAAGAAAAGCAGATAAAAGTAAGCTCCTTTCCAACACCAGTATGTACTTGATCTTCTCTCTGCCATGGTATATGCATAGAAGGCAGTCCTCAAATCAAGGCAAAGTGTGGCTCTTTAACTCCCCTCCTTGATTAGAACTTTGATCTGTCCTTAGGAACCCAGGAAGTGTCCTTTCAGTATGAATAAGCATCATGCATCAGCATTTTTCCTCTGACAGGAGGGGAAGAGGGCTGAGCACTCCTGTAAAATCAGGCTGCTTTTCTACTGAAATGCCTGAATGAGCTCAGGAGGTTAATTTCATAAACTCTAGCCGTTTCCCAATCTTCAGCTGATATTGCTGGAGACTTTAGCCAAGTCAGGTCAGCTGTCAGCTAAACTTCTTTCCAAGCCAGCTGGAGAAGGTCTAGAAAAGCACAGGGAATTGCCACACACACACACACACACACACACACCTACAAAGAAAAAACAGCTTCCTTCAGAATCAAATCTGATCTTCTGTTTTTGGACCTCTGTTAACAGCTTACATAAGCAACGTGCCACTTGTTCAATAAATCAAATATGTAAACTGCCTTCTAACAAAAACAAACATCTCCTGTCCTCAACAGGGACATGATAAACAATAGTAATATAAATACTTGAAAAATATGAATAGTACCTTGCCAGTTTCTGATAAGATTAACAAAAAGAGAATTTTTTTCAAAGAGCAAGATTAAATACAGGAAATGTTTGCATTTCAGAGGAAATGGAAGCAGAGAAGATGAGCCAAAATCTTTCAGCTCCGTAATTTAAATTGAATTAAGGGAATACAAATCAGCAACTTCAGTAAGGAGCAGCGACTTAAATTTTTGATGCTAGCAGGAAAACACAAATTTGCTGAATTAAAGCAGATAAGGGGATGATACATAGCTGCATGAGTTGGCATGACCCCAGGGAGGTAGGCAGTTCTTTTGATGCAGGATCCCTGTCATTTTGTACCGGGGAGCCCAGAACTGGATATAGTACCCCAGGTGAGGCCTCACCAGGTCAGAGTAGAGAGGGAGGATCACCTCCCTCGACCTGCTGGCCATGTTCTTTTTAATGCACCCCAAGATCACATTGGTGTTCTTGGCCACTAGGGCACACTGCTGGCTCATGGCTAGCTCATTAATTTCAAACATGAGAGAAAGAGTTATCATACCTCATCTGTCCATACGTTATGGAAAAATAACAATCTCCCTCCCCCAGTTTTTTGTTAACACTTACAGAGATCTACAATTCACTAAGAAATGGGAGGGCTGTGAACACAGAACTTGCACGCTGCCTTTTGCTAGACTTTCAAAATAAACACATCAGTGAGAGAATTGTGGGAATAAAGGAAACAAAACCTGCACAGAGTTTAGTAAGCGACTCTTTGAAACTGCTTCTGACAAAATGAATGGCAGTTTTGAAAAGCCCATTTTTTAAGATTTTAATGCTACATCAAACATGTCCTGTTGCATCACATCACAAGTGAGGCAAGCTAAAGGGATGTGCCATGGAGAGATGTCAGTTCAGAAATTGTGTACATTTGTTCACATTCTCTAATCATGTAGCACTCTCTTTGCATATGAATAACACGAGCTACCCTGTAAAAACCTTTGGAGTTCCCACCTCACCTTAAATGCAAGCAAGCTACGGAAATGAGCTCACTAATTGTTCACATTGTTTATAAGAATACATTTTTTTTTTCTTTGTTAATTTTGTCAGTGCAAAAATGGTTTCAAGATTGTGCCAAATACAAGCATGCAAACAGTAGTGAGCTCAAGTAGATGTGAGGCATCTGAGCTCTAGAATATTTTGAGGCTAAAGAAACGAAGAGAGACAAGGTACAGTAACTGTTCCAAAACCTCTGTTCACTCTTTAGCTGGAAAAAATGAAGTGGGACCAAAATAATGTTATTTCTCTTCTCATCACCTAGCAACACTCTTCTTGCTATAGGAACGTAGCCAGTTGTGTGGAAAGGAAAATTAAAGACAGCAGAATGACTCTGTCTGTCCCAGACAGTCCAAAGCATACTGTAAGGTGACAGACACTGTGCAACACAATGTACAATTAGCCCAATGGTCGTTCACAGGGGCTTGCAGCCTATCATCTCTGCAGCCACGCTGTGCAGAATTTCTCCAACTGACCTACCTTAATTCCTCATGACAGCTCCATAGCAATAAATCGTGTGCCTAAAAATAAACTAGGCATAATGTATCTTCCATGCCCTGCAAGTATGAATAATATTCAGAAGCCACTGAACTGTTATTCCTAGAGATTCATTCACATTGTTGTGCAGGTTGCCAAAAGGAAGGTTTACAAAGCAGGAACAAATCAGAGCTCACTAGGTCCTCTTCCTGCTATCAGATTTTAGAAAGCCATTCCTGTGTTACTTGTTTGCTGTTTCTTTTTTTTTTGAGATGGGCTGAAATACAAATATTTCCCTTAAGCTAATTTCAGCAGTAAGAAATGAACAGCAAAAACAAATAGCGAGCCACTTTAGCAGTGATTCACTAAAATGCAACGTGGTCCTTTTGGGCTATGATTTGTGACTGAACGAAAATAGCAGTTAGGCTGCAGACATTTAGTAAGTAGCTATCTTAGAGGTAGACTTCCAACTTGCATTACGCATCTGAAATCTAATTTCTCTGTGGGACGGAAAGCCAACATTTTTACTGAGAAGTGCTTAAACCAGTCATGTTAACAGGCATGCTGCAACATTTCCTGCAAGTATTTCTCTGTCTACATTACATGCAGTATGCAATGGGCCTCAAAACATCGTGCAGAAGTCAATGAGATGTAGTAATTCTTTGAAGTATGAGGAGAGAGGGCAGAATATTAAGAAAGAGGAAAAAAAAAAAGAAAGTAGTTCCTAGAGATATTAGTAGCATTCAAGTAGCATAAAGCTTCTTCAGGAAGTCCTCCCGCCCTTTCAAGTAGGTTGTTACCTGATAGAATACAAAGCCCTTTGTCTACCACCTGTTTGAGAGATGAATTCTTGTGTTCCCTTTCAATAATATTTTATTAGAGACAAATCTAAGAGACGAGAAAAATAAATAGAGGCAAATATCCACTGAATCATAAAGTAACCTTCTGGAATTTCTTTAGTCAGCCCGTGCGATGTCATGCGACATACAGGTGACTCCCTATTTTTTTCTCATTACAAATTCTCATGAACAGTGAATCATTACTGCTCTCGGCAACTCAACTGTTGTCGTATTTATTCTGAATTTTGGTATACTGCATCCTTTTGTGCAGCACAGTTACCTGACAGAAATTACAGAGATGCTTTGCGCCCTTGTGACAATGGGATTAGTTCTCAGACTAGCAGGAGTTAAAGCTGCTGCTGCTGTCCTGTGGTTAATGCGGGATGGGGGGAGCTGAAAATCATAGGAATGCATTACCTTGGAAGAACTCCGATTTCCTGCTTACGGAAGGTAAGCTCCTGTTTAGCCCCAAGATCCTATCCAAATGAAAGGCAAACACTTCACTCATGTCAAGGGGTCTTTTGATGATGCCACAGTGCCCTTGATTACAGGCAGTTTCTGTGGTGCTGGGACCCCTCTCAAATACTACCAGGACAGCTTTCTGAGAAGGTAGTTCTTGAATGCTCTCTATCCGAGAATCTGCCAACATACGCATGTTTAAAATGTCTTCTTTGCTCAGCCACGAGGGAGAGCTCTCGCTGTAAATCCTGATGTTACTTTCCTCAGCCTCAGGCTGTGCCTTAATCCTTCCAGAAATCCCCCCAGGTCTCTGGTGCCCCCTCTCCCTGACCGCCATTTCTTTACGCTGGTGTACATCCAGTTGGTGTTTTTTTGCCTCCAGAGCTGTTGCCACAGCGTGCACGTCCCTCCCCGGCTGCTGAACAAAGATCTCTTCCTGGCCAGTGAAAGCAGCTTTTGGAAAGTGCTGTCCGTAGGACAATGGGACCGCATGTTTCTTCCTGCGCTTTGGCTTCACCGTGCCTCTGATATTGGCAGGCTTGCTGCGCTTGGACCGCAGGGTGATATAAACCACGTTGGGTGGCACCGAGGTTCCATTGCCACCCAGCTGGGCTTCCTGGAAGCTGGGTGGTGACAGGGTGCTATCCAGTGGGATGCCCAGAAAAGAAGTTTGCGCTGCATCTTGGAGACTTCTGGAACTGATGGTTTCGTATCCTCCTTTACGCTGGGGTAAAACGTGGCTCACTTGACTGACGAGGAAACCCAGGTAGATCAGACACGCAGTGCCCAGCAGCAGATTCCTCCTTGTCCTCAGGCGCCTGCAAGTCCACAGCCTTAGTGTCCGTGGGGAGCACAGGCAGCAAATAAGCAAGTTTTTTACTTTACCTGGCTGATCGAAGAAGGTCATTTCTCTAGTGAATCTGCATGATGAAAATAGCATACAGTCTTCTGTACGTTCCAGACAGGATGATGATGATGCATGTTTTTCCTTCTCTGTTTTCTATTTCTCCTTTTCCAAAAAGCTTCCTGCATTGGGTGATGGACAGAGGCTATGGATATGCCTGGGAATGTGCTTAGTGCTAAGGATGCTGACAATCCACCTCTACAAGCTGTTGAATTCTTATCAGCCACCACAGGGCAAGTGATTGGTTTCAGAGAATGAATGGAGCCAGCTACGTAAGCAAAGTTTACTCACATGTAGCCTAAAATATCTGAAGTTCTCCCTTGCAAACTGCAAAAAAAAAAAAAAAAAAAAAAAAGGTTAATAGTACCATTTCATTTCATTGCTCACAATTCAGCATCTGTGGCTCTTTATTTTAAGAGACAGAAATTCTAAATGAGACAGTATGCACTTAGAAGTGTTCCAGAATACATCTTTCACTTTCTAATTGCAATATGAGTTAAACACCAAAATCATGAAATACAAGCTCAAACTGCAATCTCAGCTAGCTGTCTTCCAGCATTAGAAGGAAAACTTGTCAAATCCAAAATGATCTTTTTCTTATGAGACAGTCTTCATAGAGTCTCAAGTTATGGAAGTGCTGTAAATTATATACTATTAACAACCAATAACTGTAGCAGTGAAATATGCACGTATTCACTAACACAAAAGTGAAGTAGCAGTAACAAATTTCCCTAGTTTAATGTAAATACAGTTCCCATAACTCGAAAACCCACGTTAAAAATGCAAGACAGTTAATTCTTTACACTCTTGTGAAGCCATAAAATAGGACCTAGCATTAGTTTTTCAAATAAAATCTGATTGCCTTATATATCCTTTCAAAGAAACAAAGAGTCAGTGCATACTGCATGCTTATTGCTATAAAAGTATAAAGCCTCTTACCTATTCAGATTGACTCATCCTTTGTCCTGGTAAATTCCTTAGGTTAATAAAAATATCTTAGTAAAACTGACGTTCTCAAAGCACTCTAGCCCATATTTCAGTTTTAAGTGTAGTTCACATTTATGTATTTCATTAGAAGCTAAATACTGTTTGGAACCTAACTGTACTGAGAGGTTGTCTGCATACGAACTGCTATAAACTTACATGAACCTCACGTTATAAAAAAAAAAAAAACAAACACCCTTTTCTATTTTAAATTCTGTAATGAAAAGTTGTGTGTGAAGTAAGTGCCTTCCAGAAGTACATTCCATCCATTTCTAACTCCTGAGGGCCCTCTAGTGTGCTGCATGCAGACAAACAGAAGAAATTCCCATTTTTAACAGGGTTTTCTTTTTGTAAGAAGGCCCTCTGCATTTTGAAACGTTTGAGAATCAGATGTTCTTGTGCAAGAAATGCAGAACAGTGGCTTTTGAAATATGGTACGAAACACAGGGTTTTCTATTTGTGCATTCCAAAATGAAGACAGCACAGTCACCGTACAGAAGGGAAAGTCGAGGCAGTGAGAAGTTAAGAGCTGAGCACAGAGACAATGGTGAAGCTATGACTTCTGATTCCCCACTTGGTATGAGCACAGAATAATAAAATGTATACGTCTGCTGCAATTTCAGCTAATAGAGACCTTGCCTGTTCCACAGTTAGCACTCACATGTTAGAAGAATAGGGTTATGTTTCAGATGGGTCTAATCTGAGTGATAAAACTCTTTGGGTGCTTTTTTTCCACTGACAACCACTTTTCTTTACTTAAATTAAAAAGCTCCAGACATGACTGTTAATAATATCGGGATAGATATGGCTAACCTTGCTTGAAGTTGTTTCCACTTTAAAGGGGTTGCCTGATATGGACCTTACCGGATCAGCCTTACATGCTGCTGAAAGATGGAATGGATGTTAGAGAGATACCAGCTTTGTGCCCTTTTGACTAAGAGAGTACATAAATGGGTCCCTTGAATGGCCTCCTGTGTCCCATCTAATAGCAGAACGAAGTGAGTGCAAAATATTAGCGAGTTATATGGGTAAAATAGTATATTTACATATCACATAAAGTCTTTTGAAATGCTTTAGACAGCTTTCTCGCTTAAAATACAAATAATGAGAAGCAAACAATTCAGATGTAGCCACTGTACTTCTTCCAATATCTCAGAACGTTATTCTTTTCACCTTGCATTGCTAATGGCAATCAGGGTGATTAGATCAGGGGATGTGTCACACTGCAGCAGTTATATCTGAAAGTCCAGTTCCCCACTGTGATCAAGCAGTTGTAAATCGCTGCATGTTCTGGTTACTAATACCTTTCCTTTGGCACGGCATTTCTTTTAAATTGTGTACCCTATACAATCTTCCTGCAGCAATTCTTTAGATGGTTATCTGGTCGAGATTATTAAAGGATACAGGGTATTTTTTTTTCTTTCCTCGTTTTCTTTGTTGTCTGGAAGCTGAAATGTGTGGCACCCACAGATGTGCAGCGTTGACCACTGAAGGGCAACCTGAAAAGGTAAACTTTCCGTGTTCACGAAACATCTAGGCAGTTTTTTTGTGGAAGAACAGACTAAACTATGAGAGTTGCCTCATCAAACTCTGACTTCAGTCATCACAATCTGTCTACCTCAGTCAGTATTTATTTCTTGCCTCAAACCATTTTTGTAGCATTGCCGTCAGTATCCACTAAAGTCAGTTCCTCGTGTTGCTTCTTTATATTGATATTCCATAGGCAGTGTTAGAGCTTCCTAAGTGCGGGGGCACAGGAACGTCAAAGCTAATACTGGATTGCAGGGAATGGAAAAGGGTAATGGATGGAAGATGGAACTGAAGAAGCAGTTTCTGCCCTGGGCACGGATTTGAGAATGTAAATGAACGCGGGCGCCCGCCGGGCTCCCCCTCAGCGCCGCTCCCGCCCACAGCAGCGGCGCAAGGGGCGGATGGCGGAGGCGGGCCGAGGCGCGGGGCGGGGCAGGAGGCCGGAGCTGCGGGGCCGCCGGTGAGGCAGCGCGGCCGGGGTGGGCTGGGGGTGCCGGGTGCCTGGTGGGGGCGGTCACCATCGGCTTCTCCCGCCGCCGCCTCGTTCCCCTGAGCGGGGTCTGGGCGCTTGGCTTGCGGGAGAGCGGGAAAGCTCAGCCGCGCTTTCGTGTTCCGCCTCATGGCGGCCTGCTTGCCGTGGCTCCTCCTGATGCGTGTCGGTGTGAGTAGGGGGAGCCGAGTGTGGCAGCGTAGTGAGCTCAGCTGCTCGCTTTTCGTCTTTCAGAAGCGTGGTTGGAAGCGGGCTCAGTGCCCGCCCGGTCCCAGCACACAGCTGTCCCACAGTGGAACAGCTCAGGGCCTGGTTCAGCCAGGCCGTGAGCACCTGTAGGGACGGGGCACCCGCAGCTCTCTGGGCAGCTGTGCCAAGTCCTCATTGCCCTCTGGGTGGGGAATGGGTGAAGGAACACTGGTGTGTTTCTGAGGAACAGTAGCAACAAAGCTGCTACTCTCTGCTGATTTATCTGTTGGGCCAGATGTGTTACACGAGCAGAGAACAAAACTTAGAAATGGGGCTGGGCATAAATCAAACTAATACAAGAGGCAGCTGATCTTGTTGATAAGAAAGCAGGATGGACATCCTTTTGTTCCAACTCTTAAACAAAACACCCATAGGATTGATGAGGAGCCTTGAAGGTTTGAAAATTGACCCTTAGGTTTAATCCCCTCTATAACCAGAGTTTGGAATGTGTTGAATATGCATGTGCTATAGCTATAAAAATGTATTGGTTTCTCTCTTTGGTGTGCATGTTTGGTGGAGAGATCCCCCATGCACCCAGCACTGCAATAAAGGGAATACCTGCTTGACCTGTGTGTCAAGTTACTTTGTCGGGTTTCTTGGTATCGCAGTGAAAACACAGAGTGCAAACTTCCAGAGAGATAAACCATTGAAATTAGTGGGATATGAAGTCAGTGGGCTAAAGCTGACGTATACAAAACTATCTCTCCTCTGCAGCTCAGAAACCCTGAAATGCTTTTCAGAAAGGGCTGCTTACTGAAGAACTTCTTTCCATAACAGAGACAGCTGTCTCTGACTTGCACACTGTGTTCTGACCTCAGCAATGGCTCCACCGTCACATTTATTATCCATTGGAGGTGCATAAGCTATTCATCTGGCAATTGCAGGATTGTAGAGAACAAAAGAGGTTTTTCGGGAGTCCTCTGAAGCTCTCCAAACGAAGACAAAGGTTATTGTCCCAGTATGTGCAAAAAGTGCAGTCAACTTAATGCTGTGTGCCAATTCATTATTTGCTCGTGAGGCTGCATGACGGATGAATTTTTATTTGGAAGGGACCTCTGGCAGCTGTCTAGTTCAACTTCCCACTTAAAGCAGTGCTACCATTGAAGCGCATCCAGTTGCTCCAGGTCTTGTCCAGCTGAACTTGCTCTTGAATTCATTAAAAGGGAGTTAGAGGTTGGTTTTAGTACCATTGGGATAAGCCATACGGAAATATAATGTTCCCCTTTCATTATTTTATGTGGGTACTATTCTTTTGTGGTATTCACCCTACACTGGTAGATACTGTCTTGCCCTGCCTCATACATATTTTTCTCTCAGTAGTTATAAAAATGAAGTATTTTTGATGTGGCATTTATCTGTTGATTAAGAAAATTCAAAGCAGTTTATCATTCTCTTTAATTCATAAGTTCTTAATGTTTTACTCGAATAATGACTTATTTATACTTTTATTTAAAGGCCGAAGAACTGAATCCTGCATTCACCAAGGAGCAGTTCTATGTCTTTAATAGTGTAAAGCTCTTATGCCTTATTTGTATGTGAAAGGCATTTAATGTACTATGAGCCAATCTTGATGGCATGAAGCTAGCTGATGTAAGCTGTTATCTATTCTGATTTATTCTTGTGATGTCACAGTGTTTCTTCAGTCTTGGAAGAAATCTCATCCTTGTTACTTCCACTGCCCAGTCTTCGGGTCCCAGGCAAAACATACTTGACAGAAGTCTTTTAAGTATAGTGAAAAACGCCTGGAGGAGCTTATCTCCTAAATAGGTAAGGAAAGTGAAGAGTAAAGGAGAAAAAGAGAAGTAAAATACCTGTGCAATTGTACCTCTGTAGTTTGCCTTCTAGATGTCATCTGTTTTTTCCTATGTGTTTAAAGAAAACATCTTCTTAGGGGAGAAGATTCAGGAAGTAAATGGTAACAGTACTTATGGGTCTGAACTTCTCACTTGCTAATACAGCTGATTAAGTTCAGCCAACGCTGGTGACTGTGCTGTAGCTCAGATAAAAGCACAACCTCAGCAAATGTGGTTCTCAGTGTCCTAAGGACTCCAGAGAAGCTGAGGCTGGAGGGTTAAGCAAGATGAATGTACATGCTGTGGCTTAGCTCTTCCTTTTTTGCAGAGTGCAGTTGTTGCAGCCCCCCTTAGCTAGCTGATCTGGCAAAATTTACTCCGTTCTTTTTTAGCTTCTTTCCTCCAGACAGCACTTAGTCCCCTACACTGGGGAATCTCAAACTGCATTGGGATGTCATTATAATCAGAATAAGCTGAGTTACATCAACAACAGGATTGTGTACCTCTATAAATATGTCCCTTTGTGCTCACAGAGTAATTGGTGGTTTTTTTCTCCTTCGTTGAGAAGAGAAAGCCTTAGAGTATAGGATAAGTAACCACTAAATTACTCATTGCAAGTTAAATATCTTATTGCAGGTTGCAATTGCAAGTGCTTTTCTTATATGTTTTGAGAGTGTATTGCAAAGGTTGTATTATAGTTATCTTCAGAGCCACTTCTTCTGTCAAATCCAGATCTGAAGTGCATGGGACACTACTGTTGAGTGTAATCTCAAGATGGATCTCCCACTAGAAGAACGAATAAGGTTATTTCGAGATGAAAATAATCTTTTGCTTTCACTTGTGATTCTATGGAATAAAAGAAGACGATGTTGAGACAGCTTCTCTTTCTGTTACCCAGAGGAAAAGATGAACTTTTATTCCTGCTTTACAACAACTGGAGCAATTCTTGTGGTTTCCTTATGATCCTATCTGGATCTCACAATGGCATCTGTAGAATGTCTGTGCCGTATAGGCAGCGAGGTTGCAATTTACTGCAGCTTCTTCCAATAGTGGGTCTATCTAATTTTCTAATCCCTATTTTTTTTACACACTGGTTTGCCTACAGGAGTAGGAATGTCATGACAGAGCCTCTCCCAAGGCAGCAAAGTTTCCCCTAAGTCTCACAGATTTGAATCGTGTGTATTCATGGTGCTGTGTTTTCAAATGTGCTTTCTGTGAATTTGATTATTAAATACACAAATTATTTTGTGCATCTGTTCTTAAGTGGCATGGGATTCTATGGTATGGTTCCCAGTTCTTTCAGTCTTCTGAGACAAGAAGTGTAGGGCCCTTCAAGTTGCAGGTTTCTGAACTAGATTGGTATTATTTAATATTCTACATGTTTAATTCTGCTCTCCGATTTCAGGATCCTTCAAGACCTGTAGCAAAACAGCTGCAAAAAAGAGACACCTTCAGAGCTAAAATGAGCATTGGGAGAACTTACAGTACCTTTAACATCAGCAACGGAACAGATCTAGCTATTGGATTTACCTCTTCCACAGTAGCTGTTCTTCTGTTTGGGACAAATTTTGTGCCTGTTAAAAAGTATGACACTGGTGACGGTAAGCTTATTTACATTTATTATTTTATGCTAGTTGGAATAACATTTCACCAGCAGATGTGAACGTTTCTGTAGATAGACTTGTAAGTATCACTATAGTGTTCTGTTTTTGCTTTATTAATGGCACAAAGTTCAGTAATGCGTTAGTTTGGGTTCCAGAGAATCTCTTTTTGTTCTGCACTTGAACAGCAATGATGATTTCATGAGCATCTCCCAATAGGAAGTGAAGTGTCCTTTCTTTTATTGTCATGGAGACCGTCACATACGTACAGTATTAATTACGAATATGACAAAATGATGAACATCCCAACTGTGGTGGACTTCAGAGTACTACCCTTCAGTTGTGGACCTAAGATAACATGAGACCAAATAAGAAAAGGACATTTATATTTCCATCTAGTAACACAATAAGACGAAGCATCACTTCTATTTTCTTATAATTTCATTAGAACGTTATTGCTTTATGATACTAGTTTTATGTTGTGTTTATATGTTTATGTGAAACATAGTCAATACCCAAATGCCCAGAGAAATACATCTACATTAGTGTTATTTTAATGATTACATGCATTACAGACTCTCTTTTAGTACCACATGCAGTCCCAGCAGGACAAAGACATTTTGAAGTAGAAGTCTTAGCTCAGCTGATGTAAAGTTAAGTGATCTGCCTAGCTGGCCCTTAGAGATTCAATGAAGGTAGGACTGATTTGGCCAAAATTTGTCATCCTCAGTTTTCTGTAGTAATGAGCTGGGCCCCGAAGGAGTTTTGTCTTGTTCAGTCATCTGCATTAGCTGCTACTGGGGTGGTGGGAGAAGACTAAAGCCACTTAATATCCTCTTCGTCAGAAATCTATCAGAACTTGCATGCATTTGAGGACTGGGCCTGTGTGAACATTGCCCAGCAAACTTTCTTTTTGATAGAGCACATAGCAGGGAATAGATTGTCAGAAGGTGACCAAGTTTCATTTCTTTTCTGCACTATTTAAGCTAAAACAGTATGTTCAGAGGTAAGAGACTCACACTTGCAGTGTTCTGCCATTTCTCTCATGTGCTCGTTTGCTTATTCCGTAGGAATGTTCTTTCAATGGATTCTCTGTGCTTCCATATGGATAGTTTCTTTGGTGGTCAATTTAATCCAGAGTTGCCCCCGGTTTTGGCCTCTGGCTATGGTAGGAGGTTTTGTGTGGGCTACAGGTGAGTGTTCCAATCCTTGAAAAACAAAGTAAGAACTTGTCACAAAAATAGCAACAGAAACATTTCTGTATGTGTGGTAGTTATTTGGCTTTTCTAGTTCTGGTATTAATGGAGCATTACTTATAGAGCCAATATTGTTAATAGTAATGCTGCATATGCTGGATGGCCCTATTTAATGCCTCCAGCTTTTTATTGTATAAGCAGCAAATTCACACCAAAATGAACTTTTAAAATGTTTTCAAGGAAGAATCTGTGATTTAATGTACCTATGTTAAAAAAGTGCTATTGCTACTGACTTCAGTTGCCTAAATTGTTTCCCCTTCTGAACATTCTCACATGAAATTGATAGCTAAATTATGGAATACCACAGTCTAGTTTGTAACTGTTTTTAACTTTTTTTTATTATTTTTATTTTCTTTGCTTTTCAGGCAACATCACAGTTGTCCCTATTATTAAAACCATAGGCTTAGCTCTTGGACTTTTGATATGGGCTTCTTTTAATTTGCTGACAGGATGGGCAAGTTCCAGGTGATTATTTTTAATCATACATTATTAATGTTTCTCTTTCTTTGTTAATAACTAAAGTGTAAGCACTGTCACCAGTTAAGAACATTTCTCATACATAAGATTTTTTTCTTTCCCTATGGAAAGTAGTCAGATTAATTTTTATCTTTGTTTCCTTTGTCTCGATTGGAAGAAAAATGCCCAGTCATGTTCATTAACATAATTCAGTAAATAATGTGTTTTGTTTTCATTTAACTGAAACTAAAACACTGTCTTCTGCAGCACGGGTTGATAAAAAAATAATTTAACTTTGATTTTTAAATACCCAGATTCAAAAAAAATCAATTTCAATTAAGTTAAAGATTTTTTTTTAATAAATGTGAATTTTTTGCAAGCCAACCAAAGCATCGATCCAATAATTCTAACACAAACTTAAGCAGAATTATTTCTGTGAATTAAGATTTTCAAGACTAGATTATAGTGTTTGGTGTGCAGTCAGTGCAGCTAAGAGTAGCTTGTTAAATCTTCCAGGTTTGGATGGTTTGGAATTGACCCTGAAGAGGTAGCGAGACCAGTCTTAAATTATATTGGAGCTGGACTTTCACTGTTAAGGTAAAAAGTTATGGTGAATGATTGTAACATAAAATATATTTCATAACTACTGGAAAAAATTAACAAGCAGCTAAATGCACTCAGATAAGATTTTTTGTAGATTGAGTTGTCCTTACCTAGTTCTTTTTGTCTCCATACACAAATTTCAGAATACAGAAACATATTTTTATGCTGGTAGACTTGGTCAAGACAAATCTGTGGTGCAGTAATCATAGCAGCTCCCTGTCTGCCTTACCTCTGATGTCAAACTCCCAAACAGTGGCTTCCTTTGGGATCTTTGGAAGGACTTCTCATTGTATTATTAGTTTATTTGCATGAGTTCATGTTCTGAGCCAAACATAGAGTAAAGATGGTCTTTGTTATGTAGCAGTAGCTGTGCTTTCCAGCTGGTTGGCCAAGGAGGTCTTTCCAGAAACAAAAAGTCAGCCCTAAATGCAGGGGCAGCAGGCTTGCCGTAAGCATGCTGAGCAGTAGATGCACAAAATGCCCCCAGACAAATGCACGGAGGAGTTAAGATCATGGAGAAGGTGGAGCCCATCCTTGATTGCCTTACTTTCATGACTTTTGCTTCCACTCTTTTCTCACAATCTGTAGCTTTTTACTCATTAACAGTGCATGATTTTGAGAGGTATTCACTGAACAGTAGCAGTGCTGCTATTCCTGTCTGATGAGTTCATTCAGCTCGCCAGCTGCTTCCTGCCTATTCCTAAGGTATCACAAAAAAGTTAGCAGCACGGGGAAAGATCCTTACCAGACTTGTTTTCCTGGCAGGCTGCACAAAACATATGCATGTTGCTCTGTAGAGCTCAGAGGCATGTGTTTCAGTTTAGCCTCCTGGGTAGGACCTGTGTGTGTTTACCTAGTCCCTCTGGAAGAAGCTGGCATCTTTTTGTACCTATCCATATGCCTTCAGCAGGAGACAAATCACACTTCAAATGGAGGCATTCCGTTTATGGCTGTGAGAAATTATTTTTCAGTGTTCTACAAATTCTATAAAAAAAACAATCCAGAACCTGACAGAAAAGTAGAAATGTTCCCTTTTCTTCTTTGTTTCAATCAACTGATGCACTGGAGCACCACTAAGGAATACGTCTTCTCCTTCTGCATGTGCATGAGGCCCTGTAGGAGCAGTGCTCTCCCAGTTGCACGTGATAGAAGGCTCAGAATGACTAATTTCCCTTGGGCACAAATCCAGTTCTGTGCAGGTTTAAGTTCCGTGTAGGATTTTCGTGCAGATGTTTGACTCTGTGTGGTGGTGTACAATAGAGCACTGTTAACTAACACAATAGTTAGCATGTGGTTGCAGCTGCCCACCATAGGAAGGAGACATTTCAGTACCATTCCATAGAAGAGAGTACTTTAAAGATAAAATAAGATCAGTCTGCTTGTTCACTTCTGCTTGGGTGGTTTGTTAAAACTATCAAAAGCAATTGTGTTTCAGAAATATGTTGAACTGAGTCTAGGATAGTAATGACAAGAGAATCATATGCTTCGAAATATACTTTTTGTCTCTAGAAAGTTAAATGTTATATCCTTGTGATCTGACTTGTGATATTCATTGGTATGTTTTTCTCTTCTGAGTGCTGTCATATTTCTTTTTATAAAAACTGAAGTCCAGACTTCTTCAGCTTCATTAGAAAGCACGCCATTACTGAGAGAATGTGTAAGTACAACTTTACAGCAGTGAGAAATATGGAACCATTTAAAAACAGCAATGAAAGATGCTTAATGATAACATGTTTTGTTAAAATTCATGGTAAACTACGTAAAGCTTCATAAATAGGCATTGCTTGTATTTTATTTGTATATTCAGTCCTATGTGAGCAAAAGGAAAGGCTTTTCCAAATGCAAGTTATAAAGCTGAGAAAGAGCAAGTCCTTATCATGGAGGTTAGACTGTGTGTTTTTCCTCCATCTCTGAGAAGAGGAAGCAATTTTAATTTAACTGTAACAGCAGGAGAATGCTTAAGGGGGAGATAACTGAATGGGTAAGTGTTATCCACCAGGTTTTTGCCATGTTACAGAACCAGTCCCTGATTTACAGAGCAGGAGATGTTTTGAAAGGCAGACCTGCGTGCAGATTTTAATGCTTTTGAGTGCTCTGTTGCATAGTAAACCCAAAATCCATAGGCAGTCAGTTACGAACTTTGAGATAAACCTAGCAGTAATAATTGGATCTATTTCTGAAATTATTTCTCTTATTTTTTTTTTATTCCAGAGTATTTGTGTAAATTCCTCTTGTTTTTCCTTCCGCTGTCATTTTCTTAGAGCAAAAGTGCTATATTAATATGATGTTTGAGATGCTGTTTTCTTTTAAAAGGGAAAAAAACATGACTGAGTAAAAACCCTTAATTTTTCTACAGTCTGTTAATACTTCTGAAGATACCTCTGATGTCTCATGGGTGAACAGACTTTCTCCAGTAAAAAGAAGATTGGTGTAAGTCATTAACAGTTATTTTACTGGTGCGTGTTCAGTGTGTTTTACCCTAAAAGAACATCATTTGCGGAGTAAACATCAGCAGCAATTAAGTAATTACAGGGCTGTAGTTACAGGCAGCCCAGCATAGAAGGAACCCATGCTTCCAGGTGTGGTGTCCAAGTGAGGACACCTGGAGAAAGCATGGCAACGTGGTAAGTAAGCAGCAGAAGTGGTCCAAGGTGGAAGTGGCAGCTAGCAAGGAGTCTGCTGATGGCCAAGGCACCAGTCATCCTGGAAACCTTTGTATAGAAAGCACTGACTGCAGATGTGCTCACATCCTGTTTTTATGGCATTGCTTGCAATTTTCTTGGACGTTTTAAGTGTATTACTTACTTCCCTAATTAACACTAGGCTCTTTTTTTCTGTTTCTATTCTTTTTAAAGAGGATGCAGCCTGGCTGTAGTAGCTGGAGTATTCTATGGTTCCAGTTTTATACCAGTACTTTACATCAAGGACCATGGGAGAAGAAATGAAACTACATATGCAGGAGCGAGTCAGTTTGGTAAAGGCTAATAGGATCCTTCTACTTTTTGTCATTATTGCACAGGGGGCTTCTGCTTTCATAAAAGATGACTTTGTACTGCTG
This sequence comes from Callipepla californica brunnescens, assembly GCA_023055505.1. Classification (NCBI taxonomy): domain Eukaryota; kingdom Metazoa; phylum Chordata; class Aves; order Galliformes; family Odontophoridae; genus Callipepla; species Callipepla californica. Next base: position 2,812,517 of record JALIRH010000040.1, read on the forward strand.
GAAATACAGCAATTTATGTATTCCCAAACTAGACACAACATATTATTGTAGCTGCCTTTCCTGATGAGGACGCAGGAGGTGGAGATCACCTTGCTACATGCTTCAGCTCTACCACCTTGGGAATGTTCTATTTAGCACCTACTCAATCTGAAAAGGATTTGGTTTTGTTGGTGATTATAGGGGGCAAAAGTGTGATAAGAAAGGGAAAAATAAAAAGGAATATCGTGTTTATCTTACATAGAAGTGTAGCTAGCTTACTTCTGAATGCACAGCATAAAGAAAAGGAACAGGGCTATCTACAGGAGTGCAAATGCAGATGGTTAATTGAAGATGTAATTATGTCAAACAAGTCCCCATCACTTTTGTAGCCCCATTTAAGGATTTTCTCAAGGTTTTTATAAATCAGTAGCTTGACTAATAGAGTTACAGAAATAACAACTCACAGGAACGCATAAAGGCTTGTGGTAAATGCTAGAGTCAGTGCAATGTAATTCATGTTTACATGTGACAGACCAAATCCATCCAAAGTCAGACTGTTAGAGCTGTTAATCATAACCACAATTGAATTTGAATTGTTAGCAGTAGCATTTTGTGTATTTTTGTCTGTATGAATGTAATCTTGTTAAAATTAATAGCTGATGTTTTGGGCTAATACACTTCTACAATTTCTTCTTTCAGATTTAGATTATGTTTTTGCACACTTCAGTGGAATATTTCTTACAAGTACCATCTACTTTTTGATCTACTGTGCAATCAGGAAAAATAAACCCATTGTTTATCCCCAAGCCATACTACCAGGTATGACTGTTTCACTTAGTAGCTGATTGCTGTTAGTTCTTTGTACCTTTTTGCAGTGATTATTTCAGTCTGTGTGCTGGAACTGTAGTTAGCCTTTTGAACTCTATTCATCTTTGTTTTGAAAGATACTCCTATTAGGTTCCTTAAGATTAGGAAACAACTTTCATTTTGCTCTTGTCTTAAAAGTGACGTTGCACGTGGTAGATTTTCAAAAACTAATTGTGCCAGAGAGGGGAACATCTTGCCCGAGAAGGTGTGAACTTGAATAATTTGCTACTTCACTTGAAGTAGTTGATTTTATCCCTTGAGAATTTGTTTAGCTTATCAGAGCTAGCTTGTCAGGGTAGTTACTGTACTAAAATACTCAGTCTTGCCATTATGCTATAAGTATAGATGTTTCACAAGTGGCTGCCTATACTTTGCTGTACGTGTTTTTGATCAGAATTTATTTTTCTAGGGTTTGTTTCTGGTGTGCTTTGGGCCATAGCCAATTGCTGCTGGTTCATCGCCAATCATTATCTCAGTGCTGTGGTCAGCTTTCCAATAATTACAGCAGTAAGTACATAACAAGAATATCGCTGACTAGAATTCAAGTGAAGCTTCTCTTTCTCCCGTTTGTGGAATTAAGTTGAAATTTTGACACGACTTGAGCTTTTACTTTTATTTTCCTAAGAGTATGCATTGCCTCTTTTGTTTGTTTGTGCTCGCCTTTATTACTTTAATTAGAAACGTTGATGACCATGACAAGCGCCATTTTGGCCACTGAAAAGTAGAGGAGTTGAAAGTAAGAGACTTCAAACTGTGTAAAAGCCAATGCTGTGGTGGAAACATAACTGTATCAGTATTAAATAGCAATCTGAGATGATTAAAGGAAGGAAGGTTACATGCTTTCGTCTGACCAAATATATATTGCTCTGGATTTTTTCAGTTGCTTTTTTTCACTCTATCAGTTATTTCTTAATAAAGTATTTTTTTTTACTATGGATCTTGAACACATCTAACAGTACATGTATTGTTGGAAATAATTTTCTCACAGATAGGCAGGAAAAATAGCTGTTTGATTCCTGCTTATGATACTGTACCTTTCAAACAGTTACCATCCAGAAGTTGCAAAAATTCCATCACTGTATGAAAATAAAAAACTGCTGCCACTCTCTCAAGAGTGGGTGCTGCAAAGCTGGATCACTTCTGGCGAATCAGAGTTTTTAAGTATCATAACCAAAGTTCTGCTAAGCAGCTCTATTTTGGAAGAAAACTAATGAAACAATAGGGATTAAAGTTTCCTTCAGTATGCAGTTAATCAAAGTGATCTCTGGAGTATGCAATGAAAGAAAAAAAAAATGGCTTGGCATCATTGTAATTTGAAACAGAAGGATTAATGGAAAGCAGCTTTAGTAACTTTGGTAATCAGCATACGTAAAGGGCAAGGATATAACATCACTAAATGAAATGAATGACAGTGCTGATGAGAAGCTGCCTGTCTTTCATTGCAGTTTTGGAACTGATCCTTTACTTCACCCCAGGGAGAATTCCAGCTGTTCGTCACGTCCCTTTAACAATCTGTTTCGTTTAGAAAATGTATTCCTCTGGCAATGTAAGTTACCTAGAAAGTGAAACAGCACCTTAGTTATTATGTAAATAACACTTTGAAGTCTCACTAAGAAATGACATGTGCAGACGCACTCAGCATAGGGTACTGCTTCTCCGTGGTGTAAATTTTTGTCCCATTGAGCTTACTGAAGATGGAGAGAGGAAGATGGCTGTCCAAACATCTGCCAAGTGTTCCAGAGAGCAACTGTAATGGGAAGCATCTCCAGAGAGTTTCAGACGTTTTCTTATCAGACGTGAGAATTCAGGTCATTGCACACACAGGAGAAAAACTGTATTTCTGGGAGTGTCTGGAAATTATCATCGTATACCTGTTTGCTGTTAGCTAGGAAACCTGTTAGATGACATGACAGATAAAACAGTAGTTTTCCTGACCTGTCTTAACTGTCTGGCTTTGTGCTTTGTCCAGATCCCTGAATACAGGAAATAACATTTATGTTCTGGTCTCTTCCATACCCAGCAATAAAATCAAACCTTGTTGAGCAGGTTAGTCGTAATAATAGAGGGAATGTTAGGAGAATCCTTGGTGGCTGCCAAAAAAACCTGAACAGTCCTCTGAAATGTGGTGATAGATAAAGTCTGTAGCTTGGACTAAGGTGAGGCATGTTATTTGGAGTCTCTAAAAGAATGTGTAACAGCTCATGCAAACTCCACAGTGTAATTTAGAAAGAAGTTATCCCCTCTGTAAAAAGTCTTTTACTTCTTTAGCCCTTCTTGATTATTTATTGTCTTATATTCTGAAGACTGAACTGTTGGTAATGCTTTTCCCATGAGTGCTGTAATTACACAGGATGGAAGGACCTAAACTTCCTATGCAATTGAAATGCGGCCACCCTGAAAACAATAACAGGAATGTGGCATATTTTAATGAAATACTGTAATGTACAAATGAATCTTATTCTTTAGGGTCCTGGCCTTATTGCTGCATTGTGGGGAGTCCTCGTGTTTAAAGAAATCAAGGTAATCTTACTAGGTCTTTCACCTAGTCTCTCTCATGCTTGTCTCTAGCTTGTAGAACAGCATTACTTGATAAAGAGCTGTCTCTCTTTGATTTCTCCTCCTTACAAGTGTTGCATTATGAAGCTGAAAATCATGTCATACAGTAATAAGTTTTCCAAGAAAAATGAAGAACTTTGAGCAAGTCTTACAGGAATGAAGATTGGAATTCTCTAACTATGAACAGCAGTGGGAGAAAACAAAGGCTGGAGCAGGGTCAGGAAGCAGGATGCAAAACATGACCTTTATTTGAGCTGCTTCTTTCAGTGGGAGCAGGGAAGTTAGCAGTCAAAAATCACATGGACTAATAAACCAGGACCAAATTCTCCAAAGGACCAAACAGTGAGGCAGTTTGCCCTTCTGATTACTGGACAATATGGGGATTCTTAAACTGATAGCTCAGAACATGCTAATTTACTAGATGTTAACGTAACATGACGTTAACATGGCTGAAATTATCTTTCTAGTGGAATTTGAAGCATAGCAGTGTAGCCCTAAGATTCCCTTAGCTACTCTTTCCAAGTTTCATAGATTTTGCCATTATGGATCAAATTACCTTATCATGTAATGGATAGATTTGTTTTCTCATAAAAAATAGGATTTAATTTAATTTTATTTTCCTTTTTTGAGAGGAAGAGATCTCAATTATGACCTGTTTTTTCTCTCCTTTTGTCTGTCCAGGGTGTGAAAAACTACCTGTTACTCTCAGTAGCATTTTGCATCGTTTTGGCTGGATCACTCTCCACAGCTTTTTCTAAAGTTTGAGAAGGATCTTCTTACCAGAAGATGGTGCTGCTGTCTCGTATAATCAAAGGCACAGCTGTGCTATATACCAGAGATTATTTGTGTAATGCAAGTCCAACACCTACCTTTTTTCAGGGAAGAAAAAAAAACACAAACCTTGAGTGTGAAAGAAAATCTGGAAATGTTTATTTCTACATTTCAAGGTTATCGAAGGGCTTTATTAAATGAAGCCAGATGATTTTATAGTTACTGATTTTGCTGGTTAGGTATGAAACTTGCATCGTGGTAAATTGCAGTACGTTGCACTGGTGGTGGAGAAAGGGAGTCAGCATTCTGTGTTTACTAATTCATCTTATTCTGACACTCTTGTCTTACAGACTTGACTTGGAATACTTATTTTTTGAACTAATTCAGAGATGAGAAACTTTATTTAGAGGCATTATTCTTTAAAGATACAATTTATATCAAAATCTTCTAATCACTGCAGAATCTTGAAGGAAATACTGGAAAAAAAAATGGTGCTGAAAAATAAACTAGTGCCTCCTGCTTATCGCTTAGTTTAGATGCACAAATGTCATGTAGAAATCATGACCATGATGTGAATTGTTGGGGTTTTTTCTGAACTCTTGTTGTGTGGGTTAAATCTGTGTAGAAGAATGCAACGCTCAGACATAGAGAAAGCAAGATGAGTGGTAGTGTGATTACGGTTTTCATCTTTACAAGCTCTGTTCATGGACTCACGTGATAATATCTACTTTGATAACACAGCTTGAACTGTTTAGCGTGTTGAGATTACACTGTAATTGCATGAAAGTTTTAGTCTGGAAAAATCATAGAATGGCTTGGGTTGGAAGGGATCTTAAAGACTAGTTCCCACTGCTGTGTAATCTATCCCCAGCTGTGCTGGGAATAAACAAGCAGCATTGCTTGAACTGGGGGACCTAGTTTACCTCTACCCTTGACCAGCTGTTTCCCATCTATCTCTATGTGAAATGCTGTAGGCTTTGTCCATTTCTGCAGTATCCACTTTTGTTTGGTGCTGTGGGTATCCTGAGTGGAGGTGTCTTGGGTTCTTCAGATTTCTACCCTCTCTCGAGGGATGCTTGTAAGTTCATCTCTGGTGTGGGCCTGGCCTTTTTCTACTGGGAATTGGATTGTAGGAAACATTTGAGTCTACCAGAACAGGAGCACCTATGGACTTCATTTCTACTAAGCATCATTTGGCTTTCTGGAACAAACCCACAGCAATTGCATAGACATACATGCAATTCTGTGTGGTCCTTCAGTCTATATCATAGAACTATGAGATGTAGCATCATTTCTGTTCGGGCATTATCTATAGTTCTTGTTTGGGAAGACTCAAATGTTGGTTTTGTTAAATGCTGTTTAGCACATTCTCTATTGGATTTGCCTTTTTGCCTTGCCAATAAGAACATAAAGAAAAAAAAATGAACAAACCACTGTCTCTTTGCAGCTCTTATCTATTAAAAATCCATTATGGTAATGTGTGGTTTAAGTACGTGTTTATTCCAAACTATGTTCTCATGATGGTCACTTGGAATATGTTGGGTAAATATTCCACTGATTTCTGAGATGTTGCTGAAGTTTTGATTTTGAAGTACTGCTTTAATGTTAAAATGCTGAACCGAAAGAGATCTGTTTATAGAGCTGTTTATACACGATGGTCTGACAGCAAATGTTTGAGAGAAAATTCTGCAGCTGACCTTAATGATCGTGGCTCTGCTTGTATCAGCAAAGCTCTGTGTTTTTACATCAGTCAAACAACTGACATGGAATATTCCACTTTGTTGCTATTACTTAATTTTTTGTATATGTAGAGAAAGTCTTTTGAAAGAGAAATCAAAAGTAGGACCTAGATGGGAAAATGACACTTCTTGAAGAAAATTGTAATGTCATATACACATCTGGGTCTGTTTAAGATTTTGAGTGTATATTTGAGCTTGTTCTATGAACTTTTCCCCACTATTCCTTAAAAGCAGACTCATCTTTCAAGTTCAGGTTGACAGGGAGTTTCCAAAGTGGATTTTTGTGTGGGTGTGGTGTTGGGAACCCGGGTACTCAGCATCACCTGTTTAGAGTTCTCACACCTGATTATTCCTTTCCCTGTATTCATTATCAGTTTGTTTTCCTAGGCTCACTACTCCCACAATTCTTTTTCTTCCTTCACCTTCTTAGTAAATGCTGTTATTAGCTGGAAAAAGAAATACATTCATTCCTATGTCCTTACAAGCAGCTCATGAAATGCAGCCCATTTATTATCTCCATATATGTTTCTGTATTTCATCTACATTAGGTTTTTCTTATTCAATCACAACTCAAGGTTGATTAAACGCCAGTTCAAGAGTCTGACCTGATCCCTGAGCATTTTTACATCTGGGATGAAAATAAAATGATAGTCGGGATGATGCATGCTAGCAATTAACGTCGCTTTTTATTTTGACCCTTTGCTTTCAAATAGAAGGTTGAAGTTTAATGTAGTATTCTAGAATTATGCAATGACAGGTGGATTCTGCTTTAGCTAAATATATAGTCTTGGTAGCAAGAGACTGTGAAGTGCTGTATGTTAGCTGGGGAGATGTTTCTTATGTACTTGATGCTTATCACAAAGCTCATCTTAAAAGGTATCTTCTCTTGAAACATTAAAGATTTGTGGTGCTGTACCAAAGGGTTTGTTTGCAAGAGCAACCCCACATTTTGCATTCATGGACCAGGGAAAAATGGCCTCTATCAGCATGGTTGGGGTACACTTGATCAGGACTTGCAGAGCAAAAGCTGCTCCCAGCAGTCCTGACACATCTCAGCTTTGATCGTGGACAAGCAAGAGTCCCAGGAATGCAGAGGCCATGGGCTCCAGGATGCTTTGACTGTGTAGTTTTCAATTGCTTCTGTGTGCAATTGCAAGGCTGGAATTTGTTGTGTAAAACCCTATCTCCAAAGCATACTGTGCCAACAAGCTCGGAGGTACAGTTTAGGCTGTTGCTTTGTGTTGAGTCCCCAGATACACCTACAGAGAGCATGTTTGCCCTCATCTTCAACTTCTGCTTCAGATGTTTGTGTCTAGCATTTTTAGTGAAGTAGTTGAAATCTAGTTCTTAAATCCATACGAAAAGCTACTATTTATGGATAAGCAAAGCTGCATGGAACAAAAAAATGTTTGTTTGAATATTTTTAGAGGTTGGCAGCGTTTCATGTTATGTTTATGACATGAGCAAAAACATTGAAAAATTCTAAATTAAGCACTTGCAACTTGTGGCTCCAGCAACTCACGCTGCATTTTCTTGCCGTTGGGGAGGCTAGTCACCCTGAACATTCATTGTGTCCTTCCAGCTTTGTAGGCATTGACGTGAAGTGATTGCCTTCTGTTTTTGCTTCTCCACCATGACACGTGAGATCTGCCCTGTCCAGGATTTGGAGACCTCTTACCTTTCTTCTGTGAGGAAAAACAGCAAGATTGGGCTCCAGCAGATGGGTAATGAGCTGTGTTGCACCATGAAATCACTTCTGAACACTTCAAAGGAGGAAAACGTTTCAGAAGCTGTTGCTTTTTGTTTGGTGACAATTTGCTAATAGCAAAAATATTGAGTATCAGATTTTAGGGCTGCCATCGAAGCACTGTGAAGGATGTCATCAGTCCACATTGCTGGTACATCTGCAAAGTACTGTGCAGACATCAGTGTGCATGTATGTAGGCATAGAGGATACGCTCTAGATGTATAACTAAGAGAGAGCTGGTAGTCATTGCAGGTAGCTGCCTGAAAATGTCAGCTCTGTGATCAGCATGCTTCAGATTATTAATTGGTAAATCATGGAATCTTTAGGGCTGGAAGGGACCTTTAAGGTCATCTAGTCCAACTCCCTGCAAAGGGGGTCTTGCCAGCATACAACTTCAGCCCACTTGTTCCAAAAATAAATGTACAGTGGCATTTTTAGAAGTCGTAAATACTGTAACCTTGACTTGTGCCCAATAATTTAAGTAGAACTCCTCAGCCTGAATTAGAGAACCAAAATGGAAAGAAATTTGCCAGTAAATTATCGTGAGTGAGGAATGACTAGTCACTGTGGTGTAATGAAAGAACAATTGAGCACACAGCAAAGATATAAAAGCCAAAAGAAAGTGATTCTTCAAAGAAACCATAGCTTTCAATTTGAAGCTTTTCAGCAGGTGTTGAGTAGATGAGGATTATAAATAACCGTTCTGCGACAGATCATTTGCAGGCTTCAGCCATTCTACTCTGTGCATAGAATGTTTGGTACTTATTTTATTGAGATGATAATGTAAATGTTGCAGATGGATCGAGTGTGTCAGCACCATTCCAGTGGAACTGACACGTGGTGCCTAAACTAGAGTGCTGTTCTATCACTTAGAGTCTGTTCACGTTGATCAAAGTATTAAAGTCAATCAAAAGTTTACTGGGAATTCAGAAGCTTCACATGAGGAAGTGTCCATGGGCACTTGTTGAGGCAGGTGGGGAGCTCTTTAGAATAGCATTAGTGGACTTTTTGTGTACTTTGGGACCGTGGTCCAAATGTAAGCTTGTGCTCTCTTGTGATGGCGAGCACAAGGAGGAGCCTAAGTTACAGGACAAAACTCCAGAAAGCATGAAAAAAGGCTACTGAGAAAAGCGAGAGAAACAAGCTTTTAATTAAGATATTGAATTCCTGCTTCTATCCCATAAGTACGGATGACAAATCAAGCCAAGAGGAAGCAGTAATAAAATAAAACAGCAATGAAGCTGGACTGAGAGGTTCTCATTAGCTGGGTTGTGAGAACTTTCAGCAATTGATCAGAATCAGGCATGATGAACCAATTAGACTTCTCTTGTAGGGACTGCATCATGCTGGAGGGGAATAGCAGCTCAGAACATGCCCCTTGCAGCTCCACGCATCCCATCACCACGTGCTGAAAGCAGTGTGATCTCTGCTGCTGCTGTCTGAGGGCAGTGCAGTGTTCCCCCTGCGGCTGTGGTATGTCATCAGCATATTATTTTCCTAGTTACTCGGGTAATAATTCCATTATTTCTCCTCGTGTCTGTTCTCAAAAACAGGATGTGGCACAAATCCCCATTATTTTGTTGAGACTTCCTTTAGATTTCTGTAGGCACTCAGGCTGGCTAATAACATTTAAACCTATTAAGGGAAGGACACAGAAGAAAAGCAAAACAGTGTTTTAGTTTTCTTATGTCTACTCGAATGACAATCAGAAGCACATCTAGTTTGTTCAGAAAACAAATTCTTAAATGCAACACAAAAAAATCATGTGAATTTATTTGTCAGTTTAATAATGGAATTAAATGCTCTACTTGCTTTACCTGGAAAAGAATCATTCCAGTTAAATTAAGTATATTCTGTAACAAAGATTGCTCAGCCTATCTGTATACCACCAGTCTATTCATTAGGCAGAGTTTCATGTAGTTCCTGTACCATCAGGAGCAGCAGTGACTGAGGAGAAAATAGTTCTGTTCCTGATGCTGTGATCCAAACTGCTGCTTTTTAAAAACACAAATGGCTATGCGTGGTTAACCGTTCATTTGCCACCCTGCCATTTCTTTTAATTCAGGCTCTGCATCTTCTGCATGAATTCTGTACTTCCGTACCCTGGGGAAGCTGCCTGGCAGATTTTTACATGTCTTGGCTCATAAGCAGTTCCTAGAAACAGCAAATAAAAACAAACTCTTTGTGATGCCCCTGATGCTTGCAGCTCTCTCTACCCTCTTGTATGCTGTACTGATCTCGCTACTCTTTTCTCACTCTGCTTCCCTCCCGGATAGATCAGTGGGAAGGATCTTCAGCAAGGGAAAGGTGCTTCCTGAGCTGTGTGAGAAGAGCTAACCCTTCCCAGGATTGCTTGCCCTCCCATGCTTTAGCCAAGTAAGTTCTCAGTGAAAATGGGTTAAGAAGCAAACAATTACTAGTAACTCTGACATGTTTACGTAACTGGAGGTTAAGCTCTATTGGAAACGGTTACTGGATAACATGAGTTAAAAATCAATTTGGCTGTGACCTATTTATTTTTTTTTATAGCCAGAAGTCTGGTTATCCAGCAATCTAACTTGCATATTGTCAATTATTAGTCAACCGTGCCCTCTCAGGAGAATTATTATGACTATTCTCCATGAAATACCTTCATTGTGAAATGTTTACCAGAACTGTTTTACAAACCTCATGTGTTTTCTGCCCTCACCCCCCGCCTCCATATTGAAACAAGACCAGTAGTTTTCAGCTGTCACATTATCACTAGAATTAAACAATAGAGTGATTTGTGTATTGTTTATTTGAATGGCATTGGGATACGCATACAAATATATGGGCAGTCTCAGTTGTTGCTGTCAGTATTCATTTAGAGTTATATCAGTCATGCTTGAGCATGCTGTAGTCATGAAGAGGCATGTCTGTATGCACAAGGGAATGATCACCAGGGTGTTAATGGTGAAATATTAATTTTACATATGCAAGTAATATCAGTAATGAAAGTGGAAAAAGTATGAGGGTTGTTGTTTTTTTTTAACACTGGGCTTTGTTGTACAGTTTAGAAAATCTAGTGCAAGTTGAATTTTAGTACAATACTATGGAAATGTAAAGCTATAACTCCACAGCTGTGAGCACGTCTGCTTAGCGTGTCCTGTTTAAGAAAATGTGACTGTTTTTAATTCATATTAAGGGAGAGAGAAAAGTTAAGAAGATGACTATCAAAAATTAATCTTTAGATTTAGTAATTGTTATAGTAAAAAAGACAACAATTTGGTTCCCCTTCTCTTGACAGCATTTATGTTCCCTTTCTTGTTACTGTCTTCTTCAGACAGCCTGTAAATAGTCTTACGTGTTTGATTGCTTCTAGGTAACATAAAGTTACGAAGATCCTTTCAGCCTCCTTTAGCCTTTCTAATATTAAACTGCCACATCTGTAATTCTCCATGAAATGTCATTGTTTTCTACCCTGAAACTACTGTGGAGGTTTGTTCTGATTTTTTCCAGTTATCTATATAAAACCAGAATGAGGCAGCACGCAGTGACTCCTTTCAAAGGCTGATCTCTGACTGATGGGCGTTAAGTGCTATTGTATGACAAGAAAATGAAATAAATAGATATGAGGTTGTGTTTGGTGGTGTGGGCAGTGTGTGCTGTCCATGAAGAGTTTCAAGAAAATAAAGTGTACTACTGTCTAGAAGCAAAAGTTTAGACTGTGTGCTATACAGCCTACTGGCTTGAATTAGTGAAGTAACTAGGGATATTTGCAGTCCAGCTGCATGCCATTCCTCTGCCTCTAAGGAATTGTGGTAGGTAACAGGAGCATTGCTGTGATGCAGGAACCAGGCCTGGACTTTGGACCATGGTGATATCAAAATCTGTCTGTTAAGTGATTGATAGCTCCAGTATTTGTATCGTTCAAATGATTCTTCTTGGATGCTAAGCCAGAAGTGTGCTCTGAGAACGCTGAATTTTCAGATGTGAAGTTGCTTGTCAATCTGTTTCCTTTAACAGCCTTGTGGGAAATCTTTAAAAAACAAAGAACTGAAAGAAGAAGCAAAAACCAGATGATGGAAAGATGTCAAAATACTCAGTTTTGATACGTCTTTTTCCATTCAAAAGCATCACCTCAAGAAGAGAAAAATAAACATTAAGTTTGTGGTCTTGCTTCTAAACTTTCACATGTTGCAGATTCCCAGATGTATTCTAATACAGGATTTTCCAAGTCAGTAACTTCCAAACTGCCTAGTTTTATTCAAAGCATGAATTCCCAAGTATGTATAAATTATGAGTGCCCTTACTGTGAAAAACAGTCACTTCAGGAGATTCTCATGAATGGAACACGAGCGCTTACTAAAAAGAAACCAGCTGTGTTCTGCTGTCTGCCTGAAAGATCTGTTTCTGCCTTTCACCTCCATTGATCATCTTCACTGTCACTTCAGGTATATCATGAGCTCATCTTTCTGTTTGTTTGTTTGTTTTTGTTTGCAAATGTGGGATTTGCTTTAAGATCATTTTTAAAAAAGGTAGGGGAAATTAAGACACCAGAAAATATACTGGGAAACTAAGGGGGTCTTTTTGTAGCTTAGGTACAAGTAGGGCTTATTTTTTTTTTTTTGTTTAGGTTTCTAACTGAAGATTTAATAGGGAAGCATTGTGGAATTGTGTACTAAGGAAGCAGAGCATTCGAAAGCCGACATCTCCTAACGCAAGTTCTGACAGAGAGGAAAGTGTGTGCTCTAATCTCTTTGAGGGAAGAGGAGGAAATTCCTGGGGAAATGTAAACCGATGCAGACTGAGAGGCCAAGGCAAAATTTACATAGATTCCGTAATCTCTGAGGAAGGAAGATTTTACTGTACTCCCATGGTTTGAATCATTTAATGGAAGGGACATAAAGTATCATAAGGTATGTTTGAGAAGTTTGTTTTCCTTTCTGTCTTTCAAGATCTTCGTATCTTAATCTTATTTTACCTTATCTATGTCTTGGCAAGGATCTTCCCTTGAAGGTGATCCGCTTTAAGAATTTTATCTGAGGCAAGATCTTATTTTCTAATTTACGCAGTACCTGACTTCTATTTTATTTTTAGTATTGTAGAAGACTTCCTTGGATGGACATTCAAAATTTTTACCGCCATTTATTGCTGTGTACTTCTCAGATTTCTCACATTAAAAATGCTTTTATTGCAAAATAAACAGATATCCTCTCAGCTGATGTATGAATAGAGCAAACTCATTCATTAACCAATTTGGTTGCCAAAGATAGCAGTGAAAATGTAATGAGAGAGCATCTGCAGTATAAGAAAAAATATGTAATGTAGCATGCTTTTTTGCACATTCTTAGTCTGGTTCATGATCTGATACAGTCTACTTTGTAAATTCACCCCATTAAAAAGTAGGCTGTTATAGCTCCTTTGAGGTCAATAGAACTCTCATATTTTGCAATAATTAAAATCTGCTTCGAAGATTAATGCTAGATATGAGTAATCATTATTACTGCTTAAAAGCTTTGAGATTAATATATCTTCGCTATAGCATTTAAGAAACAAAGTAAAACAGACTCTTGTATGCACTTTTTTTTTAATTTCCCATGTTATCACACTGAAATAATGATATTGGAGTTCAGTGAAATTTTTTACCATAGTGGAGTCTCTTCCAGATAAAGCTCTCTATTAAAAAAGGGAAAAAGGTCTGTAAGTGATGACTTAAGACAGTGTTCTCTCTGTTATCAATCCTAAATCTCAGTCATTTGAGGTGTAATGAGCTCAGATTTCATCCAGCTGTACCTTTAATATGGGATCTCCTAGGCAACAAACAGACTTGTCAGATCCTGCACTCACTGAAGCATCATTATTTTCACAAAAAAAGACTTTTTTTTTTTTTTTTTTTTTTTTTTTTATACTTGCAAGCTCTTTAGGTATCTTCAGTCTTTGATGATCACCTTAAAGGGGGACCAGTTTTCCAAACAAACCACGGTCCGTGGGTATTTTCTTTGTGATTTTTTTTGTATCTCTTATTTCAATTTGATTTATGGTAGAGAGAATCAAGATGTGAATTTATGAACTGGTGAGTTGATGGGGTCATCAGTGGAACTGCATGGGGTAGATTTTGCTCCCTTCCATTGCAGAAATGGGCAAGTTCTGTGTTTAAAAAAAGAATGCATTGCAAGATGCTTTCTGTCCATTGTAAAAACTTACAACCAAGTAAGGAACACAGGAGTTGTACCATGTGGGATGAAAAGAGAAAACAGAATTCGGTACCTAACAGAGCTGTTCTGTTTCCATTTGTGCACTTACCATCAGCACCCCAAAGCACCTCCCTTGTTGGCTAGCAATACTGAAATGACACAGAAAGCCAAATATTTTATTGCCTTAACACAGTTTTTTCACTTCAAAAATGTTTATTTTGAAGGATGATTAACTCCAAAGTATTTTGGACAGCTTTTTCATTGAGGCTAAATGTCAGGGGGGGATATTATTTAAACCAAACACAAAGAAGAAAATTCCTGGAACGCTACATTCTTTTCTAACGTGACATAAAACAGTGTTTGCTCTCTGTAGCTTAAATTGTATAGAGGGTTTCCTTTGCCAAAGTTATTTATAGAGCTTGATATTGTCTTTGGCTTCGTATTTAAAGCTTAATTCACTGACATCATCACCACATGATCCTTTGATGAAAATACTGTAAGGTCTTCCAGCTGCATAATCTTGAAGCTTTTTACCTTTGCACATGTCACAGTCTCTCAAAGCTGAACTTCATTTAGGCATTTATTTCAAAAGCATTTTCCTGGAATTTCTAAGGCAATAACTTGAAGTGAATTTTCATATTGCTTCTTTCTTTCTGCCTTCAGTTTCCAACAAGTAGGGGTGTGTATCTACCCATAAATTCTACGGTCAGTGAGGTTTTGTTTTTCATAGTTTAAGGGCAGTGACTGAAACATGGATGTCAATCTGAGGAATATCAAACAAGCAGAAACTACTCAGGCTCTCCCATGGCCATTAGGACTCTTAAATAAGCCACTATTTGTAACTCTTTGCCAAAGAGACATCAAACTGATAACTTGGATTGTTTTGCATAGTGAAAAACAAAGTACAACTTGTCCTTCTTCATTAGAATTCATAGCCTTTCTTTTTTTGATGTGTTTTTATTTGCTAGTTGATTGTTGCAAGCATAAATTAGTACAATCAGGTAAATACTTTGTTCCACATTCCTAAGTAGACTGCTTCTGTGGCCTTGAAGATACTGTTCTCTGCTGAGCTCTAACATAATTCCTTCTCTATTTGATCAGTAAATTGGTATACTTATATAAAGTGTGAGTTCTCCATCAAGCAAGCAAAATTCTGAAGATTTTTTGAGTTTCCACCAAGGAATTTCAGCCTCACACTTTACAGCATGTTGAGTTCACCTCAATGGCTAGGGTTCTCTTAAATATTGTGCCTGGGTAAATGAATATCTGAACAATGTCAGTTGTAGATCTGCAGAGTAATTTACTAGAAGCTCTAGCATCAGTTAATTACAGCTGGGAAGGTGCCATGTTGTTAGGAGGGGCACACAGCTTGAATAGTCTGGCCCCATGTGAGGGGGATGAAGGCTGTAATTTAGTGGAGTGAAAAGCACCACAGCTTTGGCTTGTAACTGTAGTGATCAGAGGACTTTTGATAAACGAAGCGGGCCTTGGAGGTGAGCAAAATGCTTGTTAAAGCACCTGTTGCCTCTCAAAGGCGTGATGGCCCTTCTCAAGAACAGCACGGCAGCCAACCCCAGGCTGCTCGGTCCACTTGCTCACAGTCGCCAATGTGGTGGACGGCAAATGGCATTTATTGGTGGGCTTCACAGTACTTTTATCACCTAAGGTTATAATGTTGTCTCCGTCTACTTACACCACGAACAAAGACTATTGGCTGAGAGGTGGCCCTATCTTCCCGTACAGCACGATGTCTTCTGTCCGCCAAAACCCTGACCGCAACATATGCCCCCTTCCCATGCTCAACTAAATAGACAAATGTATGTAACAAGGCACATTCGTTACAACAGGTAACTAGGAACAATATACTCAGTATACAGAACCAAAGTAACAAATATGAACTACATTTAACTATATAAACACTGGAACCATGAATGAAAGATAAGGCACTGTAAACAGGTAAACATTAGAATAACCAGTGCTCGGGGTCAGAGTGCAACTAGAGGTAGTGCAATAGAAGTAGTGCAATTGGAGATAACTGGAGATAGCATCGAATGACAGCACACTTAAAACAACTATTGTGGGTGGATGCAATAGGCGGTGCCAGCAGGGCGTCCCCTGCTTCAAGGTGCACCTTTCCTCTCATTCATCACCGACCCCCTCCAATTTTTATGGCAGGGTTTTTCCATTTGTACACCACACCCGCATGGCCAGTGCGAGATGCAGAGCCCAAATGGAACACCCTCTTACAAAGTAGAGGAAACTATGCTTTACAACAGTACATATTACAAACTTAGGGAGTAACAGGGTATGATCAGGAATGACTAGGGCCATTCTGTCATCGTCTGTATTCTGCCAATGCGGAGCTCCCAGGCTTAGATGAGATGTCTGTTGGGTTGTCGCTCTCTCTCGTCACCTGCGTGCGTGGGTTATGAGGGTGCCCGACGCTCTGGTCCTGTGAATACAGACTTGCAATTTCTGTTAGATTCACTGTATTACAATTATTATTGTTGTTATTATTGTTATCGTTACTGTTAGTATTAGTTTTACTCCAAAGGTCTGGTTTAATGGACTTGAATGGGCACCACTTTACTTTGCCCTCTTTCCTGACAGCGGTGTACCCTTGGCCCATGAGGACCAGCCTCCACCCCTGTTCCATTCCCCCAGCTCATTCCTAATTATGACTGATGGGCCTTCTTTCAGTTTCCAATGTGGGAGCCAGTTTGTTAGCACATCCCCCACACCACTGGCAGTGGTCCATCGCACTTTATTGCCAGGGCCACCCTGGGGTCTCGCCCCCAGAGGGTGGTCTCTGCTGTCCCTGATTTGGCTGGGCCACCGGCTGGACGGTAAAATTGTCGCTTGTCAGGGGGGCAGTAGGTTTGGAAGTGCTTGGCCCCATCTGGGGTTGATGTAGTTGGGCTGCCTCGTGTTCCAAGCAGGAGAAGGCTGTGCACAGCCCAGGTGCCTTCTCCCCCCCATGTTTCCCTAAATTTTGCTTCTGCATTCTTTAGCTGTGTGCCCTTTCTTTCTACAAGCCCAACGTAGTCCTCTGTGTCAGTTTTGACCTGAAACAGACATTGAAGGTGGATCTGTCGACTGGGGGCAGTTTCCTACAACGTGGCCCATTTGGCCACATTTAAAACACGTCATTACACTGGCTATCGCAGTTTGAACAGCCACCTGGATCGGAATTAGCTGTTTCTCTCTCAGGACATGCTTAACCATGTCTGCTGTGTTTGCTCCCGCTGGCGGGGGACACAATATTTCTCTGGTTTGTTGATTACATTGCTGACGTAGGCAGTCTGCAAGGACTGGGCCCTTTGCTTCTGGGAGCAGGGATGAGGAGTCGACCACTGCTTGGAGGCGGTCCACAAACTGAATGAAGCTCTCACTCTCACTTTGTTTTATTGTGGCCCATGGTGATGGTTTAGCAACGACTCTAGAGGCTGTGCGGATAGCTTCTCTAGCTGCACGGGTAGTTGTCATGACTTCATCGGCCCGCAGGCCCTGAGCCTGTGCCTGGGGTGTAATCATAGTTGGGTCTGTGCCCATTAACCACTGTAGGCTGGAGCCGTGCAGTGGATGATCTGCCACAACCACTTGGGCTAATTGCCTCATACAGTTTTCCTCCCATTCTTGTTGAAAAACAATCATCCCTGATCCGTCTAAAATCATTCTGCAAGTCTGTTCTATATCAAATGGGAGCATGTCGTCTCCCCCCAAAAATGCCATCTATAAGGGTGGAAGCCATAGCTGAATTGAGACCTTTATCTGAGACCGCTTTGACAACCGCTTGGACCTCTTCAGGATTTACGGGCGAGTGAACTCTTTGTCCCGTGTCTGTTACCCGAACCAGGAATGTCAATATGGATGAAGGGACCCAATCGGCGCACGCGATCTTTATTTCTCTCCAATCCGTGAGAGGAGTTTCCTCCTCTCGCTGCTCTCCTTTGCCGCGGATGTTTCGGCCTTTGCCTATCTCTATTGTCTCCTCCTCTGAGTCGGAGTCAGTTACGGGCCACTCGTCCCCACTGTTAGCCGACTCGGAGCCGGAACTCGACTGACCAGTCATTTCTGGGCTCCGGTACTTTTTTGTCTATCTTCGGCCCCGCCTGCCATCCCTTTTCGAGCTACAGCTCGAAACAATTCAGATACGACCTTCACAAGGGCTTCCATCCTCCTTGCGGGTCCGGGAGGGTCCTCCCCGCCGGGCTGGTCCCGCCACTCCGACCGCCGTTCACCCGTCCAGGCTGTCCCGGGTTTCGGCACCATTTGTCGCCTCTCAAAGGCGTGGTGGCCCTTCTCGGGAACGGCACGGCAGCCAACCCCAGGCTGCTCGGTCCACTTACTCGCAGTCGCCAATGTGGTGGAGGGCAAATGGCGTTTATTGGTGGGCTACACAGTACTTTTATCACCTAAGGTTACAACGTTGTCTCCGCCTACTTACACCACGAACGAAGACTATTGGCTGAGAGGTGGCTCTATCTTCCCGTACAGCACGATGTCTTCCGTCCGCCAAAACCCTGACCGCAACAAGCACCTGATGCTGAAACTCCCAAGATTAATGCTGGTGCAAATGTAGATAAGGAAGGGCTGGAGGTGCAGCTTTGTGGGCTCCTTGTTGGTTTGCTTTTGGAAGCATTCATTTGTTAATTCTTTTTATATTTCAGCGCTAACCTATAGTTGAGCTTAGAGATATATATATAAATTATATATATATATTATATAATTATAAATTCCTATTTGTGTGGTGTGAGGACTGGAGCTGGAAGGGAGACCCTAGGCAGCACTACCATCAGAGGTGAGAGAGAGATCTTCATCACCGAATCTCCCTGACTGTGTCTCCTGCCTGGCTATCATATTTGTGGTGAGCAAGCTTCTGTTGTTTTAATTTATATTCACAACGGGAAGACTGGGGCGGACAAAGGGAATGCTGGAAACTGCTGTAAAAGGCCCTTGTTTTGTCAAATGAGAGAGCTTGGTTTGAGGCAAATGAAAGCTCCAGTTGAACTCCAGACTTATTTCCATAGGTGGCTGTAAGTTCTCTCATGTACAGGCGTAGCTTTTGAGGGGATAAGGTCAAAGTTCTGTTTTCTTGATGACAGCCAAACTTCTCCTTGTCTTTGAAGGCTGCTCCAAAAGCAAGTCTTTTTTATTCTGTTGGCCCGTGACATCAGAGGCAAATGGTGGTGGTATGGTACAGAGGTCGAACCCACTTGCCAGTATTCCATTCCATGTTGTTGCTGTGTGACACATGGCCGCAGAGGGGCAGTCTGGCAAAACAGTGTCTGACATGGAAGAACGATGGAGCAAAAGTGTGGCACACTTCCACCATGCAGATAAAATGGCACCCACTGATGTTTTCTTAATGTTGGTGGAGACCAGAAAGTGAATGTGAGCACAGTGAGGCTGAGGGTGCTGCATTTCACAGCTGCTATGAAGGCATTGCTGCTGAAAAAGTGGGTTATCTCTGCTGATGTGGATTTTGAAAAGCATGGTATGCAGGCTTTTGTTCATCGCTGGCAAAAATGCATAGCTAATGAAGGTGGCTATTTTGAAAAACAGTGTTTTATAATTCAGAATTTATCAGTGTTATTGTGCTTCTAATATCCATCATAGTTTTTATGGAAACAAATAGGAGGCATTGCTTTTGGGGCAACTTACATACCTTTGCTGAACACAAGCCTTAGTTTATGTTGCTTCTATTTTGTGTGGACTCAGAAGCCAAATGGCATAGGCTCTAAATGCTTCTCACATTGAGGGGATTGAAGCAAGACTCTCTTGTGGGTGACACCTGAACCCCTCACATCTCTTTGCAGTGTATAGACCTGTTTGTGCTCCCTCACCAAGGAGAGGCTGAAACAAACTGGGAAAATGGGTCAAGCTTCCTCCTGCTTAGGACCTCTGTGTGACAATTGGAGTGCAAAACTGAAGAGTAAAAATAGGGACAGACAATGGGTCCCACTTGCCCCCCAGCAGTATGGCTGTGCCAGGACCCAACCATAACAGCAACTTCCAGATGGGGGAGCCTTATATCTAGGTAAATTAACTTGCTTTTAATACAACAAGCTGAAGGAGATGGGTGCTTAATTTTCATGGGACAGTAAGGTGAATAACACCAGCAGAAATTTGCTAGGGCTGCCTTACAGCAAAATAATTTGAAAATGCGCGAACAATCTGAAAAGATGAAATTGGGTGAAAATGAAAGTGTCTTTGTAGAACTTCAGTTGCAAGTTGCAGCACCTAAATCTCTGTACTGGAGCTTAGTATCCAAGTCCTGTGGTGCTGTCAGATGCTCTGACTGATAACCCGGCAAAGTCTTAGATCTCTGTATTTCCAGATATGTGAAGAGTCAGATAGAAAAGGGAAAAACCCCAAGTGAGGTGGAGCAAGTGTTTTCAGAACTAGATAAGAAGCATAAAGAGACATTTTAAAGAATGATGAAGATTTGCGAGATGAACGATGAAGATTTGCGAGTAATAACTGATCACTGAAGTTCCTCTTCACTCTTTCCTTCAGACTAACACTCAGTAATGGTAATTCATGACCAAGGTATGGCTCGTGACACCTCTTTACAGACGGACTCCTTGTAGAACTGCTTAGGGCAGCAGGGCTCTGCCCAGTTCATTTTCATTCATTCTTCTTTTATTTAAGCACATGCTTGTGTCTAACTTGCTTCAATACGTACAATAAAAATTCCCCAACGCTTCATAAAGACAGTAGAATTTCCTCAAGTGTTTTTGAGAGTTGTAGAAGTCTCCTTTGTGAAGAGATGTGATTTCAGTCTTCAGTTATGAGATATTCAGGCGAAATTAAATCTGATGCTAAACTGAAGTTATATTAAGAAGGTCATAAATTTAAGTTGTACAAATGTTTTTGCAGGTCTGTGTTTGCTCTAGAAACATTTGTAATGAAATAGTAGGTCAGTTTCTCCCACATAACAAATGAAAGTAAATTCCTTATGAAATAAATGTGGAAATAATTCAACCATACCATTTTTGGTGTTTATCTAAAAGACCAATCCCTATCTGTGAAAATTCTGTAGCTTCACACAGAAAGGTTTGTGTCCCGTATTATTTCTGATGCTGTAACGGGAGCATACAAATAACAGTATATGACATGCTGTAGGCTCTTTCATCTCTCATGTAGCAGGTTTGTAAGGGGGACGTGTGGTGTATCAAGCAGGTGCCAAGCAGGTCATGTAGCCCTTTGGTGAGGAGCTTCTTTCTCAAACAGGTTACTGGCGTGATCGTTTGTAGTGGTAAAATCTGTGTCTGCAAATGGTACTTCATTCAGTCAGCAAATGTTTGACCCTATACATCACTTAGAATTTTCTGTTTAGGAGGCAGTAATGACTCCGTTTGAAGCAATTCCTCACTTCTCCTCTTCAGTGCATCCTTCTGTATGTATCTCATACTGGGATGATGTGGAACTGAGCTTAAAATGGCATGGTGATGCCTAAATTTCTGTCATTGGAATCCCTTCTTCTGCTCTGTAGGCACACCCATTCCAACAGACAAGCTAGCCCCTTTCTACTTAGAGGGCTGAGGAAAGAAACAAAAGATATCTCCCACCATTGTTGATTTATCTTTGGTTTCAAATGTTGCTTGTGGAATGGCTGCTTAATCAACCGCTTGTACTGCTTACTACACTAAAGAACTTGGTGTTCATTTTTACTCTGTGTACAAGGGAAGAATAATTTGTGTAGTCATTGCATCAGGAATGATATTAGGCAGATAAATTTGCAAGAGAATATTACACTCTTCTCTATATTTATGCATGCATGTAGTGCTTGATTCTACAGATACAGACTGTGATTTTTCAGAGGAAAGAAAATGTTGTGCAATTTCTCAAGGTCAAACATGGCAGTCTTTCACTGACAGATTACTCACACGCATTTATAATATATTATAATGCACTATGAAAAGGCAGAATGTGACCAAAAGCTTTTCTTCTAGGAGGTGTTATCTGACAGACACTTTGGGATCGTATGGGTAAGGAAAAATGACAAAAAAAAAAAAGAGCCATTCTGCTTGAATAATGGGCATAAAGTGCTAATCATGCCCAGTATCATGCTGAAAAAAATCAAAGTATGCCAGAGGACTGGTACAGTCACAAATTGGTAATTTCACTTGCAAAACGTTTGAGCATAAATTCAAACATCAGATTTGCAAATCTGGCAAGAGCTTGAAAAGCTCTTTGCCAGAGACAAAGAGGAATATGACCATCAATGTCTGTGTAACAGAAGAGTATGTTATTTGTGATGTATTCTCATAAGTTATTAAAACTGTAATTAAAAAAAAAATCAAGTTCAGAAAAGGGAAATTATATTTGCAGAATACTGCTATATTTTGGTAGATAAGGAGAAGCTGCATGTTTGTGGATAATTTTTTCTTCTCAAAGCTGAGAAGGGCATGTTTTGGCAACTTGTCCATTGATTTCAGTTCCTGTCTTGTCTTTAGAAATCCTAAAAATTTCCTGAAACTTCCCTCCTGCCTTTCCTCTTGCAATCTTAATTCATTATGCAATTTTCTTTTGTCATCTTGCCTTTTTAACTATTTAGATCCAACCTACAGTATACTTAATCCCCTCTTCTGGCTTTCTGCCACCGTCATCAGGAAAATGAAAACATAAAGCTATTGATGTGGAGTTGTTTCAGAAGGTAGATCTTCTGAGACAAATTCCCAGAGTGCTGTGGAACGATTCTCTATTCCTCAAAAACCTGTTCTCTGTTATCATTCTTGGTTGTTTCATGCACATTTCCAAACAGGGAACGTGTTATACAGCAAGCTGTCTGCAGCTTTGTAAGCTGACTCACCAGGTTTCTGTGTTAACCAAGATAATACTTTTATTAAGTGCAAAACTGGCTTGTATTTGTTGCTGAGGTTGCCTGTAAAAATGCTGGCGTTCACCCATACCATCCATTTGCTTGTGCATTCTATACAGAGGAGTTATTTTTCTGAATAAAATCAATTTCCTCAACTTAACTGTTGATTTCCTCAACCCAACTTCATGTTCAAATTATGAATATACACAGCCTATATTGTATGTCTTCATTTTAAGAGTATGATCTGGATTTAGGCTGCACTGAGGTCTCAACCAGCTTGAACAATGTACTTCAGCTAATGCAAACAAAACGGAGGGATGTAAGAAGTACATTTGTTCAGGTAGAAAATGAGCAAAATAGATCAGACAATAGTGAGACTTTCCCAAAACACTTCTAAAATCACACAAAAAAACCCACTTCTATAAAGCTTTTTTCTATAAATCTATATAAAGCAACTTCTATAAATCTTCACATGTAGGTACTGCTTGCCTAAAACTAGAAATGGATGCTCTGTGTGTTTTGTTTCTTGACAGAAGTTTACAAAATCATCAACAGTTTTACAGGTTGTTTTTTTTATTTTGCCTGCTAGTAGCAGCTTCTGCAATTGTTGACCTCAGTTAAGCAATAGCAACTCAGTTAATCTATTAAAGATCAGTGTTGTTAGAGTTTTGGAGGACTTAACGTTTTTTCCTCCAAAGCAAAGTTAAAGCACTGAGAAATGCTAGGGATCCATACTGAGCTGGGCAGCCAAAGGGAGGTGAGAAATATGAGGGCCTCTTTACTGATGGTGTGAGCTCACGAGTGTCTGCAATCAGCACCTTTTACCTTTTCTTGACTGAAGAGCAGTGCACATGGGTCAAAAAAGACAAAATTCAGGAGGCAGTGTAATGCTGACAGCAAAGTGGAGTTTAATGTCTGTGTGAGGTAATTTAAAGATTTTTTGTTGGAGAGTCCAGAAAGGTTATGAAGAGGCAGATGGAGCAATTTGTGAGAAGCAGGAGAAAGGCGGGTACCAAACAAAAGAGAGGAAAGTAAGAGAGCTGAAGAGAAGAAGGAAGAGTAGCTGTACAGCTGGAAAGAACAGACGTGAGACTGGGTGAGGGAGTCAAAGTGGAGCAAGAATAACTGGAGCCAACAAAGAGATGAAAGAGCGGAAATTAGAGTACAAAGAACAAAATTAGGAGTGAAAAGCAAGCAAAAGGTGTCAGGCTATAAGAGGGGAAGAATATTACAGAGAGGAAGAAGAGGGAGAAGAACAGAAAGAAGAAGAGGAAAGATAATGAGCAGAAATAGAAGGGATGTGCAGGAACATTTAGAAGCAGTGGTGGGATGCTCACTTTGGGCATAACACTGTAAAGCGGTGCACGTGTGCATGAGTGTTTGACAGTGTGAGTGAAACAATCACTATAAACCTGCTCGCTCTGTAGTTCTGCTTAAGTTTTCTATCAGTTTTACAGTTAGAGAGAAAGGCCCGGGTACGTGGGAAGTCACATTCAGAGTTGCAGGTGCAAATGCTAGGAGACCCAGTTTTGCCCTGGCCACCCTTATACCACCTTGGGCTGCCAGGGTTGTTTAGTATTTGAGGCTGGTCACCTCCCAGTCAGCTTATGTTTGTTCTCTGAAGCAAACCAGCAATGAAAAAGAAAGGAAGGGAAAAAATAATAAAGGGAGGGGAACCGAAATGGAAAATAAAATGATGTGGAAAAGAAACATTTTTGCAGTCTTAGCAGTTTTTATATTATTTAATTAGAACAGCAATATTTCCATAGATGGAGACAGAAATGAACACCGTGCTGGGAATGGGCAGATGTGAGCATTTCTCAGAGCATCCATTCAGAGGAGGTCAAGCTTCAGAGGGGCCCGTGTCTCCCAGCAGTTTCAGTGTTTCTCAAGGCTGGTGGTTACCACAGTGACATAACTGTTTTGTTGTGGTTCACTACGGAAATAAACGATTTGCTCTCAGCAAATCCCAGTCATCCACCTTCTATTCTTTTCTGTGTCAACATCTTCTCTTTCCTTTCGTGATTTGAAAGTTGTTTGAAATTAAATTGAAGAAATAAATATTAATATCTTAATACAATCTTGCAAAGGAATACAGAAAGAGAGAACGCCCCCAATGCGTCTCAGGTTACATCTTCAGGTCAGTTTATAAGAACATGAAGCAAATTCACAATTGAGGATTCTGATGGCTTCCTTCACAACAGTTTATCTTCCAACTTGAATTACACAAAGTAGAGGGTTGTGCTGTTTATGTTAGCGAGGCATCTCAAGGACGAACAAAACTTTTTATTCTCTTCTCCTACTGCTTCTTTCCATCCTTTCTTTTTTTTAATCCTTTTTTTTTTTTTTTTTCCAGGCCTTTGTCTTTGTTTTTCTATAGTAGCAGTTTTAATTTTTTAACCTCTATAGCTGAGACCTGTTGTAAAGTAGTAATAAAACTCAACACACTAAGAATACAAACGTGTACTAATTTACATCCTTGGAAGTATCTATGTGGGCATAAGAATAGGTTCCATTACAGGCAAGTAAAGCAAGAAGTGTTTCCCCGTTTCTTCTAATTTTGTTGTCTTATTTTTTGCTTTGCTAAGAGAGTTTTTATTTCTGGTAGTTCCCAAATAACACAATTGTTGTTGTTAGGTTCACACTCAGACTTTAAAGGAAAGTTAGTCTAAAGGCGACTTCTGTCAAAGAGATGGTGTCAACAGGACTATTTTCCTTCATGCTTTGAAACAAATTTGGCTTTGAAATACTCTTATCATCATACTAAAGATAATGGTGCAGACTAAGTCACAGTCTGATTAGTCAAAGCAAGCTAATTAATCTTCAAATGCGTATTCTCACATCCTGCGAATCCCAGCACAGTTTGAGCACTAAGTACCTTAGTCATTACTGTTCAGTAAAAGGCAAAATGAACAATGTTAAGATTTGAGACGTATGAAAAGCGCTTTAAAAGTGCATCATTTGGGGATCTGAAAGGTTGAGCCTCCAGATGACCAACCTCATGGCAGTGTAACGTGGCTGCAGCTGACAGCTGCTCTGTGCCTGATGTGAATGGGCAGAGTTTGAACCCATCTGGCAGGTTTCTATACAGTAATTACTGCCATGTGGCACACATCTGTAATTTACTTGGGTAATGCAGTCCGCAGGCCAAAGATCAAACTATAGAGCAGTGGAGTGAAACACATAGGCAGGTCAGTGTGTGCTGACTTCCCTATGATGCTTTTTTTTTTTTTTTTTTTGGAGCTTAAAAACAGAAAATTTGTCAGGGAGCTCTGAGATAGATATCTCTCTGTCTTTTGCTTTAGCTAAGTACTCTAAGTTCAATGTCCATTTGCCCCAAACAGGGACATTTCTACAAATGCTTGCTCTTCTGTTGCTTCTTACAGTCATTTTACTGTTCTAAAGAGATAAATTCCATTTATAATTTTTTAAAGACCGATTTATAAGCTCTGCATTTGGGTAGATCATCCCTTAGAAAGCAGGTGTCTGTGTTAACAAGTCGACTGCAAAATTTTTTTCTTCTCCACCATCTTTTTCTAAAACGTTGCAGTTTTCTTTGAGCATTTTAACGAGATAACAGGAATTTTTCACTCTCAGTTTTGATGGACTCCTTTATAGGAAGGCAGATTGCAACTAGTACATATTTTAGTGAATAAACGTCATAGAATTTTCCATAACAACATGCCATGACGTTACTGCTGTTGAATTACGATCACTATTCCTCACAGACAAAATGAAACAACGCTAAGCAGATTTGTTTTGTTTTGTTTTTTTTTCTTTGTTTTTTTTTTTCTACATACAACTCTAATAAACATTCTGCTGCAAATGTTTGATACTGATGATGGAAGATGCGTGCATTCTACAAGCCATGAAGTTATGTGAATTGACTGTTAATGCAGCCATTCTATTAACATATGAAAGAAATTAGCTTTCTCCATTGGCAACTAGAAAAGAGTTAATTAGATTCCAATCCACCTGTGGAGCTAATAAGGCTCTTAGTTATTGCACCTGACAAATTAAATGACTTGCTTCTTCTCAAGCCTTTAGGAAGAATTGCTGCAATTAGGAAGGCTGCTGTTATTTGCTGGCACCTATTAAAACAGGTTGCGTGGCCTCACCTCCTGGATGTTTTACACATCTTCTGGTAACTGGTAGGTGTTTCAAAGATGATGTAAACAATTTTAAGTTATATGCTGCAATTTCTTCTGCTTAATTATAAGACTGAGCTTTATCTGTGATAATAATATTTTTAAAATAATTAGGAACTTCCTATTTATGTATTAGAAACAATATGAAAACTGTTTTTTGTTATTAAGTCTCATGTTTATCATAAAGAGTAATCAGGTGTATCAGGGTACAAATTAAGATTACACTAATACTGAAAGCATTCACAAGTCCAAAAGGGAGCCAGTATTACATAGGTATTATATTTCTTTAGAAATAAAGATATATATGGAAATAAAATGCAGCAAATAAATATCTCTTAGCAAAACAATTCAGCTGAAAATCATTCATTACAAAACTTGTTGATTGTGTTGATTTTAAAGCACCTTTTGTTAGAAAGAAGCAACGTATGAAAACCATGACTCTAAGAGGACAGTCTTTGGGAAGGATGAGTTAAACAGCAGTCATCAGAAAGTTTTCAGTGTCAATTTTTGCCACTTATGTAATGGGATATACTTGTCACGCAGTGTAATTTTTCTAGAATACTCTTTCACACCTCAACAGTTCTAGGGATGACTAATCCTACATGACACCTAATAGACATCGTCACTGTATTAGTTGTCACAATACATCTTGAACATAGAGCCTTCTTTTCATTTCTTTGCCTACTGTCTAATCAGGTATTTTCAAACATAAGTAGTAGAAAACTTGTCTTTTCAAATCTGACAGTTTTTGTGAATAGTACAATTTAAATTACTGTGTAATTTGAGCAGATGTACAGAATTGTATATATGAGATCCTGAGCATGACTTGAAAACTCTTTGGGAATCAGGTTATTTAATCAATTATGGAAAGATTTCTTCTTTTTCTTTCTGAAACGTCTGGTGCTGTCCCCAGAGAAGCAAGTACTTGACAAGGTAATGGTATAACTTACTTTGGTATCAATTTGTATGATCACATAATATGGTCATAGTTTCTTCTTCAAGGGAACTTGTGCTGCTTGGTAAATATTGTTCTTTAATTGCTTGAAAATCTCTTCATCCAGCTTCTGAAAGTTGAGCTAAGAATGAGTCACAAAGCACCCAAATCTTTGTACTTTTCTCAGACTGCTTTACATCAGGTGGTAGTCAGTTCCTTCTATGTGAATCTTTTCATAGCCAAGAATCAAATTTCTGAGATGTAGAAGGTACTCTGAAGGTGTGAGGGGAACAGTTTGAAGGTGACCTCCAGATTTACAAAGGGATTGTTACTGCAGCAACAGTGAAGCTCTCTGTTAGGGGATCCATTAAGAATGCATAGCACAGAGGTTCTCCACATCTGACAGAATTACACCTTGTTTTATGATCTCTTTTTGTTTGTTTGTAGATGGTACTTGGGTATTTATTTAGAGTCATTCAATTTCTGTTTTAAATATGTTAAATTTGACTTCAAAAGCCAGCATGATCCACTTTGGCAACTCATAGGATTTACACAACAAATGAGTTTTTCTAGGAAATGAAGTGAAACAAACCATTTGTTCTGCATTTTAATTCTGCTTCTGATAACCTTCAGGTGTACCATTCCATAGCCCTTGACTGGAAGGTGCTCTAGTTGTCATTTGTCTTTGGTTTAGGGGAAACATTTGATCACCATGAAGAAAACAGCGAATTTTTATTAAGTTTAGATTTAGAATACCTGAATGATTTTGGCCTAGAAGAGACTCTTTGTGGGAGAAGAGATTAACACTGCGAAGTGTTTAGACAGTTTCCATGAATTACTTTAGTTTTTGTTGCACAATGGAGAATAACTTAGAGAACGGTCAATCGCTGTGTTAAAACTGAGAGACCACCTAGCTTCATCTACACAATCCTGCCAGAATGGAAGCTGGCACAGTCTGCATAACGTTAATAAGGAATTTCAGGAAATAAATAAAGAGCAAATATGAAAAACTGGAAGTTGTATTTGCATATTTATAAAACAGTTTGTTCTTACAAATCCATTGGATTTATGGTTGTTAAATCAGTTAAAACAACCTACTCTTAGCAGTTTCTCAAGATTTTTAAACAGTTGCAGCTGAAATACTGGTGCCAGCATAGCCATCTAAACATTGACTGTAAAGGTAATCACAGTCTTCCTCTTCCATTGCTCAGTTTCTAGCACAAAGCTGCTATTTGCAGCAAAGTTGGTGTTATCCAGACAAACACTACAAATGCATTTTCATTCTGTTCCTCCCCCGTCATCAAGCGAGTAAACAAGTTTATCATGTTTATATAGAAAGAAGGTGCATTCTGTTCTGTTGGTTACCAAGACAAACACAGTACAGAAGAATCCCTCAAAGCATCCCTTGTTTGGATAAAAGACCAGGAATGCGAGATCTCAGCCTCAAGAGTGCTATCAGGTCTCAGCTTTTATGATACTTAAAAGCTAAGTCACAATTCCCACCAACAGATATTATCTGAAGACCACGTTCTGTATGGCTAAGGGGGAAAAAAAACGGTGCTTCCACCCCTGAACACTGGCTGGAATACACACAACATCATAAAGGTATCACAGTCCCTGGAGATGATCAAGAAATTTTTAGGCGTTCTACTGAGGAATGTGCTTTAGTGGGAAATATTGGTGATAGGTGGACAGTTGGACTGGATGATCTCAGAGGTCTTTTCCAACCTTGGAGATTCTACAATTCTATCGTTATTTCAGAGCTCTGCATTACTCAGGGTATATTAAATAAGGAAGCATTTTTATTTTTTAATCTCTAATCTAATTCTAATCAGTCTTGAGAGATTCAGATTGCTTCTTTTTAAAGTAAACACAAGAGACTACACCAAGGCTATAGTCCAGGCTGTAGTTTTATACAAGTGTTTCTTGCCAAGCCGTTTCCCTTTCTCAAGAGAAGAAGTGTAGTAAGATAGTCAGTTGCTAAAGAAATATTACTAGGTGCATACCCTGCCACACATCTACGTTACCTTTAATTGAAGGATTTTTTTTTAATTGAAGTTAATTGATTTTTTTTTAATTGAAGGACTTTTATCATTGCCCAACAGTGTGCTCTTCGTACTGCAGTCAGCAGAAGGTTCTTTCTCTCAGCAGAGCAAGGAGAGAAAGAAAAATCACTGAGATCCTTGCTCCCAAAGTTTTGTGCTTGGCTTTGACACAGAAATAAATCAGAACTGCGTTCTTCCCCATGTTCGATGGATATTCTACAGCGCTTGTAGAAGCTTGGAGGTCTGCCAGTGTTCTTTGTGATAGATATTGCTTTTGCTGTAGCAAATAGAGATATTCCCATGCTTTCAGAAACATAAGAACTGAGTTGTTTTGACTTCTTAAGGTAACTGCACTGCGAACTCTATATTTCATTGGCAGATAAAGGTGCATAGCTAACTTTTTATGTGAAAACCGAAGTTGGACTGTTCAGTACTCTTCTTGACCCTGATTTTAAATTATTCTGGTTCAGCAGCACAAATTATTCTTCAACTCTCACAGGTAGAATTAGCACAGGTTTCTCGAGGTTGCATCTAGGTTTCCAGATCCTCATCCGATTGGAAAAAAAAAAAATAGGAAAAATCCAAATAGCCATGCAAAAACAAAAATAAGAAAAAAAAAAAAAAAACTGAGACTATTGAAACTCCTATTAAATTTCTGCTCAGTGCTTTATACACAAGACTTTTGCAGTCCTACTTTGCCTTCTCTAATGTTGTTACAGTTTATAGATAACTGAATGAGTTTTGTCCATTCTTTTTCACATTTGCTTTTGCTTACCTGTAAGCTTTCCACTGCACTATGGAATACATTTGAGAAGCACACTGTAGTTCAGTCACATGTCCTATAAGTTCTTAGAAAGATGCAAATGAGAAAACAAATTCTTAACTGGTGGCTTAATACATCAGAGAAATGTTTGCTATGCTGAAGATCAACACAAGCTGTGTTAGGTTATGCAAGTGTGGAACCAAAGCATTGTTTCATACCTTAGCATAATGTATGGGAACTTGTGAATCATGGCCTGAACCATTGAGGTGAAAACTGAGTCAGCCATGGGAGCACAGGTGAAGGCAATTCACCTGTGTGATCAGAAGGGGGTGGAGTCTGTCTCTCTAGATCTCAGTTAAGGGCTGACCAAAGCTGGAGAAGGATTTCTTTCTGGAGGTGACTCCCTTTGGAGTTTTTCCCCTATGAGCCTGGTATATAGGTGAGCTTTCCATCTCTTTTTGATTATTTTCTTCTACTGTGATAATCTTTGTTGTTATGCATTTTGACTACCATGCTATTTGAACTACTTATTCTGTCAACTATGCATCTATTAACTATACAGATAACTACGTAGCTTTCTCTGAAAGTAATTCCTCTGTTTGGTTTCCATGGAAAATACAACAGATAGGAAGAGCACAATAATGCTACTTGATAGAAAAAATTCTAAGCTACAGAGTACTATTTTGCAGTATAGTCAGCACCATTAGCTATGCATTTTCACCAATGATTAATAAGAGCCTGCATGCTGTGCTCATAAAAAACTTGGTGGCCATCTGGCACATGGCTTGCCCTTCACATTGCTGTTGCTGCTGCTGAAAAGCAGCCCTCTCCTTCTTTGTTGTGATCAGATCCACTGCTTGTTCTCTGTAAGCATTCAGCAAGTGTTGGTGAATGTCAGTGGGTGCCATTTTTTTTCCATGTGGAGGAACTGTTTGACACACCTTTGCTCTATATGTGTTTCCATGTCAGATGCCATTTGTCATACTGCCTCTTTGCAGCCGTCTGTCACATGGTAACAGCGTGTAATGGAATATTGGTGGGAAGGTTCAACCTCTACTGCTATCCCAGGAACATCCACCTCTGATGTCATGGGCCATCATAATAAAATAGGAGGTATAACTTTCAGAGCAACCCTCATAGGTACTAAATGAAAGCATTAGTCAGCAATGCAATCTTTAAGTGACATTTAAATATTAATTTAAGGCATCAAAAGAATTTATTTGTTGCAAGAAACTTGATGGAACTTGAGAGAAAAATGTAATTAGCAGTTTCACTTCTGAGCTAAGTTGCTGGGCCCTGTGTCTTATCTAATGCTGGAGCTGACCTGTTGCTGTTTACACCATGTTTGAATTCTATGAACTCTAAAATGGAATAGGTGTTTTACAAGATCTTTTCCAGGGAAAAGGTATCTTCCTTGTTGCCAAAAAATCATCAGTAATGTAGCCTAAAAACGCGTTACTCAGTTTCTGGAAAAGTGCTGTATGATCCCATCTTGTGTTCCTCCTTTGTGTGATACCAACAAAGGCATTTGTTTCAAGATGCAATCAATGGAGATCTTAGCTTTGCTGCAGTTGGATCATTGATTGCTTTCCTTTTTTCAAGGCAAGAAAAAAATTGTCTGAGAAAATTTCAAGGATGTGAAAACAACAAAGTAAAAAAATAAAATCTTTATCTAGCAAAAGCATGTTGAGGGTGATTCAAGCAACAAATATATTAGTTTAAGTCTTTCTTCTGTCACATTTTAATTAGTCCCTTCTGCTTCAAGAAAATATAAATTACATTGTTCGTTATCACAGAGGAGAGAATGTTGGCAGCACTAGGGCTCAGCTGTAAGACTCATCAAAGCAAGGAAAGTTTAGTTAAGATAAAGCAGATTTTTACTTTGGGAATGTTAATTTAAGAATATATTATGAGTTGTGAGGGTTCTTCAGTCAATTTCGTGTACAACCTGTAAGGCTTGAAGTATTAGTGAATAAAGTAACCCGGGCAAAATACTATTGAGAATACGCTGTACCTTCGAGGGAAGTAAATTAGATTTATCTGTGAGATGAACAGGCCTTGCCCAACTTTATACTGAAGGGAACAAAATGAAATGATTGAATTCTAAAAATTTCTTGTTTATATTTCTGGTTAGTAGAGGATAAGAGAGAAATGAATACCAATTTGCTATCTGTCTTGTAGTGTATTCTGATCCACATACTTTTGTATGCAGGATGTGTCATCTAAGCATCTTAGTGTTTCTCTGAATTAGAATACTTTGTGTCCATTATGTGAATATTCAGACTTTTTTTTTTCCCTGGGGATAGAACAATGTGCAGTTTAGTGAATTTTCCTTTGGTGATCTGTTGTTGGATGTTTGCTTCAGTGCTTGATTGTTGTTCTTTTTTTTGTTTTTGTTCTCTGTAGTAGCAGCTTTGTCTTTTTAGAAAAACTAGACTTTTCTCCACCATCTTTCTCTGGCCTCCCCTTTATTTTATTTTATTTTTTGCGGCATTCCTGACTTACTGTAGCAGGCGTTGGACACACATCTCTCATTCTTGTGAGTGAAGCCAAGAAAGCGTGGACTACGGGTAATAGAGCAATGCTGTGGACAAGTGGAATAATAGATTGACTAAAACACTACTAGCTTTCTCTTTGATTAGTCCTACTCTATTGCTCTGTGTGTTAAAAGAATCTGGGTGATGATTTCTTGGTGCTACTATGAGAAGATAACAAATCTGTAGCTGTCCGGAGCTCTACTTGAAACATAAACAAGTACTTCAAGTTCTTTTGTCCAAGAGGCCTCCCTGAAAGGAAGTCTTTTAAGAGATGGTCCAGAATGATTTCAAAGAAAGAGTGAAGAATTGCTAGTCAAGGAGCTTTGATCTCCAAGTGCAGAAGTACATCATGATGTTTTACTTTGATGTTAAACATCAAGATAAGCCAAGAATTACAGTAACAAGTAGAACTTATTTGCAACTTGGTCAGAGAATCATTGGGTCAGCAGCTAGACCCTGCTTTCTGTGTTCTCTGTGTGTAATGCAGGCTGAAGACTTTTGCTCCAAAACTTCACCAAAATGAGCAGGCCTTGAACACCCAAGTTCTTCTGTTTTAATTTTCTAAATCTGATCTGTATTTTGGGTCTATTGCACTGCATGCTCTGCTCCATAAGTCTGTGTTTGTCCATGGCTGTGGTTTATTAATGCAGATACAGTCTTAATCTTTTGAGAACCTGAGCTCTGGTTGTTTTGGCCATTTGCTTTTCACTTCACACATACTTTGTCAGGATACCAACTCCAGTTCTTGGCACCACTGTGCTAAAATCTTTTCTCACGAAGATGAGAATGTGGCAAGTAAAGTATACTCCTTTTTGCCCACTCTTGACAAAGGAGAAGCATGGTTGGTTTGCATATTTTTTTCATTTAAAAAGCAAAATCTTTAACTATATTCAAACCACGTGTCAGCAGTAATTAGACAATTCTAGCTGTGAGTGTAAAATAGAAAAGGAATCTCTGAAGAACATATATGCGTCATGAGATGCACTTAGAGCAATAAAATATGAATCATCGTCAGATTCCCAATATATATCAGCATAATTCATTATTTATACAATTGATGCATCAATCCAGCTCACTCCATAGTGTGAGATAAGATATAGTTTGAGAGTAAACTTTGGCTCGTATGGGGTCAAGGTTTTTTTTATGATTATTGTTAGAGGAAAACATTCGTTTGTGTTCTGAAATATGAGCTGTGGAGAAATGCTCAGTTTCTGGCTCATTTCAGAGGCATCTGTGCAAGATAACTACTTGATAGTAAACTTAGATTTGCTATAAATTATGTCTTCACTGGGACTGCATGAATCAAAAACTGTTGAATGCTTCCTAAAGTGATTTTGTGATGCAGGGAAGGGTCAACGTGTAGGAAATTTCTTGGTCCTAGATCAAAAAGACTTGGCAGTTCATCCCTTTTGCTGGCATGCGATCTGGGTTGTAGATACGTGAATAGGTGTACTGTTCTAAGTATGTCAGGACAGCCTCAAAAATATAACCTGAAGAATTGAGAATACTGCAGATATCTTCTTTCCTGAGAAATAAAGTAGATATCAGAGCAATAGTCAATATGTTTTTATTTGGATTAGTTTTTATTTATTCTCTCCTTTCGAAGCAAAAGCAAGCAATTTATTCCCCAGAGGTCTGAAAGGTTAGTCATTTGCAAGAAAACAAAGATGTGAAATAAAAAGAGATAAGTAAAAAGAGCTAAAAATGTCAAGTGCCTGAGTATGTAGCAAAACAGCAAGGTAAACCACTTTGTGTTTTTCAAATTACTGGATCTTGTGTCTTTCTACAGGGAAGTAATTGTATTAGTCTAAATAATGCATCACATTTTTCATAAAGGGAATTGTCACTAGATGCAAAGGAAAAAATCACCTGTGAAGTAGTGAAAGAATATGATCAGCAGACAGGTTTTTACTGAGCCAATGTAGTACAACAGGCAGTAATCTCTTTCCATGTTGAAAGCATGCTCCTGTCCATGCACGGAGACAGGTAAATTATTTTCAGAGTCGGCAAGCCATAAGAGTAGTTTCTGCATAAGAGGATGCTCAGGAGATTAATCATTGAGTGTTACATTACTCCTTAGCACCTCACTAGATCAGGAACAATATCTAGATCATTACAGGTCAAAATTCATTTCCAGAACTATTCTTTATTTCCTCAAGTAGCTTTTCTAGGACCTTCTTGAGACATTAAAAAGAGTGACTTTAAAAACTGGCTGGGAAATCCTTAGGACAGGTTTGCCACTCAGTATTTCAGGATCAGGTCAGATGAGGCTGTGTACAACCTGAACTAGGTGATCCTTAAGGCCCCTTCCAACCTAAGCCTTTCTAAGATCTCAACTAGAGACTTCTAAGATGTAGTATTTCACATATCATGTAGGACCAGTTTCAAGGATTGAAGTTAAGATTCCTGAGTCTCAGATTTCTCTTTTTGATGGATTAAGGAGTTGCTTAAGCTTTTCATAATGCTTGACACAGAAACTCGGTATGTACAACCCTAAGAAATGTATTAAAAATATGGATGATAATTACAGAAAGTTGACTTTTGAGTTCCAGTAGCAAAAGGTGCTTAATGTTGGAACCTTTTAATTTCCATTATGCTCTTGCTGTTGGTAATAAGTAGTCCGGGGATACCTTGACTTATTTTTAATTATTTTTTATTTTATTTTTAAAGAAACTATTTCTGTTTGCTTTTAATCTAATTTATTTCCACTATTCTCTTTTGTGCTCATTCCAGTCTCCATAATTCCAAAAAATATGATAATTTCAAGATGACTGGCAGAAGCATAAGTTTGACATCTTATGTTCTCCTGCTATTTTTTTTAATTGCTTTCTAATCTACTATTAAATGATTCAAACAGACTGCTTTACTGGCAAATACAAATTTAGTTTAAGACCTTCCAAATCTTGTTCTGATTATGGACTTTGATCTACTCTGTAAGCCACGTTTCTGTTACATATTGTACTCTGCTTTCCATTCACTAATTCCTTTAGACCAGTTAGTGTTCCTGGAATCCATGCCAATCCCCAAATAATCAGATAGAGATTTTTTTATTATTATTATTATTTTTGGCTGTTGGCCACTACGTGGCTGACAATGAAACCGTTTAAACGGAAACAGTGTTTTCCATGTAGTTCACTTTGTGATGGAAACCAGATTTATTGCTTATTTGACCTGACCCTCGCAGTTGGGCCCACCTTGGTTACTTTTTTGAAGTATTGTACATCCTAGGTCAGCATGTCCTGTGATATGGTAAATGAACTGTCCTATTTTTAAGATGCATCAGAGCAGCATTTAATTAAAATGCATATGTTCTGTGTAAGGAAACAACAGAAGTGAGACCAATCCTGGATCCCGAGGAAATTATCTGCTCTAACCAAAACTGATTTTTTCCTCCACACTGTAACTGTTTCTTTTATTAAACTTATTAAAACCATTTTCACCTTTGATGTTCTGCAGCATTTTGGCCGATCTTTTCATCAGATGCTATTCATCCAAGTAATAAATATGTTTTTGTTTCAGAGCAAATACTGGCACTACACAGTAATTTATTCCAGTTTTAAATTAAGTGCATTCAAAGTGTGTTAAATGGACAGACCAGGAAATGGTGGTCTTCTGTGACCTTTATCCACAGAACAAACTTTGCACAAGCTGTAGTAGAACCGGACTAGATGATCTCTAGAGGTCCCTTCCAACCCCTACCATTGTCATTTCTCTGGGCCAAAGGACACGATCTTCTTGTCTACAGAACTGGTGTCACAGAATCACAAGGAATCACAGTGGATAGAAGGGGCCTCTGGAGATCATCCAGTCCAACACCACTACTAAAGCAGGTTCCTTACAGTAGGTTGGACAGGAAAGCATCCAAGCAAGTTTTGAATATCTCCAGAGAATGAGACTCCACAGCTTGTTCCAGTGCTCTGATACCCTCCAAGTTTTTCTTCAAGTTCATATGGGATTTACCATGTCTCATTTTGCACCCATTGCCCCTTGTCCTGTTTCCTGGCCCCATCCTCTTGACATCTGCACTTTAGATATTTATAAGCACTGCACAAGATACCCTCTCAGTCTTCTCCTGAGAATTACAACTACTGAAAGAAAATGAATTTGGGTGCTTGTTCATTGTGTCTTTCAAAATAATAGTAATAAGTAATAGTTAAAATGGGCAGCTATTTTTTGTACACGTTTTTTTAATTGTTGAGTGCTCCAGTTGTTGCATGTGGGATAGATTTCGTAACAGGCTTCTTGATTTCTCCTTCAAGTGCTGTTAGTAATAAAGCAACTTCTTTAGACTGGCATTTTCCACTGTCCTATTATCCCATGAAATAATGTTATACTGTCATTTCCAAAGATGTAACAAGAACATCTTGAGTATAATTAAGTTTCTCTTCTCTGCCATTTCTAACAGATAATGTTCCACAACTTTTTTGTGACATAGTTAGAAACTTTCTCCTCTTATCTGTTCCAAAAATGCTTAGGACCACCATTAGATCATGTGTTTTCATTCCAGTGCCATTTTACGGCTCTTTTCTTTCTTTATTTTTTAACCCAGAGGATGTATCTACAGGGATTAATTTTATTCCCATTCAGGGTCTGTTTTTTTTCCTATGCAAAATCATCTGAACATTTTTTGTTTTATTATGTGAACAGTCTTTGTATACCTTCTGCTAGTTGTCCTTTTAGTGATTCCCTACTTACACCGATGTTTAAAAATTAGTGCCCAGAAAGATAGATGGAGTTTCAAGTTAACGTTTTTAGTCTTGTTTTTACAACGAAGGAGAATGCTTCATGGGATTCCACTGAGAAGCAGACAGCTAAGGATTAACAGGCTACTTCATGTCCTAAACTGGACTCATTAATCTGAAAGAAGTTAAGAAAGGGACAGAGCAGCTTTTTAGAAGCTGGGCTGGGGGTGGAGGCAGAATTGCAATACTTCAGATGCTTCACCCTTCTAAGACCACAACCTGACAGGGGTGGGGGAGCTTCTACTAAAATATGACCTCTGAAATAAACTGCCCTAGATAGGGTCAATCTGAGGAGTAAGCTGAGTGATATGAAGCAAAGTCTGAAAGCTGAACCAAGGTAACTTCATGGTTTCAGGATTTTCTGGAGCTGAGATGCAGCCCCAGAGAAGGTGAAGTTCTTAGTATCTGAAGTGAAAGAGCAACTCAGAAACGATGATTAATATGGCCAAGAAGGCCAACAGTATCCTGGCCTGTATCAGGAATGGTGTGGTGAGCAGGACTAGGGAAGTAATTCTCCCTCTGTACTTGGCACTGGTGGGACCCCACCTTGTGTACTGTGTTCAGTTTTGTGCACCTCAATACAGAAAGGATGTTGAGGCACTGGAGCAGGTTCATACAGTGCAGCAAGGGTTGTTAAGGGCCTGGAGAATATGCCTTATGAGAAGCAACTGAAGGAACTGGGGCTGTTTAGTCTGGGGAAGAAAGGCTGAGGGGAGACCTTACTGTTCTCTTCAAATACCTGAAAGGTGACTGCCGCGAGAGTGGGGTTGGTCTCTTCTCACTGGTGGCAGGTGATAGGACAAGGAGAAATGGCCTTGAATTGAACCAGGGGAGGTTCAGGTTGGATATCAGGAAAAACTTCTTTACAGAAAAGGTTGTTAAGTGCTGGAATAGACTCCCCAGGGATGTGGTTGAGTCACCATCCCTGAATGTGTTTAAAAACCATTTGGATGGGGTGCTCAGGGACATGATGTAACGGTGGGTTGTTAGAGTCGGGGTAGTATGGTTTGGTTGAGGTTGGACTTGATGATCTTGAAGGTCTTTTCCAACCTGAGTAATTCTATGATTCTGTGACTCTAGTATGCAGGAAACATGTATAAAAGGGCAATGTAGCTTTTTGATGTTTAACATACTTTAAGTACAATTAAACTAAAGTATCATAAGGGATCCCTTGTGGGAAAGAGAGTTGAAATTGAAACTGAATGTGAATAGTTGTTCATTCTCTTCTGTTAATAAGTCACAATGTGTCATAAATATTTGTCCTTAAGAATAACTCCTTTAAATAATCAAAACATGATTGAATGATTTTAGTCTCAGACCACAGTGTCCCAGCCAAATTCTAACTCACACTTTTAGCATTAGCACTTTCCCTGCAACTTGCAGAAGAAGCAACAAATTTCCTAATTTGTCTTAAAGATCTTGTGGGTCTTGCTCAAAGAGCCACCTCTGAAGAATGACTGGTTTAACTATTGCATGCTGCCTTCTGATAGGGAACGAGCTCTTTGGGAGGTATTTGTGTAAGCACTGTACTGGTGTAAAATGGCATTTATTTGTTCTTGGAGTAAAAAATAAAATAAATTATGCAGTATTTAAATATTTTCCATTGCGAAATTTATCCTTTAGTCATTAGCACGTGGTAAGTTTGATCATGTTTTAGGCTTAGGCTGAAGGCTGTGGCTGTATTTCTATCATCTCTTTTGTTTATATTTCCATTAAGAAGATGTCACAGAATTTGTGGTAGAAGTGCCTAATTCTCTTCATTTCCACAGCTGTGTTGCTTCGATTGCTTTAAGTAAGATCTACAATTCCACAAAACAAACCCACAAGCATTTCTGTGTTCCTGTTCATCCTCAATATTCAGGATAGTTCAGGATAGCCTTGGTAGGAGACAGCATTCAAAGAAAAAGCACCATATAAATGACAAAAACTGGGTGTAAAATGTCAGTTTATGCTGAAATAATAATGTGATTATTGATGTTTACAAGAATGTTTAAGTTTCTCTGGTAACGAAATGCACTGTTGGGCCCACAGTTTTTGTAAATTGTTCTATGGGAACTTTGATCTGTGACTCAAAAAAGAGCTGCAAGGAATTGATAGAGATGAGTTCTTATAGATAATAAGAGGTTATATACAAACAGGGCAAAGAGCAGGAGATAGGCTTATCAGTGGCTAATCCTTCCACACATTCCCTCACCAAACTAGCAGGTCTTCATATTGCTGCAGCAATAAGAAAAAAGGTGTGTGTGCGTAAAGGTAATGATACCAGTGCAAACAAGGAGATGTTACAAAAGGAAGGAGAAATGAATGTTCACTCATCTGTAAGTGAATCCTGTTCAAGATTAATGTTGCTGTGGACTAGCAGGTGGTACCAGGCATGTTTGGTCATGTTTGCCTCTTCAGACAGTGTTGCCTGTTCTTTTCTCTAACTGATGTTCCCTACCCATGCTGCTGTTTGTGGTCTGAGAGCACTAACAGTCCTCCAACATTCTGACCATTTTTTTTCTGAAGAGAAAGCTCATTTCTGAAGAGCCAACTACAAATACTTCTGTAATCTAAATAATTCTTTTCTGAGACTCTCTTCTATTTCTTTTCCAAAAGAAAATAAACTGTCTTCTTGTCTTGTAAACCTCTCATCATTCTGATCATTCTCCTAGAGTTTCTGTTTGTCTTTTCTTTGAGAATGCATTTCAAACTGAATGTCTTGCTGACTCAGATTCCATCATTATAACTAAAAGAATCACCCCTTTCTGATGTACTTATATATACATGACAGTATAGGATATTTTAATGTTAGCTAGCCGATTATTGAATTGTTTGGTTCCCAATGGCTGCAAAATATTTTTCTGCATTACTGCTTCATCTGTGCTTCTGTCTCTTAAACATATAGTTTTAGTTCCTCTTTTGGCTTCCACTTTTTATTTTTGGGCCATCTGTCTGACATGTCAATACCATGTTGATCCTCTTCTTTAGAATTTCTGCAAAATCATTCAGAACATCTGCCTGCTTGTTCTGTACACATGCGTCTCTTCCTTTCCTCCCATCGAACAGCTAACCACACTTGCTTTGATTTAGGATGAGACACGCACAATGAATTTCTCCACGTCTTTCTTCTTGGTTGTAATAATGTCAGAGAGTTGTATGAAGCCTTCCTACGGTCAGGATAGAGTTGCATTGGTCAGTTCACTTGTTTCATGGTCAAAGATACAAAAGGCAATTCTATAGCTCAGGTAAAAGCTTTGATTTAAGTGCTAACACTACTGCTCTTGGTGTAATTGGCGAAACCTAACGGAGTTTATGTTGGAGCTGAAACTAATGTAAAGCATAAGAGAATTGAGAAGAAAAGCTCCTGCTCTAATCAAAGTCTGTTTCAATCATTTGTGTTCTCAGCTGGGTCATAAAGATTAATCCAGTTCTCATACTGCACACTCTTCTGCAATATATCTTTGTTCCTGAGGCTTCTGTAAAGCCTCCATGTGAGTTTTATGAGCTTATAGTCCAGTATATCAGATGTACATCAAAGGCTCTTTTTTTTTTTTTTGGTCTCCCAATAACTGACACAAACAGTCTTCAATGTAGTGATGAATAGAATTAGGTTGACCGCCTGGGAGTCTCGCATCTATTTTTTCTGCTAGAATTCTTGCCAAATCAGCTATAATTTTTGAAATCTTAACTAAAAGAAAAAGGTTGTGCCTTTATGGATTCTACCAGACTTGCATGATTACGATTATGGCTGAAGTTAAACAGTTCAAGCTTCTGTTTGACCAGTGAAGAACTGACTTGCAAAACTGAAATTATTCAATTAAATCAAATTACTCATTCACCAGCATTTGAAATTCTTCAAATAAGAAATGTAACTTTTTTAACCTAGCTCAGCTTTAAAAAAAAAAAAAAAAAAAAAAAAAAAGTACAAGAACTTAAATACTTTAACTTTGCCTTCATTTCTGTTTTAACTGAAAATTTAATGAGATTTCATCTTTTCTGTGAATTGTTTTTCTCCCATATTGAAATTAAGTAGCAAGGGCTGAAGCCTTATTAGCTCAACTTGTTTGCTAATAATCAGTTATAAAGTTTCACACTTGATGTACTGAATCTGTTGCTGAACTGCAGGCAATTTAATGTTCTCTTTAACAGTTTTGTGTGGCTGATGATTTAATAGCTAAAATAACCCCATCAGAATTCTTGCCTTTAATGTTCCAACTTGAAAATGTACCATTCTTTGGTGGATTAAAGAGGACAGCATGTTTTCTTGTACTTAGTCAAGCATCTCATCAGACCAACACCACTGAATTTTCACAAATCTTAAACTATGAAAGCACCATCATCTGCTTATTTCAAAATCTTTTTATGGGCCTTAGCTCAGGGGACAGTTTCCTGGAAGAATGAGTGTGTAGCCTTAGCATTCTCTGCTCTATTAAAGTCATTTGGTCTCCATGATGATTATTAGGTATAGTTTTCTGCTACCTTTAACAGGAACTATGTCTGATCCCACTCCCCTCTACTTTTGCCGGAGAGAGAAGGATTATGGGTGTATACGTGAGGATATATGTGTATGATGTGTAGGATCTTATGTATTTAAAAAAAAAAAAATTGTTTATCACTGGAAAAGTAGTCATTTCCATTGCTTATTCTGTGTCATGTAATTAAATAAGGAATTTCCTTCCACTGGAAAATAAGGGGC
The DNA here is from genome assembly GCA_023055505.1 of Callipepla californica brunnescens. Lineage (NCBI taxonomy): Eukaryota > Metazoa > Chordata > Aves > Galliformes > Odontophoridae > Callipepla > Callipepla californica. Next base: position 2,855,008 of record JALIRH010000040.1, read on the forward strand.
TCTTTTGCTATGATTGACTAGTGGCAATAAAATTACTACAGACTATTATGCATTGTGAGATGAAGTGCTCTTATTGCACGTATTGCCATAGCTACTCCAAAAGCAACATAGTGTGTGATTCCATTTGTATAGTTCCTCCTCTCTCTTGAAATGGAGGAAATGCAATGCTATTTTTAGTTTATTCTAACTATGCAAGGATCTGAAAAAGTTCACTGAAGGGGAAAAAAAAAAAAAAAAAAGGCATCTCCAGAAGGATTTACTATTCCTAGCAGATCATACTCCTTCCAGCATGTTTTGGCATGCCACTGTAAGAACCGAATCAATATCTTGTACAAAGATAAAAATCTTCTGAAACAATTACTCAGCAAATGGTGTGGCTCAAGAAGTCAGATTGATCCCAAGCTGTGCAGGAGGGGAGTATTCTTTCCAGTAAAACTAGTAAAAATGGCAAATAGATAAAGACTGTGTTAATAGGCATGTATCACTAACAGTGAGTATCTCTGTTAGGCAACCGCGTGTCTTTCTTGTAATGGTCTGGTGGTTTCTATCACCAGAGAGGAGAAGAGGGAGCTGCTCCAGGTGTGATATTCCTCCCTACTCCCCCTCCTGCACATCCAAAGCCAGCTGCTGATGGGCTCACTCTCTGCCTTGGAGCCTCTTTAAATGTGTTGGTTCATCCATGGTTTAGCTATTTGAGGTCTCTTTGCACAAGGCATCCTCAAGGGAGTGCTCTAAGACAAATAGCAGTCCAGGTTACTGGAGATGTCTCTGAATTTTTTGTGGGACATACTGTTATTTTCATTTGCAGCTGCAGATCACCTACTAATTGGCAAATTAAAAGCAACAGAAGAGATATCTCCAAAACTAGTTGTTCAGCAGTTATTTTTGTTTCAATCTTTGTCTCTTTTTCCGCTTGTCTTCCTTCTGCTACAACATACTCAGCACAATTGGATTGGATATGTTCTGATCTTTTGAGACAGGTTAGTTACCGGGAGCCTCCTCTCCCATCTGAGCCCAACAATACTTCCTACACTTCCCACATCTATGTCTTAATATCTTGTTTGATTTCCTGCTTAAAACATCTGTCTGTTGTGAAAATCATGCTTCATGTTTCCCTTCTATCTCTAAGCACTGGGAAGTAACACTTTTCCAAGTGTATGAAGTGTAGGCCTTGAAATTTTCAATTTGTCCTGTTTCCAAGGAAATGCCACAGTTTTGTAGAGACAGATGAGGCTTGACAGTTTCCCTAAACCCAGCCATTCTTTTGTTCACGTTCATCCTGTTGATGAATGCCAGAGCTTCAGTGACCTTTCTCTTTCTCCAGTCAGAAAGAGATGTGACAACAAAGGGTTGACTTGATATGCATTAATAAATAATGCGTTTCTTAATAAAACTGTTTAATAACCTCAACTAGAAGTGATAAACTGCACACAGGTGTTCTTTTTAAATGGCAAATCCTGTATGTTAACTCCTCAGGCACTTTTTAATTATGTTCCGTTACCTTGAAGAAAAAAGTGTCATTTGATTTTATTCTGCGTTTAACTTGATTTAACGGCGAATTATCTTGGACAAGTTAAGCAGCAGTTCTAAGTCCCTGCCAAAGAAAATGAGAAAGGTATTAAAATCACATCTACAGCCTTTTAATGGGTAGATATAAATAAAATAATCACACTGGTTCCAGGAACCATCAAAGGAAAGGCACATCAAGTAAGTGAAGTTCATAGGGCCCAGATAAAAATCCCTTTCAAATGGTCTATTTATATAGTTTTACATTCTTAAGTAAGCTTAGATATGCACAAGAAAAATAGATTCAGCTCTGTCTTATTATCATGAAACATCGTGGAATGTATATTAATAGCACATTGATTGCTACTTGCTATATTGATCCAACATCAATAACCCAGTCAGTCAATTCTAACACAACATGCTAAGCAGTGTTAGCATGACAGTGGGTCTTGTTTTCTTTTTCTTTTCTGTCTTGAGGTACTTTTTCAACATACGACTGAATACTGGGTTTCAAAAAGAGAAAGTAAAACATTTTATTTCCATTTATTTATCCAGGGAAGTGTGTTTGGAATATTTTTCTTGGAAGTTTGCACAACGGTCACAATTACATCTGATTATTCAAGTTACACATGGACAATATATGTAAAAGATTCCTGCGCCACACACATCTTTTCAAATGAGTTTTATTCTGGGGCGTTACCAAGATGCAGCTGATTTGATTTGAGCAGAACATCTTCCTATACAAGACCCTGCCGTGTCCTAATAGTTCTACAGGTGCATCTGCATTGCAGTAATATGACGAATCTTTCCTTGCAACTAAATGCTGTTTGAAGAATGAGATCATAGGCACCTGAGATACATGCCGTAGAATTCTTGAGAGTAATAAATTGATTTGTTTAGTGCATGTGCCTTTGAAGAACTTTGGTGTAATGGGGAACTAACAGTTTTTTTTGTGGTTTTTTTTTTTTTTTTTTGCTGTTGCCAAGGCTGTCTTTTGTTCTGCTGTAAACACTCGATTCCTTTTCGTTTCATAGTCTGAGGCAGAATGGTGTGTCATGTATTCCAGTCAGAGGAGAATTTTTCTTACTCTGAATGAGGAAGCTTCCAAACAGTACACATGTCATGTCTCTCATTTTATTTGATTTATTATCTCCAATTTCAAGTATATTGTATTATACTGTATTACTCTGCATTCTGATATCTTATTTAGTAAATCAGTTTTCCTCCTAAGATCATTAAAAACAAAAAAGTGGTAGGCCCATCTATTTTGAATACTGTACTATTGTCTTCCTTCTGACAATAATAAAAAATAGCCTACAGTTCTTAATGTTTGAATGTAGCTATTAACAACTGTTCCTGCATCCCTTTTTATAATTTATATTATAATTAGACTATTTGCATAACCTTTCCCTCTCTTAAATACTCAATTATAAATTGTCATGCTAAATGAACAATCCAAAGGGATTATTACTAAGCAGTAATGTCCGAAAGAGTGACTGCCAAAATCTGCTTATATCTCCAGTCTTATGTGTGTATAGTTCTTTTATTATTCATTTTATATTGATATACTGATAAAATACTACAGCTCAAAAGAAAACTTAGAAGGAAAGCCCTGGAAAAAAAAAATCACTAAATGTTTCTCAAGTTTTCATTATCTCCTTTTAATTTTTAAAAGACCTGGAAGGAAATTTATTGGTTATCAGGCTTCTGCTTCTTATGATGCAAATAACAAAATCCATTCTGTATAAATCAGTTCCCGTGTTCCTGCTTATTAGTCACACCCCCCTGCCAATAACTCCTTGTGGTGATGGTTTGGTACCCCCCCAAGGAGTCACACCGTGTTATTTCAATTTATGTCTTTCTGTACTTGCTATTAACCATGTATTTTCATGCCTGCGTGATTTGTTCTTCTCAGTCTTTTATGGAGACTTCCATCCCCTGCTCATCTACCAGGTACTTTCAGAATGCAACCACACATTCTTTCTTCCTTTCATATATTAGGAAAATAAGTAGGATCCTCTTGACTGTTTCCATTTTTCTGATCAACCTAGCAGGGTTTGGTTTTTTTTTTCTGTGTGCCTGAATCTGTATAACTTGGCACGCAGGGTACAAGAACTGCCAACGGGTCCTCTCTAAGTGTATTAATATTTTCCTAATACAGATAATTTCTCTGAAAGTGTTTGTTTGTTGTTTGATTGTTTATTTGTTTTTAAAGAAAATGAAGAAAAAAGGCTATAATGTAATTAGTTTCGTCAAGGCTGCACTGTTCAACGTTAATAGGAAAACTGTGTCCCTATCTTGTTTTAAAATGGTCAGAGCATGCACAAACTAAGCTCAACAGCAATGACATTTTTAAGTACCAAAGTCCTTCATTTCAAAGATCTTCATTGTATTGTTTTTCGGTAGGGTGATCTTCATGTCAGCTAAGTTGGACATGATTTTAGTAGCTGTAGCTTATAGCATGCCTGAAATTGGTCACAGGTTTATTCTGAGAATGGTTAAAGTAACTTATTTGTTTGAAAATGCTGAAATTGTTGGCAGAGAAGTCATCAGAGCAGGGAAGCTGATGAGAGTGGCATCCTGATGTGACTTTTGTAGTACAAATTCTTGGTACTACAGAAGTTAGTGGTCTTCATTGAGGGAATGAATAATAATTAAAAAGAATAAGTAAAAGAAAAACTCTTTAGAAAATAACAAGCACCAGCTGATTTGTTCACTCCCGAATGTGTAGTTAACTTTCTCTTAAAAGCTGAGTTGCTTTGGAAACTTCCAGATTAGCCTTCTTTTTATTTATTCTTCATACTTTTTAAATGCAGCTTTTATCCACCTATAAATTGCCCAGTGGCCTCACAAGCAACTCCAGGGACACGGAGTTATTCTGTTTTCTGTACCAGATGTAGCGTGGTGTAGCAGAACATGCTGTCTCTGAAACAAAATTAAGTGAAACTGGTTACTCCCCCGTATGGGCATTTTCTTTTAGCCTGACTAATGCCTGGCCAGGTGGATGTCTGTGAGTAAATCAATGATTTCTGAAGTGGTACCTTGGGGCTCGGTGCCCTCAGCAGGGTACTGCAGTCTGTGTTACTTCCTCGCTGGAGGTCTTAGCAGAGAGCTGAACCTTGATGTAACTGAACGTGGCATTGCTGATGCTGGGGGATATTTTTGGCAGAAGATGTAGAAGAGAGATTAACAGAAAATGAAGAACTGTTCAAGTTCAACTGTCATGGAATGCAGGATCTAGGGAAACAGAGGAGTAATGAGGTGAAGGGCTAAGAGCAGGTAGTGACAATTAGATATGACAGACGTGAGGCACAGACAAATCATGTAGGGTATTCAAGGTTTAGACACAATAGATGAAAATGCAACAGAGGAGGAATTTAGCCCAAGGTTACAAAGATTGAGTAAACCAGCAGATGTTACAACAGAGAAGGTTCTCAGTGTGCATCAGAGGCAAAGCCAAGAGTTCAAGAGATGGATTTTGATTTTACAGGGAGGAGGTTTGCCTTAGTGAGAGCAGGTGAGTGACAGGGGCACCAATGCAGAGGAAGGCAACAGGGAGTAGTAGTTTCTGAGGAGTAACAGGAGTTCTATGGGAAGGAAATGGGCCTTGCCTTTTGTGCAGGCTGGGCGTTCTGTTTGAGCCCCTCCACGAGGCATGGGAGGCAAGAGAACACAGGGAAGGGGAAGAAGAGAATAGTTAGTGGTAAAAAAATGTGGAAGAGGGTTACATGAAGTAGCAAAATAGCTTAAAAAGGGAGTAGAATAAGGAGAAAAAACAACCACAGATTTCAATGGTAGCACAGAATTGTAGGAGAGCTATGGGAACACTCTGTGCCCTGCTGTATGGGAGGGAGAGGGAGCTGCATAAAGGGAAACAAGGGAAACTCATAGAATGAACATATATATACTTCCTTTTTTTTTTTTTTTTTTTTTTTTAACTCAAAGCACTGGATTGTGATGATTTAATTAAATGTTTCTCTCTAGATATCTTGCGTCTCAGTCTTCCCTATCTCTGAACCATTTTGTTAGCCAGTTATTAACTTGTGACTCTGTTAGATGCTGAAAAGTATTAATAAAAGAGAATCGAGGACGACTTATCTACCATGCTGGTGCCAATATTCAGTTTAAGGCTTGCTTGCTGACATTATAAATTGCAAGCTGGCCAAATGGCAGCTGTGCCTTCTCTTTTTGCTTCTTCCCTCCTCTCTCCCCTTTTTCTTAAGGTTAGCAACCACAGAGCAAACAGACACGGCAGAAGGATTTGATTACAGAGGCTGCAATGTTTTTTTGTACCACCTCATTAGCTTTCACTCCTGAGAAGGTCCAGGGGGTGCTGCAGAAATTCAATACCATGTAATAGTTCAGTACTGCTGTGGACCTGCTGCTAGTTGCTTTGTACCTGTAGGCATCTAACAGACATTAAGAGAACCAGTTAGGCTGTGCTTTATTTTTTACCTGGGGAAAGAGAGTGACTTTCTGAGTTAGTATTGATTTTTTTTTTTTTTTTTTTTTTTTTTTAAGCACATAGGTATCTAACTCCTGAAATTCTGTATTTGTGGGGGACAAGAAGTTTAAATTCCAACTACTTTGCACTTACTGCACTGCCATTGCCTCGTGCTTCAGATTGTGTGAAATGTAGTTGCTGAGGTACACATTTTTTTTAATGCTTAGTTGTTCCATATTTTCAGTGAAACTAAGAGAAAAAGAAGAGAAAATTAAATAGTTATCTTCAAAGTACACCTTGCACTGAGCCAGTATGTGACCTGCAACCCTCCCGGGGTGAGCTGCTGAATACAAATAACATCAGTTGCTTAGTATCTTGTTTCTTAAATTAGGGAAAAAAAGTACATAAGGAAATATATGCAAATATATATTATGTGAGTGTATGGTATGTGGATGAATGGTGGTAATATATGTGTAGTCATAGCAGTAGTTTTATGACCTGATATCATAGTGTTCATTATGCACAGCCCCAGCTGAAAAAGGGTTTGAGCATAGTGCCATTTGCATGCTTACATTTAGGCATATAATATTTGAAGAATTCAAGATGTAAGGAGCAAAATAAGCATTAGAATATGCATTATGCAAAATTGTTTTAAAGTATTTGTTGCAGCCCTCCATCTTTCTTAGCAGAGACATGCTACGGAGTGCAGGCTGGCTACATTCAGAGGCTGAAAGAACGTGAATGCTGAGAGAGAAAAAAGCTTTCTCTTTTATTTCCCAGCTATAATATAGCAATCAGTAAGGTAAGATAATTGTTCAAAATATGATTATGTTAAGTTCATTCAGATGAGTGCTTCATTCCAGAGATGCCTTTGAAGTGCCTGAATGTTTCTGGCTGGGGTTCTTGGTATTCTGTTCACTGTCACACCGAAGTAACTTAATCATAACGCTTGCATAAATCAACAGTCTTCATCACCTACAACAAGCATCTCTATTCCATTGAAAAATGAAATAGGTGAAAGTGCTAAAGGACATTTGGATTATTATCAGCACATCTGACAGTGCCAGTAGCACGAAGCTCAAGCTAGGATTTCTTGTATCACATCACAGGCTCACATAGACATCTGACTGTCATTACAATCAATTACTGTCATGGGGGATCGTTCTCAATCTGGTGCAGAAGCAGATACTTTGTTCATTACAAGATTCAGGTGCTTGAGTAATGTGCAAGTAATTGGTACTATATATTTATATATATTTATATATATATATAAAATTTTTCTTCTAGGTGTACAAACAATGAAGGGGAAATGTTTTCTAAGTTTTCAAACAAATAAGGCTTACTGTGAAAGGAAAAATGTCCTTTTATATAGCTGGTGGATAGAGACGTGTCACTGAAACAAAGATGAATCCTGCTCAGCTAAAGACTGGCAAGTTTCTAGGGTCTGTCTAGGTGACAAGAAGACAGAAAACAAATTTGTTAACAGTGGATATACTATGGAGAGATAAAAGGAGGAACAAGCTGCAAAAGATATTAAAGCAACAAGTTTAGGTTAATTCTACCAAGCATGATATTAGTATCTTACTTAGAAAGAGTTTTTGTTGTTTTAAGGGATGTTTGCACTAATTAAAACACATTAATATGCATGGAAAGTGAAGCTGTGTCCAGAATTTTAAAATGGCAAGACATATGAGCAATATAAAATGTGGCTCTTGGGTGCCAGAAACTGCAAGCAGGTGTTTAGAATTTCAGAGAGAAATGGAAAGGACAGGTTTCTCATCTCATCTGATTTCGGTACCTTTACTTAGTGGGAAAAGGCTCAAAGACATTAAACATAATTTCTTGGAAGAGCAGGTGGAAGGAGCTTTGCTGTTCCTGGCCAAACTTTGTGTTAATTATAAGAAAAAACTTTGGGGACTGAAAAACTATGAATGATTTAATGAAAAGGTTATGATGAAAGAAAAAAAAAAAGCCATTCAAGAAGGGTCTGCAAGCCTGACTGCTCAAATCACTGAACTATTCATTTTTGTTCTCTTTGCTTTTAATGATATATTAAAACATTCTATAGTGCTGTGGGACCCATATAACTTTTGTATGCTACCTCAGGGAAATGATTTATGGGAATATCTGAAATGAAAATTACTGTGTAAATCAATGACCTTCCTCTGCTTTGCCTTTATGTAAGAAATCACATAAATAGAATGTATGTTGAAATCTGGCGAAACCCAAGGACTAACTTGTAGATGAGTGGTTTGAAATTCAATCCAGAATTCTTCCTGTTCATCTCTTATAACAGGCTTTGAGGCCTGTATGCAACCTGGCTCATACTTCAGCTGGGATCTATGTCAATCTTTCCTTATTCCTTTTAGAAGCCATGTTTGGGCAGTGGGTAACTAGCCCTTTCTCATTACCAGCTCTTCCTATACTGCTGAGCTGTATCAGCTGCAAGCTAGATGAATTGAACTGTCTTGGAAGAATATACGTACTGCTGCTGTACAAATAAGTGATATAATTGTGGCCGTGGTTTCAGTGAGTCAAGATGAGATCTGGAAAAAGCAGTCATCAATGCTATTCTGCAGTGAAGTATGGGGAGGAATTAGTTGCGCTTTCCAATGCAACAGCCTTCATTCAGAGTAAGAAAATTTAGGAAACATAATGAATTTTTATTTAATGTGGAGACCAAGAAGAAAAGTGCAGCTTTCAGATGCTCAAAATTCCTCGTTATGAATCTTTCGTCATAATTGTTACCAGAAGTTATTCTGTTTAGAGGTCAGGCATTGTGCATTAAACAGGTATCTGAGATTTGAAAGTGGAAGTCAGTCACTAGATCATGTATATGGGCTTTGTCAATTGTATAAAATAGCAACTGTTCAGAGAATGCAACAGGAGTTCCTCCAGTAAACTGCACTGGAAGGAATGCTGGAACCACACTGAAAGAAATACTGATCAGGAAACCATTTCCTGTCCAAGAATCGCCAGTGTAATTATTCTTCCCTGGTGGGTTTGATTACATGTCAATGCACACACACAGAAAACAAAGTGCTTGGTTTAAAAATTTATTATGCAAATTAATGCTCTAATTTTGCGTTCATATATTTTCACATCCTGCTTCATGCTTTCTCTTTGGTTGAGGTAATTTTGTTACTTACATATCAAGCATATCTTAATGCTATGTAACACAGAACGAAGCACAAGAATGCTTTATTTTAGATCTCTGTAATACTAAAAATATGTAAATAACTCTTAGTGCAGGTTTCCTCTTTCTAGACATTGACGTTGCTGTCCAGACTGAAGAAATGCTCAGTTAGCTTAATGACAGACTATTATTCAAAACTATAATGAAAAGAAGAAACAGAAGCTTTATTCTGACCTTACAGCAGTTATATATAAAAAATAAATAAATGTAGATGTGGAGAAATACTAGGGTTATCTGTAAATGCAGGCAAAGCTCAAAAAAAAGAAAATTTTTACATTAATTCCAATGAGAAATGGCATTAAAAGAATATTTTTAGTTGGTAAGAGGTAGATATTTGTATCGGTTAACGTGTGAAATTTAATTTGCTGACGTTTTTAAAGAGATTGGTAGGTAACATCAGACACTGAATTTTTATCCTCCTACAGTTAGTATTTTATTTGAGACTCAGTAAAATTTTTCATAAACAGTATTTTCTGTGTTATTGTTGTAATGACATGTTCAGACGTGTGGTATTCCGTATTTATGAAACAACTAAATATTCTGTCATTCCCTATTAAAAACACAGCACCAGTTCACAGAGGATTTTGAAAAGCAGTCAAGCACTAAAATCCAGAAACAATCTTTGTGCATCTTGTTCTTTTTAAAACTCTCACTTTCCACAGGATGAAGAGAGAAATCATGTAGACTGGCTGCAGCTCTACCACTGTCCTCTCCAGCTGGTTAACACATAAGGATTTTAATCATAGGCCGCAGGGCAGAATCACGGTGAGCTGATTTTTGATCAGACAGAAATTCCAAAGTATGTGCAGAGGCAAGAATAGTGTGTGCTAATTAAGATTCTGTAGGAAATGCTGATGTCTGTAACAGTAACAGAAAAACATTTATTTCTTGAGAATTACCAAAATATATATACTTTTTTTTTTTTTAATCTGAAAAGTTAAGCTTGATAGAAATTCATAAATTCCTTGTTGCAATGTTTTAAAATTATAATTCCAGAAAGACAGCAAAACCAAATCAAAGTTTATTTCAGATTTCTGCCAGAACCAGAGGAAATGTAGCTATTGAAGTCTTAGTCCATGGAACCTGGGAAAGTGATGAATAAATCCATAGACACTGATTGCCTCCCTTGGTGCTGACTGGCCAGCATACCTAAAGAGAGACAACATAATGATTTTTCTTGATAGCTTTTCTCCAGTTTTCTAATCAACTGACCAAGGAAAATGTCTACCCAGAGGAGTGCTGGGCTTCTTAAAGAAGAGTAAAAGAAAAAAGTATACATTTTCGTGTTCTACAGTTTTGTATTATTGCCCACCTATGTGCTAGCTAGAGTTTCACACTGCCAAATCTGACTGCAGAATCAAAGTAATAATTGTTTAACTTTCTTCACGGGAAAAGCATTGAACAAGAGAGAGTCTTCTTCATTATGCTATCCCTTAAATTTAAAAGTTTCAGGATTTCCAGAGAACTCGCTGCAGTTTTTTAAGCTAAAATTTTCCTTATTTAAGTTATAGTGTCTCTCACCTGCAGACCTCAACATTGTTTTGACAGAGCCTAACAGTGTTGCCATGGCATGTTCTTGTGGGAAGCAGTGGGCACCATTGCAAGGGTCACATTTCCCTCCCTCTTGCTTTTTCCACCCCCTAATTTATACTGTGGGAACCAATGAGGAGCTGAACAGCAAACAAGAATAAAACACTGTGTCTGATGGAAGTGATATTTGAATGGGTATGGTAGAGAGTATATGGACGTCCAAAATTGGGGCTGGGAGACTCAGCTGCTTCTCTTCCCAAAAGACAGTGGGGACAGTTTTCCCTTTTATTTTCCTCTTCCTTTGTGGGCATTTTTTTACCCCCCCAAAAAAAAAACAAATTTTCACCTTTTTAATGTATGTGTAATCAAGTCATGAACCCGTCCAATAAATCTTTGTGCACAGAACATGCCTGAGAAATAAACTGAACACTATGCAATCGCTCTAAAAAAAATGTCTTGATATCCCACCCATGACTATTCAGTATGCCTGTGATATTACAGTACTTCCATTGGCAAGTGTCAGCTTGATGTTGAACTAAACCGTGTGTTCACCTGTATTCTGAGGGTAGCTTTTCGCCTGTGTGATTTATATTACACAGATCTGAGAGCTCAGCTATGATCTTTGACTTGCAATGTAGCTACCATGAGTAGCAGCTAGAAACAGCATGAAAAGTACCTATACAACATGAAAATATGATTGCTTACCATCTCATCTAGAGCTGCAGATTTGAGGGTAACTAAGTATGTGTTTCACTAAGTCTTCAATGCTACCTTCTCTCTGAACCTAATTGAGAGTCAAAGTAATGTTTTAAATACAAATGTGCCTGAGGAACAACATTAAATAGAAAACACATACTTCTTTTATCAAAGGACATAAGATTAAATGAAGTACATAAACCTAAGTATTATTTATTATACTTTTTTTCCTTTAGTTAAGGGAAACTGTAATGTATCCTATCAAGGACAATTTTTGTTTCAGGAAAATACATCCAACGTGAAAACAGAGGCCATAGGTGGAGAGAATCAGAAAGGAAGAAACATCATCACAGGAATGCCAAGGTGGTTGTTTTCACCAAGGAGATTCGCTTGAGCCACGTTGAAAGCAGTCTGGCAGACACTGATGTGTGATGTTACCAACAGCGTTTGGTGAGTAAAAATGTAAACACAGATTTTACTTTACCCTGTTCAGCAGTTTCTGGCACTTTGTAATGGCTGTCCAAGGCTTTGGGGAGGGCACATATAGAAGCTGACCTTTAAGTGAGCTCTTACAGCTCCCTATAGACAGTTCAAAAGTCCAAGAATTTTTGAATAATCCTTGTCAGTGCCACTGGGATACACAGCGTCACGAGATTTCCTTTACCAACAGCTATATTAGGTCTAAATTAGATGTGAATCACCTTTCTTGGCTGCATTAATTTGCATTATTTTTTGACAGAAGGAGCTACTGATATGTCAGCACAAAAGAAATTGTCTTACTTGGGCATAGGGATGTTAGGATGAAGGAAGCGATAGGACCCCAGGGAGCAGCAGCACAATGCTGTGTCAGGGGAGGGTCAGGTGGGGTGTGAGGAAAAGGTTCTTCAGCAGAGGGCTGTGGGCATGGATCAGGCTCCCCAGGGCGATGGGCATGACTCCAAGCTGCTGGAGTTCAAGCAGCATTTGGACAGTGCTCTCCAACCATATGGAATTTTTGCTGCGCCCTCATGAAAAGTCACTGAACAGTACATGACAGCAGAATCCGAGGAAAACAAGCTTGTCAGTACAGGCAAACATCTTCAGCGTGAATGTGACATGCTGAATCTTTCACAGTGTTTCCTCATAGTACACGAGCCTGGGAAACTCGTGTCTGCTGTAGTGACACAGGCTTTAATGTCTCAAGGTAGGAAAGGAAACAAGGGATGCAGCTGTCCATGCCATACAGGGAGATTTTGAATGATCAGCTACCATGTCACGTGTCATTTTGCTGATTTTGAACACTTCAAAGCTTTAAGGTGCCTGCTGAGGGTCTTTGCTATGCTCCTACAGAGGGGAAACTGCTAATCTGAGCAGGACATACTGGTTAATTTTGTAGACTACACTGAAGAGTAGTTTATGTCTCTGCAGAATAAAATCCCAATTTAAGTCTAACTCTCTGGTTGTTAGTTTAGAAGCATGGAGTCACATTTAATTGGCTTGCATTGATTGTTTGAAGGTGCTTATTTGTTTAATACAGTGTTTTGACAAAGCAGTAGATTTCTGCTTCCTTCCAATAAATGGAAAGAGAGGTAATTACTAACAGAACTCAATCCAACTTTTCCACTTCCCAATATGTGGATGTACAAAATAAATGCATTTATATACTCTGAAATTTTCTGGGTTTTAAGTTATAAACAAAAAGGAAGCTAAATAATGAGCACACGACAGAAAAGTGTTACTTGTAAGAACATTTTTTAAATCATACAACCACTGAAATAATTACTACTCAGTCATACAACCACTGAAATAATTACCACTTGGACTTCAGTCTTGAGAACCATTTCAGAAGAGGAAAAAGAAAAATTAACTGATCTGAACATTGCCACTCATTCATCTTTGGAACAACTGCTATACTCTAGAGCTTGGCTGTTAAAAAACAAAACAGGTCTGCTAACTGCTTCCAGGGAGAGGAACCACTGCTTCGAAGTCCTGAGCTCAAACTTAGCAAGCACTTGTTCATATAATACCTTCACTGTAATGTCATATCCCAAGTTTTAAACTTAAGACTTGTATGAGGGAAAATAGACTTCCTGTTACTTCCACGGTGAGTTAATGGTTTTGATTAATGGTTAATGATTTTCAGAGTTCCCAACATGGTAAGTTCTACCTCTGTGCCATCTTCCAGTAGTAGTACTGACTTGATTAACGTTGTTTGTTCTATCTGTATGCCAGCTTTGCCTGCTGGCTCTACATAAATTGCACACTGACACCTTAAAATGCACCTCTCTTTCTCTGTTTCTTCTTCACACTTTTAATTGACATCTCTATTGAACTATTGATAACAATATCCACTAGGCTATTATGTGGACTGCACTAAATTTTCACTCTTTACTTCATGAAACTTGCAGTTCTATGTGTCAAATACTGGGTTGGACCTTTGCTGAAAAAGACTTTTCATGCTAAAAAATATGGAGTTCTTAGAGGTATTATTATTGTGGTTTTGTTCTTTGAAATAAAGGAACAGTGTTTTTCCATATTCTCACTGGCATCTACATAGTATCTGTAGATGAATGTGATTCTGCACGATAGCATCTGCCGTGCCACAGTGATGTAGAATACTTGGCAAAAGTTAAATGATATTTTAGGGTTTTACAAACATGCAGTAATCTAAATAAAATGGACAAATCTTGGCTAGAATATAGTCGAAGTAAATTGGGTTGTAAGTAATAATGTGTAGTCTCTGTTCTGATACGTAATCTAGAGTTCTGCCACCCAGAATGGAAAAGTGTACTTAAGCTGTTGTTAGTCATGCAGGTAAGTGAGAAGAAATAAACAGAATTTAAGTCTATAGGCAGTAGCTGGGGGGAAGGAGTATTGTGCGTACAATTTTACAGAAGCTTCCCCCTATAAGGGCACAAATTTTGAGTGTATTGACTAAAGCACAGCTTACGTGGTGCTTCCTGTGGTAACTTATTCCACTGATTACTTGTCCTCACTGTTAGGAAGCCGCACATTATTTCCAGTTTCCATTTGTCTGTCTTTCAGCTCTTGACTGCTGCTTTGTATTATGTCTTTCTCTGTTATATTTAACATCCCCTTTGTATCCAGCAAAAGTAACTGCATGAAAGTGTTTATATACCATAATCAAGTTACCTTTTGATCTCTATTTGGGTAGAGTATGACTCACTAAAGATCTTTAATTATTTTTAGTTGTTTTTGCAGCGTATTTTCCTACTTTATAACTCCCACTTCCACATATATTAATTCAAACAAATGAATAGGAAAATAGGTCACGTACTCATGGAATTGCTCATCTCCAAAGATAACCATTGACCTCTCTAGTCAACTTGGCCAGAAGTTCAAGGAGCTTTAGAACAAAGATAATTGGGCTGGACTGCAGAATGTATCTGACTTATTTATATATACTTCAATCTGTAGTCTTGACCGTATATATTGCCCTTTTTGGCTGCTCTTGTTTGTTGAGTGCTTGTTCACCCTGCTCTTTCGACTGAAAATGACCAGAAAAAAAAAGACATTAAATACTTTAAATGCAGCGGCGCACAAAAGAGCCTTCACAACACATTTAGCGCAGTCCTAACCCTGTCCTTTGTTTTTCAGTTAGGTGCCCAACAATTTCTTGTTCCTCTTGATACCCTTTGCTAGTTGCACTTCACTTAATCCCTTTGGCTATTCTGATTTTGGGCCCCCTGCCTGATCTATACTTTTGAAATCATCTTCAGCAATCTGATTTCCTTTGCTTTTCCAGTACAGTCCATTTCTGTACTAGAGAGTAACAAAATTAAACCCAGCTGATTTTTTTTATTACTCTGCCTTTCCTCCCCTCATAGTTGCACAGCTTACACTTTTATCCTAAATACTTCATCTCTGAAGAGTTGCCAGATTTTTTCAGCTTCTTTTTTTTCCTTCTTTCAAATCAGTGTCCCAGGAGAGTCCACCTACATGACCTCTGATTTATGAAGTCTGCTTTTTTGAAGCCTGCTATTTTTACTGCACCAGCTTTCCAAGCCATGGCTTCCCTGCAGCTGTATTTTCTCCAAACAAGTCAAAAGTTTCAGACATTTTTGTTATTGCTAAATTACTTGCAGATGCTGTAAAGGAGCAATCACAATCACGTACATGTGATCAACACGAAGGGAACAATGTCTGCAAAAAGGTGGTAGCTTCTTCATCTAATTATTTTGTGTTATTTGTTACTTAATCCCACGAGGAAATAAACAGGAGGAGAAACCTGACCTCAAAGGCAAAACTGCATGTCGTTGCAGCATAGTTGTGACATGAAAAATATGCATGCGGTCACATGGCTAAAACCATATGAACTGAGCTAAATGGGAATCTTATGCCAAAATAAACACAGAATTCACTTAAAGTAAAGCAACAAAAAAAATCGTTTAAAAGAAATTAACAAGTAGTGTGTCCTGTCTAATGACTTTTCAGGATAGATGCCTGAAGAAAATGTCTTTAAACTTATAAGTTCTTATAGTAGGAATTATTCCTAATATCCTTTGATTATGAGATGTCCTAGCACAGATATCATCTGTAGCACTTTAACAATGAAAAGATTTCTAAAGGAATAGAGCAGGAATTTCATGCCAAAGCTTTCACCTTTCTTTCACGTAAGCAGATACTGAACACTTGAGAATAACTCTTTCCTGTTCACTGTCTCATATACACACACATAAACACACAAAATCCCAACACTATTTCCCAGAATTTGCCACAAAGAACCTTCATAAGTGTACTACTTCTTTGAAAATCTAGTCCTTATGTTGTTGATAATAATCTTGATTCTATAGTACTTCATCATTATCTGAGGTTCATTTTTACAAAAATAATCTGATTTCCCAATCCAAATGTATTTTCCTTCAAGATGTTTTGGTAACAGGATAGCATGAAGGATGCTCTGAAAGTAATGCCTCCTGTTGGCCCACAAAGTCATGGGTGGATGTTGGTGGTATAGCTGTAGAGTTTGAATCTTCCTGCCAATATCCTGTTACATTTTAGTACTGTGTGACAGATGCAGTCTGGAAAAAGGGCATCTGACGTGGGTGTCCGCATGAGGCAAAATTGTGTCACTGAATTCCTCCATGTGGAAAAAACGGCACCCATTGACATTCACTGATACTTGTTTAATGCTTTTGGAGACCAAGCATTGGATGTGAGCACACTGAGGCAGTGAATGGTACATTTCAGCATTGGTGACAGCAACAGTGGGTCACTTCCACTGCTGCAAATATTTACAAGCATGACGTGCACGCTCTTGTTCATTGCTGGTTAAAATGCATAGCTAATGGTGGTGACTGTGTTGTGAAATAGTGTTTTGTAGCTGGGAATTTTTGCTTTCTCAAGTAGCGTTACTGTGCTCTTTCTATCTGTTGTAGTTTCCAGGGAAATAAGTAAAGCCATTACTTTCAAAGTGACCAATGTGTTTGCAAAGATATATAGAGAGGAGAGAGGGAACTATTCCCCAAATTAAAGACAGAAAGAAATGACAAGTGTGAGCCAGATAATAACACGGTGACTGAATGGTATTGTGTAGCAGCGCGTTTCTAGCACAAAACACAGTGTCTTTGGCCATTTCCTTACAAATTAATAAGCTTCAGGTGACTGCAGAACGAATTAGCTTAGGCCACATCCCCTGCTTCAGGACAGAGGCGTTATTATTATCAGCAAAGATAAAGCTACAACAATTTGTAGTTTTCAAAACATTTTCAAATGTTGCCTTCATTCCTAGAATTAGATAATGGGTTAGATTACCAGTGCAGTGCTTGCAGATATCTGTGAAAAGGAGTGTTTCATCTGTGATAGAAAATGGAGTTATTAATTCCCACTGGTCAGTTGCTCAAGGTGGGGAGAGCAAATTCATTGATGCACCATCGAAATGTTCACTGCCTTCCAATATTTTATGTTGCCTGATCTATGCAAGAACTTTTGCAGTTCACTAGGTCACTACAAAAAGGGGACTAAGGAGTTAAGCTGAGGTAAAACATAGGTAAAATAATAGTGAGCTTCTTTTCATAACTTGAAAATACTATTAGGTTTTTCATATTCTTCTAAAATTTACTTCACAGTTTCATCATTTCTTTCTTGTTTTCCATCCCCTTACATTTCAGAAAGAGGTACAGTGGAAAGATTTTATGATAAAGGTCAGCTAGAAATAAATTAATCATCACACAGAACAACCACTTAAAACACTTCCCTGCTATCCATCTCCTGGCAGGTGAAAAAGTGTTATTTTCTCCTAGTGGTTTTCTACATGGTACAGAATTATGAATGTTCTTCAGGAAGGAGCGTTTGTAACTGGAGGACAGTATGAAGCATGATCTGCAGCCTGCTTACCCTCGGAAGAGAAAGATCTTCATAATCCAAAGCTATTCCAGAACTACCTACTTCCTGACAAAGCACTAGCCCGAAGAGCTAAATGACCAGGACGTGACATGAGGAATTGCTCGCTGTGGCCACAGACAGCCCCTCAAACGATGTCTGGACTCCACAGGAGGGGACAATCAGAGATTCTGGTCTCACCATGCCAGAGTGTGTCCCAGGTACCTTTACAATTACTTCCTAAGGTAACTCCTCCCTTTTACCTGCCTTATGGACATCAGTCTCAATAGGTTTTCTATGCCTCTGGCACTGTAGGATTCACAAGTCTGTGATGTTTGAGTTTCACTGTGTTGCACATGGGGGCAATACTCTAAAGCAAGTGGCTGGAGGAAGGGATAAAAACGCATGTGCTTTTTCTTCAGTGGTTTCATGAAGAAATGCATTATTCCTGTAAGGAAAAACGATAGGAGAGATTCATGGTAATAAGTATTTAAGTACTGCTTATGCCAGACCTGACTCAGAAGAGTCCATAAGGCACAACCTTCTCCTCATCATTTCTGTTAGCACAAATATTATAAGTGTTGAGGCCATGAGAAGACACACCAAATCCTCAAGTCAAAACAGGGACATGGACAGTACTCATACTGAATGCCTTCTGCTCAGGACTTTGAACTGATACTCAACATTATTTGGATTTGATTATATACACTAAAACCATTTTAGCATGCAGTTATTGATTCATCTTTTATAATAATAAGAAAAGAGTAAGTCTGTATATGTTAATAAATACATATCTGGAGGAAGCCATCTCTGCTAGCAAGGCATTGAAATGATGCCTGAGTAAAGCAGACATAATTCAGAAAGTTAATAATTATTTCTTCTTAGAATTGAGTCCATGAGTTTCTGATTATTTGTTTAACATTTGGGACAGTCACAAAGTCATTAAAGAATGATAACTGTTAATTTGTGTTTCCTCAGAAGTCTGAAGATAAAAGATTAATCAAATGTAGGTAGTAAAAAAAAAAATAATAATAATTTACGAATCCTTTGAGATCCAAACCTGTAGAAAATTACCACATCTTTAAAGACCTCTATAAAGTTTGAAGCTAAAAAGGGTGTTAGGTTACTGAAATCACATGCAGCATTTTACTCACACAGAAGCTATTATTTCTTCCGGGTTACTGCAGGTGTGGATTGTAATCTTTAAGTCAAAGCATGCGAAAGTTTTCTTTCACTCTGCTTCAACAGGATCCAGAAACCAGGCATTCATCCGCCCGAGTCTCTGAAGACTTAATTTCAGAGCAGGCCTATGCACCAAAATAGTGTCATCATCAGCATGATGATGGCTCCTGCTGCTTTCTTTAACATAAGCATGTGTCAGCACTGACCAGTACCTATAGTACAGACCAACATTTAAAGCTTTTAAGCAGCATGCAGAAGATTAGGTTCAATTCTCTCATATCATAGAGGAGCTTACCAGAAATCAAGGGGAAGAGAATGTACTATTTCTCTTATTGGAGCTACATTTTGGAACCAAAAATAATCCCAAACCAAGCCAGAAATTGAGAGCATGAGTTGCAATGCACCACTACAATGCTGGTGATTGTCTAGGGTTGTCCAGGTTTTTTGTCTCGTTATCTCTGCCATGAAGATTTTTTTTCTAGAATTAACATGGAAATTAGCCTCAGATTAAAATGAAAAAGAAAAAAAGAAAAAAGCAAGTCTCAATGTAATATTTAAAGTTATCATACTATTCTTTAAGATTACAATTTACATACCTAATGGTGTTAGAACATTTAAGATAATTAGAAAAAAATATCACAAAGGGGAAAAACAATATATAGTGTTAAACATCCAAATAGTTGAAGAAAATGCTACATATTTTTGCATTAATTGATGATTTTGTAAAACTATCAGTCTTGCAAGCCTAGCAGTTTCAGTTCTATATAAATATAAAATCTGAAAATAAATAAGAAAGAATTAGAGGTTATAACTTCTTGTGGTTTAACTCTTCATTCTGCATGGCTGCTTTGAAACTGTTTTCTCCACTTGTATCATGCACTGTGCTTTTGAACTGTATGATTAAATTGAAATCAATACCTCAAGTTGGCTCAAGCTGCTCATAGAAACATTGATTTTTTTTTCATGAACAATTCAGTTGGAGGAATGGAAGGAAAGCTCACCTAAATAAAAAAAAAAATCTCTGCTAATGTCAACAGTGTCAACTCCTTCACCACAGGCTATCCGTGTAACAGCTGTTTCAAAAACCAACATCTCCTCTAGCTCTAACAAGCAATTTTTATTTTATGCTTCTCAAAGATAGTGGTAGTAGATAGAGTTAAATGTTGTACTTCCTGAGCTGAATCAATCAATTGTGTGTAAATGCATAAGTACAAATCTAAATACAACTCCGAACAATGAATTTAGAATCCTAGTGTCCTGAATATTTACTAACAGTAGCAAAATTATATTTTATTGGTCGCCTGCAACTATATGGTAATGACCTTGGAACTTTACAGCTCTCTTCTGCCCTTTCTGTTCTGTTTTCTGAAGGCTGTTACGGAAATACAAAATCAGAATTGTAAATTAAGCTGTTACATAAAAGCTGCTGGATTAGAACCATACCTACTTTACAGAAGGCCTGTTTCATTTTAAAGAATTTTGTTTTCTTCACAATAATGCAGTAGCAATCTGTGCGTATGGATATTCTGACAGATAATTTCTCTTTTCAGTGGCTCACTCTTTAACGCAGGCTCCACAAACTTCCATGGGTGCGTAATCTTGACTCTCTCTGTTTGCATAGGGTCATATGGAGTTCACTCAGATGGCATTTTCAAAAGTTCGTAGAAACCTGTTTGGATTTTCCCTGTTCCTTAGAAGAAATATGCGCAATCATAAATTCAGCGGTCGGTGGAGATTGACTTTAGCTGAATCTTAATCAATCGAAAGTTGAACAGGTTCTTTCACGGTGGTCCTCAAAGGCAATGCCTTTTTTATCCTTGCCTTGAAGCATGGACCCAAATTTTCCCTGCATGAACTCTACATTGCTAGGATTGAACATCCTGGTGTCACATAAATATTTCTCTCCAACTTTGGAATTGGCTTTGACAGTTCTGTAACACAAAGGTTCTCATAGTTGAGCTACTGAAGCCTTTGCTTTGCCTTCTCAATGCGTGTTTTTAGAGTTCATTCTCTCAAAGCATGATTTAACTGATACCATCTCACTTTGAAACATGTAATTACATCACTAGCGAATGCTTTATGAATCTTACATCTTCCAGTATTGTTTATTCAGCTATTTGCATTTGAGAAGTTTGCCTTCAGCTAAAGCCTGAAGGATTGTGCCACAGCTGGGAAGTGGTCTCAATAGCACCAGGCAGAGGCAAAGAGCAGTTGGCAAGGACAGGGACCAAAAGGCTCTGGAAACAATGTTTTAGGAAAGCAAGAGGTGCAAGAAGAATCCTGTCTGTTGGGAGGATAGGTTAACTGAGTACTGATGTTCTTATCTAAGTAGCTTCTTCCCCTTTGTTATCGTGGACTAAACTCGCTCTTTGCTGACTTTCTCCTGTGGCACTACAGCCAAATTTTGTACAATCACTTTAGCTTAAAATATATGTAGCAGAACTGGTATCTACCGTTTTCTGATCTGAGACACTTGTTGGACATATATGTATGTGCTGGAGAAAAAAAGATAATCCATGTTATCCTGTAATAAATCCCTCCAGGGGAGAACATCTAGTTCAGGTCAGTTCTCCAGCAGAGAAAGGTCTCTTCCTTTCCTCCAGAAGCAAATGCCAGTAATCCCAGCTCAGCTGCAGCTGTGCTGATAAGAGGTCTGGAGAGAGAAATGAGAAATCAGAAGATACTGCTGTAGAGGTCCTTGTATGCTTAGCCTGGCCTGTTAGGCCCAGTGCCCCAAGCTCTTCAGGTTTTAGAAGGTAAATCCTATTAAATCTCTGAAGTTGTGCAATGGGGAACAGTAATCTTTATGAAAATTTAACATAGTCCTATAATGCTGAGTGAATCACAAGCGCCTGAGATGGATAAAAGCACTGAGTACAGCTTATGGTTTGGGAGGGACTGCTGTAGATGAGGTCCTTTCTTTCTCTGCTTATGCTACTTGCATATTCTTGCACTTTTCTCAGGGAGTGCTTTAGATGACTTTTCTCCAAATTTGGGGAAGTGTTAAATGAAGAGTATATCCTCCAGAGATAACAATTGCCGTGTAAAATATAAACATCTTATTCTCAATCATGTCTGAGAAGCACGCTAATGGGAGCTTTAAAAGCAGTGTAATTTAATCATAATTTAGCCAATTAAGTTCATTTGCACAATTAAATGATTGGGATTGTAGGATTGACATGCGTAATGAATTTACATTTTAAATGATTTGTTCTGAAGTTTTGTCTGTATGTTAATTATTCACTTTGCTATAATACAAAACCTAAATGCTGTCCATCATATAATTGAAAAAGCAGAAGTTTTTCTTTCTTTCTATACGTGAACTATATATTCTCTGTGACTAGATGTTCCCATTGCTTTCAGTTATCATTCTGCACTTC
Source organism: Callipepla californica brunnescens (assembly GCA_023055505.1). Taxonomy (NCBI): domain Eukaryota; kingdom Metazoa; phylum Chordata; class Aves; order Galliformes; family Odontophoridae; genus Callipepla; species Callipepla californica. The sequence goes on from JALIRH010000040.1 coordinate 2,877,263, forward strand.
TGGTATTTCACTGGGGAAGTATAGCAGTTGACAACAGCTGACACTATTTTAATCTGATCATTTTAATAATGAGCAGCTCCTAGGGTTATAAAATCACCATTGACATAGTTATTGTCTTGTCAGTCCTTCATTTGATACGCAATAAAACATCTCTTAATTAAACCAAGGAGTATTTACCCATTAGAAAAGAGTAAAAATAGCTCTTAAGTAGGCCTGTACTACTTAGTACTTGGAGCAGTACAGCAGCAGGTAGGGTTTATATGCATTTACCTTCTCCTCATGGATTAAAACATCACGATACTCTTGCTTCCACCTGTATTGGTGAATCTGCTTGAAGTTTATCAGCTGAAATACTAAGTATGCCCCCAATCAGAGTTTGAGGCAAAATACTTGTTAACCTCTAAGGGTGAAGCTGCACCCTGTGGATGAGTACACCTTCTCCAAGCTGAAAATAGATTCTATTTTATTTCCACAGTAGCAACGATTTACAGGTTGGTATTCTTTTTAATGGTGACATACACAGGTATGATTTGTTTACTTGTATGAGAGTCCTTCTGTACAGTCCTTCTGTACAGTATGAATCTATGAATCTATCCAGTGTGAACTATAGAAAAATGGCTACAAAGTGCTAAAAATCTTTTAGCGATGTCTGTCTGATCGTGCTTCATTGTTATGATTATTTTATTCTAGTCCCTGCAAAATTAATTTGATTTCTGCCACTTTACAATAGAAACAAGAGGTGAACCTTCTCAGTAAAATAATAGCAATTTGGATTGAGGTTATGAATATCTTCTGGTAGTTTGTGGCACAATGTTAGTTCAGTGTTTGTGTCTTTTTCCCTCATGCTTCTGAGAAATAGGAGAGTTTTAAAGCTCTGAAGTTTTAGGCAGACACCATATAGCTGTCAAGACAGAAAGTCAAACTGCTAGCAAGTGTAAGTAGAAAATGTTAAATAGTACCTTTCGTAGTGGTTTCAGTTTAAGCTGAGGTAAAGGAAACATCATAACCCATACTGTGGCTTTCTATGATGTTTTTGGAGTTTCATTATAGAATTAAGTAGAAATATATGCAAATGATGACCATCTGACTGAAGCCAAATGTCTTCTTTAGCAGTACTATGTTATTCTAATGTGTTATTTCCCTGCTCTGAAAGGAATCAACAAGTTAAGATTATTGTTTTCTTGAAAACAGAACTCTAAAACACCAATATTTATAGCTTTTTATGGTTTAGTGTATGGGAACTGTTGAATCATGGCCTGAACTACTGATTGATCATCTGAGGTGAGCACTGAGTCAGCTGCAGAAGCACGGGTGAAGGCAATTCACCTGTGTGACCAGAAGGGGTGGAGTCTGGCTCCACCTCTCCCAGACCCCATTTAAGGGCTGACCGCAACTGGGGAAGGTTCTCTTCTGGGAGATCCCTCCCCTGTGGAGTTCCAGGCAAGCCTTGACTGTCAGTGACGGGTGAGCCTTTCCTAATTTACTGGTTGTCTTTATACAATCTGGTTAAGCCATACAGAAATATACTGTCCACCTTCATTATTCTGTGTGGGTGTATGGGTACTATTCTTTCAGGGTATTTGCCCTATATTTAGGCAGGTGGAAAGTTCATACTGCCTTTCTAATGCACAAAAAGAAGTGTACAAGTTTAAAAGTAAGGTAAGCCTAAACTATTTTTTGAAAGCCAATAACATCCTACTTAATGCTCTAATAATGAGCTTCCTTCTCTTAATTCTTTTGGTCCGTATTTTAAAGCATGCTTGTTTTTGTCTAACTGTAGCTCCTTGGTTTGAATATAATGACACTGAGAGAATAGGTGTCTCTTTTATGGTTTCCTCATAATGACCAGAAAGTGCTGCTGCTTTATGTATTCTTATTAAGAATGTAGGTGAAATTTAGAAGAGGGAAGATCTCAGTGGATTTTCCATAGAGGATGCATTAGCAGCAAAAGTGACTTTAATGAGTATCCTTGCTAAAGGTCTTTGAAAAAAGAAAGGCATGAGCTGACGGTGGCAATTCCCACTGGGAGCAGAGCTTCAGAAAACATATTTGGGTGGTATGTCTTGCATTTTGTGATTGCTTTTTTTTTTTTTTTTCCTCCATGTTTACTTTGAGCTAGAGAATCTTGAGGATCTTGTAGTGGATCAGACTGCTTTTTGAAGTAACAGTTCTCATTTCATTGTGTTATCATGTGAAAATATCGTATTCCCAAAACACACACATTCTAATCTCAAATGGAGGTGACTAAATGAGAAGGCCAAAGAGGAAGTTGTAGTAAGGGACACTTTGTCTGGAAGTTTTCTCTAGAACACTAGTTCAATCTCATCCAGCAGTAAAGAGGTAGAGCTTGTATTTATTTATTTGGTTTCCCGATTATGTTCATTGAAAGTGTATTTGTTATTTTTTGTGCTCAGATTCCTCCTCTAATTTCCACACCTTGGAAGCCAATTTTGGCTAGCTCAGGGATTAGCCCTAGGCTGTTTAATTGTTAACCTTTGAAAGGTTGTGTTAGGCAACGGTGGCTTTATATGAAAAGCTTCAAAATTAGTTTTCACCTTTTTAAAAGAGATCTTCTATAATTCCCTAACCCATTTTTATTCAGACGCTGCCTAATGGTAGCATTGGCACAGCGGATGTCAACAGGTTTACTGGGGGCTTCCATAGGAAGGAAACATTTGGTTTACCTCCTATATTTTGTCTTCTTTTAGGTTAGAGACAAAATGAGCGACAGTTTGTAATATCTATTTTGCAGACAACTTTGCCATAGCAACGACGCAGACTTTGCTCTTGCCTATAGTGTAGGTTTTTCCCAGTCTCCAAATATGCCATTTCATGCTTGTGTTTGCTTCCTTAGTCAGAGATGCTTTCTTCCCAAGGACCTGATGTGGCTCCTGGCATGTTACCAGTGCTCCCTGACCTGGGCCATCCTCACAGGCAGTTGAAACTACAGAGCCATTTTGAAATGAAATAATAATACGTATTAGGAATCTCTTTGAGGGCAGACAAAACTTAGCTCCCCCCCTTGAGTTCATCTCAGTGTACTGACTCTTTCTGAACTACGTCTTGCTGCACTGGTAAACGTTAGCCTTCACATGATCAAAAAAGACTTTAAACTCCGCGTGAGTGTATACGTGGTTGAGTTAGGTGATACCTGCTGCATCTACTGGAAACTGTAAAGCCAAGGGGCAGAGAGGAACGTTCAAAGTACTGAAATAAGGAGAGAATCTGAAAAAAAGCTTACTTCCACATAGCACATTTTTCTGAACACCTCTCTTTGTTCTCTCAGATTAATTCTTCTAGCGATGGGAGTGAAAAGCGGTTAATGTGTAAAAATGGTGACGTGCTGTTATTGGGAATAAATTACGTTGTGCGTTTTTTTGCATTTCAGAGAGGGGCTGGATGGGTAGAAAGGGCTGTGTTTATATATTTCACTTCCCCTTACTCGAGAAACCACCAGCTTTTATCTAAACTGTACCAAATATTTAGTCTCAAACAGAGTTGCCTCAATAAAATCGTGCTTTCCAGGCCTTTTGCAGAATTGTGGCTTTACAAAAAGAAAAAAAAAAACGACGGCAACAAAAACCTGGACTATTGATGACAATTCCCTGGATCTGGCTGTGTTCTGTACAGCAGCAGCTCTCCCCAGGGTGGACCTGTGTCCATGTACACAGCCCAGCCTTCGCCTGAACCGGACAGAGCAGCCCTGGTGTGTGAGGCAGAGCTGAGGAGCCGGCGTGCTCCCCTGAAACTTTCTTCCCAATCTCTGCTGTGGGGTGTGTTCCTGTGCCAAGGAGGGGGAGAGAGAGACCCAGTGCAGAGAAGAGCAGGCGAGGAAGCCAAGGGAGAGAAGGGAGCTTGCTTTCATGCACTGCTGAAGGCTGTCAGAGGCAGAGCGTACCAGCAGCTCACTGGCTGGGCTGCGATTTTAAGGGACAACGTTTATTGACTTTATTCACTAAACTGCTGACGGACAGATATGACATCTGACAGCTGTTTCTATATATTCTTGCTTATTGGAACAAAGGGTAAGTACATCTGGCTCTTTTTCTTTGGGCATTGAAAAGCGTAGAGATGATAAACTTAAGTAGCAGATTTTGAACTACGGTATCTCGGTGCTATTTTAGTGTTCGTGATGGCAATTATTCTTTGATGGAACCTAAGTATAATGCAGTCTCCCAAGGTTAGTAGCTACACATCGGGATCAACTGTTTTTTTATTTAATGCTCTTAGAGTTGCTATTGCTAGTTACGAGCCGAAATGAAAAAATAAGGAGCAGTTTAAACTGCAAACAGGTTTGCTGTAAATATTTCATGAAGGCACCTATAGAACCAACTCATTTCAGCTGCTTTGAAATCCACGTTTTTAGACTTCGTTCAGCAGTTTGCCACAGTGCTGCACAGTGCTGTTGGCACTGGTGGTTCCTGGAAAGTAGATCGTGCTCAGGTAGCAGGAATTCATTCCGTCTGATTTCGGCGTGTGGTATTCAAGTAGCATGGAAAGGTGGAGATTGAATTAAATTCAAGTTTCCCTTCAGTGAGGTGGGAGTTTCACCTTCCCTCCTGCTTGCTTTAGTGATGTTTTCTTCATTCCAGCTGAGTGCCCTCAGTAATAGTTCAGTAATTTTGTAGGGCAGCTAATAGTGTGAGGCTGAATTCTTTTGTACGGAACAGCAGCTGGCTCTCTGCTGCTTTTTAAATTAAACCTGCTTCAGTTTTCCTGTGCATACTAAGCCGTGTAACACAGTATTTATAAGGGTCGTTGCTCTCACTACGAGTGGGAAATACAGCCCCGTTTGCAGCAAAGCTCAGTTAAATCTCTGGGAAAACTAAGCAGTTCTATAATGTTTTGGAGGAATGCACGATACGATTGCTGTGAGCATGGAAGACAGCAGTGTTAATGTATTTGGAATTAAGCAGGCTGTGATAATGAGATCTTAACAAGCCTGTGAGCAAAGTGTGGCTTCATATGTGTCTGCGTTCTCTATGAGCAGTAGTCTGATATTTCAAGATAGTACTTCAAGTTATGCAGATTATAAGCTGCAGAATTTCAAACAAATTAAGCCTTTCACACTCGTGTTGCTATAGCAAAGCAGGAAAATGTTGAGACGTTCATACAGGACGTGCAAATTATTGTTTGCATCATTTCTGTTGCATTACGTTGATCTCAGCTGTAGAATTTATCCAATCGAATGATATATTTTAAAGCATTTTTCAGAGTGGGGATTGTAAAAGACTACAGGCTTTCCAGTGCTGTGCTTCTGATGGCCATTCCATTCTTGGGTACGCATTGTCTCCATCCCTAGCATATTACAACTGTAGGAGAAAACTGCGTGGCTTATCTAGATGTGATAGGGAGACGAGCAGTGCAGCTGCTTATCGGAGTGTGCATGCCTGTGGTCCCTGCCACCTGTTAGGACTCTACTGTGCACCAAGAGTACTTCTTCTTTAGTGCCACTTCTCCTGGACTCACTCAGAGCATGGTCGGTGGCTTCATTGCCTTCCAGAGCTTTAGCCAGCAATCTGCACTGTAACCTCACTTACATGCTTCTTCCACGTGATGGGTTTAAATCCTGCTCGAGTCTTCAGCTGATTTCAAAACAAACTCTTCTGAAGGAATTATAGTTGTGTTCGGAATCTGAATTTGGCTGCTTCAAGTATGTATTTTTTTTCATTTTCATAATTTCTAAAACTCATTAAAGTTAAACGAGAAATAGGAATCCCTCTAAAGTTACTCTGGACTGACCCACCCATATCCACCCCATCATTTTCCCATTCAGCAGCTACAGTTGCACCTAAATAATTTCAGTTGCTGATTTACCTGACTCGGGCCTTTTAAATTCTTCATTAAATCTTTATATGTGAAAAGTTTCATTCTTTGTAAAAAGAACTAAGGGAAAAAAAAAAAAAAAGCAATTGTAATCAATTGGTGGAAATGTAGCTTCATATATATTAGTTACTCTTGGCAACTGTTGGACTGCTGTATAGCTTCATGAGGGCTACACTATATATCATACAGAGGGTTTTCTTTGAAAACATCTTACTATGATCTTCAGCAGTGTAAAATTATCAATTGTAACATGATGACCAGTGAATTCCTGATGAGTCAGATTCTGGAGCTGACAGCATCCCGTGGGTGGTTAGGATGAACGTCTGCCTGAGTGCTTGATCACCTACTGACGCTCAGAGGCTGCTTATGCACACGGCTGGCCCCGCACTGGGTGCTGCTGCATCTTCCCTGTTGGTAAAACCATCAGCTGTAAAGACCACAGTGCGGGTATTCATCTCTGAAGTCACTTTGATTTGCCTTCTGGGGACATCGGGCTACTTCGATCTCCTAAACTTGTCACTTCCAAGTCAGGCCCTCGAACAGTTCATTTATCAAACACTAAGAAAAGCCGAAGAATATTAGTATCTAGGACTACTCAAAAGGTTTGTTGTCTTAAACCTGTGCCTATCTGTACAATCCGTGCCTGTACCTCACATTTTCCAATCCTATTTCTTCTCATACGTACAACTCCCACTCTTCTTTTTTGTCCTTTCTTTCTTTTTCCCTCCTTTCCTTACCCTCATTTCAAAATGACGAGGGAAGCTTTCTTAAAACCATCTGAAACATGTTAGCCTATCTTATGCTTCCTGCACATGACGGCTGTTTTCAAGGCCAAGATCTCTCATAGCAAATGCTTTCTGTCAACAGTGGGATGGAGCCCATCCCAAATCATCTGCAGAAGTGTTTGCTTACGATCATGCAGGACAGTGCTCTTGGTTACATTTTTTGGTAACAAATTTCGAGACTGCTTTCAGATATATAAATAGGAAAGTGAAATTACTCAACCATTGCATGAGCTCTTATCGCTGTGTAATAATAATTTTTGGTTAATTTGTCATTGCTTTCACTGGGGCACTTATCAAATTTCCTTCCCTGCAGCTAGAAAAATAATGTGCACCTTGTGTATCAATATGTGTGACAAAATACAGTGTCCTTACAGCAAATGGGGGATGAAGGCTAGATTTCCTGAAGAAGGAAATCACTTTCAGTTAGTGATAGTGAAAAGTATACTCGTTGACTGAGTAAAGCTCTGAAAGTTGGAGCATTATCATCTGTACAGGCTGTCTGCCTCCACCTTTGTGTCAGCAAGGCTGCTTCTGCCCCTCTGGTAATAACACTCAGGGCTACCCGACTTAAAAACCTATCTGAACATTTTATAGCAGCTCTACCAGGCTTTAACTACTTGCTCTGACGTTTAACGTGCAATATGGACTTAATTTCTTTTCCACCTTGAATTAAAAGATACTTCTGTAAAACTGCCAAAATCAGTGGAATTTTCCAGAAAAACAGAAAACGAGGAATGGATAACTCACGTGTTGAATGACTCTGGAAATCTTACGTTAAGCAAATTTTTACTTCTTGCTTGATCTTTGTTGACACAGAGAATAATCTTGCACCAAAGTGTACTTTAGCTTTCCAAGTTCTGTAGAAAAAGCTACACATGCCTACTATAAAGATTTCTGCAGCCCTACTACTAGGAACTTCAATATAGGAACTTCAATATTCTGTGCTTGCTAAGCAAAGTCCAAATTTGAATGTAGTAATTTTCCATGCAAAGCAAATTGCCAGTGCACCATCTGCACAGTAAGAGGGAGGATACCAAATCCTTTTATGTCCACAGGTACTTTCTCTGATATTTTGTTATCACTTGGGATCTAATTTTTTTTTTTTTTTTCCTTGGTGCTTGAAGTAGAAAATGCCATTTCTTAGAAGAATAAGAGCTTCTGCAGTATTCCTCTACAAAATCCCTGTGTCTCAGAGATGGTGCTCTTGCAAGCCATCCTGCTAGACCAGAAGAGCATATTCAAGCTTAGTTATGCTCATGTAAAACTCACATAAAGATTAGATAAAAATAATAGATCTACAACAGATTTTCCTGAATTCTGGAGGCCAATGTGGAGCTCATCAGAACTGCTGCCAATGATCTCAGGGGGGTTTGTTGGTAGCACTGTATCCCCTATAGTCTGAAGCCACCAAATCAGGCATTAAAATGACTTGTTTGAGGTGGTGGGGGGTTATGAGAGGCTGAGTCACTGTGGTTGTGTGAAAAGCAGGGAGGTGAAAACATCCTGAGAAGGACTGAGCAAGTAGAGGTTAGAAGGGAGGATGTGGGATGGGAGAAGAGAGGTGAAGAGAAAGTCTAACACTACTTAGAAAAGGAAATGGAAATCAAAGAAGCTGTAAATCTGAGAACGGAGAAACTGACAGAAGTTCTGTATAAAAGGATGCTGGCAGGAAACAGTGAATTAAAGGCTGAGGAGCTTGGAGAGGAGACCAGAGTCACTGGAGAATAAGTTGAGCGATCCCACAACTAGGACGCATGCTGCCAGGAGAAGATGAGTGTAGGGGATGTAGGTGGTGGTCAGGCAAGAAAAGGTGGAAGTGGGACAAGCAGCCATGTCCAAGTGGAGAAAAAAAGAGATGTGCTTGGTGAAGTGAGTGGTCTTCTACCAAGCTGGGAAGGACACTCATGATTGTCTTACTACAAAACGTCTCCTCCTCCCACATAACATCTCTGCTCAGGGGCTGGTAATTAAAGCTTTCAGGTCTGGAGAGCTAAAGGTTCTGAACTGGCCATGTAACATGGTGTCATTTTATGGAATGTGGAAGGAAAATTGATTTCCTCTTTTAAGAGTCCAGAATGTTACCTACTTCAAACAGCATTATCAATTTTGTGAATACTGTTTGCATCAGTCATCTCTGTTCCTACGCTTACGTTATCCTATGAGCACGTAATATGTTTTCTTCACACTGTAACTCCCTGAGAATTCGTTCTTTGTGGACTGTGCTCGAAGAATGAGTCAGAAATGTACAGTCAACTATGCTGTCTCTGTGAGCACTTATTTGTGGCAGAAGATAAATTGTGATCGAGGGGAGGGGATTACAAAATGATGTTCTGGGGATGAAGGCAACTGGACTGTGGAAAGCTGATTTCTCTTCCTACTTCTTGCTCCCAACAGGGATTCTCTAAATGGTTCATAAATGGATAATAATTATATGTCAGGTTTTCTAGTTGTCGGCTTGATAATCCTGATGTAGCGGTGAACATTTCACATCATTTCAGTGAAATGTGTGAAAGCTGTGCTTTAAGTCACCTATGAAGCTGATTCTGAAACCTAAAATTAACAGAAACATTTACCACGTTATGTCAGTGTTTCAGCTCTCTGAATAATTCCTTATTCTAAACTGCAATCTAAAGAAATCAATGGAGACTTGAAAAAGGAAAGTCTAATTATTGTAGATAATAATCTCTAATTATTGTTGATTTAGTGGGTAGATAGCAGTCTGAGCAGCAGGATGTCAGTAATCTGTTGGTAGGGTCATCAAAGTGAAGGGAAAGCATCCACTGAGAATGGCAGAGGTCTTCATGTGGCTGAGACTTGAACTGCCAAAGCTAAAGGACACTTGCCTAATTACAATTTAAAAGGAAGCTTTAAAATAGTTGAGTTAGCAATAGACCAGCACTGCTTCAGAATCAGCTACTGAGAAAAATATCATTTCCTGAAGATCTGGCCACAACACAAGAGCTAAAGTTTGTGCTGTATGCCAGGGGCTAGGAAAAAAATGAATCTATATTGGTGAATCTAAAAGCGAAGTGACTGTGGGTAAAATGTTTTGAATAGGCTGGTTAGTGGTGTTGCAGATGACAAAGATGAATGCATTTTTCAATGTTTATTTGAGTCTACCCAACTACCATGAAAGCAAACTTCCATTTATTGTTTTCTAGGCTCCAGTTCCATGCTAAGCTGTTTAAAATAACTACTGTCCAGTTTCACCTAGGAAACAGATTACTGCTTTCTTGTGGCAAGCCTCTGGTCTTTTGGTATTTTCTTCAGACCGCAAGACCTACTAAATAAGAACATTAGTTTCAAAGTATTCCCCACTCATTCCTTTCAAATTCCTCATGTGTCTGGTTTGGGAGTCATGTCCCTTGGAAATGTTGCTTTATCTTTGATGCACATTTTCAGCACCATGCAGAAAGCAGCTTCCTTCTTTCCAGGTTAATGTCAGAAATTAATATTGAGCAGTTCAGCTTTTCCATGCTCCTAAGGCTTACGTATAAGATCAGTGAGGTTTTTATTTTCCTAATATATTTTAGACATACTATTACTCCTTATTAGGTACTGATGATTTCTCTAGCAAGCATATGTAGACTTTTTATCACTGTTAGATGTATAAGGGTTTTCTTGGTTTGTTTGTTTTAAATCTTTTATTTACGTATTCACCTCTGTTTTCATTTTCTAGGCAGGTGTATTTCTTGCCCAGAGAAACAGCTCTTATACCTGTGGATCTGCAGAACTTAAGAGAGATTTTTAAATACTGCCTGGTTAGGAAGGTTTTAATTCTACTTATCAGTTACATCAACAGCTGTTCTAAGCACCAGAATGTGATCTCATAAGTTAAAAAATATGCTGTTCTCAATACAGATGTTATATTCGATCTATAAAACGGTACTGTGGACAAACTGAGATATCAGGTAAAAGAAAAGACATGCTGTTGAGAAGTTATCTCTTGATTAAGATAATGTATCATTATAGATATCCAGCATTTTAGATTTGACATTTCAGCATTTACTCCCCGGAAGTGTCCAACAATATTCTCTATAAGAAATAGGGAAGAATTAAGAGTAAAAATACTTAATATATCTTCACAGCATAGATTATATGTAATAATGTAGGTCAAATGCACTTAAGGTCTTCCTATTGGGAAAAAAAAAAAAGTAATAAACTAAATTATGTGGTACCATTCTTAATGTGATATAAAGGCAGTCTTGCACACGTGCAGTGTCAGGAAAGGGCATCACAGCATGCTGGTTTAGCTGGAGCCAGGGTCAAGAGGAAGAGGAGGAGGAAGAGAATGTGGAGGCTGAATCTATCAGTAGGCTGTGCAGGTGGATTGCTTTGTCAAACTGCATCTAAAATAGAGATAGACATCTGGGTGCAGTGTCTCATTATCTGTCTTCCTTCTGCTCCATTAATATCCAGGTAGCTCTCACCTACACGCTGCTGATGCAGCACTTCTTTACTTGCATTAATGATTTTATCTCATAGGAAAGTTAATCTCATGAGATGGAGAGCATTTCTAATTTATAGCACCATAACTAGTGTCATGGAACTGTAGGGGCTGTGAGGAACATTGAGAGATCACTGAGTCCAACCCCCTGCCAAAGCAGCTCCCCAGCCCAGGTTACACAGATAGGTGTCCAGGTGGGTCCTGAATGTCTCCAGACACAAGGGGACTCCGCAGTTGTTCATGGGACTACTTTGTGAGAAATAAGTTAGGGGATACTGTGCTTAAATTATTCTTGGATTCCAGCTCATGAATACTTAGTCTAACCAAAATAAATCAGTAAATCACAAAATGTGTGCTATTTTTATTATGAGTCAACATCACTTGCTGCTATAAATGATTTTTCCCTGTTCCTGATGGTTAGCTAGTGCCTTTCTGGTCCTCCCAGGTGGGGTGGTACTGCCTGGCCTGGCATTACTCTTTAATACATTTATGCTGGTGCTTTCATTGTTGTTCTAGGCCCTGTGTTTCATATGTCTAGCTTTAGACTTGGCATTGCAACAATACAAAATAAAAATTGGTGACACCAATGAAAGCCTACCTCAATGTATTCTCTATTGGAAAAGATGTCAGAATGCAGGGAGAGAGCACTTATTTTTAATAGGAATAATAGTCAGGCATCACTGCAATTCTGCATATTTGAGGAGAGGAGATTGGGAGTAACAAAGAGGCTTGATTCTGCTCATTAATTTGCATCTTTGTCAGACATCATTGAAGATTCATCCTCTGGGAGTGCCTTACAAAATTTGAGTTCCCGGACAAAATTCTTTATACTGTGTGTGGAAGCTTTCTCAGGCAGTAGTAGCTTTCTAAGTTCTTTTCTGTGCATCAGAATCTTTTTGTTCTAAACTCTGTGTAAGTGGAACAAAAAAGCAAGTTAATAAAAGGTGCAGAGCCAAATCCTCTGGCAAGGCACCATTGCTGTATTACTCTGCTTTCGGTTTCTGGCCACAGAGCAGATTTTCTGGCAGCTAGGCACAGAGGATGTTTCAGTGTTACAGCTGGATTCATTAGACTGAATTATCTGTGGCACAACTGATAAATAACTTTAATAATGTTGCTATGAGATTGGAGTCTATATTTTGCAAGAGATATTGAAAAGCACAAAATTTACACTATGAAACTGAAACTCAAGATTGGCTGTAGTTCTAGTACTACGCATTCCCAGACTGGCAGCTGATGCGATCATATAAGTGTAAATGTGGTGCACTGCAACTGAAAATTGTGATTCTGGTATTACAATAGTCATTATTATAAGAAACAAGCAGCAGAAGGGAAATTGTTGCAAGCACTTGAACTTCTGAATAAATTATGGACATCAGGCTTGAACAATTAGCAAAGGAGAAGAGCAGCAAATTGCAGATAAGGCAGTGGTAACAGTTTAATATCCCTGTGGAGATCCTTGTACAGGTGTGGAAATCTTTCGAGGAAGTGATGTCCCCAGGATTAGTGCTATTCTATCTTTCACCACTAGAACACTGTATGTATTGTTCTACAATTTTTGCCCAAGGTAGGCACTCCCAATGAACATATTAACAGTGTTCAACTGTGTAAATTGTTTCTTATTCTTGTGTAAAAATAGAATGTTTTCAATAATTAGTTACTGACAGCTTTATTATGTTAATAGCTGTAACATTAATAGAATGAGATTCCCATTATATACTGGCAGAAATCACTAGGAAGGTTTCCTTAATCAACTCTATTAGAGCTTTTTTAAAATTAGGTGCTGAAAGAATTTCCACAATTTCCATGACAAATCTGCACCCAGTTAAATAAAAGCATACCAAAGTGAATTTCATATTTTTATTCAAATACTGGATGAATTTCACCCTACTCTTTATAATAATTAGCCCAGAAATGTTCTTTTGAATGGGAATAAGCAAAGTAACTTGGAACAAATATCTAAATATCATTCATTTCTAGATATTATTGAAATGAACTAATTCAGATAATGATTAATTTAAAAGATAGAAAGACAGCTATTGTTTTTGCACAGTCGTCTCATGCTTCTTCCTGCCATACAGTGATTTAAATGCTTCTGATTACATCTCGTCAGCCACTTGGCATTATTATTCTTTGTCACTTATTTTTTTAAGCTAAAGAAATTCAGTTATAAACTTGTTTCATAAACTTATTCTAATTATTTGTCTTTGAAAATAAAGGTTACAGTCCCGTGAGCTCTCCTCTGTATCGCACTAAAGGTTTTTGGAAGTCATTCCATAGGCCCTAAGAAAATCTTTCAGCAGTAAAGAAATATTTTAATCTCCTGTCATTTTGAAGTGTTCAGGTTAGCGCAAGAATGACAGGCAAAATCAATTTCAACTTGAAAGTTTTCTTTGACTTCCTGTTTTAATTGAGGAAAACATTCTTTTCCAGAACAGCTAATTCAAAAGGAAATTTCCAGTCCTCTCTTAGTGTAATCTGTTTGCCACTGTGCCTAGAAGTACAGTAGCAGTTTAAAAAGTTATGGGGTGAAAAAGTCTTTGCAAGTGATAAACTCACAGTAGACTCTGAATATCTAAGGCTTTTGTAGGTAAAACAGCTTTGCACAACAGTAAGTACAGGGTGGATTCCTTCCTACCAAGATCATCACAATCTTCTCAAACTTGTAATCTTCTCAAGTTTTTAAAAAACATTGAATTTCCTCAACTTCCTCAACTAATTCAAAGTGGAAAAAAAAATTAGCTTACTTGGCTGAAGATATTTGAGAGTCATTTTGGACTCCTGACAGCAAGTCTTCATCTGGTGGTAATTTTGGAGAGTAAAGCAGTGTTTACTTGACATTATGATATGCCCTTATTTGAACCTATAGTAATGCAACTGAGACTCGTGTGACTCGCAGGTACCAAGCAGTGAGTCATGATGCTTTGGTTTAATTGCACTGTCTAATCAGCCCAGTCTTGTTTTCATGACTGAGTCATATTCACTTGCTTTATGACAGCTGCAAGTGACTGCATGAACTCCTTGTTCTTCTCATGCTTCTCTCTCACTTGGAGTCTCAAAAGCCACTTGTGAACCTGTTCCAAGAGCTCATAAGAGCTTGTGCAGTTTTGTTGAGGGTTGTTTTTTTCTGTTTGTTTTGTTGCGGTTTGCTTGTTTGTTTTGGTGTTTTTTAAGAGAATGCACAAAACTAGCGAGCTTCATTAATCTGTTTATCTTGAAGGAAAGCTGTGCTCTCCTGGGAATATCTCGTTCTTTGGCTTTCCCTGATGCATTTTCTTTCTTGAATTCTTCTTACGAGAGATTAAAGAAGGGCTGACAACCTTTCTGCATCCCTAGAGGAGGCAGTTGTACCTTACACTGGATATCATGCCAATTTTGGTTATTCCTTTAAGAAAGGAAAACTCGGGCAGTGTTTAATTAGTCTCACATTTTAAAGAACAACTGGAGAAGAGCTTTCTGCATTCTCCAAGACAGAGATTACAGATGCTGCTTTGAGGCACTTTATTTTTGCGGTAAGTCTGGACAAGTTTAAAAGGTGTACAATGTGAACTCTTGTTCTCTCTTTGAAAGTTTGAGAGCAATTGAGTTGGTGCGGGGAGAGCACAAAGTGCACAGTAGTCAGAAACAGATCCTGATTTGCAGAATCATGAATCACATACACACTGTATGTGTATGTGACCATATAAAACAAAATAGGTTCATCTTTGAATACTGACACAAGTATGCAGAAGTGAATGAAAGGAGAACAAAACTTTTTTTTCTCTTAGATTTAACAGCAACGTGAAACAGTTGGTGACATTACTAAATAATCATTAATCAATAATTTTGGAACTACTCTGTCAGGAAATGTAAGTGCTTGAAAGGACAGAGCAGTGGAACATGAGATATGAGAAGCGTGGTTCAATTTTTTCGCGTTGGTAGAATAATAACAGGCTGACACATTTGATAATGCATGATAAAGACAAGATATGATAGGTCATTTTCTTGACATGATGAACTCCAGAGTCAGAACAGTCTGTATTTGCAAAATAGGAAAAAGTTTCTTTTTTAAATTGTCATTGTTGATGTAGTGCTATCTGTATTTTCCTCACATAGAGAACACTATTTTACATTCCTCAATCCTAAAGAGAAACATTTGAATATTGTCTGGCATTTTACAGTGGCTTTTACTTTCTTATCTCCTACCTTTCTTTGTCAACTTGAGTAAATATTTTCCCAGAGGTTTTCCACTCATAAATCCTCTGTGATCTGTATGGTCCAAACTTCTGTCTTTTTTTGCATAAACAAAATGATGTTAACAAGTCAGTGGACAAAGACCAGTGCTTTCAGTGATGAGACTGGGATGATGTTGTTAAGTGTTGATGCCTTAACATCTCCCTTCCCAGACAGATATTTACTTGCCAGAAAAAATAACTTTACAGAGAAATCATAAAGTGATATAATCCTTCACTGTGTGTACTCTTTCCCAAAAAATTAATCTAGACTTGAGGCAGTATATTCATTAATCAGTTCAGGAATTAATACTTTTTAACTAAATAAAGCTTTCTTAAAATGCTATGGAAGTCCATTGAACTCAGCTGTGAGAATATAAATGCCATAATTTGTCAACTAAAACGTAAAGATATCAGCCCCTTTAAGTGCAAAGTTTTAGTCTGGATAAATGTCCAGTGTACACTGTACAGAGGTTTTAAGGGTTCTTTTCATTTCTATTTGATTTTTATGTATTGGTGTTTCTTACCAGGTGTCTCAGTTGCTCAGATTGTGACAGATGTCTGCACTGAAGGGAGCCTCAATTGTCTGTGATTTCAATGTTTTTCTGCAGTGTGAAACTTCAGGCACTAATGACCACGTGTATTTGTTTGCTTAATGCTGTATAGTAAGCCTGCATAAAGTTTTGTGCTAATTGAGTGGAATAAATTAAACAAAACACTGTTAGTATGAGCACAGAGCAGCAGAGAACCATGCGTGAGTACATCCATCCTGGAATTAAAGTATAGCTTTATCATCAGTACCTCTCTATCCCTGTTGGTCTCTGAAGGTATATAGAGACCAAAATCAAAAGTCCATTAGAGTCATTATATAATTTACAATCAGCTTTCTAAAATCATACAGTGATTATTAGCTGTAGTGTGTGGCAAGACGCTTCTAATAGCAAAGACAATTCTGTGCTTATGGTAATAACCAAAATATTGATCCCAGAATTTCTTCCTCACACTATTCCCACATTTCAGTTTACAACAGCTATAAAGGTTTTAACAAGGGTTTAACAGGTGGAAGTTCTTAAAGAAGTGTGAAATTGAAGTACTTAATCCTCTTAGAGGTGATTCCCTTAGTTTAGGAGGAAAACAAGGACAAAAATTGGGTGTTGTATACAAACACACCCTTTGTTAAACCTTATAAAGCCTCATTAAAAAAAAACATATTTTGTCTCATGATTGTAACCTTGAAAAAAGTTGCATGTTCTGATACTGTAGTGCCATTTCCAAAACAAGCATCCCTTCACATACAGTGAAGATTGTATAGAGTATTTCAAGTCCTCTAAGAAGCAATGAAATTTAAACTTGAATCCTTTCACTGCAGCATCCACCAAATCAAATGTTACCTATAAAGATTATCTGATATATTTTGAAAGTACTTCAAAAATTAAATTAGCAGTCCTTTGCGGAAAGGCACTGCATGAAGCCTTCGAGTGGGAAGAGCACCAGGTAGCATTTTGAGCTGAGGGTGCTTTCCTCTCTTTTTGGTATATCAGAAGCAGAATCAATTGCATTCTAGAGTAATTTTAAACTCTGTGCTCATGGAAAGAAGTTGATCTCAAAAAGAATTTAGAGATAGCACCCTGTAAACCATTACAAAAGCTCTTTGCAGATCAGTTGCACTTGTCCTGGATAACTGTTGATGTCAGCAGAATTTGGCCCTCACATACACTGAGGGGACAGGTAAGGCATCATGCATCTGCAAATGTGGGGAGCTGAAGTCATACTAAGGAGAAAAGGGACAGTAGAATCCAGTTGTTGAATCTTCCAGATGCCCCAGTTGACCCTCATTGGCATTTTCCTTCATTTCTTGCATTCTTTCCTGTATTCTTTGAGTGGATTTCAATAAGATGTGGGCTTAGATGCACAGATCTTGTTTTCTATCAACTTCAGGCCCCTAAATTCTGAACCACGTTTCCACAGATTTGGAACAGGCTGACAGCTCTTCTGAAGGATTTGTGGTCTCCATCATTCTTCAGCAAAACTGTGTCACAGACTTGAGCTCACTGTCATTGTTCTTTGATCCTCGATCAGTTTATGTCCAGTAATTGCTGACTTGGTATTAAAAAGATTTATCCATATGGGTCTCAAATTTCAGCACAAATTAATATAATCCATATCTATATAGCTTATCTGGCTTACTGCTATAGTAAATTAATTTTTAGTGCGAAGTAAAAGCATCCTTTTAAATACTGGCCTTAGGTCATTTTTCTTGTTTGATTAGCATTTGCATCTTGTTACTAGGACGTGTGGGGAGCAATTACCTGGTTGCTTTCTCTCAAAGAAAAATTTTAATTAGCTTACGATATAAATGTTTGGTTTTTTTTTTTTTTTTTTTGCCAAGTTAAGAGTATTTAATAAACTCTTGTAATTGCACATCCGATGAACTAATACGTTTTTATGACTTGGTATTCACACAAATGAAAATGAATACTTACAGAAGCATAATCTCAATGATCTGTATATTTCTGAGAGCATATCTTAAAGTAAGCATATTTCTTCTGTCTCTTCTCAGTCATTCGTGACTCTTTGGAAGATCCTGCATCCAGAGGCGGTGCCTGCCCCCTGGGCTACTTTCCCTGTGGCAATATGACAAAGTGCTTACCCCAGCAACTTCACTGCAATGGTGAGGACGACTGTGGGAATCACGCTGATGAAGACAACTGTGGTATGCTGTTAAGGCTTTTCTTTGTTTCTGTCAATCCCTGAAACCCATGCACCAAGTGGAGAGTTGCAGAGTGGCAGCAAAGAGAGTGTTATGTGTATGGTGAAGGATGTAGTAGATACTGGCTTTCTTCACTCTTCTTTGGGTTGAGAATTGGCTAGAGGGCAGTGCTCAGTGGGTAGTGGTTAATGGAGTCAAGTCCAGCTGGCGTCCCGTCACGAGTGGTGTCCCCCAGGGGTCGGTATTGGGGCCCATCTTGTTTAATATCTTTATTGATGACCTGGATGAGGGGATTGAGTGTACCCTCAGTAAGTTTGCGGATGACACCAAGCTGGGAGGATGTGTCGATGTGCCTGAGGGTAGGGAGGCCCTTCAGCGGGATCTGGATAGGCTGAACAGCTGGGCTGAGGTCAATGGCATGAAGTTCAGTAAGGCCAAGTGCCAGGTCCTGCACTTTGGCCACAATAACCCCATGCAATGCTATAGGCTTGGGGCAGAATGACTTGAAGAGTGTAGAGAGGAAAAGGACCTGGGGGTGTTGGTTGATGCTCGGCTCAGCATGAGCCGGCAGTGTGCCCAGGTGGCCAAGAAGGCCAATGGCATCCTGGCCTGTATTAGGAATAGTGTGGCCAGCAGGAGCAGGGAGGTGATCATCCCCCTGTACTCAGCTCTGGTGCGGCCGCACCTCGAGTACTGTGTTCAGTTTTGGGCCCCTCACTACAAGAGAGACATCGAGGCCCTGGAGCGTGTTCAGAGAAGGGCAACAAAACTGGTGAGGGGTCTGGAGCACAGGTCTTACGAGGAGCAGCTGAGGGAGCTGGGATTGTTTAGTCTGGAGAAAAGGAGGCTCAGAGGAGACCTCATTGCACTCTACCACTTCCTGAAGGGAGGCTGTGGTGAGGAGGGGGTCGGCCTCTTCTCCCAGGTAACTAATGACAGGACGAGAGGGAATGGCCACAAGTTGTGCCGGGGAAGATTTAGATTAGATTTGAGGAAAAATTTTTTCTCTGAGAGAGTGGTCCGGCACTGGAATGGCCTGCCTAGGGAGGTGGTTGAGGCACCGTCCCTAGCGCTGTTCAAGAAGCGTTTAGATGAGGTGCTGAGGGATTTGATTTAGTAGCTTGGTGGGTAGGGATGGTGGTGTGATGATGGTTGGACTAGATGATCTTGTAGGTCCTTTCCAACCTTATGAATCTATGAAACTGTGAATAAGAAGCCATTAGCTAGGAAAAAAGGACCATATTTGTATGTGCATGGAGACAAAAACAAAACAAAAAAATAAAAATTAGACTATGAACCGAAAGGTTAAAGCTATATACACTAAAACAAATTTTTCTGAAAGGTATAATTTGAAACAAAATGTGATAAGTGTATCTTTCATTAACAGTCTCCGCAAAATCTATGAGATGTTGAAACTGTGTGTTTGTTTTCATTCCACATCTTCAGAGCTGAAAGTTGTGCCTGCATGTAGTATTTTATCTCTCTGCCTATCAAATTCTATCATATTACTCTATGTGAAAATTACTTTTGGCTCTACTTCCATTTAAAATACCTGCGGCTTTTTCTAGGTTTATGTCACTTACTTCCGCTGTAAACATACTTTTCGTTGCCAATGGTTAAAATCCTGAACAAAATTGACTCTTGTTCTGTTATTCTTCTGTGTGCACATCACCTCTTAAACAGTTTAAGTATGTTCCATTTCTGTATGGTACCAGGAAGTCTATCGTGCAAGGACTTGCTAAGTGTACAGACTGATCAAGTGGGGATTAGAACATATACAGTTTTGTAACAGGATATACAGGACAGCAGAGTCTGCAAGGCATCTTGGCTGCAATACAGAATCCAAGTATAGTAATTCAACAGTAAGCTACAGACCATTTCTGAGAGCCTAAATGATAAAAAATGATGAGTCTTTGTATCAGCACTCTGAGAAGTTAGTGTTTTTTTTCTCGCATCTTAACCCAATATGCTCAAAATGCGTACCTTGCATAACGCATTATGGCCAGATTCAGTTTTCTCTTGCACTGACATAGCAGTCAAATTTTATTATTTGACTAGAAAAGTAATTACATTGCCTGAGAATGTGCAAGGTTCTGCTGAGGTTTCTGTAACATTCCTATACTGAAGTGTGTGTGGAAATCATTGTTGGAAAGACCTTTTTTCTACCATTCATCTTGCTTAAATTCAAAGAAAGAAGGTGTCACCAATTAGCTCCTAAGACAAAGATTCTATCTAGCTATTTCTTTATGCTGCAGTTTCCGAGGACCATTTTAGTGTGTCTGTCTTTATGCCAGGAGTTACAGCCAATTCTTTGTACCCTTCTTTTTAATTTACAACCAGTTTTCAGTTTAAGTCATTGCTCCTGGTTACAGAAAAGCAATTCAAAATTAAATTATTCCATTGAAGTAATTGTTTCATGCAAAACTATAGGAACTTTTAATCTTATCCACAAGGTTACTATAATTAAGTGACTCAACTTTTAAATTCTTGCACACTTCTGTCTTCAGTAAATTTGAATGAGACCTTTGAGGTGGGAAGTCTACAACATTCAACCCAGCGCGTGTGGTGGGGATGGAAAAAATTAGTATGGATCCTCAAAGGAATTCAGAAATACTAGATACATGCTTCTCAAGTCCGCTAGCTAGAACAGCTGCTCCACCAATGATGTCTTTGTAATGACAAAGCCCTATCTTAAGCAGACAGAAAAACACCATAGCAAAGCTTGCATTTAACTTAAAAATCAGGTGAAATTGCTTGGAAAGAAAGAAAAGATTCTCTGAACATAAGACCAACCCAAGGTCCAGCTGTCCAATAGTAACCACTAAATGTGCAGAGTATTAATAGAAACTGATTACTGAAATAGCACTTTTAAGAAACATTAATGAATTAAACAGGCAGAGGGGAAATCAGCATAAAAGCATGCTTAGACATTCAGAGAGAGAGCTGGTTTGTAAAAAAGCCTTTAAATGGCATTACAACAAAAAGGCACACATTTTTCTTCTATGGTTGTCAATTACAGCGTGATACAAAAGCTATCTGGCTACTCTGGTCTTGCAAATTGCTGAAGTTGGAATCTTGAAATTCCACATGCAATGTGGCTAATCAGCAGCACAGCTTAAAATCTGCCTGCCCGGTAACTTACTAGATGATTGCTT
The DNA here is from genome assembly GCA_023055505.1 of Callipepla californica brunnescens. NCBI lineage: Eukaryota > Metazoa > Chordata > Aves > Galliformes > Odontophoridae > Callipepla > Callipepla californica. Next base: position 2,898,397 of record JALIRH010000040.1, read on the forward strand.
TTTGTTGTTTGATACTTATTATACGATATATTAACCTATATTTAGATCTCACAAGGCTTTATGGAAAGCTGGAAATAAAAGCTGAAAGCAACTTATTCTCTCCATGCATCAGTGCAAGAGAGACAACATAATAGGACTCTAAATTATTCAGCCAGAAGAAGGCTGGTGTCTGGACTCATCATTAACACACAGCTTGCAAGTTTGCCAGGCTGCTGAGAAGCTGTGTCCTGGGCCCTTGGCCTCTTGGATGTTCCTCTAGACCCAAACATGATTAATTTGTGCCCCATTGTATGCATACCACAAACACATGATAGATGTAGATTGGAAGTCAGCTGAGAATTCACTTCCAAGTATCTTCTAGCAATTCTGCCCCTTTCCTATTTTTTCTGAGCAGAGTTCTGTAGTTTCAGCTTCATTCCTATAATGTTCTTATTTTGTAATCCTTGAGATTTGCAATGTTCATTCTCTTTCACATGCTGCATGTCCTGTAACAGTAAAATGCAATTACAAATATTTGAAATTGACAGGATTCTTTGACTGATGGATGTCTCCAGGTGAACAGTAATAACGATTTCTGTTCAACCCATGCACATAACAATTAGCTTTGTGTGGCTTCCTTCACATCTGCTTTCTCCTTCCTTTCCATCAAGCTCTCTGTCAGAATAATAAATTCAAAGCTATGAGATGCTGCTTGAAATTGGGATAATGGGAAGAGTCGTATTCTAGATCTGAAATGGCCGAGGCAGTTCTTAACCTCAGGGTGAGGATGTTCTGTTTGACAGTTCAGCTTCAGCATTTCTTCCACTTGACAACCCTTCTATAGAGGGGATATCCATAGTCAGTGTGTTATACAGAATGAAGCCGCTCATGTGAGAAAATTCACATGCCTTGTTCACCCTGTTGGGTTTCCAACCAATAAAGTAGCGTGTGTGATATCCTGATGGGGAAGAGCTTGAGGCAGTATAGTAAACAGCTATAAGAGAAGGAGAGCAGCAATTTGTCATGCCCTAAGTGCTGACGGATTGTTTTCAAACTACCACTAGATAACCTTAAATGTGCATGGAAAATACAGTCTTACCTTCTGAACTTGAAAACATAGTCCATCAAGTACTCTGTGGCTCTGCAAGTTTTCTATAAATACAATATTTTTAAACAAAAATCATTTATGTAAAGTTTTATCATTTGTCATAAATGCTTGTGGCTTTGAAGAATTTTCCTTTTTAAGGTCAAGTATGGTAGTAAATTCTTCCCTGCTCTTCTGCCCCTAACTCATCGTTTCTGAAATACTGAGTTCTTCATAAAGCAATCAAGTGTGATTAGAAGTTTAGCTTATATCATGTTTCACTTGGAATTATTTTTGTATCTATGTTAAAATAATAAAGGTAGCAATTCCAGCATCTTTCTGTGCTCAAGCCTGACTGAATTCAAGTAGGCAAAACAGCTTGAGTTTGATTGTCCCACACTGATTTGATTTCAATCATAATGGCTTCAGCCTAATTTCCAAACTCTGACCAGGTCGATGTGGGAATTGTCTATGAAGCAAGTAAAATAAAAAGTTATTTTTCACATTGAAGACATTAGCAGTAACACTGTAGAATCAATGTACTCTAATCTAGCTCTCTGCGAAGCCCAAAAGCATATTTAAAGAGCCAAGAGCATACTCACAGGGAGAAGCATTTTGAAATCTCTGGCTTGACAGCGATACTTGGTGATAAGCAAAACAGAACTAAAACCAGCAACGCTAGACAAAAGCAACAGCTGTTGAACTCAAAACAAAAGTAACAGAGAAGTATTTGTGATGTAGCTCTTCAGCCAGTCCACCTGTGTTTTATTATCTTCAATTACATTTGTTTATATGAACATATTCTGATGTGATAAATAGTAAAAGTGTATGAAAGCTTGAATCATAACAATTATACAACTCTGGACAGAAAGCAAGTAGAGTTGCCAGAAATCACCAACGGCTATTTTTTAAATTACCAATTCTCTGAGTATCTTTAGGTACTTTTTTCTCTTAATCTGCTCCTCAATTAAGTATTTATGTTTAGAAACTTCATCATTCATTGTTTTCCTATCTACTTTGAGGGCTGAATGAGCTAACGTATGTCTCAGAAGTCAGCTTTTTTGAATAACTGTTTCTGCTATTACAGGTAGCAATAAAAATGTAAAGTTATCAGTCTAACAACCTCTGTGTAATTATCTACTCTAGATAAATCTATAGTTATCTATTTGCACTCTTACTGCAAGGTACTGCAAGAATTCTCAATGCACTTTACTTTATCTTGTAAGATCTTTGTTGAGATTGACTGTAGGGTTCCCACCATTCCTCTGTACAATCAATCTTTTGTTCATATATGTGTGAAATAGTTACTTTGCTGATATGGTGATAGCGAATGGTACATGATGGGAAGTCTTCCAGTAAAGAGCAGGGCAGCTTACCTCAGTTTTCTTGCTCCGAAACCAACCATCAGCTCTTGAGTTCAGTTTGGTACAAAACTGCGTGTGAAGAAATATAGAAAGAGATTTCAAAAGGTACTGAGCTTTTCTGCTTCCAGAGAACACTGTGTTTTTACCTAGTCAGTCTGAAAGCATGTTGTGGTTTTTCTTGAAGTCTAAGCCCTACATTTAGTACTGTGTATCCGTTATGGGCTCTGAGAATCTCTCGGATGTAAAGTACCGGTGCACAAGCATGCAATTTAAATCTGTTTAGTTATTGGGTTTATGACGTTGTGTTCTAGTTTTAAAAGGCAAACAATTAGACCAACATAAAGCCTTCAGTCATATGTCCCGGGCTTCAATCAGAATACATTTTATGAAGTCAGATCTGCCTGGTGAGGACTGATCTGGATTGATTCCACTGACATCAATGGAAGGGCTCCCACTGGCTTCAGTGAGCAAAGATTCATAACTTACCTAAATTAGGAAGCCAGCGAATATCTCAGATGTTTCAAAGTGTATTTTGTGACTCATGTGTTAGCATTTCTAAATAGCACTGGATATGATTTCTGGAAACACCGTGCTAGCAGTGATTGATTTATTCATTTTTTTCTCTCAGTGAGATGAGTTCTAGATTGTGACCTGCAACCTGTAGTGGAAACAGGAAACAGAAAATGTGTCTTCCTATGTAGTTCGTGATACACAAATACCGTAAATAAATGCCTTAATTCTTCTCTTAGACTTAATTTGGAACAGAGTGGCTATGCCTTATACTCTGCACAAAATCAGTGCGTTGTTTCACACTACTGAATAGATCATATGCTCCGTCTTGAAGCTGGTTACTGAAATGGACTATTCATCTATTACTGGCATACTAAGTCCACAGATCATAAGTAGAGTACAAAACATACGTAGAGTAAAAATTGTACAGAATAAATAAGTAAAACACTTCAGCATTCATATTCATTCCAAAACAAAAATCTGCATGCATTGTGCCTAGTTACTTTCATTTCTGTAGGCTGGATTTTTGCGTTGTGAACAAGCCATTAGAAAAACTACGTTTACCTATTTGACCATAATTCCACTTAGTAGCAATAATAAAAAGGGAACAGAAAGAACGCCGCACTAAGGTGTTTTATCTTTTTTCACTAGCAGGATCTTTAATTATGTGCTATTTAATGGAATAAAGTTGCCTGAGCTATTTTGAGAGCACAAGTTTCCTCGGAGTTCAGAAACTTGGCTTCTGGACAATTTTGCTGATAGCTCTGCAAAACTGTTTTTTGGCAGTTAAGCAATGATTGTAGTGTGTATGCATTTGTTTTTTAATCACAGTGTCATAGCCGCGTTTTTCCAGTCCAGTGAAGCAAGAACAGGCATGCAGATTTAATTTAAGATGTTTTTTGACTTTCCAGAGGAGTTCTTCACTGGCTAAATGCACTAAGCATTGTATTGCTCCCAGACCTAAGAGGTCTCAGAACAAAAGGCAGCATTCAGCTCCCCATATTTAGCGTTCACGTATGGATGTTTGTTATGGTCTCTCTAGCTCCTAAGGTGGATATACAATGGAAATCACAGATGTGGTGAAAGAACTGAAGCAGTAAACTCTTTGAAGTCTTGCACATATTTCCCTTTATAATCAATGGCCTCACCTGTTACTGTGTGCCATGCCATCACAGGTGACTGGCTGGCCTTACTTCAGGAGTTATTACTCCTTTTCTACCAGGGTCTATAAAATCTGACAGCGTGGAAGTGATGAAATTCTGTGTAGTTGTCACTGTTTTACATCATATGTTTCTCTGAAAATCTACAAAATTACAGGGAATTTCTGCAGCTCATAGATTCAGTAAATTATATTTTAGATTTTCATAGCAGAGATCTAAATTTCTATGGGATGTCTGAAAGGTACATGGTTTAATACTACAAAATTCCTCACTGAGAAGTAGGGAATTTCAGAGAATATGAGATTGTTGGTTTTTCCTCAGCAGGTTGCCCATGAGCTTGACAACTCTGTTTTTCCTCAGTAATGAATAATATTCATACTTAGTCTTATGTTTTCCAGGCATGCCGTTTTGTTTTTTTTTATATAATGCTTAAAATGAGTGATTTACACGTGTGAGTCAACACTCAGCTTTGAGCCCTAGGCTGTAACTTCTCTTTATAAAACAAAAAGAAAACACTTGGAATTCAGCAGCGTGTGTTTATAATGTAACAAATATTTGTTAATAGATCTTTGAGTATCACATGAAATTTTTCATATATGCAACTGTATATGGCTGCATGGGAATTGTTGAATCGTGGCCTGAACCACTGATGGATCACCTGAGGCGAGCACTGAGTCAGCTGCAGGAGCACAGGTGAAGGCAATGCATCTGTGTGACCAGAAGGGGTGGAGTCTGGCTCCACCTCTCCCAGACCCCATTTAAGGGCTGACCTCCACTGGGGAGGGATCTCTTGTTGGAGATCCTTCCCCTACGGAGTTCCTGATGAGCCTCAACTGTCAGTGACAGGTGAGCCTTTCCTTATTTACTGATTGTCTTTATACCATCTGGATAAGCCATACAGAAATATAATGTCCACCTTCATTATTTTGTGTGGGTACTATTCTTTTGGGCTATTCACCCTACAATGGCCAACTTTTTTCTTCTCTTTTTTGTATTCATCCAACAGCACATGCCACTGAAATAAGTAGATTTACACTGATGTAAAACTATCAGCAAATCAGATAGCTTTGCTGAAGCTCTGGAGGTTTTTAATCAAGTAATCAAATCTTTAAAGATTGTTGATAGCTGAGGGGAGCTTTTCTCTAGGCTTTTGTCTCTTTGGATCTCCAAAGTCATGGCTTACTTGTAATGGAACTTCGGAGCAATACTAGGTTTTATGTACGTATCTATGTACATAAAATGCTTTTTACTTGTGCACATTAGCTTGTATTAAGTTATTGTCACAGTTATTTCAAAACTGGTAAATAATTCTGGAGAAGCAGAATAGAAAATTTGAATAGTGTATATAGGTAGAAGATTCTGTTCTATAAACTAGAAAACTCTCTTATGCAAGTGTTTTACAGGAATAAAGGTACAATATTGGGAAGATACTTATCTTTTGGAAATTGGAGCCTGCTTGTCTCCTTAAATTTGCAGTGGATTAATACTGGTGTTTTAAAATCAAGAATTAACTCCTGTAAGCAGGGAATCTAGATCATTCAGAAAAGTGTAAATCTCATTTGAATTGCTTTAATACTTTTTTTTTTTTTTTTTGAGATAACATTGTCACATATAAATAGGCTTGTTATGTTTAAATTCTTTAGCAGGTACAGGAATTGGTCAGTGTGCAGTAACATCTTTTGGTGTGAGGTAAATTGGCTTTTCTTCGATGAATAAGCATCCAGTTTTTAGGTACTTCATTTTCTTCAGCTGGATATCTAAACTGGGCTGAGAAATTTGCTCCCAGAGTCAAACGCTTCAGGCACTGCAAGACTGCTCCTCTCTGTAAAATCTCAGTATGGGTTTGGTCTTGCCATAAGTTATTGGAGGTATCAGCATATCCTCGTGCTGGAAAAGGGTAATTATGCAAATGTTTTAAAAGGGGTTGCTCCTGCATTTTTGCTTGTAGATTTTTCTTTTCATCCTAAGAAGTAACGCTGTGAAAATCTTGAAGTGATTTCTTCCACTGAGAGGAAGTAAATCTGAATAAATACATCCACGGATTATGTCTATCAACAGCAATGGCAAAATCAAAGAGCGACCCGGTGGCTCTTTATAATGCAGCAGTGTTTATGCATTTCACTGATACCATTTCTCTGCATAGTAACTTATGAATACGCAGTCAAGAGAAAGTTTTATAGAGAATGTTCTTTTCATGAGGTGTGTACTAGATAAGGATTATATTTTTAATTGAGCAAAGCAGATATTTTTCTTGGATTTGCCACTGAAAGGATTATTTGACAAGATTAACATACTCATTCCCATCAGGAATGGTAACTGACAACTTCTAGGAAAGAACAGTATGTTAATCTGCCTTCAAATAAGTCCAATTTAAATAAGTCCAATTTACAATTATTTATTTCATTTCTCCCACATAGGGGATTTTCTCTTACGCCTTGTTTTCTCAGATCCCGTTCTTATTGAAGTGCAGCCAACACAAACTATTTTAGAACTGGCTCAGGAAAAAGTAACTTTTCATCTGAGCTGTACTCCCTCAAAGGATAGATTTTGAACTTCAAGACCAGTACTATTACCAGTCATTTCTTAAACAGTTTGGAGAACCTCATCTCAACAGTAGTAAACAGGTCACAAACCTACCATATAAACCCTAAATAATTATAAAGTGTTTTACAGTTCTGGCACTCGGTGTTCCACTGAATGGTTGTACAAAGTATAGTTATTCATACAATATATTCATCTGGGATTTGACAAACCAACTCACATAAAGACTGTTCCACACTTAGCACAAAACTTGGCCCAAACCATACATTTTTCAATGTCCAAAAAAAAAAAAAAATGCCATAGGGGGGAAAAAAGTTTAGTTTTTTGTTGTTGTTGTTTTTTTAATGAACTTATTATACGCTCTAGACAGTTGGAATCATTCCAGTACAAAATAACCTGTCTTGGTTTTGCTTTTTTTTTTTTTCCCCTTCTCTTTTATGGCCACTCAAAAATACACAGCTGTCTCTTAACTTCCTTGGAACCACTGGTGAACTTCCACTTTAACGTGAACTGCTCCCTCATTCCTTTTAGTGTAGGAGACTCTGCTCGTGCTTTCCGTGCTTTCTCTCTGCTAATACAAACTGCAGTGGTCACCTTCTGGAAATGCTTTGTCTCATGGCAAAAGCGTTTAAAAAAAATGCTCAAAAGTAGATTAGAATTTTACCCATCCACCCTTTAGCATCAGAAGCAGAGAAGTACAGAGTAAAAGTGATACCTTAAATGTCTATCAGCTGACAAGAGGATTAGAATTTATGGCTTTTAACTATAAATTCAGAGAAGCAGTTGATTAAACTTTTCTATGATTGTAATTATGGGTTAGAAGTTCCACATTGTGAGACTGTATTCCTAGCTGCAAAGTATTTATTTGCTACAGTTATACTCTGAGATTATACTCAGTTTTAATACATGCTGAAAAATCTCTATTTAACAATTTTCAGTGAAAGATTCCCTTTAAATCTTGCCTCCTCTGTGTACATGCTGTTACCACTGGTTCCACCAGCTCCCCAGTTGCCGGGTCCAGTTTTGCAAATGAAAGTCAAAGAAGGCAGTCCTTTTTTAATATTTAGAAACAAACACAGAAATGGTGGTAGGGGAAATTCCATTACAACTCTAACTAGAGGACAGGAGGTCTGCTTGACAAAGGATCTGTTTTCCTCATTTCACCAATTGCAGATTCCATGTTTCAGGTTTGTAATCCAAGTCCTAAAACTCAACTTCTGCTGAGTATTAAAAACAAGCAGAGCAATTTATCTCCAGATTTACAGACCCCCTTAATTTTGTCGAAAATGCATTACGCTGATTCTGATAATCAGCTTAACGATCTGACCTGGCAAAATTGCTAATGCTTCACAGGATACCAGGTGCTCTCAAGGAAGTTAATGAATAAAGTGCCATCTCTGGGTAGGAAGCTGACATTCCTGCAGGGCACAGTTTAGTTGACATGAATTTTCAAGTCGAGTCACTTTTCAAGACTTTTTTTCTCCTTATAAAGCAAATTCTGAAGACAGAGATTTCTTATTGCCTCAAATCTTTTTGATTTATGCACAACAAATGAATAAGGAGATTAAAGATAGTTAGCCTGAAGTTCCTACTCTTTCGAAATGTCTGTTAATTAAAATGCACAGAGCAGCTTTTCAGCTCAAGTATCTCTCAGAAGAGCTCCATCTGCTGACACTCTGCAGGCAGCTTTAAGGAGATGCTTGCAAGGCAATTTTCCTGCATAGCTGAGGAAGATGCGCTGTAATTTGACATGAGGAATGAGATACCATTTCAGAATGGGAGGATTTACAAAAAATCGAATACGTTTCACTTCTACCTACCTATTTTTCAAGCCAATAGTGCTTGCTTGAACATAAATAAATAAATAAATTATAGGAAAACGTCCATGAGGAATGGTATTTAACTAGTACAACTAGACTATTACCACGCAAAATGGAGGAAACCATTGTCAGTAAGCTGCACAAATGAAACTTAGAGTGTAACAGTAAAATTAGCAGTTATCCTTGGGGTTTTCATGTGAATGTTTTTTCTGACAGCAGGTATCATTTCAGAATAATGCTTCCAATTACCACTGACTCCTTAGCTCCTTAGTAAGTGCCATCCTGAGGAGCATTGCTGCTACTCGTGCCAATTTATTCAAAAGAGAGGCTTTAAACTAAAAATGCTTGGATGTTAATCAAAGCTGAAGAGAGGTCGGACTCAAACTAATAAAACAAAAAGCCAGACCACAACTGTCAAAGATTCTTTTTTCTTCATTTGGATGGGGTGTTGTACGCTGGCTTGAGTATGTTACAGTATGTTACGTGTTTTCTTGAGAAGCACTGTTCATTTGGCCTCCATCTACATTTTCAGGAAAGAAATTTTAGGCTGTAGCAGTGTGAAGCAAAGCACTGAAAAGTGGTGTAAATCATAGTAATTGCTGAAGCTTTCCTGGACAAAGTGGCAGAGCTGCACGCTCAAGAGGACAGGAAAATGCAGTGCCTCCTTTATAGAGGTTCCGAAGTTCTCTTTTATTTTTCTAATCTTTCTTTTCGTGCAACTGTCACATAAAGTGTTGAGTTGTTTAAGGTTTAAGATGTTCCTACTGTGTAACCTACGAACTCAGCACACACGGGTGATCAGACATACTCAAACAAGTTCATTTACTGCTCTATGAAATCTTCTAGATGAAGTATGATTAAAATAAAGTAAAAATAAAAAGCAAAGCAAAAAATAGATGCTACTGAATTTAGTGGAGGTATTATTCTAACGTGCTGTTTGATTTCTTTTGTTAGAAGACAACAATGGATGGTCTCTACAATTTGACAAACATTACGCGGAGAGGCACTACAACGAACTGAAATCCCTGAACGCATTTCAGACCAAGACATCAGAGTGCTGTAAGCAGTTATTATTGATAAATCCTGGAAATAAGTATTTAGCAAATGTGCTTATCAAAAATAGAAATATAGTGCCGTTTCATTTGTAGTAAAATAGAATTAATGTCTCAGACTCACAAATGCATTTCAGCTGATTTCAGCTGCAGTAGGGGTGACTCATTTTCTATTAGAGTGACAAATGTTTGCCAATTAGAAGGGCAATATACATGTTTAACTGAATACATGAATACAGCAGGAAAGATCATGAACTACACATTTTTCAGAGTGAAATGAAGGCAACATCCTTTCAAATTCATTTCTGAAATTGTCTACTATGAGCACTAAGATTAAACACGTAGATGGAAATTTGCTCATTCTGGTTAATGGAAAAGAGTAAATTAATTTAAAGAGTGATAAGCGTTTAAAAAAATGATAGGATGTCATCTTCCTGTTTCAAGCCTGTAGCTGTTGTAAAAGCTCTTTCTCTGTACTGTATCTGGGAATTAAAATATTCTTTTAATGTCCCTTTATGTTTGTTATTAGGGTATTACCACATCTATTTAGATGATGTAAAAAAAAGTGTATTCCTTAATTTAAATCCCACTTGACACAGGCTGGTAGATTTGTTGTTGAGCTTCTGTGTTCTTTTACACCATATTTATTTCCTCTGTCTCTCACTGTAACACACACAACCTTCCCCCACAACCACTTTCTTGCCTTCCTGCAGTGGCTGGTGCTGTACCAGCAGAATGTAAGTGCCAAGGGCTGGAGGTCTCCTGTGATGATGCCAAACTGCGTGCTGTTCCTTCCGTCCCTTCAAACGTGACCATTATGTGAGTAGAGCAGGAAAGGAGACTCGTGCTCTGTTCAGGCTTCAGGATCAGTCCCTCAGCCATTTCACAACTACAGCCATGTAGATATGACCAGTTGGCTCACCTGGTGTTTTTGAAAGCATAAAGTCTCTCTGTTAACAAGCGCTTTAAGGTTTGAAGTACAGATTTGCATTGCGTACCACTGGAGAAAAAGAACTGAAAAACTCTGTGTAAAGTGGTCAATTCATATTTGACCACAGTGCCTTGTGCTAGCAAAAAAAATTCAGAAGATTGAACGGTATTTTAAAACCAGATGTTTCAGTTTAAGACATAACACTTCAGACTTTTTCATCATTCTATGACCCTGGTAATATTCCTATGCTACGTAAGTCAATAACTTCTATTTTAGTAAAACTACCTACTGAACAGGCTGTTATTTAGGAGGATTTAATATGAGGTGAGTCATCGTGCAGATACATAGGTATAATACAAACTTCTTGAAGAGATCTGAGAGTGGCTGGTATTGCTCTTGTTCGCCAACACTTGTTTGAGAGGCCATTTCCTGTATGGTGAGGTGCTGTATTAAATGTCTTGAGTATCTTTCCTGATAAAGCAAAGGTACAGATCTTTGTTGGGTTTCAGTTTCTGTTTGGATGAGATTCTTCTTGTCAGTTCATGTTCAGTACTTCAGGTTAACACAGAATGTCGTATGTAATCGATATGTATTTAAACTGTCTGCTGGCTCAGAGACAGAAAGGGCTTCAAAAATAAAAGTGCAGGTCTAGCTTTAGAAAAAAACAGTGAGTTAGGGAAGCTGGTTTTGGGTCTAGGCTCCAACCATATCCTAAATAGTTTTCATTCTCCTTAGGACACCTAAGTCAGTGCCCAATGCAGACGGGGACACACAAATAGGGAAATAAGCTGTATATGCATTTGAGGTTTGAAATAATCTGTGCTTTATTTTATACTCAGACCTTTTCTTTAACAAGAACTTTGTTTCTTTCCTCAAGAACATTGAGCTAACTGGCGTGAGGGCTGCATGAACAGCAAGTTTCCAAAGGAAGCTTCTGGTTTCAAAAAATGAAGAGTGTAGGTTTTTTTCACACATAGGGAAAACTGTAGTCTCTCCACCCTGACAGGGAATCTGCCACACTCTTTGGAGTGCCCTATGATACAGACCACAGGTGATACTCTTGGCCTTACGCTGTTAAAATTAGTTCACGCTGTTTTAATCACATTTTTCAATCATCTGGACAGGGAGGACTGAAAGCATACTGTCTGTATGAAAAGTGGAAAATGGGAATAATGGCTGCTTTCACAATTACAACAATGGGTAAAATTAATTCTCTTTTTATGCCTTTTCACAGTCTCCTCCTAATCCATTAACTCAAACTCACTTCTACCATAAACTCTTTACTTGAATTGGTTGATGCAAATGGCTTTGATTTTTCTTAACTTGGAAAACATGTGACAGTAAAGAGCACAGCTACATCTTTTCCTTAATAAGCCATGCAGAGGCAGTCCAAAACATATCACCTGGCTCTTCTGGAAACATCCAATTATTATAGCGGTTTCTGGTGAATCATTCTATTTACTGTGGAAATGTATCAAAACCTGTGACATCATTAGAACTGTGGGAAATAGGAATACTGAGGGTGAATTTCTCCTACAGAGCAGATTTACTGTGTGCATTCATTCATACAGGTCTCTTCAGAGGAATCTCCTAAGGAAACTTTACGCTGACGTTTTCAGAAGATACCAAGACCTTAAAAATCTGTAAGGGAGCATTTCTACTTGAAATATTTATGAATATTATTTAAATATTCATTCTTTCCCTCTCTCTCTCTCTCTCTCTGACACAAACGCACACAATGCGTAACGTGACAAGCCTCAGTTCACACTCATAATTCTGTTTTGCCTTACACTTCAGGACTTCACCAATCATATAACCTGTTTGGTTCAAATAATAACTTGATCGACATCTCTTTTTTTTTCGTAGCTGTAATTTCTACGTATTTGATTTCTCTTATATTGCTTGCTTTGTACCAGCAAAATGTTAAAACTTCATTGTGTCTGAATGAAGTTAGATTCGTAATGAACAGCACTATGCCAAAAGAATGGAAGAATGAATCCATTTACTCTACAAAATCAAAGTTTAACTTTCCACTGTAAAGGAAAGCTTACTCACATGGTGTTTTTTCTTTTATTTCTGAATGTGTCTGAAACCAAACTGCTGATGTCACAGAATCATAGAATGGTTTGGGTTGGAAGGGATCTTTAAGATCATCAAGTTCCAACCCCCCCGCTAGAGGCCCAAGTAGTCAAACTGTTACAGCAGTATAATAGGGCTTGTGTTTACGATGTGCAACACACACATTGTTCAAAAACCTAGCCTTTAATGAGCTTGATTTATATAATATTAGTTCAATTAAGGATTATATGCAAAATTCTAAGACAGTATGTTCCTAGTAAACACACTGGATGTCAGCCCCAGAAACTGCTCTGTACTGCAGCACCACCTTGTGTTCATGATGTTAATTAAGAACCACCACCTTAAAGAGTTTAAAGATGTGTTTTCATTAAGAGTACAGCCATGCATCCCTGAAGAAGTTGTTTGTTGATAATAACTTCACATATCTCTGGCTAAAAACTGTTTTTAGAAAGCTCTTGAGCAGTGAATGCCACAGACTCATTTTGTAAAATCTGATGTTTTTGTCACTGTAGCAGGAATCCATCTCTGGATTGATCCATCAGGAGGTTGAGCATAACCATTTCTTTGTTCACTGTACGCAAATCAAATGTCCCTTTAAATGAATCTTGTACTTCTGCCACAAGTTTTTCTTTCTTTTAAAACACCTTTGCAGTTTCTATCTATGAAAATGATTACTCTCAAATTTTGGATGTAAGAAATTTGACAGCCTGTTTTCCAGTACCAGGTGTAAATTGAATTTAGTTGCTAAACTGTAATTCTTTACTTATGCTTCCTTTGGCTTTGCATCCCTCAGAGAATCGATTTTTGTTGGTTTTGTTCTACCTTCCTAGGTATCTTCAGGATAATAAAATCAGAGCTGTGTCCAAACACGCTTTCAAAGGTTTATACAACTTGACAAAATTGTAAGTATTGCTTTAGGAATATTTAAGAGCAACTGGAACAGCTCTGAGAATTGCTACAGATCTCTCTCTCTTATATGTTTCAAAGTTAGGAAATGATGTAAAGGTCCAAATCTTTTAACTCTATGGTATGAACGAGAAAGCAGAGGTTAAGAGCTATCTGTGCTCTGTGTGAGTTTATCTGATAGGGCAATACTCTGAAAATATGAGTGGGATCCATAAATCACTCCTACTGCCCAAATATGCAGAATGGAAGGAGACAGGCTGGTAGTTGGAATGAATGGTAAAAGGAGTAAAACACAAGCAAGATCTTGCATCAAATGAGAACTCCTTAATGTGGCGTTCTGGTTTAAGGAAGTGAACATGAGCAACCAATATCAGCAATGAAAAACAACACTTCTATAGTTTTGCATTATTTCGCAGCATCTTTTTGGAAGGGTGTTCAGACTTCTAAGGAAAGAGCTGAGTGAAAGAGAAGATGCACAAATTCTGTCATTCAGTTCAACCTTTTTTCTCTGCCACGTTTGTGATCTTTTTAACGGATTACTTCTTCAAAATGCTGCACGCTGTACTTTCCTTCACAAGTGTGTTGGATTACTGTTACTGCAGCTGCCATTATTTCTGTCCTAGATCTTTTATAGTGTCACCTCTTGTTTCCCCCATTTCTTTTTCCATGGTTTCGGCATCTCCGTTTATGACTAATATCCATAGCAAGGACTAAATGTGAGCCCAGAAAATTCATGGAACTAATCACTCCAAATAATGAAAGCAGAATGGGCCTCAAATAAGGCACAGTGAAAAGGCTTAGCACACTGTGTTTTCTTACAGATAAGACAAAATATTCCACAGAATTGTTCAGGAAGTCCTCACCATGGTGAGTTCCACATTGCTCTGGCATTTCAATGAAAGACACATGCCTAACCATCTCCTGATGCCATGGAAAAGTGGCTTTCTTGGGGAGACAGAGGCTGGTATCACACACAAGTGTGTGATTCTTTATAAGTGGCCTATTTTTCAAGAAGAAAGGGAAAAGAAAAAAGAAATTTGCCACAATCAAAAACAGCAATGACAAGAAACTGCACAATTATCAAGGAAAAATCTTAAAACTCATCTTCATGCATCTGACGCATCTCATTTGTCTATTTTTATTGATCTTGATTCAGATACCTGAGTAACAACAAGATAACCAACTTGAAGCCTCATGTCTTTGAAGACCTCCATAAACTCGAATGGCTGTATGTTACTTTTTCATTTGTATGTTTGTTTTCTCAAGGAGTAATTAACGCGAGTGAAAGGAAGTACTTGGACTGCTTTAATTTTTGTGCATAGCAGCACTTTTGTACCCAATGATGTTTAAGGAACCCATGCTACACTTTGTGGGGATAAAACTGAAAGCAATCACTTCCTCTAAGTTAAAAAATATTTCTAAAAACAAATACGTTATTCTGAAAGGAAGTGAATGTGAATACTCTGACCTGCTATGCGGTAGCTTGCCAATTTCAGTTAAGTAGTTTGAATGAGCACTTGAAGAATGTAATTTCAAATCATGCTATCTTTCATCATGTGCTTATTTTAAGTCTATATACAACTCTCAGTCTGACACGTGTTTTGCTATAATTACAGGATAATTCAAAATAATAGGATAAATCGGATCTCTCCATCAACGTTTTATGGACTCAAATCGCTTATTCTCCTGTAAGTATGGAATAAGAACAAAAAGCATTGCTTAAATGAACAGAAAGATTATGTATAATAAATACATACATCTGTTTATTATGGCTGTGATTGCTCATCACGCTATATTGTCTGCTGTTGTAGGAGAGCTTCTATTTCACAAGCATCTCCACACCCTGTGGAGCCCATCTCTTCAGACATAGATGAATGGCCCAATGGTAGTCATGAACTATCAAAATCGATAGGAACAGAACTGCTTTTCCTGAAGCCACACAAGATGTGTGAGACTCTATACTTTGTAAAGTGAATCTACAACAAATACCCTGTGCTCTCTGCCAGGAAAGTCTGCAAATTTTTCTTTGGCATGTACTGGGAGCAGGAACCTCCTAAAGGAGGGCAGTGAACCTGCTGTGTATTCTTGCAAGCCAGAGTAGGAGATTTGGACAGCTGTGGACATATGTTAACTGGAAAATTATAGGAAGATAGATGGGGAGAGAGAAGTACAAACTTACGGCCCTGAGATGACAATGACGTGCCAGCTGTAGCAGTGGGTGCCAGTTGCTCACTGGGATGTTATGGAGAGCCAGCACTGCCCCACAGCTCCTACTCTAACTTCCCTTTCCAAGACCCTGTCCATAACCTGCCCCTGTCCTCCAGTAGCTTCCCTCCATCTCCCCTTTCCAGTGTCCCTAGGAGGAATTACATGCTATGACAGCACAGTCAAAATACTCACAGTGAGTAGCTTTATTTAATTTTAAAAGCTGTGAACTAAACATGTTTCCTTTACCTGGCAACTAATGGGACAAGGAAAAAATAGTGTTCAGCAGAATGCTGTGAGATCTATAGAATTTTAAGAAAATAATAGTATCTCTAAGGCTGTGAGAAATGTATGAAGCTTTGAGTGCCTTCTGCCTTTTGTCAAAAGCACAAATATAAGAGATTTTTTTCCATAAGGTCAATTTTGGCAAATATAGCCAGCCATACTGTTTCGTCTTTTTCTTTCCAGTGAAATGATGAACAACTCTCTTGCTCACTTGCCTGACAAACCTCTGTGCCAATATATGCCAAGACTGAACTGGCTGTAAGTATACATTATTTTCCACTAGAAAAATATCATTTTCTTTTCTTGGTATTGCACTTCCAGAGCACTTTTCATAACGTGCAGTGAAATGATCGTACAGAGTGCCTGCTGGTTCACAGCAGGGTTGATGACCTGGAGTCTTTAGTCAGGTGTGCAAAGAAATTAGATGTCTGGTTTCTGTTCTCTTTTGTGTGCTCTCAGTGTTCTGGTAGTAACTTTCTTTTATTACATTAGAGTAACAGCCTGACTGCAATAAATGTATTTGCAATGATTGATGTTTTGTTTTTATACCCTAGAGACTTGGAAAGCAACCATATTCATCACTTAAGAAATGTCACTTTCATCTCCTGCAGCACTTTAACTGTATTGTAAGTAATAGGATATGCTAGCCAGCAAGAATGAGCTATCTTTGAGCTGAAAGTTTCCTGAATATCATGGTTATTTTCATGTAAAGAAACGTCATTATAAATGAGCACCATACAGAATAGCCACTGTTTACTTATACCAAAATTTAGTCTTGAAGTACTCAACTAAACTTCGCTGAAGTGATCATGACTGATATTAAGATTTACAAGTTTTCAGTCTAACATTTTACTCAGAAAAGGAGGAAAAAAAATACATAAGAAAAAATAGCACGAACACAAAGCACATTTCTTCATTTTATAAAGTTCAACCAATGGTTGATTGACCCAACAATTCTAGAATTCTCTTCAAAGTTTCTTCTGTAATGTCGTAATGATCTTCAGAAATCCTGTCAATCTTTTGGTAGATCAGCAGGCTGCCTGATTGCTTCCAATTTTTACCTCTTCCATGGTACTCCAATCCTTGGCTTTCTCTCTGTTCTTAAAATCCAGGTTGTTCAGTTAAGAATCAAGTACAGTAGCAGATGAAATATGGATGAAGGAAGAGTTCCACAAGGCTGTTCCAGAAGGCTGTTAGGTCCCAAGCCAAATAGCTCTATTTATCTTACTCTTGCTCTCAGCAAATTTATATCAATCTCCTATGGGTAAAGTACGGCACCAGAATGGCAGCCTGGCTAAACGAGCTTAGCAAAAAGAACAGCCTGAACATTCAAACTTGTGCCAAGAATTAGTTTTGTTCCTGAAATAATCTTGAAATCTCAAAGCAATAGGTATTTAATTGTTCTACTCTGCTATTCTGCAATTCTTCTGTATTTTAGTCGTTGGTAGGTACCAATACAGCTGAAAGAACACATGATATACTCACAAGTGTGCACTGACAGCAGAAGTTATTTATGGAATGGTATATCTGAGGAGCTTGTTAACTGAATTAGTGAGGCTGATTTCTGAAGATCCAGATAAGAAAGAATCTCAAAAGCTTTTGAAAAGTTTTCTTCAAAACCAAATAGACTTTGAGAAGCAGCAACAGAAGTCTGTTTTCTCCTTTCAGGGTGATGAGGCAAAATAAAATCAGCTCTTTGAATGAAAACAGCTTTTCTTCTCTCCAGATGTTAGATGAATTGTGAGTCTGTTTCTTTTCTTTCTTGTAGAACAAGTCACAAACTTTTATAATTTATTTTGCATACATTAATTACCATAAATTAAGGGTATTTTACTTTCTTTTTGATGCAAATAATATAATAAATTATATATCTAGTGACATCTCCAAACTAACTAGACCAAGAGAAATCTGGTCTATCTAGCTTTCCATGTTGTTTGAACAGCATTCTTTTACAGTCCAAGTTTTGTGTAATCATTATATAATACATAATATTTTCTTTGGTAAATAGAACAGAACTGTGTGATTTGTAATTACAAAGCTCTTCAGCAAACTTACTGAATCTGCTGGGAACTCATTATATCCTACCTATGGTTGTTTCTGCAGGGACTTGGCTAGCAATGAGATTGAATCACTTTCTCCATATGTGTTTAAGGATCTCAAGGAGCTCTCACAACTGTAAGGACTCTTTATTATTTAGTCCACTGTGCATTACTCATATGATATGCTTTCACTCATTAATGCCAGGAAAGAAAAGAGCATCTCTGTTTGTAAGAATGATGTAGACTGCCTTAAAAACACTTGACCCAAAAGCAATTTTACACGTCATTTACCTTTAATTTTACATTTACCATTTTGCCCAGAATGCGTTTCTAAAATATGTACATCTGCATATCCAAAGCAAGAGCTTTGGAGAGCAAGTTTAATTTCTATTTTTTTCTAGAACTAGTTAGTATACACAAAATGATCTGTGCTAGCTGTATCAGGAGAACTTCATCGTTTTGATGGGATTACTTTTGCCAGATGCAACTGAAAAATCCTGTCTGTAACCAGGACCCATCACGTGCAATACCTTATCTTTCTGTTTTTCCACCACTCTTGGCATCAGTCACAACATACTGGGGCAACCAAGCATAACCAGCTGAGGAAACTGAGTTTCCATGTTATTTTTACATTATCTAAACAGAAACTTAAGGAAGAGTTAGTTACAGGGAGAAGAAATTAACTATATCTAGAAACATTCTTGCACGGAATTACAGCACCTAAAAGACTAATGTCTATTTTTACTTCCTGTTGCCTCTCTCTCTTTTTTAAGTTCTCAGAAGTGATTGTGAAAAGATGGATTTTATCAACTACCAAACTAAATTCTGTTTCTAAATGCGTGCAGTGCAACCACATTCTTTTATTTAGTCCAAATCTTAAAGCATCAGGTTGGGGGACGCAGTTGTGCATGTGAGTGTATGTGGCAATAGCATAGCTATTGAAGGATCTGGCTTCACTTTCCACTGGAAGAGTATTTAGCAAGCTGAGCCAAGCTAAATGATTGATGTTGCTTATTAACTGCCACTAGAACAAGTCCTTCCTACAGGACTGAAAGGTAGTTTTACTTTATCTTCACAACAGGCTGTAAAGAAGACGCATAAAGTTACTTAAAGTCTCTGTTGTATTTACAGGAACCTTTCTTATAACCCAATCAAGAAAATACAAACAGACCAGTTTGATTTTCTAACCAAACTGAAATCCCTGTAAGTATCAAGTTTTTCTAATCAAACACTTCACAGCTATATTTTCGTTGTGATAATGCACATCTCCTTCAGAAGTTCGCAATCCGAATTGTGTTTTAAACATCCATTGCCACTTCCGTGCTGGAAACAGTAGGAATAGGACTGGGGATTTATTCTTGCCTCCTAGCAATACTGTCCAATGGCCCAAAGCAAATAGACATTAAGAACGATACATTTCTTGTGCCTAAATATACCTAGAACTCACAAAAATTTTGCACTCAGTGCATTTAACGGTGGATTCAAACGAGATTCCTCACAAGGAGAACCAAAGACCCCTGCCAGGTTGCGCATCTAATGATGTTTGACTGGAAAATAGAAACTGAAGTTCTAAAAGAGCAACCTGTGCAGTTACACTTCATTCATCTAGTACTGTAGGAGAAACTATAGTGCTGTTTTCCATATATTAAAAAAAAATCAAATAAGAAATCCTATGTATTGTGTCAGCAGAAATCCAACGTTTTCTCTAACGAGCAGAATTCTCTGTACCATCTTCCTGCTGCTTTGATACAATACAGTACTGCATTCCTGCAGCGGTGTGTTTGTCTAGTAAGGCACTATATGGGCTAGAAGGCAGAAATTAAAAATATCACTACTGGAACAAGTTATAATTTTCTCAGAGATGATGAAAGAGCAATACTTGGGAAGGGCAATCATTGCTTGCACTGCTGAGAGCACCAAAACCATCTTCTTTGTGATTCTGGAAAAATTGCAAGTTCAGTCAAATCAAGTGTGATTCATTTTGTTCCACTTTAGCTTTTATTAGGGTTTCTATTCAAGTTCCAAAGGAACGACAAATTAGACGCAACGAAGTTCATCTCATTTCCTAATATGAATTCACAACTTCATCACGTGGATTCAACATACGTGCTCACTAAATTTGTCTTTCTGCTACTGAATTTCTATTGCATTTTACTGAGAATATATTGTCTACAGCAGCTTGGAGGGCATTGAAATTGTAAACATCCAGAGAAGAATGTTCAGACCGCTTAGAAACCTCTCCCACATGTAAGTGGATCATCACTCCAGCTCATTTTCTTTGGTTGGAATTTCACAATTTCCAGATTACTGAATAAAACTGTCTGAAACGTTTACGGTTATCAAATTAGACCATTTGAAACTCATTTTTCTCCTTTCAGGATATGTTTTCTGAACATTTGCTGATGAGGTTTTCTATTCTGGCAACAAAACAGAGCATCTTTTTTTCTGTCTTCCTTTCTCATGACCAGATATTTCAAGAAGTTCCAGTACTGTGGATACGCCCCTCATGTACGCAGCTGTAAGCCTAATACTGATGGGATTTCATCCCTGGAGAATCTCTTAGCTAGCATTATACAGAGAGTGTTTGTCTGGGTTGTATCTGCCATCACTTGCTTTGGAAATATTTTTGTTATCTGTATGAGGCCTTACATCAGATCGGAAAATAAGCTCCACGCCATCTCAATAATGTCTCTCTGCTGTGAGTATTCCATGCGTGAAAGTAAAAGATTGTATTAATCTGCTCATAGTGTGTACAACGTTTGTTATTGTAAGTCGGTGTTATTTTCAGCATTAGCTTTACTGAGCCTTAATGTTACTGTGAATGGCAATACAAAATGCCGTATCTTACACGGCAGGAAGTCTTGTTAGAGGCTGCCTTCGTTTTATAACAACAAGCAGTTGATAAATTGCAACGGTTTCATGATTTTAGTGCTGCAGACATTGTGTCAAGTTCTCGCTTTCTTCAGCAAGAAGGAAATATTTCCTTTTTTCAAAGGCCTTTATACCGAAATCCTGGTATTGTGCTTGAGGAAATAGTAATTTGTACATGTAAACTCTATTCACAGTATCACAGAACGGCTTGGGTTGAAAGGGACCTCAAAGCCCACCCAGCCCCAACCCCCACCAGCTCAGCTGTCTGGGGTCCCATCCAACATGGACCTCTGGGGGCACCCACAGCTCTCTGGGCAGCTGTGCCAGTGCCTCACTGCCCTCTGAGGAAGCCATTTCCTCCTAATGCCTAATCTAAATCTCCCCTCGTTAGGTTTAAACCATTCCCTCTCGTCCTGTCACTATATAAGCTCTCATTCAAATGCTCCAAAAGGAGCTCAGTGGATGTCGCAGCAGGCCCCCTGACATTACCCTGGGCGTGCACAGGAGCTTCCTTCTGCCTTTCCCTGCTGAGCTAATGAGGAAGAACACCGCTGTTTGTGTTTGCTGACTGCTTTCAAGTTGAATTATTTTAAGACAGTTCAGTCCAACTCAACAAAGGGTTGGAAGCACGCTTTTTCAGCTTGAAAACTATTTGTTTTGAGCTTCAATATATCGGTCTGAAAACGGGTATGAAACACAGCTTACCAGTTCAAACATAAACTGAGAAATGGAGTAACAGGGCTGAATTAGATGACCTTTATTGTAATTTAAAATATCATTCCAACTCTAACATTGATTTTATAACTGTGTATTGGCTGACTTAAAAATGTGTACTAACGTGTGCATGTCTGTTTTTCAACAGTCACATGCACAAAGAATACGGGAAATTCAGATGTGTAAATAATGATGTTAAGCACTATGCCCACAGGTGCTGACTGTCTGATGGGAATATATTTATTTGTGATTGGAGCTTTTGATCTTAAATATCGTGGAGAATACAACAAGCACGCTCAGTTGTGGATGGACAGTATTCATTGTCAATTGGTGGGATCGCTGGCTATTCTGTCTACAGAGGTGTCAGTCTTACTGTTGACTTACCTGACTTTGGAGAAATACATCTGCATAGTTTACCCTTTTAGGTGTTTGAAACCCAGAAAATGCAGGACAATTTCCATTTTAGTTCTCATATGGATAATTGGGTTTGCTGTTGCTTTTATTCCACTGAGCAATAAGGAATTTTTCAGGAACTACTATGGCACCAACGGCGTCTGTTTCCCTCTTCACTCAGAGCAATCAGAAAGTTCAGGAAGTCAGATTTATTCTGTTGTCATTTTTCTAGGTAAGTTGTCTTTCTTCCTGATACGTGATTATAACCTTCCTTGTATACAGTAATTAACCTGATTGTCAAACAGATCTGACAGCTTTGTTGGGATGTTCATGTTTCAGGACCTTGTCCAGTCTATTTTATCGTAACTGATGCTTACATATCTCAAAATGTACAAAGGGTTCAGAAGGTGGAAGGGAGTTAGGATCACTGAGTTCCTGAAGGAATAGGTTATTTTTTTTTGTCAGGGAAGCAAAGAGAAGGACTGTGCAGCTTGGATCCAATAACAGACATTTGTCAGGTGATGGTAATTTAATTACTGGACTAGAGAGGCCATGTTTGAGTGAAGACAGATCATCTGGCTGCTTAACTCTAAGGGTTTGGCAGGTTAGAGCAAGGATTTTTTTTCTGTCTTATCCAGCCTGCAAACTGGAGATGCAGAATTGCTGTTAAAACAACTAATTTAAACTTTTTCAACAGGTGTAAACTTGGCAGCTTTTATCATCATAGTTTTCTCCTATGGAAGCATGTTCTACAGCGTTCACCAGACAGCTATTATGGCTACTGAAATCCGGAATCATATCAAAAAAGAGATGACGCTTGCCAAACGTTTTTTCTTCATAGTATTTACTGATGCACTATGCTGGATACCCATTTTTGTTTTGAAACTCCTTTCGTTACTGCAAGTAGAAATCCCAGGTATGTTCCTCCCTTTGCGCAGTTGTTTTGAGTGAGATAGTTTTCAGTTACGTTAGGTCTTCTAAAATGCTTCTTCATTAAGTCATCAGCCTCGTAGATCTTAAAGAAATCATTGTGAGAAGCAGAAGCGTGTGTATTCTGAGTCAGGAAATCTAGAATAAATCTTGCTGATCACCACAGGGTGATCCTGGGTTGAGCAAGGAAACATTCTGCACCGCACAGACTAGGTTAAATACTAACTCATTTTAACTAACTCAAATGAAAGACATCACAGATAGTTGTCTAAGATTAGAGAAGTTTTAAACCCCATTTCTTTTTCTGTGAGGATGCACTGTGACAGATTTTGAATCGTGCATCTCCCTGTTCCCAAAACTGTAGACAATGTTAGAGGCATCAACAGGAATGCATTCATAATGCAGCACAATCATAAAGGCCGACAGTTGAAGGGAAGGCAGAATGCACAAAGCTATTTGTACAGCTTGGAGAAGTTCTGTTATTGTTTTATAAATCAAACAGTGCAGTGCCATCATAGCCGTATTATAACCACTTTTCAGCTTTATAATCCTGTTCCTTCTCTCGCCTGCTCCCAACATCCTGAACAGTAAGGATGAGAACAGATGAATGAATAAATGCACACAGGCACTGATAAAGGCAGAACAGAAAAACGCAATAAAGAAGGAAGGTGTGAATATTGGAGACACTTACCAACAGGGCAGAAAGGAAATAAAGGTGTATCAAATGCCCTTTGCATTGAAAGGAAGAGAGTACTTGCGCAGAGGAGCAAAACCAGGCTCTGAGGGGAAAAAGGAGATGTTTCTTTGTGAGAGGACATTAAGGACGTATAACGAATCATATCTGGGAAGAGGACAGGGAACATGGATCACAGGCAGAGACAGGAAGCAACGTGGAGAAGATGTGAGAAATAAGGGTAGCACAGATGTAATAGCGAGAAGAAACAACCTGTTGTGATATGAAGCCAACCTGGAAGCTTGTGACCATCCCTCTAAGCAGCAAGCTCTGTTTCAT
Source organism: Callipepla californica brunnescens (assembly GCA_023055505.1). Classification (NCBI taxonomy): domain Eukaryota; kingdom Metazoa; phylum Chordata; class Aves; order Galliformes; family Odontophoridae; genus Callipepla; species Callipepla californica. The sequence goes on from JALIRH010000040.1 coordinate 2,922,272, forward strand.
AAGTATCAAGTGCTCAGGTTAATTAACAGGTACTCCTTCCTTTCTTTTTCCCTCCCCAAGGTACCATCACTTCTTGGGTGGTGATTTTTATCTTGCCAATTAATAGCGCTCTGAATCCTCTTCTCTACACTTTGACTACACGACCCTTCAAAGAAATGATTCACCAGTTTTGGTACAACTACAGACAAAGAAGATCCAAGAAAGGCAAAAGCAGTCAGAAACCTTACGGTCCATCCTTCATTTGGGTAGAGATGTGGCCAACACATGAAATCACACCAAAGCTAACCAAGCCCATGCTTTGTACAGACTCCTCTGATGCCTCTGTTACTACACAGTCAACAAGACTAAATTCGTACACATAGATGTGTTTGGAATCTTCACAGTGACATCTGCACTGTTAGCTTCACGCCTGTGGAGTTGCTGCTTTAAAACGATACCAAGCAAGGGAGGTATGATGCCTGGACTCCTGTGCACCAGCACTCAAAGCAGGAAGAAGCATAATGGGGCTGCTTGCAGGTAGAACCGGTATACAAAGTATTATTTCCACCTCCCAACAGTCCCTGCTGTCTTGACAACCCGTTCTAATTCAGAATGAGAAGTTCTCTCTTTTCCTCCAACAAGCCAGGAGAGTGTGTGTGGGGAGGGGGGAGGGGAAGGAAATGACACTTAAAACATCTCATATTGAAATCAGAATGTTTCAAAATCATCTGTCTTCGGGGGGGCAAAAACAAAGGCTATTTTCAATAAACTTTTTATAATTAAAAAACAAATACCCATTTCAACAGCTGTTTTATTTTTCAGAGTCGACTGCTTTCATCTCAGAATTTCTTAGTGGCAGGCTATTTAGACTGCATACAGCTCTCAAAAGCTTTAGGGAATAGCACTGAGAAAATATTTTCACTTCATAATTAGATGAATTTATGATATCTGTCAAGGGGAAACAGGTGCAGACTTCATTCCTTTTATCGACTGTTTCACTATACAACTGCTCTGATCTGGGCAGAGCAGAAATACGTTTATTAAAATATGTTTCTCAACTGTGTGTCCTCCAGCTGCTAACTAGTAGAAAATTCTCCCTTCAGAAGAGCTAGGTACCATCCTCACAGCCTCATGGCCTGGAAGCCCAAGAAGGTAAAATGAATTTCCTATCGGTGATATGAAGCTTTTTAAAATGAAGTTAAAAAACACTTCTGATGTTTGCACTTCACTTCTTAGTAACGTAAGAAGTAGAATTAAAAATAGTGTGACTCACACTTCAGCTGTTTACAGAACTTTATTATCTTGAAATCAAAAGTCTCTTTGTTTCCACTACTGTACGTTTGAACGAAATAAAAAGATTGTCCACTGAACAACGTGGCTTCTCTTCCAAGTTGCTCGGCAGCATTTTGGGTTACTGGAAAACACAAAAAAAAGGAGATAGAACAGCTAAGTGGAATCTTGCAATGTGGATCACCGTTAACCTGGACACTCAGAACTCAAGTCAATGGGGCTTGTGTAATCATTCAGCTCGCTGCCCCCTAATAGGACTTATCAGCATCACTGTTTGTCACTGAAGTTTATTATGAATACATTCAGCGTCATCTTTGTTTCCACGATTAACGGGAATATCCGTGCGCAGCCGTCACTCGCTAGGCTTCGGGGACTCGTAGCCCGCAGGCAGCGGGCGCTCTCCGAGCACGGCGCCGAGCCGGCAAACAACATGGCGGCCTGAGGGCACCCACACACCCCTACGCGAGCCCGCCATTTCCCGCGCTCCGCCCCGCCCGCAACCCGGCTCGCCGGGAGCGGAAGTGTTGGCTGAGGGGCGGCGCTGAGCGCGCATGCGCGGTGGGGGCAAGGGGGCAGATGTTGAGGGCGCGCTGAGGGGTCGCGGGCTGCCGCCATGTTGTTCTCCCGCTGCCCGTCTTCTAGCAGAGGTAAGGCGGCAGCTTGCTCGCCCACTGGGTACCGTCCGCTGGGCAGTACAGCGCGGTGGGGGTGGGGCCGGCGCGGAATGAGAGCAAAGGTCGCGGCCACGGAGCTGCGGTGCGGCTCCTGTGCGTGCTGGGGGGCTGTGGGTGGGTGGGTGGGTGCCGCGGCTTTGCGCAGGCTGAGGGAGCGGTGGGAGAGCGGCTCTGTGTGTGAGCGCGCCTTTCTGCCCTTGTGTTGGAAGGGACCCTTGAAAGTCAGGCTAGTCCGACTGCCCTGCTGTGAATAGGGGCACCTGCAGCTAGATCAAGTTGCTCATAGTCCCATCCAGCCTGACCTTGGTTGTCTTCGGCAGTGGGACGCTTACCACCTCTCTGAGCAGCCGCCCTACTGCCTCACAGTACCCTCACTGTAAAATTCTATTTGTTTACATCCTATCTAAACGTCTGCGCTCTTAGTTTGCAGCCCTTTCCTCTCATCCTGTCGCAGCAGGACTCTGTCCGCCTTATATGCTGCATTTGGATATGAACGGTCACTCTGAGATCTCCTCAGTGTTCTCCATGCTGAACACCCCCCCTGCTCACTCAGCCTTTCCTCACAGAACAAGTGTTCCATCCTTGAGATCATTTTTGTGGCTCTTCTCTGGGTGAGCTCCAGCTGGTCCTTGTCTCCTCTGCGACAAGGACTCCATACCTGGATGCATTACTCCAGGTGAGGTCTCACCAGCACAGAGCAGAGGGGCAGGATCGCTTCCCTTGCCCTGCTGGCCTCACTTCTTTTAATGCAGTACAGAGTATGGTTGGCTTTGTGTGCTGTGAGGGCACGCTGCTGACTCAGGTCTAGATTGCCATCTACTAGCACCCCTAAATCTTTTTTGGCATCCTTACATTTCCCATCTTGGTACTGATAGTGAGAGGTTGCCGTGACCAGGTGCAAGACTTTGCACTTGGGCTTAATGAACCCACAGCAGGGGGCTCGAACTTGATGATCCTTGGGGTCCCTTCCAAACCAGGCTGTTCTAGGGTTCCTGAAGTTTACCTGGGCCTACTGCTCAAACCTGTCTGGCTCTCTCTGAATGGTATCCCATCCCTCAGATGTGTCAGCCACACCACACAGCTTCTGGTTGCAGGCAAAGGATACTTGAGGGCTGGAGTTACAGCCCTTAAGCTCTGATGACTAATAACAGGATTCACCTGAAGAATTCACAGCCAATACCTGACGTGTCCTCACTTTTACTGTGCAGGACTGCAATGGGAGATGTTTTGGTTGGCCTTCGAAATACCTAGCCTGGTTTTAGCTGGGATGTTTTGGTTTTAGGAAAAAAATGAGTGTTGATAACACACCAGTGTCTTAGTTGTTGTTGAGCGGTGCTGTACAGGACCAAGGACGTTCCAAGGATTGGTTTGGCAAACTTATTCTGTGGTGGTTTTTTTTTTTTGCAGCACGTCAGTGCTTTCATGCTCTGAAGTTCTTAAAGAGAGACTGCCTTCCCTCGCTGCATATAGCAGGATGGGCATCTGCCGCCGTGCCTCGCATAACCACGCATTATACCATTCATCCCCGGGACAAAGACAAACGGTGGGAGGGTAAGTGGGGGAAAAATGCATTTCTCAGCACAGTTAAAGCTCAGTAATAATAAATCTGTTGCCGTTTTTCCTTTGGTTTATTTTGGTTTATCTAATTATCTTTTTTTCCTGTTGAAGGTGTGAACATGGAAAGGTTTGCAGAGGAAGCTGATGTTGTCGTTGTCGGAGGAGGCCCTGCGGGTCTTTCTGCTGCTATTCGTCTCAAGCAGTTAGCTGCTGAGCATGGCAAAGAACTGCGTGTCTGTCTGGTGGAAAAGGCATCTCAGATCGGTGCTCATACCCTGTCCGGTGCTTGCCTTGAGCCACGATCTTTAGAAGAACTCTTTCCAGACTGGAAGGAGCGAGGGGTATGTGTGAACATACAAGCACGTTACTAGCGTGTAACAAAGTCATCCATCTGACTCCATTTCATATTGTGTACCGTAAAAAATAAGTTGGTTTAGCAAGGCGCAAGCAATAAGGGGTTGTTTGGCTGTTTTTTTTTGCTCTGCTCTGTTGGATGTGTTTGGTTATTGTTTTTCCAGTCAATCCAAAACAACAACTCTCAGAACTGTTTCAATTTCCTTTTTTATGTAGGCTCCACTTCATACTCCTGTAACCGAAGACAGGTTTGGAATTTTAACGAAGAAATCTAGAATCCCAGTGCCAATTCTGCCGGGTAAGGTGTGAGGAGGAGCTCTCTTTACAGTTTGCTTTTCAGTTTTTCTGTGCCTCAGACAATTTTGATTCAGTGTAGTATTTTAAGTGTATGGAGAATCGCTTGCAGTGATTGGATCTATGTAGGTGATGGCTGTAATAGCACAGTGGTACTGTTTTGAAGGTAACATCCGATGTATTTAGCTGGTATTATTTTGCTTGGTGTTCTGTTTCAGCTGTGTTTTCATGTTTGTTTGTTTCTTGCTTAGGGCTTCCAATGGTTAATCATGGGAATTACATAGTACGTCTGGGACACTTTGTGAGATGGTTGGGTGAGCAAGCAGAAGCTTTGGGTGTGGAGCTATATCCAGGCTATGCAGCTGCTGAGGTAATAATGACATCAGCATGTGTGTGAGAAGCATTTTTGGCTCCCCCCTTTCCTGCACCCCATATTATTTGTTCATTCACAAGCTCTGTACAGTCACAGCATTCAGTGACTAAATCCCCTTGTCCAGATCCAGCAAAGCAGGTCGTAAAGTGCATTAATACTTACATCATTTTCTGAGTTGTACCATTTAACAGTGGAAAAACTTTGTGTTCAGAAGTTGTGCCTTAGGTCCTGTGAATGGATTAAGATGACAGGTCGTTTAAATGTTCCTTTTGTTTGCTTGAATGTTTCCAAAGGTTCTTTTTCATGAAGATGGTAGTGTGAAAGGAATAGCGACTAACGATGTGGGCATTCAGAAGGACGGAGCACCTAAAGTAAGTAGTGATGCTTTCCCCTAACTAGAGAGCTAATTTCTGCAGTTGTGATGTAATCTGCTTCTGCTGGTGTCAGTGATCTTAATTCAGCCTAAGAAAAATTAGAAAATTCAATGTATGTTTTTCCTTTCTATGTAAAATTGATTAATTAAAGGTGAAGCTTTTGCTTCTGGCCGATTTATTCGCTTCCGTACAGCTGCAGCCACGTTTGTTGACAGTCTGTCTACCTTGCTGGGGCAAGGTACGTTCTCAGTCTTTATACCTTTGTGCTGGTTGGTCGGTTGCTGTATCCAAAAGGTGACCCTCTGTCCTCAGTGTCAAACTTCAGCTGATGTTTAGTGGAATCTGTAACCTGTGGTAGGCATGTCTCCTCCTCGTGCAATACACAGGGAGAGATCAGTACCTCAGGATAGCTTCATTTTCACACAGTTAATGAGGCTACAGGAATTCTGGGTGCGAGTCTTTTTTCTTAGTCTTCCTTAGATGAAGTTTCTTACTACTTTACATAATGTTTAGGGAAGTACTTTCATGTAAAAACTCGGGCTGTTTTTCCCTTTTAAGGGAGGAATTGAGATGAAAAGACATCCTTGTTTTAAGAGGAAAAAAAGAAAGTGGAGAAGGATGTGATGGTGGGGAGAAGTGATATATTATTTTCAGTATGATGATGCCTGTCTCCCACAGTGGATAAACGTATACAGTTTCCAGGTACACATTTCCTCCAGTAGGAGGTGCAAGTTATATGCCACAGTAATGAAAGATAGTTTTGGTTTAATTCAGGAGGAAATATGTTTTGTTTTGATTTTTCTCAAGCATCCTGAAGACCTAATTTTTTTTTTATTGCCACTCATTCTTGTACAAAGTGACTATTAAAATATTGTCTGTTAATTCCATTAATGTGTACATAATTAGGGTGCAACTAAAATAAACTGTGTATTCAGGTGCTTTAGCTGTCAGCTCGTAGTACTTCCTGGGCATTAAGAGTCGGATAAATAAACAGAATTTGCATAATCTTCAAAGCAAAATTACCTTCAGTGTGTTTATACAGAGCCTAATCAAGTACTGCTGTTAATGAGTATACTTTCACCTTGCAGCGAGTGCCAATCAAAAAGCAGTGAAGGTAGGAATACACAGTTAAATAATGTGTATTTAGAATCTAGTACCCTCAAATTGCAAATATAATCTACCAGCCCATTCTAGTGTAATGCAGGAAGTTACAGGTTAATTTTCTTTGTTCTGTTGGGGTTCCTCTACGCTGTGTGAACAAGCAGATACGATAGAATCTCTTCCAGTACAGAATGGTGACTGGATTAGAGCCATGGCTTTCTGTGGTTTGTAGGCTCTGGTCAGGACCACAGAGCAGTGTAGAATCACCTTATTGCTCTCTCTTTTCTTCCCAGGAGTTTGTTGTGACACAGTTATAACTGCTTATGAAACGCTCTGTTTTTGCAGGCTACTTTTGAACGAGGCTTGGAACTTCATGCTAAGGTCACTGTTTTTGCTGAAGGTTGTCATGGACATCTGGCCAAACAGCTGTACACAAAGTACAACCTGAGGGAGAAGTGTCAAGCCCAGAGCTATGGCATTGGGTTGAAAGAGGTATCGTGTCCCTTATTTTAGGGGTAAAGGAGAATACTGCCAAGGTACAATGTAGTTTGTATTCAAGCTGCTTTGTATAAGTCATTGCAGTGAATTGAGTAACACTTTCAGACATCAGAATCTTTGCAGCTTTGAAGCTGGTGACATTTTCTGAATGTCTTGTCTGTTTCAGCTGCTGTTTCTCTTTTTTATCTATAGATATCTGTAAATTTCACTTCTTCAAAATCCTTCTTGCTTGTGAAGTCTGCTTTCAATACTTCTAGCGAACAGAGGATTTTTTGCTGCCTAATTTTGGGTTATTTCAGTACCTGAGGGGAGGAGGAACGGTTGTCTGATTTTTCTGTATATACATTATTTCAGTGCTGTTTCAGATGTGTATTTTAGAGAGCACAACACCTGGATGAGCTTCCCCGTTCTCTGCCCCCATCCCCCTGCTGATTCTTGCGCTGGGCTTGTAAAATCAGGCTAGGGATTGGGTTTTGTTTTCAGTATCTTTTTTGTTCAGGAAATTAGTAGTGAAAGATGCCTGTTTGTTTAGGGTATGTTGATCTGTTTGTAGTTGGACTATGACAAATGATATATTTCTTCAGGCACGTGCTTCCACCTACTAAGCATTTACTAAATTATTTTTGATTTCTGTAGAGATTATTCAATTGGTAAATGATCCTCCACATGACATAGTCTTAATTAAAGTTTCTCATACCAAAGTTCTTCAAGTCACCGTACAGATAAGACACATTTCAGTGTGGCTGTCTGCTTTGGCCAGTAGTACAGTCCTATAAGAATGGAGCTGTAAAGTGAAATAGTTGGTGCTGATGAGCCAGTATCCATGCTATGCACATCTGAGGGTTATTTTTACTTCAGACTAGCTCTCTGAGTCCAGTGAACTGAGTATCCTTTTGTGACTGGAATGCTTTAGATGGGCTTCTGGAGCCAGTCTTGGAGCTGAGTTTCATCTGAAAGGAATCCAGTTCACGCCTCCTGCATCTGCTCTGTAACGTGAACTGAAGCACAGCAAGTGGGAGCAACCAGGAGTTCTGCTCAAAACGTGCTCCTTAAATAGTCCTTAGTCGTATGATTTGATTTGGTTTTAGCAACAAATAAATTCATGTAGTTTTTTTTCCCCTAGGCACTTAACTGTATTTGTTTTTTACACTATTGAAAACCTGTTGCTTTACAGTATAAAATAATGCTTGGTGATCTTCATTTCAGTTATGGACTATCGATGAGAAGAAATGGAAACCAGGAAGAGTAGAACATACTGTAGGCTGGCCTCTAGACAGACATACCTATGGAGGATCCTTTCTCTATCACTTAAATGAGGGTGAACCTCTAGTTGCTCTGGGATTTGTGGTATGTCGAGTTATTTTTCTCTTCTCATATGTGTCTGTTTCATTTGACAGAAATGTCAAACTCAGGTCACTTTGTGCAGCTATTATTGTTTCTTATTCTTGTGCTGACGTGGGATGTGCATCCATTTCATGGGGGCAGCATAGGAAATGCAGTGTTTCCATTGCTATCTCGTATGAGTGGCAGTGGTTTATGGGCAGTGAAAGCAGAGGCAAATTGCTCTCTGAGAGCGGTGAACAGGCAGAGAAATCAGGGTACTGCTTGATGCTGACTCGCAGCATATTTTGCTGATTTTTCTCAAGTAAAGCTTAGAGCAGCCAGAAATTATTCCTCAGAAAATTCAGCGACTTATTTCTGCGAATACGTTAAAGATGGGAAAAGTAGGATATAGCTTTGAACAGGTTCTCAGATGAATAAAATGCAAATCGTGGGCATTCAGCAAATGCCTGTTCCCCATTTTCTGCTTCCATCATTCTTCCCCAGTGCATTCATAGTTCACCTAATGGGAAGTACTTCAGTTCTTCAGGTTTTAGGTAGGTCATAGTCTTTGGGCAGCACATTCTCAGAGCTGCTTTGGCAGTGCTGTAGGTACACAGATCCTAAGGTCGGTTCAGTATGAAATAACGTAAGGAGCTGACGTGCTAATGCGTGATTGTTTTCTTTTCCTAACTGTCCGTAAAATGTCGTAATCCATTTCCATTAATGTTACGCTTTTTTTTAAGGTTGGCTTAGATTATCAAAATCCCTATTTGAATCCGTTTAGGGAGTTTCAGAGGTGGAAGCACCATCCTACTGTAGAACCTACTTTGGAGGGTGGAAAAAGGATTGCGTACGGTGCCAGGGCACTGAATGAAGGTGGTATCCAGGTAATTTTTTCATGGAGTTTTACTTTTTTATCTCACTAGCCATGTTTGTAGTACTGCAGATGCTGGTTGCATGCTGTGGGGAAATGACAGAAAGACGTTATCTTTCTTGGTGGCAGCTGCTGTGATTTGCTAGGCTTGGATTCTGTAACACTAGCAGACTTCTGACACAATCACTTCGCTTTCTGCGTTGTATATGGGGCTTATTTTGCAAGCAAATGTGTTTAGCAATGAAGGAGCTATGAAGATTCTTGGTTTTGCTTGGAAACCTGGGGGAGAAGGTAGCACCACTTATCTGTTCTGTTTTTTTGGGATGAGTGGGATTTTCTTAATTGCACGTTCTTCTGAGTGCTTGACCCTAATGGTGGCTAGATTATTTGCAGCCAGTTTTATGGGGCTGTTTCCCTGTGTTCTCTGATGGCTTTGTCTCTCCTTTTTCTTTTGAATCCCTTTAATGTGAACGTGGTGTAGGACAGCTTTTGCAATACAAGTAGAACTTCAGCACCAAGATAACTGTTAGTGTAATCTCTGGGAGTTTTGATGCAAGCGTGCCTTGGGACTGAGACATGTGGGTTCACAAAGTCACTCAGCAATCACACCTGTGATAACATGTTCGATCAGTCTGCTGTGCATTCTGAACTGGAAGCGTGCTGTGTCGTTTTCTTTGTATTCAGTTCCTGAATTCTGTCTGCTCCTAATATGGAAACAAGTTTGACTTTCTGTAGTTAGTTGTCCATTTGATCGTGGAGTTAAATTTTTAATGAATTTTATAATACGTATAAATGATCATAGAATCAGCAAGGTTGGACAAGGCCCACAGGATCGCCCAGTCCAGCCATCCACCCATCATTCTCACTAAGCCATGTCCCTCAACACAGTGACTCCAGCACCTCCCTGTGCAGCCCATTCCAGCACCTGACCCCTCTTTTCAGGGCTGTAGCATATATATTTTTATATATTTTGTGCTCAGTTAAAAACAAGAAAACCTGACAAATGAGTCACTTAAGAAGACTTTTAAAGGAGTAACTCTTTTTTGCATGTGTGGCTGTGGTAACTGTAGCAGCCTGACTCATTTGCATCACTGGACTACAGGAAGATTCTCGTACATGAGTGGTTCTGTAGTTTTGTTTTTTGTTTTTATTTCAGATTGTCTTGAATTCCAGGGGATACTCTTTTTGTAGTTAGTACAGGAGGATAAATGTATGTTACTGAAATACATGTGATGTTTGCAAATCATCTTCCTGTCTTAGGTTTGAGTTAATTGAACTCAGTGACATCATGCTTCTTGCAGGACAGGAGTAAGGGAATGATTGAGCACCAAAACGTAGATGTGTTGGCTGTTGAGCAGCTTCTCTCAAATACCACAAAAACCCTCTGCTTTCCTTTTCCTCTTCAGTCATTACCCAAGCTCACCTTCCCAGGGGGATTGTTAGTTGGTTGCAGTCCTGGACTCATGAATGTGCCTAAGATCAAAGGGACTCATACTGCGATGAAAAGTGGCATGCTGGCTTCAGAAGCAATTTTTAACCAATTAACCAATGAACATCTCCAGTCAAAGACGATAGGTAAGATCACGGTATGTCACGTGGAATTGCCTTGTGTGCAGTTTAACTTCAAGTCTGAAGGAAATGCAGTTAAATCCAGAAATAAGTGTGGTGGTTTAGAAAGATATGTAATATTTATTTACTATTTAGATGGTGAATTAAGAAATTGGCTTTTATTTAGTTATTAGTAAGTATTGCTCCTGCTGCTAGAGCAAAATTAAGCTTCAAATGAGCATGTGAAAAGTAAGCATACTCTGCCTGATCAAGAAAACAAGAACAGTGTATTTTTTTCCTGCAAATGTTAAAAATGTGCTTCTTTATTCAAAAAGTCTTACTGAAAGACTACAAAAGGAAAGCAAAAAAATAAAAAAACCCAAAGCTGGTGAAATGTGAGCAGAAGAGGGTGTGAGTTCTCAAGCTTGCTCTTCACTGATTCATTGGTAGGATAGTTGTGGTTTTGTTTTTTTTTCCTTCTGTGGTAGGATACTTATGTTTTCACATTCATCTCAGAATGAGGTTGTGTATTCTCTGTTGTATGTAATTTGAACACGCTCAGGTAATCATCTGATCGTGACCACCTGTGCTGCTATACCTAACCAAGGCTTAGCAAAGTACCTTAACAAAGGCTGTCAGCAGATAACCTCATCAGAATTTCATTTATCCTGGAAATGGACACCATAGCCATGTGCCACGTGGTTTTTGTTTCAGAAATCTGCTTGTAGCAGTGGATCGTTCTTAATGAGCTCTCGTTCAAGTGTAAATGCTGCTAAAGGTGGCACAGAGGTATTCTGAACTAATGAATAAAACTCCTAGTTTAGCATAATGTGATAAAGTGCTTGATTACTAGCAGATTTTATAAGCTGCTATCAGTTGTGTCAAGATGGTATTACAGCCCAGTTACTGCTTTGTGCATAGCTTTCTCAGGCAGTTATGTGAGGCAGAAAATAAGAGACTGAAGCATGCTTTCACGTACAAACCCTTCGAACTCATTTGGAATTCTGATTTTGCTCCCTTCATTGCTAACAGTTGCCAGCAATCATTTTGTATTTCAAGGATAGCCTTTACGTGCTCTAGGTACATAACAAGTAATGTCCTGCCACAGGACTTGATGTGCGAGAATACGAAGAGAACCTGAAGAAGTCCTGGGTCTGGAAAGAGCTGTACTCTGTTAGAAACGTCCGACCATCCTGCCATAGTGTACTCGGTGTGTATGGAGGAATGATTTACACGGGTATATTTTACTGGCTGCTCAGAGGAAAGGAACCGTGGACATTAAAACATCCAGGTAATTCCATTCTTTTGTGAAGGAACGTGCATGTGTCGGTGTCTCCTGGTTTTAGATGAAGCTGGAGGATACATGGTCAAGAGGCAAGAGCTCTAGAAATCAGTGGCTAACTGGTGAAGCAGTCTTGTGGCAGACTTGTTGCACTGCCTTGTCTATCACATACACAGAGGCATTAAAGCAGTATTCTACTTTGGCATACATGTCTCTTGGAAGGGACTTCCTCTTAGGAAATGGTTCGTTCTGATAAGGGGGCAAGTCAAAATGCTTGATTAAATTGTTCACGAGTGGCTGCAAATGACAGTAATTCTACTCTTATTTGTTAAAAATGTCTCAGGACCAGATTTTGCTCAGCTCAAGCCAGCCAAAGACTGCACACCTATTGAATACCCAAAGCCTGATGGAAAAATCAGTTTTGATCTGCTGTCATCCGTGGCTTTAAGTGGTACAAATCACGAACACGACCAGCCTGCTCATCTGACTCTGAAGGATGACAGCGTCCCTGTGAGCAGGAACCTGGCTGTATTCGATGGACCTGAACAAAGGTTTTGCCCAGCAGGTGGGTAATAAGAATGAAACGGGAGAGAGGAAGTTTGCAAGTCTTATTTAAAAAAAGTATTTCAAGAAAAAAACCTGGGCCTACTGAGTATTCTGTTTATTCCAATGCACCCCTCCCCTAGAAGAGGGGTCAAGGGGTGGTCATATGAATTCAAATTTATATGTTATTAAAAATACTTAGGAGTCAAAAGAATTTATAAGCACAGGGGAAAGCTGTTGAGTGACACTGATTACATACCTCTGTCCTTATGCTTTGTATTTGACTGTACCTGCAAGGAGAAACTGGTCAGTGACATGATGTGCTCTTGTGCTTTTCCCAGGAGTTTATGAATACGTCCCTCTGGAAACAGGAGAAGGATCAAGACTGCAGATTAACGCTCAGAACTGTGTGCACTGCAAAACGTGTGATATTAAAGACCCGAGTCAGAACATTAACTGGGTAGTGCCTGAAGGTGGCGGAGGACCAGCATATAACGGGATGTAAAGTGGCAGAACACTTTGCAGTGACTTCTGATCAGCCAGCAGCTACGTTGGAGTATTTTATGCTGAAGTGTTAAAGCGCAGCGCTGATTTGAACGTTTCAGTTGGAGACTGTGTGCCATTCTCGGTTTTAGGTATGACAGTGGCATTAAACGGAACGTCAGTGTGCTCTGGTTAAACCCTAGCCTAATTTAAATAGAACTTTTCAGGAGTCTTGTGGCAGGCAGAAGAAAGTTATCTTGGGACTAACAAATGAACCTTGGGTACGCTGCTGTTGTTCAGTGTTGGCTGTGGCTCCTGCCAGAACGATGGGTGTGGGGTGGTAGAAGAGTTCAGCGACTCCTTAAGTGCTTTCTCTGTCTACCTGAAGTGCTTTACTACGTGTAGTCCTACCTCACAGTAGGGAAAATACATTCATCAAGGAAACTGTCACTGTGTTCTGCATTTGATATAAAAGTTAGACTTGTTCCTGTGCTTTCTTTCTGATGATGGCAGGGAGCCCATCTGCAATCCAATCTGTAAGGAGGTTTAACAAATGTTTAGTAGTTGCACCTTTTTGATATAGCACTTATTTCTTCCAAGGAATCAGGCCTGCACTAATAAATAAAAAATAAAACAGGCACACAACCACTGCTGCTTTATGCATTAACGTAACTGAAGCACCAAGCACTAGTTACTAAAAAGAAGAGCAACGCTTAACCTTTGACCAATGTCTTTATTGTTAGACTTGTAAACACAGAAGTGCAGTACAGGGCAAATGAAAGAAGGAACACTTGCTTACAGCTCCGTTTAGCCTTTCGCATGAGTTAGTGCATAGAACTGGACACTGAGGAGTAAAAAACTCAAGCAAACATTTTGGCATAAGCTGCCTTCTCTTTCTCCTTTTGAGCTTTGATCTTCTGTTTGATTTTGAGTGTTTCCGTCTGGATAGCTGTTCAAAAAGAAAATCCATGACACGGTTACAGTGACATCAGGTTTCCCACTGTGTCAAGACAGATCTCACTGCTACAGGTACTATTTTATGAAGCAGAACTGTATTTCATTTCTTATTAGGTCAGGCTTTGTCCCATACTTTGCTTCACCTGGTAAGGTAACCCAGATGTAAGGAGCACACTGGATCTATGATGTTATCTGCAACCTGGAAATTATTAAGACTGCTTTGAGCTATGCTGTTGACCTCTCTAGCTACAAAAGCAGGTTGTGCAGGGCACCTGAAACATCAGTGCTGTACCAGAGCACCTTTCCATGTCAGCAGACTTGTGCTCGAGAAATGAGCTTTCCACATTTCAGCAGCTTACAGAAGCCTCCGCTTCGGGCCTCCCAGTGGTAAGATTTTCTATGCAAGTATTTCCCTGGTCACTTTGTTACATTCTTGAAATAAACTATCTGTAAGAAACAGCTTTATTTTTTACCTTTGTCCTCGGGGGCAATTTCATGAGCCTTTTTAAGATCAGCCTTAATAGAAAAGAGAAATATAAATGAATGCTCAGCTGAGATTAAAATTATTATAATAATTATTAAATGTTGTGATCATACCAGTGCCTGATCGAGATCTTTTATTCCCTGCCATCCTTGAGCCCGTCTGTAGAGAGCCTTCGTATTTGCTGGATCTATTTCAAGAGCCTGTGAATTTAATGAAGCTGTCACGTTAGCATGTAGTACTCCACAGCTCTCATCCCTACGAACGGCACCGCTCCCAGCAGAAGACAATCTCCCTGTTTGATCTGAGGGTAAGCTTTCCCACATCACCAGGGAAGAAGGAGCTCAATAGCTATCTAGGACCAGCATTCTGATAAAATAAAACTGCATATCTGTACAGCTGTCAAGGAGCTGCTGCAGTTCAAGAAGAAATTATTCCGCTTGTTAATCATGAATTATGTTTTTAAAGTTTTCCAGTTAATAAGGCTAGCTCCGTTCTCTAAAAGCTTTATTTTCTTGGCTGTGAGAATCAGTGTTTTTTTCTTACTATGAAGATAGCTGTTACATCTTTGTGAATTTAGAAAAGAGTTTTTTAATGATTAGATGAAATGTGTGTGCGAATGTGGGGTTTTATTTATCAACCTCATTCAGAAATGTAGACACTAAAACAGTATCCAGATGTTTTTCTCATCACGTCAGCATGATGTACTGTACTGGAAGTTGACCATGATCTGACACTGCGAAGCCAAGGAGCCAAGAGCTCAAAAAATGAGGTGCATGCCCCACGTACACAGATGCAACATTCCTCATTTGTAGCTGGAGCAAATGTGCTTACGGCTCATTTAAGGCAACGTTTGTACAAACAGGTTTAGCTCTTTCTAATTCCTTAATTCCACCAAACAGTGCATGTATTACAGATTGGTCATTCAAAAAAGCTTGTGGCTGCAGGAAATCCTGACTAGAAATGTGCCATTTCTCATTAACAATTCCTTGAGCTCCGCTGGTTAGTCTTGGAAAACTGCTGCTCTGATTAAAATACTGATTTGCTGTTTGACATCTGTAATGGCTCCGACAGTTACACAACTGCCTTTAGCAATTCTGCAATCAGAAACATATCTCTTATGTTTTTCAGACTTGCAAGCATTATGCTTAATTATTTCTATCTGTAATGCTTAAATGCTGTTTTGATTTTTTTTTATCACTTTCTGGAGGACAGATGCCGTATGTGCTTCAGTTTGTCCACCCTGAGCCTGTTTCCAGCGGGGAGCCCTAGCAGGTGTTCGTTATGATCCTCTACTAACAGATAAGTGTTCTGTACTCGTTTAATTACTTAATGCTGAGTTTACCTCTGAACAAGTTTCAATGGCTCCCTGCCAGTCCGACAGTTTCAGCTTACAAGCGCCGATGTTTAAAACACAGCTCAACCCAATGGTCTTTAACTTCGGCTTGTCTCCCTCCTCCGCCACCATTTCAGAAGCTTCTACATACCTGGGGAAAAGAACACACAGCGCAACGCTGATTTAAAAACATCGCCGCCAGATGTTGTGTGCTAGGTGAGTTGTAACTAAGACAAGAGAGCTGGCTCTGCTAAGAGCCGTGCTGGAATTACTCCATCCTACCTAAAGGATTAGACTTTTATGATACAACAGCAGTGTGAGAACATGTTCCAGCTCCTTATGGGCCAAACAGTGCCTCGTTCAGAGACACTACTTCGCATTCACTAGGACAAATAGTATCAAAAAGCAGCAGTCTGCGCAGACTGAAAGAGCCTTCCTTAGCTGTGTGCACGCTGGCATGACAACTAACTGGGAGTGATGGCATAATTATACCTGTTACTTTTCTTAGAATGGTTAGAGTTCCTCAAGGCTCATTCCAGCCCGTTTTCTTTATGATCTCTAAAAGGTTTACGGTGTCAGTCAGTTATTTCTGTTGGGGTAAGAGAAGATTCTTGAAAACAAGAGAAGCTACATCTTGAGTTAGTAGCTGTAATTAAAGGATGGTTTTTTTTATGCTTCAGGAAGACATCACTTGAACCCCAACTAGTTAAAGCATAGCATTAAATACTATCAATGCATTTTCTTTCATTGCTACTGCTGATTAACCAGTGACCATAAGGCAAGTTAAAGGCCAGTATGAAGTCACTGGGAGGACCACATTTAAATGAAGCTGGTTTTGCAACAGAAGAAAGGAGCAGCGTGCAAATGAAAACACAAAGTTTATGAATTTGAAGGTAAGTCTGATTATACGTGGAGTCAGGACGATGGCACGGTGCCTGAAAATAAAAAGCACTGAGGAATTAAGTGTCATGTTTGGGAGTGCTCTCTACTGAAGTAAGCAATCTCCTAAACCTGCTGATTATTAGATATCCAAGACATATCTCCCTCCTTTCCTCTCCAAACACCCAGTACAGTCATACTTTCCTTCTTAGGTATGCATCAGGACAGCAGGAGCGTTTAACAGAGGAACATTTAGCCAGTTCTGAACAATACTTACTGCCTAGAGCTCTTACCTAGGTAGAAGACCTACATGGGCAAGTAGCTAAAACTCAATCAACTGTCTTCCAGACTCAGGAAGTTATTGTTGAGAACAGGAGGGAAGAAAAGGAAAAAAAAAAAGCAGAGCACCAAGCATTTTTAAAAGGCACATATAGCTGCTTGATAGCAAAATGGATTTGGGTTACAGAACTACCTCATTTAATGATGATAGCCTTACCGTAAACTCTTACTATACTTTTTAGCTGCCACTGCCCAATTTTGCGATTTGAAGAAAGTATTTCCTATATTCTTTATGTCTTCTGCTATGGCCACAATCTTGTCAACCTAATAAATAGATGGAAAATATAAGATATGAATTTACTCAGGAAAATAGTCTTGGCTTACCTAATTTTTAACAGTAGGATTCCATGTCTGTTTTTTCTCACAGACTACAATGAAATCTCAGAAGTATTTCAGTTTCAGATAAATGCTAGCTTCAAAACCACTCCTGTAATAATCTCTACTTTGTCAAACTTCTATGGAATGAGAAGAAGAACTGCCTGTGTGCATCAAATCCATCATTTCTATTTTCAGAGTGCTGTATATTTCAAGCATATAGTAGCACCTGGCTGTTACATGCTAGAAATGTTTTTCAAAGGTCGGTCTTTTTATTTATTTTTTTTATAAGGCAACTTTTTATGGGTGGATATTTTAAAAGCTGCATAAAAGAAGTCTTGAGTGAGTCATCTCTTGGGTGCAGGTCTAATTACGATTCAGTACAATTACACTACAGCGCAAGGCAAAAATGAGTGAAAAGAAAAGGAAGCACAATATTGTGTTGTTAGTGCTGACTGCGACTGTTTTTTTACCCAGTAACTGAATAAAGAGGTAGCAGTTTCCTCCCCAGCATTCACTTTCCTAAAAGTGAACGTTGCCAGTCGATCAGAAGCCTGATTCTGAGAAATGGTGTCTCCAGTGGTGTTCACTCAGCCTCTGTGTAACGCAGAGTACTTACGGGTCTCATGTTCTGTAAAGTAAGTGCCCTTAAAGAAAAACACTTACATCTTTTAAGTCGATATCTGAGTCTTCAGGAAAATCTGGATAAGTGTCTCCAGAACCGTCCTGGGGGACAATTCCCCAGTCGTCTCCCTCCTTTAGCTCTCCACATTCTGCAATGACACACAACTGGAGAAAAAGAAAACAAGCATCAGTAGCAGTTTTGCTGATTAAAACATCTCCTCCCCCACCTCAAAAAAAGCCCCCATCTCCTCCCTAGGTGCCACAGACCTCGCTTACCTTGGCAGGATTTTCTCCGTTTACTTCAACGTTTTCTAGTATTTTAACAACACCCATTCCTTTGATCACTTGGCCAAAGACCACGTGTTTACCATCCAGGTGAGAAGTAGGCACCGTTGTAATAAAGAACTGGGAGCCGTTAGTACCAGGTCCTGCATTGGCCATGCTCAGCAGCCCTGGTTTATCATGCTGCGGTATAAAACAAAACAAAAAGCAACACATAAGAACCGACAAATACAAAATCAATTACGAGTCTGAAAAATCAGGCTGTGACAGACTGAGTGTTGGCCAGACACTGGTTTGAAGGCGGTGCTCAGGATTGCTTGATGCTAAGTGTGCCATCCAGGGAGTTTCTGTGTCACAGAGGCAAGTTAACTCATTTTAACCACAGGACAGAGATGGCTGCTGGTATTTTAGTCACAGTTGTGATGGGGTCTTGCATAGCAAGACAACTAAACATCACCAGAAGCCCAAAATTACTATCGGAATACCTTATAATGGAAGTTTTCATCTTCAAACTTTTCACCGTATATGCTTTCTCCGCCTGTGCCATTTTGATTCGAGAAATCTCCACCCTGCACCATGAACTGCTTAATTACTGTAAGAGAAAACAATTACAGAGTGCGGCAGCAAGTCGGGAGGGGCACAAAGAGCAACGCTTCTGAGAACTTACTCCTATGGAAAGGGCACCCCTTGTAATGGAGGGGTTTCCCAGTAGTCGGCCCCGTTCCTTTCTCTCCTGTACATAACGCACGGAAATTTTCGGCGGTTTTAGGCACGACGTCAGCAAACAGCTCAAAGACGATTCGTCCAACTGGAAGGACAGAACCAGCAGCGCGTTAGTCCTCGCGTCTCAGGGCGAAGAGCGATTCATCCTTCAGACCCACATCATTCTGGATCCACGTCGGAAATCTCCCACCGAATGGCGGCCGGGGCCAACCACGCGGCTCGGGGAGCGGCTGCCATGTTGTTGCCCTCCCCCTGCAGACACCGGCGGGGCGCGCAAGGAGCCCGCCATACCCCCCGCCCTCATCCCGCGCTCCTCCGACCCCCGACCCCCCGAGCGCAGCCCGCTCCCCGCCCGCCGCCGCTCCCACCTCGCTCTCCCCCGATGTCTACGTCGAAGAAGGCGCGGGGGTTGCGCGGGTTGCCGGGCCGCTCCGCAGGGGACGGGTGCGACATGTTGCGGCCGCCCGCTGTCCGCGCTGGCTCCGCCCGCTCGGCCCCCCCGCATCCCCCCAGCTCCGTTCCGGCCGCGCGGGGCCGAGGCCGCGTCCCGCTCCGCCCACCGGCGGCACTGCGGAGCGGGAAGGGGGAGGAGGACGGGGCTCCCTGAGCTCTGAAAGCAAAACGCGTTTCTTCTCAAGGCGTGAGAACCACGGTTGAGGTGGAACGCTTCACCCAAGAGTACGGTCGTCTTTGGCAGACGTCAGAGTGAAGAGCTCCGTGCCGGTGTCCTCCACGAGAGCTGCTGGCAGCTTGCATTTGGGAAGCAGCAATGATTCATCAGCAGCAGGCTCACACGCTGCTGTTCCTGGCCAAGTTGGAAGGGCTCATACTCCAGATTAGTAATCCGTATTACAGTAGTTGTTCAGAAGTCCCCATGCGCAGTGTACTTTAGAGGTACAAGAAGAGAAGAAATCCGTGTTCCAAGCAGCTTGCAGTCCACCCGCTGTGTCTGTGCTGAGGCTCTGCTGACAGGAGGCAACCTCTCTGTGCAACCTGTTCAGTGTCTCACCACCCTCACAGTAAAGAATTCCTTTCTGATATCTACTCTAAATCTGCCCTCTTTTAGTTTAAAGCCATTTCCTCTCGTCCTGTCATTACCTGTCCTTACAAAAAAAACCCTCCCTAGGTTTCCTGTAGGCTCCTTCAGGTCCTGGAAGGCCGCTATGAGGTTCACCCAGAGCCTTCTCCAGGCTGAAGAGCCCCAGCTCTCAGCCTGTCCTCACAGGGGATGTGCTTCAGCCCTCTGATCATCTCCATGGCCCTCCTGTGGACCCACTGCAACAGCTCTGTGTCCTCCTTGTGTTGGGGGCCCCAGAACTGGATGCACCACTCCAGGGGTCTCATGAGAGCGGAGCAGAGAGGCAGAATCCCTTCTCCTCAGGGCTGCTCTCAAGCCATCCTGTGCCCGCCCTGTATCTGCGCTCGAGATTCCTCTCAGCTGAATTAAAATGCAACATTAACCCAAGAAGGAACCGTATGTTCTTGCCTCGCCATGCTTGAAAGAAGCAAAGTGTCTGCTGTGCTGACACGTCAGAAATTGAAAGAGAAGTCAGGCAAGTGCTCGTCACTGACTTTCACATCAGTTAGTTTAGAACCAGGGAAAAACAGGAGCACTTTTTTACCCGTTATTTTATCTCTGCTTACTGCATGCTGCAGAAACAGCCGAGCAGGGCATCACAGGGACCTCAGGACGTGTGGAGGAGCAGCAGCATGGCTATGGCTTCAGGCCTGGGATGAAGGAGAGCTGCAGAGTGTTGGCTGCCCTCTGAATGGTGATGCCACTGTGCTGGGGAGGGGGGACGTGAGTTCCATAGCTGGGCTCTGTGCCCTCCCTTTTGGTACAAATACATGCCCTATACACTACTGTTATTCCACGTAAGTGTATGATGCTATTTATTGTCGTCGTTGGTCACTGAAAGGGATTACAGTATCCAATTAGGGTAGCTATTTGTTATGATGTAGAAAGCACTTTTGATGTGGGTAGGACGGAGTCCAAGATGAAGCAGAGGTTGGCATGGGTTTAAAGACAAGAGCACAGCCTGCAACTAGGAAGTCCCACAGTGGATTTTGCCATTGAAATTTAGGGTAGGACGATCTCCTGCTGAGCTTCAGATGGAGTCCCAGGCAGGAGGCTGAGAAATACAGTCTGCCAATGCTGTGTAGAGGAACCAAACAGGTCCTAGACAGGTGCTTGAACATCCACAGTCGTGTTAATCAGGCGGTTCCATACCTTTGCTTCAGGAAACCTGACAGAATACGTAAGTAAAAGCAGTGGTTACAGAGGGCTGTAAATCCCCATCAGCCTATACACAAGACAGTTCTTACCAAATTGCTCAGTATTTGCATTCTGGTGATTGAAAGAAGAGATCCTTTCTCTGGCCTTTCTACTTTTAAGGCTGAAGTCTGTTAAAAAAAAAGAGTGTTTCATTTCATGCATTAATAATTACCGTGATTTTCGAAACGATTTCCTCACGCAGCTGCTTCTCTTTAGGCTTTCATTTTTAAACGACTGCAGCTTCCATGTAAAAAGAGAGAGAAACTGCTTATCTATATTAAGGCAGCATCTCTGTGGCATTTCTCAGGGGCTGGGAAAAGTTGCTGCAGCAACAGCACGCATTACGTAACGCTCTATTCAGTGCAGGATGATGGAGCTGCTCTGCAGGGGCTGCGGTCCCAGGCACTCTGCTGCTGTCAGTCCCTACCCCTGCCTGAAAAGTGGAATGCATTTTGGGACGGGCTTTTAAAGTTCTCTGTGGAGAGTAATTTAGGCTTACCGTGCTCAACAGTAATAATAACACCGTGCAGAGGCGATAATTCCAGGCATTAACGGATAACACGTTTTCCTCAGCAGCAGTAAAAATCAGATTGCGTTTGTTTTGCAGAATCCAAAATGGAGCTGATGCTTTGCGAAGTGTAGCGAGGCTTAACCTGCCCTTGTGTGACTCCGCAGAAACACTGTCTTGCTCTAACTGGCCTTTGCTTGGGAGATGGTGTGCCAGTTTTCATTACATCTGCTCACATTTTGCACTCCTGGGACAGTGTTCTTTAAAGCCAAACTCTCTTTGGGATGGGGTAGTGCATACAGACTATAAAAGTTCTTTTCAGATGAAAGCTAAACCAGGCATTTTGGTGTTTTTTTTTTTTATGTGCACAACGTGCCCCAGCCACTGCCAGTCATTCTGCCCACAGGACCAGCCTACAACCAGTCCAGAATAAAACCCTGTGTTCACGATGTGGGCTCTGTGCTCCCCAAGCCAACCTGTCTAGTCTGTGGTTCTTCCCTCACTGGCCACCACCGCTTGACGTGGTGGCAGCCGCAACATTTGCAGGGCTGTTCAGTGAGAAGCACAGCACAGTGTTTATTTCTGGATTTGGGTGGTTACAGAATCACAGAATCGTAGGGGTTGGGAGGGACCTCTAGAGATCATAGTGTCCAACCCCCTGCTGAAGCAGCTCCCTACACCAGGTCGCACAGGTAGGCGTCCAGGTGGGCCTTGAATATCTCCACTGAAGGAGACTCCACTGTGCCAGTGCTCTGTCACCATAAGGAAGTTCTTGCGCACATTCGTGAGGAACTTCCTATGCTGCAGTTGAGCTGAGTTGGTTTGGGGTGTTGTTCCTGAAAAAGAGTGGGATCCTGCTTTATTCGCTGGTGAGAGGCGAGCATTCGGATTTATGTTCTCTTGGCGGCTGGGCAGGCAAAGCCACACATGAAGCTGTCAGAGGGCGAAGAGTCTGGAGGGCAAGATGTATGAGGAGGAGCAGCCGGCGTCCCTGGGTTTGCTCAGCCCACAGCAGAGGAGCTGAGGGGAGGCCTCATGGCAGCAGCAAGCCCTGGGGGAACGGCGTGGAGCTGCACCGAGGGAGAGCTGAGGGTGCTTAGGAAAAGCTTCTTCAGCGGAGGATGGCGGCACGGAGCAGCCCGCCGCAGACACCACGAGTACACACACCACGCCTAACCCACACGCATCGCTCCCCCACGCGCGCGCGTGGGGGCTCGTGTCCCTTTAAGGCTGCCCCCGTGGGGGCGGGGCCTGGCGCTGCGCTCAGCCAATGAGATCGTCCCGAGGGGCGCGGTTCCTCGGCGTCCGCGTCCCCGCGGCCGTTGTGCGGGAGCGGGCGCTGTCCGGTCCCGGCGGCCCTCGCGTCCTCCGCGGGGATGAAACCGCCGCCCGCCGCCGTCTGAGCCGCTCCGCGGGGCGGGGCGGGGCGGCAGCATGGCCCCCACTCTGCTGCAGAAGCTCTTCAACAAAAGGAGCGCCGGCGCGGCGGCCCCCAGCGGCCGCGCTCCCGGGGAGGGGCCCGCGTTCAGGTGAGCTGCGGCGGCGGGCTCAGAGGGGCACGGCTCCGGCTCGTGTGCTGCGCTGGGCTGACAGCGAGCCTGTGCTGGGGAGGGCTTGGGGTGCTTTTGTTGGTTCGTGAGGTAACCCCACGTTTGGTGCCTGCCCTGCTGCGTGTGCATCTCTCTGAGACCGGTGCTGCTCTGTACCCTCGGGCACGCAGAGCGGGGGCAGGCTTGGAAATGACTCCTGTAGGTCATAGCTCCCCGAGTTTACCCGATTTGACAACTTTTTTTCCCTCCCCCCAGGAATGCACTAGCCTTACAGTCTGCCTGTGCAGGGTTCTGCTTGTGCTTGCTCTTGTCCCCTTCTCGTTTCACTGGATCTAAAACATAACCCAGCCGCTTCCTCTCTTTATTTCTACAGAAAAGCAGGCTGTCATGGATGCTGCTCGCCACGATGAGCTGGCACAGTCTCGTAGAGAAAAAGAGCCGTGGTGCCACATGAAATGGTTCTTGGCTGCAGGAGCGTTAACATTTTAATTTGGACCAGGAGTGCTCTTTTTAAGAAATCCTCTCAATTGTTTCCACTTGCAGAAGTTTGGCTCCCGGTGTGCAATCCTGCAGGACTGAATGAAATGAGAAAGCTCTCCAACCACAGAGCGTTCAGTCCTCAGAGCAGGCTACCGCTGCTGAAACACAAAACCTCACAGCGTGCACGGTGTGGGTGTCAGGTCCTTAGCACCAATTGTTTTATTGCTCTGTGTGGATCCAGTCCTGCTGGGCTGCCCTGCATGCTAATGGCAACACAGCCCTTACCTGCTGGGCGAGAAGGAAGTAAACACGAGGTATAGGCTTTAATGAAGTGCTGTCAGGATAGCACCACCCTTCAGAATAATGGGGCTACAGGGTGGTAGAAGGGCAGCATCCACAACTGTGGAATATCTTATTTCTCTCTTAAAAAAGTAAGTATATAAATGAAAACAGCTGGGGAGCAGATGAGTGCTTGTGACATATTGTATTTGTTCTAAGCAGGTCTTCAGGTGTTCTTTATTACTTCTGATTTTGCTTCCCCTCAGTAAAAAATTATCTGCGTGTGTGTATGTATACATATCCCTTATTTGCTTATCAGATGTTACTCCCCTTCCAAGATGGGTTTCAGGTGTGGATTTTGGAGTGCTCAGCAGAAGAGCAGCTATTAGGGCAGAAACAAAGCATCCTCCTCCCCTAGAATTTCTAATGAAATAATCTCAAAGTTTATGTCGTGGCTAGAATATCCCACGGGCTAAGCGTGCTACTGTTGGCATCGGCTGGCTTTAAGATGATGCTTTGTGAGGAGACAACGTAAAATAGGCAGGGATTTTATTTAACATGGGTCCTGTTAAAAAAGAAAGTTAATTCAGCTGGGTTTGAAACTTGCAAACGGGCTCTTCAGCTTTAAATACCAGCTGCTCCTTCTGGTGCCTATAATGGAACGGATGTCACGTTGTAGCTGCAGGATATCTATCTGCTAACAGTTTGTTGTGTTGGTGTATGAGATCATTTGTCTGGCAGTTGATATTAATAATTCCTTTGGTCATAGCGCTGAAATGCTCGGTGAGATCCTACTCACTAGGCATTATTTCACAGCATTTATTAGCAGCTTAGCAATGTTCCACCTTCTGAAAAAGGAAAGAAAGCGGTGGCGAGCTTTGCATATGCTTGCCATGGCAGTTTGTTATATCTGCGTTAAAAGGAAACGCTCCTGTAGCCTAATTAGGTTTCTCTTAGGGGGGCTGTTCTGGATGAATGCGAACAAGACCCAAGTCCTCTGGCTTTTTGGTTTTGCAGGAACCAAGGTTATTCTCCCTCTTAATGCTGTTTGGCTTTCCCTTCCACCAGAGGCTTCTATTGCTGAACAGCCTCTTGGTTTCCTCTGGCTTTGCTCTGAGACTAGCTCTTGTTAGTTGCAAGAAGTAACTTTCTGTGTGGCATTTATGTTGGTGGCTTTTGTTGTCATTGTTTTCTTTTCACACCACAGTTCACGTTCAGAGACATGAATGAACCTCGATCATTTCGTTTACTAACATGAAATGATGTGCTCTTGCTTGACTGAATGAATTGGTTCTACCAGTGGATTGTCTTGTTTTTAACTTACAGGTAGGCTTCACTGAACTATGAAGTAACAAAAAAAGCTTTATTAAACATTGAGAGGGCTGGAGGATGGCAGAGATGTGATGGGAGCGTCGTAGTCATTGGTTACGTTGTCTTTCTTTGGGGTTGTGGGATGTAGGTGTTTGTAGTAGTGGCTTTTTGTGGTTTTGGTCTGAGTGGTGACAGCCTGCTGGAAGGCAGGTGACATCAGGTGTGACTAAATAGCTGGGGTCAGCTGGGCCAGAGGATGGAGTAATTCCTTCCACAAAAGCAGTCTATGTCTTGTTCCGGTACTTCAGTTAACGTTGAAGCTGTTCAGTCCTTTCTCTTGCAGAGAGTATTCCTTGGGTTAGAAGTAGCTGCACGTGCTACAAGTGTGAGCAGGGGACCCCTTCCTCTGGGTGCTCCCTGTGATGCTGACATCATTTGCTTTCATCTGTTACGTTCTCAGTGCTCAAGCAGCATCCAGGGGCTGCTCCTGAGCAGAAGACTCAGCTTTAGAGCTGTGTGTTCTGTATTTGCCAGCACTTGGCCCTACTAAGTGCACCCTTGATTAGGAGAGCGGCGTGGTCTTGAACAGAGTGCCATAAGAATGTTGTTGTGCTGTGCTAATTACCACTCTTTGCCATGTGAGGGTTCTCCTGAGCACAGCTGTGGCTCTGTGAGGCAGTATGTGAGAAAAGGAGGATTTAGAATTGGGTATTTTGTGTGTGAATGTGGCTGGTCTGTCCCTTTGCAGGCACTTCCTTGTGATGGAGTTCTGTTCAGCCACGTCAGCGGTAACCATCCTGGGCACAGTGATTCCCCCTGCCTGTCGCCAACCACTTCCACGTGTGCACTTACCTCCAAGCTTTACTCACCTTCACGCTCAGGTTCTTCTCCATTTGACTTTCTCCTCATGCTGACAGTTCTCCCTGCCTTTCTTCCCGTGCTCCATCTGCCCCATTTGCATGCATCAGCTGCACAAACATTTGTAGCAGCGTCACGCTGTATATACAAGATTGAGATCACAAGACAAGCTTTAGCACAGACTGCAAGGTGAAGCTCTGCTGAGGCACCCGAGGGCTGGCTCGGGGAGTTCGGTTATACATCGGTCTTTCCAGACCCGATTAGGGCAAGTAGTGGTGCTTTTATGTGACTGCAGCCAAAATATTTCTGTTTTGCCGGTCAACACACATCCTGGATGGCGGGGAGGTGGTTAGAATTGCAGCGATTAGTAGGTATGAGAGTTTTAAATAACATGTGCTGTTGTTCCAACTGACTCATGATTTTCTTCCCATGAATTGTGCTGAAATGAAACTCGAGCTCCGTCTATGTCATGCAATTACTGCATCAGTGCGGAGCTTTCTCTGCAGAGTGTTCTTACCTAAATGTCATGCGGTTCCGAGGTGCTCAGGGAGGTTTCAGATGTGCTAATGAAATTAGCTCTATTATGTAAACAAGTTGTCAGTATTTACTTATTTGCCTCATCGAGGTGCTAAGGACTGGGTTGGATGCTAGCACTTTCCAATCAGAGTTCTAAATGCTTTACTACGGTGTATTTTACAGTGAAGTCACTAGCATTCAGCCCACTGACCTATCAAAGAAATCAGTGACTTGGACAAATGTGATGCTTTGGGCTTCTGTGTGAAGTGCTTGCACTGAGTTCTGAATCTGGATGTTATCTGACAGCTGAAGTTGGTTGACCTGAGGTTTGTTCTGCTATAAGTGGATCACTTCCAGACCAGGCGAGACTTTCAACGTCCACATTACAGCATCGTATTAAATTCTGTTACAAGGCAGTTGTGGAAATTGTTCAAAATCTGCAACTTGAGAATGAGCTTATGGTCACACAGGTTGTCTGTTTTCTTTGTTTCTGTGTGTGTTAACTCCTTCAGCTATTGCTGAATGGAGTGCTCATATCTGTCATTTTTCCTTGCCTTTCTCACAGAACGAACATCTATCATCTTCATTTTCAACGCTCTGTTCTACTGGAAAGCTGACGGGCCTCATTTCTTTTTAAGTCATGGCTTTTTAAACAACGTGGCCAGTGACCTGTTCACATTCCAGGAAGGAACGTTGGTAACCTCTCAGGCAGGCAAAAGGCAGAAGGGAGTTAGGTGCAGTTTTGTTCAGTCTTTGTGTGTTAAAGGTCTACTCTTGGAAAATGGACTGCACTGCTGTGGGAGGATGTCACCTTCTCCCATGACAGAGTTATTCACTGGGTACTTATCACTTCCACGGCAGTGTTGATAGGATTCTCTATCCTCTTGGAGCCCTTCTCGTCCTGTTGGTGTAAAGGTCAGTGATGTAACCATCTCCTGCAGCAGTTTGTGTTAAGCTATCAGACTTGGAGGGCTCGTGTGTTCTGGTCCTCAGCTGTGTGGAGATGACTGTAACAAAGAGCTGGGAATTGGTAACCATTTAGTTTACTTGGCAGATAACCGTTGTGACATGCATCTGAGGCCTTCCTGAATGTTGGCTTTTAGCCTGGAGGAAGGTTGCTCTCAAGTGGTAGCCAGCTGAAACAGATTTAGGAGTGCCAGCTTCTGCCTTGCCTCCCATCAAATGAGTTTCTAAATAGCATCAAGCTAACGAGTTGAAAAAATTAACCCTCTCTGTCAAGGTACCGTTAATAACATCTGTTTGTACTTACTGAGCACTCAGTGGTCTCACGTGTGATTCCAAGTTTGAGAATGAGTGAACTGTGTTCTTTAATTGAGTTGTCCTGAGCCTTCTTAACTGCTACAGATTCCTTATGAGCCTGCTCATAATCTCAGGAGAAAGTTATGTCTATTGTAGTATACTTGCTTATGCAATGTTTCACTGGGGATCACTGACAGACCTTGACCAACTCTTAAGGGCTCACAAGGAGGATAGGTTCTCATGTAGGTAAATAGACAATTGCTGCGTTAGTTTGATGACGTTTTAGAAGTTTTAGGTTGTTTCTACGTTACCAAATGTGTGGAATATGCTCCTGTTGCACCTGGCTCTTCTCTGTGTGTTTTTGTGTTTTTTTGGTTTTTTTTTTTGCTTTTTGTCTATATATTTTACAATTGACAATTTTAGCACATTTCTGGGTGTGAACAGCTCATATTTATAAGCCTGACTGGGTAAACTTTCAATATAACACCATTAGATTGGGTAAAATGTTCAGGAATCTGAATAGTTAGAGTGGTTGACCTACTTTAAGCAAGAGGCCATTTCATAACTTAATGACTACTTATGCATTCAAAATCCTATGCAATTGGTATAGTAAACAAAACGTAAGTCTCTTGCGTAGTGTGTTGCAGTGAGGCTGCATTTGCTGTGGCTAAACTGTGGTTTGTTTGGTTTTGTCTCTCTTATTTCATTGAGAAGGTGCTGTATTATGAGTGATGTAACTACCCCGAGCTTGTACAGAGTTCCGAGACGTGACTTCTTTCCTTTGCGGTGAAATGTAAAAATAAATACATACAAGGCTTTCAGGGTTTGGTGCTGGAAAGTTACCTCCAGTACCATCTGACTGAGGGTTAAGGAAAGTGTTTTGGGTGGAATAGACAGGCAATCATAACAACCAGAACAAAAAAAAAAGCCAACCCAACAATATTTTTGGCTATAACTAATGAAAAATGCCGGAGCTGACGTTATATCCATCTGCGTTATCACTCAGTTCTATCTAAGTCAGGATTTCCTGGCATTCATCTATGGAGGGACGATGGACTTTGCTGTTCGTGCTGTAGCAACTTTTGGATGGTCATGTATGGCTTCTTGTGCACGTGTTGCTGCTGGTTGGGTAACTGCCTCAGGTGATCCATCGGCGGTTCAGGTCGTGATTCAACAGTTCCCATACGACTTGTAAATATGATGTTAAAGCTTGTTACTAAGCTGCATTCTGTTTGGCTTTTTTAGTTGCTTGGTGTTCTTATCAAAAGGATGCATCGGTGGCTCTGAAAGTATTGCCTCGCATATATTCCCATGGAAACTGAGTGATGCGGAGAGCACGACAACGCTGTTTGATAAAGCAGATTCTCAGCTACAAAACGTTATTTTCCAGCATAGGCACCACCGCTAGCTATGCATGCATAGATGGTAGGTCTGAGATCAGCCTTCACACAGTGCTGAGATGCTACACGAGCTGCTTCAGCACTGTGAGTACCATATTCTGCCTTGCGTTGCAGCCAGGATTTGCCCTGAGATGTGCAAAGTTGGCTTCTCTCTCCCTCTGTTAAAAGGAGGCTGAAAGCGAAGGGCAGTAGAGCTGGTAGGAGCAGGGACTAGTACTCGTCTCGTGTTCTGGCCGAGGCAGCAGCCCAACGTGCCTTGGCAGTGCCTGCTTTTAGTAGCTGTGTTCCTGGACGCTGGCCCAGTCACATGGTGCTGCTGCAACGAGGGACATGTGAGCTGTGTTAGGCCAGGCCTGGTGCTGAGGCAGCAGGAGGCCGAAGCCTGGGACCTGTGCTGCTGCTTGGCACGGCTGCGGTAACAGCTGGGAGCTGCTTCCTCAAGCTTTATCTCCCTGAAGCAGACAAAGCCCGTCTGCAAACAAGGGAGCCTTCGGTTCTTCACCATCGACAAGATTTCTGCTGTAAAACCACTTCTGCAGAGTACACGTCTGAATTTGGATGAACTGAGATCTGTTGGGGTTGCAGTTACCCCCTAGCAATACCCTGGAGCTCTTTTCCCATTGTATTACGGGAGCTAGCAACTCTTATGCAGGTTACAGTGCTACTTCAAACTTCTCTATCTTTGTTGTTTGTTTTCTTTCCTGTTTTATTTAACACCATCACTGAGATGCTGCATGAAACCTAGCTCCCAAACTTCTCACTTACAGATAAGCCCCAGAACAGCGAATCCTAGCTTCTGAAATTCGTCCAAGTTGCGAAACGCTGCTTTAGGAGGCTGTTCTCTGTGGCTGGGAAAAGCTGATGTGGGCACTTTATGGTGGCTTTAACTTGGTGTGAGACTGCTTGTTAGCTTCTGTCAGGTGTGTGTGCATGGGATGATACTGCTTTTTGATGGAGATGGTGAAAAATGATACCAACCTTGCAAAAGTTCGGTGCATTCCCTGGCAGTAAGCAGTTCAGGGAGTTGTGTGTCTGCAGTGAGCATATACACCCAGTGTTGTTTACTTTTCCATACAGCAGCATGTGAAATTGTTCTCATAAAAGGGCAACATCTGTGGGCAGTGATCTGACATTGAGAGCCGTACCACAGCTCTTTGTACAGGAGAACTGGGGCTGGGAGAGAGGTGCTGCAAATGACATGTTCCTTCACTTGTTGCGTGACTAATCTGCAATGTATCCAGCCTAACTTGTGTGAAACTACTAGCTATGTATCATGCTGGAACAAGGTGGCTCAGCTAAGGTTAAACAGTGCTTTACCATATTAGGACTGCTTTAGATGATGGTGGAAGAAGAATGCGGTGTGGCACTGGCACACGGTGTATGGTTCTAGTCTCTGACCCTGGGATTTAATTGGGTGCTTTGGAACTCTGCACCGTCTCCCTTACCCAAATCTGGGGGGGGCTGTGTGTATAACTGAAATGGAGTTTTGTTGCTCCTCCTGTGTCTGAGCAAGGTGTGCAGCGTTACTGTGCTCCAGCTGACCGCTTGTCTTATGTCCAAGGTTTGTAGGCTGTGGTTTACAGGGCTTACAAAATGCCTGTCAGGAGAACACCATGCTGTTCAGCAGGTAGCATGCACCGCTGGGTTTTGACATCTTGTCAAACTCTCCTGCTGTATTTCTGGCTGACCATTAGCGAGGTTAGTTTCCCTTTTTAATTCAGAAGGGGAATAATAGCTTGGCTGTCACCTCATAGAATGTTAAAACTCCACTGATTTGGGGAAAAAAAAGCTGTGTGAGAGGAGTTACCAGCAGTTGTATAGATGTTATTTAATCATTTTATATCTTTTAAAGCAGCAGTGGGAAAGAGACCTCACTTCTCCAGTAGAAATGCATGAACTTGAACTAAGTGTGACGTTCCATTGATCTGATTAAAATTGGGTACAATCCTTGCCATGAAGTCTTCTATCAGAGCCATTGAATTGTTTTAATAGGCCTGTGACTGAGCTCTCACAAGCTGGTTGTTTTCTCATCTTTCTTTCCGTAACGATGCTTTGAAATTCTCGTCCAAGTGTGAATGCCTTTTGTCCTTGGAAGTAAAACCATCGCAGTGCAGAACAGCGAGTGTTTCTCAGTGGTGGTTTCCAGTCCCCCCCCATAAACCATATGGCGATGATGACAGGCTCCTATTTGCTCCTGCTCTATATGGGGTTGCTAGGAGTCGTCAGATGACACTTGCTCACATGAGAGCCATTAACAGGGTGTTGTAGCCAGTGTTAGGACAACCTTGCAACGAAGGGCGAGTCACTGCGAAAGCAACTATGCTTTTTTTTTTTAAGAGGCCATATGGTTTGGTCTTGTGACTACATAATTGCCAGCTACCTAATCACACACCAGGAAACAAACACAGTTTAAGTCAATATTAGCTGTTGTATCTTGCTGCAGCTTTGTGCCGGGCTTGGTAGGAAACTAACAGCAGCAAGGGGATGGCTTCTGGAACTTGGAGGCTGTGTCTGCTCCTCTGTCTGGAATAACCACAGTAGCTGACTTCACAGATGGCGTGTAGAATATATGAAGATCTCTTTGCCTCCTCTTCCTCCAACAAGAAGTCACTGGATTGTGTCCCTGCGTAGGGAAGAAATCTGATAGGAGTAATCATCGTCAATGGTTGACCTGTAGCAAAGAAGTCTGCTTGAGGCCGTCTCTCTTCAGCTCTTTTTGCGAGGAAAGAAAATGTGTGGGGGTACACCAAAAGCTACAAACGGCACGGGGGGGCAAATAGAGAAAGCAAGAAACAGCAGCGACCTGCCGCTTGGGAACCATTTCCCTCGTACCAAGTTAGATGAAAGGATTAGAAAATCTCTGAGAGGCACAAGTGTCAGCTGTGTGAGCAGAGTGACGAGGCTGCTGCAAAGCTGGTATGTATGGAACTTCAACACATAAGGCGTTTGGTGTTCTCTGAAGAGTAATGGACTCTTTTTAGTGAAGTTATATAACCTTACCTTCCTTTTCTAATTGCTTTTCCACTTTTTAATTTATTTTTTTTGTCTGTTTCTGCGTTAGTGGGTCAGATAGCACTGGTTTGCAGGCAGGAGAGAATGCTATGAGGTGGGGGGGGTGGTAATAGAAGGGGGCAACCCTCTGCTTTTCTTGTAGATGGTCTCTATATTGAGCACTGCGTGTCAGTAACCTGGAGCAGGAGCAGCATTTACGTTGTGCCTTTGTTCAGGTGTGTGCCAGCACATCTCCACCATTTGAGTCTGCTGCAGCATATGTGAGAACATACAATGCTCATCAACAGCGTTAGATAACTGTTCTGCATTCAGGACTGCTTTTAGAGAAAGCAGCAGAACAGTGTATGGATTTGAGGCTGCTTCTTTCCCTCACCTGACAATGCTGCACTGAAGTAGTGATCACTCACTTTCGAAGGTCTGCTAAAGTAATCTTCAAATATAAATAAATGGGTCACTATTTCAGTTATGGCACGCGTTCTGATTGCTGTGAAAGTGAATTAAGAGCTTTGATAATAACAAAAAAAAAGAAAGATTGAGGATCTCTAGATGTCTGTTAACTGAGAGTACTGATTTAAGGCAGAAAGGGGCAAGCCTTCCAGAAGCAAGCAGTTCTGCTTTCCCCTCGGTGAGACTTGAGCCTCAGTGTCTCTGATCTGTAACAGACGCAGCTGTGCAACAGCCAAAGGGCAGTGACTTATGTGCCACCATAGAAGAAGCAAAGTAAACTTAAATTTAATCAGGAATTGTCCTTATTAATGTTGTCAGCATAGAAAAGCTGGTTTTCCTGTTGTATGACCGTAGGCATCTTGATGTTATTTCTTACTTTAGACTTGAGGGTGCTGTTTATTCTGGCATCTTCCAGATGTGGGAAAGATCCTCTCTGAAGGTGAGCTTAGGCTGAAGACTGCTGATGCTGAAGGGTAGCGTGACATTGCCTCTTTGTCCTTTGCTTTCTGGCAGCATGCTCTCGTCCTTTTTCCCCTCTTGCTGGCTCCAGTTGTTCCAAACCTTCTGGAACCGACTTCCCTTAGGGAGTCAGCTCACCTTGGTAAGCAGGCACCGGGAACAAGAAAACCCAATTAAAGTTCTCATTAGCCTCAGTACTTAGTTGAAATACCCAGGGCACTTGTTCCCTTTCCTGGAGGTATCTAGCTCCAAGGATGAGGTGAGTTAGTGTAACTCATGCTGCCACCAGGAGGTGGAGGTTGCGTTGCTTTATGCTTATCCCCCTTTTACACTCTGTTTTTGAGGCACTTTCTTTTGCCTGGCAGGGATTTCTGTTATGCGAACTTTAGCCAGAGTCCGGCAGTTATTACAGCCAACTCGAGTGATAGAGGATGGTCACACAGTTAGGAAAAAGGGAGGAAGGATTCATTAAGAAAACAAACAGGAGAACAAAACCCTGTTTATTTTGTCAGTAAAGTTTCTTTTAAAATAAAAACGTGCTTCTTAAACAATCTGACACAGAAGACATTTTTGTGTAGGAGGTTTTAGCATCGTGTTTTATTAAGTAATTCTCTAGTAAGAGTAGAAGATGTGAAATCTCTTCTTACAAATATTTTACATATTCAGCACTTCAGAGAACTTACATTTAGGGATTTTTTTAAAAGCAACTGTTGTTTCTCAGAAGTAGTGATTGTATCCCATTCTGTACAGAACATCATCTAGAGTGATGGCACTTGCCTGGGGAGTTACCTTGTTTGCTGATGGGAATTAACACCTTCATTAGTAGGTACATAAGTAAAATTACTTATAGAGCTCTCACACCATTTCCTCGGGTACTTAAAGTACGGTTAGGTAAGCTGTTGTAGACAGAAGCAGAGGAAGAGGAAACAATCAAGAATGTGACAGTTTGGATTTTACCAAATGAGCGTAAGGAACACAGTCTTAAGAGGTGACGTTGGGGAGAGGTGCTGAAAAGGCTTGATCAGGTTTGATTAGCTGTCAGTATTGTGTAGCTGGTACAGAGAAGACTGGGATATCCTTGAAAGAGTCCAGCAGAGGGCTACGAAGCTGACAAAGGGCCTGGAGCACCTCTCCTATGAGGAAAGGCTGAGAGACCTGGGGCTGTTCAGCCTTGAGAAAAGAAGACTTGGAGGGGTTATGGTCCACGTCTATAAATATCTAAGGAGTGGGAGGCAAAGAGACAAGGCTGGACTCTTCTCAGCAGTGAGTGGTGATAGGATAAGGGGAGATTGCCACACAGATGTGCATGGGAACTTCTTCACAGTGCAGTGATGGAGCGCTGCACAGAGAGGTGGTGGAATCTCCTTCTATGGAGATTTCAAGAGCTGCCTGGATGCCTACCTGTGCAACCTGGGCTAGGGAGCTGCTTTAGCAGGGGTTGGCAGTGAAAATTGATTAATACATTAGTAAATAATGAGTCAAGGTGAACATGTTGTACCCACATAGCAGCTTTTTATTTTTTACCTTAGGAAAAATAGATGTTTTGGTGTCTCGTTTTAGATGCAACTGATGCCAGAGTGTGTAAAGAAATTCCATTAAACATATAAAGGAACATCTAGCTCTGCGATGCAGAGGTGTGCTTCATTGTCCAGTTACTGGTTCTTTGTGTAAAAGAATCTTCCCTTTCTATCACAAGAGATAAAGAAACACAAAGAAACACGTCTTTCAAAACTACTGCATTAGCTTCTTGCTAAATTAAAGATAAGTAAACAATGGTTTGTTTTTGGCTCTTGTGCACGTAAAATCCAAGCTTGTGTACTGCAAGTGTGTGTGCAATGTACCTTCAGCACTGCTCTTAGGAAATGGTTGAACGCTGCTTTGTTCTGGGGGCTGTACATTATACAAACTGGCTTTAACAATAAAGGGTGGAAGTCCTGTAATCAGTCTGCTCATCCCCTTTTGTGTAAGGGGATAATAATGCTGGTCATCTGACTCGTCTTGTGCCTGGCACTGGCTTCCACGTGCAGGTAGTGAGACAATGGATTTATATGCCCGTATAGCTTGCCTGTAGGTGTCCTTGATGTTACCACATGACGTTTAATAGGATGGGTCATTTCTGTGATGTGTGAGACTGCTGCGAGGCCCGCATCTGTGCGATGCGAAGCCTCCAAGTGCAGGCTTTGCTGAAATAAGTCTTTTGTAGTAAAGTCTGTGGCCTTTGTAATAAAGCAACATGCTTATTTCAGGAACGGTATTATCTGCTGCAAAAACGTGTTAGTAAATGATCGCTGTATACTGAAGAGGAATCAGAGCAGGTGTTGAGAGGAGCTTATCCAGCTCACTGGGTAGAACAGCGTGAAGTCTGCTGATGTCTTTGACTCTTGTATTCAGTGTAACTGGACTTTGTAGCGGTGAGCTGAGAAACTATTAAAAGGTTTGTAAGACAGATGGTTTACTTGCAGTTGTGAGGGGTGTGAGGTCTTCAGGCAGCTATCAGCTGTGGAATCAGGACTGGTGTCACGCAGGTTCACTTGATGCTGTGACTCCCTTTGAAAGGGGAGACTTGAAAAGAAATGTCTGGCACTCCTGGAGTTTCTTGAGGCAACATGTTCCAAGTGCATCAAGTTTATTTGCTGTTGATGGCAAAACAGCCTTGTGTATTGTTTCATGATCTAGCTATGTGTGCTAGGCCCTTAGATATCATACTTGCATCACCACTTTAGATTGTAGATGGGGATATGGTTTGTTCTGTTCAAAGGTATTTCAAGTTAGGGTTAAATCCTCCAGGTGAAAGAGAAAGATGCTCTGGAGGGCTTCATGCAGTGATCTCCAGAGGTGCCATCAACCCCTGGGCAGCCTGGTCCAGTATGAAAGGGGTTGGTTGGTGGCCCTGCCTGTGGCAAGGGGGGTTGGAGATTCATTATCCTTGAGGTCCCTTCCAACCCAGGCCGTTGTGATTCTGTGAACCCCTACTGTTCCGTGACTCAGTATTAGTTCTCCCTAAGTAGAAGGTGAATCTGTTCTCTGAAATTCGTAATGAAGTACTAAGAAATGAAGCTGACTTGTCTTGTCATGGCTGTTTGTAGTTCTGAGTGTGCTGCAAAAGCAGTTGCCCTGGTTACCTTAGTGACTAGCAGGAGCTGATGACATTTACCTCTTTATTGATTTATGGCTACTGGAGCATGAGGTAGAAGCAGCAGCTTCAGAAGTCCCTGCCTTCCAGCTGTGTTGCTGTGCTCTTCCCTCAGTTCCCCACCCTTGGTGTAGCTTGGGGAAATTCCTAACTGGTGGAGATCAAGGTAGCCTTGACTGAAGTCTAAGCAATTTGTTAAACCAACAGCTAATAATAACAGTTGTACTCTTGCCCCTGGATGTGGTCTGCCCAGGTCAGGGACGAGGCTGTGTTGACTGGGCACCAGCTGGCTGACAGAGCTGTGTGGCATTGCTTTATTCAGCACTAGTTTTTTTTCCATCAGTTCCAGCTTGTTGGCTACAGGATGCCACAGGCATTATCTGGGGCAAAGCAAACCTCCGTGCTCCAACGCATGCCAGATGCCTCAGGAATTTGGAAGGAATCTCTCTCACCATTGCAGCCATGGTGAGTTGGCTCCTCCAGCTACCACGTGAAGCTGAATAGCACAGGTTGCATCTCATGGCCTGCCTCACAGAGATGGGTGTGTTCCAGGGTAGGGGATTGTTTCACTGGAGAGAGGATCTCAGCAGCACTGAACGAGTTTTGTCATTGATCATTAATCCAGTGGCTTTCTTAAACCTGAAACATCCCAGAAAAGGAGGGGGAAAATAAAGGATCAGCAATACTCCATGTCTTTGAGTTACAGCAATTACTGGAAAAAATCATTAATCATTGTCATGGGAAAGCTTGAAAATAGCTGGTTTTCTCTTGCTTAGAGAAGAGAAAGATGAGGAGTTGTGCAAACTTCCCAGCGTATGCAGCTGGGAAGGATTTGAAGATGGATGGAAGTTCTGGCGTGCCTGACTGTGTTGTGTGTCTGTCCTTTGAGTTCCTTCTCAGTCCAAGTGCTGTTATCACAGCCTGGTTCTTGTAAACGTGGAGTACAAGAAGTGTTTGCTGAATATCTTTCTATTTGCTGAAATGCAAAATGAGCATTCTGTTTTAACATCTCGTTTATAATCTGCAGCTGGTCCTCGTCAGAGTTTGACTTGAATGAAATCCGCCTGATAGTTTACCAAGACTGCGAGAGAAGAGGCAGACAGGTCTTGTTTGATTCCAAAGCAGTCCGCAAAATTGATGAAGCTGTGATCCAGGTATGAAATGCTTATTTGGCTATGGTCCTGCTGCTCTTTTGCTTCCCCTGCCAAAAGTAGGGATTTTAAGCTGTCAGTTTCAATTTCTTAATCTGATATCTGATCTGAGTTGTGCGATAGCTGCAGTAAGAGTGTGTTAAGTTCCAAGAGATCTGTGGACACGCACCTGTTATTTGGTAGTTTCACTACCACCTTTGTATTTAAATATTAAGAATTTAAGCCTGACTTTCTTCAAAGCCAAGTGATCTTTAAATTCAGTACTCCCCTAACCTTTCCCGCATTGAATGGGATGTGGCTGAGCTGTGAGCTCTGCAGGCCTCTTGTCCCAGTGATGTCCAGTCTGTCTCTAAATGTGCTAGTCTTCCTTTAGTGTTTAGATAGTAGAATTGTTGGTTTTATGTGAATTAAGACAATGTTTCTGGCAAAATCTGGTTATTTTGAAAGACGAAGAAAAATAATGTATGGCTTTCTTCCCTATGCTAGCTCTGTTTCTTTTCTGCTTTGAATTATTTTTACCTTGAGAAGTCTTGATTACGTTCAGCAGTTTTAATCCAGCAGACCAGTGTAATTATAGAATCACTATACCCAAATAGCCATGACTTGTTGAAATTATTTATGCAGATGCTTTTGCAAAGCGAGCGATTTCTGACAACTTCATACTGCGAATGTATAACGGCTCCAAATCATTTGTACTGATGAGCATCATCAGCTGGTGACTGATCATCCTCTTATGAGAGTATATGGGTCAGTCTGATCTGTTAATCTCTCCACCACCCTCTGTGATAAGAATCCAAGTATCAGAGCTCTTAGTTTACATCTTCAAGTTGGTTTAAAACACGCAGCGTGTGAGAAGTAAATGCGTGGAAGAAATGTTTCTGGCTCCATTTAAATGGGCACATTGCTCTGTTTGCTTTAACGCCTAAAACTAAAGGCTATCTGCACAATGTTGTGTCAGAACAAAGCAACGCTGGCATAAAACAGATTATAACCTTTCTTATAACAGATGATGAAGGATATAATCTGTTTGCTGGTCTAGGTACCATTGTTTTTAAAACAAAAAAGCGGAACTTTTTGAATGACGGATTCATGGGTGTTAAAAGTGATCTTGGATGTTTGATGTGTTATCAGTGAACCTAGGAATTGATTTAGTCAAATATGAGAGACCTACTCAAGATCTGTTCTGTTAAAACTGAAGTCAAGGATATGTATGTATTTACCGTGCCCACCTTGTGCCATCAACTTACCTGGGGGAGCTAGAATATGCATATTCCATTTAAAATCAGTTTGATTTGCTTAATTTCTTTTCAGTGTTGTTGATGTCATTTCCTGTTCCTTCTGCAGATGATCTGTATCAGGCTGCTTTTTATTAGATCTTTTTTGTCAGTAGGTCATTAAGCACGTGACCGCTAACGCTCATGTTCTTTTCATTGTCTTCTGTTTAAGGATCTGTTGATCAGGGAGCAAAAATAGTACACAGTTAGATTGTCTAATTGTGCAGATGGTTAGAGAAGTTGGTTTGTAAGCAACCCAAAAGCTGAGATTTGTTGACATAAACTTTGCCAGTCATTGCACAGAGCATGTGTTCATAACAACTGGCTATGCTGTTCCAATAGAACTTTCCTAATTACTGATACTGTGAAAATGTGTCTGAGGATCGAAAAGTGAGAATAACTCTGCACTTTCTCTGTCTCATGGGCTTCTTTGCCTTTAAAAACTGATAATTGGGTTCAAAATACACATATTACTTCTGTTGCTGAACCGTATTTTAGGAAAAAACTTTGGCATGGTATTTCTGCAGGTGAGGATTTTCATATTTGCTTTGTTTTCATTGCATTGCTCTGTTTTGACACAGAAAATGTCAGAGGATGCTCCTGTAAAGACTTCCATGAGGAACTGTCAAGTAAGCAATGGCAACAACAGTATTTCTTCCCATAACCCCTCAATATGCTGTACACAAAACATCAAGGAGCAAATACCCAAGTATCAGGTAATATTTGTTACTTTTCTTGCTTGTATTTCATATAAAGAAGCTTTAACTTGCATGTGCTGAGCCAATAGTTAAAACATATTACAGGCTCGAGAAGGCAGCTCAAGCTTGTGATCATCTTTTAAATGTTGTAGAGTAGGAATGCGTGGACATATCTTAAGCTTTTATTCCATCTTGGCCTTATCTGTGAAAGCTTTACAGAAGCACTTAATAGCATTATTAATTCTGAAAGTCATGGGAAGCTGTCACTAGGCATTTCTCTGTAGTAGTTCAAAGTATGACTGTGCTTCAGGTCAGTTCTGCAAAGATTTGTTGAGCATGGTGGACTAAGGGGACTCTTAATATATCGTACTGGTTTTTTAGATATTCTCTCTGTCTTTCACTGAAAGCACAAGTATTTCATCTAGAAAAATGTAATCTGAGGCGTCCACAGATGAGGGTGGAATTATACCTCCTTCAGAACTGTCAGCCTTCTCTCAGTATTTGCTATTGATGGTCAGTTTTGGAAACGTAAGTCAGACTGATCATGCTTGGAAGCATAGTCTTCACAAAATACTTTCTGATTGAAGATGCTTCCATCAAGTGTTTTGTAGGGGCTGGGGGTGAGCATTTAGAAAGTTGAGTAAGGTGGCTTGATACTTGGGAATCCAGGCCACAGGATCTGGATCCTGCAAGCGTCTGCAGTTCACCTGTAACACTCTGTTACATAGGAATGTTGCTGGACACGTAGCTGGTTTTCTTTGGTGTTTGTTTGGTTTAGAAGTATGGCAAACTGTCTTATTTGTTCCTGGAGTCACCCCTGGAAGAAGTGAGCCCTTTGTGAGCAAAATCAGCTTTAATTTTGCTTGAGTTCACCGTGTTAGATCCACACAGGATCTTGGTTTTCATGGGAAAGAAGAATGCCTTCTCCATTAGAAGTTTATCATCGTAGCACTATTTGAAATGGAAGTAATACTGAAGTAGTCATTATTGACTCTTCCATTCCCTTCTTGTCTGTGTAGTACACTAGACCAGCTTCTGACGTCAATATGCTGGGAGAAATGATGTTTGGCTCAGTGGCAATGAGCTACAAAGGCTCCACCTTGAAGATTCACTACATACGGTGAGTGTCCTTTTCTGTGGCGTGCTCTCGTCAGGCGCTCGGAACTGGTGACTCACTGAAATGACTGTTTATCCTTTCAGCTCTCCCCCACAGCTGATGATAAGTAAAGTCTTCTCAGCCCGGGTAGGAAGCTTCAGTGGAAGCAACAATAAGTAAGAACATCTTTTTTT
Organism: Callipepla californica brunnescens; assembly: GCA_023055505.1. Taxonomy (NCBI): domain Eukaryota; kingdom Metazoa; phylum Chordata; class Aves; order Galliformes; family Odontophoridae; genus Callipepla; species Callipepla californica. The sequence continues at coordinate 2,962,656 of JALIRH010000040.1, forward strand.
TAAGTCCTCTGTAGATCTTCTGTCGCTGCTTTTAAGACTGATTTAGCTCAAGATGTAGTAGAAAACCAAAAATGAAGGCTGAACTGCCAAGAGGTGGTGACTTGTTAGGCTGTCCACGTTTCAAAGAAAGAAAAGTTTAGTTTCTGCTGCTAACTTTGAGTCTGCAGCAAGCTTCAGAGGTTAGGTGCCTTATACTTCCAAAACTTCTATCTCTTCCTTCTGCCAGAAGCATGATGCTCTATGTGCTGAAGTAACTTTAAGTCCATTCAGTTTCCTTCAACATTAACAGAATATGCACTGTTTCTCGTTTCTTTCTTCTTTTATCTCAAAACTCGCAAGTTTAAATAAACTGAGTCCCACACGTGATTCATAGAGGGGATTTATATAGAATATCAGTGACTATTTCCCTATAGTTTCAGAACATGTACTGGTTCCTTTGCTTTTACTGTCAAGTTAATCTTCAGCTTTCATTTTTCTGTATCTACTCTTCAAGCCGATATTAGTGGCTGTTGATCAAGTTAGAAATTTCCTGTTTTTTCACTTAGTTTTCTTTTAGCTTACAGGATAGCTTTGAATACATTAACCAAGATCCCGGCCTTGGGAAGCTGAGCTCTAATCAGAATGGCTTGGGTACCTGTCGCAGTGGAAGTAATTTAGGTAAATATTCCCAGATTCTACATCTGTCTGCGATGCCATGATACCATCTGTTCATTTAGGGTTGGTTTCTTTTTTTTTCCTCCTCCTGTGCATCACCTTTTTTTTTTTTTCCCTTTGTGTTGTGTTTTCTCTACATTGCTTTTGTTTCCTAGGTGTGTTACAGCTGTGTAGCAGCAAACTGCTGCAGGGTGTGTCTGAAGGAGGTCCCCTCCGGCTCATCCGCAGCGCTTCTTTCTTTGCAGGTTTGTGTGGAATGCCAACCCAAGTGTGACCCATCCATAAGCACACACAAATTCAGCTCTTTCTGAATCCTTGCAAAGAATACATAATTACTCTCTAGAAATAGGAAGGGCTGAGATGGTGATGCCGGAGATCTGGCTTCGTATATTAAATTTTTCTTGCAAAACAGCCAAACCTAGCTGGATTAATTTCTTTTTGTTAATCTTCTGGTGTGTAATTCCAGCGCTTAATTTTAAATATACTTCTATGGAGTGTGGCTAATAATGAATGAGCCCTTATATTTCTTAGAGAACTTATGTTTCCTGCCTTGTGGCTGATTTCTTGCTAGTGTGGAGGTGTCTTGCTGGTGTACAGCTTTCTCTTTTCTTACGCCTTACTACTTTCCATAGAAAAGACAGTAGACTTCCAGTGTTACTTCTTGAGCTAAGTGTCAAGAGCTTTAAGGTTTTTACAGCAGTGACAATATCTTTAATTTTCCACGACTTAAGGATGCTTTACGTAGTGCCCTTTTGCAGGCATACTGCTGATCCATGCAGGTGGGTAGGTACTGGGCTTATTTCATTTTGTTAACGGTAAAAATGTGAACTAAAACACCAATGCGTTTCTTCACAGCCTTTGCCAATCTTGCATGCTCTACAATTCTGGTGACTCCGCTACTAACATCTCAGTGTAGCACAACGTAAAGTGAACGTTTCTTACTTGTGAGACTTCGTAGATAGTAAACCTGCTGCTTGGGGAGTGAATCACAAGCTTAATGGACCTCACGTTTGACTATTTGATTGGAACGCTAATTTCTGTAAAATGATAATCTTGCACACAAAGCAAATGTCAAAGTTACCAGGTAGAAGTACCACCAGTCCTCTTATTCCAAGTGTGTTTGATCTCTAGTAAAAGAGAATTCACATTCTTAAGCTTTGTAGAGGAACTTTTAGGTTGGGTAAGTAACTAGTTTCCTCTGGTAAAAATGAGTATGGAGCATGGAGTTTGCTACTACCTCTGCTCCCAACCTATTGCTTATTTGAAGCAATATTACAGGACGTTAACTTTGGAATTTTTATGACCTTTAATCTTAAACATTTTTTTTTTAATGCTGACAAACAGTGCAACAAATTAAGTAACGTTTTTCTATCGATCTGTTTGTTTTAGCCCACAGTACACCTGTCGATATGCCCAGCAGAGGACAAAATGAGGACAGAGACAGCGGCATTGCTCGGTCAGGTATCTGCTGTTTGTCTTGTTTGCCTACTTTTGTAATTATCAAATTACCTGGAATTTTGGATTTTAGTTCTTCAGGTGCCTGTCTTTTTTGCATCTGTGGAGTTTTCTTTCTGCTTTCATCATAAGCCTTTACACAAGAATACTTGTAATTACTACTTTTAATAGCCATAATTTTCTGGCTTTTTACCAATATTTAAGCTATAGAAAGAACTGGCTGGAACTTCTGCTGTAAAAAGAGAATTAAGAGAATTTAGCACTGAGTAGAAAGTGGAGGCCAAGAGACCAGGAGGTCTGCCTAGTCTAATGGGATGCAAGCACCTCTTATCTCAGAATGCTTCTACTGAGAATGAGACTGCTTTTAGTGTGTTCTAGCAGGAAAGATCTTTGACCTTGTAAGTAGTCATGTCCTGAGATGACAATAATTGTTTAAAGTAATTGTGCCTCTTCTTGCAGTGAGTTGAATGAAAACTATTCTAGTTGTTTCACAAAGATCAGCAAGCAGGAATACTTGTGTGAATTAATTCCCAGACAGTGTGTTAAGAAAAGTATTCAACTGGCATTCAATGTAATTCAGTGTATGCATGGTTTTTTTCCTTCTTTTTTGATAGCATCTCTGAGCAGCCTTCTGGTTACTCCTTTTCCATCTCCGAGCTCCTCGTCGTCATCTTCTAGCAGCTATCAACGTCGTTGGCTCCGAAGTCAAACAACCAGTTTAGAGAATGGAATTATTCCAAGATGGTGAGTGTAACACTTTTCTGCTTACAACAGCTGTTTGGCAATAATTCAAGCTAAGCAGAGCTTAGGCCTGTTTTCTTTAAAGTGATATAAATTGTGGTTTATTAAATACTGGTAGTTCATTCTGACTTTATGTAAGATTACCTATAAGAGGAAAGATTCCAACTGGATGTGAGCTACAAGGCCTGATTTGAAGTACACTCATTTTTTATTGAATGGATAGGCTGTGTCAACAGACCACTCTGAAAAACAGAGTAAACTGTTTCTGAAGGAGCAATCCATTGAGGTGGAAGTCTGTAACAACACCACTGCCTTAATTATGTAACGTTACGATGAAGTCTGACTATTGAGCACGTACTGTAATCTTGGAGTAATAGCCCATGATGGCTCTTTTGGCTGGTACAGGATGTTCCTAGCATGATTTCTGCCAAAACAGGAGGAGGGAAAGAGCTGTGATTGGTTTGTTTTGGAATTTTATTAGCTTTTGCAACTCGGTAGTATAGCAAAGTGTGGAATGCAGCAGACCTTTTGTAGCTAATAAGCAAATTCTTCTTTTGTCAGCTGCAAAATAGTGAATGGGTCTTGATTATCTGCTCAGTGTACTCATGTACCTGCACCCAGAGCCAGTGTGGAATTAGTGGAGGACTGCCAGCAATTCCTACTGTTGATTTGTCTCTGCTGTCTTTGGTTAGGAGAGCCTTAAAAAGCTGCCAGTTGAAATGTGGTCAGTTAAAAAGAAAAACACTTTTTTTTTTTTTTTTAAAGGCCCAATTGCAAATATGTTCCAGTTCAGTACTGACTTCCTTTCTTACTTCCAACCCTTTAACCATTTTTTGGGGATATTCTTGTGGCATTACTTTTAATGCGAGTCATGCAGTTGCGCTCACGTAGCGGTCATGCTTTCTAAATCACTCTTGCAGTTGAGAATGAGCAACAGACATTTTTGCTTTCAGCAAACAGAAGTACTCTTTAGTTTCCTAGAGCAATAAGGCTACGTGTACACGCAAAAGTAGTTAAAACACTGAGAGGGGAATAAATGAATTATTTCCCCTTGGAAATAATTGATAGAAAGTTACTTGAAATATTAGAAAAATGGTTTTTAAAGGAAAGTGGGCTGCTTATTCACTGCACTGCCCCACTTCTGGGCTTCTCATTCACTGGTGGGAGTTGCTTGTTTTTATTCCACGTTGGAGAATCCATGCTGTGAAGAGATCTTGGAAACTGGACATTATTAGTTCAACTGTCTACAATTACCTTTGGTTTGGAGTTCTTTCTAAGCCAGAAGGTCTATCCCAATGCTTGTTTTACGACCACATGATGGAGAAACAGTAGGTTTCTGGCTGAATACTTCAATGACAACAGAGCTTGTGTTTCAGTTTGTACAGCCAAGGCTCCACGGGTTGCAGTGTGTGATGTTTTAGGCCAATAGCTCAGAAAATGAGATGTGTGGCTGGAACTTCATGTAGTCAATTGGCAGACAAGCTAGTTCAGCAGCTTTGTTGAGAAAGCTTTTCTTGTAGACTGCAGTTCTTCAATTTCTGTTCCTGGGAAGCAGTACAAATACTTGTGATGTTTCTTAGTTGCTGACTTGAGCCATCCTTTCCAAACTTCCTTGGGAATTTCTGTCTCTGCATGCAAGTTCCTGAAGTTCAAATGAGGTTGTGTTTTTTGCCTTGAATTCCAATTTCCCACAGACTGTTTTTGCTGGGGTTTTGTTGTGTTTATTTTTTCCTGTATTCCTGGACTTGTACCTTTATGATTAGAAACTTTTGTGTGTATAGCTTTAATAAACCAATTAAACTGCAAAGCACTTATTTTTTTTTTTAGAGTAAACTCAGAATAAAAGCTTAAGATTCAGAGTTTCAGCTTGAAAGTTGCTCCACAGTGGCTTAAAAATGTGACAAGTTTCATTTCAAGACAATTCTGATATTGAAAGCTTTCAAGTATTTAATTACTGCTCACTGGCATTGTAGATTTCACTCACCAAGGAAGTCTAAAACCAAGCCATTTCTCTACAAGCTGCTGCTATGTATGGGTCTGTTTACTGTTCCTGTGGCTTTTCTTTTGTCTGCACTTAACGTACTCGATAGTTCCTCAGTGTTTGGAGGAATTTTTCAGTTAAAACGTTCCTTCCAAAAGAAATGTTGACTGTATTGTTTTACTTACTGGTATAAGGTACTTAAAGATATTTTGTTCAGTTCTATGGAAATAGCCAAAGGAGACCAAAGAATACATTTCCTTGCAATCTATACTGTTAAGGATAGAAGACAACTGACCTTTCTGTATGTAGCTAACTGTCCTTAAAAAAACAAACTATCTTTTAGGTCAACAGAAGAAATGTTTAGTATGGCTGATGAAAGCTGCAGCTCTAATCCTGCAATGGTCCGGAGGAAAAAAATTGCCATCAGCATCATCTTCTCTCTGCCTGAAAAAGAAGATGCGCAGAGAAACTTCCAAGATTTCTTTTTTTCTCACTTCCCTCTCTTTGAATCCCACATGAACAAACTGAAGCATGCGATAGAAAAGGTACAGAACGCTGGTTTGTTTTAATGTGAAAGCAGAAGTGTCACACAGAAAGTATTCTAGAGTCTGATAGATGAAGAGTGGGAGATGCGTGGTTTGAAGCTTCCCTCCCTCCTTAGTCTTGAGCCTGAGCCCAGTGTTGGAACTTAGCATTTGCTGAAAAGAAGGTGTGGTTTCCTTTCTAGGCAGAATGAAAACGGAGAGTTTTCTGCTATGGGTGGCTTTTCTTTTGTTCTTGTCACATTTCACTGGGATCATCCTGACTCCCTAGAGTCTGAGGATATGATGTCCTGTCCTTTTCCTGCTGTTACCAAAAGAGTGACAACAAATGTTTGTTGCTGCCTTCCCCTTGCTCTCAGCAATGTTATATCATCTCCCCTTGTTTAGTTCTAGGGATTGGTCTTTCATCATGAGGTGGAGGGAGGTTGGCAGCCATTGCTGTCCTGAGTGACTGCGTAACACTGGGGCTAGATCTCAATTATTTTGACATGTTAATGAAGCTGAAAAAAAATAATGAAGAATGCGAGTCCTTTAAGAAGCTGTTTTGTCTTTAACTCTTAATCAAGGCCATGATCTCATGTAGAAAAATAGCAGAATCCAGCCAGAGAGTGCAGGTTTATATCAGCCGTGTCATGGATGCCCTGGGAGAATTCAGGTGAGTTGATGGAATTCTGACTTTCAAGGAGAGCTGTTCTCATTCACCTCTCAAGATATTTGTCCCTTTGATTGCAGGATTTTGTAATTAAATTGAAGACCAGCTAAGTGTGAATGATTTCTTTTTTTTGGGGCTGAGTAATGTGTAAATGCTTTTAGAAAACTTAAGCAAAACTGTCTCAGCCATTTTTCAGAAGGAAGGTGAAACCAATACTTTGTTTTGCTCAGTTGTACTTTGCCCTGTCAGTTCTTGATCTTGAAGACCTTGTCAAGAGTTGGGCTTTTGGTGATGTCTGTGTGGACAAGTGGATTGATTGTTATATTCAGACAGATCAGTTGCTTACTCCGAACTAGATGCTGGGCAGTTGAACTGACAGGAAAGTTGCTGTGAAAGGCCTTCTTTCTGATACTTAAGGGAGAAAGGGACAATCACAGTTCAAAAGAGGCAGGCCACCAGAGAGACAAGGCATTGGTGGGGTGTAGATTCTGTAAAGTCCAGAACATGGAATGAAATTACTGCAATGAACAGAATGGTATTCCCCCCACAGTAAGTGATTTGAACTTCTCTAAATATGAATACACAGAGGAATGCAGGAGAGGGAAGAAAGATGTGACTTGTATCGAGACTCTGTTGTTTGTACATGGATTTGAACAGACTAGTTTTGTGGGACATTAATAGCTGGAGATGTTTTCTAGGCATGCACATTTTCTGTATCCTAGCTCTTACCTAAATGAATAAATAAAAAGTGTTGGACAACAGGAGAGAAAATGTTCTGCTTGTTTTTGCAAATTTGAAATGTGCATGTTAACTTTTGGGGGATTTTTTTTTTTTAATCAGAATGACCATCTGGAACCTATATTCTGTTCCGAGGATTGCGGAGCCAGTGTGGCTTAATATGATGTCCAACAACCTGGAAAAGAACCAGCTATGCCAGCGTTTTCTTAAAGAATTTACATTTCTGATAGAACAGATCAACAAAAATCAGTAAGCTTTCTTCTTCTCCTCTATACCTCTCATGATCAATATTTCCTGAAAGCATGTGTGCCTCTGTATGGGAACTGTTGAATCATGACCTGAACCACTGATGGATCACCTGAGGTGAGCACTGAGTCAGCCATGGGAGCACAGGTGAAGGCAATGCACCTGTGTGACCAGAAGGGGTGGAGTCTGGCTCCACCTCTCCCAGACCCCATTTAAGGGCTGACCACCACCAGGGAAGGATCTCTTGTTGGAGATCCCTCCCCTGTGGAGTTATTGGTGAGCCTCAACCATCTGCAAAAGGCATGCCTCTCTTTGGTTGTCTGTTTACCGCCCAGATAAGCCAAGCAAAATACACCATCCACCTCATTATTTTCTGTGGGTACTATTCTTTCGGGTTATTCACCCTACAGCCTCTGAGAACTTGTGGGTATATTCAAGCATTTGATGTGATATTCCTTTGCTTGTGTTACTTTGGTGGTGTTTTCTTTTTCCTAGGTTCTTTGCTGCTTTGTTAACTGCGGTGCTGACATATCACCTGGCTTGGGTCCCAACAGTCATGCCAGTTGACCATCCTCCTATAAAGGCCTTCTCTGAGAAGCGTACTTCGCAGTTTGTGAGCATGCTGGCGAAATCCCATCCGTATAACCCTCTCTGGGCACAGCTTGGTCAGTGGAAAATTGAAAGCTCCAGTTTTCTCTATAGCTAACATCTACTCTTCCCTAAGCTACTTGGAAGCATCAATTCCTCTACTGACAGAGTTAAAATCAGATGATGTTTCTCAGGCTAGACCTTGCAGTCATTGTTTTCTTCCGCCGCTGACTTGAGGAACTTGAGCTGTGGTAGAACCGTGGATCACATTTGCTGATTTGCCTTGCTATAAGCTGGGTGGAGTTGGAAACAGATGTCTTGAATCAAGCTGAGCAAGTGCATTTGGAGTCCTGTGTGTATGGCCTGGTTTTCTTCATTGGTACTTCATTGCTCTCTTTGACACTGCCTAGTTACATAACTTACTTAGACATCTAAGAAGGGTGCAAGCACTGTGAATGACCTGAGCAGTGTGGGAAGAATGTAGGGAAGTAGTCTGGATGGAGAGAATGTAGTTGAGAGTGGCCAGGCTCTCCTTTTCTTCACAGAGCTAGCGTGGACACCAAGCAGCAGAGTTGAAGTCTAGCAACTAGCAGCGCCTCCATTGAAAACTCTTCCTGCTTTGTGCAGCAGGTGTGAGTTTTGCATCTGATCAGCCTTAACTTTAAATGATATGCTATACTGATGTATAAAGTAACATGTGGGCACACCGTGGGCTACCAGATATTTCTTGCTTATTGTCTAGCTTAGTTCTTCACTGTCATCAAGAAACTAAGAATTGCTGCCTCAGAGATGTAGTTGTGGAAGTGTTTCCTGTTTTAGCACATCTCTAAGTGGTTACACAGAACAGTAATGGATTAGACTTCCTGGGGAGGGAAAAGACAGAAGCTTGCTCAGGGTGTTGAGGATGGAGCCAGGCCTGGGGGGGTTACAAACCATCTGGAGTGTGGGTGTGAAATAAGCAGTAGGTCTTGTGGAGCCTCTGGGAGTCACCATAGCTGACTTGTCAAGAAATCCTCTTGCCTTCCTAAGCTGTGTGTTGCTACCAGCACAAGCCCAGACGAGTTCTCAAAATGCTTTCTGACTTGGTTTTGTTCTTTCAAAGCCCAGAAGCTAGTGTCAGGTGGTTGCAGTGACTGATGTGTGAAGTAAGATGTTGCCCTCTGCTGGTCTTTTTCTTTAGGAAGGGAAAAAAAAAAAAGTGAAACTCAGTGCTTTAAAATCCGAATGACTTTTCATCAAGTATTTTTATGTGCCTGTTTTTCTACCTTCAGTGCTATGCTCCCACTATATATTGACTGCAACTACACATTGATACAACTGTAGGTAACACTGTAAATAAGGCATAGTGTTTCAAACATCAGCTTCAATCTAATGTGCTTAACAGTCTGGATGTCTGGATGGCTGCAGTTGTGAATTTTACTGTCTTATTCATGTCTTATTTAAAGTAAATTGTGCAAATGAACGCAAAGCCTGGATCTTATTTCCATAGTAACTGTGCTCAACTTGGAAGAAGACATCTTTTGCCTTTCCACACTGCTAGTCCTTGTGGCCCCCCAGGCACTGATTTTAGTGGAATTCCAATTGAGTAGTCTGTAGCTCCATTTCCAGTACTGAGGAATCAATGTCCTTGCATGTTAGTCCATGGGACTGGTTGCAGGAGTACCTTTAACTGGGGGAGGACAGGGCAGCAATGACACTGTTCTCCTACACATTGCTTGCATTGTGGAAACTGACAGATCTTGGCAGGGGAGACTGCAAGTGAGAGTGGTGGAATTACTGTCTTATCGATTCCTTCAGGAATGAAGTCAGAAGCCTTATGACTTCTGGGTCCTCAGAGACTGCTGTAACGCCCCAAAAGAGAAATTTGCTTTCAGTGTGAACGCTTAGATTGGTTAATTTTAAGTAGTGAATATATATTTCCTAGTCTTTCTCCACTCTCTGTCAAAGTAAGAGGCTCATACTTGGAGTCAACCTCAGTAACACGTGCCTTGCCCAGTAAGAAAGTTTTAAGAATCGCATTTATCAAACTGATACTGGATCTGTCTCTGCTTTTTTGAATATCTCAGTCCTGAGAGATATAATTTAGTCCCCATCTATGTGAGAATTTGTGTGCTTAACAGAAAAGAAAAAGTGACTGCGATCAAACAATATCTATGTGAAAGGAATAAAGAGCTAGCAGTGAATTAGAAAACAGTATAGCTGGCTTTAGAGAGAGCTGGGTCTTTATTCTTCACCGTCTGTTATGGGAGTTTCTACATGATAATATCTTTTAACTATTTTATAAGTAAAAACCTGAACAGAAGGAGACTGAATAGTAACAGCCAAACCCTCACAAGAGCACCAAAAACCTACTGGATGCAAACCAGATGTGGGAAATGTCAAGGGGTTTCTCTTGTTATTCTGCACCTTAGAATTCTATAAATGCCCATGAAATAAATTGTCTCATCTGTGTTTGTAGTGAACGCTGTTTTGAAATGTATTCCATGTGAAATTCTTATCTTCCTGTCTAGGTGATCTCTATGGTGCCATAGGCTCTCCAGTTAGATTGACGAGGACTGTTGTTGTTGGGAAGCGTAAAGAGTTGGTGCAGCGCTTGCTCTATGTTCTGACTTACTTCATTCGGTGCTCTGAGCTGCAGGAAAATCAGCTGACATGGACTGAGGCAGCTGGAGAGGAGGAGCAAGTGCTAAATGGAAGCAAGATCACAACTGCACTAGAAAAAGGAGAGGTAGAAGAGTCTGACTATGTGGTTGTCACTGTCAAAAACGAACCTGCTCTTGTGCCTCCAATCCTACCTCCAAAAAATGATCGAAGTAAGAACCATACTATTGCAGAGTGGATATGTAACCCAGAAGGCACTTACGCTGTGCCAGCCTCTTCAAAAGAAAAGAAAGAAACAGTAGGAAAAGTCAGTCAGAATTCTGAAACATCTGTCGACTGTCTGACGAGCACTTTACACAAAGGAGCAACAGACAGCTGGAGAAGAACTGTCGCTGATACAGGAACTGTCCCCTGCCACTTTGAAGAGCCATCAGATTCGGAGGGTGTAACGGATGTGAGGACAAGCAAGAACCAGAGTGAAAGAAAAGTGGAAAAGCAGTTGTCTAGTAGGTCGTCTGCTTTACCCTGTCCTGAAAGGTCTGGCCACAGGAATTCACAGTTAGAGAAGGTCACCTTTCGGATTGGAAGCTCTGCATCGCCAGAGTCAGACTTGGAAACGCGAAGGAGAGAAATGGAAGAGAATCTGAAGGTATCGAGAAAAAATCCAGAGGTAATGATACACCGTGCCTCAAGTTCTACAGATCTGACCGTGGATGCTTCCCAGAACCAGAAAGAAAGCTGTGAAGCTGCCTTTTTGCCACACAGTAAGCGTAGTGCTTGTTATGCACAGATTCTGTCTTGTGACAGGCAGGAGAATATTCTTAATCACCAACATACGGAAAAGAAAGGCACCGAAGTTAATTTAGAGAGCACAATATCTGGTGAACTGCTTTTGTCAGTTGATAGTGTAGAAACTGCAGCATTGCCAAGCACAAAAGAAACCAGAACTTCACTGGAGAGCTGTTCACCTGGCTGTGTGGAAGTAGATTCTGCTGTCAAAAAGGAGTCCCTTAAACTAGGTGCTAAAAATGTCCCCTGTGGGGATGCCAGGAGGAAAAGCTCTTTCAGAGTTGAGGGGGACATTCCAAGGAATGAGAGTTCAGACAGTGCTCTTGGAGCCAGCGATGAAGAAGGTGATTGTTGTGTTCCTGATGAAGTGCGTCACAGTAATGTCAGCAAGCGACTTGAAGAGTTTGCGGAAGTGGAACTCCCTTTACCAAGGTAAAGATGGGTTGCTGCTGCACTAGAGGCGTTCAGAATTTCAAGTCTGAAGGCTGCTGGGATCTTGATGGAGTTCCTTGCAAACAAATCCCGTAACAGACCTGGGTAGTGTATTTCAGGTCGTTAACAGACTTGGCAAAAAGATGACCAAGAGCAAGCTGTTATTCGCGGTGGGATTTCTTGACAATGTTGTTCTTCAAATGTTTAATGATAGTGATGAGGCTGTTTGCCTCAAACACTTTGTGTAGACTGTCCAACTTGGAGATGAGCAAATTTCAGTGTTTGAGTAAGAATGTTCCATTTGAAAACTTCTGGGCTTTACAGATAATGCGTAGAGCTTCCTGATGCGTAAGCTAGGTAGCTAGGAAGATTCTGTTGCTTGAGCTGAGCTTGAGAACTCAAATGTAGCAAACACGTTAAACCCAGAAGGACAGGATTGTGACAAGCTCTGGTACGTGTGGATTTGCCTCTTCTGAAATTTGAAGGAATCAGTACAAAATTGAAGTTAGGAAATCACGGCTTCAAAGAGCACTGCTAATTGATTCACAGTATTATTAGTACTACCATTGATTACAACTTGCAATAGAACCACGGGGCTGGGGCTAATCAAATGTTAAGTTCTGAATGGAGTCTGTCAGGCTGGAATCTTATCTCCTTTCAACTTCTTTATTTCAGATCAAACACAGTCAGCAGCCAGTGCGTGAAAAACTTTGGAAGATCACTTCTGGGTGGTTACTGTCATACGTATGTGCCTGATCTGGTGCTGCACGGAGTAAATAACGATGAAAAACTTAAGCAGTGTCTACTAGCAGACCTACTTCATGCGATGCATGTGAGTTGAAGTGCTGGTAGAAGTCACTGATATTGCTGAGAAACTGCAGAAACGTGGTAGCTTGTACTTTAGAACTTGCTTTTCTTTTTTTCTGTTCACTACTTCTTAACAGCCACACCTGACACACCTTCTTCCTTGGAAGAAAACCCCTTAAGTCACTGCGTAAGAAACCTGTTCACGCAGGAATCACTTCCCTTATGTTCTCTTAAGTCTTCCCTTAGAAGATGAATGCAGGGAAAAGTGGTTGCAGCTTGAAGTTACAAGGAGAAATCTCTGAAACCGCTTGTTTTCAGTCACAGTTGGAGGCAGTTGTCTGTGTTTCGTGAAGGTGACGTGCACGTTGTTGGAAGCAGCTTGCCACTTAGTGTCATATGCTGCAAGGCAGATAAGTCTTGTGAAAGCGTGTGTTATACTAGACTGTAGCAGAAATGACTGACTCAATAAAGCTGATAAGGCTGTAGATAAGATGTTTGTGCTATTTGGAGTACCTAAGAGTTAGAACGACAAATTTATAACTGATCTTTTCTCTGAAGTAATGTTGAATGCATCTAGTATGCAAATCTTGTGATTGCTCAGTGCTTCTTAAAAGTATTAATACTAAAGTATTAAGTTCTTAAATTATTTAAATGCCTTTACTGAATTGGCAGTTTATACTTAACAGTGATACTGGATGTCAGATCTGTCTCAAACTGGTATTGTCTCGTTTTTGTTGGGACACTTCTGTTTTTCTCTTGGACGCAAACATCCAATTGCTTTATTATTTCCTGCCCCAATGTGAACAGAAGTGAAGCAGCAAACTGAGTTCTGTGTATGGAAGTGTGGCATAATGTTTGTCTTGTATCTATTGCAGCATCCAGTGCTCGACGAACCAATAGCAGAAGCTGTCTGTATTATTGCAGACACAGATAAATGGAATGTACAAGTAGCTACAAGCCAGAGGAAAATGATGGACAATATGAAGTTGGGCAAAGATGTCTTGGTGTCAAGTCAAGTGTCCAGTTTACTGCAGTCTATTTTACAGCTTTACAAACTCAACCTCCCAGCTGACTTTGTAAGTATTTCTTTACTGAAAACAGAAGCTAATGAAAACTGTTTAGCTCAGTCAGCAGCAGGTGTGTTTTGTATGCTGCTTGTTTTATTGGATCCTGTCAGATCTTGGTTTGTTGGTCTCAGTAAGTTGGTTTAATATATGCTATGTATTATATATACATAATACATGCGTATCCTCTCTGGTGAGAGGGCAGCAGAAACTGCAGTGTTGCATGTCTGTAATCTATAATCCTTTAGTCCTAGTATACTTGCATTTAAGTATGTCAGACTGCTGCTCTTGGGACCAGCAGCACGTCTTCCTGAAGCACCGGGGAAGTGCTAACAGGCTTTCTACGTCAGGGTTACCTGTACTGGAAAAAAATGCTTCCCTTTAGGTTAGAATCCAGAAGTGCAATAATTACAACGGCTTTGGTGAAAACTCACTTTGAAGTAGACAGATCTAACTGCTGTCAAAAGTTTGATTAGCTGAACGGCTTTCATAAGATCTCATTTCTAACACCTATGGTTTCCATTAAACTATACATAGGACCATGGCCTGAAGATATGTAGTGCTGCTTCTAATTGCAGTCTCCACCTGCTGGATGATTATGTACTTGATGATGTGAGGTTCTGCGTGTGCTTCTTGTTTTCATCTTCTGGAGCTTGGGGAATTGAACTAATTCCACTTCTCTAGATTTTTTTTTTTTTTAAACTTGCCAGTGGAACTGCAGCAAACCCAATTACATTAAGGTTAAAATATCCAATTCTCCACTTTCTGGGGAGGAGACTTGTTCTTGCTAAGATACGTCAGCAGGTTATTGCTTTAGCTAATTCCTGTAGTACTGCAGTTGTTCAAGTCATTCTGAAGTTTTCGGTCTGTGATTACAGTGCATAATGCATCTAGAGGACAGACTACAGGAGATGTATCTCAAGAGCAAAATGCTTTCAGAATATCTGCGAGGACATACAAGAGTGCATGTGAAAGAGCTAGGAATTGTACTGGGGTGAGTATTGTGGATATCAGCTTATGATGAAACTTAAAGCAGTTATTTTCCTTTCCAGTTTCTGAATGTAGTTGTCTTCTTCCTATGGGGGCTTGCTGTTTATTCCATATTTAGCATTCTCTTTCTCTAGAAGTGTAGAAATGGGTTCCAGTGGGCAACCTGAGTGTCAGAAGACAGTCCAAAAGCAAGACTTAATCGTTTGTCATTCTTAAGTGTTAAGAATGAGGACAGTTTGTGTTGTGGTTACTGTGAGGTCATCCAACAATGGCACTTGAGTAGAGCGTGGCCTTCAAGGATGCGTGGCATCTGAGAGGCACTCTTTATGTTGCTGTTATTGTGTAAAAGATAATTCTAGCTTCTGTTCTTTTTTTGTTGAAGAGCTACTATAGAGTGAACTGAGTTGTATCCAGAAGATGAAATAGAAGCTGATGCTGAATATTTTCTTTTGGCCAGGCTCTGTGATGCCTACTGATGGCAAAGGCTGCAAGCTAAGGTTTAGGGATTAGTGAATAAGTAAAAGTCCTTGTGTAGCACAAGAGATGACGTAACAAAGTGTTCTGTTTTCACTTCAATGGTAGCATAGCTCTTGTTTGTTTTTTGAAGCATCTTACGCTTTTGCTGATGCATTAGGAGCAAATAAATAAACAATGGCCTTGGTTATAGCAAGGCACTCTGAATTTCCTTAAAGTGGATGAGGAATATGCTCTTATTTCTCCTGTCAAAGTGGTCATGTATTTTAAAGTCTCTCTCTTTTTTTGTTGTTGTTTTCTTTTCCCTAGGATTGAATCCAATGACTTGCCTTTGTTGGCTGCTATAGCAAGTACTCATTCCCCATACGTTGCTCAGATACTCTTATAAATTAAAACCTCAGGATAGTCATTCCCTTGAAATAAAGAACATGGGCATGTTGGAAGAGGAACAGAAGTGCCAAACACTGGTAAATGGGAACACTGAGAAAAGCAGGTGATATCCGTACCTTCTACCACCTTTCCATTCTGATTTCAGCTGGATGTTTGGTCGGAGGACTTCAGTTTACATAACCTAAAAGGCATTCAGGTGTTTCTTACAATCTCTCTTCTGACGCAGTGACTGCATCCTTGCATTTTGTTTTTAATCAAAGGACAGAAGCTAACACTATGTGGCAGACTGCGAGCTGCCGTCCGAAACGCTGCTCAAACCCATGAAGTAACAGCTGAAGAACAAGAGGGCTGAAAGGGATTTCATCACACTGCGTTTTCAAGTGTGGTGTGGTGTGTGTGTTTCTTTGCTGGGGAGGAAAAGCTGTAAACTATGTATATAGCATTCCTATACACAAGAATATTAGATGGAACGTGATTTTTCTTGCAGAGCATATAAGCATGGTTTTGTAAGGGAACGTGACCGGCTCAGAACAAGGAACCTGTGCTTAGCAGCCAAATGCTATCTGGAAACGGAGGCGTGCACGAGGTGATGTGACTTTTTCTCTGAAGGATAAGAAATGAAGAAAGCTGTGGCTGTTTCTGTTTCAACAAGGAGGTATTCAGATGGATTATGGCTAGAAGTAATTCCACCCTGAAAATGGAATGGACTTGAGATTTTTTTTCTACAGGAAAGCCTTACGGAGTTTCTGCTACAAGTTTACATGTGTTGCTGATGCAACTTCAGTACCTTTTTGAGTTTCTCTATGAACTAAACCCGTGTCTTGGTGTCAGCAAGTATTGCTGTCTCTGAGAAGCGTGAGTTGGACAGACTTCTGTATGATACCAGTGCTGCACTGCACGTGTACACCAGGCAATTGGCACCACAGACAATTTGTACACCAAGACAATCGTACTGGGGGGAAGAGTCTTTATGGAACCTCCAGTCAAAAGTATTACTTCTTTCTGGTTATTAGTTGGTCACTATGAGTAGGCATAAGAGGGGAGCGCTGCTTAAAGTCAAATGACACGTAGAGGTCAACCCTCCCCCCCCAATATTTGACATTGCTATGAATGTTTGCAATTACCCTTTTTGATTCTACAGAAATCTTGAACTATCCATACGGGTGCCTTTCCTTCATGGATTAACTGCTTTGAGACCAGAAACTACTTCTCCACGAGCTGATGCTGGCCTTCCATATTTCTAGAGAGCAAAACGAGATTTTGTATGTTACTGTTTTCATGTTGATGATATAACATGAATGTAAAAAAGAAAAAAAAACCAATTTTTTTTCACATAAAGCACTGTCGAGCTGGGTGTGAAACCACGGACCAGACTGATGAACAGAGAATCAAAACAAGCATTCTAGAGGAAAAGTAAATGCTGGACCATTTTGTTCTGAGCCAGCAGTTGATGGCTTGCAAGTGAGTTGCTGGCAGAGTGATTGGGAATAGCAGTCTGAGAAACTTCTGGTCACCCGTTGTTTGTTGTCCTCGCTGGTGATCGGAGATGTTTTTTTAACACTGAAGGGATGCACTTTTATTAAAAGCGGTTTTATTTCGTACTACCTTGATGTTTGGACTTTTCTACAGTAAAATTTCAGTGATTTGAAACGATGAAATGTGCATATTGTGAGTTGCTTCGATGTGAGTGGGGTCTTGATGATGAACCTTGTGTTGCTTTCTGAGGGGAAATGGGTAGGCTGACCTACTGTTGGGGGGGGGGGGGTCATTTCCAAGTAAAGGGATACCTGAAGTTATGATACAAAGATTCTAAAGCTATTCCTTATGTGCTGGCTTTCTGATCTGACATTCCAGATGTTTCTTTTATTGTGTTTTCATAGGCTTGTCTGGTGTTCTTCCTACGGAGGCTAAAATCTTTCTATGGTTTGGGTGTGCTCCTACTGCAAATAATTAAGCAAACTTTTCATGTCTTTGGTCTGTGAATCCTTCTATCATCCATCTGTTAGCAGATATCACTGTTTCACAAGGTCAAAGCAAAGAACCATGGAGCAAATTGCATATTCCTGAACTGTCCCTGGATGGGGAGCGTGTGGGTGCATGCGTGTAGGACTGTAAACTCCTTCCCTGAGTGTATATACAAACTCTCATGTACTTCTCCTGTTTCATGACGTTTCATGACAACTGATTTTAATTAATAGTTGAATTTATTAGAAGACAGTTTCAGTTCTCCTAAGGCATTAGTTGGCTTTTCATCTGCAGACTGGCAGTTCTACGAAGGAGTGTGCAGAAACACCCTTGCTGTCACAAGAGCTGGCTGACTTTGGCTTTGGTAGAACACGTTTGGTGACTTCAAGGCGATCACCATAACCAGTGACATCTGATTTCACCACACTGATTATTAAAGAAAACAATTAATAATCTGTCTTTTGGTGAGACTTTGAACTCCATCTAGGGGTGCCACGTGAGCTGATAGTCAGAGTGCTTGGATTTTCTTCAGTCCAGGCTAAAACTTTATAGTTCCTGCTGCTTTCTCGAACATTTTGCTGCTCTTCAGAAATTATGTGAAGAACTACCTTGTTCTGACAGTTCTAGTTTGGGGAGGGGGAATTCAACGTGAAATCTGCTTGTTACTGTTCGAGGCTTTCGTCTAAAGAAAGCTAAATACATATCTCTCCCCTCCACCAAACGTACTACCTCAGTTTGATGGGATTCCACCTTCTAGGGCTTTTTTGACTCGGTCTTTAACTTGCTTTTGGTAGCACTTGCTGTTTATGTGATGTAGTTATGGCATGACAGGGCAGTAGGTGTTGACAGGCGTTGTTAGACATCTTCTAGGGCATGTTTCTGTTTTTATTTTAATTGAATGAGATGATATGAATGTACAGAGGACTTTAAAGTTGATAATGTAGCTTAGTTTTCAAATACTCCAAAGTTGTTTTTTTTATCAGTATTACGTAGGGTTTTTTTTCCTGTAGACTTAATGAATGCATACTTCAAGTGGGAGTGCACAATCTTTCCAAGATCCCACATAAATACAGTTTACACAATTCAACTTCAGGAATGTATTGTCTTTTTTATTTTCCCAGGCAAAGCTCAGCACTGATGCACAGAGAGGAGAAACGAACTGCTAAATTTCATTAAAATATGAGCTCCTTAACCTAAAACAGTATCAAGACTGCATTAATTTTAATAGATACTTTCTGACCTAATGTATGCAACTGCTTTCTGCCCAAAAGAGACAACTACATCCGTAGCCTGTGATTATTTAATTTGTATTTCTGATTACATCTTCAGAGTTACGCCTTGGTCGTCTTCCCCACCCCCTGCTGAATGCATTTTTAAAAGTCAGAAAGCCTTCTGAGGTGCACCAAACTCTTGTATATAGTTTACACGAAACGATCAGCTATTCCTCAAGTATCAGCTCTTCCTTGAGGACCCGGATCAAACCTGAGTCTGAACTGCTGAATGCACTCTAGATGTGTATTTTTTTGATATCAAGTATGCTAATTTGTCATACACAGTAGGATTTCCATAGTGGATAAAACCACGTGTTGCTGTTTTGCATGTTTGGGAACACAAGCTTTTTTTTTTTATTTAGGAATGACTGAATACTGATGTCAGACTACATGTTTTTGATGGCTTTTTTTCATATAGTTGTTTCTGTACTCAATCCTTTTGGTCTATTTCTTTGCTGCATTTGGTGCAATAAACTTTCTGAAACTTAATGTAAGTGGTATTCGGTATCTTCCTTGTTAAAATTGACTTCTGGAGGAGTTGTGCTTGTTTATGTAACTGATCCAATTACCTGTTAGTGAGCAAGCAGGAGCTGCAAGAATCATCCACCAGGAAAGCTTTCCAAGATTTGAAACTTAATCAGACATATTCCCATCTTTGGAAGCCTTGCTCTATTTATACATGTAAAAAAGAAAGAACTGTAGCTAGGTTAACCCTCTGCAAGGAGTAGAGGAAAGCAAAGAGACAGTTGGCACAGGTTTTCCAGAGGTTCCATGTGCGTGGTTGGTGCTGAGCTCAAATGTAAGTGCTGCTGTGAGCGTACCACAAAATGAGGTGGTTGGTGGACTTACATGATTTAGTTTTGTTTTCTTTTTATGACAAGGAAGTCTTCAATTTGTCAAACTCTCCGTGAGCAAAGTTTGTGTAGTGCTCTATGCTGAAAAAAGCTGAGTTCATCCTTTATGAACGCACAGTGTTCATCTGTGAAAGCTGCTCTGTTTCTGTCAGCTGGATGCTACCTAGGAGGGCAGCTCAGAGCACTGGAAGCTTGGGATCTGCAGAACACTTGAGGCTGGAAATTGCACGTTTACCAAGTAAAAATGGAGATGAGAGGATCAACTGGGATTACGTTCATTGTGTCTCTGAGCAGGTGGGTCTTGCAGTGCGTGAGCACTTTTCCCTGTCGACTGACTTTTGAG
The DNA here is from genome assembly GCA_023055505.1 of Callipepla californica brunnescens. NCBI lineage: Eukaryota > Metazoa > Chordata > Aves > Galliformes > Odontophoridae > Callipepla > Callipepla californica. Next base: position 2,982,233 of record JALIRH010000040.1, read on the forward strand.
ATTTGCTTTGTTTGCTGAGCTAACGAGGGTTATGAGTAAAAATAATAAAAAACAAAAGGGGAAGAAAAACAAAACAAACCTTGGTATCGAGGGCTTTCTGCAGTGCTGTGAATATACCGTCTGGCTGCAGTTAAGTATCAACTTAGAAGCGTTCAGAAATTGGTCTACTTATTTTCTTATGCTCAGAGGAACTAAATGGTTGTATACACACAGCTGAAGGAAGGGGAAGTGTGTGCTGTGTTGACTACCATTACTCCTGCATAGTTGGTATGTCTGCAGAGATAGTGACCTACTATGGGTGTCTGCTTTTTGCTTTAGCATGAGAAGTGCACTGAAATGATAATGCTTTGGTGAACTGTAACTCTAGTCCAGCTCTCCTCTTAGCAGATTGTGTAGCTCCCTTCCTCTTCTGTGCTTGAATGAGAAAGCTCACAGCAATTTAATACTTAAACACTTTATCACAGGGAAAACATCATTACTGTATCCAACTCCTGACACCTTTTGATTCCTGTTGACCAAGTCTTGTGCCAGTACTCCACTGCAGTCTCCCTGCCTCCTCACTGCATGAGAAAGTCCTGTAAAACAGCCAAGTTTTCTGTTCACCATCCACACGCTGTGTCCTCTGGCTTTGTGTTTATGCAATTGAAGACAGAGCAGGGCTGAAAATGCAAAATGGAATTTTGTACATCAAGGAGATGCAGCTGAGTGACGAGCCATGGGACTGTGACCTATAAGGCTTCCAATCCCATATAAAATTAGCTTAAGTGGCCACGTGCTAGTAGTCCACATGCTGGAAAATTACTCTTGTAATAGTTGCGGTCAGTTGTCTGTTTGGCACGATCCCAAGGCTAAAACAGTTTAAGTAGTACGAGTAGCATCTTCTCTAGAAATCCTGAAGGTCAACGCAAGGCCACTGGGCTTAGAAGTGACAGTCAAGCACTTAAATATAATCTCATAAACTGGATGTCTTCTGCTCGGGGCTTTGGAGATTCCTTTGTGATCTAGCAAAATGGTGTTTGGGAGAGAGTGAACTGCTGTGTGGGGTCTGTAAGGGTGTGGATACTAATGTGGATCTAATGTTAGATTAGATTTGAGGAAAATTTTTTTCTCTGAGAGAGTGGTCAGGCACTGGAATGGCCTGCCTAGGGAGGGGGTTGAGGCACCGTCCCTAGCGCTGTTCAAGAAGCGTTTAGATGAGGTGCTGAGGGATTTGATGTAGTAGCTTGGTGGGTAGGGATGGTGGTGTGAGGATGGTTGGACTAGATGATCTTGTAGGTCCTTTTCAACCTAATGAATCTATGAATCTACCTGGGTTGTGCTGGAGAAGATGCCTCACCTTTTGCCTTTGTGCTGAGGGTTGTGCCTGTGTGATGTGGGGAGCAGGCTGCCTGCTGGGAACGCAACACAAAAACAGAGTTAGGCTGAGGACAGGTTACTTCGTTCCCCTCGGGCTGGCTGTTTTTAATAACGCCTTGCAGTCTCCTGCAGGGGCTTAACTGCCACTTCATCTTGCAGACATCCACTCTGATGAGCTGCCGAGCAGGGCCTTCCGCATGCCTGCCTGATGCAACTCCCAGAGCGGGTGAGGAATCCACCCAACTATGCCAGCGCCTCAAACACCAGTGTTTCGAGTGAGTCTGTCAGGCCCCTGGCATTTAAAACATTTGCGTTAAGCCCAGCTGTGGCTACGCCCCGTAGGAGATACTCTTCACTGCTTTTCCATGATGCCATTTCCTTCCCCCAAGAATGCGGTCGTCCTTGCCTGTTGCTCAGCAGTGGGGAAGCACAAAAGGTAGAAGAAGCAATGCCTGTTTGTAACGTGGCCAAATAAACTGAGTGTTGTAGGTAGCTCACGGGCTGGTGGGTGTGGTCGCAGGAGTAGCTGTGCATTGCTATGTGTTTGCATCAAAGAAGCTCTGAAGAAGAGCTGGTGGCTTCCCGGATTAGAGCACCTAAGTGCGCTCACAGTGGATGAGAAAGCAGGTAATTCAGGAATGCTGTTCCCGTCTTCAAAAGGCGTCCTCTCCCGAGCCTCGTGATGTCTAAACTGCACTGCTGCTAAGTAGCTAATCCAACTAGTTCATCTCTGGGATCATACTAAGCTTTACAGAAAAGCTGGCTCGCCCCCCTCCCCCTTTGCTTCTTCCATAATTAGGTTTCTCTGCTTTTGAGCAGAATATGTGATGTTGTCCTGCCCATCTTGCTTTGCAGCTGCTTTGCCAAGCATGGAGGCTGCAGCTGAAGCTCAGGAGACCTCAGCTCTTGGTGTGATGTGAGAGTTGGCAGCTGGGTGGGTTCCGTTCCCAGGGACAGTGTGCTTGATGCAAGAGTCCCTGAAAGCAGCTGTCCCAGTAACAAGCTGCACCTACAGGCTGCCATGCTGAGCTAACCGAGCTGATTCACCATTCCGAGTTCTCCAGGAGATCCCATGAGCAGCAGAGCAGGAATTTTCACCCTGTCTCTGTGGCTCAGCATCAAAGAAGCTCCTGTTTGTTTTCCTGCTGTTCTGGTAGTGGCTGCAGTTCCTTACAGAGGGATGAGGTGATAGCTAAAGGCACACAAGGGAGACTGGGGCTGAGGTTAGCTCCTGATCTGAGTCCTGAATTGATGCCACACTCAGAGAGAAATAGCAGGGAAGTAAAAGCAGAAGTGGAAGATGACAGTTGTCTCTGAATGAGCTTCTTGTTTGAGGCAGTGGGAAGGTGTCAGAGGCAGGCGTGTGGAGCGTGCAAGATGTTAAACCACTGCTTCACAGAAGTGCTAGCTATTTGTAATAAACCTTCCTCTATGGCGGTGCAGGATCTTTGAGTACAGAAAACTGGCATGATGTGGATTTGCTCTGGGGCACGTGTGTAATCTGAAATACTGCAACCAACATGTTGGCTTCAAATCACGTGGAAGGGCAGGGGCAGGAGGAAATAGGAGGACAAGCAAAGTGGAACGGAGTTATAAACTCCCATTCTCTGTTGCAGTGTCTGTTATTAGTTCCTAATTGTATCTTGGTGCTATGTGTTTTCATCTGAACAGTGGGAACCGGGGCATCAAAAGTGGCTGTGACCGACTGAGATGTGACTGTTGTGCTCTCAGGGGATGCGTTGCCATGGTGGCCCCCACAGCTGTTCTCCAGGAGCTGATGTGGGCCAGCTGCTGGGGAGCTGCGGGGTGCAGTGCCCTGGGGACAGTTAACATAAGCCATGACTCAAAACTAAGGGGTCTGGATGATTTCTTCTGGCTGCTTGAGATCCAGCAGTGGCTCTTGTGGAAGTAAGGAGCAGAGAGACAACGCAGGTTTCTGAAGAGGCCTCAAACCTGAGAAATTCGCAGGTGCCAAGGGGAAGGAGTGCAAGGTTCAGCAGCTAAAGGAAAGAAAAGCAGTGTGGGTGCTGTGGGAAGGAATGGTGAGACCTCAGCTGGAGTGCTGTGTCCACATGCAGAGTCCTCAGCACACGAGAGATGTGGACCTTAGCAGACCTCTCCTATGAGGACAGGAGATTTAGTTTGGATGTAAGGAAGGAGGTTTTTACGGTAAGGGTGGTGAGGCACAGGGATGCGTTGCCCAGAGAGGTGGTGGGAGAGGACAGCTTGTAAAAGGCCTTCTAACTTCTGCTAGAGCTACAGCTGTTGTTTGTCAGGCCAGATATTTCTCCGTGCAGGGAACTGCAGCCACTCAACTCCTTCAGATGGTATCAATGGGGTCAGCTGGAAAAATACATAACAAGAAGGGGCAGCTCGAGGAAGCACACAAGCCCTGAGTGGTGGCTGCTAGGAGCAAGGTCAAATGATGGCCCAGTGGCTGTGGCTGCACTCCAGAGCTTTAAATCTCAGACCTCAGATATCACAGCTGGGTCAACACTGGTGCCTTTGTACCTTTTGCAGTGTGATACTTCACTTTGAGCATCACCAATCTGAAGTTTCTGTAATTTACTTAGCCACCTCACTCCCTTTGCCCAAGTCACCTGGCAGCTACTAAGAAGTTGCCCTTAAACCAGCAGCAGAGGTAAAGCTGCCTTCTGCCTTTCACTCTTGCTGGCACTAAGGGAAAAAAATCCAATTGAAAGTTTAAACCTGTGACTGTGACCAGCTGAACTCTGAAACCTTATGGCTTTGAATGGAAAAGCATGTTGACAGCCTAACTCTGAAGGCAGGAGGGTGTTGGAGATCACTCAGACCCAAAAGACGTGGCCCAAGCCTGCTTTGCTGTGCAGCTGCCTCCTATCTGACTGCTGCAGAGTAGAAGTGCAGACAGCTTTGCAGCTGCTCTGTGCTAGAATGCTCGAGAAATTATACTGCTTCCTACACTTTCACGTGGCAAGCTCTTAGCACTATCTTAAACTGTGTGTGATTGACTAAGACTTGCTTCTAGAAATGCAGTTGTGCAAAATCAAGTACATCCTCTTTGGAACTGAGTGAGGTATGACCTTTTTGTTTCTGGCTACATATCTCAGTCCCAGCCTGCATAAGAATGTATCTTCTCTGCTTTGCTCTTACAGGTGCAGTAGGCAGGTGCAAAGAGCTAAAACATTTGCAGCAAGAAGGATTTCACTCTAACTTTGGAGCTCTGGTGTTTACTTTTAAGGTCAGTTCTCTGTATTTTTCCCTTCAGAGGTCACGAGCAAGGCTTGACCTCGTGGTATCTGAAATCAAACGATGGGACTTTGCTGTGTCAGCACTTAGGAGGACTGGGTGGATGGCCACAGCCTCTGTTAACGCTGTGAACTCCGTGGGTTCCATTGTAAGGGTGCTGCAGTGTTGTTTTTCTACTAAAACCAAAACGTAGCACCATCCCCGGGCCCTTAAAGAGAAATAGCTCTGTCCCAGTGGAAAGCGATGTCTTCCAGGAGCCTGCCTGCCGTGATGTGTAGCACAGCATTGCTCCCGAGGCTCCCAGCTAAACGTGTGCCTTCCTCAGCCAGCCTTTGTGTGATTGCTGCCCGTTTTGCAAGGCAGCTGACGGCACCTCAGCCCCTTCAGAAAACCAAAGAGGGGCTGCAGTGTGCTCAATCTACAGAGCAAACTCCCCCAGCTTGTAGACCACGTCCCTCAGTATGTGAAAAATGTGCTCTGTGCCACAGTGATGCCACAGGCCCAAGCCAGGCTGCTGATGGCTTCCAGCTGAGCATGCACAGCAAGCAGCTTCCAAACCTGCCTCCTTTCGTATGCCTCCTGACCCGAGGCCCTGATCGGTCAGGAAAATGGAGACCTTCTGTCACATCTCAAACGCTCGCTGCTTGTTTTTCCGAGCCCCTCACTGATTGCTGTGTTGGTTCTGTGTGGATGGAGAGGCAGGGGCCGCGTGTAGAAGGAGCTCCTGCTGCAGTGAGAGGAGATGCACTTGAGAGGTGTTTAATTACTGAAGATCGAGTGATGTTAGTGGCAGAATTTTATATCGCTTGTTGTTAGCAATAAGATGTCATGCTGCACGTGCTCACACTGATCAAGTTATTCCCTCACTGACCAGAATCTTTTCTCTGCTAGCCCTGCCGTGGCATTTTCTCCCCCCTGCTCATCCCGGCATAGCTAAAATGACATAGCTGAGCTGCTCCCCCATGCAGGCACCTGTCTGGGCATATACTGTTTCGGGTTTACTGTTGGCCACAAATAGATTACTTAGCTCTTTCCCTTACTGTACTGCCTCAAAAGGGAAACTGCTGAGACAAGGCCTTTTGGGAATGGAAGTGGCTGCCTGTACACCAAAGATGAATGTCACCCGCATGTGACTCCTGGGGAGCTGACTCATTTCCAGCTGGATTGTTTTGGGGCAGGCCTTCCAACGCTGTTTTCGGTATTGAGTTAGAAAGTCAGGAATTTTATTGGTGAATGATGTGAGATGTGCTCCGTGCAAGCTCTTGAGCAGAACCTAGTGTACGTGTTTGCACACACAGCTTCTCGAGTGCTCTGGCTTTTCCTTTGTGATGAATGCTCCTTGCTAATCCTTTTCACTTAAGATACAACCCTTCCTGAGCTTTGCAGTTATCCTCCTTTTGAGGTACACTGTGTGCAAACTGCATCAGCCCATCCAGGCTACAGTTTCAGAAACACTGCTTAAATTTAGTGTTGATGAAAATCTGACGTTCCAACTTTGAGTCAACACTTTGTGTGTCAGCCTTTCAGCAGCACTGACTTGCCAATACCTATAATAAAATCCCTATCCATCTGGCTATCCTTAGCCACAAAGCCAGCAAAAAAATCTCAGCTTACCAGCCCCAAACCTGTTTTCTTGCTGAACCAATCTGGCTGTGTTTAAATGAGCCGTTGAGAAGCTCGTACCATTAGTAGTTATCATCAGTGCTTGTCTTCAAGTATTTTGCCATTTGGAGCACCGGTTCTCTTTCTAAACTCACCTTGAGTAAGAGAGCATTGGTTATTACTTCTTTTGTAAGTTGCATGGTTTGATCCTCGATTGATGTTGAAGATATATGTATGCAGATAAACCTACAATGAGATGAGAAATTCATATCTGTATGCAACTCATTCTGTAATAAGAATTTCCAGGTTGTCAGCTCTTGGTTGATTATTTACCTTCCTACTGTGGTTGGTCTAAGAGACTAATTACAACCATCTTTTAATGCTGCTGTGGTAGAGGTTTTTTTTACAGTTGAAGAGCAATGAAGTTGCAGAAGGCAACGTTATGGATAGGAATTGAAGGGAATAAGAAAACGTGCTTTTTCCCTGTTGGGTGTTAAGGTCGTTTGCTAGCAGTGCTTTGTTGAGGCTCAAGAACAGTGTGCAGATTGCCAGCTTCTGAACCAAAGCGTGTGTGGGAGAAGACTGATTGAAGAAAGACCTTTTCAGTTTCCAAGTCTACCTCTGCACCTTCTGCCTTGTCTCCTCCTGCCTTACAGCCTTTTCTCTTACACTCCTGCTTTTGTTTTGGGATCCTCCTATTCTCATCTTTTCCCACCTTCACAGCCACGTGCTCTCTCTTCACGTTGTTTCCATACCTTCTCATTGTTAGGCCTGGTCTGCTCTTTAACTGTTCAAAAGATATGGAGCACATGCAGTGCTGGGGGATGTTCACTGCATGTCTATAAACATCTAAGGTGTGTGAGGCAAAATGTCAAGGCCGGACTCTTCTCAGCAGTGTGTGGTGATAGGACGAGGGGAAATGGCCACAAACTCAAGCATAGGAAGTTCTGCACAAATGTGCATGGGAACTTCTTCACAGGGCAGTAGAGTTTGTGTTAAATACCTGGGAGTCTAATGCCAAGTCCCCTTCTCCTAAATAAATGCTGTGGAATACTATATGCAATTGTGCTAAAACCAATGAAATTCCTTCAGCATAGTTACTGGTTGTTGGTTTTTTTTTTTCTTGAAGATCATTGTTTATTTACCTGAGAAGACTCTTAATAATGCATTTCTCTCATTCAATCCACTCTACGGAGCTGTGTGTCTTATTTTACACGTCCCTCTTTTAAAAGATTCAGTAGTTAGCACTTTTATTTTGTGAATGACTGTTCCAGCATCTGAGGAGGTAGGGTTATCTGAGTCCTTTGTGAAACCCCTTTGTGCAAGAGGCAACATCCTCTTTCCTTCAGCTGAAGGCTAAGAAATCTTCAGGTCACATTTCTGCTTAAAGCAAAGCCTTGCTTCCCTGCAGCAAGCTCGACATCTGCAGTTGTAATTCCTGATGTTTCTGAATTGGAGGCAGGGAGTGAGAAGGGGAGGTGTAAGTAAGTTCTGAGGCAAGGCTTGAAGAATGCCACCCAAGGTGCAAGCTGCTCAAAAAGTGGCCTCTTCATTACAAAGAACTGTGAGATGTTCATTCAGATAACAAGTATTCCTTCTCATCTAAAAGGAAGTGAGCAGAAAAAAATGCATGAACACTGGAAGGAGAAAGACTGACGCTACTAGTGACTTCTGGAATGAAAAAATGGGATAGATCATTAGTGCAGACAATGGGAAACAGAAGAGCGGATGAGCCTGGCAATCCCTGTGGCATTTGTGACTTGTGCTGGGAGTCAGGTCGGTTCCTGAACCTGATTTTGAGGGAGCATCTGGAGGTGCAGAATGTGGCTTTGCCAGATCCTTCCCCTCGCTATTCCAACATAACCCTGCCCCCTTTGGGCAGTGTCTCCATGGTGTGAGATGGAGATACTACAGCACTTGTGTGATGGCTGGGTGCAGTTTGGGAGCAGCTTTTTGCATCTGACTCATGGTGGATCTGGGCCTGAGGTTTTGGGTGGTGGTGGTGTTGCTCTGCTTTGCAGCCCTGTTGTGTTTGCATCTAAATTAAACACTGGTGAGTGATGAGGAAGAGGGATGGTCTTGTGGTTCATGTATTCAAATGGCCCTCTGGAGCTGTTTCTGGCTCCACCAAATCTGTGTCCAAGGCCAAATCGTATCTCTGGGACTTGGGGTTTCTTCATCTATAAAATGAGGTGAAAGGTCTTCCTGTGAGTGCCTGAATGCTTGAGTGCTTTGCTTCTCAACAGAAGGAGTTAAGAGAAAATAAAATTACTGTTTCCAAATCAATAGTAAAAGCAGAGAGCAGAACGTTTTTCTGTCACTGCCCTTCCTCTGCTCTGCCAGAGCAGTTCTGGCTCTCAGCAGGCTCTGGGGTGAGGAGGAGGATGCCCTGCACTGCCCAACACAAGGCTGCTCTGCTGCTGTTTGGGATGAGCAGGCTCTTTCCCTGGGAGCTGGAAGGCAATACACGCTGAGGATTAGTTTGTCTTCTCTCTTGGTATCTGAACATGTGGTTTAACTTGCCACATGCCCAGGGACAGCACAGCACAGGCTAAGTCAGTCATCAGCTGTCTAATTGCTATCTATCTAATTGCTCCAATGGGCTTCATGGCACAACTCTGTTAATAATAGAGTAACAGGACATTTATTCGTTCTGATTTTACTTGCTCTAATGGAAGTCATTCCCCTGAAGTCAGTGGGATTGCAGCGAGAGCTTTATCACTTCCTGTGCCTTCAGGCTGATGAGAGAAGTGATCTATGGCCATACTGCAGCAAGCACATTTTAGATATAGAAAAGGCCTCAAGGTAAGGAAGCATGCTGTAAGTAGCATGAAAACAAGAGGTTTAGGGCACAAATGTTCAAAGTGTGGATCTGGGGAAAGCCATCTTGTTGGCCAGTGCATGACAGCCACAGCCCAGCTGGTTTGCTTCTTCTGGTCCATTTCTATCACCAGTGGGGTGATGAAATCAGAAAATGCCACTTGGTCGTTTATATAGAGCTACCACAGCAGCTCCACAAATTTAAGCAATGAGTGGGGAAGCAAAAAAAAAATAAAATGGATGGATGAAAGCTGAAAAACTGCTTGGCCTCCATCATGAAAGGGTGACAGGCCCAGCAGGGGGGGGAGAGGGGAGAAGAGAAGGAAGGGCTCACACCTCCCTCTCTTTGCTGCTGATCAGTCTTTTTTTTTTTCTCCTATAATAGAGGATTTGGGTACGTTCCACATACAACTCACAGCTGATTAGTTAAAGGGGATTATATTAATGCAACTCAGAGTGTTGGCAGCCTTAAATCAGCTTTAACTTTACAGGAACATATTAACTGCAGTGAGGTTTTTTGGTTTTTTTTTTATTTTAATCTCTACAAGTATGTCCTCGGGGAAGACCGCATCAGTTGTACTGCGCTAGCTGAAAGCTCTGTGATCTTTGTGAGGGGAAACCCTGCATTTGCTAATTTCACACCCTGATCAGAAAAGGACTTTTTTTTTTGCGTTTTAATTCAAGCTCAGAGTGATTCACTCAGCAAACGGCAAGGAGAAGTAGGTTATTTTGAGGGGTATCTGCAGGAGGAAGGGATGGTTTGCTTCAGATAGCTGAGGGTGGCAGTTCCTCATCATAAAGCTGTTGGGGAAAGTACCAGAGCTGGGCTGGAAATGAGAGAGTCATTCTGATGCACAGAGGGAAAAAGAGGAGCAAGGCTGGGGCAAAAAAGAGCAAAACTGGGGATGCTGGTGCATATTTCAGCAGCCAAAATGTCTCGGTTACTAAAAGCTGCCTACAATTTAGTTATTTGTTTTTTCCAGCGAGGAAAATATTATGTCTTGTGGGAAGCCATGAGGATGACTTACCCAAGAACATTGCATATTTGCTCACTAATAATGTAAAGTAAACGTCTTTCAAATACTTCCAGCAACATCTGTCCTGGCTTAACTACTGGTTCATGTTGCATTCCTTTGTGGAATAATTCTCATCTCAGAAAGCAGCAGAGTGTGCGTCGCTGCCATCCATTACAAGAATTAAACTTGTGGGATTTTCCTTGTCTGTTGAAGCTGAATTCCCTTCAGCCTTTAAAAACTACTTCCTTGTAATGTTCCACCATTGTGTGACCCTGATTCTCCAGAAGCTGCAGTGCTTGTCTGTGACCTAATATAACTAATACTTGGTTTGGATAAAAAGGGAGCAGAGCAAGATACTGATTTTGCTCATGCTGGGGAGGCAAAAAAAATGTGATGCAGACGTTTAGTAGGAATATGAGTTTATCTTTCAGTAAATAAATAAATATAGCAACTCTTGCGTGCACGCAAGAGATTAATTAGCTGTGTTCTGCAAAGGAGTAAAGTCTGTGTTACACAAAACTAAAAATAGCGAAGAAGAATGTGCACAGAACTCCTGCTTTAGCTGTGGATGCTGAGGCCACCTGGATGAGGCACATTTATTAAGTGCTAAAGTATATGTATTGTGTGCATTAGCATAGGACCAAATGCACTGAGTGGGTATTTGTATTAACGTTTGGGAAGAAAACGTTTTATTTTTACTGACAAGCATTACCATTATTATTTTTATTTTGGCAGAAAGGGGGGAAAAAACAGCCTTAGGGATTATATAAACTAATTTATTTGTTTATTTTTACAGCAGAACTTCACAGTACGTCCCACTTGAAATAATTCTAAGTCTGGTAAACCATAAGAAGAGGGTAAGTGAAGTGATCCAGGGGAAAAGTCAGATGTGAGAGGGAAAAACCAGAGTTCTGCAATGTGACAGATGTTCTGACACAAGATGGAGCCAGTCTGTTCTGCTGAGATGGCACCAGCTGAATCAGTCCCATGGCACCAGTTCCATTCATTCATGGTTTTCACTAAAAAGAAAAGAAAAGGACAAGAAAATCCTTGTGCTGTAAATCTGTGGGTTGGGAGAGGGCTGTTTGGCGTTTTGGAGCATCAGCGAGCACTCCAGCTTGGTCACTCAACAAAGGAGAGCACAGCTGTATGAGGCAAGGCCTCCCCATGGGGTTGCTTGCCCCTGGCTGAGCCTGGTTTGCATGCTTAATCTTCTGCATTGATCGTCTGTGCCAACAGCACAAGGTCCTGAACTTCCAGTTGGCACTGAACTGCTGATATAGCAGCTTTTCTGCCATGTAGAGGCTGCCTTTGGCTACAGAATTGAGACAAGGACAGCAAGGAGGGGGACTGAAACAGTGCATACAGTTACGTTTTTTTTTGGTTTTTTTTTAAGTTTTTTTTTTTTTGTAGATTTAGTGTAGACTCTGCAGATCAGAGATAGCAAGACTGACCTAAAGATACAGTGTTAGTTTCCATAGCAATGAGATCTATGCGTTCTCAAAATATTTGAGCCTCTATTAGGCTAGATAAAAATAATTTTCTTACATAAGGGCATGCCAGATCTCATCCAGCAAAGCACTTGATTTTAAGCACATGTGTATGGGAATTGTTGAATCAGGGCCTGAACCACTGATGGATCACCTGAGGTGAGCACTGGGTCAGCTGCAGGAGCATGGGTGAAGGTAATGCACCTGTGTGACCAGAAGGGGTGGAGTCTGGCTCCACCTCTCCCAGACCCCATTTAAGGGCTGACCACCAGCAGGGAAGAATCTCTTGTTGGAGATCGTTCCCTTGGAGTTACCTATCATGAGCCTGGGACGTGGGTGAGCAGTTCCCTTTATTTTGATTTTGTTTTCCATCATGATAATCTATCTATACTATCTATTAGATGTTTTGGCCATAATAGTGTTTGGTATTATTCCATTCTGTTATCCTCACAACTTTAGAGCATGTGTATCAAGATATTGGAGCTCCATCTGTATTTGGTTATTTTGCTCGCCTGGGAAGGAAATGTTTTTGGCCTAAGTGCCTTTTGGTCCCCAGTTAGCTCTTTCTCGATCCTGACCCCTGCCCAGGACCTCTGCTTTCTGCTGTTGAGCTATCTTTATTGCGTGGCACTGTGAAGGTGGTGCACCTTGTACTCGTGAACTTCACTGGTTATTTAGTTTAAAAATGCTTTTTACATATTAGCGCTGATTATAAGATTGAAGAGAATCAGGACTGCAAGGTATGGGAAGGGAAGGAAAAAGGCTCTGGTGAAAGTTAATCCTCTCTATATTGCAGGCAGTATCTAAAAAAAAAAAAGTGTTAATGAGAATCCCATCATATCAGGATGAGCTAATTCAATTTCCCAAAAGAGCCTCCCTTTGTGAGATGCTCCATTAGCTAATTGAATGCATTCAATTTATTTGGTCCCAACTTGGGTGACTTTGTTTACTTATTCACCTTCCCATGATGAAAAGCAAATGAAACGTTCCTCAACAGCAAACTACTGCTTCTTTTATCAACAGTCAGTTTAAACCAGGGTTGCTTTCAAAGTGCTGAATAAGATGCATGCTGTATGAGTGCTTTATGATGCTGGGGAAGCTGCAGTGCTGCCGGGCAGTGCTGGCTGTTGCCAAGAGATGGGATCCAAGGTTTTGTGGAAACCTTTTTGATGCCGCAGCTTGTCACCAGCCTACAAGAGTCTCAACAACACAGTACTGTAGTAACCAAAATAAGCAGCCTTTTCCTAATGGTTTCCTAGCCCTGGTGAGTTTGGAAGCACACCCGTGGTGTCGGGAGCAATGATAGCTCTTGAGGATCAGCTGGCTCACCTATTCCTGGTAGTGCTGCTGCTACTGGGAGCTGCCCCAGCATCCTGAGGCCGTCAGAGCCCGTCTTGTTGCTGATGGGGGCAGGACAGGCTCCAGCAGCCTTGGGAGCAGGTGGTGTGTGTGGTGACCCGCTGTGGGAAGATGTTCTTCAGTCATCTCCCACTGATTCCCAGGCTAACCGTAGCGAATTTAAGCATTTCCTGTTTTCCAGTGAAAGTCATTGCCTTGCACTCGTTAATACTCTCTTTTCCAGTGGGAAATTCCAGGGGGAAAGAGAGGAGGTGAAGGAAAACCACTTGAGCTCTCCTTCTCCATATGTCCTCGGTCCTTTTCACCTCTCCATCTTGAACCTAGGTCTCCATTATGAATGCCTCAGTAGTCAAAGCTCCCAGCTGTGGTGAACCTCTTCAAGTTTTATGTATCGCTAGCACAGTACAGTCTCTTCTCACATAACGTGGTTTTGCTGGAGTAACTCCCATAAGGGCTTATTCTACTGTCACTCAGCAATTTCTGTACCAAACTCTTAGCTGAAGATGATTGCTGCCAATTATCACTTTATAAACCTGTGATTTCTTTCAAGATGTATTAATCAAAGTAACTGGAGAAATTTCATCAGAAACTAAATGGGTTTCTGCGAAACAGGACTCTCTTCAAAGGGGATTAAATATTCCCCCGAGACCTCTTCTAGCTGCTTCAAATGCATTGTGTCTCAGTGCTGGAATACTTTTATTGGTGCATGACAAAATATCAGCTGAACGTTGCGTTCTCAATGGTTTCTGCAGCACAGGGTGCCAGCAGTAAACTTCTGTTAGATCTGCTGAGGTTCAAAGTCAAGTGTGCCAATAACGTGCCTGCCTCCAGGTGTTCCTGGAGAACGTCCTTATGCAGTAGCAATTAGAATATATTTTCAATAATTAAAAAGTGGTTACCGTGGACTTTGGTTTTTGGTGTGTTGCTTGATCTTCAGCAGCCTGCCAGATCTGTCCTCTCTGTTAAAGAGAAACAGAATCAAGTTATGTGCAAAGCTAACCTTAAAGTACTGCTCTCTGATAGTACCAGGTCCATTTAGGGGGAGATGTGACAAAGGAGCCTGAGACAGTAGAAAATAACAGTCATGGCTTGCTTTCATATTGTGTATGGGCTGCAGAGGTGGTGAACTTGGCAGCAGTTTGACACCTTTACATTTTTGAGAAGATTTATCCAGAGAGGTAGTGAAATGTCACTTAGCGAAATGCATCCCTGCAGCTGTTTGTTGTTATTTTTTTAAGCGGAGGAAAAGTTGTTGGAAAGGTAAAGGATTTTTGCCTCTAGTTTCTGTAACTTGGAAACAGAGAAGGGGTAGTACTAAAAGTGCATGACGAACTGCCTCCGTAATCACGGGGCACGAGGCAGACAGGACAGCAGATATCAGTGCTAAGATGTCAAGGTTCGTTCATCTCCTGTCTTGTATGAGGGGGGGGGATCCTATGCTGGGACAAGAACTGCTGCAATGAGCTGAACCAGAGCTCCTCTGAAGTTCAGCAAAATGGGAAGGCTTAGTCGTTCTCCAGCTTCTCATCTTCTTAGCCGTGCTGTGTCATTGCTCAGGTCCTGCACAAGCAGACAGCATAAATGTCAGGCACAGATAAAGCAGTGGGAATCACTTGGGAAGTTCTTTTTTTCTTCATCCATTGAACTGAAGCAGCACTGAAGCTGTAGCTCGTAGCTGGTGCTGGGCACACATACACTGGAGGATGTGGGCAGCTCAGTAGCCTATCTCCCCTCTCGCAGCTGCCCTTCTCTTCGTGCTTGCTGTCCTCTTCTCTTCCCCTTTGCTTGCCTTGGGTCTGTACTGGCGTAACCACATCTGTCTTGTGGCCACCTTCCATTGCTGATGGGCTGGCACACTTGCTTCCAAAAACAGGCACTCCACAACAGATGGCTGAAAGCAGCTGCCCTGGTGCAGGAGTAGCGAGCCTGGTCCTCGGCACGAGAACTTCCCTCAGGGAGGTGTTGCAGCCCAACTAAAGCCATTGGGCAGACAGTTGTCTGTGCAGTGGTGCCTGTACTCCAGCACACAGCTCTATCCCACTAGCTGAGATGGACTGGGGCTTGCCAGCATGTCTGTGGCTGGGAGGAGGACACGGCCCCCATTCCTGCCCCAGGGCCTTTATGCTGCAGCACTGGGGACATCTATCACCGCAGTCACTACAAGTAACATTTTTTGTGGGGTGTTTTTTTTCCCTGATAAGCCATGTAGAGAGATAAGGGGAGCATGTGGCAGCTTTGTTTCTCAGCGATGCCAGAGGAGATAAAGCAGAGCGGTTCTGCGGGCTTCTCTGGAAGGCACGAGCAGCGTGCAGACTCCTGTAAAAGCAGCAGATTACTGTGAGAACTTTAATTAGGTTTGGTTCTTCTGTGTACTGTTTGCACAGAAAGGAGGTAATTCCAGCTTTGGGGAGGTGGATGTACTTAGTTTAACTAGGGCAACTCGAGGAGCAGAGCTCCTCCAGGCATTCCTACATCACCTGCACCCATCTGTATGTGCATGGTTGCAAGCTCACAGCATCAAGCATCACAAAACAGCTGAATTCATATTGCCATGGGGGGGGAAGAGCATGAGATTCCAGTACTGCGTGCTCATGGTGGTGTTTCTACATCTGGAGAGGCAGTACAGCTGTTTTGGGGGGAGCGTGTTGGTCAACCACGAGGCCAAAGCTAATGTGACAGAGCAATTAGCTAATCAGCTTGTGAAATCAGAAGCTATTGAGCATATCTAATCCAGCTGTTGCAGCAGTGACACCTTCATAGTGTTGATGGCAAGGATGTGCTAGCTGAACCAGCAGATGTTTGCTCCCAATACAAAGCATTTGCTTTCAGTTCTTCTGTTGCAGCCACTAAAGGTTTCAGAGTGGTCGAGTTGTCCCCTGGGATGGATTTGGCCTTTGGTCACCCAGCAAAGCTCTCTATCACTGCAGAAGAAGGACTCAGGTTGTTATTTTTTGATGCAGTATTATCAAATCAGTGTTTTAAGGGGTTCTGAGTTTGTGTTGTGGCAGCAAGGGCAATTCAGAAAGCACAAATTAAGGGGATTAGTACTCATTTGGTCTAGCCTGGGGCTGAGCAGAAACGGGTGTGGAAAGTGACTGCAGTTTGAGATAGCAAGCCAGACTCCACAACCTGCCCGTGATCAGCAGAAGCATCTCCCATTCAGCTACATCACATGTAGATTTCCTTAGTACTAGCAAGGTCTTAAGCAGAACTGTGAATGTGTGTGGTACTTAACTGAGGGGAGAAGTTTCTATGCTAGAGGAATTGCTTAATAGGAGTGAGAACTTAGCACAGCATGGCATGAAAGACAGCTTTTTTTAGAGGTGAAAGAGCAGAGCAAAACTGTATAAAAAACCCCAACAAACATAATTGAAAAAAAAAAAAAAGGGAAAAATATTGTGGGAGCTATTTCACAGTGTTATTTTTTTTTCTGTTTTGAAGGAAAAATGAGCGATTTTGGTTTTCTGACAGTAGAAAAACATGTTTTGTTTTGTTTAGCCAAAATATTGCCTGCCTTGTATTTTGAAGTTCATTGGCCAAATGCATATAATGGGTTCGTTCATTCTTTTTGCGAAGACAAAGAGAGTATCTGTGCTGTTTGTTGATCATTTGAACTGAAGAATTCCCTTTGCCCTTGTTCTAGCTGATTGTTCTCTTTCTGCTGTCAGAAATGCTACTGTATTATTTATCTTGAAAAGTTCCCTGTACTACAAAATAATGTTTATGTCCTCACAAAGGCATTATTTAAAACATCCTCTAGAGGAGCCACCCCCAAGGAAGCAAAAGCATTTGTGTATGAAGAGAGTGCGTTTGTTTGGTGCAGTCAAGGAGATATAAATAAGGGCTGCAGAGTGTTATCTCTATGGCGACAACATTGAGGCCGTTGTTCAGTGTGCAGTGTGCTTTCATTTTTCAGAAATTGGAGGGTGTTGAGTCTGGCAGAAGCACTGTGAGTTAAGAATTGGCACTTTGTATGACATGTTTGAAAGCCTTGCTCTGGTGAGGCTGGTTGTCTTGGACGTGCTTTCTTAGAGGGTCTCAACAATGATGCTATCGAATAAAGGGAAGTGAAAGCACGAATGCTGGATTTTAACTTAAATTGGTTAAAGGTTGCGTGATAACTGGTGAACTAAAAGCTTTCTTTTTCAATTAAGCTGTTCTAAAGGCTGTTTACTGCAACTAAACAATGCAGTTTGACTTTTATTATTATTATTTTTCTGTGTTGACAGTGCTTCGATGTTTGAGAGAGCTGGAATCTATATCTGCTATTGATTTCGTGTGACAAAAATGATTCTGAGCCACTTTCGCACCAGAGAAAGCCCACTTAGCATACAAAGTAGGCTATAAACTCTGTCAATTATTAAAACCAAAAACAAACAAAAAATCCAACCTGTTGAGTGCTTTTAAGTTCACTCTGTATTGGGGAGTTCTCTTCTTTGAAAATATGCATTTAAAATGGCTTCAGCTTACTAAATTAAGTCACTAGCAGGCTTTCTAAACCGGAGTTAAAGTAGCTTTAATTCATTATAATTGAGTTCATTGTCAAGTTAAAATGTCATTGAGCGCAGAGTCATGAAGTGCAGTGGTTTTTAAGTGGCATTTTCCAGGTCATTCAGAGATGTGCCTCTACAAGGAAATCTATAATAGAATTAAGAAAGGGTCTGAATTTATAGAGTGAAATGCTACTCCAGCTGGGCAGGTGCAAATCCAAAGGGCACAATACAAGAATAGCTAGCCAAAGCCGTACTCCGTGTTCTTGGCCTTCAGGCCCTTTCAGTACTTGAAGGGAACATGCAAGCAGGAGAGGGAACTTGTTACACCATCTGATAGTGATAGGATGAGGGGGAATGGCTTTACACCAAAAAAGGGGAGAATCAGGTTAGATGTTAGGAAGAAATGTTTTATTCAGAGGTTGGTGAGGCCCTAGCACAGCTGCCTAGAGAGCTATGGGTGTCCCATCCCTGGAGGCACTCAAGGCCAGGCTGGATGAGGCCCTGGGCAGCCTGAGCTGGTGGAGAACAGCACTGCCCAAAGCAGGAGGGTGGAACTGGGTGGGCTTTGAGGTCCCTTCCAACCTAGGCTGTTCTATTCTCTGATGCTAGATGCGACATTTGGCTGGAAGGCATCACAGTTCCTAGGCAGACAGAGTACCTGAGTTTTCTTTGACTGAAAATCAGGAGTGGACACAAAAGGCAGATCTGACCTCAGCATTTCCTTGCCATTAAGGCTTGCCAGTAGCCTCCACAGCATCATTTCCCAGCCTGTAAAATGGAGGCAATTTTGCTCTTTGCTAAGAGTGCCATGAACTTCAGAAGATGCTGTTGTGAACCGTGTTGACTAAATATAAACAAGTAAACCAAGTGTTTAGAAAGCTGCTTTCGCCATGCAGATAGCTGGAAACCTAACCTGAATGCAAGCTGTGTCTCTCAGCTGTGCAGACAGGGCACAAGGGTGTTATGGAAACTCATAAATCACCCAAATCCCTGCAGCATCAATTTACAGCCTGGGATTAGTATTGATATTTTTGCTGCCCAAGCTGAAGGCTGTTATATCTTGTCAGCATATAAAGACAGCGTGCGCCTTAATGGTTACTGCAACACATTTTGATTATAGCTTCAAAGAAGATACCCCAAATGTAGTGTGACTGAGTTATGAGGATCACTTATTGCCTGAAGGGGCAGTCTTGTTACCATTTCCACCACTGCCTCTATAAGGGAGGACTTTGTAAGGATTTACCTACCAAGCATCACACAGGCTTTCATCTGAGGAGCAAAAACCTGTTGTACGTTTGTGGGGGGAAAAAACAGAAGTCAAAATAAAATAATAAAACCAACCTGGAAGATCTAGAAATATTTAATGGCTGCAGTGGAGGACAGCTCATCAACTTTTACAGCAGAGGCTCAGCCCCAAGGCTTTGTCACGGAGAGAGATCATGGAGCACAGTGTGGTTGGGCCTCTGGAGAAGCTACAAGCCATGGTTTTTGTTAGGAGGACAGACCATGGGAAGGGTGCTGACACCATCTCCTACTGGAGCAGCCGCTGATGGTGCCAGTTTCATCACTGAAACAGAAATCAATTCCCTGCTGGCCTACTGGTGTTTATCACAGAATTGTAGGGGTTGGAAGGGACCTCTAGAGATCATTGAGTCCAACCCCCCTGCCAAAGCAGCTCCCTAGCCCAGGTTGCACAGGAATGCTGCTGCTTTAGCTCATAGAGCTATGCGAGTCCAATCTGAGGGAGAATAAAAACATCCTCCAAACTATCGTAAGGGGCAGAAAATAAAAATAAAGTTGCAAACCGAGGGGGTAAGTTTCCACATGGAGTTTTCTCCCCAGGCATCTGATGGAAATGAAGCAAAATGGGAATGGAAAGGAACTCTTTTTGTGAAGCGCTTATTCCAGAATAGCTACTGTAATTACATGTTAATCCAGTTGAACTTTCAAGTGCAGATAATACTTGACTCCTGTTCCTAGGCAAGGGATTCATTTCCAGGCCATATGTCTTCTCAGGATCCATATTAACTGAAAATAGATCACTATTTGCAGAGACAGTTGGAGCAAAGACCACACCAACCCAATTAAAAGTCAGGTTAGTCTCCCAGTAAAGGCTGATGGTTTTGTTTTGGCTGCATTATGTTACCAAGGAAGGGCACCTTATGAAACCAAATGTGTTTCCATGCTGAATTGGATGGAATCTGAAGCCCATGAACTTGTGTTTCCAGTGTTATGATTTTTCACATTCATAGTGTGGGCTCTCGTTTGAGTGCACATTCCACTTTCTGGAGAAGAATCTTTACTGATTTCTTGTGTTACTGTTTGTCCTGGCTTCAGAGGAAGCAGAGTCTTTGTGTAATCTGTGGAAATAGAATTGTAATTTATAGGGAGCCGAGTTGGGTCTCAGTGCTTCTCACTGTGTGATTAATACCCTGGCAAAGAATGCCTTCATGCTTGTCATACAGAAAGTGGAGTTTAGGCTTTCGTTTTTCCTTGCAAAATAAGGGAAAGAGTAAACAAAGAAATCAATTGAGGATGTTCCTTTAATATGGATGAAGATGGAATATATCTGTCACTGGAAAAAACCCTGGCCTGACTCCTGAGGGACTGCCTGTCTACGGTTTTGGCTTGGCAAAGGCGTTTGTGCTAGCTATTCTTGGTCAGATAAAGAGAGGCAGTGCTGGCAGCACGTGCTCTGTGGAGACTGGAAGGCTCTGCAGTATGCTGCCTCACTTGGTCCAGATGCACTGACTCTCTAGGCAGAGTGAAAGGCATGTTTATTCGATCAAGGTTTTGGAGAAAGCCATGGTTGTGTTCCCAGAGCAATGAATGGGAGAGAGAGGGTGCTAAGAACGACATTCAAATAGCTCTGAGGCTGGCTTCCCTTTTGTTTCATGGTTACTGCTGAAATATTAATTGTAAGTTAGAGCATCAAACTGAATTATTTGGATGTAAATAAATAATCGGGTCACTCCAAGAGAAATCAATTCCCAGCAAACACACGTATTAGTAGGGCTTTTTTAACAGCACACTGAACCTAGTCATGGCTTAAATGGGAAACTGCTGCTTGAGTTTACAGAACCCGTTGGGGAATTGGTGTCTTCCAATTCCCTTAGCAACAACAGACACTGTTCACCCTGCTGGCCAGGCAGTACCCTCCAGGCAACAATAACCTGACCAGCTGAAACTGGCGGTTAGGATTGCTGCTCCGGGCAGATCCAGTTAACGTATTTTGCATGAGGTTTCAGAGAATCAAGGCAAAAATTAGGAAACTGGGTCAGAAACGTCACCCTGTGATGAATGTCTTTAACGTGACCAAAACATACCAAGCATCACAAGTTGTGCTCTGTATTGCTCTGATTAGGTTTTTCAAATGAATTCCATGTGTGGATTTTCTTTTTCTGGAGTAAAGAGTTCCTGGTTCCAGTTTTGCTGGAACGTGGCAACAGCTTTCCAGTATAAACAACCGCAGCTGGTGTTATCTAGGAACAGCCATCTCATGAAGTCTTAATAAAAAGCAAAAGCAGGCCCAGGATGTGTGTCTGTAGCAGAACCTATTAATTTCTGTGGGAGCTGAAGGTGCTTTCTGGTGTGCAGGAGCAGTTAGCAGCCCAGAAAGTAGAGCCCTACGGGCAGCAGCTCTCAGTCAAAGATGAAACAGCTCTCCGTTCTGTCTTGAAACGGATAGGCCAACTCAAGTGGAGTGCTAGGTATTAACTTGTGAATGAGAGAATAATGAATACTGAAAGCTTAAGTTCGGTTACAGACCATAATTTCAAACTGCAAATGCAAATATGCCTCTGAGGCTCGTTTTATTTCCACTGTTTTCTGAAGAAGAGTGAGGCAGAGGCTTGAAATCATGAACTGCTTTCCATCTCTTGTCAGCTAAGAGTATCTCCCCTTGAGAAGCACCCAGTAGTGATATGTAGTTGGAGGTAAGCACTCGTTAGGGCAGCACAGGCAGCAGGGTGCCTGCCTCACACTTCTTTGAGCCTTTTTTCTGACCCTTTCTAAAGAAAAAGAAAACAACCTCCAAGCTTGGTTAGACAGAGCTAGTGGCACACACAGTGTGCACCTGTTTGGTGCAGGAGCCCACTTGCTGAGCGGTGTCCAGACCAGAGATCAGGACTCAGTGTGAGCCAGCAGCACTGGGCTTGATGCCACGTGCCATTCATTTCTCCAACAGCTTCAGCTGCTCTGCCTGCCTTCCCTTGTCTGCCCATCGCTCTGCAGCAACTGCTTCTTAACCGCACAGTAAATGTTTGTTTTTTATCCCTGGTTATTTTTAACTTGCGTCAGTTCCTTGATCTCATTTTTCCATGTGGCCTCGGGGGAGGGAAGCAGTTGTGCCAAAACAAACAGCACAAGATGGGAGCTGGGGGCAGGAGGTCAGGAGGGCTGAGGATAGCATCACCCCGAGGAGATCAGCACCCGGAGCAGTGTCCTGCAGGTGCAAGTGCTCCCCAGTGGGACTACCCACAAGCATGGCACTAGAGCCACCAGCGAAGCAAGGAGGTGCCAAAGGGTGGCCTAAGTCTTTCCATCTAATGGTGCATTGCACACAAGTCAAGTTAGATCAGGTTTATCTGATTTGTTTGTTTGATTTATCAACTTTGCTTCCTCAAGAAGACTGTTTCCGGGGCTATATGACAGTGACAAACCCCCTTTTGGCCTTTGTCTTGCTGGGTGGGTCCGGAGGCAAGACTTGAACAAATAGAAAACCCTATTTTGTATCTGTGGAGGTATGTGAGAATATTACTTGTATAAAAATTTGATCATGGCAAAAGAGTAATGTATTCTGTTGGAGTCAGAAGAAAGATACTCACAGATACTGTTGCAGAAATAAATTCTGCTTCACCTTAGAGGAGTTAAGGTAATTTCTAAAAGGTTAGTAACTTCAAACCACTGGCAGTAAGACGGTATCTGGAATGTTAGAGACTGGAGATGTAGACGCTTGCCTCTTTAACTTACAAGTCCTATAATGTGTGTGAGTAATATGTTAATTTTGAACCTATCTACAAACTTGTAAATTTGCAATAACATGCTTGTTCCATTACAAGCAAGAGAATGTTATAAATAATCAGGTGCAGCTTGCTTTTCATTTTACAAGATATCAGTGTCACTAATAGCAAGCTGTGCATTCTTGATTGGTGATTATGTTGGTACGATTAAGTTACTTCTGGTGCTTTAAAAATAACCTTGGCTGTTAGTCTTGTCTCAGAATTGCCTGGCAGAGATCCCTCCCAGGAGTGATGCTGCTGTCACACAATGCAGTGTGCTGCAGTGTTGTTCGATTAAGGACAGTCAGCAAGAAGAGTCCGCTTTCCAGGATGAGTTTCTCAGGAAAAAAAAAATGCTTTCCCCAGAAAACATACGCTCCTAAGAGAGAATAATCCACCATCTGCTGGGAGTAACAACAATTTTACTGTTTACTACTTGATATTAGATTAAAAAATAATAGTGGATTATCTCTTTGATAGAGTGCTGGAGCGTAACGTGCTGCTCTGGTTCCTCATTCTTACCAGTCCTGTGTAAGGATCTGTTAAAATGAGAAAAGGTTCTGAAAGTGACTGATGTGGATGTACATAGCCACCCGTGCCACTCTGTTGGCCTTACCAGCTGAAAACTAATCTGGAACCAAGGCAAGTGGTTTTGACTCTACTCTTTTATGACGCCTGAATGCATTTTATTCTCTCCTACTCCCAGAAATGACCAACGGGGCTATTAAATAATATTTGTACTGAGGAAGGTGAGTGAGGAACAATCTCAACATTTCACGAAGCAAAAACTAAAATTAAATTGCTAGGAGTAGACTTAAAACATCAAAGGGAAATCTTGTTCACGGTTCACGGCCCAATTGAGTCACGTTTCGCTGCTAAGAGGCTGTAAAGCAAAAAATTGCGAATGAGATTTCATAGCAGTTTTGGAAAGGATGTGAGACTGTAGATGTTCCTAATCTGACCTCAAACTGCACTGTGTGTGTGACTTGTAGCTCCGTGGCAGAAGCTACTGCAGCGTGTAACTAGAGCGTGGACTCATACATGCAGTGATACTGAAACCTGGGTACTGTATTTCAATACCATGTATATCATCTAAATATTCCTTGTAGTATATTATGATTTAAGGAGGAAGGGGGATATTGAAGCCATTCGTACAATTATAGTTTAATTATTACAAGTGCACTGAAATTCATTGGTCTCTAAATCTGCATCGCTCTAAAATAACTGTTAGTGTGAATCAATACGCAGGCGATTACTTTAATGGACATGCAGGCTCCAAGGCAAGTCAGATTCAGCTCATAAAAGTACTTTTTTTTTTTTTTTTTCTGGCCCATCCCTTTTGATTCTTGAGCCTGCTCTTTTGTCCTGGTGCATTTGAAATTCAAATGGGGCTGTAGCAGGATGGCATCTCGCTAAGTGCAGCTAACCCGGACCAGTGGGGAATCCTGGCTTGCTGTCAGCAGGAGGTTCTCATTCTGCCCCCCACAATAGGTCCGTGCTCCCTCCTCCAGTGCTGTGAGAGTTTTCCATCAATCTGCAGGTGCAGGGCACAGTTTTGAAGTAATGAATGAGATCTGCTGAATGGAGCAATTTTTCCAAATGGAAAAAATCTCCAGTTCTCATCCCCAACTCCAGCTGTGCTTGCGTGCATGTCTTGTGCATGGCGTGTGTATGGGAACTGTTGAATCAGGGCCTGAACCACTGATGGATCACCTGAGGCGAGCACTGAGTCAGCCGCAGGAGCACAGGTGAAAGCAATTCACCTGTGTGACCAGAAGAGGTGGAGTCTGGCTCCATTTCTCCCAGACCCCATTTAAGGGCTGGCTTCTTTCTGGAGATCCCTCCCCTGTGGAGTTCTAGGAGAGCCTTGACCATCAGTGACAGGTGAGCCTTTCCTTATTTACTGGTTGTTTTTATACCGTCTGGATAAGCCATATAAAAATATACCATCCACCTTCATTATTTTGTGTGGGTACTATTCTTTTGGTGTATTCACCCTACAACATGGTTGAGAAATACTTCAGTACTTACTTGAGAAATGTAAATAGCAAAAAGGATCAAGGCTCCCAGCATTGCTGCTTACCTGAGAACACCATCCTGCCCTCCATCCTGCTTGGCACCTGCCAGCTCTGCGAGCTCTTGCTACAGGCTCTCCCTCTCTGGGGAGCACCACAGCCTTGCTGCCCCATGGTTGCTGTGCTGATCACTGTGACAGTAGCCTGCTGTCCCCCCCAGCAGGTTCTGTGCACTGTGACTTACTGTCCCCTGGGTTCTACTGGGGCCTCTGGTGCTACACCTGGAGATAACTCCTGCACGTGCACTCAGAGAGCTGACCTTGAGAGAGGCTGCCTCTGTCTTGCTGGGTGCGATAAATCTCCTGTAAACTGCTCACTGACAAGCATAATGATGTGTCATTAAGAAACAAGAGTTGTAAAGGACATAGTTATTAGGGGTTTATTAGGAACTGGCTGCCCAGAGAGGTGGTGGAGCCTCCTTCTCTGGAAGCATTCAGGACCTACCTGGATGCCTACCTGGGCTAGGGAGCTGCTTTGTCAGGGGGATTTGGCTCGATGATCTCTGGAGGTCCCTTCTGACCTCTACAGTTCTGTGGTTCTGTGATTTCTCCTACTCTTTGCTGCCAAGGAGGATTTCTCTCTGAGATGCTGGTAACACAGCTTGTGAATCTTCAGGACGCTCCACTTGCTGTGAGTGGTCTCAATGAGGACATACCAGTCTTTCAACTCTACAGAAGGGACTATTCTTCTCCGGTTCACCCAGTCTTTATTTTTTTTTTTTATGATAGCAGAAGATACAGAATGAGACTCCCAGACAAAAGCCTTGCTGGCGCGCCTGTCGGAGCTGCCTTATTTTCTGCAGATACTCCAGCTGCTGATTCCATCTGCTGTCTCCTCTTTTTCTTTCATTTGTCAACACCTGAGACGGCTCGAGCCGTCCCTGTGTGTGTGATCCCAAAGGACTGCTGTGGAGTAAAACAAAACTTCAGCACCACCGCAGTATGTGTAATATTGCAAATGCTCAGCAGAGATTTCCAGGATGTTTCCAACCACGTCTGAGCTGATAAGCCTTCTAATTAACAAATAATCAAGGGCAACATAAAGTTCTTTAACATTCTAGTGGAACGTACAGCGGCTGCTCTGAAAGTAATGCCTCTTATTTTATTATCTTGGCTCATGAAGTTAGAGGCAGATGTTGGTGTTGTGGCAGTAGGGGTTGGATCTTCCCAGGTATATCCTGTTGCTTTTTGTTGCTGTGTGACAGATGGCAGCAGAGGGGCAGTCTGACAAAATGGTGTCTGAGGTGGAAGTGCTCACGGAGCAAAGGTGTGTTATTCAGTTCCTCTATGCAGAAAAAAATGGCCCCCATTGACATTCACTGATGCTTGCTGAATGTTTCTGGAGACCAACAGTGGCTGTGAGCACAGTGAGGGGTAGGTGATGTGCTCCAGCAGTGACAGTGGGTCACCTTCAAGGGTACACACTCCTGTTCATTGCTGACAAAAATGTACAGCTAATGGTGGCTGTGATGCTGAAAAATAGAGTTTTGAAGCTGAGAGTTTGCTCTATCAAGCAGTGTTGTTGTGCTCTTTGTAGCTGTTGTCATTTCCTTGGAAATACATAGGAGGCATTACTTTGAGAGCAATCTATGTACATGACAGCTCTGATCTGTGTGCTAACCTTCCCTAAAGGGCAATGGGAAGCATCAGGGAGCACGGCTGGGGATACTTGTCTGTGCATGACTGTGGCAAATTCTGATGTTCGGAGTAAGGTGGTGGACACTGGTCTCTGAGTCACCACGGGATTTCTTGCTCAACCACATTTTGCTCCTGGCTCCTCCTCCTGACCCTCCAGCTGCTCCTCCCAGCCTGGCTTGGCAGCTCTCTCATTTTCTGCAGCCTGCTCCCGTTCCTCACACCTCCTCCTCCTCCCTGCATCTGCCCTGCAGCCGGATGGCTTCATGTTCTGTCATGCAAGGGTGGGAGCAGAACAAAACCTCCACCCAGTCAGTCCACGGCCTTGCTGTGTGCAGCCTGTCAGCATCTGTGCTGATAGATCCCAGCACTGTGTGCCTTGGGGTTGACTTCATTCTCCGTCCAGCTCTTCATAGAATTAGAATAACTGTGGTTGGAAAGACCACCAAGATCCATCTAGTCCAACCATCACCACCTTAACAGTAAACCACATCCCTCAGTGCAATATCTGCTCTTTTCTTAAAACCCACCGTGGATGCTTGCAGCTGTTCCCAATGTTAATGTAGCTGAGGAGGTGTTGTACTTCCTCATGCGATGCTGCTCTCTGGTAGGTGTGCTTAAGCTGGTACTGCATACAGAGAAAAGAGAGTGCTGATTTGTCTTACACACCATGCTCTCCCAGCAAGCTGCAGGAGGACTGGCAGAACCCCGGTGCAGACAAACTGCAGCCGCATCAATTATTGATTGTGTTAGTGGATGAGTTGTGCCGGATTGATCTGGTGCAAGATAATGTGAATTAAAAGCTGCTTAAATATTTAATTCAGGGCGTTTTGGCTATGGCAGGGATATGAATGAAAGATAACGCGTGAGTCATGACTGGAATCAACTGCTCAATAATGACAAGCTATTAGAATGAGGAGTACTTTCTGAATGCAAATTATGATTTATTAGAGGAGAAATCTCTTGTGTGTAAAATTTTAATGGGAGATTAGAAAGCTTTCTAGATTAAATTATCTAAAAATATAGCAGACGTGTTTGTGTTATTAGTTCAGTCCCTGTGTAGAGGACTTAATAAAACCTTTTCGTGTCCAAAAGCGTGCATGAAGCACTGTAGGAAAGAAGGTAGGCAGACTTCTTCAGGTTGTTCTGGCTGTATGGCACTGACCCCCAGTCCCTTGGGCAGAGCTTGGTGGCAGTGCTAACACTGAAGGCTGGCACGCCTCCTTGGTCGGCTTAGGTGCTGCAGCTCTGAGGAAATCCCTGCCTGTTTTCTCACAACCTGTCCACAGTGAGACGTCCTCAATGCAAAGCAGACCTGATCCCGAAGCAAAAATGTGCTCTGTTTCAGCTGTTAGGGCCTAGAGGTTTCAGTGAGAATAGCAGGCCTCTGCCTGCTGCGGTTTCTGCCTCCCCTTCTGTCTTGCTTCATTCCTCCATGTACCAGAGAGGGCTTTGGCAGCTGAGGGTGTTCTGCCTGATTTTTTTTTTCTCACCGTTCACAAAAGCTGTCCTCTGCTTAACATGCGCATTCCTTCCTCCAGAGCCATTTTTCTCCTTGGGCTCTCGGGGGCTGGCCAGAGGCCAAACAGTAGGGCGAGCTGCACGAAAAGGCCTTGATCACTGACAGGCCGTCTGACGATTTTGTTTCTTGTATTCAAGATGCAGATGGATGTTATTAGAAAGGTTTGAATGTGCACAGCTTGTCCACATGCTGGAGCTTAGAGCTCGGTGCTTTTCATCCTCAAAAGGGCTTTACAAGCTCGAGTGCTCAGAACAGTCCTGTGAGGTGGGCGTGCGTGTTTTGTTTTATGCTTCATCACAAGGAGGGACGCATGTCGGTGACTTGTTCAAAGATGCACTGTGTAGCGGGTGTTATAAAAGCAGGAAATCTTTACGCTTCCCTGGGCTTCCTCTCTGATGTTCTCCTGTCTGAAAACCACGTGGTTGCACCGTGGGAGCGTGTCTCTCCACGTGAAAGAAGTGATCAGTGACATCAAAAATGAAAACGTATCTGAGGTTACAGCAGTACTCGATAAATATGCAGCGCTTCTACAAGTTGTGAGGCCAAATTTCCTGCTGCACTCAGCTTCAATTAACGCAGAAGAACAGGAGCCGAAGGGCATCATCAAAGATACCCAAGTTTGATGGATGATCTGGAGCTGCCTCATGTTGTAGTCCAAAACAGAGGGAAGCGATATTAGGAAGAGTGATAAAAATTGCTTGTCTTCTCAGTTCAAAGGAGAAGGCGAGATAATTTTTTTTTCCTGTTTGAGCCGTAGGATTATAATTAAAGTAGCTGCAGTGAGAGCAACAGCCCCAGTGTGAATTCAGCTCTAGCAAAAGTTTTTATGATATTGCATCTCATCTAAGTGAGGGGGCTGGAATAAGCTATAGCTATGGCAGGCTTTTTTGTAATTATGAATTCCCTCTGAGCTGGTATTGGCATGACTACCTTGGCACGCTTTACCTTGCATGTGTGAGCCAATGAATGTTCCAAGTGTTGTCCAGCAGCCACAATCTGGCTAGGGACAAGATCGCACTGTGAGCTGTGGTTCCTAAACTAGATCAATGAGCTCTGGAAAGGGGTTTAATAATCAGCATTAGGGGTCTTTGCACCTTCAGTGAGCCTCAGAGCATGCATAGGAATTCTTAATAAAAGATAGTGTGGCACTTGTCCTAAATAAACAAGCAGGAGACTGTAAGCAGAAAGATCTTCTTCATAGACCTACACCTCCTTCATGCTTTCTGGGCAAAGAGATTGAGAATATCCTGCCTGCTTCAAGTCATAAGGAGGATAAAACTAGATAGGTTTGAAACAAAAGTATATTTCAACACTGCTCCAGTTTCCCTCTTTCGATAATGTAATTACGTCCAGCCAAAACAGCACTCTGCAGCTCAGCAGAGAGATGCTGAGTTAGTTAATGAGCAACCTAGTGAGGCAGAGATGCTCACCTGCACCTGCTGCATATGGTAGGATGGAGGAGTGGAAGGCAGTAAACTAGTCATGCTACCCCAAAAAGGATCTTTTCTTTTTTTTTCCATGAGAATTCTATGTTCAGGTATTATCTCTCTCTGTGAGGTTACTCTGGAGAAATGGGAAATGCAACTTATTTTCTGTTTTTTTTTAAACACTGTGAAGTTTCAGATGAATTCATGGGAATGATGGGCAGAAAAAGGCAAGAGAATTGCTGTGTGAGGAATTACAAGTTATCACTTTTTTTTATGGATTTCACATCCACAGCCTTTAATGTTGGCTACCCTATTCATACCCCGCTTTATGATTCTTTACGTGAGTACATCTGGGCCAAATAAGGATTTTCTTTTGCCCCTAAGTGTTGCAAATGCCCTCTAGAGCTGGATGACTCTACGATTTGAGCTTAAACATCTGGAGGATGGAGATGCTCTACCAGGGCTATTCAGTACCTATGTGGTTTTGATGACAAAACACATGTAAGCTCATTGCAAAACCATTTGAGTTTTGAATTACTGCCTTAAAGCTATGCAGTGCTCTGGATGTGTCCAGCACTCCTATTCCTCTTTAAATCTCACCAAAACAAAGACTCAGAAGCACTGTGGTGTGAGTTCACTTAACCTGTGGACCACTGCCTAACAGTTGCCTTCTCATCTCGATCCACCTACAAATCCCTTTATTATTTCCCACAAGAAATAATAAAGTTGGATGGAAGCATCGGGTTTGAAGCTCCCACAAAATGAGATGCAGCTCGACTCCTGCATGCGAACATCTTTCAGAATCTAACTGCAGTAGAGAAACTTGCTTCAGTGTTGCCCACCAAGTCAAAATCAGCTGAGTATCTGCGCTGTTGCTGCTGGTTTCAAAAAATATGAGAAAACTGAAGGGCCCCTCTTTGCACTCTGATGATGTGCTGATGTGTGTTTTAACCTACTGTATTCACATTGCTTAGGAGCATCAGCCCACTGTCTGGCTTGCATTCACGTGTGTATTGGGTAGGATCCTTACGGTGGCAAGTGTGGGTTAAGAGTGACAGGGAGTTGAAAGCAAAGTCTCAGGAAGTCTATTTGCATTTAGCAAAATATCCACGTGAATATTTAACTTCAGGAGTGCTGGTATTATTTCTAAAGCACAAGGGACCAAGGCAAATTAATTAAAGATGAAATTTTCTCTTCTACTTCATTTCTTTTCCTCCATGGCAAGAAGAGTCTGCTTCATCCTGAATGCAAGAGCATTGCTAAGGCTTCAGGCAAAATTACAAGCTACTTGCATCCACGGAATGAAGTTGCACAGCTAGCTTCAACCTGGGGACTTATCATTTCATGAGTTGTTGCGTTGCTAACAAGGCACAGACGTCGCCGTTGGACAAACAAGGGCAAGATTATTTCGCTGTTTGTTCTGCAGCCCTTCCCAGCAGCACTGCTGAGCGCGACTTACAGAGATCTTGCTTTCTGGGAGTTTTAAACAGTGCAGTATTTTTAGCTGGAGGTAAAAGAGGGCATGCCCACCCTCAGTTGCAACGTTATGGGAGTTCCCAGCAACCCCAACAGGAACCAGAGCCATACAGCAGATCCTGAGGAGTTTTACACAGGTTGGAACCTGCTGATCTCCTTGAAATACGTGGGTTTTTATTAGTTGAGGACCTGGGCTGTAGTATGAAGCAGGAGAAAGGATCTACTCGTGCTCTGCCTCACGTGGCTGTGGTTGTATACACACTGGAGCAGGCAGTTTGCAGTATCCACTTTGCAGTATATTTGGAGGAGGATACTTCTGAGGTACACCAAGACTTTCTTCTCTCCTCTGAAGGACTAAATACACAGTGCCGTCTCTATTCTAGCTGGAGCTAAAGGAAGAGAAACAAAAAATTCAATATGGATAAATACACAAGAGTATATTTACTGTGGCTATGTACAATGCTTTCGTCATGCCAGTCAGATGCCAAAATGTCAGCAGTATTTTAGGTTGTTAACGCATGAAAAAGGGGAAAAATTCCTAGCGGAGCACTTCCCCATGACAAAAGAGTTCACGTGTCTTTCAAAATGTGCATCTTCCAAAGCGTCCTTCTGGCTTCCCACAGAAGGGTGGTCTTCATCTCTACTACCTCTTTTGTACAATTGCTTCCCACATTTCAGTTTCTATTCTGACTTAAAAAACACGTTTACAAGATATACTTGCTTGGCTGCAGACCTCCTGTTGGCAGCTTCCCCTGTGTGCAGCAAGAAGTGAGAGGGGTATTTATTCCTGTTGTTTTCTTTTAGTAAATCTGTTCTGGAGATCAAAGGTGGAGCAAGTGTCGGGTTCCAACCTGTTTTTGCAGTAGTGGTACGAGAAAGGTGATGGTGGATGTTCAGGACAGAATCAGTTGTTACAGGAATGCAAAGATGCTGTTTATCATCCTGCAGCTGAACCTTTAAAGAGCATTATCTACTTAACAAATGGAAAAGATAATGACATTTACACAAAATAATAGAAGGAAAGTTATCATTTATTTCAAGTCTGTCTTAGGAACTGATCCAGGCAACACAAGTAGCTTGTTGTGTGAACTTCTGCCCCGCAGCTAGTAACAAGTCACCTGTGCCACGTTGCTTATTTTTACCACTTCCTTCCCGTTGTTGTTTCCATATTAACCATGGATTTCTTTCTTCAGATGGCTGTAATACTCAAATTTATCACTGAGTTTGTACAGAGAGAAGTGGAAACAGGAATCTCTACAAGTTTTCTACAAGGAAGACTTGTAGAAAGTCTTAATTTTCACCACTGACGTTACTGATAAACCTATTATTTGGACAACAGAGTTGATGATAACAGCATTTTGGACCCTTGCTTTTGCGTGATCAAATCCACATGTTCTTGGTTAATGGATGCAGCTGGGCACTCTGCATACATGAGGGTAGGTATGTCATCCTTGTACTGTCGGCACTGATGAAGGCAATTCCAGGATAAGTTTAGATTGCTTTGATAGCTTACTTTGGTGTTGATCTATCTCAAATAGGTTTTCTGGAATAAGGAAAAATTAGGTTTTAATTCCTTTTTTTTTTTTTTTTTTTTAATTCCAGGTAGTACTAGGTGTTTTCTTCTGGAAATATAATAATAGAAAAAAGGAACAGAAATTGATGAAGTATGATGTCACCGATCGTAATAAACAAACGTACCGAATTTTTAGCTTTTACTGATCTTAACGTTGATTTATCCACTTAAATTGGTACCTAGTGCTTGTCACACTGTGATATAGGTGTGAATACGCTTTGCCAGGATATGTATGCACAGCATCGAGACATTCACTTAGGCTCACACCCACACATCCCCATATGCTTTGAACAGATCTCAATGGCGACTGAAGGAAGAAGAAGGCAGAACCACACAAACATCCAACTCATCCAACAGTTCTTAATTCTGAAGCAATGGAATAGCTTGTAAAAGTCATTAGAAAGCAGTGGAAATGGAAACGCTCTGGTAATGACTGCCGTTAATATCACATTGGAGAACATTCCCAGCGCAGCACAGTGTGTTGCAGTCAGTAGGGAAGAGCGTGGCTGATTCCTATAGAACATGATGACAAGAGTAAAGAGGTGAAACATGAGGGGAATGCGGCACTCGGGGATTCGTTCCAAGAAGCAGTTCCAACACGAGCTCATCGAGCGCTACGGTAAACAATGCTTGGTGGCTGACTGAGGAAAGGCAATATCTGGAATAATTAATCAATAATTCATTACAGAAAAATGCTACCAGCCGAAAACTTCACTTTAATAAAATAATGCCCTGAGGTAATGCCAAAAGTTATGGGTATATCTGTTTGTTTTTGATATATTTTTTTAAAGAGGTGGTATAGACCAACAGCCAAACACGTGAATCTTACATAGTAAAACTAATCGTCTTAAAAAAAGATTTCTGGTAGTGAAAATTAGACAATCGGTGTAGAATCCTAATACTGAAAAAAAAAAAAAAGAATAAAGAACAAAGAAACCCCACATTTGCAGTGAAAGGTCTTAATAAGAGAGTTAATGACAAATTCTTCACTTATAAATATTTCACATCTTTGTGCTGGAATGAAATTCCTACTTCTTTCATGTTCCGTTTTCCTTGTAGAGATTTGGATGTTTTATTAATCGTGATGCGTGATCTATAAGTGGAACAGGTTTAATTTTGTCATCTTTCAGTGTTCTTTGAAAAGTGCTATCATTGGATATTAATGAGTATCTGGCTATCTGTTGTTCGTACTTGAGTTAAATTCTTGCAAAGGCTTGGCTGGCTTTGAATAAATAGCAATTCTGTCTAGATTGGCTTCCAGACAATTTCCCCTTTTCATACTTCAGTGCAATCATGTAATGTTTACGTTGTAGAAACTTCAAAAGATTATGTTAAACAACTCAATTAATTACTGTTAATTTAGAAAGAATACGTATGCAATTTCTTCCAGGAAATATATTGGTTTAAAAACAAAGCACAGAAACGTAACTCTGAACTCCAGTTTGTGTGGTGATGAAAACATGGGTAAGAATGAAGTATTTTTTTTTCCTTATTTTTGATGCTACTTAAATATAATATCTGCAAAGCGTGTGACACTGTACACATAACTCACAAAACTGGGATATAATAGATCTCAGCAGATGAGATGACTCCTAAACTTTTACAGTAAGGGTAAGGCAGTGGGACAGGTTACCTAGTGATGTGGTTGGTGCCTCATCCCTGGAGACTTTCAAGGCCTGGGCAACCTGGTGGTGTCCCTGTGCATCGCAGGGGAGTTGGACAAGATGGCCCTCAGAGGTCCCTTCCAACTCTAAGGGTTCTATGATCCTATGGTTTTAATCCTGCCCGCATTAGATTTTGGATGGCTATTTGACTACAGCTTTTACCTACATCAGTCCCCTTGTGTCATCTATCCCAAAGTGACCTGGGTTTAGTCTGTTTTCTGACTGTGCAGTGAGTGCGCTCAAGAAACAAAACTTACACCTCTCTTTCCTTGCGGGCAGACTGTTCTCAAGCTTACCAACAAGGAAGAACTGACTTAGGACTTTTGGTCACTGCATTAACGTGACACGGCCTCATAATGACACACAAATTGTGTTATGACTGTGCTTCTTTCTACAGGATGAGAAGAGGGCTTGTGGGGTCTCCTGCTCTGGAGATGTTCAAGACCCGCTGGGACGCCTACCTGTGCAGCCTGGGCTAGGGAGCTGCTTTGGCAGGGGGTTTGGACTCAATGACCTCTAGAGGTCCCTTCCAAGTCCCCTGCTAATCCAATGGAACTGGGTTCTATTCAGTGCAGTGGGAAAAGCTCTTGTTCTCAAGGTCAGACATGGAGTGGTCCATCGGATGGTCACCTGTGCTCACCTTTGCGTTCCACCTACACAAACAATTATGAAGGGAGCTTCTTATGCGAAATGAATGGCATAACCTGATACATGTCTGTGTTGTAAAACAGCGATCTACTGTTGAAGACAGAAAATGGGAAAGACGGTGGATGAGAAGGCTGCAAAAGCATATTTGACATTGTAAATTGTATTTCACCAACATTTGCATGAAAAGTAGGGCTTAGTGGATCTTAATGATTATTCGATGCTTTCTTTTTCCTATTCAGATGCAAGAGCTACTATAAATATCAGCAAGAGAAACAAACATTCTGGATAGACTCGTATCCACCACAGAGAACATACAGAGTGAGCAGTATCTGCATAATTCAGTGTGTTGCTTGCAGAAAGCTGAAGAAGGAGCAAGCAGGTACAGCGTGTTCTCAAATACTGTTGAGAAAGCGCTGAATGTATTTGAACATAGTTTGCTAGCTCTCATTCCTTGTCATCTCTAAGAAGTCATGAGGCACGTGACGGGCCTCGGAAATACGCTGATAGCCATCAAGGTTTGTCACGCTGATCGGTGTGTCATCAGAGCTGCCCGAAGTGTGTCAGCTGACGCTGAGTATCGCTGTGAATCACAGGTATCCTGCTAACAGATAACAGAAATTAACCGCAGTGAAACGCGTCGCTTTCTGCTAAAGGTAATAGGTCTGGAATTAAAGATAATTGCGTATTAAAATGGAGTGGGTAGCTGTGTTCTGATTTACAGATAGGAACACGTCAGGCAAGCTTGTCTGTAACAGGAGATATTCAGTGCCCTGAAGTGATGGAGGAGAAGAGCCCAGGAGAGCATTCCTCGCATTCCTGTGGCACTCAGCGTACACATATGCCCCACAAAAAAAGGAAATGTTAGCACTCTGGGTTGGTGAGCTGAGCTTCAGAAAAGCTGGCTCTTTCATGTAGCTGCAGGCTTGATTAATTTGAAGAAAGGATACTCTCTAGATGACGAATGTGAGGAATATTTAAAACTGTTTTTTCTTTTCGGGGCAAAGGGCATTATATTTTCAATCTGTTAGTTAAAAAATGAATTCCCTGAAGAGCTACTACTAGCAGGATACGGCTGGGATGCGAAGCTCTGCCTATCTGTGTCCTGTGATCTGCCCAGAGTGATCACTATTAGCTGCAAAAATAATTTGCTGACACGTGCGAGTAGGATTAGCTCAAAGAGCGCTCGTTGTTGATGAACCGAATTTAGGATTTCAAGAGGTTCAGAAGAATACTGTTCGAAGACGTGGCTTCTCAGAGGGTCAGCTTTGTCTAAAACCATAAGATTTTGTCCCCTAAGACCAGAAAGTGTACGTCGTGTAAGGAAAAAAAAGCCTTCTTCATACCGATGTCCATACTTTTTCACAAGAAATAAAAATAAACATGACGCAACCTTATGATCAAATGTGTCAATCCATGTCAGCGAGTGAAAATCAATTCAATCACATTTCCTCACGTTGGTGGTGTTTATATTGCACGATATGTATCAGCAAAAGGTAGATTTGTTTATGAGAGCAAACGCAGCAGGGGTTTTACATTGCCACTAATGACACCTTAATAGCAGTTCCACTCTTAGTGTTGCTCTGGTGGCATGTTCACGTCAGGTAACAAACAGCACCAGCTGTGTGATGAAGGCTTTATTGACCACGCTTGGTGAGAGGAAAGCTTGGCAGCCCTGAAAGGTGCTGGTTTGGTGCCTTGCTTCCCTTCCTTCGTGTGCGGGGACAGCTGGTCAGGTCACTGGGGGTCAGCGATGGAAGGAATGGCAACAGGTGGCTTGGCCAAAGCTGCCGTCACCCCACGCAGCTGGTGGGGCTTCAGCTGCCTGTGTGAAGCTGTGAGTTCTCGGGGAGCACATCCCTCGGGGCAATCGAGCCCTCCTTTTTGGGCTATCGGTCTCTGAAAGGAGTCTCGGGGCTGGCTTCCCGGGCTGCCTGTCGTGCAGCCGTGCTGAGCTCGGCCCCGCTTTGGCTCGAGCCGGGCCCAGCCGCCGCTCCCGCGGTCACCTCAGGCGGGACAGCGCTAGACCCGGCGCTGCCGGGCGCACACAAAGCGATCCGCCCCGCCCCGGCCCCGCCTCCCCGAGCCAGCAACTTCCCCGTCGCCGAGCCGGGCGCGGAGCCCCTAGCAGCTCGGATGGGAGGCGGCGGCGGAGCTGCCCGCGGGGATGCGGCGGAGCGGGCCGGCGGGTAGAGCGGGAGCGCGGAGCCGCCGGGCGCCTCCACCCCGCCGGGGCTCGGCCGCGGTGTGATCCGGGCGGCGGCGCTGCTGAGCCGGAGCTCCGCCGGGGTCCCCGCGCCGCCTCCCTCCGCTCGCCCCGGGCCGCAGCTCCAGGCCGCGGCCGGCCCTGCTTTCCTCTTCCGAGCCGCCGCCGCCGCCGCCGCGATGGCGTCCTACGTGGATAACAGCTTCCGCCAGGCGGTGATGAAGAACCCGGCGGAGCGGAGCGCTCAGGTAGGCGGCCGCCGGGCTGTGGGGCGCGGGTCTGCCCGCTTTGGTATGGGGGGAGGCGAAGCGAGGGCGCGCTGCCGGGCTCGGGGCGCTTCCAGCGGGCGCTGATGGGACGCTTAAGGAGAGCTGGAAAGCGGCACCCCAGCGCGAGCACCACGGCCCGGTGCTGCTGCAGCTGTCTGCTCGCTAATGAGCTTTGCGCTGATCCCCTCCCTAGCGCGGCCGGAGGAGTTACTTCGAGTCCTGCTGCCATCTGCCTTCTTTCCCGCAGGCTCTTTTCCTCCGGCAGCTCTCTGGTGGGTTGTTTTTTTTTTTTGTATTTTTTTTTAGGAAGAGATGTTTTTGCTGATGATTTTGGCGAGCCTCTGATTGGCTGGCGACGGTTTCAAACTGGGGGCAAAGAGGAAACCTTAAGTTTCGGCCTGCACCCAGAAGTCATTCCTCCCGCTGGAGAGACGTCATTGTGGTCGTGTTATTTTTATCCCTGTGCTGGTGGGATGCGTGTGAGAAAACAAAAGCTCCCATGGAAAAACACACGGGCGCCGTGTTTTGCCTCTCTTCTTTACGCACCTTCCTGTCTTCCCGTTATTTTTCTCCTCAACTCACTTCTGGAACGTGTTTTCGAGCTCTTTTGTCCTTGGTTGACCTTTCCCAATGTCCCAGGAGCGATCCCTCGGTGCCTGCTGGATGTGCTGTGTCCTGGGGAGCCGAGTCCCCGTGCTGGGACAGGTCAGGGTGGGAGCCTTGGTGCGGTGGTGGTGGCTGTGGAGTGGTGGGGAGTGACACCTCCAGTTGCTCAGGAACCAGTAGGTCAGGTTGTGGGGCCACGAAGCTGAGCTCGGGGAGCCAACGCTTCCCCATGACAGCTGTGAGGCTGGAGCCTTGACCCTGCCAGGCCCTGCTCTCTGCAGGGGTAGCTGGAAAGAGCAGTGAACAAGTAAGAACTGGTGCAGTGAGGAAATCAGCTGGAAAGCAGGGACAAAGCTGGTGTGAAGGGCACAGAGCTAAATCGGGAACGCCCGGGCTGCATTAACGTGCTAAAACTTCAGGAATCAGCAGACTGAAAGCCTGCTGTGGCAGTTGCCACAGGAAAAGAAACCCACCCTGAAATCCACAGAGCTGACTGGCCAAAATAAGCCACAAATAGATCGGGAAATCAGAGTGTGTGTCATCACAATCATAGAAAGGCTTAGGTTGGGAGGGACCTTAAAGATCACTGAGCTCCAGCTCCCTGCTGAGGGCCACCCACCAGGGATGGGGCATCTTTAACTATTCTGGGCAGCCTGGGCAAGCACTGGGAGTACTGGGAACTGGGGGATCAGGCGTGCTTGCCAGTGGGGGATGGCAGCCCCCTGTCCCACTGTTCACAGCCATGCTGTTGGCCAGTCCTCCAGTGCTTGTTTTCCACTCTGGAAGTAGTCTCAGCTTTATCTCGCAGCGGTGTTGGAATTTTGAAAGAAATGATAACTGCATTACAGAAATATTACTCGTAGCTGCAAGCGAAATGAAAACAAACAGACCAAAGAAGGTTTTGTATGAAGACACGAGGACCTTGTTATTTTCTGGTTCCATGAAAGCGACTTTTTACTGCCTGTTTCCCTCTCCCTGTGTTTTCATTTTGTGCACTGTCTTGTGTAGCTACTTATTTTAGGCTTTTGGGATCTCATTAGGTCAAGTCATTGGGAGCTGACAGAGTGTTGAAGAGAAAATAGATATACGGTCTTCGTGTCAGTACAGGAAATAACATGACAGCAGCGTTAGTGTCGTGTTCACTGCCTGCCTGTGTTAACCAACTCACTGGGCTCAGCTTCTCTCAAATTAGGGAGATGTGAGTCTGCATCTGACTCTGTCCTGTGCCAGTTCAGTGCAGTGCCTTCACCTCAGGCTCAGAGCAAGGAGCGGAGCAGCAGCAGCACAGCAAGCACTCAGGTGTAGGTATGGCTTCAGTGGCTGTTAGAGCTGAGGCAATCTCTTGGATAATGCAGACTAATCTGCAAAAGCCTTGGTAATTTTGGACAGGACTGATTATTTTTGTTTTGTTTTTTGGAAGGCGATTCTGCAAGTGCTTTGGGAAGTTCTCAGCACCATACGTCTTCCATGTGTCCTTGTTTAACAGTTTCTCTGAGTCCTGCATGTTGCAACTCAATGCTCTGTTGACTAGAACTCTTAAATAAAAAAGGAATGGGAGTATAGCCTGTACTTCGGCACGTCTGTTGTGTAACAACGGCTCTCCTCTTAATTGCTTCATTAAACTATTCATTTTCTCTTTGAAGACTCGAACTGCCAAGTTAATTTAACTACTTTGGGGAATCTAACTTCTAAATGTTCATAAATTACAAATGCTTTTATGCCCTCGAGCTGTGACTAATAACAATCTACTCCTCTTTTTTCCTCCAAACGTCATCTTATACGAAATTTTATAGCTTCGAGTCCTATCAAAACCCTTTCCTATTAGCTTCGTAGACCACCTCTGAGAGCAGGCAGTTGTGTACTGGAGGAGTTTAACCTGAAAAAAACAACCCAAAAAAGGGCTTCTTTTTCTTTGCAGTAAGAGAACCGGTGCTAATCCCTCCCTGCCCTAGCAGCTCGTTTGCATGGCATGGTATGCGAGGTGCTCCCTACATCGGAAGCTCCACATTCTGGCTCACTGTGACGTCTGCAGGAAGGGCTGTATGTATGCCTTAGATATACGCTTGGTGCTGCGAGCTTCCTTCTGGAAGCTCTTGATGTGCTTCACTCCGGCAGTGGGAAGCCACAGGGGGAGTGATGGCACCAGGCTGTCTTAGCAGGCACTGCTGGTGCCCTGGGCTAGGTGCTGGCATGCTGTCACGTGCCAGAAGGCACCGGAGCAGGATGTCACTGCTGTGCCAGTTGCTTGGGAGGAACAGTGGTTTAATTAGAGGATGTACCTTGGCTTTTTCCGAATCATCTTTCAGCTTATTTTTAACTCGGTAGCGCGTTTGTGTGCAGCGCGAAGATAAGCCAGAAATGAACGTTTCCTCCTGTCTGCAGTGAGCTGCAAATAAACAGTGGGGTCACAGCAGATAAGTGCTTCGTGTGTGCGAGTCCAGCCCAAGAGAACAGATTCAGGTTTCTTGTGTGTGCCTGTGCCAAATGACAAGAATCACTCTGAAGTAGAAGCACGCTTTTTCTCATCCTTTTGCTCTTCAGCTACGAATATCCTATGGAAGAAACCTAACCCTACTGATGGGCCTTCACGTGCCTGGTAACCCCAACTGCAAGCCCTTGCCTAGCTCACATTCTTTCCTGTGACCTCACTCATCTCGGTCTGTCAGGAAAGTTCAGGAATGTCTGATTCAGAACTTCCACCATAAATTCCCATGCACTTCCTGAAGCTGCAGGCTTGTGCTGTTACACACCGCTCCGCTGTCTGCACGTTCCTGCAGAAAATCCCTTTACTTTCAGGCCTCTCTGAAGGGGGGATACGTTTTCCGTAGCTATTCACGTCTTTGTTGCTGAGGGTTCTGACAACGATAGGAATGTGGAAGTTGGAATTATTATTTTGCGTTAATCCTCCCCCATAGCAGTGCCGTTCCTCTGTGCGTGTGCAGGTTTGTGTGTTGAGTTTTGCCATTGCCTGCAAAGCTCTGCTCGCGACGAGAGCACCTTCGTGTGCAGAGCAGAAACAGCTGATTCAAAGCCTTATCCCGAACACGTGCCTGCTTTCTCATTGCATCAGCAGGTCGTGGCTGGGGGTGGCTGTACAAATCCGTGCTAACCGGGAGCTTGAAGTTGGGAATTCACAGTTTCGCTGTAGCAGTGGGCATGGTGAATGCTGAAGCTGGCTGGAAGCAAATCTATCACTTGAGCTGCAGAGGCAGAAAGAGCTTAGTTTGTTCTTGCCGTGAGCAGCGGCGTGCAAGCATTTCCCCAGAATCACGTTTTCCTCCTCAGGAGGGAGGGACATCGTTCCATAGTCTGTCACCGAAAACACTTTGTACCTGTGGAGGGGGAAGAAAGGATTTAAATGTTTTCTCAGAAGATGTGTTGTGTATTTTACACCAATTACAGGGGAGATTAGCTAAGGTATTCTGAAGGCAGCTACTGCTTTTTCACTTCCAGGGCTTCAGAACTTTACACTTACTCAGTTTATTAACGAGTGGTCGCTACTCATTCATTCTGGTGAATCCCTGATTTGATTTTCATTTTGATTTTTCTTTTCCCTGAATCAAGGTGCTGCTCCTGTCTTTCAAGAACACAACCGTACGTACACTGAACGGCCGGCGCAAGAATTCTGACTTCCTCATTGAGGGCTTCATGAGAAAATGTATTTTGGCTTGTGCCTCGGGAACTTTCCCACAGTAGGAGATCTAATTTTTGCAAGGTATTGTTTGGGAATTCAAAAGGAGCGCTGGCAGAAAGATAGCTCCACAAAGAGCCTTTGTGAGAGGCAGCCCAGCCTGCGCGCCGCTGCCAGCGTCGCACATTTAATTTGCTGGGTATATTTGGTGTGAAAGGATGCGTTTTAGTAAGCCTCAGAGTGGAAGTGGTGCTCCACTTTGCTGCTGAACTTTGTGGAGTTGGCCGCTTCTCTTGAAAACAAGGAGAGAGAGGGGAGCTCTGTTGCAGAGCTTCCCTTACGGCTTTGTTTTGGGGTTGAGATAAGCTGTTTAGTCTCCGTGCAGCTCTGCTATGCACATATATCTGTAGATACATTCCTTTGTGTGCCTCCCCATTGTCTGACTGGAATAAAAGTGATTTAATATCTGGTTTTCAGCAGTTCCGAGGGATTCTGACTAACAACAATGAGCAGTGTATATATCATTAAAGCACTGGAGGTAAAAGATGAAGTTTAAATGTTTCAGTGGCTGCAGGGGAAAAAAGAAAGTGCCTTTTATTTTCGTCGCTGATAAAGTGAAGTAGTTTTTCTGTATTAATAATCTTCTGGATGACTAGATTTCCCCATTTTTCCCTTATCGTTTTAGGGATGCCCTTGTGTCACCATCTGTATTTTATTTCTTGACGGGTAGGCTTTTCCGTTTGACATTAGTCATTCAGACTTCACGTCCTACTAACCAAAAAATAAATGAATACATAGGGAAGTGAG
Organism: Callipepla californica brunnescens; assembly: GCA_023055505.1. Taxonomy (NCBI): domain Eukaryota; kingdom Metazoa; phylum Chordata; class Aves; order Galliformes; family Odontophoridae; genus Callipepla; species Callipepla californica. Next base: position 3,024,132 of record JALIRH010000040.1, read on the forward strand.
GATGTTATGAGGATGTTATGTGAATGTGGTTTGTAAGCAGTTGGTGGAGATCTGTGCCTGTACCACCAATACAGTTGGAAGAGCCTTCTGTTTGAGACTGGGCTTATTTAAGCAGGAGGTGGGATGCTTTGTGGTGCGTTGTATTTTTTCCTAGTGGTAAAGCTTGTTTAGGGGCTTTGTTTCTCATGCCTGTGTCTTCTGCTGCCTCATTTGTGCTGATCTGCCTGTTTGGGAGGCCAGAATATAAACAGGATAAGTGATACAATCTTGTTAGCTGAACAAAAGAGAAGTGACTTACTCCAAGAGGTGGGGTGTAGCTTTTCCTTACTGAGATCTGGGTGGTGCCCTAGTGTGGTTTAGATTACGGCTCCAAATGTTGGTGTTGGTGCAAGTGGAAATGCGAAAGCTTGCGTTGTAAAGCGGAGAGCAGATGCTTACGGCTGTGTGTAGGAACCTCTGAGCAGTCTGACCTCCAGAGTGTACAGAACTCTGTTTTCAGACACTTTCTTCAAGTATATTACAAGAATAATGATGATAAAAAAGGAATATTACAGGTGTCCAGGGATGGGGCAGCCAAGGTCATGCTGGCTGGGACTCTGAGCACCCGATGGAGCCATAAGTGTCTCTGTTCATCACAGGGAGGTTGGACTAGATGGCATTTAAGGGTCCTTTCCAACTCTAAAATCGGAATGTTTCATGAGCTGTTGATGCATATATGCAAGGTAGTTCATGAAAGAGCTGCTTCTGTCTTTATGTGCCCTACTGGAGATTACCCTCAGAGGAAACCTCTCTGTTTTGCAGGTGTTTATTACTGTGTAGCAATGGTAAGAACCTCGGCTAGCAACGCTATCTTTGTGTACCTGCATTGAGTGAGTAACATGCTAATGCCTGATAGGCTTTGTGTGCCTCATACTGACTCTTGTCTGTGTTTGCACTGCTCTGTTGTAGGCAGCTGAGAAATGGATGCTGGGGGCTCTTTCTGAGGGAGACAAAAGGTGTAAAGGCACCCTACTTAGTTGGTGTATGTGTTGAGCGATGAGCACACTTCTTTGTTTCTTACCTCTTGGGGCATACCTTCAGTACAGACCCTACAGTGTTTCTGTTTTGCCTTTGAGATAAGTGCTTCATCCTGTCGGGAACCCATCCCTTCACCTTTCGTTGTGTTGATGTATGGTGGCTCTGGTGTTTTGGATGCCTGGTGCTGCTGAAGCGTACGGTGTTGCTGAGACATGTGATGTTGTGGGGTGTCCTCCAACCCCATCAAGACCCCTGTTGGTCTTGACCCGAGTAGTGATTTCCTGGTGAGGGTGGCTAACGAGTGGCCGCTTCCCGCTGGCAGCAGTAAATGGCCCATTGATTGAATTTGCATTAGTACCGTGCCTTTGTAAAATATTCATTTAGCTTGCGGATAAAATACAGGTTGAGGGTATGGAGAAGCACAGTTTGATCGGATTGCTTCCTCTCTGGCTGTAGTCTCAAAGGAATAAGTAGCAAATGTATCTTAAAAAAATGTGTGAGTTATAGTTTATGGAGGATGGTCGGTGGAACAAGAAATGAGATTTTTTTTCACCGGTTTGTTACAAGTGCTCGTTATGCACTCTGATTTATTAAACTCTTCTTTATTGGTGCAGTGGCTAAGAATGTTCTGGAATATGTTCCCAGGTAGTCAGTCCTCAGTAACGACTGTGTAAAGCAGTTTACACTCTGAATTACAGAAAGATACAGTTACGGAGGTGTCTGTCTGAGTTGCATTTCGCCTTCTCTGTCGATGTGTGTTGATTGCTTCTAGGTGCTGCACCAAATCTGCTGGAGAATCACTGTGAGCACCCTGCTCTGAGAACTGAGCATCTCTTCCTGTGCGATGCAGGTGTGGAGCTGCGTGCTGACCAGGAAGGCTGTAGTGAGGGTAAAGGCATTTCCAGCCTCGTTGCACTGCTGTGTGACTGCTGGGAACTGCTAATTACGGCTGATGTCTTGTTTTAATTTGCGATGATTTACTTGGATGATGCTAGCTCCTTGGTCACAGGCTGCTCGATGACTATCAGATGGCAACACAGCTCAAGCTCGGCTGTTAGAAATGATTTGAGGCAGCGATGCTGGGGAAAGAGTAATTGCTGCAGAGGTTTTCAGAGGGGGAGGAGAGGAGTTTATTGCATCTCTGCTGTGTCTGAGGCAGCCGTCTGTTTTAGTGCTGCTAGCTCTTATTCTGCTAGACGCGGCGCTGATGGATAGCTGCTCTCCATTGCTCCTAAATCCTCTCGAAGCTTGCAAGGCTTTTATTTAGGACAGCTCTTAGCAAAGACTCTGTTCAGTAGCTGAACAGCACCTAGACAGCTGGATATTTGGGGAAAACAGTGGTTATGTACACGATGTGCTGGTGTACAGAAATGCTTTGTTAGCTTTATAGAGCAGCGTTTAGTAGCAAAAGGAGCAGAGATTCCTGAGATGTGCAGCAGCACGTGTTGCAGGTCTGCGAGGGAAGATGGCATGTTTCTGAATGCCCAGGTGGAGCATGAATCCTTCTTCGCTTTCTCCCTTCTCTTACTCTAACTTGTGCCACAGTTTAATCTCTGCCCTAATATTTCAATGGCTTCTAGTTCTTCCCTTTTTAAACCCCTGTTGGTAGGTGTACCTTGAAGTAACCGCCTCCAGTATTTTTCTTAGTAGAGCACTTAGACACTCAGGTGGTCTTGGCTTATGCTTTCATTCATGTGTATTAATTTTGGAGTGGGAAGAGAATTCCTCTTTACTTACAAAGTATTCTGCAGAAGAGTATGTTATAGGAAATATTGTCTGCTTGTAGAAGAAACGTGAAGTCCCCCCAGTGCATCCTCATTTGAATTGGAACATGCCAAACTGTGTAGGATTCACGAACTGGCTTTGCTTTTTAAGGTCTAATGGTCTTAGGTGAGTGAACGTTCTACGTGAATGCAAAAGAAATGAACTTTTCATGCAGTTCGTCTTAGCTGGACGGTAAATGAACATTCAGCTGTGACGAAAGTAGCACAGTTTGCAGAGACACGACCTAAATAAACCCAGGCAGGCTTGCTGTTGACATTGGCCCGCATCTCAGCACAGGAGTTCCCTTACTGGGTCTCTTAAACAAAGGGGGTTTGTTTGGCACAGGTGCTCCAATGGCTGCCCTGGCCTTTAGAAATACTTCTTAGGTGAAGTAGTACTTCACTGTAGGTAGTTTCATAAGGCATCCTGGTTTATTGCATATATTTTTTTCAATTTTATTTCCCCTCAAAAAAAGCCATCTTGGCAGCGGCTTGGTGATGCTTGCTCCTCCTTACACAGCTGTTTATTTTTAGAAGGTGCTTGTCACAATTTGACAGGCCAGCATGCAGCTGACACCTCTGCAGCCAGACAGCTGCTAAAATGCAGTCCCCAAGATTTCAAACTGCATGTAATGAATTAATGCCTACCCTGGCCATTCCAGGGTGCTCTTAGTTGCAGTAGGAAATAGGCAGCTTGAACTTGGCAGCTCTGCCGAATCTGTGAAAGGGTAGCAACAGCTGAGATGCACTTATTAAATATTGAAACTATCCTATAAGTGCAGCTAATGTGGTAGAATGGGCATGAGAGTACCTTGTGAGTTGTGCGAGCACGTGGATGGGCTTGCATTTAATTTACTGAGAATAGCAAAAGATGAGGTGGCCGTGCCAGCATCTAATGCTGCTGAGGCTACAGCATTGCTTTGGGTAAAAGGTACCCAATTTTAAAAGAAAAATGAAAATCCCACTTTGTGCAAGTGCTATACGATATCTCGCTTGATTTCTTTCTGATTTCTTCTATTTATGGATGTCTTGTTTTGGATTTATCTGCAAGCTAAGGTCAGGAAGTGCTTTCCTCCCAAAAATGCTACTTGTTGTGGGTTTCTGGCATGTCCTCTCCCTGCTCCTTCCCGAGAGGAACTGTACGGAAAGTATTTTTCCACAGTGAAGCACAGATCCTCAGCTCTGCAGATTTCAGGCTCTGCTGACTGTGGCTTATGTTGCTTTGCTTCCAAAAACAGTACAGTTTTTTTCATCATCTCTCGGTGTCCACATCAGTTATACAAGGGATTAAAATGCAAAAGACGCTAAGTGCTTTATTGGAAAGCATCACAGCTTCGAACAGTGTCCGCGTGTGGGTTGGGGTGTGGGGGCATAGGAACTTGGACTCGGTCCTGCTTGGCAGGGCTCATTTCCCATGTGCAGTTTCAGACCATTGAATCATAGAACGTCTCAGGCTGGTAGGGATCTCAAAGTCCAGCCAGCCCCAACTCATGTCGTGGGCAGGGCTGCCCCCCACCAGCTCAGCTGCCCAGGGCCCCATCCAGCGTGGCCTTGAGCCCCTTCAGGGATGGGACACCCACAGCATTCTGGGCAGCTGTGCCAGGGCCCCACCACCCCTCTGAGAAAACAATTTCCTCCTAATGTCTAACCTAAATCTCCCCTCTTTTAGCTTAAACCACCCCACAGTGTAAACAGTTAGTTTCCCTCCTGTTTTTAAGCTCCCTTTAAGTACTGGAAGGTCATAATGACTTAATTTTAGACTGGAATATGTATGAAGTGGGTGAAATGCGCAGCCATTCTGTATCCTTCCACCAGCTATTTAGGGGCATGGTCTTGGTACCAACATTGCTTTGTCTCTCCCATCTTGGAGGGGACGAGAGTATAAAGCCCAAGGTCATGAAATGCATAAGGCCTTTTGCTAATTCTAGGGTAGGAAGAGGTTTCCCCCCTCCCACCGTACAAACAAAAGACATTGTCTTCAACTAGTCCTGAGAGAGCGTGGTAACTCTGAGGGCAGTGAAGATGTGGGATAAAAGTGCAATGAATGCTTTTGACGAAATAACTGCTTCTGTGGTGGCTGGATTTCAGTGCAAGGTCTTAAATGCTGAGCTCATTTCTCACACAGTGCTGCTTGCTCATTCAAGCTTGTGCTGTTCTGCTCGTCCAGCACTGACTGAACTTGTGTATTTCTGGTATGACCGCGTGAGACAATCAGAAGTACTCTTGAGGAATAGGTATTTCTCTAAGGAATTCAAAGGTAGAAAGCTATAATTAAAGTCAAAATTAAAAATCTTTAACTAAGCAAAGGCCCTGCTGCCAGGTCGTGCTATTGTGGTCGCTACGTATTCCCTGAGGGATGAGCAGTAACTCCTCCTGTTTGTGTCTGTGTGTTATAACGACTCTGCTTGGCCCTTCGGCTTGGTTTTCTATTGCTCTGTCTTTCCACGTGCAGTAAACTTGTGTTTGAAAATCAGGACTGTCAACAACAGTGGAACTTCTTGTGAACTTCTCTATACTTGGCTGCTCTGTGACTGTTTATAATGAGCCTGAGTTGTGTTTAGTACTATTTCAAGAGGCTTGGCAACCTGTTGCTCTTGAGCAGGTTTCGAGAGAAGAAATCTGTGAGTTTAGTTGCTGCTAGTTGACACCCTCAATCTCTCAGTTTGTGGTACTGTTTGAAAGAGACTTATGGAACTGGCTTCATGCGCATCAAACTTCTCTTAGCTTAATTTTAAGTACCTACCAGACTGATTAAAATTTACTCCTGCAGACATCGTGGTGGTTGTTAAGGAAGTGCTGTGAACAAAGCAATTTTCTACGTTCACCCTCTTTCTAGCCTTTTTGTTGCCCCGTTGGCTGCATTATCAGTTTTGCATTCTGTATTTAAATAAAGGATGAGATTAAAAACAAATGCTAGGGCTCAGCAGGCGTGTGAGCTGCTCCCTTTTCCATGCGGTCTGCAGAGGTCGGGGAGCTGTGTAGTTGAAAACTTCACTTTTTATTTCTTCCTCTTAAATATTCACCACAGTAACGAGGCTGATTCATTATTTTTCTCCTTTTCCTAATTGCTAACCCTGTAAAATAACAGGGACCTACAATTAAGACAAAAATACAGCCGCCCTCAGACCTTACTAATTCTTGTGCCTCGTTTTCCAGCTGTGAAATACAGAAGGCTGGTAAGCACCTTTTCAGGCTGTCTGGTGTTGGAAGCTGGCCTTGAAGCTTGACTGAAGCCTTGAAGTCAGACTGCATGCAGAAATGAGCAGCTCTGTACTCAGATTAATGAGTAGACCTAGCAGCAGTGAAGTGAGGTGAGAGGCCACGCGTTGAGTGTTGAAGATGGTGTTTTTTGCGTTTACTTCCACTCACTTCGTATCCTAGTTTGGTGTCTACATGCTCTCCAAAACGTCAGGATGAATTACCTTAAGATAGATGCGTGATTTGTGTCCAGGAGATAAAGCAGTGACTGTAAATAGCTGGAGGAACAGGAGCCTGTCGTTCGTAGAGCAGCGGTTACGGCAGCCAGGGATGGAGTAGCAGGCCGCACCGTGGTGTTGGGCAGCAGGATGCTCAGGTTGAGTCATTTGAGTGAACTCGAGGGAATTAATTCAGTAGTTTACTTCATCTTCTCAGAAGAACTGTTAAGAACTTAAAGATGTTTCCCCGCAATTAAAAAACAACAAAAAATTGTGACCACCTGTTAATCATAAGATTGCCTTTTGATCCTAGGTAGATACAGAAAATAGAGTGAGAAACTTCCAGGCAGGGGCAAGAGAAGGACCTGATGAAAAGCCAGGTAAAGAATAAACGATCTCTGAGAGTCTCCCAGTTAGAAAAAGAACTGTGAGTTTTTTCCATCCGCTCATTTTACTGCTTATTCTCCGCTCTTCCTATCCTCTTCAGTTGCAGTCTTTTCTTTGTGAGGATCTCTATTTCTGATCCTTTTGTGCTGCCAGGATTCAGCTTTGTAAAATTCTGAAGCTATTCGCTTTGGTAATGAACAATGCAAGGAAAAATGCTTTAGGGATAAAGAGGAATTCAGTCTGTCATAATCGCTAAATTGTACTTGCTGCTTATGAGATGCCTTCCCCAGCCTCAAGAAATGCTTCTCTTGCAAATCCCATACAGTATCAAAATCTGAAGGATGAGATAGTGATTGCGCTGACATCTATTTGCATGATGAATTAAAAAAAGAAAGCAAGCCCACACTGGGGTTATTTTTTTTGGCTTGTTACTTATGAAGTTTCTGTTCAATCAATAGCCTCAGTGGATTACATTTGCTTTTTATTAAAAAATGAAGTTCCCAGTAATAACAACACGATACTGGAATGACACACATTAGAAATGGTTTCTGACTTTTCATATATTAAAAAATTCTATTCAAACATCTGTTTATACTTGTGTGAAATCAAGAAAATTTATTTGCTGTTCTGTGGAGTATATGTGGTTTCTTTCTATTTTGCATTAAGAGTAAGTGACACTGCAACCGAAGCTAACTTAGCTACACTTAAGTTTTATTCACTTGATAGCTCAAAATGATTGAAATGGGAATATGCTTTAAATATTCAGCTGTGGAACATTTTTGTTACTTTCTGATGTCGTCTTTTTCTATTTCGTGTATTATGTTTCCTCTTGGAATAGATATGACAGTTCTTAGCTATCCTTGGTTCAAACAAGTGAAATGCGCTCTTCAAGCGTGTTGTGTAGGAGGTCTGTAAATTTCCATACGTGAGTGTAAAAAGCACATTCTTTCCTAACTGGTATTTCATACGTGGCTTTGTGGGTTGAAATAGGGCATTTATCGCTCTCTCCCTTGTTTTGTTAAGAATGCAATCCTGAAAATCAGCTGAAAAAGGAACTGCTGAAACACTGTGCCGTCTTTAAACATATATATCGCGTCCAGAGTGAACTTGTGGGATGCTGGAAAAGCTGGCTTTCTATGCAGTGTTGAGAAATAAGCTCCTTGTTTGGCACTTCGCTCAGGACTAGTGGGAAGAGCTGTGGATCTGGATCCTAAGAAATGCTTTTTTTTTTTTAATTCAGTGTAAAGTGAGGGTGAAGAAGTATGTTTTTATGCATGTGAGGGAATATTTTAGCAACGAGCCCTTTTGCCCTGTGTTGCCATTAAAGCTGGAAGAGCGGGTGGAGGACTGGAGTGCTCTTTTTTTCCATCCAATTTAACTTCTTGCAAATGAACCCTCAGGGATATATTTTTGCGTCCAGCTCCTTTCAGCGTCCCTGGAGGTTGCTTGTGCTTCCAATGACAGACATCTAGAAGGAACTTTTTGTTGGTTCTGCATGACAACTGCAGTGCTCTTTGGTAATTGCTACCCTGTGGACAGCCGAGAGGCATTGCCTGCTTAACAAGGCGTGTCTTAAGGCTTTGCTCTCTTCTGTTGCTTGGACTGGCTTTGACTGCTGTTTGCAGGGACTTGCTAGCCCCTGTAGAGCCGCTTACATGAGTGGAGCTGCTAAGAAGTCGATTTTAAAACGCCATTCTCTCTTGTCTTTTTGCCACACGTGTGCTCCTACTTCTAATGCTCCCTTGAAAAAAATGATTTTGCGTATCTTCTTGTTCAAGGATGGGAAATGCTCTTTCTGATGTCCTGCAGTGCAGCTTACTGTGTGACGGTGTGATTAATGATCACGGAGTGCTTGGTAGCTGATGCAGTTGCACATATCATCTATACATGAGTTCTGGGGTCTCTGTGGTTAGCCCATCAAAATGCTCCATATTGTGATGGGGACTGTATGGGAAGTGTTGAATCAGGGCCTGAACCACTGATGGATCACCTGAGGTGAGCACTGAGTCAGCTGCAGGCGCACAGGTGAAGGCAATGCACCTCTGTGACCAGAAAGGGTGGAGTCTGGCTCCATTTCTCCCAGACCCCATTTAAGGGCTGACCAGCACTGGAGAAGGTTCTCTCGTTGGAGATCCCTCCTTTGTGGAGTTTCCCGCTGCGAGCCTCAATCCTCGGAGATGAGTGAGTGTGTCTCTTTATATCGATTGTCTCTTTTCCATCCTGATACTCTTTCTAATTACACCATCTGTAAAATATGTCAGCTAACAATACCATTTGCTATTATTCATCTTGTTAACTAGAAGAGCTTTCACCAGTATGTATACTTCCCTTTTCCAAACCAGAGCGGGTTGCTTTGGTGTCAGCGTTTTGTCCTGTTTCTCTGAAGAGAAACTTGGTGTCGCTTATTTGAAGAGAAACAAAACAAAACTTGTTTGTATGCCAAATGAATACAATGGTAAGCGTGGAAGTGTTTGCTGGATCACACCTTTTGAACAGGTGCTACTGCTTAAGAACAATGCAGGCCACAATTACTCTTGCAGAGCTTGGAAATAGTATCTGTAAGTGTTCAGAAACGTTAATAGCCTTCAGCCCGCAAGTCCAGGCAGTTTCTTAAGGTTGCTGAAAATGCTAAATGATGAAGTGCAGGGATGTTCACCGGGAATAAGCTAACAGCCAAGTAGATGCTCTGTGTGACAGCTTTGACGTGTGGCTGAACGCTAACCGCTTTAGCAGAACCGCGTCTCTCAAAGAGCTTGGCGGTTCTGTACAGGCTAAGCCCCAGGTGAATAGTACAGGAAAAAGAATAAAACATAAAAGCGCTGCAGGTCAGAGTGCGCAACACATTTCCAGGTATCTTCTTTTCCTCCCCTCTGTTAACTGTCTCCTCCAGCAACTTACTTGATTTGTAGTCCTTCAAGAAGCCGTATTGTTTCATTTAATGCAGTTGCAGAAGAGAATAGCTTCCAGAGCAAGGTTAGATAAGGAGAGTGTTGTGGGCTTCCAGTTCGTAGCAGCTGAGCCCGATTTCTGCTTAAACGCATCTGAGCTGAGTTAATTCTAATTTCCACAACTAAGCATGTGAGTACAAGATAATGTGAAGAGCTTTCTCAGTGTGACCAAGCTTTTTAACTTATTTCTGTCTGCCCCCCTTCCTAACCAGTGGAAATGTATTTTTCAGTGCACTCAGATTCTAGCAGCTCTGTGATCTAAACATATTGACAACAATCATTCGTGCACTGACTTAAGAGAACCTAGTGCTGTAATAAGTTGCATACTGTGCTGTAGCTGTGGGAGTTTCTCAAGTCTGAGTTGGCATTCTCTCAAGAAGGTAATGTCTGTGATGCCTTCCTGTGCGGTAGTGCACGAGTAACCGATGCTCTGTTCAATTTTTAACCAGCAGAAATGCTTTTGATCATTTTATATCACAAAATACTCAATTTGTTCTGAGGAGTGACATATATTGTACTAGCAGAGCTGCTTTTGCAGATGTCTCCACTTGTCAGCTAGCTCTGACTGCCTTTGTAGGCTGTTCTTTTTATAAAACTGTCTGGAGAGGGAGTGTAGGAGTGATAATAGCAGCTTTCATTTTCATGAAATTTAGTGAAGTGTTTGCAGTCTCCTCGATATCTTCCTGTACAAGTATTACCTCACCAATGAGTTCTGCGACTGTTAAGCTAACTGATCTGCAGGTGTTCCTGAATTTTTGGATGTCTGTGATGTTGATGGATGTGTCTCATCTCACAGTGCTTCTATTTATAAGAGGTACCGAGAGCAACTGAAGCAGCCTTCTATTTTCCAATAAACTGCAAAAATATGGTGTGGCTGGTTTGAAACATTTTTTGAGAATAAAAAGAGAGAGGGAATGTTGAGATGATGAATATTGCTGTATGAAACGTGAAGCTATTAGGCAAGCTGGCTGAAGGGCTGAACCGCTGACTGTATTTCATATTTAAGGGGATGTGCTGGAGCGTGGGATGGTTAGATCCTCTGTAGTATTATTTCTGATCTTGTGGAGATGGTATGTTTTCAGAGAGGAAGTGCAACTGGTGTAAAGAGGGAAGGGGGAAAAATTGCAGGTTGCACTGATTCATTACTGTCTAATTATTTGATGTGGGTAAGATTTTTGTGGGAAGATGGAGTATACCTGTAGTATAATTATGAACAGGAACAGCCTTTTGGTTGCTTTCTGCTTGGCTTTAAGAAGTGCTCATATAGAATGGAGGGTGAATTGTGAGGCTAGCTGATCTCATGTCCCTTCCTCATTGCCAGTAGGGCGTCTGAAGTCAAGTCTGATGCTTTAAGCATCAGACTCGTTTCTTAAAAACAAGTCAGTTGTGACAGCATGGAGTTCAAAGCAACGCTACTAATGTCAAATATAGGGAGCAAGGCTTCGTATCTCTGCTGAAGCTTTCTTAGTGGAAGGCCTACTTTCTTCTTTACTGGAGCTCAGGCAAACCTAAAGAAAACCCAAATAAACATTCTTTGCTGACATTTCGGGCACTGCCAACACTGGAGTATGGAAGAGTTCAAAGCAGAAGCAGCGTGCATAGTGTAATGCATGGAATTAAACTTAAGTTGCACAAAGGCAGGAAGTACATACACTTTAAGATCTCAGTTTAGTCTGAATTTCTTCTTTTTACAGTAAAGCTTAGTGTCTTTATTTCCACGTGGAAACGACCTAATGCCTCAAAATACTCTCAGCCTTCTACTGTCATTAGAAATAGTGTAAATGTGCTCCTTGAGGTTTAAGATAGCCGGACAACGTGTGTAGCCAAAAATGTTTGTAATGTTGAGAGTAGGATCTGGGTTTGTGGTTGGGATGCTATTGTTCTCTTAAAGTCTGTTGTATGCCTTGGGTGGGGGGGGAAATGAAAACCATAGGATAATGTTCATGAATATGTTTTTAAAAGAAATCCCCCTGCATTTCTGGTACCAAACTCTGTTGTGGAGAGACATATTTTGTAGTCTGGAAACAAAACTGTTGCCATCATGGCTGAACAGTAGTTTCAGAGGCAACGCTTGTTGGGTAAACTACAGTGGCAAAAAATAGACTTCCAGTAGTGTACGACTCCTTTGTTTCTCACAGCTGCATTGTCGCACACAGGAGGCCTCACTGTTTATTTAAACCTTGCTCTGTAAACAGAGGAAAAAGTTACCATTTCTTCTACGCTATCGATTATTCTTTTTTATACCCATTGAAAACTGTAATCCCGAATTTGACAGTAAAACTGACAGTTTTTTTTTTTTTTTTACATGTCAGTTTGTTTTTAACATCTGAAGTTAAGGAGTGACTTCTTCAAGTAGTCATAACCTAGATTTACCAGATTTAGAAGTGAATCATTTTAACACTTCTGACAGCCTGCATTTAGCAGCACGTGTCATGCATAGCAAAGAGCCAGCAGTGAGCAGATGAGTGGTCCGTCAGCAGCTGCCAGGAGCGTATGCTGGTTTAAGCCATAGCTATTAGTCAGTTCTACCACGAGCAGGATGAAAGTGTGTCAGAAGCCTTTAGGGCATTGGGAGGGTCAATTCCTTTACTCTACAAAGCAGAAAAATACACTTCATGTAGAATCATCGAATCACAAGGTTGGAGTGGACCTTCATCTAGTCCAACCGTCCACCCATTCCCACTGCTACCACAAGCTGTTAAACCGTATATCATAGCTCCTCATCCAGACACCTCTTGAACAGTGCCAGGGACAGTGACTCCACCACCTCCCTTTGCAGGCCATCCCAGTGCCTGACCACTCTCTGAGAGAAGTTTTTTCCCTTATAGATTCATAGATTCATTAGGTTGGAAAGGACCTGCAAGATCATCTAGTCCAACCATCCTCCCACCACCATCCCTACCCACCAAGCTACTACATCAAATCCCTTAGCACCTCATCTAAACGCTTCCATGTCCAATCTAAACCTCCTCTGCTACAACTTGTGGCTGTTTCTTCAGGTCCTGTTTTTTTTTGTGAGTTCCAGGAAGATGACAGTGTAGCATTTCTAAGTTATGAACTGTACAATATCAAAGATCCCTGAGAAATCCTTTGTGTGCCGTTGTTATTAAGGTAGAAAATGTGATTAAGTAAAGGTAGAACTCCAGGAGCGGTTAGTTTGTGGAACCTGAAGGAATCATTTCTCTTTCTGATTTACATGAGCTGCTCATACTGCTTAACTTTAACAGATTTAAAGAGATCATAGATTCATTAAAATTGGAAGAGGCCTCTTAAGATCTACTCCATCACCACCGTGCCTGTGTGTGCCACATCTACATAGATGTGTTGGGCAAAAGCTCTACGGAGAGCTACAAACATTTCCCTCAGCTTACGGGAGCTGAAGTATTTGCCTGAAAGCTACGAGGAACATTCTCTTCCACTCAATATGGACCTTTGAATTTTTAAATACATTTCTTAGGTAGAGTATTGATGCTTCAGGTAAGGTACCCAATCTTTTTCTAAATTGTATTCTCAGTGTGAAAATAAATCATAACATGGGTATTTGTATAATTCTGCTAATTTGTGAGGAAACATGTCGGTTTCCCCGTTATTTCTGTAGTGTCTTGAAAGCTGCTGACAAAAAGACAGGTTTACGTGTTTCTCATGTTTGTGAAGGTAACTGAGCATGTTTGATAAGATAAAGGGATTTTTTTTTTCTTTATGTATTGTCATGGCCTCAGCATTTCTGCTGCTGCTGTGTATAGCTTTATCATAGCATGAGAGAAAAATGTCTTGGCAACAGTGAAATGAGAAGGATAGCCACGCCTTCAGTGAGATGTAGTTTCCTTAGATGTCCACAGAGGTGAATTTACATCTGCTCTGAGGTAAGAAGCTAGAAAAATGGAATCCTAGCACTAGTGGAAGTGCTGACCCTGTTTCTGAGAGAAGAGGCTACCATTAGTGATTAGAACTACTGCTTTCTTTGGGAATTACTGGGAGTGGTACAGAAATGACCTATTTCAGAACCGTGTCTTTTTAGGCGTACTTAACCTTTTGCAGATTCCTGTTTTGGCTGCAACAGTGGCTGGAGAATCGAACGAAGGAGAATCTTAAATTAGCACCAAAGCATGCGACATGGCATGTTATATTGCTATTTCTCTTAGTCCTGACCCCCCTCATGTTTTTTACATCCCAGTTAGCAATTATGCTGTCAAGGATACTAGCTGATGGACAGCTATACTTTGCATATTGGACAAGTGAATGCCTGGAACAAAACAGGCTTTGTGGCTTTGAAAAAGGGTCTGATTTGTATCGGATGGAATACAGGAGGTTTTATGCACGATTCAATTAAAGTAATGCCAATTCACGTGTGTAGCAAATAGGAAGTAAACATAGTAAAATAAACGTGCAGAGGTAGTCTTGTTCTGCGCTCAGCTTGCTATGATGATGTCATTAGATAGGGCTGTAATGACCAAGCTAACAATCCTAGCAATCTTGTCTGAACAAGATCAGTAATAGTAACTTTTCTGTGATTATTCCACCATCTCAGCTCGTGTAGAAGCTAGAAAGTAGTGATACTGTGGGAGAAAGACTAGTAGAAATTTGGTATTATAGTCTATTTAAAGATCAAGTTAGCACGTATGCCTTAATGCCCCTTTGCTCTCGGAGTACTGCATCCAGTTCTGGTACCCCTGACACAAGAAGGACACGGAGCTGTTGGAGTGGGTCCAGAGGAAGGCCACGAGGACGGTCAGAAGGCTGGAGCACCTTCCCTGTAAGGACAGGCTGAGAGAGCTGGGGCTCTTCAGCCTGGAGAGGAGAAGGCTCTTGGGGGGACCTTATAGTGGCCTGCCAGTACCTGATGGGGGGCTACAGTGAAGCTGAGGAAGGACTCAAGGGCAACTTCCATCTTTTTGATAGTGTTTGGAGGCTTAGCTGTAGCTTCCACAGTCTTCAATCATTTTGCTCTGCTTTCTTCTTTCTTCCAGTTTTTTCCCAGGTGCAGAACTTCCTAAGGTGGACTGCCATGTGCCCATGAAGTGCATGGGCTGGAGATGGTGCTCTTGAAGCACCCCTATCTGTCTGTGCAATAAAAGCTATGTTGTATCCTTCAGAGTGCATTTTTGATGTATATTATCTTTTAGTTGTTTCTGCTTATTTCTGAGCACATAAAGAGGAATTCAGGATGTTTCAGAGGACAGAGAACAGGCTCCCTAATGGTTTGTCTGTGTACAAATTTCAGGTGGACTAAAAGTGTTCAGAGACCAATTTCTTTGAAAGGAGATGCAAAGAGTGGAGAAGTGCCATCTCTTAAGGAGAGTTTTGCCTTTGCTTCTGTAGTGCTTTCTGGATATCGTGGGCCAAGACTTGCAAGATTCTCAAATAAGGTGCTTTAAAGCCTTTAGCATTTTCTAGTGTCTGTTTCTTTTCTAGAAGATAAGAGGTGGGGTCATAGATTTTATTTTTAATTTATGTGTAATGAAAGGTTACTGGAAGTTGACCACAGTGATCAGTGGGTCAGGATGAGCATATGGCTGTGATAGAGCATTAGAAGCATGCTGGAAAAGCTGTTGGTGTGTGCTATTGGCTAGAGAAAAGAGGAAACTAGCAGTTCAGACGATGTATTTCAGCATATCAAAGCCACACCTATTGCAGTAGGTGAGTTCATGATGGTACACTGAAGAAAATGAATTGCTGTGGAGCAAAACAGAAGACCCCTAAATGGTATCTCACCTGAATCAGTTGCTGCCAAAGATGGTTGTGATCTATAGAGCTTGTTTTTTCAATGGCTTGTCTTCAGAGTTCTGTTTAGCACTATCACTGTTTCACCTTTTCATCGTGACTGCTTACCTGCCTGGGCTCTGATTTGCTGTAACTTTGTTGATAGTCCTTGTAGGGCATTCCCGTATTCTTTTGAGTTTGAGGATGAAGGAGGTAAGTATGGGAAAGATCATTTGGATGTTTGGCTGTTACACTTGTCTCCATTGGGTGGTGAGGAATGGGAGACGGGAAGGTGATTGCGAGTGTTTCCAGACCTTGAGTTCAGATGATCCTAGGGTGGATTTCCAGTATTAATGCAAAGGGGAATGGAGACCAAATTCAACAGTTCAGACAAAAATTCAGAAAACATGTTTTCAGTGAGATACTGCGCAGTGAAAGTGGCCTTGAGGAGGCCGTCGCAAACCACACTGAGTCACTTGTGGCTGGATGTGTGTGCAGGCACCAGCAGAGGATGTGCCCGGTGGTTGGTAGTCATCTTTTTGGCTCCTCGTTTCTCTGATACGCTCTCAGGGCTCACTGAGTTGCTTTTTCCTTGTCTAAAGTAAGGGTTGCAAACTTCAGAAGTACGACGTGAGACCGCTGTCCACCCAGACTGTGCTGTAGCGTGTTTTCTCCAGGGCCCCCACGTGCTTTGAAGCTTCTGCTCGCTGTAGGCAACAAAAACTTGCTGTTTTCAGATGAGCTAAACCAAAACGGTTGTTTTTTCTTCCATATTTTGGTGAAACTTGGGGAAAAAAAAGCTAGCAGTGCATTTGTTAGTACTACTAATTCTGGGTAGTGGGATTTGCTGCTCAGTAGCTATGCAGAGGATAAACAGTATGCTCTTAATGTCAATACTTTTAAAGCTGGATTCGCTGTGAATGCTACTTAATGCTGAAAAATGAGTTTAATGCAGGAAATCCTGTTTGGGTGCCACTGGGAGGATGACAAAGGAATGCATTTCAGAAACGAACTGATTTGGCAGAGCCAACAGCTGGTTTTGAGCCCTGTTGGCAGACATTTTGATAGCTCTGACTGTCTGGGTTTTTCCTGTTAATATTGTGGTTGTGATTTCCATCTTATGTTTTTGTATTGGCTCTCTTCTTTGTGAATATCGCTTTCAGAAAGAGCTCCATGGCACAATTATGTAACTGCCCCATTGCATTCCAGGTCATAGAGTCCTGTGAAATAAGAATAATGTCATCTTGCAGTTTTACATCACCCCTTGCCTTTCTTTTCTCTTGCCAGCCTGTGATTGTTGGATGTGTTAACTGGGGCATGTGAAATAAACATATGGAGGAGGCAGTGTTCTGTTGGAGATCTGCATGTTTGATGTGTACATTGAAAAAGCATTCAAGGGAGTTACCTCCATGATGTCAGCTCTGAGGTTTTTTTTCCCCTTCTCATAAACTTTTACTTCTGTGGGGAGGTAACTTGGTTAGCACAAGCCTGTGGTATCCCTGTATGTAGTGCTGTTAGACCACAAGTGAAACCAAAGAACTTCAGAATCTAAAGAATTAGAAAAAAGTGTAGCCCTCAGTACTCGAGGGAGGGGATTGCTGGGACCAGAGCAGTCTCTCCTACCCAAAATCATCAACTGGCTGCTATGCTTGAAGTATATTGCTATATGTGCTGTGCTGCACTGGGGCCATCAGATGCCAGTTGTGCATTCAACACTGATGAAGGGCACGCTGTGGATTCCAGCCCTTGCTCTTTCTGGAATGCTTTGAGGTATTTGGCATGACTTGGTTGCAGTCCAGCTTTATGCCACTGAAGTGTTTAACGGAGATGGATGGCTGTGCTTGGTGCGTGTGCGTGTGTGTGTGTGTGTTATCTTGATGTTCTCTAAAGTATCCCATAAACCAGAAAGATTTGTATACTTGCCCAGATTAGCTGGGGTCTGGATTTAGTGACTGACTGAATTATATTCATTCTGAATTTCTCACTTTGGATTGATGGGCTGTGTGCTTATAACAACACAGAGCTTTCATTTGCAGCATGATAAGTTAAATATAACTTCATTTTAGCTATGCGAGTTTATTGCTGTGTGCCTGGTCTCACTTGTAGGTGCTGAACTACAAATTTGCAACTCCGTCTCCCCTCCTCCCTTCTTTATGAACAAATGCCTCTGAATTCGACAGAGCAAATAACTTGCCTGTGTTGTTTTTCTCTGAGCTGTGTAACTGCTGTGAAACACGAAAGCTGAAGAGCCAAGTAAATAATCTGAGATGCTACTCCCCTAACTCTGGTTGGCTTTGCCCTTCTTATTTGCTGCTTATGAATGAGCAGAGTAAATGGAAATTAACTTTTCATCTTCTAAAAGAAGATTACAAGTTCTGCTTTCTCGTTGATTGTGGTGAGCTCGGTGCTGAACTGCCCTGGTGTTGTTAGCAGAGGAACCTTGCTTCCATTCTGAGCTGAAGTCACAGCTAAGGAAATAAGCTGGTTTTGCAGCTTATTACTCCTTAGTAATGCTTCAACTCGAGTTTATGAAGAGTTGATATCGAGCACCATTCTTCTCTCTCTGTTTTCAGAGTGCTAATTGTTACGTGCACAGGTTGCCTTTTGTCCTCAGTTGGGGTGCCCTGGTAGCTCTCTCTATCCTGATGCCTTCCCCTAGCATTTGTTTTGCTTAACGTAGCAGAGTGTCCACGTGCACGTGTGCATTAAGCTGGGACACGAGTTCAATGCCACTGTAAACAGCTCTGCATTCCTATGAGGCAACTTAAATTAGCCTGGTGCTAGTGGGAGGGGAGGAGAGGGAGGTAGGAGTAACACTTTTTTCTGCCACACAGATTGAGCAACAGGTTATCTTTGCCTGTCGTTGGCCTCTGGAACACGTAGCCTTGATTATGCTCTCTGAAGCTCTGGTTGTTCTCATTTATCTCAATCCTGCTTTTCCACATAGATCAGCCTTTCTCTTCAGCATTATTCCAGTGTTTGAGCCAAAGCAGCATGATGCTCCTTGTGTTCAGTGCCCCCCAGCACTTGAGAGTTTCAGGGAAAGGACAGTAAGATGCTCAGCACCCAGACTGTGGCAGCTGACACTTTTTGGGAACAGTAAGAGGTGAACTGGCTGTGCTTAGGCATACTTAACAAAGTGCAGGTACATTGTATTCGTTTTAACTGTGAGAGCAGCCTACACCTTCAGAGCTGCACGTCCTAGGTGGCGAGGCAGCCAATTGATGAAGCAACCCCTTGGGGCAGAGTCTTTGTCCCTTCTCCAGCAGGTGCTCTCTGATGTGGGGCAGGTGGCTGATGTTCTAAGGGACAGCAAAGTAGGGGAAGGTGAGCCTACTGTTTCTGGAGAATAAGTTGAACTCGGTGTGATTTCATTCTTTTAAAGGCTTCTCCTTGGTTCTGTCCTTGCTAGAAACTCTTAACAGGTTAACTTAGTTTTTATTAAAAGCGAAGTTGAGCAACAACGCAAGCTGTCAGTAGTACCAAGCTGCCCGACAGGCCTCTTGGACTGCGAAACTGGCTTATTACTGGAGGGGGAGGGGAGAGTTTGTTCTGTTTTTCTAACGTCATGCATGTGAGCTTTGTTTTAGGACTGAAGCAGGAGACACCCCTGGGTGACTAAATCCATCTTGTGGCAGTTGCCAGACCGTTATGCAGCAGAGCGTCTCCTGAACTGTTAGTGATCCTTTCTTAATTCCCCTGGCAGTGGTGCTCATGTTATTAGGCTAGCTCTGTAGCTTTGTCTTCTAATCATCTCCTGTGTACTCTATTTATCTTCCTTTTTAGAGAGCTGTGATTTCTTTGAGCCTCTTCTGTGTGCCAGCACGTTTTGGGAGCCCTCTCTTAAACAGGCTCCGCAGCTTGTCTGATTTTGAAGTAATTTGAACAAAATTAGTAGGTATCTTGTTGAAGAGGAGGGGAAATAACTCACCCAAATAGAACCAAAATATCACACAAAAAAGATCTGGTTTTGTTTATATTGCTAGCTGTTCTGTGATGGCTTATATTTTTCTCTCTGACCTGAAAATTAATTCAAACCCTTGTATGCTTGGAAGTAAGAGTAGCAGTTGAGAAGTCTGTCTGCTTGTGTTTCCTGTTTAAATGAAGCTACTACGGATGGTTTTGTTCTGTATGTATTTGCTCATCACTTGACGGATGTATGGAAAATCCTAGCATGGATGATCTGCTATGTTTGAGCATCACAGAATGAAAATGATCCAACCACATTTAATGCATCGACCTTTTCACCTTTTGTTTGCATGGCACTCCTATATCCTTTTTCTCTGTCCACGATTCTTGTTTTGCCTTATATCTACGCTTTCATTCTTGCTTATGTAGATGCAGTTAAGTTTGAAGGCTGTGTTTTTATCTCCACACTGCAAATGTCATGGAAGGAAGGAGGACGGCAGCTCCCTTAATTTGCTGGCGCTCGAGGATGCCCTTGAGAAATAAAAAAGCAGAGAGAACAGTACAGGTCATGGTCTTTCCTGATCATATCTCTGTTGTGACGGAAGCGTTCAGATGAGCTGTAGTGCTATAGCTGTTCTTAAATGTTTGCTTTGCTGGGAAGTAGGGATGTGTCCTTATGCAATGCCCACTGGTTTTTTTTATTCCTGCTGCAGCTGGCTTGCTCCAATTCACCTTCTCTATTTTGAGCAACACTTTTTGTTCTTTTTTTCCTTAGTTAATACGGTGATGTTTTCTGCTGTCAACACTACAGTCTTAATGGTGTATGGTCTTGCCCATTTTACATGTACTGCAGTAGGAAAACATCAGATCTGGAGAAGGAGTCGTCCTGAGACGCAAGAAATACCAAAGTTAAGACTCGAAGAATGGGATTTTGAAATGTGTTGTTGTGACTCGGAGGGAACTCAATCAATAGCAGTGTGTGAAGTGGTGCAGAGTTGAGTTTTGAACCTAGGCGTGTTCCCCAGGTTGAGTGTCTGTCAGGGGGTAAACGTGGAGGCAGCACAATTGGCTGTAAACAATCTTGAATGGTTTCCCTTAATATAAACGTGCCTACCTTTCAAGTGTATATAAACAACCCAAAACCTAACGCTCCGTTTGCCACAGTGAAGGTTCAGCGCAGACAAACTGCCAAATATAATTTGTCAGGAAGATACAGCTAATTATTTATAATCCACGTAGGACAGGTGTAGTCCTGAGCTACTCCTCCTGTCTTAACAGCCTTGCTGGGATGCATTTGCCTGCCTGGCAGGCTGTCTTTTGCAGGTGTAACTTGAGAGGTGGAGGTACTTCATTCTGTGTTGTTTCCCAGTGGGTGCCAGCACGAGGTCCCAGCTGCACCTCCTGGCTCTGCTGGGGCTGCTTGCAGCCCTGGGAGCAAGGGCAGCCCCAGGTGATGTAAGGGCTGTGTTGTTGTAATGCTTTCTCAAAGAGAAACATAGATTATGCTTCTGTGAATGAAGGATGCTAATGAAACATCTAAGCTAACTGATAGTAACACTGTTTTGGATTAGTGGCTGGTGTGATTTATAGTGATAAGTGTCATCAGGAAAGAGAACAGTACCTCTGTCCAAATAGAGATATCTGAAATGGGACAGTAAAGCGTTCAAGCTTGTGACAGTGGTAGGTAGTGGCAAGCACACAAGTCTGCCAGAAAGCTGAGGTTTGCTCTTCCCTGTAGATGCTTTAAAGTACTGTGGGATATACAAGATGAAGGACAGCCTCACGTGATACTAAAATCCCACACCAAGTCTACTGTCCAGTAGCTTGCTTTTACTTTTCAAGTTTCCTTTGTGTAAAGAAGCTGGAATGTACGAGAGGTGACTTGCGTGAACTGTTGTACTTACTTTCTGGTCACCTTTTTCATCCTTGTTTTAAGATGGAGGACCTCTTGATTCAAAGAAAGGGGGGAAAAATACACCCTGACCCTTTTAATCTTCTCATGTAACTGATTGACTGCTGACACAATAGAAGTCACATCTGATATAGCAACATCTTATTTATAGATGGAAGCAGCTGCATCCTCTGTCTTTGCATGCAAGAAACTCTATTGTTTTCAAATCACCAGGTTAATGAGACTGTGGGAAAATGAAGGCATGCAATGAAGGTATTATTAAAGATAATTATTTAACACAAAAAGGAAGGGAGGATGTGGCTGGTACGACTTGCTTTTAAAACGGAGCTAGGTGTGGTTAAATACGGGCACTGGGAAGTGAGGGAATGATGCAGCTTTGCATCTTCCAGTTGGTTCTTCAGTTTGGCTGTGTTAAATCATCTGCTTCTAGAGGTTTGTGGCTTCTGATGACCGAGAGTTGAATGTTAAACAAGTTCAGCATATGGGGAAAAGGCACTGCCCCTTGTACTCTTCCTGCACCCCAAATGCTTCCTACTTTTGGGCTTCCTTCTCCTCTGGGGACTGTGGCCAGCTGGCTTGCCTCTGAAACTGGAGCATGGAGTTCGGGAGCTCATTAATAATAACTCATTAATCCTTCTGTTGCCATGCTTGTTTTTTGCCCTAGATGGATGGAGGAATTTTTGTGCACACGCTTTCCCAGGCTTGAGAGCAGCTTCAGCTTCCTTACAGGTCCCTGGAAGCCTTTAGAGCTGGCAACTGTCTCTAGTTCATGCAGTACGAATTAAAAGGGATACTGGCAAGTGGAAAATATCGGATGATAGGAACACTAAGGGTGAGCATGAGTTCAGTGCAAACTCAAGTGACATCAGTTCTTGGTTGTCTTAAGGTCCTTTGCGTGAAATGAACCTATTTTTGAGAACATACCTTTAGGGTTAGGACAAGTGGAAGTCTGACTCAATGGTCAAGAATGTACTGATGTTTCTGAATGTCTGAGCTTCTGTACAACACGCAGGAACGCCTACAGTGTCTCTTGCACACCCTACCTGCAATTCATTGTGTGTATGCCTTTAGAAAGCTATCTGATGTCTAAGTGATGAGATTTTCTGTATTCTTTAGGTAAGCTGGCTGAATGTTTAAGAGCGGTCTACAAAAACAACAGGCTTCCAGCGGTCTCTTACATTCCTAGTTGGAATCATCTTGTTCCAGGTCCTGGGTTACTGAGTTCACTGTACCACCTTCTGTTAAACTGTGATCGGGATGTCTGACACATGACACAGTAGATGATTATCAAGACTCAGGGCCTCGGAGCCTTCTTTCGGTTCATCTAGGTTCAGCTGATGAGCTTGCTTATTTTTTACCTTCTTCTCTTAAGCTCGGTGGAAGGTTAGTGTTCCAGAACCAGTGGGTTTATTTTTCTTTTCCTTTTAGAGTGATGACGGTAGCTTTTAGGAAACAATCCCATCCTTGAGTCATGAAACACGTGGAATAAATATTTCCTACGATTACAGTTGGAGATTTTTTAAAGTTATTTCAGTTCAAATTTGGATTCAGTTTACTGAAACTGCTCTAAGATATGGAGTCCTTTTCTGGGGTGTGTGTGTGTGTGTGTGTGTGTTAGGTTGTGTTTTGGTATCCATTCTTCAGGTGTAATTAAAAAAGGAGGGGACTCACTTTACTGGTCAGTCTGTTACTTGGCTTATATTGCAATGTGTTTTACTGTAATTTTGGCTCTTGGTTGAATTCATGGATATCTTTTAAATTAGACTTCTTTTTTTCTAAGTTGGCAAGGTAGAACCTTTTTCCTCTGGAACATATTTTTAGAAGAAGCCATTATTAGGGAGATGTTTTGCACTCTCCGGGTCTCTTGACCCTTCTTATCTTGCTGAAAATCTAGCTTCAGTAATCTTCTGGTATTAGACTGCTTTGTTGCACAGATTCTTTGGTAAATAGATTAATCTCTGGGTCTTGTGACTGTATTAATCTTCCTCTGCTGCTTAGGTTTGTTCAGGGATTTCTAATAATTAGGGCGTCTTTGTGCTCCTTCTCAAAACAGTGACTCTGTGTGCTGGGGTTCAAATGGTGAGGTAGGAAACGGTGCAGACAGATAAAGTAAGAGGTGCTTGGGTTACTTTTGCTTCCAGTGTTGTGTAAAAAGCTTGTAGATATTTAAGAGACTTTCGTAAGTTAGTGACCTGCAACAGGAGCTTGTAAAATCACACTGACTGTGGGATTCAGCTGCAGTATTGGTGTGTTCATAAAGGAGAGCTTAAAAGGGGGGAAAAAATGGACTCGTTTGAGAGGTGCAATCACTTTGTTTCGTCTTATACCTCACTGTGTGCTTGTGAAATGTGGACTACTGCCAAGCTAAATCAAGTACCTTTATAATGCCAGAATGTTTCTGCAGTAATGGGATTCTTCTTGAGCGGCGTCTGGGAATTTGGATGATTGCATGGTGTAATTTCTTACGGAAAAACCTGTACTTATCAAATGAGCTTGTTTGTTCTGACTCCCAGTGCCATTTGTTAATAAAATATTCTGATTGAAGGCTTTGACACCAGAGGCAGTGGGATATGTCCTATGAGGAAATGAAATCACGGCATCACAGAACTGTAGGGGTCGGGAGGGACCTCTAGAGACCATAGAGCCCATCCCCCTGCCAAAGCAGCTCCCTAGCCCAAGTTGCACAGGTAGGTGTCCAGGAAGGTCTCGAACGTCTCCAGAGAAGCAGACTCCACAGTTTCTGACTGCATGTTTATTTGCAACTGTGTTTTGCCACACTACTTCCAAGTACTTCATTTCAGAATATCACTCTTCCCTATTTAGCAAACAGTGAATGCAAGAGCCCTTTGCTCGCTTCGTGCGGTGCCACCTGGTCAGTTGTTGTGGTGCTTTTGTTTTTACTTTGTGTGAGCAGGCTTCCCGTAGACCCCTATCCCTGTGATGTATATTGGTGCTTAGCAGTGCGTGTGCTCACCAACCACATGCGTTAATCTGAATACGTGTGAGCAGTGGCTGTGCTGTGAATGTGTCCCATGTTTCTTGGACTTTTACTCTGCTGGCTTGAGGTCAGAAATACAACTTATTCTTAGCAGTAGTCATATTAATAGTCAAACAGCAGGCTGTTCCAGTGAATGAAATGACATTCACCAGAAGGGCAGTGGAAGCATTTCTTGGTTTTAATTTGCTTAGGAGAATGAGATTACAGCCAGAAAATTGTCTTGTCAGCCAGCCAGATATTGACTTCTTGGTCTTGCATTGCCAAATGATCAAGCTTTGCTCCTCTGCCAGCTCTCTGTATAGCCAAGAATGAAAGCTTGGGCAATTCGTTTCTTTGAGCAAAATGTCACCTAGGAACGATCTAAGCATCTTCACTTCTGAGAGCATTTAGGTAGGCTGTTTTTACTTGAAAACCAACGAAGCTCTGTTTTTCTTGAGGTCGCTTTTCATTTGAAGATGTCATGAAAGTATTTTGTAGGCGGAAAAGTGAGTAGGGTATTTTGATTCGCTAACGTGTAACTCGCTTTTGGTAACTGAGCTAAGGAAAGTTCAGTATTAAATTATAACTGAGAAAACCTGGAAGAGCTGAACTTCTGTTTCAGGTCAGTTGTTCTGGTATGAAGTACTTGACGTGGTGTTTAATTTTTTTCAAGAGAGGTTATTCTGTGAAAAGGAATGTGTTAATATTTGTGTCTTCAAGTGTTTGGTGTTCCCAACACGTGCCCTCTTGTGCTTTCCAATCGTGATGATTCCAGTTTCTTAAAATCTCTCCATTTCTTCTGTTCCTGCCAGAAATCTCTTTCAGGCTGTCAGATTGGGTTACAATTATGATAAGTGATGAAAACTGAGAGAAATACACCTTGCGCTCAAAAGTACCTTTCTTAAAAGAGTAAATGCATTGGAGCAAAACGTGGCATCCTTGATTCATTTGTTAGATAAAGTACCTTTGAAAAACTGCTTCTTTGTGTCAACCTTATATTTCAAAGAAAAGACAGAAGGTTTTTCTCTTTGGACTTAGTTTTGAGATCGGGTTTGCAGATTTCTCCAGTTCCTGTAGAGCTATTAGTTCAGTATTTGAGTTTTCTTCTGCCAAAAAGCATAAAATCAAGCTTAAAGACAGACTTTTTCTGACAAACCATTATCATTCCTCCCTAAATTACTCCTGTAAAGTGATTTTTTTTTTTTTTTAATGAAGACTTTTCTGGGTTTAGTTGAATGAGAAAGAGCTGTGTGTATCTTCTGGGAAGTCTGTGTGCAGTCAAACATTCTGCAACTCGGACTAAAAGTTTTGCTTTCTTCTTGGGATCTGTCGTTTGATTAGTGGTGTTTGCTTCCCTCCCCTTCTGCTGAAGGAATCCTAACTCACGTATAACAAAAATGAGGATGCTTGGCCTTAAATAAGATCCTGTTTTTATCAGGAGAGAACAATTCATTGCCGTGAGGTGGTTAGCTACTGCCAAGGACTGAAAAGGAGAAATACCCAAGGATGTACTGTGCAAAGCCAGAGCTCTAAAAATAATTTATTCCACTGTTTAAAATATGAAAAATGGTGTAATTAATTTCCGAAGCACTTAGTATTTTCAAAGTAAATCCAGAGAGCTTTGGCGTAGTAGAGAACTGACCAGTAGCCTGAAAATAGTGTTGTCTCCTTCCAGGCACTGTTTTCCTGCAGTGTGGTTGAGAAGCAAGTGTAGCTCCATAGTTGCCTTGGATTTTTTTTCTCCCCCCACTCACCTTCACTTTGTAACTGAGCCAGAAAAAGTTCTCAGCATCTCAGTGCTTTCCTTCTGTAGGTCTCTGCTGCTGTTAGCATTTCTCATTCTTGTGCTGCTTGTATGCTCCTGTGGAAGAATCTAAAGGAGAGTCTGGTCACCATCTTACCTGACCGAGGACAGGTGTGAACATACAGTCTTCACCCTCATCTTTTGGACCGTCCACCAAATAGTGGGGGGACCCTCTGCCTCCCCCCACCCCAGTAATGGTGATGTTAAACACACACTGCTGACCCTAAACAACCCGGAGTTATCAGCGGGTTCACTGAAGGGCAGATAGTTCTTGTGTGTAGAACTATCATCCCCTGCTCCAAGCAGAAGCCGGGGGGTTCCCTATTCCTAAGGACAGCCATAAACAAAGTTTTCTTGAAACACTGCACTGCTGATTGTTTCCCCAGAAGTGTACAGCTGATGAGCTTGTCGTAAGAATTCCCAGCTGCCTTCTGCACCTTCGTAAGTGCCAAATGGCTTTAGTTAGCAGTACAGCTGGAACTTGCGTAGCACTTGTACCAGACTTTGCAGCGTTTGCCTGACCATAAAATGTGTGGGGCCTTGGAGCTGCTGCTGCAGCCAGTCTTTTTCTAGCATCTGCCAAGCGAGGTGACAATTTCTTTCCTCATCTGGTGGTTATTTGAGCTGTGCGCTTGCCCTGTAGCAGCTGCTTAGAGGCCACTAATTCATTTTAGTACTGGCCATCAACTCTATTCCAGCCTGCTCTACGTACTAGCGTTACTGAAGGTATAGGAGAGAGCGTGGTAGAAATGCAGTGATCTAATTTATTTCAACCAGCTACCAGGAAAATAAAATGATAGATGTGCTTGCCGACCTACAGCAATTGCCGAGTTTGTAGAGCAGCAAAGAAGCCCCTCAGATCCTTATGAAGAAGTAGAAGTGATGGAACAGCGTAATGTTGGTGAGGGAGGGAAGTGGCAAGGTAGAAACTTCTTTCAGCAGTACTAGGCTGCAGTAAACGTGCCCTGCACGCAGGAAAAAATGACTGACTGCCACCTGAAAGCTCTGTGACTCCACAGCCCGCTGCTGATGAAATGCTGACAGTCTGATTGCTATTTTGT
Organism: Callipepla californica brunnescens; assembly: GCA_023055505.1. Classification (NCBI taxonomy): domain Eukaryota; kingdom Metazoa; phylum Chordata; class Aves; order Galliformes; family Odontophoridae; genus Callipepla; species Callipepla californica. The sequence goes on from JALIRH010000040.1 coordinate 3,051,026, forward strand.
GAACCAGTTTGCCTGAGGCTGTTAATCACTTGCGGATTAAATAGATAAAATCAGACACACGAGCCACCCTTTGGATATGGCGGTCACCAGAAATAATAATCATCTTCTCTGCTAAGCTTAACTGAGAGAGGAGGAGGCTTTCAAAAAGGAAGGAGTCCCACCCATGGAAGGCTGCCTCCTCAGTTAATATGTGGATTGCATGTACTGCGGGCATCTTTTGGAGAAGTCAGGTCCCGCCCCATGCCTGAGCCGAGATGGAACAGCGTGTGGAGGCACAAGGAGTGCTCTGAGGAAAGCCTGTGACAATGTCGGGATGGAGTGAGTAACCCTGAGCTGAGTTTCTAGACCTGGGGCAGTGAGAATAACACAGAGACGCCCTGGCTTTGCACAGAGGGAGCTTCCATCCACTTCTGTTGCTCCTGAGTTGACTCCCCGTGGATCTACCTTCTGCACTTCAGTCTCCAGAATCTCCGTGGCTTATTTCTTCAGCAGAGAAATGCCATCTAAATCCGTGGAAGCTGTCTTGCTGCCATCAGGTTCCTGACTTAATGAGCCCTGCTCAGCGAGGCTGGACAGTGAGCAATAGAGGCAGCAATTAGCTGTGCTGGTACCAGCACGAGGCCAGTGGAGGCCACGGTTAATGACAGGCTGGTCTGCATCTCAGTTCTTCATGCCCAATGCCACAGGGCTGTGCCTCACCCTCCCCAGTACTCTGCAGCCAAGCAGATCATGCAACTCAGCCACTGTGCCCAGCCTTTCTTTGCAAGTCACACTGTCTTTAGTAATCCCTCTTCCTCTGTGCCTAAAGCTCTGGCTTGCCGTGCAGCCATGAGTTGCTCTGGCTGTTCCTGGAGCCAACCTCCTTGGCCACCACCCTGTTCCGTGGCTGTGGTGCAGAAGGAAAATATTTGTTGCCCTTTGGGGATCCCTCTTGTCACTCCTGTGGTCTTGTGCTGGACTGAGAAGAATGAGTGGAAAGATGTTCATCTCCCTGTGTTGTTTTGAACACTCTAGGCCTGTGCGAACAGGTAATTAATGTTAGTCATGTTTCTTGGTACACCCTTAGGAATGTGTACGTACTGACATGGTGCCTGACCCTGCTGTGAGTTGGATATGTGGTGGTATTGCGAGGACTTACGTGGAGCACTCTGGGAGAGAACTTGTCTGCTGCCAGCTCTGGGGAGATGTGTGGTGTCTCACTGTGCTGCTGGAGCTGGGCTTTGCTTGGGGTTGCTTTTCATGGTAAGGAAGTGTGTTGTCAGACATGGTAGTAAATTGCTAGCCTCTAATGAGGAACGTGCATACTTTAATGTGCAATTTTGTAGTTCAGACACGTGAACTTGATCTGCTGTGAAGCTGTGCACTTGGTGTTTAAGAATAGATGTCATTCCTTTGCAGTATCTTAAGATTTTGTCAATTGATGGCTGTCGTATGCTCAGTCTAAATCAGCAAACTAGTAAGCTTTTCCATATCAAGACTTGACTTAATTGACTTACACTAAGCAAGAGCTGTCTCATGGTGGTGGTGTGCTGGCTTTCCCCATTCAACAAAACCTGCTATGGGTCTTTTTGTCTGCTGCCCAACCTGTAGATGATGGATGGTATTTGTTTAAACTGGTGAACAAGGTGAGGAGAAACACTAGGACAGTGCCTGAATGTTCTTGGAAACGTTGAGAAATGAGTAAATAACTCAGTTGTGATTGGACCAGCAGTTATCTTGTTAGGAATTGTTAGAAATAAAGCTGTAGTTCTGTAGACCAGAGGTAAACAGTCATTGCTGTCGGATGGAGTAACTCCTGGTTCTGGTACAGTGTTTTAAGGCGTGGAACTTGAGATTCAACAACACATTTAGGTGTTGGGTATTGGTTTGGGGCAGTATGATGCAAGAAGTGGATTTAGATCTGATAGTGTGATAAGATAAAGGGGACTCCGGTACTGAGGAAGAGCTACCTGTTGCTGCTAATGGGGAACGATAAAGAGAAAAGCCAGAAACTCAGCTCCAAACCCAACAGATAGAAGCGTGGACCTGCTAAACGCAGCCTCTCTCAGGAAACACCTGAGCTATCAAATTGAGGCCTGGAGAGGCTGTAGGCTGGAATAGTACTTCAGCATTTTTCTAATCACCTCATTTGCGCAGAGGAGTGATCGCAGCCCTGGGAGGATGTGACCGCTGGCAGCTTTCGAGGTGAACTGTTGGGCGCGAATTGATTTGACATGCAAATACGTAATTCAGCGTGATCATTTGCTTGATTGTTTGGGAATAATTTTCCCGTGACCTATTGCTGATGCTTGGGGAAAGATTAATATCTGTTGGAAGAAATGCTCAGCCCTCTTCCCCCTCCTTCTCCCCCCCACAAAGTTTTCTGCTATCTCCTTTTACCAGGAAATCAAGCGACAAAGCTTTTGTTTAAGGTATAAACTGAGCTAAGAGGAGCTGAGTGTTTGAATTTTGTCAGCCTAGATGAATTCTAATGCCTTGTTTAAACACAATAAAAAAGTTGCGCGTTGCAGTCGAAACGTTTGTGAAATCGGCTATGGTGTAATCCTTCTCCTCCTTTCCTTGTGCTTTCATTTCTTGGTTCGTCGACGTAAAGAAAGTGAGAAATAGGATTTTTCTCAACTGAAAACAGGCCTGTCCACGGCCTAAAGGAGCTGTGCAGTTCTGCTGCAGTTAGTGCTGCCAGTCAGCAGCTGGAAAGGCAAGTTTTTTGTTTTCTGTTTTTGCTTGGGTTGATCGTAAGCCAGCCATACAAAATGGTTGCAGGCCAGCGATATAAAATAACTCGCTCTTTTCTGCTGATTATAGTACTGCCGAGATAATTCTGTTGCAAGTTCTGGCAGTGCGCTGCTTCCAGCGCACTTGGTCTCTTTTGTTTTCTGCCTGAGAGTTGTCATGGCAATCAGGCAGGCAGCTCACCAGTCCCTGAGGATGCTGATGTCAGCCCGCAGCAAGGAACCTCGCGAGAGCACTTGGAGCTACTGGGGTCTCCCCTGGGGACCTCTAGGAAACCTGGTTTTGGTGGTTGTGGATGTTTGCTTCTTTGCTTTCCTGTTTTATTTTTATTTTTATTTTTTTATTTCCTGAGTGGCAGAGGAAAGACGCAGAAAGTCGTGGGTGGAGTTCACTGGCTTTCAGCACTCGGGACAGTGCTGAAAAAGGCTGTGCTTCACAGCTGGGCTTCTAATGCACGGCAGAGATGTGCAAAGCTTTGTTTAAGTAAAAAAAGAGAGAAGGGAAAATGGGACTATTCTGGAGAAATCAGAACAGGAGCAGTTGGGCACTTGCTTTAGGGGCAGAGAGATGACAGCAACTGATGGTGCTGGTGTAGTTTACCAGCTTATCCATTCATAGCTGAGCAACACTTCCTTCTGAGCCTATTAATGCATTTATAGCTTGTTTGCAACGACGGGCATAAAACCTTTATGTGAATGGCTATCACAGATCAGCTGGCAAATGACAGCTCTTTAATGTCACTGTGAATTTATTTGCTTGTGGCTGGGAGTAGTCACCCCTCCCAACAAGCATGATGCTTTTTGAGTACCACTATGGTGTACACTGCGACTTGTAAGGATCACAGTGGTTGCAGTGATGGGTTTGAAAGAGTGCTGAGTAGTTGTGGTTACTGCTCAGATGTGATGTCAAAGTACTGTGACATAAGCTTGATAGAAATTCACGTTCCTCAGACTGTAGAGGGCTCTCACCCACTGCAAGGAAACTGTATGAGGATTTCAGCAGGGCTAAGTTGGGAGGATGGGGGATGCCTTTTCTTCATGGGGATTGGTTTGACTCTTGTGCCTGGGTTGTCTGGATTATAGTTGTTAAACAGGTGCCATGGATCTAACCTGCAAGCTAATGACCCACACTAGGAAATACCACCACCAACAACAAAACCCTTATAAAAAAAACAACAAATTGTTGTCTAAAAACTGTCAACCATTATAATTTTAAGTGGTTGGTTACGTTTCTGTTGCAAGTAGTTATTTTTAAATAAGTCCCACTGTATTTAGTAGCTGGTATTTGTTACAAGGCTGATTTTCTTGTAGTAGACGTTGAATCTTTTTCTATACAAGTAATGGAAATAGTGGGACAAATAACACAGTCTCAAAACAGTTTGAGACTCTCCTTAGCAATATGAAAACAGAAGGAAACCAAACCCCCGGGGGCTGGCTTAAGTGCAGCAAAGTATGTGAACTTTGGTACAATGAATGTGAAATGGGTAGAACAGATTTAATGCAAGCTTCCAACTGCTGGCTATAAATATTGAAAAGGCAATTATATATACTTCAAACAGTGAATAATGTAAGTGCCTTTTATAATGATGGACTGTGCAGTCAGTAAGAGAGATCTTTTGTGGTGAAACTGTTCTGTTTGCGTTTGGACGTGTGACCAAAGATTGGGTTTTTGACTACGGAACTTATACTTTCGTGTTAAGCATTTAATTGTCTGCCTTCTGAGAGTTTGGAAAGCAGAAAAGAAATGCACAGCACTACCCTGTAATTTCCCTATGCTCATTAGTTTATGCGCTGACTCGGATGAGATGGCAGGCTTTAATTTCCCATCTACCCTTTCCACACGTAACCTCATCATATAGCATGGCTATAATCACGACTGTCTTAATTTCTTCACTTCATTCAGCTAAAAGCTTTATGACCAGCAGGGTGTGTTAAATCAATTGTACTAATTTTGAGCCAGGGTTAAAAGTCTGTTCCTGTGGGGTGGGTCTTTGAACCTTCCAACTCCATTTTCTACGTTTGAGCAGGTCCTGCTGGTTAAGACTGAAAACCAGCAACTGCTCAAATTATTCTACGTGAATATCCGAGGCATTGTGTGGAAGCAGAGGTTTATGACTTCTGAATTTTAGAGGTAATAGTGCGAAGCCTTTGCAGAAGCATTCTTTTTTTTTCCTGAGCTGGGACAGTGCCCAGTTCAGACAGACCATGAAAACGAGAATTTTCCTTTGTCTTCAGGAGGTTTTGGAGTTGTTCCTGATGAGCTTCATGTGCTGGTGCTTCAGTTCCAGATAGAAATTGCCTGCTTTTCCTGTTACCAAATTGGATTTGGAAATTCAATCCCGGAACAAATGTCCTTCCTCACAGCAGAGCTGATCATAACAGTTTTTGTGTCTCAACAAGCCTGAGCAAGATCAATACAGCTCGTATAGTCCTTTCCCACTGCCTAATTGAAGCAGAGGAAGTGAAGGCTTGTGCTCAGTTACTGCCCTTGTGATGGAGGCTGGTTCCCAAGCTTAGTCATGCCTGGTTACTGAGGAGTAATGTTTTGTCATAGGCTTCCTGAAATACGATGCACACTAGTCAAGACAAATCCATACAGGTTTAAGATGGCAAAATTTTTCAGACCATATATGAAGAACTAGCAGGTTTTTTTCTGTGTTCAGAGATATGCTATTAGTCACTGATAGCTTGCTTTGCTTTCCCCGTGGTTCAGAATCAGATCTGTGTAGGTGCCAATTGGGTCACCATATTCTGAAGAGAAATTTTATTTTGAAAGCCACAAATTTCTTTGTATGTTGTACAGTAGTGGGAATAATTTTCAGAAGAACACTGATAGCTCACAGTGAAGTTAAAAGGAATAATTTGACTTAAAATAGTGTGTTACTTAGGGTCGTGCCTGGCTTTCCATGTGTTGGATGCCCATTCCCTAAGTGTGAAGGTCCTGATGTCATTCAGTATAGACTTTGTTTCCCTCACGAATACTTCATTTTAATCTCAAATGACTCCTACTAAGGCTCACTGATAAATACATACCTGGACATGCTCCTGCACAGAAACTATGAAGAAGTTTTTTTCCTGCTGTCGGGAAGCTAAAAGTCGAGCACTTCATCTTCATCTGTGCATGGCATGGGTTTTTAGCATCAGCGGTGCTGAATTTTTGTGTCGTGGCGTAAGTCTGTTCAGTCAGTTTGTGGTTTTGCTCCTGACAGCTTTATATTTGCAGAGCATGAGCTCACTCTCATAGGTCTTACCATACCTTTGGGTTTGGCTGGGCCAACCCTACTCGCTTCCTCTCTGCCTGCCTCCCTCAGAAGCTTTGTCTCTGAGTGCAGGAAGGCTGCGTGGTCTCTCTCTGCCACGTTCCACCTTCATCTTCGCAACCCTGTGCAGCACCCAGCTGCTCCGCCGGGCTCCTGCGTGGCAACACATCGAGCAGACTGATGCTGAGCCAGGCGGGTGGCATGCGTGTGGCAGGGCTGGGAGCTCCCACTTTCACAACACTGAAACTGCTTGGCTGGGGCGCTGCCTGGGCCTGGAGGTGTGAGCAGGGTGCAGCCTCTGCTCGCTGTCTGTGTCTCCTGTTGTTTGCTCCTCTGCCTTAATCTGAGTGACGAGTTGATGTGGCAAGGGGCAGCCTCTTGGAATGTGTCCTAGAGTCAGTTCTGAAACCAGTGTAAGTCTAAAACGTACAAGGAGGCTCGTGTTTTCTAAAGCACGACAGGTGGATTTTGAGGCGTGTATGGCACTTCACTAAAGTGGGCGTTTTTGAAGCTAGAAAGAATTTGGGGTGAATATTTTGGTTTGTCTCGTGTAACTGGCGCTGCGTTTGTTTTGACGTCTATGTGTAAATATCCAGATTGTTATTAGAAATGAGAGCAAAGGTAGGGCTGCAGATGTTTGGTTTTTTTTCTTTTTCTTTTACAGTTCTAAACGAAACTGAGCTGTGTTAAAATCTCAAGACTCTCATTGCCCAGTCAGAAAGTTGACCTGTGCCAGCTGACACTACTGAAATAAACTGAGAAATATCAGTGAAGTAAATTTCAGTCTGCTCCACATACAGCAACTAAGGATACGACTTTGGCTGTGCCTCACATTTAAGTACAGATTAGTTTCCAGCCTTCCAGCCTGTTTCTTAATTTAAAGAAGGAAAGTGTTTTAAAAGCTCTGCTAATTTGCCGTCTGTGTTAACTTAATCTCTGCTTTCAGAGTTTCCATTGACATTTTTTTCTAACCATTGTCGAGACCTTTATTTAGATGGTGATTCTGGTAGCAAGATCAACCCAATCTTTGCACTGCTGTTGCAGTCATCTCTTTTTCCTGTGGATAAAGTTAGAGAGCAAGAAAGCTGGTGGTTTCTCAGTGGTTTGTAGCAGGGTGTTTAACCACGCACATCAGTTACAGCTAGCATAGGACTTTATAAGGTGCTATATTAAAATAGGAGGAGGAACTGTGTTAAGCATTGCAGACTTAGAACTTGATGGCTCAGGCTGCCACCGTGTGGCAATTTGAGTGCATTTGTCGTCGAAACAGAAAGTACATCACTCAGCTGCCATTTGTGTAATTTAATTGCTGCTTTTAATGGTTTGCTCAACGATTCTGCTTAAATGTAAAGATGTGTTGTGTTCTTCTTGAAACTAAATCCTGTTCCCAAGAACTTGGAATCTTTGGCTTTTTGCTGGCGCGTCTGCACTGTCAAAACTGAAAACGTTTAGCTTAAGTTTGTGTGTACAAAGGTGGGGAGAGGCTTTGGGGAAATGAGGGGATGGCAGTGTTGTTTTGCCACTGGTTTCAAGCGTTCTGACTCCATTTGGGTTTTGGCATGACTTGATGCAAATGTTTCTGAGGGGCTCAGTAGCTTTCCTGCTGCAGACTGAATGGGGGCATAGAGTTCCTTACGGATTGGGTGTGAAAATACTGCCATGCTCTTGGCCAGCACTACTGTAGGATTTTTAGTTTTATTGGTTTGGGGAGTTGAGTGACTGGATAGATACTGGGATTAGTCATTGAAATTTCAGTGCTCGGCTCGTGGTGCTAGAGGGAGCTGTTTGCTCTCAGACACCCTTTGGACTGCAGCACTTGTGAGGAGCAGCTGATCCAGCACTGCAGTGCAAAAATGCTGGTGTGCTTTGACAGGAAAGCAGGATATCCGTGGGCCCTTCCACTTGAGATCTGTGGATTCCCCTAAGACAGTCTTCAGTGGATCTTCTGTTAGCCTGTGAACGGTTCCCTGCATCTTAACCTATGTCACTCTAGGGAAAATGCAGTGCCAGCTCTCCTCTAGGAGAGCTCCTTCTCTCCTGTGCCTGCACGTTACTGCTGAAAATGACAATTCACAATTAAAGCCTTCTGACCAGGCTCTTGCCCACGGCGATGTGTTGCGTGGAGGTGTGACCTGCTCTCAGCTCCCCGCAGCAAGCATAGGCCCCTAGGAGCTTCTGCTTCACCCCAAGCAAGTGAGCAGCAGGCATGACCTTTTACATCCTTTCATTAGTATAAAAAGAGAAAAAACAGCAAGTGACTGCTGTATTTTCTTCTCAAAGCTGTGTGTGCAAGGTTCCTCTGTTCCAGCCCGTGCGTAGTGGGTTTTGTCCTTGGTGCATCCTCTGCTCCTCACAGGAGGACTGAGAGGGCAAGGAACAGAAGGACTAGAATAGAACTCAGAGTTCTGACTTGTGTGTTCTTCCACTTTGTCAAACTATTTGCTCTTATTTTCAGTGTGTATGTGGGGAAAAGACTTCCTTTTAGATTCAGCTAATTAGTCTTAACCACTCAGTGCACCTCCTCACGTTTTTCTGATCCTGTAGCGTGACTCAAGTACAATAACCCTTGTGCAATTATGTATTTAACTAGAACTAATGATAACTTTTCTTCTTTTAACTTCTCTTTGGGACTAAAGTCTCTCCCCAATTACCATCACCAGATTCCTTCACTGCATGTGCAAACTGTATTTCCCATTCAATTTCGAATGAAGATTTCCTGATTTTTTTCCAGCACTTTCCCATCTCCCTAATTTTTTAAAAGGTTAATAGCTCTAATAGATTCTATTACTTGGGAACATAATCTGACAGTGAGTTGTGATGGCATTGGTGTTAGTTTGTTCTCAGCTTTCTGTCTGCTTCAGATAGTGGCTGTGAGCAACTGCTTTGATTTACAGTTTACTGTAGATAATCTGTTGGCCAGCTAGTTAAAAGAAATGGATGATGAAACAGCGTTAAATCCACCAGGCACTGTTAAATTATAGAGATTGTGAGCTGAATGGAAGTTTTCAGAAGTGCTGTGAAGGTAAAACATCAAACTGATGTTAGTGTTTCCATAGATGTACCTTGGGAAGCTTTAGTCTTGGGTGTTGGCTTTGGAGCTGGTTGTCAGAGGTCTGCAATGGTCAGCTGTAGGTTGGATTTAAAATGTATTGTATAACTAGCATTTTATTCATGAGGGTTTTTTTGTTAATATTATTCCATGACAACAGTTTTGTTTCACTTTTTTTTCCTCGTTTAAGCTCATGGTTTAGCTTCCATTTGAAGATATTTTATATACCTTTATTTACATTGGGTACTTTTGGCTGTTTTGTGCCTTTTTTTTCTTTTCCACTGCATACGGAAGAACTATTTTCCTGTTAGATTCCTTATGGAATAAGGGAAGGGTTTGGGGTATGCTGCCATTGAGAAGCAGGACAGCTGCAGAGTTACACCATGGAATTCTGGACCAGGCTTGCTTACTGAATATAAGGACTAATGGCAAGAGCATAAAGGTTTTCTGTGTTAGAATTTTATCATGTGAGCATAGTAAATTTCTTCCCTGTGTCAGTTTCCAAAGGGGAATCAGAGGTTTTCATGCACCTTGCCCTTAGTTCCCTGTGAACATGTTATTTTTAATATTCCCGTGGCCTGGAATAGGAGAGCTCTGGGTGCATTATAAAAGTATTTAACAGCTTGTATCAAACTGAGAATCCTAACTGTGTTTTCCATATGTTTGTAGGATTTGGAGATTGTATATTCGTATTTACATGGAATGGAAGCCTTGTCTAATCTGAGAGAACATCAGCTAAGGTATGGTACTTTATAAATGCTACTGTTTGCGTGTGGAGAACAGGTTTACACAGTGTTGTAAAAATTTTTGCGTTACTTACAGACACAATAATCTTCACCATAAAGCATTTTTTCATACAAAGCATAGAAGTAGTGTTTTAGTAGGTGTTTGTCACTTGCTTTTGACCTTGCATTAAAAAAAAAGACCAAGAAGTTGGCTGCCAACATTTTTGTTATGCTTATACTTCATTAAAACAGGATTCTGTGCTTTAATATGAAGGAGCTCATAACTTACATCACTTTTTTACACAAGTTTTGAACTTGCTTAGGAGGAGGTATCATCAAAGTTGAATAGGAAGTTGCAGTGTTTCTACTTGAGAACATTTTCAGCTAATTATAGTTTTGTCTATGCTTCTGTCTGAAGCTCCTTCTATCCTGGGTGTGAACCCAGCCCTGAATGCCTTCAGAAAGGCCAAATAGAAATAATTTTGAACTGCTTCTGAGCCTGGAGCGTTGTGCTACTCCCTCTTCTCTGCTCTCCAGTGAATAATAAAAAGGCCTACTGAAATCCATTATGTACTTCAGTCTCTAAATCTTACATCATCTCGAGTGTCTGGACAGCTGACAGTTTGCATTGGAGTCATGCGCTTGACTTCAGACAGTTTTTTTTGACAGATTTGCTGCTGTGATTGTCCTTATTTCTTTGTGAGATTTCATAATGGAAGGTTACCAGTAGAGAATAAATAGAGGAGAGAGAGATGATGGTCTTGAAAGGTGAAAGGGGAGTGGTACAGCAGAACAAAGTGTGCAGTCTTCTCCTTGCAATAGTGTATAGTTAACAGATGTATAGCTAACAGAATAGTTCAGAGTAGTGTGGTAGTCAGGATGTATAACTAGGAAGATAATCACAGTGGAAGGGATTAATCGAAAATAGATGGAATGCTCACCCATATCCCTGGCGAACAGTGGAAAAACTCCAAAGGGAGTAATCTCCAGCAAAAGATCCTTCCTCAGTGGTGGTCAGCCCTTAAATGGGATCTGGGAGAGATGGAGCCAGACTCCACCCCTTCTGGTCACACAGTGCATTGCCTTCACCTGTGCTCCTGCAGCTGACTCAGTGCTCACCTCAGGTGATCCATCAGTGGTTCAGTTCCCATACAAATGGAAAGAGCAGAACTAGGCTGAAGATGAGAGCAGTTTGCTTTGGTTTGCCTGTTACCAGAAAGCTGAGCTTTCCTTCTGCTCTAGGGATGGTTTTTACACTTTTTTTCTATTTCACATGCAGATGACACACAGTTTAGAGCATGGTCTTCATTGATGCTGATCTAAAGGAAAGGAAAGCACTTAGCAATCTTTTTTTTTTTTTTTTTTTGTCATTGGTGAAGTTGTGTACTATACAGTAAAGTATTGCATGAATGCATGTCATGAGTCAAAAGCTGCAGTGTTATTTAGAAACCAAAAGTTTGATTAAAACAAGTATAAAGATATTGCTTTCTTCCTTTGGCTGTAAAATCAAGTTCCTTGTAGGAACAGCTATTCAACACTCAGGAAAAGAAGTGATGATTTGAAATTTTATGCCATAACTGAAGTAATGTAGCTGGTTTGCACATAAACAGTCAATTTTATTTCATTATTTCTGAAATATTTAAGGTGTTACCATATATTAATGTACTAATGAAGACAATGAATAGAATGTTTATTAACTATATGTGCCTGCTGCGTGCCATACCTTGCATTCAAAAGCTTACTTCATATATTTATTCCATTTTTATTGTCTTAACAATTTCTTCTTGTAGATGTTATTGTTTATCTATTTGTATGCTCTTTTTGATTTACATTATGTGGATACGTCTTCTTGTTTTTCTTTTTTAAACTTTCAGGCTAGAAGTATGTGCTTTATATACAGTGTACAGATTTCAGTCTTGAACTAAAGTCAAACCAAACCATTTGTGTGATGTATTAATCAGAAAAGCAACTGATTAGGGTTCTGTTTTAGTTTGTGCTTTCTTTTGTGCTGAGCTATTAGTCAAGTTGTGCTATGCAAATGATGCTTAGTCGTAAACTATTAATGAATGTGATTAGATTTTTTTTGCCTCATAAAGCATTTTAATAAAGTAATTTAAATAATAGCTTCCAGATAAACTTTAATGAACAAGTCTTTTAAAAATATAGGTTTTAAGTCATTGTTCCAGTGGTCTTCACACAGACATTATCAACTGAGGCTTTAAAGGGTGCTCAAACATCAGTTTGCAGCTGGTAGATATTAAACAATATTAAAAAAAAAAAAAGTGACCTGCATATCTCCTGTATACTCTATGAAGAAAGAGGTTAAATCTCTGCATTGCATCCTGGGGCTTGCCAACATTTGCCACACCTGGAGATGCTGAAGCAACTTTGAATTGATTAATGCTGTTCTCATTTCTGGTTTCTTGCTTCGTCATTCTGTCAGAGTCTGCATTCCCAAGCCAGTGTTCTGTAACTGTGAGAAAATAGAAGTGGGATTTTCTTTCTCCCACTCTGCGTTTTGTAATGCGAATGCTGACTTCAAAGTAGATGTGTAATTACTTCTATCTTGGAAGCATTCCACAGTCACATTCAGTCAAGTTTTTTTGTGCTTTGCTATTATGTGCGAGTCTTTTAGAATCCCAAGTTTTGCAGAGCTGGAGCTGAAGTGATGTTATTTGTTTGTAGAGATCAAAGCGTGCACATATGGTTGCATGGTGTGCTGATTTGTGCCTTTTGGCTTCCTGTGCCGAATGAGGTTCTTGCTTAGGAATGTGTGGAACTTGAGCTAGCTCTCCCAGCACAGTACATTCCTAGAAGAGAGCTTCTGTTTACAGTTCCATACATGGAAAAGGCTGGGATCTCTGTAGATGTGGGACTAAAAACCTTTCATAGCATCCTTTAAGATACGGTATTTATTGCGGCTGTGAAATCCCACAGAAACTTGAGATGCATTAAAACATTGGTATTAAATATAGCCTTTGGTAGTGAATAGCTTGCTTATAGTTTTCTGATGATCTCATCTTGGATTTATTGTGTTCAGGAGTAGGACTAAATCACATTTGAGTGAAAATTAAACACCAGAATTGACAAAATCTGAGTACATTCTAAAAATATTTTAAGTAGCAGTCATGGTTTTAATATTCTGTAACGGTGACTTCTAATTATTTTAGTTTAGCACAAGAATTAAAGCACCAGTCTACCTTCTGCATTGCCATCATAATAATGGTACCAAAGGGCTGTGAAACTCAGAGAGCGCCAGTCATGAACTTGCGTGACTTTGTCAAGAATGTACTTCCTTTCCTTCAGATTCATCTGGGAACAAAACTTGCTTGTTCGAGTGATTCTGTTTCCTATAACTCCTACTCTTGAATGGCCTGCTGCCCAGAATCTTTTCAGACCAGCAGTTTGCAGACTATCTAGTGTGTTCCTTAAACTCCTTCAAGTTCCTTTTCATTTTAAAATCTGATGGCTAGCAATGATTTTCTTTTCTTCTGATATCACCACTAACCTCATGTCTGTTCTCAGCGTCCCTCTGAAAGCAGGGGACCCAAGGGGGAAAGTGAGGGACCTGGTGGTGGAAGCAGACAGTAGCAATGTGGTGTCTGTATGGTTTTGGCAGGACTTCACCCTAGGTTGGGAACTGGAGTTTGAAAAAGAGGGAGCCCTGTGGTTTAGAATCTCCTTGCTGTGCAAGGGAGACAGATTTGTTCATTAGCACAAAGTTGTATACAGCACACAAGACTTAAAAACAATTTACGTGCTGTTTATAAACAAGAAGAGTTCTCAGAGATGTCTGGGTGAAGGGTTACAGTAATAAAACTCAAATCTTGAGCAAACAGAGTTAAGTTCCCCAGTTCTTCTCTATGAAAAGCTTGGAGATCGAGATAGCTCTACAAGCCTGCCACTTATGGGCAGTAAAATCATTATTTGTTACTGAGTGGTTCTAATAACTAAAATCTGAAAGAGATGATTATGAAGGTAACTTTTAATAATCTGTTGGCTGTTGAAATGAAATCAGGAAGTTGTGGGAAATGGTAGCGAGGAGTTTTCGAACGTCACACCAGATCCAGGCCAACTCTTCAAAGCCTCAGATCGACTTCTTTGAGACTTGGTGCCTGAGCAAGAAGCTGTGAGCTGTGCGTAACCCGTCATTGGTATGCTGAGGTTCTTAAGGAATGAGAATTTCTTTCCTAAATCTAAATATAGACCCTCATCTGAATGTTCTCATGAGCCTCTTAAGCAAATCTCTCCGTGATGGTCTGTCAAACTGTCTGGGTGCTTGTAGTTCACTTACTGCCAGGGTGTCCAAGGAAGGTGGTGGGTTCCCCACCTGCAGTGATTTTGCTGAACCCATTTCCTTCAGAAAACAGGCAGAAATGGTATGCTGATTTGCAACCCTTCCCCCCCTCCACTAATTCAATGTTGCGTTTCCTAATATGTGTTAAGTTCTGTTATAGTTGCTGTCTGTTATGCGTTCACTCTGCCTGACAAATGTGCCAGAAGTGTTTTAATCCTCCTCTCTAGACAGGGGATTTTCCTGCAGGAAATTCTCTTCGTATTGAGCCCTGTGGGATTTCAGCATTAAAATCTCCTGGTAATTTTTAAGTGAAGTTGCTGAATTCCAGCAGAAGTGAGAAGCAACAATTTACCACACAGTATAAATTCTCACATTATCTATTGAACACTGATGAGAAATGTGATTTTCAGTTGGAAAACAAAACAAAGTAGTCCTTATACCACTGTATCTCTGAGCGTTATGCATTGTAAATTTCTACCAACTTCTACAGTTCTGAGTTCCTTCTTCATAAAACAATTTACTTGTATCAAATAACCTTATGGAATGAGATCACAAACATTTTACAGTTGTTTTTTTTTTATGGCAGCAACGACATGTCACGTCCTAAATTGGATCTGATCTTGGATAAACTGGTAACTTTAATGCGTGGATTTAATAACAACTTACTTTCCTAAATGAGAAATGGGCTTAGCTTTAAATTGTTGGTTAGCTGCTGTAAGGGCTGGAGGCAAACATGAAAATGCTGACTAATTTCAGAAAGTGAAGTCCTGCAGCGCTGATATAAATCATAATTAAAAATGACTTCTTTCTCTTTCAGACTGATGTGTGAAACTGTTAGATATGAAAGGCACGAAGCAAATGAAGTTCTGTACTAGTAAGTGTTTCTTTTTCCTTTCATATGATGTTGGTTCTAATTACATTCTAATTGATTCATTCTAGAGTGCGTTAAGGACAGTGTTCAACACCAGCTCCTGTGTAGAGCCTGTAAACATAAATAAGCCACTTCATTTTGATGAAACAGTTGAGAAATTAGCTCTCCCCCTGTTACCAGTTAATGCTGACGCTTGCTTGTGAAATTTATTATATTAATTTTTGTAACCAGTGAGATGATATAGAATTAAGGGATGCGGGATGTCATTTTATTAGAATAAGTTGTCATTTGCTTTCACATCGATTTTGTTGAAGCAGTAGTGACCAGCTTCTTGTGCCAGAGATGCCAAGTCAATAAATCTAACATGGCTTCTAATTAGCAGGGATGTGATCTAATGTCATATCAGATTAATAGTAGAAATCTGAAGGCTGCAGTTCCTTCATTTACACGAGCAGCTTCCTGAAACAATGTTTTTATCAGATTTTAATTCAGTGTAGCTAATCTAGGCTCTAAATGAAGAATTGCTGGGTTGCCTGGTACCTTTTGAACATTCAGGCTCTCAAAGAAATGTACCTGTGTGCCTTTTTTTATGCGTATACATTTTTTTTTTTCCTATATTGACCATTGTGAGGGAGAGTTGATGGAACAAATTTTGATGCTAAGCCTTAACTGTTCTGCAAGGTTGAATGAATGTCAACTGGAACACATTAATTGGTTATGTATGGAAAATGCTCAAGGTCAGGATCCATTGCTGCGTTGATTATTCTGTAATCGGACCAATATAGTCTTTGTCATTAATTTTACACGTTAATTTGGTAGAGGCCATTGTACTGATTGTTTCGTCCTTGTATAGGCAGTTCAGTTTCATGTCTGTTATGTGTTGTGGAGTGCTCAGTTCGAGCTGTGGGTTTAAATTTGTATTATGTGATTAATCAGGGCTGCTACTTATAAAGAAAATGAAAGCAGGCGAAAATAGTGAGGAAATATATGTCTGAAGAAAATATAATCTGCAAACAGAGGCATGAAAATCTGGGTTAAGTTAAAGTGCTTTTTGCCATCCTTTTGCACTGGTTTACATTGTGACTTCACTTTGGGTTTTTTTTTTTCTGCTTTTCTTTTTGCCTGTCATTCCTATTTACTCACTTCCTGACATTTGTTTCCCCATGATTTATTCAGTAGATTTAATTGGCAGTTTTGCAGTTTCTGGGTATAGACGCTGATGCAAAGCGTACTTACTCTCCAGCATTTCACATCACTGATTTTGCTTGAGAGTCCAAACCTGATAGATAGGACTTCAATTGAAGAATCTTGATAAAATCATTCAGTCTTAAGTGTGTATGCATGTGGTTATAATGTCATGTGAGTTAGAGCTCTGTATGTTATTTTAATGGGCAGTTTGAGATCTGTTTAGTGGGGAGAATAACTCAGAACTTGCAATCTAGTTTTAATATTTTTAGCAAAGTATTTTTGGAGGAATACATTCTTGCTTCATAAATTCAGCATGCATACAGGGGGATGCATTCTTCTAAGCAGAATTCTGATTCTATAATGCATACATTTTGAGGAATTCTTGGAGTACTGCAGGAGATGACATGATAGATGTTAGCAGCAGTGGAGTTGGTTATAAGCTTTAGGAAATGGACTTGAGCACACAACCTGGTCACTTGCGTTGAGCGGGCAGGAACTCTTTACTCAGCGTTCAGTTGTGGAGGTGAAGTTTGTTGTTTTTGCTTTCCTTAATTAATCTGGATTTTTTTTTTTTTTTCCCAGCAATGATATGACTCGAATTAAAAATTTGAAATTGGGTGCTAATCTTTTGCATTCATTAGAAAAAAAATAATCTATTAAAATAGCTGCAGCCATTGCAGCTGCTAATTGACCTGTGTGTGTGTGTGACCTCCCTGAGGCACAACTTAATGTCTCAGTGAGAATAAGCTGAAGCCTCATCCCTGAGTGCTTGCCTTAAAACTAATACTGTTGCTCTGTTTATTTGATGCAGTTTCATTCGTTGTTGAAATTCTGTTTGCCTTATCAGCTGCCTTTATGGAAAGGTAAATTTGTGTTGCACACGTGCAGTGCTGAAAATAATCATCCACATTCGGTATAAATAACTTTTTACCTTCCTTTTTTAAAAATAAAAGTGGGTAGTGTCCGAAGCTTTCTTTTTCTTATTGGCCAAAGCACATTGTTTAAAATTGGCTTATCTGCATTTACTTTACTATCAGTGGGAGTGTATGGCAGTCACAAATTCTCAAGCCCTGCGGCCGTATCCCTGCTTAAATGGAAACTGGGTTATTAAAAGTGGCATTTCAGCTCGAGTTACTCTCCATTTGCCAGTCACCCTACTACTTTCATTTGATTGGAAGTTGACGATTAAAGGGCTTAAAACCTTCAAGGCAAAATTTCAGAGCTGATGCTTTTGCTTGGCGCTCGTACCTTCCTTTCTTACCTGCTGTCTTTATTCAAATCTAATTTAAGATTCCATTTAAAAAGAAAAAAAAACGTATAGTCTGGCCACCTCACACACTATATGTAGTAGTAAAAAAAGAAGTTGTTTCAGAGCTGAGTAATGGTTACACGTGTTGTTTCCTTAAGTAAAATTCTAATTAATATGGTTTGGAAACCAGGATTTTAGCTGACTCATAGTGCTTATGCCTCTTGAGAGTTAAACACATTTTTTGGGGGGGGTTAAAACTGAAACGTTTGCTATGGTGGTAGAGAGGAATCTTTGGTGTTGCCACGTTTGTGATGTGCCTAGGTATGTTGTAGCCAAACTGCAGTTATATGTTTTCTGCAGGGAACTGCTTAGGCAACACATATCATAAAATACACTCAAGGACTTGTCAGTTGCCTCTGTGTAAGCAGACACTAACATTGATCACTGGCACTGTTAAGAAGCTTTGATTCAGTCTATTGGCTCTGCGTAGTCAGTTCTGAGTTTGTGTTATTGTTTGACCTGATTTTGAGCCTTCGTTAAGACTAAACTGAGGTTTTTGAAGAGACCTGAATTGTTCAGCTTCCATACCGTATGTTTTACTAAGGGCTGTTGAGTTTTTATTTTCGCTGAAATTTTGAGATTAAAAGCCTTGAGGAGGGTTTTCGGTTTTTGAAATATTGCAAGCATAAGATTTAAAACAAGCATTGTCTGTCTAGAATGAGCACAGAATGCTCTGGATACGAGATCATACTATTTTACTACTACTGCTGTCATTGTGTGATTTAAGATGCTTTAATTCTCTGTACTCTCCTCTGGTATCAAGGGCTAATTCACTGTATGAGTTTGGCACCAAGAGTTCTTTGTTTCCCACCCTAGCTACCATAAGAGAAGAATCCAATTTTCATCTAGAGTCCATTAATAAAAGATAATGTCTTACATCAGTTGAAATATTCACTTTAAGGTGCTTGTGTCTTCAAAATTGGAAGCTCTAATTTGAGTGAACGGTTATGCCTCTGGATATGTTTTGCCTTTTTTCTAATGTTCAGAGTTAAGATAAGGAGTGAGAATGAACGTAGCTTTAATCTGTTCATTAGAAAAAAGTAGTATATTTAGAAATGCTGTGGGGCTGACGTGTGTAGTGCCAAAGCTGTTTTACTTCTCTATTTGGGTTATGCCATGAAGCATATCTAAAGTAATGTGACAGATAGCAGGTAACTCCTTAGCTAGCTTATTAAGGATGATTATAGGCGGTGGTGGCAATGAGTAAATGATATTCTGGTTATCTTGAGTATTGTAAGGAAGGACAGCTAGTGGGCAGGCCCTATGGGCAAAGAGATGTCTACCTGAGAGAGCTGTTAAACTTGAAGGATGTGTCTGATGTCCCAAACCACTTCAGGGCTGATGTCCGATGGCAGCAGTAGTTATTCAATTAAACAAATGCTTCACTACGTGTAGCTTTCAGCATACAGATGATAGCCCAAATGAGCAAAGAGAAACAGACAGAGTAATCTGCTGAAACAATATCCTATGGAGCATAAGCCCACAGAACAATGTTCTTCCTAATTTCTTCTTATGTAGCACTTAAATGCCTGAAGAAGGTCCCAGTTCTGACAAATCAAATTTCCTTTGTTCCTCAAGTGGAAACTTGGGAGCATGAACAGTATCTCTTCTGAATTACTGTGTTTATATTCTGGAATACATTCAGCTTTCACACTGAGTATGGAATCATAGAAATATGATCTGCTAGGTACATCTTGGTTTGAGATACCATTTCTTTTATCAAAATAACTACATAAATCATAGCTCCAGGAGTGGTGTCACGTACAGTTTAAATACAAGCCTTGAATCCTTTAGTGATTTAAATTTTAATGATTCATAAAGAGAATAATTCAAGGTAGATCTTCCACGTTGAGGAATCTGTCCAATTTCATGGTGCTTTTTTTTGTGAAGAAAAATACAGAACCGTACTTCTGAATCAGAAAGTAACTTTGTTGGGTGCTGCTGTTTGATTCAGTGGTCCTTCTGGAGTTGTTTGATCCTGGATTTAGTGGAATTTACTAGAGAGAGTGTGGCTATTGGTATTTGAGTCTTTCAGCAGGTTGAGTTGATTCTTCATTTGCCTGAGTACTTCGGATCATTTTTCGGTATATTGTGATCAGAAAACTTGAACACTAACATTGGAAGAGCTCTTTGGCTTGGAACAACATTCTTTTCAATTGCTACGTGTGTTGAAACAATCTACCTTTTGTGTATGTCTTTTTTTTTTTTTTTATATCCTGTTAATGTTGATCCAGGTTGGTAGTTTCAAACCCTGTGTACAAGTGGTGCAGATTGCTTTTGATAAGAATACATACAATTAGGAAAAAACCTTCATTGTTGAGGAGCAGCTAGTTGGGAGTCATGGAAAAAAAGCTGCAGCTTCAAGAAGAATAAGTAGCTGACAGTAGGAAGAGTTTGTTACCAGTGCTAGAGGCTGAGAGCCTACAAATTTTTTGTAGATCAACACCCTGGTGCATTATAAATGCTTCTTAAACTTGGATTACCTCTGATGTCTCAAACAACAGTTCTGTGCTAGAAGAATGTGAAGACAAAAGCTCAAAATGCTGTTTAACCTCACCAGCGGTGTGACAGCATTTTGAATCCTTCAATTACCTCAATAATTGTGTTCCTGAATTGCTCAAACTGAACACTTTTAGAGTAACAGCTATGAACTTACATTGCAGTGTCTGTCACTTTCGTAGCTGGTAAGTGCTGTTTGGCTTCAGAATGTAGGTGTGTGAAAAGGAACATGTCAAGGAAGCTGAGGAGGGAAATGTAATGGAAAGATATTACAGACCAGTCTCTGGATTTCCTTTTCTAGCTCCTGAATTCCTGTAAATGACGCTCCTTTTCTTTCTGGGAAATTAAATATAGATTCCCCAGGAAATCCTGTGCTCTCACAAGTGCTGTGGTGCTAGAGTTGAGCTTAAAGTAGCTTGATTTAAATTTTCTACAACTTACCTAAGCACAGACTAGGAATGAACTCTTCATATTGGCTACTGTTATGTTATTGGCTTTGTTTTGTGCCATATTCAGGTTAATGCTTGAATTTGAGTATTCCAAAAACTGTTCTGGTACATCATAGAATTTACTAGAACATTATGTTCTGGTAGCTGAATCCTTTTGTCTTCACAGAATAAAAGTCCTGTCTTCTGGTAGATTAATTTCTTGCTGTTGTTTTGTAGGCTTTTGTCTGCCGCGCAGCTGAGTGCTTTCAGTGGTTGTAGACATGTGAGCAGTAGTGTAGTCCTAGTGTGCAAATGGGTAACACAAGTCAGAATTCCAGTATGACTGGGATGCTACCCATAGTACTGGTGGTTCTGTAAATCTTGGATGGGAGGTTGGTGGGAGGTTTCACTGGGGGTTCTTCTTGGCTTTTAAAAGGTTAGGACAGAAAGACTGCGTGCGCTAATTTTGTCTTCTCACTGCCTTTTAGGACTTGAATTTTGGGTTGATTTTGTTCTGATTCCGTGCAGGATAAATGTGCTTGTACCATCTTTTTCTCTACAGTCCCCCCCAAAGTTGCTTGTAGGCACGGACAGTCGTGAGAAGCGTTGGACACGCTGTTAATCAAGTGTCGTGTGTAGTACAGAAAACATGGGAAGTTGATTGAAAGCCACCTTGGCTTTGAATAGTGTTTTGGAAAGCACAGGAGCTTCAAAATTAAATAATAATAATAATGATAATAAAGTTTTTTGTATAATGGCACTCTCTAGCAAAAATGTTTGCTCACAAAATAGCTTTGTTAAGGCTTAATTCTAAACAAATGAAAGTGTAGCAAGGGTTGAGGAGGACAGGAGTTAAATATGTTTTCACATAAAAGGTGTAGGTCAGTATTTCATTTGTCTGCACTTTAATTTGGAAGGAAATGTGTTCTGGAGGAGAGAATGTATTTTCCATGTCTGGCTTTTCAGAGATGTTTGGTTCGAGACTAAATTAAGACCAGTTTAAGACATCAGTGGCTACAACGATGAAGAGACTGAAAATACATCAGTGTTCTTTGATCTTGATGACTGTCTTGGAGGTATCTATGATGTGTTGTTGGCTGGAATGAATGTTTAAAAGAATAAGCAGTATCTTTGGGGAGGATATCTTGAATGCATATATCTTCTGTAGTAACCTTCCACAATCGAGACGCGTCAGTATTGAGGAGATATGTATTTATTTGGATAATTAAGGAGTTCAGTACAATATTTTGTTTTACGCTTGGTGGTAGAAGTGCCTTAGGAGAATTCTGAGGTTCTCAAACATGGCTGTAAAAGCAGTTACCGAAGTATAGATGAAGCAAAAGGAGAGCAAAAACCAACCAGGTAATAAAAATTAAACTTGAACAATCTTATCCCTCACAACTGTCTATAAAGAAACCCCAGTGGAGGTTGTTTCTTTCTTTTCTGTCAGACTACACTTTCATACTTAGTCATACTGCCAATTTTCAGGAAAGGGAGCTGAAAAATCCCGCCAGCAACAATTTCAGCAATAATACAAACACTGCAATATGAGGGGGAAAGTTGTCATTGAAATCCTCACAGAGTCGTATCCCAGCAACTTGGGAAATCAGCCTAAGAACCATTGCTGAAAACGACTGTTTTTTATAGGCCTTCAACTATGCTAATTATTGCAGGTTGTTAGTATTTAGAATGATATCTACTAAAGAACTGCAACGTCACAGCAGGCTTGCACTTGAGCAACAGTGCTGGCTGTATGCCTGCCAGCTTAGGACTTCTGTGAGGGAACATGTGTTTGAAGGTGGGACTTAACTAAGGTGCATATTTATGCGTCGGAGAATGACCGCCTCTCTGAAGTGGTGGTTTTCTCTGCATTAATCTGGTCATCTATGTGTAATATTGATTTCTTTTGAACTCGTATATTTGAGGGCTTGACACATGAATTCATCTACAAAACACATTCCCTTCCTGAGAGCTGCTGTGCCCACATGAATATGGCTGCAGTAACATTTAATTTAATCTTAGCCACGAGACGTCAGCAGAATTCAGCTTTGTCTAAAGCAAGCATAGGTGAAAAGTAGTGTGAGAAAGAGGTGTCTTTCTTAAGTGCAGTTAACTGTTATCACTTCAGTTTATAGTGGCACAAAAACTAGAAAATGTCCACAGAAATCTTGTGATATACCCATGTTCAGTCTAGGCCTCGGATGGCAGAAAAAGAAATGGAGGCGTCAGCACTCTGTCAGTTCCTGAGTTTTTGGACATAGATGAGGGTCCTCAATTTCTGCTGTGAATTCTTCATGTTTTGATGCTTGTCCTTTTTTCCTCAAGGTTTTATTAGACAGTGTAAAATAAGAACAGAGCAGTTTCCTAGGTTGTATAGTTCTGTATTTTGATCTCAAATCTTTTAGGTCACTGCTCTCTCTCTATGTAGCTTGCTCTGGAAGTAATGCCTCCTATTTATTTGCTTGAAAAATTCAGCAGATAGAGCATAATGACACTGATAGAGCAAATTCTCAGTGGCAAAGCACTGTTTTTCAAGGCAGTCGTCACCATTAGCTCTGCACTTGTCCCAGCACTGAACAAGGGTCTGTATGCTGTGTTTGTTAAAAAAAATGATACTGATTGGTCTCTGAGCACTGATGAATGTGAGTGGGTACAATTTTTTCCACATGGAGGAATTTGGTGACACGTCTTTGCTTCGTGCATGCTTCTGTGTCATACTGCCCTTCTGCTTCCATCCGTCGTATGGCAACAACATGGACCTGGGATATTGGTGGGAAGGTTCAGCCTCCACTGCCATACCACCAACATCCACCTCTGGCTTTGTGGGCCATCATAATCAGAGCAGCAGCCCTTCTAACTTCATCTTTCCCTTTCAAAGGAGTGCTGAGGGAAATGGTATTCTTCTTTAAGGAGCCCTGTCATGCAGGTGCTTCTAAAAATCTCTAATGAAAAACATGCTGCTTACTGCACGTAACCTACCTAGATGTGAGGTTGGATTTTAATACCATGCTGTCATCACTATTAAAGGACGTGGGCTGTTCTTGCTTGAAGTGAGAACTAATTGTTGCTAAAGACTTGAGGCATATAATTTTATAAAAATGAAGGTGCTACGGATTAATTAAGTAATCTGCATCTCTTGGAAGGTCACTAGAGACATGATTTTCGGCTAGGATTGCTAGTCTAGTTGCTAATTGAATTCAAGTATGCTGTTATGAGCTGCTTTGGAAGAAGTGGTAGGAGTGGTAAAGACTGAAGGGAGGCACAGATGTTTTCAGTATAGACTGAAATAGCACGAGATATGTACTGCAGCTATTTCATGTAACTTTAGGAAACTACATTGTTTTGCTCTCTAAATATTACTTGAACTTAAGAAGAATTTAAGCCTATGAGAGAATGTATTCTACTCAAGGAGCAAGATCTGAATCTAGGTTAGAATGAACTGGGGCTGCATGACAAAATCTTAATTTGGTTCCTTGTAGCAGGAGGAGGGAAAATAAACTTTCATTAGGAATTTTTGTTTGTGATGTTCCCAAATAGATATGTGTTTGTTTGTTTTTTCAAATGAAATATGTGGTGTCAAATACTGAAATATGTATGCATTTCCATGTGGAAACTGGAATCGGTTTGTGATTGACTGAACCGTGGCTTTCTTCTGGAATTTCGGGTTCTTTGTGGTGTTCTTTCTACTGGAAATTTGGTAGTGGTAAGCGTTTCTTCAATGAAGTGTCTTACTCGCTCCTCTTCTTTATTGCAGCCCTGATGATATTGGTACCTGTTGGTATATCCTGCTGTCTGGCTCAGTCTTCATTAAAGAATCCATGTTTCTTCCAAGGAGCAGGTATGTCGACCATGTATATGCTACATTTAAGCACAGCTGATGAGTTAGCTGCCTTTTGATTCTTACTCAAGTTTGATTCTTAACGAAAGTGCTGAAGTGGGCACACTTTTCCTTCCTTTACTGACTGAGGTGTTTAAATGATGCCTGCAGCTAGACTTGAAAGCCCATTATTACGTGCACTGCACAAACACCAAAAATGTCATGAAAAGACAGACAATGTAAAAATACCCCCCTTCAACTCAACAAATAGAATGATGTACTGAGTAGACTGTTCTTGTGAGTAATCAACTGTTAAATCATAGGAGGTACTAGAGCTTTTATGATGCTTTACTGGGACTTTACTTCACACCAGTCCTCAGTGAGTGTTTTGGCATATGCTTGTGTTGTGTTACTGCTGGTTTTGTTGCCTCTGTTTAAGGTTGTCCTTCATGTAAGTGAATTGACAATAGAAATGGTATCTTTAGATGGGGAAAAAGACAAGTTTGAGTGCGAGACTGTCAAAATTTGTAATGCTATGGTAAAAAACAAAAGACTACCCAAATTATTTTGAGCCATGGGGAAAAAAAGAAATGCAAGTACTGCAAGGATTTTAGTGGAAGCAGAGCAGATTCACATTGAAGTGCTGGTTATATGCATATTCATTCAAACCACTATAAAAGGTTCCTTTGAAGTAAATAACACGTTATAAAATTTGTGAAAGGCAGAATGAAGGATTGACCCTTCTCTGTATGGTATGATGAGAATAAAAGAACCAGAAACTTCCTCACGGCTTTAAACAGTGGGAAGCCAATTGGGAACTATCATTGGTTGCTATACAAACAATTAAATATCCAGATCTGCCTTTCAGCGAGCAGGGGGATGCTGGTCTCGGGACTTCCATGTGATGATGGTATATGTTTTTGGCTAAGCAGATCTCTTGCATATTTAAGAGGACAGGCACTGCTGATGAAAAGGCGTATCTGATGTGTCATCAAAACAGTACAGTATGTGATAAAGGTGCAGAATTGCTTATTGTAAAAAGTAGCACAACAACAAATTATAGGATCCCTGCTGCTGGCAGATGGAAGAAAATTGTCCCATATGTCATCCCTGAAGAGACAATGCCAGAAAAAAAGCTGGCAGAAAGTGCTACCTTTAGATGCCAGGAGAGGGAATATACAACATCTAAGTTAATGTAGAGCATTTGCATGTTATCTGTGGCAAAATCCTCTTTCTTTTGAAATACAGCAATACTTGTGCTTCAGGCATTTTTTGATACTCTCTGTGAGGTGAGATTTAATAATATAAACAATGAACTTGTGATTCTTCCTGGCAGAATGAACAGAAAAGTACAGGTCTTGCCTGTGTAGAAAAGCATTCAAGGATTGGTCACCGAGATAGATGCTGTTTCTGCATTTGGGATGGTGTCTGAGTCTGCTGTGGAGGTATTTTTCTTGGTGAATTTCAGGTGTGGAGTGTATCACAAGGCTTCATAACTGTGGATAGAGTCCGGTAGCTGCTGAAGCTGTTATCTTGGGAAGCACATCTGAGAGAGATGATTTGTTAGTTAACAAAGATAGCATAATAAGTCCATGAAAGCAAAATTTAGGATCTTGAATGTAATGGTGTGAGATCAGGCGTGACTAGAGAGCAAAAGACATTCTATCTAGTAAGAAGTTTTGTTCAGCAGATGAGTTGTAGTTAGTAAGAGGATAGAGGAAGACTTTATTCAAATTTAGGACAGAGCTTTGTCAGGATTTCTGCTTTGTGAACAAGTATGCTGGAATATCCGGGCCTTTGACTCATCCATGAAGAAGAAACTTGGGGAAGATGAGAGAGGGCTTATGTCAAGGTAAATTCCAGATTTTTGAATATTGGTGGGTAATAAGTGATGTTCAGTGGTTGTGGCTTTTTTTTTTTTTTTTTTTGTGGGTTGGTTGTCCTCATTAATCAGAGGGGGAACACTCCTGCCTACGTACCTGTAGAACCCCTCATTATTTTTCACATCCCTCGCCAAGTTCAGCTCCATCTGTGCCTTGGCTTTCCTGATCTTATCTCTGCACATATGGATGACATCCCTGTATTCTTCCCAGGCTACACAACCCTGCTTCCATGTCTCATACATCTCTCTCTTTTCCCTCAGTTTAAGCTGCACGTCCTTGCTCAGCCATGCCAGTCACCTGCCTCCTCTACTTGACTTCTTCTACTGGGGGATGGAGAGTTCTTGTGCTCACAGAAAGATTCCTTAAAAAGAGCTTCCAGCATTGTTCTGTTCCTGTGACCTTAAGGATGGTTTCCCTGGAGATCCCATACAGCAGTTTCTTGAGAAGCTGGAAGTTTGCTCTCTTGAAGTTCAGGGTCCTGACTCTGCTTTTTACCTGGCCTGCATTCCTCCAGATTACAAACTCCACCAGGGTGTGTTCACTACAGTCCATGCAGCCTCAGATCTCAACCTCTCTTAATGCTTTCCTCCGCATTGCTGAGCAGCAGCCCCTTCAGCCACTTATTCAGAGCCTGAGTTTTCCTAGATTGCTCCATATCCCTCATCACCCCAGAAGGGAGAGAGGGAAATATGACTTGTGCTCCCACTCCTCAACCAACCGCCCTAAACCTCTGGTATCTCTTTAGATAACTTGCAGGCTTTCCTGTGTGATTACATCACTGCCTGCCTGAACTATCAATAATTGATAATCATCCGAGGAATGAATCATACCTGGGAGTTTTGGTGATGTCCTTGACCTGTGCCCAGGAAGGCAGCTCACCTCCCTATGGATCAGGTCAGGTCTGCAGGTCAGGGGACCAGGAGGAATTTTGATCTTGGTGTTTGGCCAAAACAGTGCAATTTCAACAGGCTTGCTTGTCCAGGTTCCTCTCGAAGAAAATTGAGAGCATGTTCCATGCTTTGATTCCACTCTTAGATGTGCCTGTGCGAGTCAAGGTGAAAGTAGCACCCAGTTAGGGTAATTCAGCCTCAGTTCTTGAAAGTGTTTTCTCATTTGGGTGTTGACATCCATCCTGCTGTTAACTTCATGACTGTTGGCATTTCAGTTTGTAAGAAACAGTACTATCTTTAGATCTACAGCTGGAACATGGAAATAGTTTAGTGTGTTTGACTGCATGTGTGTAGTGTATTATTTACATTTGGGACCTTCATATTAGCTAATTTAACAGTGTTAGTACCAGGATGCATTAGTATCCTGAAGCTGGTTGGTGGATAACACTAAAAGTGTTCTTTAATCAATTTTTTTTGTGCGCTTTATGTCAATTAGACCTCAATTAAGGTGCCGTATTTGTGGTTAAATAAAGCTTCATCATTGCTCTCCTGCTCAATGTTTTTTGAATTGAAGAAATGAATTTTATTCTGGCAGCTTAATGCAAGACTTGCCACATTTTATTATTACATTTTTTTTCATACTTTCTTTCCCTGAATTTAAACATTTCAAGCAATGATTACAGTCAAATTAAACACTTCTTGACTTCTTCCTCCCACCACGACCACCAAACAAGTGCAAATTAGCACATATTTCCCTCACCGCTTCCCCCTGAGCTTCTGTGCCCTGAAGCAGTTCACGTGGTAAAATGAGGTTTATGTCTTAAGCCTAGAAAATAAATGAGCAGAAGCTCCAATTCCCTGAAGGTTGTCCTGGCTCTCCTGGGTCTTCACGTGGTCACCGTCAGCAGTAATGTGACAGTCCCTCAAAAAAAATCTTTGGAATTGCCTCCAGCATCCCTGGGTCAGCTCAGTGCTCTCTCGCATTTGCTCAGCTGCTCAGACTTCCTGTGTAGCCTTTGTTCCAGGACTTGGTTTCTGATGGGAATTTTACCATCTTCCTTCATCATATTTGACTTGGAGCTGTGCTACAAAAGCATCTCCACATCTGCCACAGCTCTAGCTTCGTGCTTGGCCGTGGCCACCACAACTGGAGGATGCAATTTAAGCTTTTTCCTCTAATTAAAAGATGAAGTTTTGAAGTCGAGGGATGGTCTGCTTTTTCTCTCTCCAAAATTAAATGTTTTAATATTGATGATATATCCCTCTAGTCTTTTCTATAACAAAACAAGTCAAAAAGTGGAGTAAAATACCCAATTGTAGTGGAGAGACAATGAAGAAATTATGGACTTGCTTTGAATCTGTTTTAAAGCAATAAAAAAATCAGCTAGCGCAGAATTGCATCCTGCTAATGTGTTGTGTTTTTTTTCTCAGTTGTTTGCTTTCCTCTTCTATCTCAGTCTGTCAGTAGTGGAAATTGTTTTACTGTTTACTGCATTTGATACATTTATAAAGAGCTCTAATATGGGCCTCATGATTGTTTAATACCTTAATTAACAAATAGTATCTGTGAGGATTTGAGGGATGCTCAGAGCTTCTGTTTCAGTAATTTGAGCTAGATGGAGAGCTGATGGAGTGCTTAGCTGAGCTTATTGAGCGTTTTCCTATTTCTGAGTTTTGCTAATGGTTAAGGATTTCCACCATAATGACAGAAACATGAAGGGATGTGTTAGAATGTTATAAACATAGCAGGTCATGCTTTCAAATCTATTTAAGAAATTACTTGAAAATGTGTGATTTTGTCATAGCCTGTTCTTTAACATGAAGATTACTTTTTCTGCTGCTAGGTTTTAGCCATGACCTGCTGCTTTTACTATTTCTGCGTGTACCTAATGCTGGTTTGAACCTACCCTTGTGATGTACCAGGAGAACCAGCGGGGAAGTGTTGACTGTGTCATTGGTGTGGGCTGATGCTGTATGTGTGCTGGCTGCCTTGAATGACTTTGTTCAGCATTTCAGTCCATCAACTGAAGTTGGGCCGTGACTTCATTAACCTAATGAAGTCTGACTTCAGAAGTTGAAGGAAAGCTGGAAGAAGTGGAGGTGTCTGACTCTTTATGATTGTTTATGCTTACTGTGAGTTCTTCCCAATGGATTTTAGATATTGAAAGTAGCCCAAACTGCTTTGTATCAGCTTTTACCGTGGTAGAAGTTGATCTGAAAGGAATCTTTCCAGAGCCTGCAATCTGATGTCCTCACTTAGACCAAGTTTACACTCAGCTCTTGCCCAGATCTGAGTTAGATGAGCCATGAATGTAACCAGGCCTTGTCTTTTTGCCATATGCTGTTGCAGCAAAGTTCAAGGCACATGCTACTTCTACCACCAATGCCATTGAAAACCATACTTGTTCACAGAAATTAAAAAAAAAATGTGAATACTTTGTGGTTTTTTTTTTAACAGCTAAATGAGTCTGGTGCTCCATACATTTTGCCTTATTGCGCCTATCTCCTATTCTGTTGAATAATTTAGAGTTCATTGAGGTTTGAAATTGGTCATCTTCCAAGTGCGATGCCGGAATCTGAGGTGTTGGGAAATAAGAGAGGATACGGTTCCTAACTGATGAGGTTGGGTGGTGCCTGGCCTTGTTCCTGTCAAAAACAATTATTTCAGTGCTACTGGAATTTCTTTCTTGCACAACTGATAAAATGCTAAGGGACTTCATCTTTTAAGCTCGCATCCTTTGAAAATAAAAATAGAAGCTGAGTGTAGTGGGGTTAGTGCTGCCAGGCTCTCTTCCAAGTTTTCTAATAAGGAGATGAGAAGGTAACAGAAGCAGACAAATGACCTGAATAACTTTCAGGGAAGCCTGACTACTAGGAAAGGAACAAAAAAGGAGCATTCCTCAAGAGATGGCACTTGTTGGACTTCTGATTTCTGGGTTTACATCCTGGAGCTGGAGATTTTTGTCTTTACAAAAGACCTGATGATGGCCTTGAGAGAGAGGTTCTGGGTCCCAGTGCTCAGGTGCATTGTTGGACTGATCATATGCTTATGTAGGAGACAGCATTAATTCATGATGGCTGTATTGGGTTTATGTGGCAAATAGAGATGATTTTTTTTTTTAGTAGATATTAATTTGCATATCTATGGATAATGCATAATGAAACATCCAAGATAACTCTCGATGGAAGTCTGGTATGAATCTGTTACAGGATGGTTATGGCTGCAATGGGGGTTGGGGCTTAAGTGGGGAAGAGCATTTTCTCCTCGTTTGGAACTCAATGAGGCCATCTACAATTCCAAAGGCTTCCTTTGTAGAGGGGTACAAGCTGAAGTAGTGACTCATTTACTTACGTATTTGTAAGACTTCAGAGAGCTGGAAGGAATGGATAGGAGCATTCAGATGATTAGCATGGTTCTGCCACCATAGTTCTTCTACAAATAGTGTTTTTAACACCGTGTTACTCAGTACCATAGAAAACTTTAAAATGCCTGAGAGTTTCCCTTCAGGTAAGGCTGAAAGTTTCAAATATTTTAGGGGGAAAAAAAAATCCCGTTACACCTGACATTGTACAGCATGCTAAATGAGGGCTAATTAATTTGCACATGACAATCCAAGTAACTAAAACACGATTGTCACTGCTGCTTTACTGTTTCAGTTTTCAGTCACTTACAGTTATGGGGCACTTATTACAGAGAGGTGGTTTTATTTGTGGATGGCTTTGTTTTTATTTGACTGTTGCAGACTCTGATGACGTCAAGATACTCATTTTATGGGTTTTTTTTCTTCAAAAAGTTCGAAAAGGTGACGTTTTCTGGTCATTATGAGAAATCTGTAAGGGAACTTAAGAAGCTTACTGGATATTTTTCTATGTAAGAAAAGGATGGAAGATCAAAACGCTGGAAAAAAATTACTCTGTGGTAACGAATTTCATGAATGTTAATTAGGCCGTTCAAACAAGCTCTCCCTCTGAAGTCATGTTTTCCTATGACTTTTCCTTTCTTGAGACTACTCTATATAGATCTGGTGATGTCACAGTGATCTTTGTGGCAATGCAGACATCATTAAGACAAAGCCTAGGCAGAGCTGATTTTGTTCAAACCATTCATTAAAATGTTTTTGGTTTTTTTTAATTGCAAAATAATCAGGCTTAAAAAATAAACTCATGTCTTTGAATGTTTCCCAGCAAAAATTATGAGG
This sequence comes from Callipepla californica brunnescens, assembly GCA_023055505.1. Classification (NCBI taxonomy): domain Eukaryota; kingdom Metazoa; phylum Chordata; class Aves; order Galliformes; family Odontophoridae; genus Callipepla; species Callipepla californica. The sequence goes on from JALIRH010000040.1 coordinate 3,082,173, forward strand.
CCCTCTATTGATTTATTCCTGAGAAAGATCTTACCTGTTACCTCTGCTGCTGAGGTTCCTGCGTTGGATACTACAGATGCTGCAGAGTTGTACCTCAAAGCTGCAGCAGGCTGCATTGAACTGTTTTTATTACTGCTTCTTTCCAGTTTTATTTATAAGTCTGTGTACGTAGGGTCTGAATGCAGACAGTGAATATCACGGAGCAATCCCATATATCTTAGTATATCTGAAATCATCATAAAGAATTCTTAAGTGGAATTCCAGTCTGAGAAGTATTTGGGATTACCTGCTGCTATAAAGGCTCTGAATATCTACCGTCACAGAATTGTAGGGGCTGGAAGGGACCTCTAGAGATCATAGAGCCCAACCCCTCTGCCAGAGCAGCTCTGTGGGCCAGGTTGCACAGGTAGGCATCCAGGTGGGTCTTGAACCTCTCCAGAGAAGGAGACTAACCCAAGATTTTGGGGATTAGCTGAATGGACTTTCTCTGGAAGGGAACTTCCAGAATCTAGCTAACCTCAAATTATCTGTGGGTTTTCAGGAACCTCTTTTGAAGCGCATATGGCAGTTAGCTGTACGCTGCTAGATTAATCGTACCTCGGTCTGGGTTGTATGTGCATGAGAAATAAGTGAGTACCTATCATTGAGGGTAAAATATTATGGTCTGTCATCTTTAAGGATGCTGACTAAATGCATTCAGAATACTGAAGAAGCTTGTACAGCCTTTGCCCCGTTCAGATCAGTTTCAACGCCGTTTCAGCAGGAATTAGTTAAAGCATTAACGTGCCCTAGGCGTATGCCCTTGTGATATCAATGTCCTTCGTGCAGCCTGGCTGCTGTTGGGCGTTCTCTGCAGGACTTGCTGGGTTCATCCTTGCTTGACGTCCTCCTGCTGCGGAAGGGTTACTAACCCGGATGCCATCATTCTTATTAGCCCACAGAGCAGGGGGATGCAGTGAGTTGGCTTTAGGCTTTTGTTTTGGGCTCACCCCCCCATTCCCTCTAAGTGGCGTGTACTTAGCTGTGGTGTTGCAAGCAAGCAACACCCTGATACTGGAGCTGCTGTATCTGGGAGTGCAAACACTTAAGCTATCATATGACACTGGGTAAGTCTAATCATCCTTATCCGTGGCGTTTAGTGAGCTCATGTCTCCAGTGTTTCAGAGGACTGACAGGTCTGCAAATGCCTTTTCAACTCATTCCAGTTGCCAGCATCTCGATTTTCCTTTCACCTGGAAAGCAACTCTTTAAAGGAGCTGTTTGCCCTCGCTGAAAACTAGTCATGAATATAATGTGAGAATTTAAGAGGTTACGAAATCTTTTTATTATTTTGATATGCAGATGACTGTCACGTTTTAATTTAAAGTCATACTTAACACAAGGGAGAGCAGCTTGGGGCTTCGCTGCGTACTTTCTTTTTCTAAGATGGGCATTAATTGTGAGAATCAGAAGTCAGCCTGTATTGTACAGTTCAAATTCTGTGATAACAGCACTCTGACATTCAGTGGGCAAATCCATGCTTTTGTGGTTTCCAGCGTGCAGCTTTAACCCGGGAAGCCTGCTGCTACCTTCCCCCCCTCCCTGTGCATCCTCCCCAGCGAAGCACTGCTCACATTAGAGCAGCTCTGCATGCATGAAGGGCTCTGCCTTTTATCCAAGGGGTCAGAAGCTGGCCACGCCAAATTTAGTTTCCTTCAGCACACTTAAGCGTTTCCCTAGGGATGGCTGGCGCGCGGACGTGCCCTGCCAAGTAGTAATTTCTTTTTGCCCTTCATCCCAGTCAAGGGAGACTTTGGGTGGAGGAGTGATCTGAGTTTCACCTCATCCAGCATGCTGATAGGAAACAAGGCTAAACCGAGTTTGGAATAAGGTGTTAAAAGAGGACTGGTTGGTTTTTTGTATTTGCTTTTCTAGTCTGGACATATCAAAACTAGAAGTGGTTTGGGGGGAAAAAGAGGGGAAAGGAAGAAGTGTGAGAACTTGGCTGTGTCCCTTACTGTCTCCCTAAGTGACTGATAGAAAAATACAATGGGCACTCCATTTTCTGTGTAGCTCACGTTCTAAAGATACTTAACGTGATCATCCTTGTGTCTTTCATTTGTCTAGTTTTCTGTGGTTCTCCTGGATCTCCATGTCAAGTGAGCACATCAAAAACAGTTGGGAAGTTCTGACTTGATATACCTAGAGATGCGTTTTTATGATACTGATGTTAAAAGCTTGGGAAACTGTGTGTACAGATTTATTCAGGTGCAGTCTGGAAGAGAAAAGGATTAGTTTCAGGGAGGGTGGGGGAGGGAAGGCATTTATTTTAATCTCCTTGCTGAGATATCCTGCTCTGGTAAAGATTGCAAAGCAGTGGTCTGACACCATAGGCTTTTCCTGTGTGCTGCATATGAAAACTAAAGAGGATATGAAGTGTTTGCATGTCTGGTTGCTAAAGTTTTGGTAGAAATGATTGACTACATTTCTAATATCTCACACATCCAGGTAAATAAATAAAAGCCAAACGATTTCTATGGCTCTTATTTGCTTGCATAAACCTACCACGGAAACTTTGGTGAACTCTAATGACAAGGAAATGCTGCCTGTATCTTTCATTGTGTTGGAACGTGTCTAAATGGATTAGAGCAAATGCCAATTAATTACAGTTTATTCTGAAGCAGCAGCTTGGCTTTGAATATTGCATTTACAGATGCATGCAGCTGCCCATGCTTTGTGGGGCGTTCTCTGTGAGGCTTAAATGTCATCTTGCTCCCTCCTGTAGTTTGTACATGCATTTATTACTTTAAGCTGATACAAGGTGGTAAACGAAACAAAAAATCAAGCTTTGGTAAAAGGGAAAAACACAGTTTCCTATGTTCTTTTTCAAAACCAGTTGTCATTAGTGAAATTGGATTTTCTTTGAGCAAACTTTGATGCTCAAAAGGAAGAGAAAAGGGCATGTAAGAGTCTGTCTCTTGGTATGCATGGTCAGTGGAGCTTTCTTGGGTTTTGTTTTGTGTTTACATGCTGGTTGAATAAAAAATGAAATAATATGAAATAATAACATGAAATAATATGTGGGAGTTGGGCTGATGTGAAATCGCAAACTTTGAGGTGTGGGGTGAAGGGGCAGTGTTAACCAACTGTTTGGGAACGGGATGTGCATTGGATGCTTTACTTGATGAAGGTTCTTCTGATTCTTAATCTTTTAAATTACTAAATATAATAGCTATGAAGGGTAACCTCAAATTATTCTCATTTTGCTTTCAGTCACTGGCATATTTGCCTTAATAGTTTGGTGATCGTAAAGACTTATTTTAATGAAAATTGAAAATGTAGACTTGGGAAACGTGGAAACCCTTAGCTTTCACTTAAAAGGTGTTAATTATTAACCAGCACTTCGTAAACTGAAGTACATCAGGCTCTTGTATAGGTGTATATGTTCCAAATGTCACAGAATCACAGAATTGTAGGGGTTGGACAGGACCTCTGGAGATCACCTAATCCAACCCCCTGCCAAAGCAGGGAATATAAGTAGTTGAGATGCATATGTGGTAAAGCATACTTATGAAGAAGGGAACTATCCTTCACAATCAGTGTGAGCTCAGTTTTTGAATTCATCACAACGGAAATGAAGTTGTAAATGACTTCTATGGATTAGAACACCTGCGTTTAATGTATATAGTGAGCAAAATGTTTGTAATGATGCATTAATTTAGAGGTGATGCTTTTGAATAGTCAAGCAGAAAATTAGACTTTTATTTTGCTAATTGTTCTGGGCATTGTTATTAATTAGAGAGTGTTGCTTAGAAAGAATATATGTATATATAATTACTATCTGATTTCACAATTGCTATTCTGAGAGTTAATATATGTATTCCTGCAAATAAAGTACTTTGGTATATCTTTAAGGGCTTTTTCTAAACCGTGGATTTATATTCACATCATGCATCCAGTAGCTTTATGGGAAGTAAAAGGAACTGTGATGTAAAAGGACTTCAGAAGCGAAATTGCCTCCAGGACAGGTACTGAGGAGAGCATCTGTGAAGTTTAACACTCAGGAGGCCTCAAGTCAGAACTTATGTGGTAGCAGGAAAGATGTGTTGGAAGAACTGCTGCAAGACAAGGTTCTTCGGGGAATTCAGGTGGGGCAGCAATATCCTAACCCAACAGCCTCTTGGCTGTCTACATTACCGTTAACCTCTGCATCCCCTAGTGACAGCCACCAGCACAGATGTAGCTTTAAACTGCCTTAGCTTTGGCATAATTCTTGTGCACATCACTGTGACAGGGAAAATAATTGCAAAGCTAGGATTCTCTCAGGTGCATCATGGACTTAGGTGCAAATGGGTTATTTTTAGGAGCTGGAATTAATAAGGGTGAAGTAGGAAAAGATGATTTTATCTTTATGCAACAAGGCACTTCAGAAGGAAATGCTGAAGGAAAGGTAGAACCAAATGTAAAGCAAAAGGTGCAAAATTCTCTACTGTGTTTTAAACATAAAAATGTGGTTTAATCTTAAGGTCCCTGGTGAAATCAAATAGCCATCACCTTATTTGACTCTGCTTGCCCAGCAAGGCAGGGGATGTTCCCTTCCTGAAAGCATTCAAGGCAAGGCTGGGTGGGGCTGTGAGCAACCTGGTCTAGAAGGAGGTGTCCATGCCTATAGCAGGGAGATTGGAACTAGATGATCCTGAAGGTCTCTTCCAGCCCAACCCATTCTATGCAATGCATGCAGTACTTAATTATGATTATGTTATGCTTACAACCTGACGTGACTTGTGGTCTTTGTTCAAGGATTATGTGTGCTCTGATTAATGTTGAGCTGTTGTGGGGATAAAACAACTGTAGTATGGCTATTTGATGCAAGACTTGGTGTGCTACTCAGAGCAGAAACCCAGAATTTTATTTACATTGACACACGGCGTCTCTTTTGTCTTAATACGTTGGCTACCTGTTACATTATGCTGATAGTTAAAATACAAACAAACTATTGGGAAGAGTGTGTCCCAAAACACTTTTTTCTTTCTGCTACACTTGCTCAAGCCTGATGGTGGTGGTAATGAAGAGATGAGGTCGCCAGCTTGACACAAGCATGAAACCTTTTCTATTTTATTCTTTTGTATTCTGTTCTATTTCATCTATCTTCTATACGCTGTTGATACACACAGCTGAGCTTTTAAGCTATAGCTGCACCACTAGTATTCATGTAACTAGGCTGTACTGTTTAATTATAATTAAGTAACATTCTAAGTAAGTAATATTGTTTAATTAGTGCCTTGTTCCAAACAAGCCAAGTACGTACAGTACACATCGTACCGAACACTCTTATCTCTCGTGTTCTTTCTTCAGGATCCTGCTTTCTCTTGCCAAGGCTTGTGGCCTACAATGGCTAATCAATCTATGTCGGTTGTTACAAGCTGACTGTATCTCCACAAAAGCCCAGAACGTTTAGGTGTCAGCCACGACTAGCAAAGCGTAGGAGTTCGAAGTCGATGCTTACAGGCAGCAACAGGAGGAGGAAACTTTCAGGAGGAAAAAACAATTACTGCCTCAGCTTCGTTTTTGCGCTGTTGTGTTTTTCAGTTGGCGAGTTCTCTCTCTTCGCTCTTCCCTCCCTCTCCACAGAGATTTTTAGGAAGAACAGTGCCTCGCATCAGGTTAATGGCCACGAAAATAAGTTTGTCACTTCTTCAGCGGTCTAATGAATCAAGATACAGCTTCATTTTCCTGTACCGTTAAGAGTTGAAATTCTATAAAATTCAGGGTATTTTACTCCACATCACCCTCTTCTTGGTTTGTTGCTGGACTGTAGAAGGAAGCATGTGTTTGCCTCCAGGAAAACATGCGTTTAGTTGATAGACTTCTTTATTGCATGTTTCTATTCAAGAGGCTTAGTTATTCTGGACATTTTTTTTCTATTGTAGAAGTCCCGTGTACCATTAAACACGATTATTTTTTTGATGAATAAGCACAGCTGGCATTTCTTTTCAATACGTGACTGCCTTCTTTTGGAGCTATAAACGTGCTGTTGTTAAGAGATTAGCCTTTGGGGTAGCAAGTTAAATTGTTCATTTCCACTAATCGCCAGACAGGACAGGAGAGCGGATATAAATGCTGTTCAGAATGGTATATGAGCTACTGAAGTTTGAAATATTTTTAAGGAGTTACTTTTCCCCCACTCTGCGTGTGTCATTGTGCCTTCGTGTTACATACTTACTTAAAATTCAGGTTTTACATTCTTTTTATTCAGTCTGGTTTGTTTGTCTGAAGCTTCCTTAATAGCGGCCTTCTGAAGTTCTTCAACTCTTTTTCCAGTGTCTTTTATTTTTGCGTTCTCGTTTGGTTTTTTTGCATGAAAAAAAAAAGCGTGTATGCACACACGTATCCATATTCTTTCCCATGTTGGGTATGAGAAAATGTGAGGAAACAAAGATGTCTATTGAAAAGCCTGAGAAATGCTGGAAAGCTCAGTGCCTTGCAAATAGTTTGGGTGCATAGGGATGAGGTCACGCAAAGGCTTCCCATGTGTACTGCAGTATTGAGCTCAGGAAACAGAAAGGGCAAATGATTACATCGGTTCGTGGGAGATAGATTTTTAGAGCAGGCTTGTTAGAACTGGCTGCACAGTGAGTCCAGAATAACCACGTCTTCCACTGTCCTGTCTTACAAGGAAGGGTCCAGCATTGACCTGGCAACCCCTAAGTAGAATCTGTCCACATGGAGAGGGGTAGGGGGCAGCACACACCTCAGAAACAATCTTCAGCTCTTTTTCTTTCTTCCACCTTGACTGCATCTAATCATAGGAGGGCTTGTATTGTATTTCACTGAATTATGTACTGGGTCTCTGTGCTGCACCTCTGCTGCTGTATTTCCCTGATTCACTGCACTTGAGCTTGCAGAAACACACTTACTTAATACAGGCAAGCACTTCAGAAATAGAAACTAAAATAGCTTTTTTATCCTATAGGAAGCAAAAATATTATCCCTCTTAATTGCTGCGCTAATGTGGGAATATGTAATGGAAGGCAGAACAAGCTTTTGCCCTCATCTATTTGATTTGGGAATAGTCTTACATTCAGAGTACTTACTTCATTAATTTATTTTGAGTTAAAAACCGAACCCAAACAAAAGAAGCTAATGGAAGCTGATCAGTCTTTTCACTCTTTCATTTACATGCTAGTTAGCTTTCTTTATGGAAATGCAGATGGTTTAAGTAACTTAATACTGTAATGCCAGAAGAAGATACTAGATCAAACTCTAATGTAGTTCAGAATCAGCCATGCATCTTAAGTACCCTGTGCTTGATTGACGTTTGTTTTAGTGCTAATGGAATTATTTAGCAGTTACTCTCAGTAAACTATGTAAATCAAAAGTGCACTGCTCCCAGTGTCCCTGGGTAGCGGCTATGTGTAGGAGGATGCATGAAACTTAGGTCGTGAAGAGGTATGTATATATTTTTCCATACTTCATAATATCCTGGTAGAATGCAAACACGATTGCAGATTTTGGTATGGATCTGACTTTTGTTCTGATGGAAGTATTTTTGTTCTTCAGTTTTGGCAAGCGTTCCGCAGGAAGCTTCAGGCGCGGCTGTGAATGCATTGTTTTGGAGCCATCTGAAATGATTGTGGTAAGAGTATTTTCATTCTGTTTCTTTCCATCTTTTTTTTTTCCATTATTTTACAGAGCAGCCTTGATAAACTGTTCAGTTTTCAATAAAGCGTGTTGAGATCTGTTTGCACGTGAGCTTTTATAAATCCAAGATGTCACGCATAGCTTTCTTGCCTTTTCTTGCATACCACACTGAAGTGAGAGGCATCTTTTTATACTCTTGCAGTTTGCTTGTAACCTTACAAATTTTGCTTGGGTTAGCAGAATAGATAAGTGTGTTTAAAAGCTGCTTTACTTCAAGCATAAGTCCTTTAAGTATTAATCTCAGGCTTGTTTAAGTAATTGCTTGATTAAATGAAATGTACTTTCAGCTATCAAGTTTTAAGAATCTGTTTGAAAGAGTTGAAGTACTCCCAGCTTTTCTACATGCAAGTTGTTTTTGTCAGTGGTGTCTCCTGTAGTCTAGGGGCAGAACAGTGTCAGTTCTGAGGGCTCATAGTTACACAAGCTTTTTAGTCATCACGTGAGGGTGCATCATCTGAACAAATGCCATCTCCCCTCTTCCATTTCTACTGGAGAAACCTGTCCTATGAAGTTAATTCAGTACAGTAAGAGGGAAGTACAGAAAGGCATGTGTGAGAAGTGCCCGTTACTTTTTCCTTAGCCCTGAAGCTCTCTGTAATATTCCCTCATTTAGAACCAGCTCATCTTCAGCTGCCCGCTGCTTTTGCCCTGTGCCAGCCCCATGGCATGAGCTGGCTACTACATGACTCTTCTGACAGACTTGCTGCTAATTCTTGGGAGTATTCGTCAGATATTTATTCTTCTCATTGAAAAATACAGAGGGATCCTTGCTAGATGCCTGGTGATCCCTTCTCTGCACCTCTGCCTTTATCCCTGGCAGGTGGAACTCAGTTGAAGACTGGAATAACTGAATTCCCATTCATGGCCAGCAGTGAAAAGCTTTCTCTTGTCACCTCGTTAGCATGGGGTGATCTAGGTAGGGTGAACACAGAAGGGATGTTGACTCTTCTTGAAAAGAATGCTATTTCAGGAAAGCCAGAATTCTTAGTTGAAATATTTTTCTTTGCAGTGTGCTGTTGTTTAGTAATTTAGGACTTGGACTTGTAAGGGTCTGAGCCTGAGAAGCCCTGCATTAGCTTCATATTAAAATGTTCCTAGTAGATATCTTTATTCTCCCTCCTATTATTTTGAATTTGTTTTTGTATTAATTCAACCTGTTAGAAAATGTGTTCTGTGCTCTTCAAAATAAGGAGGTATATAATGAAAAGCAGTGCTGCTTTTGCCATAGGTTGCTTAGGGAAGATCTGCATTGACAATTAGAAGTCAGGAGGAAAACTACCAAGTACTCGCCTATACAAGTTTGTTTTTTGTAATGTTTGAGCAGTTAGGAATTTGTTTTTGGGCAAGAGAAAGAATTGAGAGGGGATGAAGACATCAGTACTTCTTTCAAAACTGCTACTCGGTACTTCTATTCATCACTATATTTGCTTTTTTATTATCTCTCTGTGCATTTGAATTTTTTTTTTTCCAATGGTTTCACTTTTTGTAGTGCTGAAAAGAGAAAATTCACAGCTAACTGCTGTTTTTGAAACAGAATTAGTTGTATTTCTAACATCCAAAAGCGTTTGTATTTCTTATGGGAAATGATGCTTCCTTGAATCTGTTGTAGGTTGATTATATGGATGAAAATGAAGAATATTTTCAGCGTCAAGCTTCTCACAGGCAATCTCGAAGGAGGTTTAGGAAAATCAACCAAAAAGGGGAGCGACAAACTATTATTGATACTGTGGATCCTTACCCCGTGGGGAAGCCACCTCTACCTAGAGGCTACCATACGGTAAGCTGTCTGTATTTGTTTCACAACAGAAAAAGCACTGAATATAGAAATCAAAATGTCGAAACGTGCTGGTATCTTCACAAAGTGTGTTTCTGCAGGGAAGTAGTTTCCCTCTTAAAATACTGTGAATTTGCTTCCATCAGTAGGTGATTGTGTGTGCAACTTCCCTTTTGGTTCGTAGTTGAAAGCATGGCTTCTGACTGTGAATGTCACCCACTGTTGCTTAGTGTTGGAGTCATTACTACTTGAAGCTGTGGAAAAAAACCTGTTCTCATTGCCATTTGAGATGAGATTACAGTTCAAGAGGGTTAGCATACAATGCTATTGGTAACTTGGTGAAGCACACTGTTGTTGGAGATCAGAAGGCTGTACTGCATTGCAGCAGGCCGGATTCTTGGCTTAATTCTGTTGTTTTCTTTTTCTTGGAATCCAGAGTTTAGTTGTCAGATCTAACCTTTATCCATATCTGCCTCAAGAGCCCTTCATGTACAGGGGTTTCAACGGGCGATGAATTCTTGCCCCTCATTAAGTAGATCACTTGGTCGTTTTACTTGATTTCTTATTGGGTAATCTTGTATGTTGAAAGCTCATGGATTTTCTCTTGGAATCAGAATATTAGTTGTATTTTACAAAAGGGTATTTTTTTTTGTATGTCTTTTATACTGGGGAAAGCTCCCTGAGGTTAGTGTTTGCATTGGTTTAAACTGTAAACAAAATACTGGAAAAGGCATTGGTCTTTGGCTCGTATTTGATTGCTCAAGTCCCCAGATCTGCAGAAACCATAAAGACATGGATGCAAATAACTGTACATATTCAGTCCTGGTGAGTTCGTTTGGCTGAGTTCTGCACAAAGTGAGCCATGTGTGTATAGATGTACAGGATTAGAGCTTTAACTTATAAAATACCACCTTTGGTCCAGTGCAGAGTTGTAGGCTTCTTCCATTTTTTCCTTAGTCTTTGAGTTCTTTGGCCGTTCCCTGTATATTGAGTGTGTGTCTCTAAGTGTATACGTGTTTGATGATATCTCCTGTTAATTACAGAGGCTTTTCCTCATGAGTTGAATAATTACTTTTTATGCCAACTGTTTGGTTTTCTGTTTTGTTTGATTTTCAGTGTAGTTTTAATTGCCTCTACATTTAATAGAATTGAGCCAGTTCACTTGATTTGAGGATGAAATGGTTTACTGGTTTTATACGTGAAAAATAAAAATGCAGAGTAGTACTTCGTAGGAATTTTGAGCACAGAAAGAGTTGTTTTCTGTTGATATTGATGTTCACATTGAGCTTAGCAAACCATTCTGGTGTGATTTTTCTCTAATACGAACAATTATATTTAGACAATACACAATGCCATTTGCATTTGTAGGTCTATGCCTGTTTTATACATTTCACTTTAGGTATACTTAATGAGTTTTTCTAAGTTTAACTTTGGTAGTAAGAGTAAAAGCCCATTGTGTACCATACAACAAAATGATTTTGTGCATGTGTTCGTAAATGCTTTGCAAGAGGGATTTCATATTGAGTTGGAAGAGATTGCCAAATAAACTGTAAAATCTGCAATAATTGCAGTCAAATGTTGCTTTAAAATGTAATGTGAATGACAGTTTTTTCTTTCAAAGCAAATACTGAGTTAAACAAAACTCAGATAAGTTTTACAGTATAGTAGAGGTGCTCTCTCCAGTCCTTCCTATTTTTACAGTATTTGGTGATCTTGTATACATGTTCTCCCATTCCCTTCTCTTGCTAACACCTTTTCTATTGCTTCAACCATGTGTCTTAAAGGCTGCATTCTTTTCTCCCATCCTCTTTTCTATCCCCAGAGCTCATATTTTTTAGTCTTAATTTCTTCAGTTGATTTTATTCAAGATGTTATGGATGAAAACAACAGCAACAACACAGGAATTCAAAGTATATTGTAGCACAGACCTTAAGGGTTACTGGTTAACATTTGTCAGGGTCTCATCTTTGGTTCCCCTTAGGAATAAATGGTGAGCAGCATTTAATATAAATACAAGTGGATGTACAGATACTGCAGTAAATAATGTTAAAGGCGTTGAAAATGAATGAATACAATGGATTTGTTTTGAAATTTGTTCTTTGTTGTGGATAGATTCTTGTTTAGCTGTTAGGTGCATGAGATTTAAAATAACAGAGCTGCTTTGATGGCATCCTCAAAATCATTACTACTTGCTTATTGTTTGTCTTAATCCAAATTCTTACTTAACATGTAGTATGAATTTCAGCTGATAAATCATTAATAGTGTATTTCCAGTGCTTTTCTTCAGAAAGTTCAAACTGAATTTTCTGAGAAAAGTTTTATGAAAATGTAGAGGGAAATGTGAAGCTATCTTAAATGCATGGCTGTGCTTTTCAAGAACTTAAAAGCAGTGCTCTCAGTTGTGGCATCACTTTCTGCACACGAAGCCAAAATGCAGGGGAGAGCGGTCCCTCATTAGCATAATTTTAACATTATCTTCATAGTTGTGGAATGTACTATGGCATGTCTGATAATGTTCATCTTTTCCTTTCCTCCTATATGGCATTCATTTCATTTTGGCTCACAGGAATGCACTAAACCTCAGGTATTGTAACTTACTGTGTATGGTCCACTAACGATGTACTTGTGGGTTTGCAGTGTGATGTGATAATGCTGATGCAATGTTCTGACTGAAAGTGCCTCCTAGCCTTTGCTCTGACACTTGAACAATCCCGCTACAATGTTCAAAATACTAATGTGAATGTGGAGTTTGATGACTCTTGCCCAGACTCATTGACCTTTCTTCATTGCTTTCACATCCTGTGATCTAGAGAAAACAGATCAATAAATCAAAGGGGAAAAAGTAAAATATTTAGTTATTGGCAGAGATTTCACTCGTGCATCTTTTCTGTGACATAGGGGACTGAATCTTTTGATTCTCGATTCCAAAAGTAAGGACCCTTGTAGTTTTCTACCATTGTCCCTGGAACAGTGAAATGGAGCATGATAAGGTGAGGAGCAAAGATAAGCACTTGCAAGAGTGCCTTTTGCACCTCATCTCTCCCTGTGATGTGGGCTGATCTAGTAGAAAGCAGTTGGACTTTGTAGGCCGCTAGAGAGGTATGTGTGCATGGCCATCATTTGAAAGGCTGAAGGACTGGGCTTGCTATGTCAGGAAGGAAGGTTTACCCAAGTGAGTCGAGTATGGTGGAATGACACCAAAAATAAAGACATTTTGGCTGACATCAGATCTAATTCAGACTAAGTAGTTTGAAAATCGGAGTGCTGCCTTTGGCAGCTGAGTTGTGTTTGCCATTGTCAAAATAAGCAAATAATGAGCATCCACCAAATCCAGCGTTTGATAAGAGTCTTGTTAATCTGTTCAGTGTCTCCACTGTTACGTGTGAGAAATGTCTTGTGATTAAGCTGAAAGCAAAATTATTTTCCTCAGAATTCTTCCCTTCAATTATTTCTTCAATCAGTTTTTCCAATATTTTATCAGGGAAGGTATTTATTTCAAAAGCTTTGTCCGTGCCACATTGCTCAGTGAATTGGTTTTAAATAACTTTTTAAAGGGTTTAAATTGCAATACAGTTCCACTGTCAGACGCAATTGACTTGTGTGCTGGAATTCTTTCTTCAGTAAGTGTGATCCCTTTCTTTGCAGGAGGCCAGTTCTTTATCTGGAGCACAGTGCTTGATAATTTTGGAGGGGGTTTGTGAATCCTGAGTTATGTATGGTAATAAAATGTTATGGCAAAGAGTCCTCAAATTATGATATGAATTTTGAGTACTTCATAATGTTTTGTTGACTTAATTTCAATAGGGTTTTTTTTTGCTTGTTCTTGCAGTGTCTAAAACTGCCTTTAACGGATTTAACACCTCCCGACGTAGTAATAGAAATTGTATTTTAAGTTTAAACAAATTGTCTTTTGCATGCACCTATCCTGAAGATGGTTTGACTTTTGGTTATTAGCCTTTGTTGTGTGTGATTTGACTGAAAAGAATATGGGCTCCTAAGAAACTACTGAGCTTTTCTGCTTTCTGCTGACTTTTGTTCGTTTGTTTTGAAACTTCAGAATAGAATAGTCACTTTTAGGGTGAATTCAAAGCAAGGTAGACATCTCTTGCAATGTTCTATCACCAGTAAACTTGGTGACTACTCTATAAAGGATTGTCCGTGCCCCATCTGAGTGCAGCTGAGCTGGTGGATGTAGATCTAATGCAGGACATCATTAGTTTACATTAAGTTCGTAAAGGAAAGGATTTGTCCAAGATGAGATGTTGTTCCTTAGTGGCACAGAGGTTAAGAATAGTGATTTTTAACAACCTAGTTTGGGGCAGTGTCTCTGCCTATGCTTTTTGATATGTGAACTGGGCTGTGTGCTTTTCTCGAGGCCTTTACTTTGATGCAGGTCAAGTATCAAAGCTGTCTGAGAAGGAGCATAGGTAGACCCATAGGTAAAATGCTGAAGCAGACCTGTCCTTGTGGTTTCTCCTTTCCACGAGAATCTGGATTATGGGATTGGATTATTTAACATCTTTATGAAAATTCCTTCTGGTGCTTCCTCAGCCAGGCCCATCTCGATTCCTGCTGCCTTCAGGAGACTTTCTTATCTATCAGCTTGAGGTTCACCAGGAGGCAGTCTGCTTATCCCATGCATGTTGGAAGGAAAAGTGCAGTGGGTGTGAGCCCAATAGCAATCTCTGCTTTTCCCTCAGGTTACATATGAGGTTTTGTCCTCATATGCTGTGTGCTGTGGAGCCACTCATCCCGCTGATAGCGTTACAGGCAGGCAAGTATTGTCCTTGGGGATCTTGTTGAATGGAGTGACTGAAAATTTGAGTGAGGAGGGCTGGAAATGACGCAGTGTCTGATCTGATGGAGTCTCATCTGTAGTTGTGTCTCTCCTGAAAAGAGTATGTGAAAATATGGTGGCTTTTTCGACTTCCTTAAGTATTAGAACTTGCTCGTTTTGAAAGTCAGGAGAAATGGAGGAATTGTAGTAACCTTGCCGTGTTGAGGTGCATGTAAGGCCAGGAGCTGATGTGGGAGAAGCAGCATGGCTTCACCAAGGGCAAATCCTGCTTGGTCTACCTAGTGGCCTTTTATGATGGTGTAGCTGCATCAGTGCACAAGGGAAGTGGCACTGATGTCATGTATCTTGACTTCAATAAGGCCTTTGACATGGTAACCCACGTCTTTCTCTCCAAATTGGAAAGACGTGGATTTGATGAGGGACTGTTCAGTGGATGAAGAACTGGCTGTAGGATTGAGTCCAGAGAGCTGCGATCAATGGCTCAATGTCTGGATGTAGGTTGGTGACAAACGGTGTTCCCCAGGGATCAGTGCTGGGGCCAATGCTCTTCTAATATAATCATTAATGGCATTAATGACATCAATGACATTAATGACATGAACGCCTAACATGATTTTGGGCAAGACTGAACGTTAAAAAACAGCATGTTGAAATTGCTTCTTTGCATGTGTACTTTAGGTTTACCTTGTTAGATAGGCATTTTATGGACTCTTCCAAATGATCGTGAAATATTTAATATATGCTGCTCAACTATCACTGTAATTTATTGTGATATGCCTTACTACAGTGTGTTCTTGGTAGTACAATTGTATTCCATGTCCACAGAGTACTGTAATGAGAATATGTATTTCCTGTCCCTATGTGGCAGAATGCAACCTCGTAACCACACCGCTTCCTTCCTTCATTTATTCTGTAAGGAATCTGTTGATAAATGAGCGGCACTGTTTTTGTTTTGTGTAGGACCCGCAGCAAACAAAAATTGTTAGATCTTCCTCCTTTTGGCAATATCTACTGGCCAACTAATGCAAAATTAATGACGTGCAGTGAGTTATTTACTCAACTAGCAGCTTCTGTCAAAGGATGTCTATTTTTGTATATTACATCATCCCTGCTGAAGAACTCATGTATCCATTGGGATTTACTGTTCTTTCATTCCCTTTTAGAAGGGCTTACACTGGTGTTGTAACTGGATTTATAATTGTGATTGGATTTGGAAATCCAAAGTGCGACGTACTTCAAGTTATGATGTAGCATTTTATGCAGCTGGGGTGTCAGTAATCTTACTGACAGTTCCATTGTTCAGATGCATTACTGACAGTGGGTCTTGTTTACGGATCGTAGAGGTTGGCAGTAGTTTATGAACACACACATTGATACTGGCTAACAACAGCAAAGATTTTCCAGTGTAGCAAGAGGTTCTCCTGTTGTTACTGAATTGTTGGGTTGTTTTTTAATGTCATACATAATACCGCTTTTCTGAGATGTTGGGTATAGGACTAAAACCTAACTGTGATGTTGGTCATTGAAATGGAATGTTATTCATATAGCAGGAAAGTAATCTTTTCATAACTCTTTCCTAAATCAATCACTGCATAATGTAACTAATTACATACATGGAATTTCCACTACCTAAGCTCGATTGGAGTTGAGGAAAATTTAAATAGAAAACAAAAATCCTACATATTTTTAAATATTTCTTAAACACGTAATCTTAATTAGCTTAAAGTTTTTAGGATAATGGTTGTGTGTCAAGTGCGTGTAGGAAAATGGGACCTAGATATTGATCATAGTGTGTTGAGCATATCATATTGGCATTTCTGCAGAGATGGACATCAGGAGTGATGGTATTAGCCCACTAAAGCATGAAAGAAAGCTGCCAGCTCATTTTCCCAAGCATCTGAGCCACTGTTATGTGAGCTGTGCTTGACATATAGTGACTTAAAGATAAAATTACTAGCTCTTGGCATCAGTCTGTCTGCTAAAGGCTCTTTTCCTGAGAACTTTAAAAAGAGAACTCAGATAGTTTAAAATGATGATTTTAAGTGAATTTTAAACCTATAAAAGCAGCTTAAATACCCTGAGCAAATACTTTGTTCAGTAAATGTTTATATCCTTGCCCTGTCTTGACAAATTGAAGCACAGTTGTCCTTGCTTGTTCTTTACGTGGCATGTCCTCTTTTGTTCTTATATGGCAGCCCAGTTCTGGGGAGCTAACTGTTAAGTAAAATGACATAGTTGCCTTGAATTTGCTGCAAGGTTTGTGAGTAAATTCTTTCCTTTTCCTTACCATTCCAGTAGTGTGCTCCTTAAACCAGACTCAGGTCACTGTGGAACTAAGTCTTTCAAGAACAACCTTGAGAACATTTTTTCTTCCAGTTCATTTCCTGGAATTTACACATCTGTGATGGAAGGATATTTGGTATAATGGGGAAAAAAACAAACCTGTTCTTTTACGTAAGATCTAGTTAGTGTGTTAGTATTATGTTGCATGCTAGTAATGAGTTTTGGGAATTTATTCTTTAGCAGTTAGCCTTAATTATCCGTCATTTTGAAGACAGTAAAGTTTTGATATGCACCTGAAACATCTGGCAGTGTTTCATGTGTTATTGATATGCGTGGCATAAAAACTACACAGTAAGTGCTCCTGTGCTATTTTGCTTCATTTCTATATGCATGTGTGCATATTCACGTGCTAAAACTTACCACATTTTACCTTGCCTTTTCACTTCACTCCATAATGCTCCTCACCGGTGGTTCTTTCCTCTCTCGAGTGTTGTAACTTGCATATAAAGGTGTGCAGCTAACTGTTTTTTAAAGTCTGCAAATGATCCATGGGACACGAAAGATGATCCTAATACTAAGCACGCTGGTGTCTTCAGACAATCTTCCAGTACAAAACAGTGTAGAATCAAATTAGAGAAACCCAATTTGGTAGATGCGCCTAATTGTATTTTATATCCACATAACCGAGCTTAAAATTTCAAGGGAAAAAATATGGTGTTAAATTTGCCAAATAGGACCTCTGTCAGTGGATGGCAGTTGGCTCCCTGATTTACTTAATTTTCACATGAAAGGGGGGAGAGGAAGGCTACTTAGAATTTTATTTTAAGGTCTCTGAAAGATGTAACAGTGTTTTTAGACTCTCAAAAAATAAATTGGGTCATTCTGATTCATAGTTATTTCTTAAAAATAAGAGATATTTGAGGTTGTATGTAATTGTCACTGACATAGGCGGAAGGTCTAGATAAATATTTCTGTACAGTTGCTAGAAAACAAAGGCTCTCAGGGTATGATAGTGCACGCTGTATATTACACACGGGGGAAATTGCAGCAATGTGAGGAGGGAATTCTCCAAAAAGAGAATGATCTTATTCTGCTAAACTCTGTTTTTTAGTGTTGGTTTTAATTGGGAACCCCTGGAGTAGGCTCTGGGGAGAATCTCCCTGGATAAAACTGTGTCTGGAGACGAAAACAAGAGTTACTTCCTTCCAACAGACAGTTGAAGTGAAGGAAAATCCTTTCTAATAGCACCCAGAACTATCAAAGATAAACTTCCTTAGAATAACAGCAATACTTAGTTATCTGCCACAGGAGATGTCCAAATAAACAGTCAAGAGTCACTTAAATGAAGAACCTGTGTTTCTGAAATTCCTGCTGTGAATTTGTTAAGAGTTTGTATCATTGTGTTCCTGTTTGTTTTGCTTCTGTCCTGAGCCAGTGAGGAGATTCGTGCCTTAGCACCAAACCTCTGCCTGAGCAGGTATATATGACAAGGCGTCTCTTAGATCTGGCCAAGATCATGCCATCGTTTTTGAGCTTAGGAAGAAAATCAAACACTCTTTCAGTCTTATTTTCACAGTTTGAAAGCAAAAGATGAGTTTTCTTGTTGTCTGATTTGATTAGTGTTTTTTGTTGTTGTTGTTGTTGCTGTTTTTTAACTCTTGTCCTTCCACCAAAGAGCAGAGAAAACATTATGAACATTGGGAAAAACTTCAAGAGTTCTGCCAGTATGTGTTTCTACTGAAACAATTAAAGGAACTAATCTGTGACCGTTCTGCTGGTGGAAATCATTAATATCTCGTGTTTTATTGTCCAGTTCTTAGCATTAAATTATGATAATGTATGTTTTGAAAGCCTTGTTAATGGCATTAAGCTTGAGTCTTATGCAACCAGTAACAAGTAAATTAGTAAAACATTACGTTGTGAAGTGACTGTGCAGACGTGCACTATCAAAATCCTTTTCATCTTGCAAATGAGATTTAACAAGTACAACTGCAATGTATGCTGCAGGAAAACCAAGGATGTGTTACATATGCGTTTTTAAAGAAAAAAGATTTAAAACATAGTGAAATACGGGGTGCAAATGATTTTCTTTGTTCTCTTAACTGTGGTGATCCTCTGCTCAAGTAGATTTTGGAAGATTTGAATGCTGTGAGGATGGGATGCTGACATGTTTTAGATCAGTAGTCATTATGTCTGATCTCGCATTAAAAAAAAGGAGTCATTTTTGATAGTTTGATGGCAAGTGTTCAAGAGGAAGGTTACAACTTGCTCCCCTTTGAGCTGGCTGGTCCACACGTTGGGTACTTGTTGTTCTGATGCCAGAGCTATGCTAGAGGTGATAAATCAGCCTGTGGTCACAGGGAAGATTGGCAGCTGCTGTACATGTACTCTGCTTGGGCACCAGCCTGCCAGCTCCAGGCTCATCGTTCTCCTAAAGATCCGGATTACAGGTTCATCTGCTGCAGCAGCTCAGCAGAAGGGCATTTGCTCAAATGGTTTGTGCCATCAATACACATGCTATCAAAGCAGCACAGGTTGCTCCATTGAATTGGGACTCCAGTGTTGCTAGCCAGAGCAGTGAATGTCAGTGTGATGACAGTGATGTTGTATCAACTAAAAAATTAATTTGACATTGCCTTCTCCTTCAGCCATGTGTAATGTCTGTGTAATTGCCCCTTTGCCTTAAGTATTTTGTGATTGTGGAGTTTGTGCTTTATTACTTAGTCTTCTTTTCTAGAAGACTACTTCTTCTAGTTTTCTGTCTTCCTGGAGTCATGAAGTGGTGGGAAAATTTAGTGATCTTACAGTGTTTTATTGTCTCTTGACTTGGATTTTAAACAAGAAGCAAATGTTTCTTTATACAGTGCTCAAAAGAAAGGGGGAAATACACTGATAATTTCTGTCTTAGAGATAGAAAAGAATGTTTAGTGTGTACGTAATCTGTGTGAAATTTTAAATGCTGTGAATAGTTGTGAGTTAAAAATGATTGCTTGAAGTTGGAGATTTGAGGTAATCTGTTGTTGCAGCATTAGTCATTAT
Organism: Callipepla californica brunnescens; assembly: GCA_023055505.1. NCBI lineage: Eukaryota > Metazoa > Chordata > Aves > Galliformes > Odontophoridae > Callipepla > Callipepla californica. Next base: position 3,101,747 of record JALIRH010000040.1, read on the forward strand.
CCTAAAAAGATTTAATAGTCCAAGCGCTCTTGCCCTGAGATGATATTCTGGGACGTAAAATAGTTCAGAGGCATTAGTTAGATGGTACATGCTGCTGAGATCCATACCAATTTCTACGTTAAATTCAGAACTGCCATTTATTCTGAGTTCTGTCCAAGGATGTCCTAACATTTGTAGTTACCTTTATAAGGCATACATCACTTTTTTTTTTTTATGAGGCTTGTCGAGAGATGCCAGCTTTCTTGTGCATGTAATACTTGGAAAGCTGTTGGGGATAACTCATCATGTCCAATTATTGCAGATCAGCTTCATTTGCATCTCTCTTCAACCGCCTACAGAAGCGTTTGCAAAAACCTTTTTACTCTTGTCAAACTTTAAGTCTAAACTAGGAGTTTGTACCTGAGCTTTGAAACGCACATAAATGAAATGTTGCGTTTAGGCTTTATAGGGCTTCATACTTGTTTATGGTAGAAACCTTCCAGGCTTTTAGCCTATAACTAATTTAAATACCCTTAATTCTTTACTGAAAGTTGCAAAAAATTAATTGAACTACTTCATTTAATTTTTTATGGAGTCTAACTTATGTGATTATGTGGGTGGCTCTGAAAGTAGTGCCTTTTTACTTATATGGAAGCTACAACAGATGCAAACAGCACAGTAACACTTGATAAAGCAAGTTCTCAGCTAAAAACCGTCATTTTTCAACATAGTTACCACTGTTAACTATGCTTTTTTTTTTTTTTTTTTTTTTCCCCCTCCCATTCACTGTTTGGTCTCCAGAAATGTTCATCAAGCACTGATGAATGTCAGTGGGAGCCATTTATTCTGCATCGAATAGTTCAATGACATGCCTTTTTGCTTCGTACTCCTTTCCATGTCAGATGCTGTTTTGCCAGAATGCCCTTCTGCTGCCAGCTCTCATGCGGAAACAAAATATAACAGTTTATTGGTGGGAAGGTTCAACCTCTACTGCCATACCCATACCATCAACATCCACCTCTGATATTACAGGCTAACATAATAAAACAAGAGGCATTGCTTTTGGAGCAGCCTTCATTTATTTTTTTCTGAAGTGATAAGAGAAAGTACACATGTTTACAGAGCTCCACTGTACCTGGGAAGAAATGGTAGTGGAGCCAATTGAGTCATAGGACGGTTTGGGTTGGGAAGGACCTCAGAGCCCACCCATAGGTAGGACTGCTCCCACCAGCTCAGCTGCCCAGGGGTTTGTGTTGAGTGCCTGCAGGGATGGGAAGCTCATAGCCCTCTGGGCAGCTGTGCCAGGGCCTCACTGCCTTCTGAGGAAACCATTTTCTCTTAATGTCCAATCTAAATCTCCCCTCTTCTAGTTTAAACCATTCTCCTCTGTTTCATAAGCAGATAGCGTGTTCATAGCTTGGTTAAGTACATAGCAGTCCAGAAAGTGTTGTGTTTCCTTCCTACGCCGCTGAGTAATTTCAATCTTGGCAGAAATTCTTTTTTCTTTTTTTTTTTTTTTCCGATAAGAGCTTAAAGCACCAAACTCAGATTCTGGTTGTGGTGTTACACAGAAGGTCACTGAGTTGAGAAGCTCTCGTTTGCTTTGCCAACAAGTAGTATTTGACTTTGTACTAGGTGAGTTTTGTTGGAGCTTCTGAAAGTGAGTATCTTTGCCTATTTCTGTTCAGAGCTTCACCAGAAAATTGGTGGTGCTAAGCGTTTTGCAGCTTTACGAGGTTCAAGCCCAATCTAACACTTTCAAGTCCTCTGTTTGTCGCATTGGCACATCGCAAAGACTTTTATAAACTTATTTTTGTATTTTAGTCATTTTAAAGAGAAGCTTCTCTGATGGAAACTTTTTAGCATACTCTGGATGAGTGTCATGAACTTTCATAAACATAAATAGATTCATTTTCAAATGCGCTGCATAAAGCAGTGTCCTTAGGGTGACTGTGAAAAATAAAGGCCAGATCTGTTTTCGCTAATTTTTATAGCCTCATTTCCTAGCAATCATTGTCAGCACAGAAAGAAATCGCTACGTAACAAAACTAATTATCGGCGACGTGTGTTGTGGTGAAGGCAGCTGCGGATTAGGTGATGCGGTATTCTGTAGCATTCATTTCTTCCTCTGCGTTTACGCCTTTGTAACAACTGTTAAATCTTTTTCCCTCCCATTGTTGAAGGGAATAAAAAAGACTTTGAAGTGGCTTTAAGCACAGATGGTCTCTGATTTGACAGAATATGCTGTAAACGTGCCCCGAGAAGGCTGAGGCTCGCCGGGCGGGTGGCATGATCCCGTTGGCCCCGTGTGGGTCTCCACTGCCAGGTGCCACGGATCAGGGCTGCGCGGTGAGGGCCGCCCGCTGGCTTGCTGTGCATTCTGCCCTCTGTGCCTTGGCTCCTCTGCGGCCTGGTGCTGGCACGGCCCCGCCAGGGGAACCACCGGGAGATTTCCCAGTTTAAGACGCAATTACGGTCAGGGAGGGGGATTATAAGAGCCATATGTATGTCAGTCTCTTTCAGATCTTGCATCCCCTTTTGTTTTCAGGGGGATTTGCGTACTCAGCGTGCATGGAGAAGCAAGATCTACATTCAGAAAGCCTGAGCTGTATTTTAAAGGGCTCTGGACGTTCGCGGGCCACAGGCCATGGATGTCTGTGGCCCGCCTAACAGCAGAGCACCTGAAAATCTGCAAGAACTCGTCAAGTGCACTGTTTATAAATACTTGATAACAGTGTTTACAGCTCTGCAGCAGCGCTCTTTTGGCTGGGGGGGTGGGAAGGGATATGATGTTAAACCTTCTGCTTTGCCTTCATCTTGCTGAAAAGTACCACTCGGTGCAGGGAGTGGAGGTACATGCCTGTTCTACTCCGGCAGCGCCCTCAGGATCAGCCGTGAGCACATCCCTCCCCTCGGGGTTGCCTTCATCTTCAGGGGCTGACATCATACAGGCAAGAGCTGCTTGTTTTCTCTGCGTTGTCCACCTCTTACCTTAATAAATGGTTAAGCGTTGGAGGGGATGAGCCTCGAGGAATGTGTCTTCCATTTGACTTGAATATTTCGGTGGATAAAGGGAGAGGGAGGGAGAGAGTGAGTGAGAAACGCACTTACATCACTAGGACTGCATCGAGTGTGCCTGTGCAGGTTAAGAGACAGACTACAGTGTCTTTGCTTTCTGCAGGAAGCAGCAATGCCGTTTGTATCCTAAGAGGAATTTTTTTATTTAGAAAAGGAAGCATTCTTTCTGCCCAGGAAATGGCTTTCCTTGTGCGTTGCTATGCCAACTGCCTGCAGCCATGGTCTTCCAAAGTAAGCACAATAACGTAATTATATTGGCGTATTGCATTCAGACTCATGATTCTCCGTTTTTTTTGTGTGTGTTACTGTGTTGTATTTCTGTTGCTGACTCTCCCGCTGGTAGATGTGCTCGTCTTCGATTGTGAGGAGCGGGCGTCTTTAAAATCCAACGTCTGTCAGTGTCACGCTGCCGAGATTAATTGTGCAAACTTGGTTAGCTGAGCGGCACGCGGATCACCGGTCACTACTGCCGGTAGCGCTGGCAGCCGGGGGAGGAGGTCCCTGCTCGCGTGCTCTGCCCTGATTTTGGGGGAGTGGAGGGTGGTGGCGGGGGGGGGCTGCGTGTGTGAGCGAGCGTGTGTGGTTGCAAATGAAACAGGAGTATTAACAATGCTTGGCTGGGTGCTGGGGGCTGGTTCCTGCACCCTGACTAACATAATACTCTATTAAGCCTTTTTTGAGGGAGTCTCTGTGCAGTCAGCCATTTTAGCTTTTTTCCTTTTTTTTTTTTTTTTTTTTTTTTTTTTGCCTTTCCATTCCTCTGGCTCGGGGAATGGTTTTGTTCCCCTGGATGAGCACTGGATATGTAGGGTTTCGTCAGGCTCTCTGCATCCTGACATGGTTAGACTTTCAGTGTTACAAAAATGGAGACTAACGCTGTCGTTTGGATTGCTTCTCTGCACTACAAGTGTGAGGGGTTTTTTGAGCTTACCTGTAGTGACACTTTTAGCTCCAGCTTGCTTCCCCCCCCTCCTCCTCGTTTTAATTTAATGCTGTAGAGGGTGACTTGCCATCCATAAGAAATTGGTACATGATGTGTAAATTCAGTTCAGCTTCTGTTTCTTCATTATGAAACCACTTGCAGTCCCAGCTAACCATGGAGTTATGGGCCAGCAGGAGAAACATCCAGTAAGTATTGCAAATTCTGTTTGTTCTATCAATAACCTGTCACGGGCGAGCTGCATGGAAATTGGAACTGCTTGTCGTCTTCCTCGCGTACTTCTGATCTGGGAATTAAATAGTGGGCTTTAACAGGGAAAGCTGTACCTGAGGTTGTGTCAGAATCTGTGTCTGTGCTTAAGGTTGTTTTTTTTAGCTTGGGTAGGGCAACTCTGTCGGGTTTTTTTGAAGGTTAGAAATGTACTCGGAAAACATTGACATACTTTTGTTGGTCACGAAGCTATGAGCTTTCAGTGAAGACCAGTAGGCATTTGTTAAAACTTTAAAGAGGTTATTTGAGCTTTATAACAAGTGGCTGGTGATAAGAATAGATTTATTCTGTGTAATGCGTGGTATGGGTGTGCTGTTGCCTTCAGCATGGCACTGAACATCTGTGGTAGGCTTGCACTGAAAATGCAGAAACTGTTAGTAAAACATGGCATGAACAAAAGGCATAAGTACTGATGCTTTATAATTGATCCCATGAGTCAGCTACACCTTTGTCAGGCTTTAATCCCATGGGCTGCCTGTGTTTATTGTTTGTTATAAATGCATTGATAAGCAGAAGGGCAAACATAATTTAACAAGGCCTCAGGTGTCAGAAACTAGAAATTTAGGCTTGACAGTGTGAGAAGATGATAGAAATGCAGATTCTTATCACTCAGCTGACATTATTATCTTCATGGTAGATTTTATATGATTAGATGTAACTTTCAATTTCATCATTTCTTCTGAAAACCTCTGTGTTCTGTGCTTAGTACTAGAGTCTGCATGGGAATGCATACAGTATATTCAATGTATATAGCTAAATCATAAATAGTGGGACAGTGATAACAAGAACTTCTTAAAGGAGGAATATTTTCATCACAAACTCAGGCATTGATTTTATGTGGAAGCACAGAAACCAATCTAGAAACATTTCAGAACATGCATAGAGAATGTTTCGTACGCACTCAGCAGTCGTATCACAGTTTCTCATTGTTGACTGGTTTGTTCCTTTCCCTCCTTCTTAATTACATTCCAAGTATGAAGGAGTCTGTGTTACCAAATTGCTGGTGTTCATGAAATATTTAGAACTTAATCTAAGAAAAAACCCCACCACAACTCCTTTCCTCCTGAAACTCAAGTACCAAAGAACCTGAAATAGGATACCCTGAATTTGCAAATTGAAATAAAATGAGACAGATGCATATGTATTCTTTTTGCTCTCCAGAGAAGGTTAATGAAAGTTTCTGGATGGATTCTTGTAATGCAGTGAGTCTAATGTGAAATAATAGTTTATAGATTAGGGGGAAACAAATAACCCTGTAGTTTAGAGATTTTACATTCTAAAGTCTGATATGTTTTAAATGCATTGTTTGGAATTAATGAAAGCACAGAGATAAATTTTACTCTGTGGACTAAAATATGGGAATGAGGAAAGGCGAAAGATAAAGGTATCAATTTATAAGAAAACGAGTTTGATGTAAGAAATGCTGACATATACATGAAAAAAACCCAACATTTTTGACGGAGGGTTGGCACACAATTGCAGATTTTGCATTAACAAAATCTGTAGATAAGGATTTGTACAGAAGTTTAAAATGAAACTGTTAAAGACACGTGCAGCTCGGAGTCAAACACCACTTCGGCAATGAAACTTTCCATGCCTGTTCTCCACATAGAGACTTGTTGCTTGGAAAATGGAATTCAAAGATCTGGGTTATTGTAGAGAGGGAAGGTGAGTTCAGAGTTCCAAGATGTACAGAATGTCTTGCTTTGACAAAGAAGAAAACTGACCGAATTAATCATTTTGAGTAGAAGTTATTTTAATGTTTGTGTGTTTCCAGAATCCTAAATCTTTTATTGATGTCTGATGGACCTGATTTCAAGAAAGGAATTTTAATTAACTTCTGTGAAATTCCCACCTGTGGTCTTGCAGCTTGATTTGCTGAGATGAGCTGAAAATGAGTACAAAAATCGCCTGTGCCATGTTTCTCAAAATTCTGTATGCTAGTTGTCATTAATGCTGTTAAGTTTCTAATTTAACACTAGCTTAATAGGCAATAAGTTTACTGTTCTGTAAAAAAAAATTAAAAAAAAATTAAAAAAATGGTGTGCAATATGACCATTATGTTAATCGTGGTTGGAATGGAGGGACGTGAAGTGAGAAAATGCTGTGTTTTCCTAGGTTAATTGATGTAAGAAATTGAAGATGAGTAGCATCCATGAAGAGTGCAAGTCTCATGTATCTTCCATAGATTGGGAGAGTTTGAGGCAGTGCTGCAGCTGCCCATGCGTGCTGGGTGCTGTGTGGATGATGTCCCTTGAGTTACTATCAGGTGCCCAGCAGCTGTCTCATTCCTTCTTTTCTACATGTTGTTTGTAGAAACTTTATGTGATATTACTAAAAAGAATATTAAAAGAAAAAAAAGGCTTGTGAAGAGTGACTTGAGATGCGTAGCTCTTCCATGAATGTGTTGTGATTAACATCTCATGAATTGCCCTCTACTACTGTCACCTATGAGCAGTCTGTAAGAAAAGTTATATTTTTAGTTCAAGTACTATAGAAATTAAGTGCGCAAATAAAGGGTATGTTTCACTAGAAACTCAGTGATGCTCCTTCAGTGCTCACTCACACACTTCAGTCTTTTGGTGTTCTTGACCTGTCTTGAATTACTGAAAGATGCTGAAAGCAGTAAGTCTTTGGCTTGCTTTCACTGCATTAATCATAAAGATTTGTGTTTCCATGCCGTGGGCCTCCTCACTCCCAAGCATGAGGAGGAAATGAATGTTATTTTGAGAGTGAGTCTTGAGTTGTAACTGCAGAAATGGCCGTTTGAATTTGGTGTGTATTAAGGGTGTTGATTGTGGGATGTTTCCCTAAGAAATGGAAAACTTTACAGCAGAGGTATAATTTTTTCTTCTGGAAGAGATACTCAATATTGTTATAGAACTTGGAAAATAAATGTAGCCAGGGTTAGTTACTTGTCCTTTTGGGAAAGCATCACATAGTCCAAGGAAGAAAAGCTTCGCTTGATAAGCTGAACATCCCAAGATGACTTGACCTCTGGAAGTTTATATGTATATATATACACCCACACAGTTACGAACATATTTACACACATATACCTCCCCACACACTAGGGAAAAAGGGATATGAACAAACATATAAAAAGATGCCCACTTCCAGCTTGGTAGTACTCTTATCTGCTTTAGCTGCTGGTGGTTTTCATTTTCTTTGTCTGAAGTGCTCTACACCAGGACTTGATGCAGTTGTTTGTGAAGGGACGCCTACGTTTGTTGCTTGTTGACAAACAAGATTTCTGTTTTATCCCCTTGGAATTATTCCTTTCCATTTCATTACTGTATTTTGAAAAAGGTTCTCTCTGTAGACGAATAATGACGTTGTGGATTTTTTTTAATGATTAGGAATAGTTATTTCACCTCTTCAAATGTGCTTTATTGTACAGTTTTTCACTGTACATGGTCACATACAATTTCCTTCCATAAGATTCATCTCAAAATGGACAAGTTTTGGTTTATATTTGGTATTCTGGGTTAGATTTATTGCTTAAATGGCCAGGCTGTGTGTATGGCATACTACTCAAGTCCCGTTTGAAAATGAAAGCATTATTTTTTTCCTTCTCTTGTTTTTTATGGAGTTTGTAACTATGGTGTTAATGTGATTCATAGAAGTGGTGCAGAATGGCATTATCTTTGTTTTTCAGATAGTTCTACTGAAGCAAATCTTTGGTGAAATGTAAGAACGAAGTTCTGAAAACTTCAGATGCTAATTTTTATCAGTCTAGGTTGACTTTAGTGAGTGCTCAAAGTATGGGCTTTTCCTGAGTTGTCTGTATTTTGGTCCAGATCAGGCACCCATGGTGTAATGATTTTCTGAGGGGTTAATTTTAAGCGGCTTGCTTGGTGTATGAGGACTGTCGAATCAGGGCCTGAACCACTGATTGATCACCTGAGGTGAGCACTGAGTCAGCCACAGGAGCACAAGTGAAGGCAATGCACCTATGTGACCAGAAGGGGTGGAGTCTGACTCCACCTCTCCCAGACCCCGTTTAAGGGCTGACAACCACTGGGGAAGGTTCTCTTGTTGGAGTTCCCTCACCTGTGAAGTTCCAGGTGAGCCTTGACTGTCAGTGACAGGTGAGCCTTTCCTGATTTACCTGTTGTCTTTATACCATTTGGATAAGCCATACAAAAATACACCGTCCACTTTCATTATTTGGTGTGGGTACTATTTTTTCGGGGTGTTCATCCTACACTTGGCATTGTCCCACAGATCTGTATCAGAGTTTGGATAAGTTTTTATTCTCCTGGACGATGTTTCATGGCGAATTTTCTCAAAAGCTTATCATTGGTGTAATATGGGTCATTCCCTATGAGTGATAGTGAATGCAGTAGCGACCTGTAGAGGTGGCGGTGTAAATGTCTTTGGCACATAGGAGGTGTCATGCCATTTGTTACTGTGCCAAGGCCTGGAGACCGTACAACATGCACACTTATGTGTGTGCATTGTATGTGTAGAAATATAGATATTTTAAAAATATGTATGCCATCTACTTCTTAAAAAGGTAGTGCAAAAGCAGATTGTTATGTATGTACATATGTTTGTATAGATCCTTATAAACATTAAGGTATAGGGAACCTGCTTTGGCAGGGGGGTTGAACTCAGTGGTCTCTTGAGGTCCCTTCCAACCCCTATGATTCTATGATTAAAAAAAAAAAAAGCGAATAATAGGCTTTCTCTTCCTTCTTAAGAAACAGGCAGGCTTTTTTTCACATCAGACTAGGTAGCTGATGTTGAAAAGAAATTTGGAAAGCATTTAGAATTGGAGAATGATAGAGTGGTTTGCTTAGGAAGGGACCTTAATGCCTGTTCAGTTTCAATCCCCTGCAATGGGTAGGGATACCTCTAACTATATCAGGTTATCCAGGGCCCAGTCTGATCTTCGTGCTGAACACCTCCAGGCATGGGGCCACCCACTGCTTCTCTGGCATTTATGAAACAGAAATAGAGAAAGTTCACAGTGAGCATTGGGGCATCGATGTTACCAAGGTTGCCTGTGCTCTCTTACATTCCGAAGTGGTCGAATGTAATGGTGTTATTAAAATGCTTACGAAGTTGTTCCTATTGTGGTGTACACTGTAACCGGATTGTAGCCAAAATACAGGAGTGAACCTAAAAAGGAATCTGAGTTTGTTCTGAAATGCTATTTTAGACCAACTGACTGGTAATACATATTATTATTGAGTTGTAGATACTTCTGCCTTATCTTCAGGCAAGTTGGAAATCCTGCCAGTATTGAGAGCTGCTGATACCCAGCAATCAAAAAACAAAACCAAACAAACAAAACACCTCCAAACTTGTAAAGAAACAAAGCAAAAAGTCCTTAAAGCCCTTAAGGTGCAACTGATTTGCTTCTGAAGCTACGAGTTAAAAGCAATAACAGAAGCTCTGAAACATAGGGGATATTAGGACACTGCTAAGTAGGGTAGGAGGAAGCATGCATATTCAGCTAAGAAAACCCTGTGCCTGTGTATCTCAAGAATCTTCCACCTGAAAAATATTTGCACTCCTTTGATTGGGAGTTTTCAAACAGTTGTGCTTGGACTGAAGTTATTTCCCGTTGATGTTGTCTGTGAATTTAACAGTTTAGTAAATGGTCCTATAAAAATATTCCATCAAGGTGAATTAAATTAGACTCTTGGAAACTCCAATTTAAATTATGTAAGACAAGGCATCTCAAATAGTGACGTGCAAAAAATTACTTGTTTTATAACAAGACTAGAAATGGTTGTTGGTAGTGTTGCTTGTCTTTATCAGTTGTGATTGCCACTACTCCAGTATGCACAAGTGAGTGGGAAGTGTGTGTCGTGTTCTGTACTCTGCTGCTAAGATGACCTGCAGCTTATCTGAAAAATACTTCCATGTTTGATAGTATTACAGGTCTGCAGAATTGGAGGAGTAATTATCTGTGTCAGAAGACAGCAACACTTGATTTAGCAATTAGAAATCACAGTTCCCTAATGCTTCAATTTGTAAACTGGAATTGGACCAACATTTAAACTGTGTTCTGGCCATTGGTGCTCTGGGATAATGAATGATTTTGGTGCTGGAAACTCTTCAATAATTTTATCTAGTTTAGTTTTCTTCGACTATCTTATCTTACGTACTATTTCTTGTGTTCTAGGCTTTGAATTGCTACGAATTAGTCTTTAGCAGCATCCTTTAGATAAGCTGTACTAATTTTACTAGCTCTCTCAGAAATACACAGTTCCATGACTGGTATCTGAAATAATTACAAGATTTTTCACATCTTCAGAATTATTTTGTTAAAATCTGGTTTTAATGTTCTGATATCCTAGTTGCCACAGTTCATATGTAATTTAGGCTTTTTATTCTTTTCCGTTACTGATACCTTCTTGTTAGCATTCTCTGAATTTAAAAAGGAACTCAGAAGTCCTAGAGGAAAAAAAAAAACAACCATGGTAGTAGGGTAATCGAAGAGTTCATGCAGGATAATCCTGAAGCCATGTTTCCAGTATTTTTTATTGTCAATATGACAAGTAAAACTGACTGTGAAGACCCTACAGGATGAGTATAGTCAATGCTAAGGATTTCAGAGAAATGAGAAAGGTGTCTCTAGATTTGCCCTTGACCAAGGGGTCTTGTACCTAATACATTTCATTTCAGTATTGTATTCGTCAGAGCCTGTAGCACAAAATAAAAACCAAAGCAGCATGGGTTGACTTGTGACAAGTGACACTTGTACGCTACCCCAGCAATGGATGGTTGGCTGTTCTTCCTGTTTTGTTACCTTGCCAGTAGTTGTTTTTTATTCCTGCTGTTCATTTTGAAGTGCTGATGATTCAGCAGAAAACTGCAGGAAGAATAAAAACTGTACTGAAGGGGTACCTGAGTATTGCCTGGTGAGTTGTTTGTGAAAGCTGATCCGATGCCCAGGAGCTGGAATTTATAGCAGTGTTTGTCATTGCTTCCTAAATCTGTTTATATGAGGAGGGCAGATGAAGGACAACAGATTGCAAAGCTTTTATGTGGATGATGTTGAAGGTAAATAGCCTTGTATTAACATATTACCTGACCCAAATGATGTTGCTGTACAACCCTTAATATAACTGAGAGTTTTGCCTTGTTTTTTTTTATTTTTATTCTTTAACTTGGAGAATTAAAGTATCGTAACCATCACATTTGGTGAAATAACAGGAAGTTAGGAGAAAATCTTGGGTAGATGTGGTTTGTATTTTGCACTTGTGGTATGCAGCCTCTTAGATGGTACTGTACAAGAATGGGGGGCTCAGCCTCTGGTCAAGAGGCATCCTATATTTTGGTTTGTTCTCACTACCAGCATGCATCTTGCCACCACAAGTCAACTTGACTGTACTTGGTTAACTTAGTCTAAACTTGGTCCAAGTCTTAACATGGTGAAAAAACTGAAACAAGGGCAGTCATCTTTTTGTGGTCTGCAGTCCCATTACAACTATTGGAGGATTTCTCTAAATGGGAAGTAGCCTGCTAAGTCTAGCAGCTTGGACTGGATACTCTTCTAGCTGTCCCTGAGCCTTGTGTTACAGGTGGTCAAGTTGTTGTCTCCTGTAAGATGGTGTTCTTCTCAAGGCCAGACTGGAGCACCTTAGAAAGGTGTCAAATAATTTGGTCTTTTCCGAAGTTAAGCAGTGGCTGTGTGTTGTGGCCCCTGGGCTGGAAAGTGGGTGGGAAGGTGAAAGTCCCTCCTTGAGTTGGGAATATGTTATCCTCAGTTTTCTTTGCATGGTGTGTGAGTGCAAGTTTAGTTAGGCACTATAGCGATGAAATAAATCTTTCTAATATTCGACAGAATGCAAACATTTTGCTTTAATGGGAAGATGTCTCTCTGTGCTCAAATATATAAGTACCTCCATGGCTTTTATAGCTTATTATGGACGTGATGCTTCTCCTTGGGAGTGGGAGCATAAAAACTGTTTAATGCTGCTCTTCAGTCCAGGTTTCTTAGCTTGATTCAAGAGTCAGTTTATTCCTAAATCAAAGAATAAGCAAGCTCGAGCTGTAGAACTCTGTACTAGTTGGCATCCTATTATAGCTGCATTTATTATCTGTCAATAAATTAATGTTATAAAATGAAGCTCCACATGGCACTTGTCATTTCCGACCTGTAGATAATTTAAGTACTGGTGTTCAGGTGAGCCCATTGCTGTTACTGGGTTGTAGCAGTGCATCTTCTTGGTAACTGCAGCTACCCGATCCTTGAAGTTTATGGGCAGCCTGGGAAGGGCCATCATGGTGATCTTACAAGCGCAGGTGCTGTGCACTGGGTCATTTGGATGTCAATTAGGGTAGGAGTTATTAGTTTATAGCCTGACTCCAGACTGTGATTTTTGCAAGTAAGAATATAGATGGGGAGCCTTTTTTCCTTTCTGAAGAATGATTTCAAAGAAATGACGTTGTGCTGTTTTGTAGGTCTGCACCCTTTGTGCATTCAGTCGTGTTGGCTTGCTTTATAGTTAAAAATAGGCTTTCACTGTACTGTGTGGCTGTTATTCCTGCAGAGTCGAGAGAATGGGAGCTGGATTGTGTTCTTAGGACTCCGTCCATAGCATTGTTTCCTAAATGCCTATCGGCTGCTGCATGCCTGCCAGCTCCTGAATGCAGTAGGAGTTGCATGAGTGTCAGAAAGGTCTGGTGGGAGACTTTTTGCAGGGGCGCAGCAGGAGTAGGGAACGTGGCTATGGAACTGGAACCTAAATTTAATCTTGGTAGTGGGATTGATAATGGAAAGCATCGCGCTTGAAAGCTGGATGCATTCGGCTGTGGTCAAAAAATAATGATCAGACTAGATTTTTGGAAATATAAACCAAACTGTCGAAGCTATTCTTCAGGTGACCCAACTACATTTTTTGTTCTCGTGAATGTTAATATTTTCTGTCCAACTACACAGAAGCAGCTAAAAGCACTTTGAAACTTGCATTGTGCAGTGTCTGCCTCTGGTCCTTCCCTGATCAGGATACAGCTTGACCTCTAAATCTTAATTTATTCCTGCTAGCAAGCTAGGAGAGAAAAAAATCTTTCAAATACTTGGCAGGCATTAGCCTCTCTTCTATTCTAGGTTGCTCAGAAAAGAGCCAGATACCTTCCCAGTGTGTTTGTATTTTCAGTTTTGACCCACATTGCCAGTGGATTGTTAGCTAGATTTTTGGCCTTTTGAAGAAGTTGAATATAGAGAAGCTTTTATTTGAAAGATTCTTACATAATGTAGAAATGACATTTGCTATTTCTTCTCCCTCAAATCCTTACTTCAGAGGAACCATGAGGAAAAGGAAAACGAATGCATTTAAAAGTGCCTCTCTAATGTACAATTTGAATAATTAACTCTGTGTCTGGAAATGGTGTCCCAGCAGTGAAGAATATATATATATATATATATAAAGTAAAACTTTGGTAAGTGTTGGAGCTAAACAAAACACAAACTAAAATGACAGCTATTCATTTCTGCTAATTACCGTAGAAGTCTGTATATTGTATTTGTCCTTGCCTGCTGATGTATAACTTCTGCGAATGATTTTTGTTGTCTGTCTCCAAGGGTTTCTATCCTGTTTGGTCTTGCTTGATTCCAAGGAATAGGTTATTTTAATTGCTAACAAATATTATTACTAAGTAGTTTTATGAGGGATTTCTTGCACTTCACAGGAAAGGATTGCAGATAATTTATTTAGCAGTATATCCAAGATTCCTGAATACAGCTGCTAATAAATAGTTGCTAAAACATTACTTGGATGAACAGTAGTGTTGTTTGTCAGCAGTAGTATACAGCAAATCTGTTTATCCATTTATTCCTGCTGAAAGAAGAGGTTGTTGAGACAGATAAATGACACTCCTACACCTAACGTTTCCATTATTATTGTGTGTTATTTTTAATTCAGTGAGGATGGTACTCTGGGACAACTAAGTTTATGAATTCCCGTGTTAGAATAATACAGTGTTTTCTTGAGTGGAGCTGGGATTTTATTGCTTGAGCGTGAAAAGATAATGCTTAACATAGCAAATGACTTAAAGATCTGTCACTTAGCCAAGACCATTTGAGTACGGTCAGAAATCAATGGTTAGAATTTGTTTCCCAAGATCTCTGGTTATCAGAAGGTGGCCTGATGAAATGAGGGATGTGCATGCATGCATTCTATCTCTCTGTAGCTAATCTTCTGCTCGGTGGGAGGAAAAAAGATTAAATTTACTAGCATAGTTTAGTGAGGAAATATGGGTAGTAGGTAGACGGTTGGACTGGATGATCTTGGAGGTATCTTTTCCAACCTTGGTGATTCTGTGATTCTGGTGGCATTTCTTTCAGATTTCCAATTTATTTATAGATTCATAGATTCATTAGGTTGGAAAGGACCTACAAGATCATCTAGACCAACCATCCTCCCACCACCATCCCTACCCACCAAGCTACTAGATCAAATCTCTTAGCACCTCATCTAAACACTTCTTGAACGGCACTAGGGACGGTGCCTCAACCACCTCCCTTGGCAGGCCAATTTGTTTATTTACTATTTTTCTGCGTTTTGGTAATCTGATTTAAAACATCTCTTTCTAAGTAGGCATCACTGAAGTCATTTGTGATATCAGCTGAGTATGTGTTGCTATGTGGATTGATATTATTTATTTACTATTATACTTTTTTCCTAAGAAAGGAGTGCACGAGCTGATTTTAAGCTTGTCTGCATGGCTGTACAGATCCAAACAGGTTTCTGGAAGCCATATCTGAATGTCAGTGTTTTACGTAGACTAACACAATCCTTCAGTTGACTGTTTCCTTGCTCTAAAGAGGTCGTGGTTCTAGCAGGCAACATTTAGTTCCTTTTAGTTGCATTGTTAAAGACTTTTGGGAAACCATTATATCGTGAATGTGTTCGTGTGGGCGTTTGGAAAGGTTAGGTTATGGCAAGGCTGGGTTAGTTGAACTTAACATTTGATATTAATATATTGAATAACAGGCTACAAAGAAAAGTGGCAGGTTCATTCAGAATTCAGTGGAAGTACTGTTCATGTACAAGATGGGTCTGTATTGAGTTGCATAAATAAACTCACAGAGTCACAGAATTGTAGGGGTTGGAAGGGACCTCTGGAGATCATCGAGTCCAACCCCCTGCCAAAGCAGCTCCCTAGCCCAGGTTGCACAGGTAGGCGTCCAGGTGGGTGTTGAACGTCTCCAGAGAAGGAGACTCCACCACCTCTCTGGGCACATGTGTCTCTGCTCTGGGGGTCCTGAATTTAGTGGAACACTTTTACACTTACCCAGAGATTCTCCAAAAAGAGGAAAAATAGTTGTTTATTGATTTCTTCTTCTCTATGATTACACACGAGGAAGACTTTGTCCATTGAAATCAAATAGTCACAGTACTTTAAAGAACTTTGCATCTTTTTCTGTGCTTACAGAACAAAAACTCTAAGGGTTTTAGGATTGCACATCACCATATACGGTCCTGAACATTTGAGTCAGTGTGAAACATTTTCATTATTTTCTTTGGGTACCATTGGAAGGAAAGCATAAGCAAAGTGGAGGCAGTAAAGCTGCAGTGTTACTGCAGCATTATATCGCTGTAGCATAAGTATTATGATTTCAAAATGATAAAATAAGTAATAAAGCTATTTGAAAGGTAAGGTGAAAACATGGTTAGGATTTTGCAGCACTAAACATGCAGAAAAAGAGAAGATTATTTAAAAATAATCTGAGTCATTTTGCTGCTGTGCTATTTTTATGTTATCACAAAAACTGTGAGAAATCAAACGTAGTAATTTCACACTGCAGATATGAAACCTTCTTACCCTCTGTACGTTAATCACAGAGGAATTCTTTAGTATGTTCATTTTTTCTCATGAGCTATGCTGTAGAGAGGAAATGTGATCCCTTAGTTAAAACTCCAGCAGTGGAATTGATATGGCTGCAGATATTATTTTTAAAAAAGCAAAAAAGATCCAAGAAAACCTCCATCATGTAACTTCTTCTGAATTCTCATGTCTATTTCATTTTTATTAGGTATTTTATGGAGACATAACTTCATGGGAGATTAAAATCTTCAGTTTTGGCATGTTTACATAGAAAACTAATTACGTATCAATCTAGATATATATGTAATAACTTTTCCTTGCGAGTTTACAGAATGCATGTCGTTATTAAGAAGCTGCAAGTGATAAAAATCTAAAATGTGATGTTAATCGTGTTGACTCTTGTGAGTTTTTGCTCCTTTGGATAGCTTGTTTCTCAGTGAAAGTGAGAAAGACCAAGCTGGCCACTGGTTTTTCTGCTCGGATGAATGACATGGATCCGGAAGGGATCTTCTGGGTCACTGCCACTGCACAGTGGGTTGCACAGCATGCTTAGGACTTTGTCTAGCTTCACTTTGAAACCTTCTCTACCACAGCTCCTGTCGAGTGTGGTTTTGTGAACCTTTGTTTTGCAAGGCAACAGCTTTTTTCAACTTCTTTGCTCGTTAGTTTTTGCACTTGTAGAAATACAATGCTGTAAATACTTCTTTTTGTCCTTCCTGTTTCTTGGTAGTGAGAAATATGCCTTCTCAGCTCACGCTGAAAGGTGCTTTTACACCTCCTCAAACTGCTTCCTATGGTAATTCTGAGTTCTTTGAATCTCTTCAGATGTGTAGTTCTTAACTCCATGCTGACCATCGTCTTGCTTTCATGGACATGCTGGCTGTGCCAGTATCTCCATCTTTATCAATTTCTTTGCTTTCTACACCCCACTTCGAAAGATTTACTGCTTGGTTTGCCCTTTGTTTATTTTTTGGTCTGTGATTGGGTATGAAACAAAATCAACGCAAGCCCTGCTGATGGAATCCTCAACACTTGCCATTGCGTGCATATCATATGTTTTTAGCTTTGATCTAGACTCTTTACTTGTCTGTAGCGGTTTTTAAAGCACCTCAGTGGTGCTTTAAAGCCAAAAATGAAATCTGTGTGCAGGTCAGTTTTTACCTCTGCTGGTCTAATGGCTCTTGTATGCATTTTGGAGTGCTGCTTAAGAAACCTACACTGAGTCTTGAATACAAGTTGTACTTGTGCACTGCGTCATATATTGCAGGATTTAAAACATTTTGCTTGAAAATGTTTGAGCTTACGTTTCCTGTAAATATATATATACACACACAAAGTGTTCCTGAACTTTTTTTGCTTTTACAGCCTTAAACATAAGTCTTTCTGATTTCCTATGGAAGCAGAATTGTTCCTTCCTCTCCCACAATTGCACATAGCAGGCAGAAAAGTTCAGCATTTACAGATCTCCAAATCTCCTGAAAGTAGGCTATTTAGTTTCTAGTTCAACAACACTTGCCAATGAAACAGCAGAGCCAGTCACAAGACCAAGTATACGTTCCAGTTGATGATATTTCTAAATATTACATTAGTATGGAAATCAATTATTCCCAGGAGACAAATCTCTGCAAAGCCAGGCTTTATTAATTTTGTCCTTTACATCTACTGCTATTAAATAACTGGGAGCTTTTACTGAAGCAAAGTGGCTGAGCTCATTAACTGGTCAGAGCAGTTGGTCACTAGGTGACCTCTTTCCCTTTCACAATTGTTAACTGAGCTCACAGCAATGCAGAAACCTTTGTGTTCCTGAAAGCAGGATATGTAACTGTGCTGTATGACCTAGCTTAACCATTGTCCAGGCCACTGGGTTGTGTAAAATATTTGGAGTATTTTGCTTGGTGGTCAAGGGCACAGTTTCCTACAGTTTTACCTACAGAGTAGTATGGCATTTGTTAAGGCAGTGTGTTTCTTTTAGGGATAATGAAAACACTGTGGTATTAGTGTTTTTTTGTTTGTTTGTTCGTTTTTAACTTCTTTTCCACTCTCCTACCTTCAAGACATTCCAGGTGAAAATTGAGATGCATCACAGTGGTCTGCAGTTGTAGCTGAAACCTCTTTGGCTGTCAGTTTTCATTATTTTCACAGTATCTTCCTGATCTTATTCAGTGCCTTGAGGAAGCTGATGGCTTGTAGGCAGCTGTGGTCTGTACACAGTGCAGGCTCCAGGATTGTAAATAGGGATGCTTGCTGAGGGTAATTCCACGCTGTCTCGTGTACCACTTCACATGTGCAGGCCTGAAATGCTAGAATAGAGATCTTGCTTTTTACCATCTGAGCTGTAGTCCAATGTGACAAGGAGTTAGAAGCCTTAGATGCGTTATAGAACAGGAAGCGTTGAGCATTATGAAACACCCAACATGTTTTAGTTCAGATCCACTTGTTTTTTGGTGTGTATTCTTGATTCACAGTTGCTATGCACACCTGTACAGTACATTTTTCTTTTTTTTTTTTTATACATGATTTGATGCCAATAAATTCATGTTTGCCTAAGGAACTGTGCTTGTGTCAGATATCCTGCAAAGGATGCTTGACTATAGGGCGTTATGTTGAATCTGTGGCACTAAAGCTGTCAAAAAGAAAGGTTAATCTTACAGACATGGTTCTACTGCAGATAAGGCAGTTAAGTTAAAGAAGCATGAATGTGTGTTAGTGGTACGTTTTGTACTTCTGCTGTAAAGGATTGTCCCCGAGAGCTTTTCTCGTTCCCCTGATACCCATTTACATCTCACCACCTCTGTCCCTATGCAGAAGTCAATAGTCCTCCAAGCAAAGGATAATTAGGTTCAATGCATTAAATGCTCATAGGATTAGCTGCTGAGAGCTATGAGATGTACGTTAAGTGGCAGGCGTTGTGTAAGGGAAACAAAATGAAGTTCCCATGCACGCTACTCTCATTTTCTTCCTGAGACAAGCAGGTCACACTGCATTGCTTTAAGCCCCTGAATAGTTTTATGGGAGAGTACTTACAGGAAAGTATTAGTGCAGTGAAACTATGAAGAGCTTGCCTGACAAGGTCCTTGCAGGTCTGCGTTGCTTTTTGTTGTCATTAGGGAGGTTCTGTCGTGGGCTTTGTATGTAAACAGTCTGCTTAAGAGATTGCACAAATGCAGTGTTTTCCGTACATGGGTCACATCTTATGTCATACTACAGGTGAAGAACACTGTTAGGAATTCATCTGCATGAGCTTTGAGTCAGTGCTTCACACAAAGATACTGAGGAGAAGTACGTGGATTCAGAATGGATGAGCGACTTTTGCATGAAGTGAACGCTGTATGGAATTCATCGTTCAACTCAGAACAGAACCTTCTGAGTTCTCCTTTCTTCTGTTTTTATCACTTAACTCTTCTCTTGCTGAAGTTTGCAGAAAAAATACATAGATACTTCAGATTTTCCACCCCACCCCTGCATACAAGGAAATCCTGCTTCCGTGGGAACTGCATCCAAACTTGAACTGTGCGTGGCTTGATCTCTGTTTTTTAATTTAACTCTGTGCTGGACATGTCAGTTTGCACCGTGTCCTTAGGCAGAATCAATAGAAGTTACTTTATTATTCTGTAATTACTCGCATTGACTGCTGTGTTGTAATTTACCGAACCATAAAAAGTTGTTTTCCTTGATGTCTCTCTTGGTTTGAGAAAGAAATATGTTGAAATAGCATAAATAGCACGCTGATGAATACTCGGTGCTAGTAGAAATGTTTCTTGAATCCATCAATGTTCTGATCAGAATGCTGTGGAGCTCAGGTGCCTGGCAAGCAGGAGGATGAGCCTGCCACAGTCCCTGCAGTGGCACATAGTCATGGACTCTTGTTAGACAGAAAGGCGTGCTGGAGAGTAGGAGAAAGTCATGATGTTCCTAAAATAGGGCGAACACATTCACAGCGAAGTAATTGCTAGCTTTGCATGCGTGGAATGGTGACTCATTTTGAGGGTGGAAGTAATAAAATGCTGCTTTTAAGATAGACAGTTAAGATATGGTTCAAGATAGTGCATGTTTTCAATGTGGAGATACCTTAAGAAAGTTTCCCAGAATTGTTTTTTTCCTTTGTTTATTATTTTCAAGTAGTAAATGCTTGGAGTTGCCAGATGCTTTCTCTTCCATTTTATCTGCGTGTGTGTAAACTGCTAAAATGCTTTCATGTGTACATACACACTTTCCAAGAGCTACAAGTGTATTGCTTTCAACTTTCTTTTCCTAGCTGTGTTATACCTTTAGTATTTTTCACTTCCCAAGCACGTCCTTGAAAACTGGTTAGCAGGACATTTATCTGGTCCTTGTAACAACTGTTAATTATTTTATACGGCGTCCATGAAGTATTTTGAGGTTATATTTACTGAAGAACGAATCATGCATTTATTTTTGTAAATTAGTCTGCCACGTTTTCACTCCATCTGTTCGTTCGTCCTGATGCTGTGGCTGCAAGTGTTGGATTACAAGGTTGAGTTGCTGGCTTCTGCAGAGCTGTAGTTTGGTGTTGTTGCAAGGCTTATTTTGTGACATACACAAGTTGCATTTTTACCCTTGCTGCTTTGAAGGACTCCTTAAAACTAGCCATCTTTTAGTGGAAATGCAGAGCAGAATATACGAGGTGCTCTTTGGCTCTGATGGCGTTGGTAGTGGCTGAAGTCCCTCATTGCTGATGCTAAGTGGAGGAAGCGATGTGCCCTTAGGTTTTCTCATATCACCGTGGGATCCAGAGGATAAGTGCTGTCTCTATCCTTTATGCACTTACAACGTACCAAGTCAACCTTTACTCTGTGATACTAAATGCTAAAGGCAGTCTTAAAACTGTTGAATGGTCGTTGAATACAAGCATGAGTGCTTAAATTTCACAATAAAGTGATATTCCATAGCACAGCGAATAGATCCACGGCTGTGAGGTGAAGTGTGATGCCTTCCAAAGGCGGGGATTGATGTTCCTAGTCATTTCTTTGCTGGATGTAACTGGAGATTCCTGACATTATTTTCAAATTGCGTTCTCTTTTTCACTGTAAGTAGGGAATTAAACATAAATACTGTGGTTTGGGCCACACAGCTTTGTGCAGGTTGCCGGCCGTGCTCAGGTTGTTGAAAGCTGCATTTTATTCTTGCACTGCTTACCAAAACCTGCTTACCCAGTGTTGTCCCCTGCAATAGAAGGGGCTGTCAAATCTTGTCTTGAAGTTGTAGATGCATGCTTTTTGTTGTTGTTGTTGTTGTCACCAGTAGCTTTGCTTTTTCCCATGTTGAGCAGCTCTGTCCATTAGATGACTGAAATAGCAGCGTGTGACTAAGACAGAAATGCATGCACTTCGCACTTCTCACGCACTCTTTGTCGAGCTCACAATTTAAACGTTTCAACCTATTTTACTGCCGTTTATTTCTTCTCACACAGCTTCTCACCTTAACTTGTTTGGGGGGTAGGGCAGTTGAACTGGATGTCGCTTTCGGGCATGTTGCACAGCGATGTAGTATTCTGCAAAGATGTGAGCATGTGCTTCCTGCTTGTGAATAGTCCTATTTGATTAAGATCAAAGTGACTGGCTGGGTTGCCCTAAGTAAAATGCCTGCTTCTGATCTGCTGCTGTCACCACTTGGCAAGCCCATCAAATGCGGCATGGCTTTGACTTCGGGAGCTGTTCTGAGACCAGAAGTCACCAGACGTTCAGCTGATTGTCTACAGTCAAAATTCAGAAGGCTTGCTGTTTATTTGCCTTGTTTTTTAGCAGTTGCGGTAGCATCTCCTGCCTCTTCTATCGCCTACGTAGGAACAAAACAAAGATCCACTTAAAACACTAATTGCAGCCATTATGCTAGATGTAGATGGATTTCTTTTTCTTTTTAACATACAGACTGGCTTTGTTTTGTTAGAAGGTTTTGAAGAATTGTTATTGCATTGATTAAAAATAAATGTGATTATTAGTGACTTGGAGACATTTGAAGGGCACTATGTGAAATGAATGTGTTTGGCCGAACTGGTAATCGGCTTCCCTTTGGAGTTAATGTTTATTTCTGATTGAAACATTAACTACTACCTAAAATAGAAATCATTCAAAATATTGTGAAAAATCTACTTTGTTGAGTCATTGTAAGGTGACACGTGTCCACATGTTCATACGTAGGACGTAGAAATAACCTTGAAATACTTAAATTCTAGGGGTCTGTATTTTCAGAAATGTAGTGGAGTGCTCAGTAACGTGTTATAAAACAAATGGAGATTCACTTCCTGCACATTCTACGTATAGAATGTGTTCTGATTTATAGAATGGTCTGAACTGTGACCACAAGTTAATACAGTGGTCTGAATGTCCATAAATTTTATGTAGGTTTGTGTTGAGGCATTGGCGAGGCATTGCCTTGAGTACCATGTTCAGTTTTGCACACCTCAGTACAGAAAGGACACTGAGGTGCTGGAGTAGGTCCAAAGAAGGGCAACAAGGATTGGAGAATATGCCCTGCAAGGAGAGACTGAAGGAACTGGGGCTGTTTGGTTGGGGAAAAGGGAAGCTGAGGGAGACCTCATTACTCTCTTCCAGTATCTGAAAGGTGCTTACAGAGAGAGCAGGGTTGGTCTCTTCACCCTGGTGACAGTGACAGGACAATGGGAAATGGCCTTAAGTTGTGCCAGGGTAAGTTTAGGTTGGATGCGAGGAAGAATTAACAACTGTTTACAGAACGGGTTGTTAAGCACTGGAATAGGCTCTGCAGGGAGGTGGTTGAGTGCCTAGGGACATGATTTAGCTGGAGGGTTGTTAGAGTTAGGGTAGCATTGTTAGGTTGTGGTTGGACTCAGTCTTCAAGGTCTTTCCAACCTGAGTGATTCTATAGTGATTCTGTGATTCAAACCTAGGGAATGAATAAGGGAAGTAGCGGGATCAGCAGATGTTATAACTAATGCACTTTTCAATTCTGCATTTTTGCCTTTTGGTAGATTACCAACAGTGGTGAGCATAATTAGATTTTTCTGGAGGCAACGTGCGTGTGTATGTATTAGAGTAGTGCTCTCGTTAATTGCCCTTTCATTGTTGATTGGTATATGAAGATCAAATCTAGCTTTGGGCTGACTGAAGCTTTTTAGCGTTAATGTCTGGTTCCTAATTTTAACTCCTGTCTCACAAAAAAAAAAAAAAGTAGTAAGAATTTTTCTTAATGTCCCCATTTTTGCTATCACTGATGTAGTCATGCTGTGGTAAGGAGAAATCACTTCTAGGTGTATAGGAAGTGCCAGTCAGTCAAAATACGACTGAGGTTTCTGGTTGCCTGTGGTTTCGCCACAGATCCTGAGGTCAGGGTTCTTTCAGGACATGTGCTATGAACAGCCTTGTGTCAGGCTTACAGCTGTAAAACCTTTCAGTACCTCTAACTGCATCGAGCCAGTCATTTTCTGCACCAGCCGTTCTTATGACTTACAGCTGACTCGTTGCCTTTCCTACTGATAGACTTATTCTGTCTTAATGCTGGATGAGCTCTTATTTCCATTTCCATCCAGGGCGAAGGTAGCATTAATAACTGACATGGGTAGAAACTCCTCGTTGTACATTGTTTCCCTCTATTGGGGTGTGCTTATTCCTGCCGTGTCAGAGTTGAAACATTAAAAAATGAAGAAAGGGTTTTGTGTTGGTGTTGTTTGTTTTTTTTTTTTTTGCTTTTCACAATTATTAAAGCATTTATTGCACATTTTAACATGCTTTTATTACCTAGTTGGGTAATGTTTGCAGTTCTTACTGTTTTTGATGGGAACTGTGTGTGTAAAACAATAGCAAAGTATATGTGGATGACTGTTAAAAGATCAAATGCTCCATCTTGTTTCCTTCTTCAGCAAAGCACATTAGCAAACTCATTTTGGGATTGCAGCTCTTTGCTGTTGAATTGGTCTTTCCACGTTTCCCTTTTGCTGCCATATTCTTTCACCTAAAGTAGAACAGGCAGTTTGGTGGCTTGGATTTTACTTTACTTGTCTGTAATGTACTGTGTCCACTTCTGAAGCAAGAGCTGGTCATAATCAGAGCAGTGTTAGCTGTAAGTCTGTGACGTTACTCACTGTTAATCCTAGTCTAAAGGAAACCATTGATGTTGCAAGTAAGATTCATATGAAGTTGAATTCTACCCAAACCATGTAGTAAGAAACTGAAGTGGTTTGGCACAATGATCATTCTTTCAATTATGTCTTTCGGATTTCTTTTTTTGCATCTGTTCTTATATTTGCAGCACCTGCATTATGTTGCTGACTTCTGCACCAGTCTAAAACACTGTATAACTTCAACTTTTGTGCTTCACCCTCAAACCCCAATGGTTTTCTTAGTACAGTTGGTGCTGGCAGAGAGTAAAGCATGACAATCAATGATCTAATTTTGTTTTTCTGCGTTATCTACCTCAAATTGTAATGATGCTTTTTCTGCTCCACCTGTAGCTCCCTGCAGATTTCACAAAGCTGCACCTTACTGACAGTCTCCACCCACAGGTGACCCACGTTTCATCCAGTCACTCAGGATGTAGCATCACAAGTGATTCGGGAAGCAGCAGCCTTTCTGATATCTATCAGGTAAGACTGGAGCGCACGTGCTGAGAGGTGTTGACAGCATTAATAGCTCAGCACCTGGGCTACTGTGTATTGTCAGTTCTTGTCTGAAGAAGTGCCTAATGGATCTTGAAAAGCAAATTTTGGTTTGAATCGGTGTAAATATCAAGGTTTTGTCCACTACTTAATAGATATGCTGTTGCAAATCTCAGCAGGTAACCTGCTGTGCAGCAGTTTGTATTTCCTTAGTTGGTCACGTTTGAATCAGCAATGTGGGGATGCATAGTGTTTTGCAATGTTTCAGGATTCCACCTCAAAAATTTTGTTTGCATTTTGTGATTTTTGGACAGGAAAGGTCTTGAATTTCAGCATGGAGAGCCAGTGGGGCTCTTCTGCAGGGCTTTCTGGTGTAAAGGAACTCTGTTTCTAGTGCCAGCACCTCACCTCACCTTTTCTAGGCATCTGTTTTACCATTTGCAGAACAACACCTGTGATTTTCGCTGCTACTTTGAGATGACTTCAAGATCTGTTGACAGAAGGTGCCCTGATCTGGCATTACGGTTAAAAGCTGGATCAGAATTTCAAAACTATAGATTTCAAACCTTCTAAAATTAAGCAGTTTTCAGTAATCAGTTCTGATATGGATTGGCTACAGGTTCTGTGAACATACTTAGAGGAAAAAATACTCAGTGAGCAACCTGTGCTGACTGACTTGAGGGATGCATCCCCATTTTGGGGGTTGGACTACATGATCTAAGAGATCCCTTCCAACCCCTACAGTTGTGTGATTCTATGATTTCTCCACCCTGCTTTGACCCAGTGCTAGCCAGATAGTTTTCTTCTGGCCACCTGAATAAGGTGGTGGTTTGAACTGGTGAGATTTCAAGTTATCATACTGCTAAGAGGGGTTCTTGTTACAAAGTCCTGTGCTTGTCATTTGGAACAGCCTGAGTTTTGAGACATCTGATGTGAAATAGTTCCTAAGGGTGCCTAGAATTTTTGAGATTGCATATGCTTGTTGCAAGTAGGAATTAAAGCAAAAATCAGAGATAAAATAATTTGAAGAAGTCTAAATCCTCCTCTTGATATTTTTAGTTCTTGCTACGTCCTCTAATAGGAAACTATAACAATTTAATTCTCTGAATAGGTGAATCAAATTTAATTTAAACCAATCTATCAGAAGGTTATACTGTGGAGAAACGTCGGAGAAACTCTGCTTCATGTAGTTACCAATTTGATGCGACTCCTGTAATAAGTTTTGTTTACAATAATGAAATCATCAGGGTTGAAGTGAGACCTACTGATTATTTTTTTTTTTAAGTATTTACATGGAGAATATTTACTTTTTCACATAAAAAATTAAAGTCTAATAAGTATGAGGATACTTTGTCACACGCTTAAAAATGTTTTCTGATTTCATCAATCAGTCTTGAGTTAATTCCACAGTTAAGAAGTTCTTGGCACATGTTCGCTGAAGTCTGTGTAATTGCACAGTGTCAGAGTATTTATTAAAATAACCCATGAACCTAGAGACATCAATTATATGAGCATTTATTGGGAAATATTTTATGTTAGAACATGTAGAATCATAGAATTGTAGGGATTGGAAGGGACCTCTAGAGATCATGTAGTCCAACCCCCCTGCCAAAGCAGCTTGCACAGGTAGGCATCCAGGCAGGTCTTGAATGTCTCCAGAGAAGGAGACTCCACCACCTCTCTGGGCAGCCTGTGCCAGTGCTCCAACACACTTAGCTGAAGAAGCTTTAGCCCTGTAGCTTCAAGAAGAGCTGTTTGCTGTAAAAATATGTTCATGGCCTTTTCCAGCTTTTTTTTCTTTTTTTTTTTTTTTAATAAATCATGAAGCTGAATCTTCAGATGCTTTCAGCATTGAGCTGAGAATATTTCCTTTTAAATATTAATGCTGCAACTAAATTTGTTTGTCAAACGTTGCACATGAAAGAACTTCTTTTTAAGATAAGAATGATTTACCAGAATAAAATAAATAATCCTTTGTCTTCGCCTCACCTGAGTCTAAAAATACGTTTCAGGTGCCCATCAGTAGGGCTTTAAACGCTAGAACTTTTATTTTAGGAAATTGGTTCACAATAGGACTGTAATGTGGCTGCAGTGGAAAGGGATGCAGAGTGTTGGTAGCTTGTGTGCAGACTGGCATTGGCCAAGAGTGATACTTTGCTTTTGCCTCGTGTTTACTCGCCAAATTGTTGGTTGCTGCTTCTCCTGTTTAGTCATATGTCTCTTCCTATACGCTTTCTAAATGCTTCCTCTCCCTGACATGTTTATCACCAGCTGATGATTTCGCTTAGAGAACGTGATTTAAGCCTGTGAATTTGCATTGTTTCCCCTCCCTCTCTTGGGAAAGCCATTGTTGTGTTGGTGGTCTTTCCTTTGTCAGCCTTTCTTTGCCTTATCCTGTCCTTAGACTTGGGGCTTCCCGTTGGCCCTGTGTGCCCTCCCATCTGCCCCAGACGCTCCCAGCAGTAAAGGAAATGGGTAACATCCTTTCCACGACCCTCCCAGGATGCCTGTAGCACTAGGATATTCTCAAGATGTCAGCTTTGTTTTCCCATGAGTCTGATATGGGGCCTCTTTGAAGAAAATGTCTGTTAGGGTTTTAATGGCCACTTGCACTCTTGGCAGGGCAGTTTAAAGAAAATAACTGGACAGCCTTAAATCGATGTAAGATTTGTATGCTTGTAGTAGCTAACATTGATTGTTATGTATGTTACAGTAATTATATAACAAGCAGATCCATATTACAATTAGGAATAGGGACTGTAGTCCCTGTATCTCATTGTAATTTATTGCTAACTTTTTACCCAGTGAGTTGAAGGCTAATGTAAAAGCAAACCCCTAGCTGTGATTTCCCACAGAAAAGCCGGGTCCAGTGTGCCTTCATAATGACAGGAAGAAATCTTTCAAGCGTGTGGAACTTTTTCAAATGGTTTTGCATATTCTGCATTTTTCTGTTAGTGTTGGTCACAGAGGGGCATTTAGTCTTCAAAATGGATGTGTTTTCTTTTCTCAGCATTTTCCTTAAAAGGTTGAACAGTTCTCTAGGTCTTCCCCCTTAAGTGTGCAGTGAACACAGCCAGCCAGCCACAAGAGGCGATAAAAAGGGGTTGGTGTGGCTTCACCTTGAGTATTGCCTGCAGTTCTGGGACGCCTTCTGCTAGACCAGTTTGCTCAAAACCCCATCCAGCCTGGCCATAAGCACCTCCAGGAGGGTCTCTTGAAGGTCCCTTTGATCTGAACTATTCTCTTCTTTCTTTTCCAAAGTAAAAGAGTATGTGCACGGCTGTGTATGCAGACACTGGGTGAGGAAGTAGTTGCCCTGAGAGCTGCTCGATTATAAAGAAACAGATTTGTTGAATGAGCACACATCCCCTTGGCCTCTTCTGGTCTGTTCCTTGACAGATATCTAAAATTGCTTGGAGAAGGAGAGGATAAAAGAGGTTATCTTCCTTTGCTGTATGTGATGTCCATTCCTTCTCGTATTATGTTCATGTTGCCTCCAGAGAAGTTGGGCTTGATCTCTTTCCTCACACCATCTAACAAAACCAACAAGGTCTTCATTCTCCAGGCTGCCAAGTTTGGCCAAATGGGAATGACAGTTGCTTATTCTTTAATAAAAACAATATTCTTTTTTTCCCCTACAAAAATAATTCTAAGAGGCAACATCTAACTGAGGAAAACTTACACAGTGCTCTTTTACTGTTCATATTTTTGTTTTCACTTCACTGTATTTAATTATCTGTTGCCATTTAACAACTAGAAGTAACTTGGATCTTGGAGACAGTGACTGAAGCAACCACTTCTATTTCACTTCATTATTAGTCTTAATAAGCACTGCTTGAATGTGGGAAGGTCTCTTCTTGTACCAAAAGAGAAATAACGCTTTGCCTCAAGGTTGAGAATAGCTCTCCTGAGTTTCTTGTTGGTGATGTGACAAATGAAATCCCAGGCTGTCAATGTTGCACGACTCCTTTGGAAGCTTCAGCAAATTTTTCATGACATCTTTTCAACTGTGAAGAAAATTTTCTTCACTACTGGTATTCCAACTTTGGAGAGGCATTGTCTTGAATTTAAGCTGCAGCAAGCATTTTTCATATATAAATGTTAAAAGATTGCATATGGGTAGCAGACACAGCGTGTACCTATGACAGTGCTCAGTTCTGAGGGCTATTTCATCCTTGTTAAAAATGGCTCGGATATCTTTAAGCCTCACCACTGAGCATGGGAAAAAATCTGCAAGGTATGCATCTTGTTTTCTGAGTTTTCTGTTGGCACAGAGAAGCCCCTGTCCTCAAAGGAGCTCACCAGTTTTCCCTTTAGTCTTACACAGATGTATGGCTGTTGTTTCCTTAACTAAGGTTTCCTGTGCTGACATTGTATTTTCTAACTCATGGCAGAGTAAAGAAGTAGAAATAGGTTGAGATACGAAGTTCAGTGTGGCAGTAAGAGGACCCCGGACACTTGATGTTATATTTAATGTTATTAAGCCTGAAGCAGCTAATCTGTTTGCAGTGCTCTGGTAGATTCTGGTAGGAATGTGGAATTTTCTTGGGTTCCAGAGTACCTCTTGTACGTTAGTACTGTGTGACTAAGCTTAATTTTGCATTCACCTTACCAGCTTGCTTTCAAGAAGGCTTATTCTCTGCAGGTAAGAGTGGCACTTGTTAGTAAAGGGAGGATTTGCAAAACCAACTTGTGAATTAGTCATGCTGTCTCTGGAATTGTCACAGCTGGAGACTTATTCTGACAGATCAGTGTCATAAGCTGCGAGTCTACTGACTCATCATCACTAATTTTTTCCCCCAGTCTTTTTCGATGAAATGTGTTTTGTAAGAGCAGTTAAAGCAGCTGCTTAAAATGCATCATAGGGAATATTGATGTTAAACACAGCAAGACTGCTAATGGTAGCACTGCTAGCAGTACTGCATCTTTGTGATTTCTTTGTACGCCAATAACAGCCTTCTTTATCCTGCTTAAGAAATGCTCAGCAATTTTTTTCTTTTGGAAGCAGAGTAAGAGTAATGTGAATATTGCCTAGGTGCTGGCATGATGTTTTTGACATTAACAGATGATAATGTGAGAGCTTGCTACAAAGCTTGCATTGTGTTGTAGGGTTCAAGTGTTTAGGAACACTAATAGTTGGTCTGATCCCTCTCCAACCATGTGCCATCCCTTGTAAGGTGGTTGTATACGATAGCATCAAAGTGCCAGCAGCCTTTGATATCTGTTAGTCCCATGTAGTGCGTTTAAAGGCACGAAGGCATTTTTCTGCATTTATGTAACATCTAAGAAACTTGTTTTTCTCAAGCCATGGCTTAAAACTTCCTCATTAGAAACTTGCATTCATAAATGTCTGAAAGTTTGATGTTGGGGCAGGAATGTAAATTGTTGTAAGTGAACTGTTCTTAAAAAAGCAAAAACCCTCTCTATTTCGAGGAACAGTTTCTTGTGATAAATTGCTTTCAGTTCTCCCAAGACCTACTAATTAAAAAACGTATGTTGAATCCTGTTTATGTATGACTGATTAAAATGTATTGAAAGCTCTGTTTAAATGTTGTTTCGGGGTTAATTAATAATCAGTCATTTTAAAAAGAAATTTTAAAAAAGCAATATAAAAACCAGTTGAGAGATCACATAGAATTTGTGTCTATGTTAATTGGGAAACGGAAGTAGCAGAGAACATATTTGAATACTTTAATTGAAAAAAGTACATTTATGCTTGATTTTAGGCTACAGAAAGTGAAGCTGGTGATATGGATCTCAGTGGGTTGCCAGAGACAGCAGTGGATTCTGAGGATGACGATGATGAAGAAGACATTGAAAGGGCATCAGATCCTTTGATGAGTAGAGATATTGTCAGAGACTGCTTGGAGAAAGACCCAATAGACAGGACTGATGATGACATTGGTAAGTATTGTGTACAGTGTAGTAAAATACTATCTAATCTGTTTGACTTCAGCAAATAATGTACTTTTTGAATGTGAGGTTTCTAGTTACGGCTTTTGTAGTTGTTTAGTGTTTATTCTGTTGGTTGGCTTGTGCAGGACGATGAATGAGTACAGCCAAAGAAGCAGAAAGTGCACATGATGTGGGTGAAAAATAGCACTGGTCTTCTAGGCTTCAACGTTCAATTTCTACATCCAGGACTGGTTTATGAAGTGCTTTTTGCTGCTTGTTGGGAATGTTTAGAACCTTGGCAAAGGTGACACTAATGTTACTGCTGAGTACTTACACACAGTTTTTACATTTTTCAGTGTTCTGTTGCATCTCTTTCTGCCCATGTAGATTATTATCTATTTGTTAAGCATAAGGGAGGCATAAGACCTTTCTATAAATGTGAATCTACTAAAACTAATTTGCAGGCTTATATCTTGAAAGCAAAGCAATTCATATCTGGGACAGTAATAATGATCATTTCTAATCTAATTTGTTTTACTGGCTCAGGGTTTGTTTTATGTTGTTTTTTTTCTTTAATCAAAGTGTAACTAAATGATGATTAAGTTTGATTATGAGATAATTAAGAGACTAGAACATCTCTCATATGAGCGAAGGCTGAGAGAGCTGGAACCCTTCACCCAGGAGAAAAGAAGGCTCAGAGGGATCTCATCCATGCATACAAATACCTGAAGGGATAGTGGAGAGGGGACGGAGCTGGGCTCTTGTCAGCGATACCCAGTGCCAGGATGTGAGGCAGTGGATGCAAACTGGAACATAGGAGGTTTCCTCTGAACACCAGGCAGTGCTTCTGTGCCTTTCACAGGTGGCAGAGCCCTGGCACAGACTGCTTGGAGAGGCTGTGGAATACCTTCCTGGAGATCTCCAGAAGCTGCCTGGATGTGGGGCAGCTGCTCAGGGTAGACCTGCTGTCTGGTGTTTAGTGTACATAATCCCTCCCAATTAAGGAGGCAGATGAGCTCTATTTAGCTATGAGGTATGTAAATAGTCAAAGCATGGGAGAAGCTCATAACTGAGTACAAGTGGAACTCCAGTACACGCAAAAGACAGAACAACACCAATCCTATTCCATCTAGTCCTTCCTAAGGGAGCTTTTGAGCACTTCAAATTACGACATGTACAAATTACTGTTAAGTCTAGACTGAACGTGTTAGGAAAGGGCTTACCAATGAACTTGCTCAATTTTATGAAATTTCCCCTCTTAATGTCTTACTGTGTTTTATATAGGCCTGTCATAGTTTTAATGGAGTTGTTGGTCTGGCTGAATGGAGAATTAGTTTCATTGGCTGTATTCAGAGCTCTTGATTGCTTTACAATTCTTCCACTGTGCTGACTTGTGCTTTGCAGGGTTTCTATTGATGATATGACCAGCTAGTCTATGCCTACAAAATACCCAGTAATTACAACAGGTCACTGTATGTGATTTATTAGCATACAGAAATGATTGTGCAGCGTTTTAGCTTAAGTAGCCTCAGGCATCTTTCTGAAGAACTGTCTTTGCTGTGCTTTGTTGTTTTGACGTGCACGACTCAGTGGGCTTTTTCTCCTTCAGAACAACTACTGGAATTCATGCATCAGTTGCCTGCTTTTGCCAACATGACAATGTCAGTGAGGAGAGAGCTCTGTGCTGTAATGGTGTTTGCAGTCGTGGAGAGAGCGGGAACAATTGTACTGAATGATGGGGAAGAGGTCAGTGGGATGCTACTTCTGACTCTCCTGCTATACCAGACATCCCAGATTCCTCAGTGTTAAGATCCTATTTTTTGACATTAAAAAAAAAAAAAAGGAAAAAAAAAAGTAACATTGAGCCTCTTCTTGTTCTGCCTTAATTCTGCCTTAATAAGCTTTTATGATGTACTTATACAGTGTTCCTTATTCATTAAAAGTCTTATAAAATGGTCTTCATAACATACACAGTGCTTCCTGCACTTCCAGCTGGAAGTATATTTTAGTGTTTCAAAGCCTAGTGTATACATTTTATTAATAGATGCAGAGGAAAGTGGGGAGTAAAAAAACCTGGGGATATATTGCGTGATATTACCATGTGAAGTGATTTAGCCTTTGTGTGTCTTGCAACATTTACTTCATAGCTGGATTCCTGGTCAGTCATTTTGAATGGCTCTGTGGAAGTGACGTATCCTGATGGAAGAACGGAGATACTGTGCATGGGAAACAGTTTTGGAGTTTCCCCTACCATGGAAAAGGAATATATGAAAGGAGTGATGAGAACCAAAGTGGATGACTGCCAGGTAGAGTGTATAATTGCACCAGCAAAACCACGTGCATGTGGAAGTAATACAACTGGACAGCCAGATACAGCTTTATTTTAAACTGAGTGTATGTATAAGATCTCCAGTGTGTAACCAGTGCAATGCTTGAGAAATATGGCTCCTGCTGTTCAGACATACAGTCCAGGAAATTGAATTCTTTTCATCCAGATAGAGATCGTTTTGAATGATGAGATTTATGTTCTTTCTCCAGAGCTTAAGACCCAGCAGCCTTTAGCATATTTCCATTGCTTCAGTTTCCTT
This sequence comes from Callipepla californica brunnescens, assembly GCA_023055505.1. Lineage (NCBI taxonomy): Eukaryota > Metazoa > Chordata > Aves > Galliformes > Odontophoridae > Callipepla > Callipepla californica. Next base: position 3,134,877 of record JALIRH010000040.1, read on the forward strand.
CAGTAGAATGTCAAGGTCTATTAGCCATTAAAGGCTCTGTTATTTCTGTAGACTGTAGCCGTTCTTCCTCCCTGGACTCAGCTACTGAATCTTAGAGGGATACATCTCTCTGTCGTCTGGTTTTAAGAGTAGATCTCTTAGTTTCCATCGACCTGGCCTTTCAAGGAAAATGGTGTTTGTTGTACCACAAGCAGTCAGTTGTAAGGTGCACTTCTTACAGCACGAAATAACTAGCTCAGTCTCAACACGATGTGGCTGTTAACTTATTGTGGGTAAATTAAGCATTTTTCTTGGGTTGGATGGCTAATGAGCTTTCATCAGATGCCCTTTGAAATAGGTGAAAATGTGTTAATGGAGTCACCTGGTTTAGGCTGCCCGTCTAACTTAGAATAAACACATAAATGACATCATGTTAGAATAATGTTCTGCAATTAATCTGGATTGTGGGAGATCTGTTTCAGTTCCTAATAACTACTGGAAGCAGAAAAGTTAAGTGAGTTAGAATTTCTCCTCACTCTTCATAACTATCTGGGAATCTCATGCCTGATGCCAGAACCCATCATACACGATGATTTTGCAACATGTTGATTAAAAGAAACACTATAATTTCCATTCAGTTGATGACCTATACTTAAGCAGACAGTTTAATCTCAAGTATCTTCAAAAATAAAATTAAGGAGCAAAGTTGTAAAACATACTTTTTTTTCCAAGTTGTAGTGAGTAGTAGCACTTGGAAGCTCTAAGTGCTGGAATGTTCTTAAGGTATCTGTCCTAATGCTTACTCTTGGCTGAGCAGGTGGTTGTAGAACTTCCTTTTTTTTTTTTTTTTCCTGTAATACATTTTAATCCAGAGTGATTTGTTTGTGTGGTCACTCTCATGAGAAAGAATAAATATTAGTTTTCTTAATGATTGACTTTTTGACAACAAATGGAAATAATTTGGAATAGTAATAAGCACAAAGAACAAAGCAAAGTCAAAGAAGCAGGGCGGTTGTAGCTGCTGAAGAAAAATGGCTGATAATTCTAAGTCATCTTGCTCTGATCAATCTTGGTCTCCTCTAATTGCAAGATCATGTTGGAAGTGCTGTGTGTTCATCTGCTTACTACAGCTGAACTGCTGATAAGAGAGTTTTGGCTGACTGCAGTTTGAACAACTATTTCAGTTTCTGTTAAGAGAGTACTTGCATCATAAGTCTAAATACTGGGTTGTTTTTATGTGAAGACTTCACCTTTTACTACTTCACCTTTTAATCCTGGTGTGTAATGATTCTTTCCAGTTTGTCTGTATAGCCCAGCAAGATTACTGCCGCATCCTCAATCAAGTGGAAAAGAACATGCAGAAGGTAGAAGAGGAAGGAGAGATTGTGATGGTTAAGGAGCACAGAGAGCTTGATCGCACTGGAACAAGAAAAGGTCACATTGTCATCAAGGTAAAAGCAGAAAGGGGGGAACTCTTGCGGAGGTCTGTGTTTAGAAACCTCTGCACTTGGCAAGTAAGGCCCAAGATTAGTTGAGATATATGTTATAAAACAATATATTTGAAATTAAAAGATGTTGTATGGGGACTGTTGAATCAGGGCCTGAAGCACTGGTTGATCACCTGAGGTGAGCACTGAATCAGCTGCAGGAGCACAGGTGAAGGCAGTGCACCTGTGTGACCAGAAGGTCCACCTCTCCCAGACCCCATTTAAGGGCTGACCACCACTGGGGAAGGATCTCTTGTTGGAGATCCCTCCCCTTTGGAGTTCCAGGTGAGCCTTGACCATCAGCGACAGGTGAACCTTTCTTTATTTACTGGTTGTCTTTACACCATCTGGATCAGCCATACAAAAATACACTGTCTACCTTCATTATTTTGTGTGGGTACTATTCTTTTGCGGTATTCACCCTACAAATGTATAATTCTGGTTTTTATCTTTAAAACATTATGTATGAGGAGATTTTTGTAAAACTTAATTACATACATATATATATATATATATATATATATATACACACATATATATATTTATATATATTTACATTTCTGATAAAAATGGTTAAACTATAGCGGTTATCTCATCAGTCAGTAGCACTAGTATTGTTCTTTCTAGTATAATTCATCTTCAGCATGCTATGAGAAAACAAATTTCCATTTGTTGAAAATACATTTTAATAATTAAGGCTTAATTTCTTTATAGGGAACAGCAGAAAGGTTAACGATGCATTTGGTGGAAGAACACTCTGTGGTAGACCCAACGTTTATAGAAGACTTCCTGTTGACGTATCGGACCTTTCTTTCCAGCCCAATGGAAGTGGGGAAAAAGTTGTTGGAGTGGTTCAATGACCCCAGCCTCAGGGATAAGGTTAAAATCCCCTGGAATTTACATATCTTTAATCACATACTTTAAATAAATAAATAGTAGTAATAAAAATATTTGTGAGTGACTAGGCTGAATAGGACATAAATAGCTGGTGACTTACTGTAATGGCAAACTTTGTGGATATGAGTAAGAATTAAAGTGTAAAACATACATAAGCCATATGTGACATTTTTTATGTTTCTAAAACATAATTCAATTGCTGCTAGTATAAGAGAAGCTTCCCCCCCCTGTAATTAGCATATTTATTTAATATAAATCAGTGGAGTTCTATAGTGCCTTGAAATCTGAGCGTATAACAAAGTCCTGTGTTCCATTATAATACTAGTTAATACATATTGGCAAACATTTGGTGTTAGTTTATTCTCTTATGAAGACACTGGAAAATATAACCTTTGTTATAAATCTTCTGAGCCTTGCACAGCATTAGGGGAAAAAAAATACAGCAATCAGACAAGCCCCTTCCCAAAATGAGATGACCGTGATGGAAGAATAAGGCCCTGTGTATCCAGCTCTGGCACACTGATAGCCACACGCTGTCTGTTGAGGCCAAATTGTGCTTCACACTGTAATGCTTTATTTTTGATTTTATACGTTTTTCAAATGTAAAATACTAGTTTCTTTTTTGAAAATCTGAAACCAAGGAAATAATATCAAAAAGGTTGAAGAGGACTTTGGTTTTCAGCTTCTTTTTAAATACAGGTATTTCTGTGGCTAGAAATGTTAGTGTATCTGTGCCTTGTGTCTTGGCAGAGAGTGGAGTACTAGCTGTTCTTGTGAAAATCTGATTGCTATGTACACTGGAAAGCTGCAGCTAATATTGTTTAGCACAACAGACTTGCTAGAGCTTCAGAACTGCAATACCAGAGTTCATCTTTAAACTTATTTTTCTTGTCCTCCCATGGATAATCCTCTCAGCCTCTCAGAACATAAGCAAGTGTAGCTGCTGTAAGGACTGGAAACAGAGTGACTCTTCATTCTGCCATCTCAGGAACCAACCCACTCTGGCACTGAGCAGCGCTGACAAAAAAGGCTGCTTGGTTCAAATGTGGAAAAGCCAATAGCTTGGGAAGAGCAAAAATGAGTGGCAAATGAGACCTGGACAATCTTGGCTGTTTTCTGTTGGGGGGCTGACAGATGGTGAGGAGAGGGAGAGGAATGAGTAAAGTTTCCTGAGTACCATCAGTAGTTGATAGTCAAGTCTGGGATATTTGAGATGTAGCCATGCTTATGATTTTGCCCAGTATCAGGGTACTTGATTTTAAAGCTTGAACGTTTTTGCTTCTATTTATTGCTTCTATTTATTTTATCGTGTTGCTCTTCTGGTAGCAATGGAAGTAGTGATGTTATTCTGGAAGTCGCTGCTCGAGCCATTTCAGTACTGTGCCTGCTGAGTACTGCACTAAGTCCTGACTTTGTAAGCAGCACTGATGTTGAAGCTTTTGCTGCCATGATTTAAAATACATTACGTGGCTCACAACTTCCCAGCTGATATTAAAAATGTGTAGCTAAACGTGATCTGGATCTTCTAGTGTGATCTGTGTTAATGGAAAACAACACAGATGCTTACCAGAAAGGAAGTCATCTGTTTTAAAGGTGGAAAAATCTCAGATATGTCAGAAATGTTACCCTTAGCCTGTTTTCCAGCGGATGGGAGCTGTAGAACAGATACTGTGTAATTATCCTCTCTTAGTCTAATCTCCCTAAAATAGTTCATTAGTTTGGTTGAGAACCTCAGCAATTCTTCTCAATTCACTTGCTATTCAGTGTAAAAGGGAACCCACTTGGAAATGGTGTAAACACAAGCTGTACAGCTCCCGTGAGGGTGCTGAGGTTTGCTTTTGGATGCTTTGACTCAGATGTTCAGCATAAGAAGCTGCAGGGGTTTACGTTTTGCACAGAGGCGAAGAACTGACAGTGGTTAGCTTCGCAATTAGAATTTGCATGAGAGTCTGTTCCGAGCTTCAGTGTTTGAAGTGTTTAGTTCTTTTCCCTTCTGAGTTGCCTTCCCATCGTGACACAAGACATACTGTGTTCTTGAGAACTCTGAGTGGCACAACCACTCAGGAGCCTCTTAAACATTGCAAAAATGAATTTTATTTCTTAAGATTGGAAATCTTATATTTTCTGAGGACACGAGCTGCTGGTCTTCAAATTGTTCATTAAGATCAAATTTTGCAGTGGAAGCCTACGTTAAAAAAAACAGTATTCTTTTACAAATAGCTCTTATTTTTTTTTAGCTTTACTTTTAGTAATATTGATAGCATCCCTATGTTTTCCCAACAGATTGTCAAGTAGGAGCTAATATCCGCCTGAATTTGATAATCATAGTTGCATGGGGGGAGTAGGGATAAAGAGAGAGGAGGAGGAGTAAGCTGAAAGATTGAATGTAAGGAAGAAAATGGAATGTATTCACTGTTAAGTCCTCTTTCCTGCTCCTCACAATAGCTCCTTTTTCCTACCTCTGTGAAAGCACAATAGTTCTTTTGCACAGGCAAATGCCTAATGGAGTTAATGGTGGCTTACCTCAAATTTTGTGAGTTTCGAGAGCCAGTATAAGAAAAACATCAGAAGCTTTATGATCACGTTTTTGGAGAACTAAGCAGATTTTGTAATATATGTGGACTGGAAATGATTGATGTAAATGGATGGAAATTTTCAGAAGCTGTGAGAAAGAGTTGGGTTTTTTTTTAATTTATTTATTTTTTAACATCTTAGCAATAGTACTGATCAGACTGTTCTTTGTATTGATTAATTTTCAGGTTACACGGGTAGTATTGTTGTGGGTGAACAATCACTTCAATGATTTTGAAGGAGATCCTGCTATGACTCGATTTCTGGAAGAATTTGAGAACAATTTGGAGAGGGAGGTAAGAATGATGTATTTTTTTTTGACAGTTCCTGATAGCAGGGAATAGGCTGTTATTGTAGATATCTCATTGTGCTTTTCTTTTTTTTTTTTATTTTTTTGTAGAAAATGGGTGGACATTTGAGGCTGTTAAATATTGCTTGCGCCGCTAAAGCAAAAAGAAGATTGATAACCTTAACAAAGCCATCTCGAGAAGCCCCTTTGCCTTTTATCTTGCTGGGAGGGTCAGAAAAGGGATTTGGAATCTTTGTTGACAGCGTAGATTTCGGTAGCAAAGCCACAGAAGCAGGCTTGAAACGTGGAGACCAGGTATGTATTTTAAAATGTGGTGGTGGTTGTGGGGTTTTATTCCTCCTGTTCTCTTCACTAAATGAAAGCAATGCTAATCTCTCTGTATGTTTAGATATTGGAAGTGAATGGTCAAAACTTCGAAAATATTCAGCTGTCAAAAGCCATGGAAATCCTTAGAAATAACACTCATCTGTCTATCACTGTGAAAACCAATTTGTTCGGTAAGTTCATGCGTGCTTTTTGTTCTTAACTATAGTTCTACTTTATGTGGTGCTTCTCATTTTGCACAGAAGGCATTTGGAAATGGTTTAAAATACTTCAACGAGTACAGTTGACAGATCTTAATCTGTCATCTGTATTTTTGTTGGATTTTTTTTTTGGTCTGTGCTGTATGATTGCAGCAGAAAGTTTTCTTGCCAGATGGGCAACAACAATCTAACTACCCTCCAAATCTATTTTCTCTATTTCTCTCTCTAACAAGTACTGAAGTGGTCCTGAAGGAGTCTTCAAGCAGCTCAGGACCTCTGTTACTATCATAAGAAATAGATTTTGTGCGTTTTGTTTGATTATTTCTTTTTCCCCCAATAGGTACTTAGATTATTTATATAGTTTAGTTATGTGTTCCCTAAGTATCTCTTCCAGGATCATGATATTCACTGTTAATAAGTAGGGCAGAATATTTCCACAGGATGCCACTGCACTAATTAATTGTTGGTTAAATATTCATAGGCTATTTCCAAAAGTTATTTGTCGAATCTATATCCTGGGGATTTTCTCTTTCCTTCACAATAAAGATTCTAATATTTCAATTATTTGTAATAGAGAATTTATTAGTGTATCTGTATATACTTATTTATCTGTACGTGCTTGTTTCTCTGTAAATTGTTTGCAAGAATGTCTCTGGATTGTTTTAATTACGTGTGTTGCTTTAGTTGTAACACTTAACCTGATTTCTTAAGTTGTTTGATTCAAAACTTAGAAGCTTGTTGCTCCATTCCCAGTACTGAAACTGCGTCACAGCAGAGTACCAAAACTGCTGTATTGCATGCAATATTCCTATCAGTAATTTCCCAAAGGAGATTCCTATTTCTTAACAACATTTTCCTATGTATTATTTAACTTGTCTCTCTAGCCCCTGGCTCCTTTTCTTCAATACTGTTATTAGTTCTTCTTTGCTTCTCTTTTAGTAGTGCTTGAAGTTTTTAAGATCCCTTGTTAATTTTTTGTGTATCGCTGGAGGAAAAGATTATTAAGAGCAAAAATGGATACAGTGGAGTAGAACCTTGCTTTGAGTACTCATTCTTACTTTTTTTTTTTTCCCATTTATTCTACAATTCTTTACTTATCAACAATTCCACAGCAAGTAACAAAGAAACAATTTCTTTCTTTCCTTCTGTTTTTCTTTGGTTTTGATATGTTATCTTTGCATCTTTTTATCTAAATACTTGAAGACTTCCTTATGCTGAAGTCCTATACGGAAGACCATGTGTTTATTGTTACTTTTTTTTTGTACTAGACCTATAGCAGTGGCTTTCTGTTTTGTTCAGAAAGACAGAATCATAGAATCATAGACTATGGTTTGAGTTGGAAGGGACCTTTGAGATCATCTAGTTCCGACCCCTGCTGTAGGCAGGGATGCCTCTAGACCAGGTTGCTCCAAGCCCTGTCCAACCTTGTCTTGAAAGCCTCCAGGGTGGGGGCATCCACAATCTTTCTGGGCAAACGTTTGAACAACCTTTCTCTTGATTCCTAGGAGAGATTCGTGCACAACTTTTATCGTTCCATCTGTCCTCCAGTGTTAATCTTGCAGTTCATTCTGTCATGGGTTCATGTCTTTCAGAAGTAAATTTACCATTACAGATCAAATCATCAGATATGATATTTTTCTGTTTATCTGTAGACACTGTCTTGTTCCAAACCAATCGGGTTTCATCATCATATTGATCTTGTTTGTATTTAAATGTGTTGACATTTTGGTGAAGTTTAAAGTTGTGGTAGAAGGACTGATGCATGAATTTGTCAGGTATTTCTGCCTTGTAGATGCCTGTTGGAGATGGTTGGGAGCAGTAATAAGTTTGGCACTTCTGACTTTGTAATTGTGCCATACTCAGTCTGTTAACCTTCTAAGATTTCAGGTGTTCTTGTACGTGACAGCAGCCAAAAAGTCAGAGAATTTTCCTAGTATCTCATTCTATTACTATGATTTTTAACCATTTGATAAGTTTCATCTCTGATTTCTGACATTGCTGCTAATTATTGCCCACCTCTGAGCTTCATTGCTAGCCATCAGTTCAAAACTTTTCTTCATATTTGTTAATTTTCTTGCCTATTTTTTTAATTTGCTCTCTTTTACGTATGCTGTTATCCTGCAGAAGTCTATGTCTTCAGGCTTGAAAAGTCAAATTCCTTCTGCTGACACCATCCAAGTAACAGTGTGATTATCTAGTGTATTTCTTTTTCATGCTGGGCTCATTATCAGATTTTTTCTGATTCTTACTGTAGCAAATTAGTGCCCTTTTAGAAAGCTGTAAATTATTTAGCCTCATCTCTAAGTTCACTTAATATTTGAATTAACAGAAGGTGCTTTAGATTAATATTTAACTGGTCTGGTGTGCAGAGGTTTATGTTTTTTGTTCTTCTTTGATTCCTTTTGTCTCGTACAGTTTTTAAAGAACTTTTAACACGGTTGTCAGAGGAAAAAAGAAATGGTGCTCCTCACTTGCCTAAAATTGGTGACATTAAAAAGGCGAGCCGTTATTCCATCCCAGATCTGGCTGTTGATGTGGAACAGGTAATAGGATTAGAGAAAGTAAATAAGAAAAGTAAAGCCAACACAGTTGGGGGAAGAAATAAGTTAAAGAAGATACTTGACAAGACTCGAATCAGCATTCTGCCTCAGAAACCATACAAGTGAGTTTTCGGATTTCTTTTAAGTATTTCCTTTGTGTTACATTTTAATAACTTCTTGTGATATTTATTATTTGGTGTGATACTTTTAATTCCTAACGCAAAACACTTGTATAATCAGTATGCCGGGGAATACTAGCTGGAATATTTGAATGTCTGTAGACTCCTAACAATGCAGTTTTCATTGTCAACATGAATGTATTTAATTCTTAAAGGGACAGCAGCGACATATGTTGTCATTTACTGTTTCCTTTTAAGATGACTGTTCAATGGAAGCACCCCCAGGGAATTGATTTTAGAGTAACTCTGCAAAGCAGATTTGCTTGCAAATTGCTGATGGGGAGTAACAGTTTCCATCTGTACACAGTCCAGTGGTCTGTAAGAACTTGTACACAGTGCCATCAAGGAGACTGAGGTTAAAAATTGGGCTCTTTGATGAAAGGGAGTATTTCTTACGGAAGCTAAATATTTTGTTGGATACCTTTTATTCTACAAGTACATTTTAGAGTTCTGATGAGGATTGCTGCAAACAGTTTTATGTAGTTTTTACGGGAACCTAGAACTTGTCCTAGGCAAGTGGTATCAGTGGGAGGAACATGAAAACAGCGAAGCTGAGTTGTAGAGGGTAGCTGATGGCTAATAAATGTTTTCTCCTGTACTTTCCTTTCTGCGTGCTATTGAGAAAAGCCTTATCAAAATTCAGTAAGATGCTTGTGCTCAAAATTCTGGGTTCTTTTCCTGCTGATGTCTAATACTAGATATTCCTACTCAAAAATGAAACATTAGTGATGGGATAAATGGGATGTAACTGATAAGAAGATTAAAGAAATATAAAATAGATGTGGGTAGGTTTCGTTAGAGGAGCATCTGTAAATCCTCATTTTCTGCTGTTTGTCTTCAGAATGTTCACTTGTTTCACTGGTATCATACATATATATATATATATATATATATATATATGAATCATAGCTTTGACATACAGTTCTCTTCTTGGTTTTCACTTTGTTTTGTTTTGTTTGTGCATGTTTTCTGTTCAGGGATATCTTTGGGTAAGAGATGGAAAAAAAAACACAACAGTACACTTGACCTATTTTGTTTTCCTTTTGCTAGCTTTACTTCATGTGTTATATATAGCCATTTATTTGCAAAGCTTGTTGACGTTCAGTTGTTTGCCTGCACAGTTCTGCATAGAGATGTGTAGCTGTAGATTTGCTTGCTTGTGTTTTTTTTCTTCACGTTCTGTAGAAACTTCTATCTCATTCTTCCTAATTATGAATGGTGTTGCATATATGAGGGGACTTAACTTATTTTCATGTGATTGTCTAGAGGATGAAAAAGCAGATCTACTTATTAAAGTAGATATTTAAAGACTTCATGAGTCAGCCAGCCAGCTTATGAGGTGAAGCTGTCTACCTTGTCTTGAAGGTGAACGAAATGTGCTTTCAGAGTCTTTAAAATGTAGCTGAATAAAACCAGTCTTAACTCTAGACTGAGTTAACTTACCAGTTTTACATCAAGCCAGTATCAAAGACAAATCATTTTGGTCAGGAGAGAATGCGTTCCTTCAGTCTTGCTTTTCATTCTGATAATGCTGAGTGAATTCTCAAATTGAGCAAATAGTACAATTTCCTCTGCAGCTACTAGGAAGTCTCCTTCTCGTAGGCACTGTGCAGGCTCCTTGGTTGCAGCACTTGACACCATTTCTCATCCAGAAGTGGTTTTGCCTCAAATAAGAATTCACTGCCGTCACCCCTCCAGCTCTAGCAGAGCCTCTGCCTGGTCCACAGGGCAGCACCCCAGCTGAGGAGGAAGCCCCTCTCTCTCTTCTCTGTTTTTAGCCCTTCTGTGGGGTGCACAGCACGCTGTATCAAACCAGGCAGTGTTCAGACACATCTGCCATTCTGCTATCCATTCTACCACATTTGTCGTTCAGCAGGAAAGTCATTTATCAGTTAATGCTATCTCTGCATGGCAGGCATTACAGGGGCTAACAGTAGTGCCTTTCCTTTAAAACCACAATTTCCTTTCACCCAAAAAAACCAAAATATTCTGCCTAGTGATGAGAGCAGTTGGTCTTTGTGAGACCTTGGAGTCCTCTAGTGCTGCTGCTTATATTTGAAATTTCTGGGGTTCATTTCTTGTTTGCATAACTTGAGATTGGACGTAAGGGAGTGTTCTGTATTATAAAAAGAGAGTAAATGGAGTTACTTCTTTCCAGTTTAGTATATGAACACGTAGGGAGAAGCTGAAAGAAGTTTAGGAACATTTCTGTTAATTTTTTAGAAGCCTGATGTTTGTCAGTTGATCCACTTTAGTGAAGCTACTTCGGTTATGACGCACAGGATCGGTTATATAACACTGACAGACCCGAAAAGGAAAATATGATGTGACTGAATCTACTTAATGTAAGAGGGGGAGCATATTGTCTTCCTTCTGACTTAATGCAGAGAAAAAATTAGTGTTAACACTTCTGTGAACTATGCTGCATGGTTTCTGTAATCACCAGAAAGCATTTTGCTGGTGGTCTTTGCTTGCTTGCTTTTCTGTGTGTAGAATGACTCCTAATTGAAAGACAAAAAGCTTCAGTTGCTGGGAATGCTTTTTAGGAGCAGCTAAGTTTCTCTGTGGCTTGGCATAAGTGAGCTGTGTTGATCACTGCTTGTCACAGCATTTTATGCTGTCTGTGGAAGTAGGGATATACAGATGTTCGGGTTCAGCTCGTCTTATGGCTGAGAGAATCCAACAATTTTTGGCCATTTTTCTCTCATGACACTTCATAAAGTGTTTTTGTAATTCTGGCTTGCCTTGTTTTTAAAAAAAAACAAACAAACTCACCTCAAAATAACAAAAAAATCGCAGATGCTTTTAAGTGACGTTGCCTTCTACAAAGCAATGACTGTGCCTGTGTAATTCACACGGTGCAGATACCATCCTCACCCCCCAGAATGCTTTCCACTTCATAGCACTTAAAGAAGTGGTACAAGAGTGTGCAGGGCAGAGCGCTCCTCCTGTGAACACAAAAGGATGCTTATGCTCTAACAGCTCTATGGGGATAATTATCAGGCCCTTGATTACATCTGTATGGGCCTTCTGAAAATGGATAGAACACTAGACAAAAACTAAAGTGCTCCCTGATTAGGGTACGAATGGCCAGTTGTGCTTGAGGTTGAGTGGCATCATTTTGCAATGAGATTGGAGTCCTGACTTATATGCTTTGTTTACGTGTGTGGATACAGCTTTAGATGCGTTAACCTCTTTAAAAGGCTTTTCCTATAGAGGCAGAGTTTTGAATCATTTGCATTTTCTAGCGTCTGCATTTCAGCATTTTACACACGCAGCATTTTATTAAGGATGTGCAGCTATATCTTAATAGAAAGGTTCAGTGCCTAGCTTTTCAACTCGACATCCTGCAGTGGTCATTCTGTTTCACTTGCTGATTATGAACTTGGAAGCAATAAGCAGTTGTCATTGTGCTACAGCTGGTGCTGACTCCATCTCTGATCCATGTAGCACTGCTGACCTTTGAGACCCAGCGTTTTACAATTTAATAGACAAAATCTTTCACCTTTATCACAGAATACCTACTTGCAGTTAAGCACTTTGGAGAGGACACTGGTAGCACCCAGCTGTGGATACGTGCTGTAGCCTTTCCAGTCAGCTGGCATCATTGCAATCACATACAGTAAAGAGGAACTCTGAGAAGGTGATGTAGGATAGAAAGGCTAAAAGGTTGAGCTCAACAAGTTGACCTCTATCTGTGTATAGATCGTGCTATACTGTATAGCTCCCAAAGTACAGTTTCAAATCCTATCTGTGGTGGGGTGAAAGATCTGTGAAGTTCAGTTGTTGCGAAGGGATGTTCAGTTGACGCTGAGGGAACGGCAGCACTAGTCCAAGTTGGTATATGCATCACTATTCTTGCATCACCCCACCTTTTCAGTAGGGATCTAGGCCTCTGTGAGAAAATCATTAAAAAATGAGAAGAGTAGCAGCTGAGTGGTGAGCATAGGAATCTTCTGTCAACACAAAAAGGCTGATCTGATCAAGGTGAGTGGACGTTTGGGTCACGTTGACAGAGCTAGACAGAAATCCCTGTTGTCTGGAGAATATTGAATTATAAATACTAATTCCTGAGAGCCTGGAAAACGTAGTGTTATAGACACCCTTGCATTCCACTGCTATAGCCCAAGCTCTGAACATGTTTCTTTCTGGATGCAGTGACATTGGAATTGGCCAGTCTCAGGATGACAGCATTGTAGGACTGAGGCAAACGAAGCACATTCCTCCTGCTTTACCTGTCAGTGGGACCCTGTCATCCAGTAATCCTGACCTACTGCAGTCTCATCACCGCATCTTGGACTTCAATACAACTCCAGGTAAGGAGCATTTTTATCTTCTTTCTCTTCATAACTGTGTTCCTTGTATTTGTTCTGTTTTTTTTAGACTTTGGAGTCTGAAGTACACGTGAGGTTTTTATTAGCTATGCACGGTCATCCTCATTAGCTCTTCATTAAGTTGTTAGGACTTTATATTCCTATGCTTTGCCCAGTTGTGTATGGGTGAATGTTTTTGATGTATGTTGTATACAGAGCACCTCTTCCTGATTGAAATACTCCCAGCTAGTGAAAACTTTTGCATGGTCTTTAATAATCTACTGTGATAGATCAGTCTTTACAAGTCTACAGTGTTTTCAAACAGCACGGGAGAGCGTAAGCTTACAGTAAAGCAGAAGGGCATAGGACATACTGTGTGTTTCAGTCTTTTTTCTGAACAGGCTTATACAATCTTGTAAGGTGCAGTTTCAGAGCTGTGTGCCCCGCAGAAGAGTCTACAGCTGAGTGCTGAACACTTTGTATATAGTGATTTGAAATTCATTCTGAGTAATAATTTAAAAATCCCCCATCAAACAAAAATGTCAAGCCAGCACATATTTAGTGGAGAGGAACAAGAGATGAGGGGGAAGTGAGGGTGAGAAAGGGAGAGAATATGACAACCTTGAGAGCCTCGTCACACGAGAAGGGCTTAGCTGGAACTTCTGGAGAGTTGGGATTTGAGCTCTTATCTGTCTGCAAAAAAAGTTCTTAATATGAAACCCTCTCTGTATGAGGTGTCTGGTTCTTTATCATCTAGAGGATGATATACTGGTGGTAGTTGCGTGGTTATTTTAGTCTAATATTTAGAATATTTTTCAGAATTAGAACCCAAAATTGAGTCCCCTCTAAGCCAGAGGGATTTCAAATCTTACCTAAAAGGATATTGCTTGAATGTCAGCCTACGGATTGTCCAAGTTTGTGCAGTTTTTGCTCTTGAAACTCTGATGCTAAGCATCACTTTATATAATCTGAGGGAGACTAGAGAAGACTACAAGAAAATTTTGTGTGGTAGTGATTTACTTTTTTTTGCTGTCACTGTTTTCAGTGTTACTTTTGTCCCAGTGCCTAAGACTGCTTCGAAGAGAGTGGGAAGGTTGCTTTATTTTTCATTCTAGCAACTATTGTCCAATACTTTGAAGATATTTTTTATCAATAAGAGCCTTTAAGCCTTTAATCAGTGCTATGGCTATAAATGTTACACGAATGTGTGGAAAATCCATTCTCTAACTTGCTGCTCTGCTAGACTGGGCAATTTCCATCATCTGCCAAGTACAGATCACTTTCCAGAACTGTGTGGAGTGCTGTCTCAGAGCTCAAGCAAATCCCATGTTATTTATTTATTTATTTGTGCATAAAACGTATTCAGATGCCCACCTACTGAATATTTTCAAATTACTTTGCAGCTCTAATTTTTTTCTTCAGTGTGAAGTAGAGGGAAGGAAGGTCTGAAGTCAAAAGCATATACTTTAAGGACTTTAGGAGATGGTTGTGCCTGGAGATAAGAGTTGAATTCTGCTACTGTACACTTTAAGACAGAGAAACAATTAAAGCCTACGGTTTTAATTTCTTTCATTACCTTAGACTAAATTAAAGATGGAGATGGAGGCAGCTTGCAAGAAATTGAATGCACTGGAGAAGGAACAGAATAGTGATACTGTGGCCACCTTCGGGGGCTTTGAGGGATATCTCTCAGGACAAAAAATAACTCATTTTGAAAGGGTCATCTTAGAGGAAGAAGTGAGGATATAATTCCTTTTTTTCTAAGCTTGAAAACTGCGAGGGGTCATTTTAGTTTTCTCATTCACACAGACATTTTCAAATACACTTGTGAAGGTTTGTTTTGAAACATGCAAACGACCCATAATACTTTGATGTCTCTTCTCTTGTGCTGCCTTTGCTGTTTGGAAATCAAAACTGTGTAGTAATGGTGACCTATCAGTCCCTGATACTATTTTTTCCCCCACAAGTTTTCTATGGAGCTAGACTGCTATGATAAAGTATTGCTGTCTTTGCAATTACAGTTTCCTTTTTATAAAGGACTGAAGGGGATGATTACAATTGTTTTCGAGTTCTGTTTTGCTTAAAAACTCATGTTGAATTGTGTTAATGCTGCTGGATTTGAAGTTGTTTGCATTGCTAGTAGACTTCTCTGTGTGCTGAGTAGTGCCTTGTTAAATTTACTGATGTAGCGGAGCAGGTTTTTCCCCTTGCACAAAATACTTCTTCTGAGTGTTAGTGAGTTCTCACAGTTGTGTGCAACAGCTTTCCATCTTCGTAGCCATTCTTTGAGTGGCAAGGATTTCTGTAACAGCAAGACACAACAGCAAGACAGAGCATTCTGGTTCTTAGTAATTCCTCTTAGTAATTTGTATCTTTGGCATCTGCCTTCCCTACGGTGTCAAAGTATGTTGAAATGATTTCAGACCCTCCTCTGTGTCCCTTTTCAACTAATTTCTGAAGACAGATGGATGAATAACGAGTCAGAGGTGATGGGCAAAATTGACTTGCTGGTTTTGAAAGGTACTCATACATTTGACTCGAGTTCTTGGGCATAAAATTGGCCTATACTGATGCATGTTATGGGTGAATTACAGTGTAATCGCTTAGTCATATTGTGCTTGAGTATTCGTGCTTCTCAAGATGCAAAAAATATTGCTGTGAGCTTAAATGTTATGGACTTAGTTCCGTTTAGGTCTAAACAACCTCTGTAAGCCTATTCCGATCAGAAGGATTTACCTTCTTGCTTTCCAAATGATGGTCGTAGAGAAATGGATCAGTGGTGGGAAGATGTGATTTTTTTTTTTTTTTTTGTTCTTTTCTCACAATCTTGCTTGTTGCTTAATATATCATTTTATGGTACTTGAAATATGTTTTCTGCGCTTTCAGGTCACTTTTTCCACGAGTCATCAAATACGACCATTGTTTTTATCAACATGAATGGTTTCATCAATTTTTTTCCTTTTCAGTATGTTATTTTTTCCAGCATCTCTTAAAATAATGACCTCTTCTGGTTGTACATTCAGAAGGCTTTCTGTTACTTTGTTTTCTTGTTTTCATGACCTTTATAATCATTAAAAAAAAAAAAAAAGTTTTAATCAGATAAAGAACAGATGACCAGATGTCAGACTGCTCAACACTAGAAAAGGTTATTTGTAACACAGAGAAGAAATTAAATTAAATGAATTGAAAGTACTTGATCTTGTCATTTAAAAGCTAAAAGAAACCCCTTGAATTGCTAGGTAGCAGTACAATTTTAGTTCTTTTTCTTTTTATAATACAATTACAGCAATCAAACTCCAGTTGATCAGTGGGTCTGGATTTCATACTGTTAATGAGGTGGTGGAAATAGCAAATGCAACACTGGAGTTAGGATGATAATTGCCCAGGTTTCCTAAAAACAGCCTTCTTGCGCAGGTTCACTTCAGGAATTGTCATGAATCATTTGAAACAATAGTATTCGAAACCCAGATGTTTAGAAAAGCCTTCTGTCTTTGTTGTAGTGCTCTGTGACAGTATTTTAGTGATTGTTTTCAATCAATTACGCCTTTGATATGATGAGTTAAATTTATCAGGGGTGGAGTATTTTTGGTAGTTAAGTACTCAGGTGCACTAATACTACTGCAGGCTATTTGTGTATACAGCTGGCTATTACATGTGCATCTCTAGCTACTCTCAGGCTTAAGTGGAATTCACCAGTGCTCAACACCTGTGGAAATCCTATTATCTCAACTGTCCATACTTGGGAAATGTTTGCATATTTTTGTAGCTTTCCCCTTTGATAGCTGTATTTTTCTGAACGTTTGCAGTACTAGTCTTTCATTTAAAACCAAAACAACTAGAATAAAAAATAAACAACATTGCTGTTCCCTAGGAATGGGAGAGGTGTAACGGTGATACTGAAATAAAGAGAAACAGCATCAGGAGTTTGGTTCAGCGTGACTGATATTGTTGTGTGTTCTTGTGCCATTTTTATTTTTCCTGCATTACTGAATTGCACGTAACTTATTTTCAGACTTACCAGATCAAGTTCTGAGGGTTTTCAAGGCAGATCAGCAAAGTCGCTACATCATGATCAGTAAGGACACGACAGCAAAGGAAGTGGTCATCCAGGCCATCAGGGAATTTGCTCTCACTGCAACTCCTGATGCCTATTCGCTGTGTGAAGTCTCTGTCACACCTGAGGGTGTAATCAAACAAAGGAGGCTTCCTGATCAGTTATCCAAGCTTGCTGACAGGATACAGCTAAGTGGCAGGTGAGTTGAGAGGCCAAGCTAAAGCTGACTATGCTAGTTTATTAAGAATCTTGTTAATAGAAACATTGTTTAATTGCTATCATTCTGTTTCTTTACACAAAATCACCTCTTATGCAACTGCTAATTAATATCAAATCCTGTTAAAATTCAATTCATTCTACGGTCACATCTGGTCATTAATTTTTACTAGTATATGATGAGTAGACAGTATTGAGTCTGTTTTGGAATTTGGTTTTCACAGGTATTACCTGAAGAACAACATGGAAACGGAAACTCTTTGTTCGGATGAAGATGCTCAAGAGTTACTGAGAGAGAGTCAAATTTCCCTCCTACAGCTCAGTACTGTTGAGGTGGCTACCCAGCTCTCCATGAGAAACTTTGAGCTATTCCGTAATATCGAACCCACAGAATACATAGATGACTTGTTTAAGCTCAAATCAAAAACAGGGTGCACTAATCTAAAGAAGTTTGAAGAAGTGATAAATCAAGAAACGTTCTGGGTAGCTTCGGAGATTCTAAGAGAGACCAACCAGCTGAAAAGGATGAAAATCATCAAGCATTTCATTAAGATAGCACTGCACTGCAGAGAATGCAAGAACTTCAACTCGATGTTTGCTATCATTAGGTATTGAACCTCAGATTCAATCTTGAGCAGAAAGAAAAGCCTTATCTCGGTTTAAAAAAATTTATTAAACAGATCCATACGGCTAACAGCACCACTTGACCAAGATCCAATAAGGATGGTATTTTTCCTGTAATTTGAACTTGAAACTGTAATGTTTGCTGAAATATTGATAGGAGTGCTACTATACCAAATTTTTCAAGAGTTAGACATGCTGGCCACTGCATAAGGTACTGCAGGTTTTCAGTTTTGTGATTTTATTGGTATTGTGTTAGACTATTCTGGTTATGTTGTATTTTTTCCTAAAAAAATGAGCATTGTGTGTTGTTTTTTTTTTTTTTTTCTATTGTTCTTTCTTTAACTTCTTGCACTTTGTTTGTTTCAAGCGGCCTGAATTTGGCGCCTGTTGCAAGGCTCCGAACTACTTGGGAAAAGCTTCCAAGCAAGTATGAAAAGCTCTTCCAAGATCTACAGGACTTGTTTGATCCATCTAGGAATATGGCAAAATACCGTAATGTCCTTAACAGCCAGAATCTGCAGCCCCCTATCATTCCCCTGTTTCCTGTTATCAAAAAAGACCTTACGTTCCTTCACGAAGGTAAAAGCATGAGTGCTTCATCTCTTACCAGCTATGAAAAGCACGTTTTGGCACCTATTAACTTGATGTTAATTATCGTTCATTTTAGGAAACGATTCCAAAGTGGAGGGCTTAGTCAACTTTGAGAAGCTGAGAATGATCGCAAAGGAAATCCGCCACGTTGGTCGCATGGCATCTGTTAACATGGATCCTGCTTTAATGTTTAGAACTAGGTGAGTTTGTTGTGGAAGGCAGAGCTTTTTCTGGTCTGGAGAAGGCTAGGTATCAGCAAGAGGTGCTTTCCACTTGCCAATCTGTGTACTTGGAGAGTAAGGATATGTTTTTCTTCCTGTCAGCAGGTCCTCAGAAGTTGTTCAATGAGCTCTGTATGAGCAGGAAATGTTTCTCATTTTCAGAGCTTGTGTCTAACAATTCTTCTGTGTCCCCTTGATGCATTGGAGCAGTATGAGGATTGTTTGTGTTTTTTTTGCTGTTAACCAAAATCATGTATCATAAAAGGAAGTTCTGAAAGTGAAGGAATCATTGAATTCTGTGATTTTTATTTTTTGTATATCTATATCTATAAATATATGTGGAGAGTTTATATTATTTCTTAGCTGCTAGTTATTTTATTTTGAGAAAAAGATTGCATCAGTTGGAGGGTGGGGGAGATGTGTTAGTTTGTTTGAAGTGCCAGTGTGTGAAAGCTTTATCATTTAGATTTAATAGAAGCGGGATTGTATTTGGAACAGTGTAAGCTAGAGTCATTAAAAGATGTGGAGCGAATGGTCTTTGGCTTCATGTTAGACCAGCTTATAGCTTATTGTTTTCCTTAATTCAAACTAGAAGAGTTTAATATCTGACTGTGTAGCTGAATCTTTTTAGCATTTGTGGGCTTCTAGAAACTGCTTGTCCTTAGATCTGGTCTTTTTCTTTCTGAGCTTGTGATCTTTCTTTCTCTTCTTAAACCCGTGCTTTACTCTTCCTGGCTCTCACTTGCAGGAAGAAGAAATGGAGGAGTTTGGGGTAAGTGGTTGTAGACGATGCACACAGCCATTCATTCTTCCCTTACCATTTGCATTATTTCCTACTTGACATCTTTAATTTTCTGGCGCTTTGATACTTTCTTTTGTTAACCCTGTTTTGTCTTGTTTTAACTGGCAATACGTTTTAGATCAGGAGTGCTTTTGAGGTCAGTACACAAAAGCTGTAAAATATTCAAGTGATTGTAGATAGCGGTGGTGTGTTCCTCCCACCACCTCCAGTTCCATTTGCCAAAGTAGAAGGGAAATTGTGAAATGGGAAGTAAGCAACAGCTGAAAATTGGTGTTAACTTTCTTAAGACTGATAAGCAATTACCACAGTCAAATACAAATGTTAAAACTAAACATTTTTCCCACTGCAATTCAACTATTGCTTTTATTCAGGGGCATACACACATTACAATCCGCATGACTCTTCTGTTGTCATGAACTAGCAGATCATTTTATTTAAGAAAAAGCTATTTTCAACCTAGGAAGTTACAAGGAAGTTTTATTCCTTAGAGCTGGGTTTATATGTTCTGTATATGGTCAGACTGAAAGCTCCCGAGATACTTTTTAAACATGCCTTCTGTTACATGTCTTACAATATAAACTTCAGCTGTAGTCTTCTGTCAGCATTGCCTTGCTGCATGAGCTTTTCCTAATGCTCTGGACTTCTCAATAGCTGGCTTATGTGAGAGAGCTAGCTTGAATGCTTTTCTTGATGTGTGAAGTGATACTGCCTAGTTGGAACAGAACAGGTTAAAATACTCAAATAGTGCCTGTAACCACGTAAAAAGATTTTCCTGATCCTCATCCTTCTGTCTGTTATAGCTGTTTGACTTACTGGAATGAGGCATGTGAGCTTTGACCATAGACTGACATTCATGCAATCTTTTGCATGTTTCATGCTTGTTAAGTGATTCTGCGTCGAACTAACTCATACTTTCCCCTTCTTTTCCCCCTTCCTTCACTCCAGGTCTCTCAGCCAGGGCAGTGCAAACACAGCCGTGCTCGATGTCGCACAGGCAGGGGGTCATAAAAAGAGGGTCCGTCGCAGCTCCTTCCTTAATGCTAAAAAACTGTATGAAGATGCCCAGATGGCACGGAAAGTAAAGCAGTATCTCTCAAACTTGGATCTGGAAATGGATGAGGAGAGCCTCCAGACTCTGTCTCTACAGTGTGAGCCAGCCACCAACACATGTGAGCATTGCCATTTCCTGTGGGTTGTAAGGAGGCTGTTAAATAGATTTCTTTCTAATGCAAGGAAGTAATTGGGAATGGCAGCTAGTCAATGAGGCAGAAAATGATGTAACCGATCGTGGGCAAGTACTGGACATCTTTGAATCTTAAGGGAGTCATTGTAGAGATTAGCAGCACAGAACTATAACATTTTTATAGGCTTTCTGGATTGTGTTATGCTGAAGCGCACAAGAGTCCTTTTGATTTTTCTTTGTGAAGGGTCTGGAGGGGCCATAAGTTTCTCTATAGTTCTGATGCGCTCAGGCAGTCAGTGTGAATAGAGCTGGTCATCCCGGATGACCTCATCTCAAGAGAGAAAAGGGGATTCCATCATGTCCAAGTATTTCAGAGACGTGGTGGGGGAAGCAGAGCTGGAAATCTGTCATCATTCAGCATCCTATGCTCTTCCCTTCCTTCAGAATACTAAAAAGTGCTAATTGTGATAATATTAGGATACAAAATTGTATTGTATCAGTGATACCCACCCTAAACCAATTGCAGTTTTTGTCATAGCTCAGAATACTTCTGATCACATTTTGATAACTGTAACAGTAGTCAATTTATGAGAGTTTTATTGGGAGAAAGAGGAAAGGTTCTTTGATGTATGGATTTTAAATGGAATTAAGTCTCCCCTTCTTTTCCTCCTCTTCATTTGACTCTGGATGTATCCTCCTGCATTTGTGGTTTCAGTATTTTATCACTTTTTAATTACTCATTGGAGGCCTTGGCACTTCTCAGGTTCAGGCTCCCACTGTATTGGTGGCTGGTGGTCATTCCTTGCTTTCTCCCATTTCTTCCAAAGTGCCAAAGAATACAGGAGACAAGCGATCTGGAAAATCTGAAACATCACCAGTGGCTCCACGGGCAGGAATTCAGCAGAAAGTGCAACAGCAGCAGCAACATAAAGTAAACCAAGCATTGCAAGTCCCTGCTGTATCCCTTTATCCCTCTCGCAAGAAGGTGCCTGTCAAAGACCTCCCACCATTTGGTAAGTCAAACAAAGAAGCATTCCGTTTAGTCCTCTAAGGTTTCTTTGCTCGTGTCAGGGAAGCACTTTAATCTAATAAGATGGAGGCATTTATTTCTAGTAATATTTAAGGAAAATTATGCCTTTTCATGAAGTGTATTTGTAGAACTTTCTTCTCTAGAAACGAGAAGAAAGAAACCTGCCAGGAAAGCATCCTTGTCAGTTTAATCAGTGTAATTATTTACCTGTTAATAGCAGGTGAGAAGAATGAAGCTTTCTGACAAACACCTTGGCTTTTCCAAGGGGGTTTGCGAATGCCAAATAATAATCCACATGTGAAATAAGATCTCCTTAAGAGCTGAAATCCTCTCTCACTTTTTGTTAGCTTTACTTGTGCACAGCTTAGACTTGCTAGAGAAGAATTAAAGCAGCAAAATGGGCAAGAAACAATTCAGTCTTCATCTAGTTCTTGATTTTTACCACTACATTTTGATATTAAAAGGATTTTCTATCTACATAGACTGTATTTTTGCTCATGGTGGAAAAGTTTCTAGAAAGTTGACTGGGTTATGTTGATGAAGGAGCTGTAAATTATTGATAGCAGCATTGTGATCCAACAGATCAAAGGGAAAGTCTGTCAAAGGCTTGAAAATATCCTCTACCACAAAACAGAAGTTTGCAAAGCTGTCAGAGAAGCTCCATCTTTGCTTTTAAGTGTATGCCAGGGTGTATTTCCAGAGGAGAGGAGAGGGTGGAAAAAGATGAGCGTTGCTTCAGAAAAGCAATTCTTTATGCCCTAGATCTTTACATCGTACATCATCTTAAAGATGTTGTTACTCTTTGGTTTCCCAAAATAAACCGGTGCCAAAATAATTCTCTAAGGGGAGAAAGGCAACTTCAGGATGGCCTTATTTTGTAAGCCAGTCTTATTAATCTGTCCAGCTTCCTTTGCCCTTCTGGACTTCACTGTGACTGGAAAGGAAACAAAAACTTTCAATTCTTGCAATGTAGGCCATTGCTGAGCATTGAGATTTGTGTGTTGTATGTTCTCATCTTATTGGTTCCTTTGCCAGAAGCCACTACTATTCTTTTTTTTTTTTTTTTTCCCTGATTTGTGTATTCTGTGGGCAGTATTACAAAGCAGCACCTCTGGAGTCTTTGTTCTGCAACAAAATATTTATTTTAGGCAGTCGGAATGAAAGTCTGGTTTCACTAAGAGAAATAAGGCCCTATGTTTCAAGCAGTAGGATTAAAATTTTGCTTCATTTAAGCTGCACTTAGGAACTCACAAAAGAAAGTGCTTTTTCCTATATGGTGTTCCCTCTATAAATGCACTGTGGAAAAGATGTATTTATATTCAACTTTACATCTGCCTACATTCATTCTTACTTGAAGGCATTAACTCCCCGCAAGCTTTAAAGAAAATTCTGTCATTATCTGAAGAGGGAAGTCTGGACCGTCACAAGAAGCAGTCTGAAGACGCAGTATCAAGCGCATCTTCACATCTGTCTTCTCCTCCCACCTCACCGCAGAGTTCTCCAAGGAAAGGTACTAGACACAGAACGTTTCTCATTTTGTTTCCTGAAGGTCATAATCTTTGGGAGTTTCTGAGAGGAACTTCTGTTTGTTCGGAATAAATTACTGCTCCTGTTTCAGGCACATAACTATCAGCAGGAGAGCAGGAGGTAGTGCTCAAGAGGGATAGGCCCTGCTTGATGGCCAAAGGCAAGGAAGCCTGATCTGATACAGGATGCGATGCATTAGGTCCTCATTACAGCTGCTTTTGATGAAAGTGTTCCCACCAGTGTCTTCTGCTAGTGGCTAAACTTCACTGAGCTTGTTAACCTATTAAATGAATTATTTACTGTCACCCAGCTGGATGGGATATGACCTATGTATGGAGGCAGGCTTAAGATATCTGGGATATGAGTCGTCAATATGCATTTTTATAGGAGCATAATTAGTTATTCAGACATGGATATTCAAAGAATGGCACTGCACATTGGAAATTTGGTGGAGTTAATTTTTAAAAGATTTTGGTTATATTTAAAATGAATTTAGAACATTCAAGGCTATTTTTTAATCTATTTGATTTTTTTCATTGGACTTGTCATAGATTAAACACGGAATTTGCTTGTAGCTTAAACAAAATGAAAGGTCAGTTTGGAAGAATCGTGGCCTAATGGTATAGCAGGCAGGTTTTAGTTTATTCTTTTTTCAGAATATTGTCAAAAGTTGAGTGTAAGTTCAGTAGTACGGTACTGTTAAAACACATATATTGAGGTTGAGTTACTGTTATAGAAGTTCACAGTGCCAAAACAGTGCGTGTGTTGGAGGCTTTGCTGCAGCGATAACTTCCCCACTCAGCACAGGGATTCCAAGGTTTTGAAGTGTACGTGTATCAATGTTTCTGCTTTCTTAGCAAGTGGATAGCTGAACCCTTTCCTTAACCTGGTAGTGGTGGTACTCTGTAACCAAGACCCTGTGGTTCCCAACTGGTGGAGCTGACTGGTTCCTCCTTTCTTGGAAGTGAGAGCCGACTATAAATCTCTGGGATAGATGGGGTTAATGGAAACCAAAGGGAGAAAAATAAGTCCCAACTGGGTAAGCTGGGAACTGAAAAGAGGGAGAGATCAATATGGCAAAATGTACAAGCCTGGGCTTCACCTTGTACCTGTTGTTCACCTCTGAAGAGGTCACAGATACAATGCATTTGAGCAAACAATTTGGGGGAGGAAGGTAGAGGGGAAGGAAGGTGAGCAGCTGGTTTCTAAATGAGTGTTTCACATTCCCCAGTCTTTAACCCCTTATGAAGAAACAGGGTGTACAGAATTACAAAGTTATGCTGCTCTGTGTTTTGTCCTTTGCAGTGCTTCTTTGGTGAGCAAAACATAATCCTGTGCTTGGTTTGCTGCAGTTGCTGTAGTAAAACTTGCCAGCTGTATGGCAATACTGAGCGGGCTTCCCAAAGTCTGATTCCAGTGACGTTCCCTTTGCAGGCTACGCTTTGGCTCCCAGCGGCACCGTGGATAACTTTTCAGATTCTGGTCACAGCGAAATTTCTTCCAGATCTAGTATTGTCAGCAATTCCTCTTTTGAATCCATGCCAGCGTCCCTGCACGATGAGAGGAGGCAGAGGCATTCCGTCAGCATTGTGGAGACTAATCTCGGCGTGGGGAGAATCGATAGAAGGATCGTGATTGAACCAGATCAATACAGCTTAGGGTAGGAATTTTATTCTTACTTAAATTGCGCTTCCATACAGTGCGTGGCATGTGTATTTGTTTGTAGAACTTTCCTTGTATTATCTCTCTCTCGCATTTTCCTTTTCTCCTGTGCTCTTAAATTCCACTGTTTCACTACTGAATTTGTGACTGCATTCTGTTTTCTGACAAGAAAACGTTTTGCCCTCGAGTGTGCTTTTTTTGAGGTCTACAGCAGTAAGACTTCTCCCCCAGTAGTCCTTATCTGAGCAATTAGTATTGCTGTAGATTCCTCTCCATGCAGATGAGCATTCTAGCCAGTTTTTCAGGTGGAGAATCAACTTGAGTTAGATGCCGAATTATTCATGTAGTTATTCAGGAATGGCACTGGGAGCTGAAATAGCTGGTAATTTTCCAGTCTGTTTTTACAGAAAAGTGCCGTTTTATCTAACTCAGAAATATTTTACCCCAAATCTCTCTCCTACTCAACAATAAGTGAAAGCTGAAATTCATGTTTGGCTGCTGGCTTTCTGAGTAATTTTCTAGGCAATTAACTCCTGTAATGGTGGGGTAAGCTAGTGCTGCAAGGAGTTCTCTGAATCTCTTGTCAGTGAGCCTTGGTCTGCAAATAATTGGAGCTCTGGTTCCTGTTTAGTGACCGGTAGTTTTTGTGAGCTATTATTTGGAAGCTTCTGTTCTCTTGTTTTTGAGGCTTATAGTCCTGTAGGGTCTGTGGTTGACAGGCCTGTTCTCAAAGTGGTGTGCTTCAGCTCTGGGAATCCCAGGCCTTGCAAGCTCTTAAATCAGATGTGTAAGGTGTCTGGAAGACCAGGGTCCCAATCTGCATAGGAAGCTGCTGAAACCACAGCTCACAGTAGTCCTGAGAGCTGCTAAACGAAGCTGACTCTGTCAGTTTTCACTGCTGCTGTGCAAGTGACAGTGTCTTTCTCAGCCACTGGAAGGCTGCAGAGAGCATACTTGCTCTAGGAAGTAGTGTGTTCTTCCACAAGTAACATTAAAATCAGTTTCCTTTGCAAGAAATACTGGTAAGTTGGCATTCAGAGCCAACTAGCAGAAGTCTAAATCAGTTTCAGTCACTTTCTGATAAATCTTGGTTTCTAACTGAGATTTAAATGTTTCTGACTTGGATTTATTTGTCTGGAAAAGCAGTAGGAATCTATTGGTCTGCTCCCTTTTATTCCATATATCTCAGAGGTGTTAGCCTGTCTTAAAGGCCTGCTGTGAAGTTAAGATGGTACCTTCTGAAGTGGCTCCACTTAACATGCTAAGTTTCATCAGGAGAGCTGTCCAGTGATTATTGGTTTTGGTTCTGTGAAGGATGAGCTTAAAAGGAAAGTGTTCTATACTCAAAATCAGATTAGTCAGTATAAATTGCATCAAAGCTTTCAGTATGCTCGCTTTCTTATTTGCTAGTTCCTTGCGTGCTTTGTAAATGATCTCTGCTTTCAGTGCTGGATTTTTTTTCCCCCCTCCCTCTTCACTGTGCATCTAGATCTTATGCACCACTGTCAGAGAACAGAGGCCTGTATGCTGGAGCTACCGTTCTGTCTTCTCCTAGCACAGAAGAACTGTCACAGGATCAGGGGGACCGAGCTTCACTCGACGCAGCTGACAGCGGTCGTGGCAGCTGGACTTCTTGTTCAAGTGGTTCTCACGACAACATACAAACCATACAGCACCAGAGAAGCTGGGAGACGCTGCCTTTTGGACACACTCATTTTGATAATTCGGGTGATGGGGCAGGACTGTGGGCCTCGGGCAGTCACGTGGACCAGCTGATGTTCTCCGATCATGGCACAAAGTATGGCCGGCAAAGTCAAGGTAGGGAGGGCCTCGATCAAGCACAGTCCAGAGCAAGCTGGGCATCCTCAACAGGATACTGGGGAGAGGACTCGGAAGGTGACACAGGTACCATCAAGCGGAGGGGTGGGAAGGATGTTTCAATCGAAGCTGAAACCAGCTGCGTGACGTCCATACCAGCAGAGGAGGCGAAGCCAGCTCCCGTGCCCACACACATACCTGTAACATCAAGCAGTACAAAGGGGCTTATTGGTGAGTTAAATTTTAATTCCCTTGCCTTCAGCACTTATTGTTGTTCTAAAGCTGTTTTCCTTTTGTCTGGCTTGATTTTAAAGCAGAACCGAACCTTTTGTAGCCTCTCATTTTATTGCCCTGTAACCGCATTTTTATTGCAAGAGGAATTATCACATACGGCTGCTTCTCGGTTCTGGCAGCTCCTTTGTGTTTCAAGACCCTGCTGTACATCATTAAAAAAAGAAAAACTAGCTCCACTGCTGGACAGTGTTTTGAGGAGTTGATGTATATAGGTGTCTGTTCTGAAATGTGAATTACTCTTCACAGTAAGGCGCTGTATTCTATATTTAGATCTCTTTATAAATGTGGCCTGATTTATTTTTTTTATAAGTATTTTCCTTTCTTCATTTGTATAACTGGTCTGATGATTCCTTACTTCCGAATGTTCCTTACTTCTAAAAATGGGGTCACTTTGTGCTTAGACCAGCTGAGGCATTTCTTTAGGCTACTGAAACTGAAGAGATTGCAAAGAAATTAGATCTCTGTTACATTTATAGTCATTCAGTGATCAGATAACGTATAAATCAATATAAACGTAGCTTTGGCAGTGCTTTAACATTTCTCATGATGTTCCTTCTGTGCATCCCTGATGTCACAGTGCCATCCAAGACCCCTCTAATTATTTTTTTTTTTTTGCTCCTTTCATTTCCCGTTGCTCTGAGTGCCTTTCCTCGGGTTATTATGAAGAGCTGTCTGAAAGCCATTTTGTCTTCACACGGCTGAAAAAGTCAGCCACACTGAGGCCATGCTGAGACCACTGCAGTGAGCTGCTTTTCCATTTTCTGTCCAAGTATATTGCTTAGCAGTGGCCCACTGCTGCAAACCTTGAGTGCAGCTCTGAGTCCCTGAACTGTCAAGTGGAGGAAGCTGCTCAGTTCAGGACGTGAGGTTCTGATTTGTGCTAGCCTCTAATTTTACTCCTTGATGCACTTGGTTTCCACCAACGAGAGTGCTTCCAAACTTGTGTCTCGAGGCTGAGCTTTGTAGTCTTTGGAGAATGTGAAAAAGATCAAAAAATACAGCTGTATAACTTCCATGCATTCTGCACTATTAACTCTGCTTGCAAATGCAGCTATGGGTATCATCCATCTCTTGCAATACCTCAATAGATTTTTTTCAACAGGATTTATTCTCCGTCAAAAATTACTCAAAATCCAAATTACTGAAATCTTTGAGTAAAAATTCTCAGAAGCTTCTTCATTTTGCTTTGCTCAGCTGTGTGTATTTGTCCAAGAAAAGTATTTAGGTCCCTTTGGAGACCAGCCCAGTAAAACCTGTTGTAAGCTGGCTCTGCCCTTTCAGTTGACTTTGTACTGCATAATGCAGGGTGATGCTGTCCTCATCTCTTGTGCAAGAGTATACAGGGTATGACAAGGCAGGGAAAGTAAATTTGCTGTGCTGGGCCTTTTTTTCCTGCTGTGTTTGCCTTTGTACTGTAAGTGATCACGTAAAAGGGCTAGACTCCCAAAAACTGTTGAGGATCAAAGTCCTACTTAGCTCTTTTAAATGTGAAATTCCACAATACAGAGTCATAAAACCAATGCTTATCTGGTCTCTTCCTGAAGGTGCCCTTTCTTCCCTCAAAGCTCTGGGTGTGGCCAGAGCTAACTCTTGTTCAGATAAACAGATAAACCTCAATGAGATCCACTAAGTATGTGGTCTTTCCTTCTCCTGTGCAAAATCTTATTCAATTAGTGGTCTTTCAGAAATGGTTTTAAGGCTTAATTTTGCTAAATTAAAACCGTAAGATCAATAGGCAATGATGAACGCAAAATGCATGAGAGTGAGATCAGTTACTCTTGTCTCCTGGAGCTGTAGCTTTGCCTTATTTAGTAAGGTTTTAGGAAGAAATCAGATTATTTTATCTCTTTTTCCTTTTTTTTTTTTTTTTTTTTAATATTTTTATTTTTTTTTAAACTAAGCTTCTGGAGACCAAGTCCATCTTCAAGATAAAGATAGACACGTGTCTGGGGAGATGACAGTATTTAAATGGATGCTGCTTTTGTGGGTTCTTCTACATCACTGTAGAAGCCAGTGTGTAATTGATAGAGCAGCTTCAGCTACTAAGTTAGAGCAAGTTTCTCATGTCATTTGGTGAATTTAATTACACTGATACTTCACTACTGGAAGAATAACAGTCTCATGCATATGTTGAATATTCTAAGTTTCCTCGTATGGTTTATTTCTCAGGATCTCATTATGTACCGTGTAACTTTTAACTTTCATCCTTCTTCAGGTTTTTTCCTCCTGGGATTGCGAATTGATCGATGTTTAACTCAATGTTGACTTTCTGTAGCAGTTTTCATCTTCTGACTTCATAATAATCTATTTTTATTGCAGCACGAAAAGAAGGTCGGTATCGGGAGCCACCTCCAACTCCTCCTGGCTATGTAGGAATACCTATTGCTGAGTTTGCAGAAAGTGTTTCCCATCCAACTAGAAAGCCTCCGGATTACAACGTAGCACTTCAGAGGTCTAGAATGGTGGCACGGACATGTGAGACCCACGGGACGTCGGCTCAGCAGCAGCAGTCGCACGGCCATTCAACTAGCAGGCCTGTCAACAAACCTCAGTGGCATAAACCAAACGAGTCGGATCCACGTCTTGCTCACTATCAGCCTCAAGGGTTTCCCGCAGAGGAGGATGGTAAATCTCTAATTCTTAAATTTTGAGTGTGCTGCATGCAGATGTGTTGGTTGTTTTCACAGTCACAAAGTAGGCTATGCAAATGATTACTGCGGTAGAAGTTCTTGCTGTAATTTGAGTTGCCATTCAGTAGCAGTCTTTGTGTGAGCTAAATTGCATTTTCCCCTGTCCTATTGTGTTTGCAGAAGATGAACAAGTCTCTGCTGTGTAAGACTCGGGTCTTGACTGGATCCAGAGTGAACCACCTTAAAGGAGAGCACAAGAAGACGTCCCTAGAATAGGAGCCTTGGAACTATAGTTAAAGGATGGCGGACCTGTTTGCCTCCTTCCCTGCCTTAAAGCAGCATGGGGCTTCTTCCTCCGCACCCCTCCCTCCCTTCCCTCTGCCCTCCTTCTGTCCCCTCTCCCCTTGCATGTGAAATACTGTGAAGAAATCGCCCTGGCACTTTTCAAACTGTGTTGCTTGAAATGCACAGTGCAGCAATCTCCAAGCTACCACTGTCGCTGTCTGCCACATCACACAGTATCATTCCAAATTCCAAGATCATCGCATCAGGATGATAACTCTGGCTGCACTTCCCAATGCCTGGAAGGGTTTTTTTTTTGTTTTTTTTAATCTTCCTTTTCGATTTTAATCGCGATCCTAGCACTTAGTCTCATCGGGATAATGAGATAAGCTAGTTGTCAATTTACGTTTGGCCTTTAACCTACCAAGAGTGGAATGCATTGAAATCCTTGAAGGAGGCAGTGCTGATTTGCTTGTTTACAATGCCTTTGTTACAGTTTTGTACGTTTGTGTTCCGAGATCAAACACTGCATCTGCCTAGCAATTACAGTATTATTTCCTACCTGTAAGTAGGGTTGCCAGCCTCAGCCCCTGGACAGCACTCAGCTGCCACCTGGCTGAGCAGGGCAGAAGGGAAGGCTGCAGGATGCAGCCTTTCCCAACCATCTAGCTTCTCTCTCAGTGTGCCCCACCCTGGAAGCTTCCAAACTCATGCCCGATAGCGGTAGCGTTGGGTCTAGGGTCAGTGCAGAGCCGCGTGCTTACAGCTCTCCAATGAAGGAACAGCGGACACCGTGCCTCGTACCTGTGCCTTGTGGGATACAGGACGGCGTACTCGAAACAAAGCGTCCCATTCTGACGAGACAGACGGCAACCTCACCTTTAAGTTATATATTATTTCTATGTTTGTTTGATTTTTTACTCTGTAGTAGTTAACGTTACGAGAAGAATTAACTGGATAACGTTGCAGCGAAGGCAAACTGGGATGTCACAGCTCCTGTCGGCTGTTAATATTGATTTAATAACCTCCACCTATCGACTTGGCATTAGGGGGATAAACAAGCCTTTAAGTAAAGAAGAATAACCTTTTTAGATATGCCAGCCTTTGCAATGCAGAAATAGTCACAACTGTTAATGGCTTTGTGGAACACTGCATGTGTAGAGAAGGCCAATGTGTAGCAACCACCTGCTCACAGCTGCTATTAACCTATAACGACTGAAATGACCCTCCCCTCTATTTTTGTGTTGTTTTTGCACAGACTCCGGAGAAGTGAAGGCTGCCAATCCGAGTAGTACTCAAATGTGAGGAACTGCTGGTCTTGGATATTTTTTTTTTTCCATTGAACTCAGCTGATCATATTGATCAGTAGATAAACGTAAATAACTTCAACTTTTAAAGATCAAATTGCAGTGTTTTTTCACTGTATCAGGCATATGTCAGTGCTTTATTTAATTCTCTCTCCTGTAATCATAGCTTTTATCTATTTGCTTATATATCACGTTGTCAATTACGCATTTGTAATTTTACATGTAATATGCATTATTTGCCAGTTTTATTCTCAAGGCTGTGGACCTCACGCGCATATAGAAATACAAAATCCTAGCTCTATCACAAGTTGCACAAATGTTATATAAGCATAAAGTAATTGTAGACCATAGGACTGCTAATCTCAGTTCGCTCTGTGATGTCAAGTGCAGAATGTACAATTAACTGGTGATTTCCTCATACTTTTGATACTACTTGTACCTGTATGTCTTTTAGAAAGACATTGGTGGAGTCTGTATCCCTTTTGTATTTTTAATACAATAATTGTACATATTGGTTATATTTTTGTTGAAAATGGTAGAAATGTACTATGTTTATGCTTCTACATCCAGTTTGTACGAAGCTGGAAAATAAATAAATATAACATTAATGAAGTCCATATCGATTCTTATGCATTTTACATGTTCCACATACTTGAACAAATTTATGAAAAAAATTTTACTCCTCTGTGTATTAATATTAAAGGGACATTGCCAAGTGATGCGGGCGTGCTATTGGCGTGGAGTTTTTCTTGATACATGCTTGCGCCGCTGTTAATTTAGGGCTAGTTTGTGTGTGTAGTGCTGAATGAGTGACCAGAGCGTGTCAGAAGGAGTTGGGAAGCAAGAAGAGGAGCTCCTGTAGGAATGCTTTTACGTACGTCTAGCATGTAAGTAGTTTCAAAGGAAGGCTCACGTTGATTATTTCATACTCTGTATGGTGTGAATGTAAAGAATGTACGTTGCTCAGTTGGGGTAGAGAGGAGGAGGGAATTGCTCAGTTGGGGTGGAGAGGAAGAGGGAATTGCTCAGTCGGGGTGGAGAGGAGGAGGGAAAATGATCCATTTGAGTTATGGCTGAAGAAAGTATTTCAAGTAATAGCATCATCAGTAATGGAAGTTCACGTTAAACTCGACTCAACGTCCAACCTCGGCCATTTGTAGAGCTATGCGTGCTTTATTGTTTTTAATCTGGGACTTGAAGGTTGGGCCCATCAAAAGGGCTGAACCCTTGCTACTCTTAAAGAAGTACAATTAGCAAATGAAGCTCTGCTTCAAAACTAATGGGAAACAGAATGAAGTACCAGTTCCTGTCTTATATGGATTGTACAGTATTTCAGACAAAATCTACTCTGAGGAATGCAAATATTCATTTAAATACCAGTATGAATACTTCGGTATTACCTGTTTTGTTATGAGACCTCGAAAGGATTTCAGTGGACAGAGGTTACATAGCACCGAAAGCCACTCAAGTGTTCATTAATATCTTAGATCTATTGAGGAAAACATGGAAGTTGTTCAGTTACTCCGAAAAGCAAGTAACCTGGGAGAAAGCAGCTGTCAGATATGGTGAGTATATTTTAGTTACCTGTCTTTCAAGTTTTGCAGTCTTGCACCTGAAAATGACATGCTTTGAGGGAAGCCTGGGTGTGAAAGTAAGTTTATTTCGGTGTAAAATGGAAATTGATTACTTACATTTATTTATTTTTTCTTCCACAGTAAATGTGATGAAAGGCAATTGTAGCTATTGTTTGATGGTGAAAATTTTAAAAGATTTATTTGCTTGTACGCAGCACTTATTGAGGAATTAATATATATGGCCTGGGTAACTGATGCTGTGATATCTCGGGAACATGCCCAGGGAGCTATGAATCTTGAAGGCATTCTACTATTGACAACCACAAACTGATTTTCCCTTGAGTTGGGTGTAATGT
Source organism: Callipepla californica brunnescens (assembly GCA_023055505.1). Taxonomy (NCBI): domain Eukaryota; kingdom Metazoa; phylum Chordata; class Aves; order Galliformes; family Odontophoridae; genus Callipepla; species Callipepla californica. The sequence continues at coordinate 3,167,848 of JALIRH010000040.1, forward strand.
CTGAGCACTGGCTTTGCCTAACGGGAGGGAGTTTGTGTGATCCGGTATCGTTTTCCTTTGTTATTGGTTTCAGCTGGGCTCAGACATATGGAATTGCGTTGGTAGAAGGCAAGCCTTCAGACCTTGGCCTCGCTTCTCAAAATAACTGGCGAGGGGTATTCTGATCTGTTAATGCAAGGAACCCTCATATAATCCCCTTGGATTATATGACCCTTTAGTCTTGGGTCAAGGCGGCCTCTGTTGCTGCTTGTACGAAGGCTTTGCCACTGCTCTGGAAGTCAAAAGGTGATGCTAACGTTTTTGTCGCATGAAATTTCTCTTAGGTTGGATAGTACTCTTCCTTTCTTCTTTTTTTTCCATCTTACTGTGGTTTTAGGTTCATCCTGCTCCTGTTGGCCCAGTCAGACTTCAGTAGAATGGGACTGGGAACTCGTGTGGCCTTTCTGTGTCTTGTACAGTTGGATTTTAGTGGAGATATCCAAAACCACTGGGTTTAAGCATTTTGTTGGCTAGGGAAAGGTGTCCTTAGCTGCTTCTCCTCTTTCTAGCACACACTTTTCCATTGCTCACACCTCCTTTGTTGTTCTTCAGATGCCCAGTTTTCCCTCCCATAACCTCTTCCTGTTGCTTATCTTAGCTGCTTGCTCACGCAGCCTCGCCGCTTCTGTGCAGAGCGCAGTACCACCCATTTCCTTCCTCCCTCCCCAGATGTGGTTTGCGTGCTGTCTTCAGAAACAATGCTGGGTGGCGACACTTCAGCGTTCAGAGTGCACCCAGACGGGGCAAACTTAGGCTTCAGCAGGGAGATCGAGCTTGATAAATCTCTCGAGATCCCTTCCAACTCCTGCAATTCTGATTCATTTCTTTGTTTGCACGCACACAGCCCTGTAATTAACCATAGTCATAGCGTAACACTCGCTCTGCTGCTTTGAATCTTGTTTGACCAGCATGCATTCTGTCAGGAAAAACGTGTTCCTTTCTAGGTCTGGGTTACAGAACTGGTATTGCTGGTGACCTGCAGGACTGCACGGCCTTCATTTTGGGTGCTGAACGCTTGTTTGGATGGAAGGACTCCACGTTGGCACTCTGAGTGGCTAGCTTTGAGAGGGACGGGCAGAAACCTTCTCTCAGGTGCAGCTCTGTTTGGATCTTCATTGAAATGGACATGTGACAGGTTTATTTAATGGCTCTGATGACTTCCTGTATCTCCTGTAATTCCTCGGAGGTGGTTTCCAACTCCTGGACGTTTATGCTGCAGGTGTCAAGGAGACAACGTGTTGCATTCTCCCCCTTTTCTGGTGACGTGTAGTGTAATGTAGCAATTTCAGTTGGTTTGGAGACGCTTACAAATTCTAACGATTTCTGAACAGCTGAAGTGAGATAATGTCTTTAGGCACCTAGCATCACGCTTGCCCTGTAGGGGATTGGACTAAGGCTTGCAAACATCAGCAAGTGTTCTGTAAAGCAGCAGTGCGGTCAATTTTAATTTCATTTTCCAAGGAACTTCTGACAAGCATTTGAAGATGTCTGTAATTCCCTTCATGTTATCTTTACATTTTGGGCCCCAAATGCCTTCCTCAAAAGCTTACTTGCACATACGATGAATACCTTGAGGAAAAGTGTCTCCCTACTTACAGAGAGTGCAGTTACTCTCTTTATTCGACCAGCTGATAGAATCCTAGAAGCACAAGATTGGAAAGGACCTACAAGATCATCTAGTCCAACTGTCCACTCATTCCCATTGCTACCACAAACTACTAAACCATATCTTGTAGCTCCTCATCCACGTGCCTCTTGAATACTCCACCACCTCCCTGGGCGGGCCGTCCCAGTATCTGACCACCCCCTGGGAGAAAAAGTTTTTCTGATTAGATTCATAGCACCTAATGTCAGCTGGTGTGTCGGTGTTCTGTTTCACTGCATCTCGTGTTCATCCAAGTGTCACGAGCAGCTTTTTTCCCTGTTTTGAAACACGTTAATGCTATGTGCACAATGTATAGCTCACGCTTACAGTGGGCTTGTCTTGGGCATGTTCTCATTTGTAATTGGTGGTGGTTTTGGCCAGCAGGTGGGGCATGTTCTCTTCTGAATGCTTCTCTATATGTAGGAAGATTCCCACACTGTTCACTCAGGAGAGGGGGAGGTTCAGAGGACTCCCAGATGATAACAGCAATAGGATGAAAGGTGATGGCCTTAAGTTGCTCCAGGGAGGTTCAAGCTGGACACTAAGAAGTATTTATTCTCAGAGCAGTGAGCTGCTGGTATGGGCTGCCCAGGGAGGTGGTGGAGTCAGAACCATGTGGATGTGGCACTGAGGGATGTGGTCTGGAACGAACACAGGCGTGGGCTGATAGTTGAACGTGATGACAGTAGTGTTCTTCCCAATCATAATGGTCCTATGATTCTATAAAATGGCTGTGAAGAGGAATGCTGAATTTTTTTTTTCAGAACATCTCAATTTTTCACAAGCTGCCTGCATGAGGTTTTCTTTAGTCTCTATTTGCAGTCTTTGCAACATGGAGAAGGTGAAGTTATCGGTGAGTGCAGTTGGCATTCCTCAGACTCTATGCAGAATGGAGAAGACATGCTCATTTGTGATCAGTTCTAGAATCCTTTTATGTCCCCCCACCACCTGATGTTGCAGCTGCATCACCCAGTGTTTCAAAGGGCAAAGATGGAAACCTGAGTCGTGTTTTGTCACAGGGATGTACCCAAGGATTTGCTGCATACTCGTACTGCAGCCAAAAGTTCTGGGTTGGTTCACCCTGTAGCAACACACTATAAATGAGAAGATCCTGCCCTTCTGCATGCTCACGAAGGTCACCCCTTGGTGTGGGTCACCCAAAAAGAGCAGCTTTGAGGGATTCCTGATTCTCTAGATTCAAATGTAAATAGGGGTCCAGGGAAGAATGCAAATTGTGGTCATCAGTGGTGATCCTTTAAATATTCACCTTGGTGCATCAAACAAATTACCATTGCTGCTGTTTGGGGCTTGTAGGTTAATGTTTTATACGTTATGTCACTGCTTCCCATCTCCCTTCACCTGTTCTTCTTGGAGTCTTTGTGCATTTATTTAACCTCCACCATTATTTGCTTAGCATCTGAGCTTTCAGTGTGCTGTCAGCACAATCTGCCCTTCGGTCCCCTCCCTGCTGTTTACCTTTGCTTACTACATCAAATATGGTGCTTAATTTAGACTGAAGGCCCTTTGAGAAAGGCAGTGTGTGTTTATAGAATAGCATCCATGGTAACTTTTATTTATTTTCCCAACAAAATTTATTTATTTATTTATTTATTTATTTATGGAAGCATGCTCAGCTTTGTCAAGATTTAAAAAAAATGAAGAATAAAAAAATAAAAACCCGAAACACCAACAGCACAGCAAAACAAACATGTCTGCAGATTTCTTGAATTATAGATGCACAAGTAAATCGCTATTAAAAAAATGCTGCTTGCTCAGAGAAGGTCACCTTCCTTCACCTGAGCTGCTATTTTATAAATGAAATGTGCTGGGATTTTGGGAACGTGGACTTGGCCAGATGTACCCAATCAATACCTTTCACAAATCTGCTAAAAATATGCACTTAATAGAATGCTGCATACTGATGACTCATAGCTTTTTTTTTTCCTATTACAATAAATTGTGGTTTTTGAAGATGAGGGTTCTGCTATATTTATCGACCTCTTACCTTGCCTTATACCTTAGGAAAGAAAAATAGTGATGGAAAAAAAAAACTTCTAGTATAACAAAGGTCTGCAGAATGTGTACATACATACTTATTTCAGTCTTCGTGTTTTACCAATTACAAGCGCAAAAGACCAGTTCTTCCTAGACTCATTAAGGCTGGAAAAGATCCCTAAGATCATCTCAGCCTTTAGTGCCCACTAACCATGTTCCTTGGTGCCATTTCCAGGTGGTTCTTGAGCTGCTGCAGGGACAGTGACTCACTGTGGGCACCATGCAGTGACTGGGAATGCCTGGAAAGATATTTCCATGTTTCCCTCCTCATAAAAGTGTTACGTGGCTCTTGATACCTAAAATTTTCACTCCTCTCCTAATAATGCTGCTGGAAGACCCTATAACTCTTACAGGTTTTTGTTTGTTTGTTTAATAAAAAGGAACCTCTTCCTTCACCTGGGTAGGAACATAGCTAGAAGAGCTGGCATTTTGAAAGGCATGTTAATTACTTGTATATTGAAGAGATGCCATTTGCTATGCTGTATAATGAGATACTGGAGTTGTGTTTATTTATTGTTCTTAGTGCGTGTGGTTTTTAGCCCAAAAAGCACTGTTGCAGTGGTTGTGTGCCAGCTGTGAGCTGTTGGCAGTGGTCAGTGTGTCCATGGAGAATGGAAGAGTTAAGAATCTGATCCTCTAAACCATAACTGCTGTAATCCTACTCAGTTGTTACAAATGGAGTCCAACTTTGGCATCTTTGCTACTGAGTTTTGAGCAGCCTGCCTTCAAATCCCTCAAAGACCGGGGTCACAAGTGTCCTGCCTACATTTGGAAGTTGTTCCTCAAGGAAACATGTGACCTCCATGAGTGAAATCTCTTGGAAATGGTTTACAGAAACCTTGGCAGGGGGGAGAGTGACAATCTTACTGCAATTAGAAAGAGTAGGAAACAAAACACTAATGATTGGTCTTCAACTGGACTTTTTCCCTCTGATATCCATGCCCTAGTACTGGCTGTTCAGTCAGTTTTCAATGCAGTCGTGGTCTGCTCACCCAGCCCATATTTCAGCAGCTTCTCTGTGAGGATCATTAAGGGGCAAAGATCTCCCTCATGTCCAGGCAGAAATATTCACTGCCCTTCTTTCATCTATCGGGCTATTTATTTCAACAAAGAAGTTGAAATAGTTGATCAAGGTGATCAAGCTTGTTGAACCCATGTTGACTATGCTGGTGATGTTTGTGTCCTTCATGTGCCTGGAAATGATTTTCAGGCTTTGCCACGTCGTTGTCTTTCCAGGGATCAAGGTGAGACTGACCACCCTTTGCTTCCCCCCGTCCTCCCTCTTGCTGTTATTGAAAATAGGAACGACGTTTGCTTTCTTTCAGCCTTTGGGCACTTCTTCTAAATGACATGATTGATCAAAGGTTATCAACAGTGACGTTGTGATGACATCTGCCAAGTCCCTCAGCATTAACGTGCACATCCTCTCACGACAAGTGGACTTATGCATATAGAATTTGCCAAGTCAGTATTCCCTGACCTGATCCCATTCCACTGAGAGTTATGTCTTCTTTGCTCCACATCTTCCCCTTGTTCTCTAGGATTCCAAACTTCTGAAGGTTGGTCTTGCTGGCAAACAACAAGGTGAGATACTCAACCTTTCCTATTCTGTGTCATCAGGATCCCTGCTCCATCCCGAATGGTCCCTCCTTTGCGCACATAATAGAATTCCTAAAGATGTTCACAGGCAATATTTTGAGTAAATTTACCTTTGAGAAAATTTAATGTATTAATGTGAGTGCCTCACCACAAGTGCTGTGTCCAAGCTAAGTTCTCTTTTTCTGTATTGACATAAGGGCCTTATTATAAGCGAGCTCATCTCTTCTGTTTCACAATCTGTTACATTATCATCGTGCTCTACAGGCTGTTATTGCTGTTGGGGATGGATCCAGCTGGTACTTATTATCCGAACAGATTCATTGGATAATAGGAAGCTTCATGCACTTGCGTCAGATGACTATAACCTACTTAAAGAATAGCAAAACAGAATTGATTTAGTACAATAGGCAGCCACCAAAAAAAAAAAAAAAAGACAACTTATCTGGGTTTTCCTCCTCACCAGTATTAGGATTTGTGCAAGAACTTCATTTCTATAACATTTCTTTGAGTTGTGAACTGCTAATTGTTCAAGCATTCAGGCACTTGATTTATGGAATTAACATCAGCCAAGTTCAGATGACGTCAGTTCATGCTGTATGTCTCTGTGCTCACAGCTAGTGATGTAAGCTGGATCTCTGCAGCTGCCAATCTCTGTATTAGGTTTTAAAAACACTAAATAACGTGTATTGGCAGGTTCATCTGCAAGCCTAATCAACTTTCTGCCTTCAAACAAGATCCTTCATGTAGCCGTCATTTCAATGCTGGATAATGTAAGAATATATTTTTCAATCCTCAAATAGGAGATGTTAAATAATTCAAAAGAACCAGTTCTATTTTAAGAATGGACTTTATTATTGTTTTGGAAGGGGGGTACCCTTCTGTGTGCTTTAAATGGAAAATGTATTTGAGTTTCTCTTTCACCAGCAATGTCGTCTTTCTCTGCTTCTGCTTCCCTCCTCAGCTCCATCCTGCCCACAGCGTGCAGCTTTGGGTTGTTACTTAAGCTAATCCCAAGCACCAGCCATGTTGAAAATAGGTGGACCCATCTTTGGCAAGATGTTTTAGCAGACGCATAATATTCCAGGTAGAGAAAATGATGCAGCTGAAAACAAGTTCAGGGGAAAAAAATTATCTGGATCGGATTTCTGTGACAAATGGTGCCACAGAAGGAGAGAAGGCAACATGTGGAGGGGAATAGGGCAAGAGAAAGAGAGGTGACCTCATTTTGGCTACTATGGCAACAGAGTTCACTCACCCTGTGGTTCCTTATCATCCCCAATTCTGTTACCTTGCTATGGTGCCAGTGTGCAGAATCTCCCCGGTCCTGCCACCTCATGGATTTTTCTGCCCTGTCTGGAAGGAAGGTAGAAGGATGTATGAGATCACAATGTCTTGTACCGTGAGAAAAAAAACACTAATTCAGTAAAGCACGTTGAGGGAATGTGAAGAAATAAGCCACAGTCTGAGGCAGTGGCCTCAAGTTGCACCACGTGAGGGTGCACTGATGTGGGCATGTGAACCAAGCAGTCCAGAACAAATGAGTACTACTTAATTTTACTGAGCACTTTGCAGAGAGGGCCCATCAAAGACCTGCAGTGCCTGCTGCTGTACGACAGCTATTGTGCCCACCTGCTTGGGCAAAGGCAGCACGTGATGCTCTGCAGGCACCTGCCAACAGGATCTTCACAGCACCTATCAGGAAGCAGGTGATTCTGGGACTGATAGCACGGTGAGATCATGGTGTCTGTGTGTCACAGAAGGTGGTCTACTTTGGAGAATGTGAGCCTAAAAAGAGACTATTGCCAATATTTAGGTCTACGTATTTAGTGGATGTATTTGATGGCGTTTTTCCTATTCTTTCCTATTGCATCCTGAGGATGGGGGAGAGGGGGTGATGCTTCTTGCTTTGAAGTGCAGTGACACGTCGTGGGGATGTGATGCTAATTTAGAGAGCTAGTTTGTTTTTGTTTCAATTTCTTTGAGGCTTAACTGATTTTCTCTTGCTGACCTCGCTGTGAGCAGCTTCTCTGCCCTTAGCTTGCGTGGGTAACAGTCTCCCCGGAGCGGTGGCTTGCGGTAAGTGCAGGCTGGATGCTCGCATCGCTGCTCCGACCTCACATGAGAGAAATTTCAGGGATGCTCCAGTCCAACCACAGTTTAAGGCAGCGTGCTCAGGATTGTTTTATCAATTATTAGTTGTGCAGTCTAAACCTTACCTGTTTAAGTAAGACTCCGAGTGTATAGTTAGCATAAATAAGTCGCACTGAAAGGCTTACTCCCGTGAACTACTTCAAATAGCATGGAACACACCCTGCAGCAGCTACTGTAATCTCTATTTATTTATTAGGTAAAAAACCATAATTCTGGCTTATGTGTCATATACTATCTAGGGCAGTGAGAATATTACAGGTTCCCATCCCACGCGTAGGTGGTCTGTGACACTGTTTTACTGTGAAATAGCAAATGTTTGAATACTTTCACAGTGAGGTTAGGTTATCTGATACTAGCATTACTGTTTACTGAGTAATGGCATGAGTCTGCTCCCCGTTCAGACAGCTGGCTCAAGCCCCTGCTTTCTACAACGTAAGCTTAAACAAGTCACTTCCAGATTGTTTAGGATCGCTTTCTCCGGAATAGAACTTATTGTTGGTGTTCATTTCAGCTGTTCTCACGCTGGTGTGTATGGAGTTGTTGCAGAGTATCATCCTATCTGGTCTCTAATTGCTGTTCCAAAATGGATATCAATCTATCATGCATATCCAGCACTGTGGTGAGCATGTGTGGGCTGCCTTTGGACACAAGGTAGGGGAAAGTAGGTCCTAAGTGTTTTCTGTTCGAGACGAGTACCTCAAAAACTGTCCATTTTCTTTCTTCCTTTTGTTAGTTTTTTCTTGAAATTCTTCCTAGTAGTCGAGAACACTTCTCTGACCGAATTTTTGTTGCCTTTGTTTTGATACTGTAAATTGAGCTTCGATTTAGGATGCTGAGTTCAAATTACCTGTTCAAATATGTCTTCAGCATCTGATGAAATGAGCTAACTGATCTGAACAGCTCAGGACTCGCCATGCTGGAAGAAATGATTGCCCACAGGGATCTATCCCTTGTGTGTGTGTGTGTGTGTGTGTATTCTGCCAACAATCAATGTTGACCATTGTTAACTTAGCTTAGATTTGTCTTTTGAAATAGAACTTCTGGCAAGAAACTGTAAAAAGATTATTGATTAATATTTTGTGTGTGACAGTACCCAAATAATCCAGCTCAGAATGGGCTGCCTTGCAGCTTTTATTGTTACTGAGATATGTATATAAAATGACATGTGTGACTGAAAGGGGATCTGACTCTAGTTTCTGGATTTAAACAGGAGTTTGTCACAAGAATAAATACATTTGGGTAGGAGGAGTGTTATAATGCTACACAGGCACGTTTCTTGGTCTTGTGCCTTCCAAGACATTCTGTTGCCTATCCCCATGTACAACCCTTTGCTTTCCATCTGGAAGCAGTCTGGGTGAATGGACATCCATTCCTCTTGTACAAAAGTGCATAAGGAGAAATGCTCTGATGGGCATTCAGTCTGTGGGGAAAGAGAAGCTAGTCCAAAGTAAACAAATAGACAAACCCTAGCTTCAGGTCCTTGGGATCAGGTGGTTTTCGTTATAAATCTGCTCCTCTTGGCCCGCAGTACCTCCTGGTGTTCTGCAATGCCATGCTGCCATATGCTTCCACGCTCCATAGGTGGTGTGTGAGTCCACAAAATGTGGCTGACACAACTGCTGCCACACTTGGCAAGAGCTCGCCAGAAATAGATACCAGGCTATTAATAAGTAACCTGTAGCTTCAAGCTTGAGGCAGACTGGTATTTTTTTTGGGGGGGTGGAGGGGAAGAGGGAGGAGAAGGGGTGCATTCAACATCAAATTGATGTCTTTCCAATATTTTCACTGGATTCAAGCTATTTGAATTGCACGTGAATTACGTCCTGTGACAGAACTGAAATGTATTAACAGCATCTTCTGTGTGACTGGCAAGAAGGTCATTAGGGTAACAGGAAATCACACTTACACCTGAAAGCTTAAAAATTTAAAAATAGATGTCTGAGGTGTGTGTTGTGCTGTTTATTCAAGTTCATCCTATTGCCAAAAAATAGCCATGAGATCACAGGGATCCTTGTGGCCCCGCAGTGTAAATTTTCTTCTCGTGAGACAATTATTAAAAGAAAGAGGGCTATTCCTTCTTGATTCCTCTGCCTGGTGGATGTTACTCGCATCCATCCTCAGCACTGTTATTTTATATGTGTCCCTGCAGCATCATAAAGTTTTCTGCAGCGCTTTCATAAAGCATATAAAACGTAGTTCCACAGATGCCTAAAATAAAGGGCCAGCATACTGCAATTCTAGTAAAATAAGAATGAAATTGGGTAGTAGTGGCTGCTGTCAAATTCTATTATGACGGTGACAAGGAGTTTGAATGCATCTCTATTTGCCGTGAAATTTGGCTGTCAGATCTTAGAGTATGGTGTTACTCTTGGTACGTGGGCAGGCAAGCCAATGATTAATTGGTGTATTTAAAGGGGCTGCTGTTCTCTGGTCCCTGGGCCTACCTGGAACACACCTGGAGTCAATCTCAACCTTTCTGTGCTCGGAAAATCAGTAGAGAACTGGCCTATGTGTTTTGGTTTTCCCACATAGCGAGGCTGGCAGTGTGGATGAGGGGATGTGTTCCCAGACGTGTCAGTGAGGAATTCCTTATAGCTTATCCAGTAGCATCACCTCAAGCATCTTATATCTGTGAATCCTGTTCCACTGTTTAGTTCCAAAATCCTCTTCCTTTTTGATGTGCTCTCTTAAAGCTGACGTGAGAAATACCAATGCTTACAGAACTTGAGATGGGAGTGGTGAGATAAGCTGGTCAGATAAGCAGCCAAGGTGCAGGGTGGTGGTGCCACTGTGACAGCAAAACCTGCTGGGTGAACATCCAGGTTTCTGGATGTTATGTAAGGAGTACTGTCTCTCTGGAATCATTTGCAAGCTGCAGAGGACTGCTGAATGAAGAGTCACATTCAACAAGAATTCCTTTAACATCAAGGGTTGGTATAGCTATGGGTGATGTTGCACCACTGAGGACTGTCTATTGGCACTGCTACTTTAATTCCAGTTATATGTTTAGTCTCACAGTTACTTATCTTTCTGATATCACTCCCTTTGGAATAATGCCGTATTTCCATCTGCATATGCACACACAATGATCTAAAGCCTATTACTACCTTCTACTCCAACTTTCTGGGCTGTATGCTTAATGAATCGTGAACTGGTACCAAAATGTGAGATGGGATTATGAAAAGAAGAGCCCAAAGTATTGCCTTCAGCCATAGATTCGTGTGCAGTGTGAAGTAACTGTCTCTGTCTGGAAGGGATGACTTTTCTTGCAGTTTTGGGTCAAACAGACAGCTGTAATTTAAAGGTATTATATTTTTAGCCTAGTGTCGGGCTTCCTAGGAAGGTATTAGAAGAGGGTGATGAAACTGCAGTGCAATTCCAAATAGAATTATTATTTTTTTTTTCTCTGATCCATTTCTGAGACACTGAAATAAATGCTTGCAATCTGGCTTGGTAATTCTGAGCACCACGGTATCACTCGTCAAAGTGTAAGGCCTCTGTGAGTACATATTATTGCAAGGCGGTTTACAGAGTGAACAATAGCCAGCATCAGTGCCCAGTATTGAGCACTAAATCAGACAGAGGTGCTCTAAGCTTGTGCAGGTTCACAAATGCATTTGTTCACTTCAGTCTCAGAAGTTGGCTGTGAGGTGTCTCCTACCAGGAGATGATTCATGTTTCTTTGATCAAGGACACGTAGGGACCTTGCTGACAGAGGATGCTATTGATTAAAATAATCCTATCTTTTTTTTTCTGGCTTATCTTTTTTATAAGCATTGCAGAGTAGCTTACTGGTTTGGTATCCTCATTAAGAACATTCAAAGTATTCCGGTGGCTTTTACAGAGAAATACAATTGATTCAATGCATTATACTCCATTCCCTTATCAAATGTGTTATGATGAGACCAACATTACTGATGACAGTCATTGTTTGGCACTGAAAATCTGTAGCAGTTGCAGCAGTTAAACTCAGGTTACCTTGGGCAGTGTCAAATTTGATGTCAGTCCCCCCCCCCCCATTTCCTGTATTAAAAACTAAGTATAAAATACAGGAGTGGGAAAAACCACACAGGATGTAAGATAAAGATTAAAAAATAATTTGGAAAACTAACCTCAAGTCTCACAGCATAGAATTTCTTCCAAGTCTAAATATACCCTGTTCCAGTGTAAGCCATTTCCCCTCATCCTGTCGCTATGTGCTCTTCTAAATAGTCCCTCCCCAGCTTTCCTGTGGGCCCCCTTTGGGTCCTGGAAGGTCACTAGAAGGTTTCTTCAGAGCCTTCTCTTCTCTGGGCTGAAGAGTCCCAGCTCTCTCAGCCTGTCCTCACAGGGGAGGTGCTCCAACCCTCTGATCATTGTTATGGCCCTCCTCTGACTTGCTCCAACAGCTCTGAGTTCTTGTTTTGAGGGTAACAGATCTGGACACTGTACTCCAGGTTGGGGTCTCATGAGAGCAGAGCAGAGAGGCAGAATCACCTCCCTTGACCTGCTGGTCATGCTTCCCTTGATGCAACCCAAGATACGGTTGGTCTTCTCTGCTGCAAGCGCACATTGCTGGCTCATGTTGTGTCTTTCATCAACCAGCACTCCCAACTCCTTCTCTGCAGGGATGCTCTCAAGCCATTCTCTGCCCAACCTGTATCTGTATAGCTGCAGGACCTTGGCCTCGTTGAACTTCATGAGGTTGGCATGGGCCCACCTTGTCCAGCTCCCTCTGGATGGTGTCCTGCCCTCACTCCAGCAAAAGATGGATGTCACCCTGAAGCCACCCCGGCACCACCTTGCTTCAGGGAGTTACTGGTGTCCCCAAGGACCTTCCCCATGTCAGGGGATGCCCAAGGACTGAGTCTGCTTTGTGTGACTCATCTTGTCAAGGCTTTACCAGCTGCAGATTGTGTTTTGCTGTTGCTAGGTGGCAATGCTCCTTCATGAAAGGAGGGCTGCAGAGATCTGGGAAGGGAGGATTTGCTGCCGTGCTCAGAGATGACAGGGCAGGGGGAGAAGCTGAAGGCTTTTCTCATTCCCATTTTTTAGGGGGCAGAGTGGCATCTGGATCAAATTATGTATATATATATATATATATATATATATACACACACAGGCTTCTATTATTTAATGTCTGTGTGTCAGCTGGAGGGATGAAACTAATCCCTGTGTTACGTTAAGCTAATTTAACACCCAGGGCACAGTGGGGCGTAGCACCCAAGGTGCAGAGTGACAGCAGGAGCAGCAGTCACTTCTCAGCCCAGGGGTTGCTGCAAACCAGAGGTTTGAGAACTTAACACATGTAATGCAGCTATTGGCAGGAATAGGCTACTGTTTCAGGGGCTGATGAGTACTCCTGTTTTATTTTATTTTTGTTTGTTTGTTTTGCCATTTAAGAGTGTGCTGCAAGATGTGAGCCAGAGCTGCCCTGAAATCTTCTTGCTCATGAGTTAATTTCCTTCGGCGTTTCTCTCCTCCTGGCTGTCCTCCTCTCTGTAAGAAGGCCTTGTGTTACTTGACTAAATATAGATTAAATTACTTGGTGCTAATTTATTTGCTAGAGATAGCTTTTACTGGAGAGCAAGACAGTCCTGCGTTCAGAAAGCTTTGCTCTATGTAAACAAATGCCATTTGTATAGATGGTGTGGAAACCGTTCCAGCTTTATTTGGTCTGAGCAAGAGGTGCCAAGAACACATAGGATTTTTTTCTTGAAACTGGCATTTGGGGACAGAAGAGAAAATTCTTTTCATCTGTTTGATCCTAATTCCTATTTACAGAGAAATGACAATTATTTTAAGGAGAATTAATTATGAGCCAGTCACAGAACTCAGTTCAGCGCAGCTGGTTGGCAACGATTGACTCAAACGTTGTAATTACTGCAAGTTTGGAAAGAGAGCTGAAATAATCCAGATGGTTTAGCCCGATTAAACTGATCCAAAAGTCACCAGAAGTAGTATTAATCCTCTACTTCTGCTGGGTGCAATGGTCCATTCAGACTTGCGATAGCGGGGAACAGGTGCTATTGAGGTAGCTGAGAGCTGTCCCACAAAGACATCCATCTGGTTAGAATTCTGAGTTGGCGGTGACATAAAGCTGAGAACTTAGAACATGGACACTGAATGAAATGGAGCCCCTCTGTCAGTTTCTGAGGAGTTATTGGCCCATGTGCACAAAGAGGACAAAACAAACTAAGAAAATAATCTGAGAAGGAAAATGAGGGCAAGAATCCCAGTCAGAGCTGAAGCTCTCTGGAAGAAAATCAGGACAAAGTTTATGCTGAGTTTTGTTTTCTGGCATATCTGTAAACACTATCTTCTGGCAAAAAAACTCAAATCTATCAGTAGTCTTAATGTATGATTAGTTTTGGAGGACTTTATGTACTCTGGCAATATTAACTGTACTAATGTGTACAAATAGCTGCTTCTTTACAACAAAAAAGGACTAGTGGATTTAGACTAGGTATTAGGAAGAAATTATTTATTGCGAGGGCAGTGTGATGCTGGAATAGGTTGCCCAGTGAGGGTGTGGATGACCCCTTCCTGGAAGCATTCAAGGCCAGGCTGAATGGGGGCATGAGCAACCTGGATTAGAGGGAGTTGTATCTGCCTCTATAGCAGGGAACTGGAACTAGGTGATCTTAATGGTCCTTTACTTTCCATCCCAGACCAGTCTGTGATTCTAGGATACTATCAGAGTATGCATGAGTACTGGTGTAGAATGAGTTCATATGTAATGACTTAGCAAAAAATGACCTTTGGGTTTATAAGAAAAGAAAACTTAACAGAATGCCTATTGGAGTGTTGTGTAGCTTCAGACCTTGCTCTCTTAGCTCTACTGAAATGTGTAATGCTGACGGTGAAGTGTGGTTTGTTCTTTTTAATTTAATAGGAATTGACAAGAAAAAATGTCTCTATAACTAAAAAAAAACACAAAACAAAACGACAACAACAGACAAAAAGATCTCTGGGCTGGCAGGGAATTGCAGATGGCTACAGAGGCAAGTAAGGTAAATCCAACCAACTCTTGTTATGGTTTGTGATTCTAGGAGATACACTCGGTCAATAATATAATGCTGGAGGAGCCTTCAGTAGAAATTGAAGGCTGTGAACAGCAGAGATTCTTGAGAGGTGACCATAGGATTGGACAAGATTGTTATTTCAGCCCGTCACATATTCTAGAGCTCTGGTTTCTACAGACTCCAGATGGAAGCTAGACGGGGAATCCAAATTGGTTGGCTTAACTGAGAGATAAGCAACAGACGGAGCAGTTGTAATCTGTAAGACTAATTATCTTGTTATCACCTGATAACTGTGACGCCCACACGATGGGGAGGTCACAAGAAAATGAAAGGAACCATGGAGATACTTAAAACATTGCTTTTTTTTTTTTTTTATTGCTGATGTTGAATTATATATCATCTGGTGGCTAATTGCTATATTTCCACAGGAAGTTAAGACACAATGAACCACCCCCTTATAAGTTTCTGGAATGAGCTGCTCGTTGTCCCATGACTACTTATACTCCTTGTCTTGGATTTCTGAGTTCCACCACGCGTTCAAGACAGGCAGGTATGCCACTAACAGACGTATCATGCCAGTCAGTCCTCCTTAAGGAAGACTAAATTCCAATAAAATAATTACTTCTTACAAAGGCATAATGTGATTTAGATGAAGTTGTCCAGTAATCTGGAATATACTTATTATTTTTAAAACAGTGCAATCGGACAGTCTTCCTTATCTCATAGACCAGTATACTTACTGGTACAGAGCTAGAGTGTATCAGTATCTGCCTTGCACTGTTAATTGCCTTTATTTCTCTATATTTTATAGTTCTATTTGATAGTTAAGTTGTGTAACTACCTGAAAATTCAAAAATAACTGGTTGTTTTTGTCAGGTGATAATGACTTAAATCAGTGTTTCATTAAAATGAAAGCACTTATAAGAGCATATGCATGAGTTTGCTTAGCCACTGTACAAATATATTAAAAAACAGGGTCTTTACTTCAAGAGATATCAGTTGAACCTGAGGCAAGCACAGACACTGAATCAAACAGAATGGATAGGGAAGGCCATTAAGCAAAAGGATTAAGTTATTCATCTCTGAATGGCGTTTCCATTAGTGTGCAACTACTTTGAATGAAACGGGCAAATAGCTTTGAAGAAAAAATAGCTACATTGCAGCGGTATCATTTGCTTGGCTCATTTTGTGATGACTTTGATTTGGTGTAAGGGCAAAGAAGAATTGGAAGGGAATTTCAATCAGAGTTGTTAGCAGTAAGAAAAAGAAAGGACAGAACATAAACGATTCATTCAGCAGAGCGCACCCTGGGAAATCTGCAATTGCACAGCTGGAAAGACTTGTCAGTAGCTTTCTTCTTCCACTTTGGGTGCTGCTTTCTTCTTTCTCTTTCCAGGCATATTGCAAATGTACAGTTGATGCTTGCGTATTTCCACACACAGCCTTTCTAGCCCTCCATTTCTGCTGCTTGCTTAGCGAGGGCAGCTGCACACCGTGCTGTTGTGACCCGAGCGTGTCAGAAAGAGGAGTTTGTTGAGGCGCAAAGAAAGGCGGTCAGAGGCAGACAATGCCACCACAAGTCTCCTGCTTTGATCTGAGATTGCTTTATCACTGGTGACCTAAGTGAGGGGCCTGGATGTGCTTGGGTTAGTTCAGCCATTACAATGAATTGCACAGGTAGTGGGACAACCGAACAGCACTGAGGTGAACCTGACCAGAATGGAGCAGGGAGATAAGGGCAAAACTGGTGCTTCGTTCTTTCCTCTTCCCAGAGCCATCATAAAAGAAACTAGTTTTTGTTCAGCTACCACAATGAGGTGTTCATAAAAATGAAGCAGAAAACGGTTTTGGAAAGAGCTGGAATCTTCTGAGCCCGAAAAAGGTGCCTACTCTTGTCCTTTGTTGTTGCGTACAAGAACTAAACCCTGTGGGAGCAAAGAGAAGGTGGGTGCTGGGTTACATTCTGGAACTCTTAGCATTCTTGGCATTGGAAAAGATTATCTCATCGCTATTTTCACTATTTTGGAAAAGCAGGAGTCAGTCAACAAGTTCGTGTAATTTCTTACATATTCAGATTCTGAATACCTTTTTTGTGCATCAAATGTCCTCCTCTATACAGCTATCTTTGCTAATGTTGATGTAAAACCTCAACCCAAGCACTGCAGTAGGACAGACCCTTAAACCTCATACATTCAAGATTGTGTTTCAGTACTGCATTCAGCAATTGCTCAGGATATTGTTCAGACGCTTCACTCAGTCTGCCGTATATCAGATCTGATTTTGGAGCCTAGAAAAGGAGAGAATAAGTGTTAAATATTAAAAATATACTTAACTGAAAAACAAACAAAAAAAGCATATTTATACTCCTGGGAGGGAACAGAGTGCCTCCTTATTTCCTTTTTACTAGGCCAACTTTGAGACTTCCACATGAGTTGTGAACAGGCATCTCGATAAAATGTGAAAATGTTAAATGTATTTCTAGCCTCATTTGCTTTTGAAAGGGATAGAAATTAGTTCTGTACGTTATGCTGGCTAATGTGGTTTCAGGAAACTAGTTAATGCAAGTTGCCTCAAAGGCAATGTCTGTCTCACGATCTGCAAGAGAACAGAACTTTGGCTGACAGTGCTAAAAGATGACTTGTTAAGAACGTAAGTATCTGTATTGCAGGTAACACTGTGACTACAAGATGAAAATGTCAAGAACATGCTCGGTACCATGTTCTTTCTTAAGTAGTGCTTGTTTCACAATCTTTCTTCGTTGTTATCCAAATTGTTCACATGCTGTGCTTGAAAACATTGGATACTGGCATTTATTTTCCAATTGTTGAGTTGCTATGACTTCGGTTTATGTTATCACTCAAGGAATTAATTCTTCCAAATTTCCCATTAAAAATACCTTTAGCTCCATCTTGTTGCTCCGTGAGTCTGGTTTAACAAGCTCCTACTAGATCCACTATTGTGGTTTAGTGGTTTTGATGTTGGTATTCCACATGAGAACATCATGCAGGGAATTAAGTAGTTAATGCTATGGCAGGGAGCAGAAGAACCAGGCTTTCGCTCCATCAGCTGCCACAGAGATTCAGCACGTGTTCTTCCCAACATAAGCTCTCAGAATGGGTTTGGAAAATTTGTCTCCCCATGACAAACCCAAACTTAATTCTTTTCAGAAGGCTGTTTCAACGATTAAAGCATTCTCAATACTTTCTTAAGAAAAAACAATTTATATATATATTTTTAAAGCAGAGGAATCGCACCTTTATGAATGAGACATTTTGCACTCTGAAACTATGTATGAATAAATTTGTCCTTACTGTTAGATAAGTCAACATATTGCAATCTATGTCAGAATTTGTGCTTTTTCTTCTGCTATCTTTTTACTATTCCAAGTTCAGAACCTGTAAGTCTCAGATGTCTTGAAAACTTTCACAGTGATGTATATATATCTAAGTGCATATCGAAACTTTAAAGCTGGGCAAACGCAGCCACAGTAATACACATTTACAATAAATCAAGCAAGCCTGACCAAAAGGGTTTTGGAAAGAAGCTGCTGGGACACAAAGAAACAAGGAAACATGACCTTATTTAACTCTGTTGGCAAAGATAAGGATAAATCTTGCATTGAGGCTACATAGAGCACTGGTCTACTGAAATGAAGGACAGGGTTCAGAAGTTGCAGTCTCAAAACATTCTGAGTGGTGGGCAGAGGCAGAGCCAGGTGAAGCTGGACAAAAGCAGGCCTCCCAACAGCAGAGGTCATTTGTGCTTTTGCGTGTTCCCTGTATAGGGACGGCATTGTTTTCTTCAGAAATCTTGGGAAAGATCCCTCATAATATTTAAATGGACCAGAGAATAAAGCTAATGATTTTGGATTGACACATATGATAAAATAATATAATGTTCTGGGAAACATAATCATCTTATTAAAATATGACTAATAAAACAGGGCAGGAACTGTTCCAAGACCAGCTCAAAGGCCAAGTTTCTCACCTGGATGAGAAAAATCAAAAAGTGGACTGTTCTGATTAAATGTGACCAACTTTAAAGGGGGAAACTGACATTTTGGTCCATTTCAGAACAGATTTTTGTATGATAGTGAATGCTTCTTAGCTATAAAGACATTGTAAAGTTGACTTGAATTTGCAAGGGCAAAGAGTTGAAACTCTGCTCGGTTTTGTTACAGCAATGCAGAATTGTCAAGTTTCAGTAATTGCTGGAAGAATGTGTAGGTTCTGAAAAACAAACAACCAAAAAAACATTGAACAAAAGCTGCCTTTTTGACCTGCCTACCGCTGTCATGTCAAATCCTCCGTCGCTTTGGCAAACTCTGCTGGGATGGCTGCATACCCTTGTGTGAAATATCATTAAAATCAAGAGGGAGTCTCTGGGGTCTCAGGAGTTTTTTAAGTAAGGAATTTTCTGCAGCATTATTGACGAAACTTCCCCCCTAGGCACGTATGGCTGAAATATAGATCTGTCTCTGACAGCACCAAACGCAGAAGGCCTCAGTTCATGCTTTCATCTTAAGTGAGGCACATAATCCAGAAGGAGAGCAGAAAAAATAGCCACTGTGGAAAGTCCAAATGCTGTGTCATGCTTCCTATTAGTTAGCTCCTTTCAAAACTTCAGCTTTATCCTTAATTCCTGATGCTTTTTTCTTTTTTATTTTTTCCTGCATTATGCAAGAGGAGGTGCCAAATCTTTCCTTGACCTTGGCATGTAAATAATTGATGCTCCTTTGAAATAAAGAGGGTGATGAAAAGATGAATTTTAATGCTGTAGAAATGATGCCGAAGCACTTGTCCTTCGGACAGGTGAGAAGATGTTTTCATTTTGCAGCAAAAGTAGGGTGAGCAAGCAGTTAACTTTAATAGGATGAGGAAGGTACACATCTGAGGAGAGGTCCTTATAAAACGACTGCCCACAGCCTTAAGCCTTAATTAGCTGCAATACTGGTTCAGCCACTGAGGCCGAGTTTCGGGTGACCTCACCGGTGCGGCATCTGGGCAATTATCTTTGAGATAATGGGCCCTTTCATCCGTAGCAGAACAACAACATTTCACTTGCTTGCTGAAGATCAGAGCCAATCTGCCGCTCATCGGTGTGCCTGCAGTCCCCTTCCTATCACACCTTATTTCAAACCTAACCTTTTGCATCCTACATTAATTGTTTTTAGATTTAAGAAATAATGAATCCGTTTTAGCAGTACAGGGGAGGAGAGGGGGACTAATAAGCACCAAGTATGATCCAAGTGGTAATTTGGATCCTAAATATTCCCACCTAGGTTTTGAAAAGAAAGAGAAACGACATTCCAGATCACTGGTTACATATGCCATTCTGTGTCTAAATATGTTCTGTGTATTTATCCACATGACTCTGTCTCAGATTGGTCAGATGTGGATAGTCCAGTCCCAAGCGACCCACTGTGGAATGAAAACTGTGAGTAATTGGTAGGCTGCCCTTGGGATATTCACAAGTTGGAGTATAAATGCCCTTCAGTATCTGAGGATGCCTAAAAATCCCCATAGCTTTTATGCCATGGTTGGTATCTGCAATGCCTGCATTTCATCAAGAACTACATTAGGTAACACTTGCATTGTCTCTGACCAAATGACAAATAATCCAGGCCCTTTATCTTTTTATGGGTCGATAGCCCACCCTTTCTCTCATAGGTCGATAATGAACCTACCACCTTTTCAAGTGCTTCCAGGGAGGCAAAAGTAAGCACGAAATAGTCAATACAGCAGCATAGTTTGACATGATCTGGTTTACTCCATTTCACCAAATCATGCACCACTCAATTGTGGCGAAAGGTCAGCAGATATATGGACCTATGGGGGTAGGACCTGAAAGGTTCACTGCCTACCCTCCCATGTAAATGCACATCTTGCTACTCTTTAGCAACAGGAATGCTAAAGAATGCAGTGGCTAAGTCTAGGGCATAGTGGTAGGTTTCTAGCTCCCTACTCAGTGTGTACATGAGAGTGGTGATATTGGGTACCACCGTGTGGATTGGTGGGGTGACCTAGTTCACTTCTGTAGAATGTACTGTCACTCACCAGGTCCCATCTGGTTTCCTGACTGGCCATATAGGGGAGTTACACGGGCTGTATGTTAGTTTTGTGATCCCTAGTTTTTCCAGTTCATGTGTTTTAGTGATTTCCTTCTGACTTCTCAGGAGTCCATGCTGTTTTGTATTAGTAATTCAGCATTGCTGAGACACCTCAATGGGCTTGTGCTTTGCACTGCACCACAAAATCCATTGTACTGCCTTGACAGTAGTACTCCTAATCCGTAGTCTGGACTCTCCAACATTAGCTCCCCAAAGTATGTCTAAGCCCAGTATATGTTCCTGGATTGGTGCAATAGATGCTTTAAACTCCTCAGGAGATATGCATCCTACACCTAGTTTTAGCTGTGTTTTTGTCCCAGGGATCATTTTTTCCCTCATGTACTGTAACGACATGGGTACCTGGAAACCTTGATGGATCACCAAAGACTGTGGATATTTTAGCTCTGATGTTTACTAGAGCTATTACTGTTAGGCTATTTCTTCAGGACTATTACATTGTTAGTGCCATATAAAACTTACGGTCTCTTTCAGAGCCCTAATCCTTGGGGGAATTTGGCCTCCTATTTGTGCTGTAAGCTGATGGATTCCCAAGTTTTGTTCCTCAGGAGGCCCTGCCATGGCTACCCAGGCCACCTGGGTTGGCTGATATTGTTCAGATGGTGTTATCTTTTAAACTTCATGCCTGCAGAGGAATCTTATCTATAATTCCGATACCTTTCATCTTTGTTGAGCAAGGTGTGAAATGCTGCTTTTTGTTGAGTTGTCTCCATGGATTTAGGAAAACGTGATTTGGTTGTTTGTTATTTTTAAAAAACTGTATGCCAACTCCTGTAAGGCCGTTCCACATCTGCTTGTGAAAACTCTCACAGGCCCCAAGTGTTGGAACCCTCTGAGTTGATCTTCAGGCTCGTAACTCCCAAGGATGGAATTCCCTTTTCTGTACAAATATTGCATGTAGATTTTAGGAGAAACTCAGGGCCTAAATTGGCCACTAATAGGGTAGCCTGTTGAATTATGGCTTGGTGAATTATGGCCTCTGAGGCCACCAGATGATTTAGGATTGATATTGACATCCCATACTGATGTCATCCCCACAGTAAATTTGTCTAAATCCAGTCTTTAAAAAACATCCTCACAAACAGCTTCTCTCATGCTGAGCTCCTCGATATAATTTTGGAGCTCTTCCATGTAATTCAGCATACTGCTATGAATACATATATTCAGTTTATTGGGCCAATTTAGTGGACAAGCTGCCGTTACCCATGGAATTAAAGAGTAATTTTCTTCATTGTGTGTGACATTTGCACATAGGCATTGTCTTAATGCCGGTTGTGTTGCGATAGAGGCTGTTTTAAAAATTTCCAGGCCATTCACCACAATGCTCTGAGCTCTCATGTCCTGTAGTCTTAACAGTCAGGCTGGGATGCTTTATCTCGAGACTTTGTTGAAAGGGTTGGACTAAATCCATTAATTCAGCTGCTGTGTAAGGGCATGCTGTAAAGTGCATGGCGGTTTGGGTGGAAGCCAGTCTTCAGTGTCTCAGGTCTTTAATTTCTTTTCATTTTTGTTTTGTGTGTGTGTAACTGTTGGATGAATTTCTAGAGGTCTCAGATCTACTGGATAGTCTAGTTCAACTTTTTTTGATCTTTCATTTTCAAAGCTGTCAGGGCTGTAGGAATCTGATTGTTTGCCATCCCCTTTGTTCTTAGCAGACAGGGACCTGAATTGTATCAGGCCAGCTTGAGTGAGTTTTCCCAGTACTACCACGATCCCATGCTCAAGCTGTTTAACTCGATTGAATAAGAATTGATTTTCCTCCTTGACATTTTGTTCTGAAGTATTTAGATGATTTAAAGCCATTAACAGAGGCTGTGCTACAACGGATGTCACAGTCTGCCTCTGTCAAAATATCTTCTCCTAGGCCCTCAGAATATGTAGCCATGCAGACTGGGGAACTAGTAATGTTTCTCCCCTCTCTCAATGGGCCCCATTTTTCTAATATCACCAAAGAAAAACCTAGGAACCCCAGGATGTATCCAGGTAACTCCTTTTTCCAGGAAGACAGGTTTCTGCTGTGCAAGTCAACCTGCTATTCCTTTTAAGGGCACCGTTTCATGATTTCTATTACCTTCTGTGGGTTCTCTAGCCTGGCTTGCCAAATACATTGTATGAATTAGAGGTACGTAATTGCCCCTGACGAGTGTTGGGATAATCCCAGAAAGTTATTAGTCATGAGCCAGCAATAAGAATGGAATAGCTTACTCATTCAAAAGGCAAGGGCTTGTGGGAAAAATTCCAGCAGGAAGTGATCTTCAAGTAGAGATGTTTCCCTCTTGGTTGACAGCCCTTAAATGAGTGAGGGGTGGACCTGTGCTCCCAGGACTGGCCACTTGTATTCACCAGGTGCTCAATTGCATGTTCAGGCCGTGATCTGATAGTTTCACTACAAGTACTTGGATTTTATGAGCTTTTTCTATTGTAGAGAGCCCAAACTTAAAAGAGATGATTTTATTTATTATTTTGTAAAACTGAAAATATTTGCCCTCGTCTAAAGGTGGAAAATGATGTGCAAATAGTTTTGCAAATTGCTAAATTAGGCAT
Organism: Callipepla californica brunnescens; assembly: GCA_023055505.1. Taxonomy (NCBI): domain Eukaryota; kingdom Metazoa; phylum Chordata; class Aves; order Galliformes; family Odontophoridae; genus Callipepla; species Callipepla californica. Next base: position 3,191,012 of record JALIRH010000040.1, read on the forward strand.
TTGAAGTTGACATAAAAATTGAATGTTCTGTCCTGCATTTGTGAATGAGACCATCTTTTCCTGTGTGTCCTGACTCTCAATTTTCAGATTCCATCTCATGTGAGAGCTGTGAAAAATGTTTCTACAAAGAATCTGAATCAAAAAATACTTTGTAAATTTTGAAAGCTTCACACACTAACATTATGGCAGGTGAAATAATTTCATCTGGACGCCAGGCTTCCAGAAAACTTTGTTTTCAGAATTCACTGACAGCAATTGGTTTGATCATGAGTAGCCAGAGACCCAATGCTAGGGAGATCACTGCCTGATATAGTCCCACATTTATTGTTTTTACAACCAAGGAGATGTGTGGATATGCACATGGCTTATAGCTGGAATGACTGTACCCTGGGTGAGAAATAAGTTCCTGTAACTGTTTTCTGAAGAAGTGACATTTTAGCAGTTGGCATTTTGATAAGATTCAGCTCCAGTCTTAGAAGTGACCAGAAATAGATCCCTCATTCCAGATCCTAATAAGTACTTTGCACAGTGACAGGAGGGGTAGTGCTTGTATAGGGGATTTATGGGCTTTTTGAGATGGATGCCTGAATGAGGCTGATGTCTCTTAGTGAGAGGACTTGTGTTTCTCTGGCCCTCATTTTAGAGGGAAGGAAGGAATTAGGCCTTTTCGGCATTTTGTTTCTATTCCAATTTTCCCTTTAGCAACTCCTTTCCCTCCCTAGATATTCCATGATGGCTTTATGCCTGTGCATGTTGAAAGTGATTAAAACTTTCTAGCACTCTTGTGGGTGACACAACCATCTTCTTGAGGTTCAGCAAGACCAAGTGCTGAATCCTGCGGTCACAACAGCATGCTCAGGTGGCCAAGAAGACCAGTGGTGTCCTGGCTTGTATCAAAAGTAGCATGCTAGCAGAAGCAGGGTTGATAATTCCTCTGTACTCAGCACAGGTGAGGCCATGCCTTGAGCACTGTGTTCAGTTTTGGGCCCCTAACTACAAGAAAGACATCGAGGCCCTGGAGCATGATCAGGGAAAGGGCAGTGGGGCTGTGAAGGTTCTGGCATGCACATCTTATGAGTGGCAGCTGAAGGAGCTGGGATTGCTTAGTTTGGAGAAGAGAAGGCTCAGGAGTGACCTTATTGCTCTCTGCAGCTACCCAAAAGGAGATTGTGGTGAGGTGGAACTCAGCCTCTTCATGCTTGTAATAGGACAAGAGGTGATGGCCTCACTTTGTGCCAGGGGATGTTCAGGTTGGATATCAGGAAAAAATTCTACCGCAAAAGAGTGGTGAGGTGCTTGCATGGGCAGCCCAGGAGAGTGGTGGAGCCAGTGTTCTTGGAGGTGTTCAAGAAACGTGCACTGAGGGACAAAGTGGGAATGGTAGGAATGGTCAGACTTGGCGATCTTCGAGACTTTTCCAACCTTAACAATTCTTTGGTTGTATGCGTCCTTCATAGTCAGTTATAATTTGAACTGATGTAAATATTGTGAAGTGTTTCAAACTGGTTAATGAATTTGTTTTGAACAAGCTGCCTCCATCTTTTTTCCTGTTCTCGCTCTCCAGATAGCTTGAAAATCCCAGATGTCTCCAGAATGCAAGTTCTCAGGTTTCATGTTCCAAGGAAAAGAGTGTGAGTTTACTAGAAGTTGCACAGAAGCTGTTTAATATGCCTGTAGGACTGTGCAATAAGGAGAATTTGCAAGCATCCTGCAACATATCTGACCAGCTGCCACTGGACACAGCTTGAATTTTGACTAGTTTGGCTCAACAACAAGATCACTAGTCTATTAATTTGTATCAAATCTCAGTGTTGAATTCAAAGAAATGGTAGCCTTCTGGCAGTATGTCCTGAGCAACTGGTGTATCAGTATGACTGAACAAATTGTTCCATGAGAATTATTCAGTGAGCTGTCTTTGCAAGGTACAGCATCATTCAAAGCTTTCCTGCACTTGACTGATACAAGACAACAAATGCTGTTGTTCCGCAGTGTGATGTAGTTAGACATAGATAGCTCTGAAGTTACTGTATTCTTGTACTGCAACGCCTGTGTATTTTGGAGGCAGCAAACCAGCTCCGGAGAAGGATTTGTGAAGCCTTTGAAGCAGCATTCTTGTAATTTACTGCTGGATCTTGCAAGAGTATGTGACAACCTCAAAATAATTTTTACAGTGCTGAGATTGACTTGCTTTTCGGTTCAGCTGGAGCTTCTCCAGATGGTCTACTACCTCTGTGGCAATTGGGAACCATGCTTGGAAAACATTCAGCAAAATGCAGATTATTGTTGCTGTTTCTGGCAGAAAAAGTAGAGATCTGTTGAAGCTCTGACAGCTGTACCTTGTCACTGAGAAAATCCTCTGAAGAAAAAACACTGACCATTAATCTTGCCATTAGATTACTGTCTGATGATTAGTTACATCTTGTACGTCAGTTTTTACCACCCAGCTACTGCTGTCATTGTTTTCCCAAGCAACCACTGGACAGGAATTAATTGATCTCTGTGAATCAGCCTGAAAGCTTCATATATATGTGATGTATGTACACACAGGTTTACATTTAGTGAAAAAATCACCATAGGATGCTATTTGAATTCAAGGGGGATTTGTTTGAATAATGGAATTGCTGGGGAACATTTCGAAAGTAAGACTGGTCCTGAAACAACCTGCAAAATGCTTGATAGCAAATGGCTGATTGACTATGATAAAAAACACCTTACAAGGAGCAGCATTTGCATTTCAAAGTCACTGTTGACATTCACATATTCACGTGGTTTCTGAGAGTGAAATATCTGAAGAGCATTTGGAGTTATAACTACTAACTATTGTCTTATTCTCTAAAGGCTTATTGGGAAGTTTTCTTTTGACGTAGCAGCTTTGTGGCACACAGGTTAACTTGACTGATTTTTCCGCAGCTTTAAAATTGAACAAATTTCACGATATATGTTGAAAACTGAAAGCATGCTATCTTCTCTCTGAAGTGCTCTGGGTCGTACAGAAATACTTGTATGTCTGTGAAGCAAATGCTAGAAACATGAGCAAAAACATTCACACTAAGACTTCATCTGACTGTCAAGTCTGTAAGAATGGGGTAGCATAACACTGTTGCAATTACTGCTGGATTAGGGAAAAATGTTGTAGGAAATGAGTAAGGTGAGCCCTCTGTACTTGAGAGCTAGATCTAGCAAGGCTCTTAACCATTGTTTTATTCAAAAAATAGTATTTCCATTCTACTTCACTCTTCTTCTCATTTATTTTTTGGCTCCGCAGTTCTGCCCTTCTCTCGTGCCAGATGCTTCTGGGAGCTGAATGATTTCCATAAACCAGGAGAAAGTGATCCTTCTTTATTGGAGGGTTTTTTTTTTTTTTTGGTTAAATTAGTGCTCGTAATTCTGTTATGGGGAAGGCCAACAAATGCCAGGGCTGGTGGCTGGTTCAAGGCTGATGCAAGCGTGCAGTAGTGCAGGAAGCAGAGAGATCACTGAAGAGAGTGAGCTGCTGGGTGCTAGTATCACCCAGACCTGTGGTTTCTTTGGGAAGTGAGCGATTGAGAAATGGACTCCTCAAAGTGCTTCCAATATCCTGAGAACAGCTAACTGCCTCAAGCATCTGGCAACAGCTTTATTCCTCCAAAGTCAGGGAAAAAATATATATGGCAACTGTGCGCTAAGTGCCTATTCTGATGCTACAGATGAAGCAGTTTCAGTTGAGTTGGGTCTTTAAAACTGCATGTAATATGGCGGTGTGCAATTAGGTCTGTTGATGTAGATGGTAAACCCCAGGAGGAAAAGTCAATGATAATCCCTAGTATTAAGATATACTGGTAAACAGATAATCTTGTAATTGAAATTCTTCTTTGTGATACCCATACTGTCTATATGATAGAATATAATAACCTCATACTTTTGACCCACACAGTCAATTTTTGGGAGGCTTATGAGTTCATCCCGAGAGGGGAATAAACTGATAATGGAATCGTATTTCTTCCATGTTACAGTGATCATTTCAAAGAAAGAAGAAAAACTCTGTTCCTCTGAACACAGTTTGAACTGAAAAGTGAGAAGTAATGTCCTTTTATTTTCAGTTCAGAGCATCTTTCCAGACAGTACTTTATCTACTGTATTTTTTTTTCTGGCTGCTTGGTATTCGAATGCCATGGATTTCTTGTTGCTTTTTTTTCTCTGTAGCTATCTGGTTGATCCCCATGTCTTCTATCATAAAAGGTCCCCAAGAGTGCTCCTTTGTTTCAAGACTGCTCGTCAAGAAAGTTACTGCCAGATTTATTGTCATCTGCAGACGGAAAGTGAAACTAGCGGGAGTTTTTCATTTCACTTTCACCCACAGCTTAGGCAGGTATGAACAGCAAGCATTTGGTAAATAAAGCAGAGATCCCAAGTCTCCAGCAGCCCACGTGAAGACACTAAGTAAATTTGAATACAGTTCTCCTGACAGCAGTGATATGCTTGTCATTTCAAGTTCCTGGTGGAAAATGGTCAGTTTCTCAGATCTTTTTAATGCTTTGAAAAACATAGATCTCACAAGGAGGATATTTTTTCGAGTATCATGCAGATTGGGTATTTTTAGCTAGCAGTTAAGTTTGATAACACTCAAGGGTGACTGTGGTTCTGTCGCGATAGTTCTTCCAGCCTCCTGGTCAGCCTCACTCTCACGAGGATACTTTTCCTCCATGTTCAATTTGCTTTGTATTCATAGTCCTCTAACACAGAATTTGAGTTAGGTGACATCCATGTCTTCATATGTACTAGACAGGGCAAACTGAGTGACTGATTAATAAGCATAATGACACGTGCAGAATAATGTGATACAACAGCATTGACCTTTCTTGTACTTATCCCACTGAGACAATTGCATTCTGGAAAAAAAACAACTGGATCTCTGCAAATTCTTCCCTGTTCCAAATTTTCATTCAGTTTATCCACTGCATAGAAGAGAATCTCTCCTGATTCCAGATGGAATAATGAACTGCACTCGTAAGAGAGAATCACCAATGTATTTATTGATATAAAATAGTGATTTTACAAAGCTTAGTTACAATGAAGACAACTAAGATTTGAGATGGAGTGCAGTACTCTTATTTACTGTGTAGAGGCTATTAAACACACACTTAGGAGACTGTCTTGTGGACTCACTGTGCTTGAAATGGACTCTCTTGCTTTCTAAACTCCTCAGAGAGGTTTAGGTGCAGTTGGATGCAAACTTAGTACCAAATTTGGCAAACAGCTTACAATCTTGTTAAGTCGTGGGGTTGAGCAGACCTCCCTTGCTTTTTGAAATGCAGAGGTAAGGAGCCTAGGAGCAGTTGAACCCGCTCCTAGTCCTAGACCTGGTCAACGGTTTATATCTGAAAGTTTATACGCATACAATCAATTTAAGATTTTATCTCAGTTAAGCTTATAAAGTTTAGAAAACTACCTTCACTTACTGAGGATCTGTAGTGCCAAGGAGTCTCTCGGTGTCAGGAATCTCTGTGGCAGAGCTTATCTCAAGAGGCTTCCCCACTGAGGGGAGATGTTGTTGCACAGCTGACTGTTGTATATGAGAGCCCAGTGGGCTCTGGGCTGCTTCCTATTTATGGGATAAGGTGATTGACTCTGTCATATTTTCTGGCACATGTTAAATTGCTCTTCGGGTGACGAGCAACATGTTTGTCAGTGCCTCCAGTGCCCAGTTCAAGCCAGTATTACGGTTGCTCTCTGCCTGAGCAAGGTGCAACAGCCAGTATTTGAGTCATGTAACATCCAGACCGTATGTGTGTGGAGAAGCACACCGTCACACTTGTTTGCTGCAAGTCACTTCATTATTTCTATCACTGTAACCCTTCTATCTAGTTTGACTTCACTCTGCAGGTAAGACCTGCTCACTGGTGGCTCTGGATGAGCAGAGACATTGCACCCACAGTAGGGTGAGTCACGTCAGGGTGACATTAGGTACAGCTGTTGCAGTGCACCTTGGATTGGTGATATATGTATGCACTTTGAGACTTTCTATTGTGAGCCACGCCATCAGCAAAAATTATTTTACGCAAAACTAACTTAGCCTGTCCAAAATTTCATAGGCGTAGATGGGAAATACTTGTTACACACAGTATGAATGGTAGTTACAGCAATAAATATTAAACATCTGGAGTTGTTTCGTAGCTAAAGTTGTTTTCCCGGTGCAACACTTAAACACTCAAACTCAGCAGGCTTTTAAGTGAAGTAATAGATAGAAAGCAATAATAATTATAGAGATTCGATGAGGTATTTTGATTTTAAAAAGCAAAGATGAGAGTTTTGTGTATCCTGTACATACTGTATTTTCTCCTACTGTCCAGTTGTACGTTGTAGATGTCATTTAAGTGAAGTTTTGTTTTCAATGTTATTTTATCAAGTTCTTCTTCTCACACTCCGAAATATACATTGTTATGTTTACCAAAGGTTTTTTTTGCCTACGAATGAAGTTCTTGTATTGTGGGAAATCAGAGCCTTTGAACTGAGTTAAGATGTTCTCAACAGTACTTGAATATTTAACTGGCTACTAACTCTTACCCCTTTTCCATAAATAATTGATATGCATTGTTGCTTGCTTAACAAACTTGAGATTAATCAACTTTTTAAAAAACTCAGTACAGGATATCTTCATGCCTAGTGAGAGAGGGAGGAAAGATTTTATATCAAGAAAGGGAATGATCTGAACTTCCTCTAGGTGGCAGTGAGTCATAATTTCTTAGCATGCTCTGCAAAGAGAGGCTTTCTGGCAGTCTGAATTTTGTTTAATTTTAAATCCATTTTGGATACACCTTGAAATCCTAAAAGCTCTGGGTAGCGGTAGGATGTACGTGGCTGCAAATCAGTTAGTTCTGGAAATACAGATAAATATGACACATGGTTTGCATACTGTGAATCGACAGGTTTCTGCTGTGCGCTTTCAACGACCTAAGGATGTGCAGCCAGCCCAGCCTGTTTGCAGTGGTTGTTGTCCATGCATATAAACAGCTGAATGCACGTGTTGCATATGTGTGGTAAGTTTAAATGCTCTGGATGTACAACGGTGTGGACTGCACATTTGTGTGGCCTCTACTTGCATAAAACCTCCTGGTAGAATACAAGAATGTGTGTAGAAACACCTGGAGCTGGCAGGCTTGTTAGGGCCAGATCCCATTCTCTCCCTTCACATCATTCTTGGTGGGTAGGGATGGTGGTGTGAGGATGGTTGGACTATAGATGATCTTGTAGGTCCTTTCCAACCTAATGAATCTATGAATCTATGAATTAAGTGAAGTGGGGTGTCCCTTAGTTGCTACTGCTAGTAGCATCAGTGACTCTACATGGATCTCCCTTTCCCTGGAAGCAAATAACTCCAGATTTCTTTACATTTTTGTGTATTTTGTATGCTGTTGTGGCTGCACACAAGAAAAAATTGCTTCTGGGATGTTTGCACAGCTGTTTGGGGTTGGTGGACTGGAGGTGTGTGTGGTATTCTAATCAGGGTGATGACCAGTTTTCTCTCTTGAACAGCCTGAGTTGAATGTGGCATTAGAAATGGTTTGTGGTTTGTTTCAAACAATGTAAAAGGCGGAATGAATAAATAATTTTAAACTGACTGAAAAGTATATGATATATTTGGCAGAGGTTTCTTATAGAATGTTTTGGCAGTGAAATTTAAATGAGTCTGAATACAATTTTTTAAGGAAACGTTGTGATGAAAGACTTCATGACTTGATGGATGTGAATGGGTAAGCCTCATAAATTGAGATAACGCAACTGGGATTTTGCATTAATAAGAACAAGATTATCACAGTGTTAAATCACACAGCTATGCATTCAAAAGTATATGCTGGGACTAAATACATGTTGTATAATATTTCATTGTCATCTGCTCTCTGTTTTGTGCTGTCGTGTCACAAATCTGAGTGTTGGTACAGTCTGATAATCTTGCTCAAGTTTGATGTTATTTAATGATAATGTTATTTAATAGCAATGCAAATACAGGAAATGGTGCTAAATTTTGTTTCCAAAGATGATGAGGGAAATAATATTAATAAAACTTTTTTGTTTTATTTTTTTATTTAAGCCATTGTTTCTCTGAAGTTTTCCTATGAGAAGAGTTTTTCTGCCATTATGTTAATGGCCATGTTCAGGACATATTCTAATTTCATATTCACACTGATTTCAGAAGGCTGTCCCTGGCGGGGTGGAATTTTTCTATGACTGAGCAAACACTATTAAAGATGTATCCTGAATGCTGTCTTCTCTAAATGTAAAATTTATAAACTAAGTTCTCTGAAATTACCAATGGAAAAATATGTAGCTGTCTCCTTTACGCTTTTCCTCACGTATACATGAAGAAAAACGAGAAAAATATGCAGATACTGATGGATTATCAATTTGATATATGTACAAAGGCAACAGTTTCAGAAAAGCTGAGGTGCGTGTTCCATTATAAATCTACTGTGGTTTTCAAATATTCCACATTTTGCTATCAAGGGAAGCATATTGAGATAGATATGACTCTACAATCAATTGTATAAATTCAGCAAGAAGTTTCTGTAAAGCCATTTTGTTTTGATGAGCATTAGATTATTTTCCAGCATTCAGAGTAGGTTATATGTGTGCCTCAGACTATAAAGTGGTTTGCTTCTAGTTTGCTGCATGGAGGATTTTCAGAGAAGGAACAAGAGCAGCTTTGTGAACCTCCCAGGGAAGATCTCAATGCACTGCTAGCAAGTATTTCTGAGAAAGGCTCGCGATTGGGCCTATGTGGGGATCTGTTACAGGCCAAAGCCATAGCTTTTATATTGATAAATAAATGATAACGCTTCTTGGTGGGTAAGTGTCTTATTATATGCTTCCTCGAGGGCAGCTGAACTGATGTAAATGAAGAAAAATCACCCACATATTTAGGCTGAGGATTGTGAGAAGGATTAAAATGAAAGCCCTCTCAGGAATCACTTTCCTACCAAACCAATTGTCAACCAAAGTTGTCGAAATGTTTGTTGATTCTCCTTTAATTTGCTTGTGCTCATCTCCATAGTTATTTTGACCTATTCTTGTCTGCTTTCATACCATCAGCAGATAGGTAGTAGTGAAAAATGAAGATATTGAAGTGCTGGTTGAAGTGTTTTCTATTAGATGTATTGTCTTCAATATATGTTTTTCACAGGTGTGGGTTGGCTTCTGATGACGTTTGAGTATTTCTGAATTTTTAGGTTCTTTTGATACTTTTATTCAGACAAAAAGAGAGTGGGAGGAAGAGAAATATTAATAAAAAAACAGAACAGCACCCAAACCTGAATTCCTGTTTAGACTGTGGACCCTGGAACAGACTGCAGCAATATTTGCAAGTCTTTAGTTTTGTCCCAGACTGTTGTCAAAATTCTAATTCACCCGCTTTTTTTTTTCCCCCTCCTTTGCTCATTGTTTCTCTTACCTCTTCCCTTCATTACTTGTTGCTCCTTACTGATAAGCAAGGAACATCAACTACAGCTTGTTGCCTCTTTTTTTGATTTGGTACTTCTCAGACTGCTAAATGTGAATATTTATTACAATGGACAAACAAGAGAATTAGAAAAAAGTTAAATCCCTTTGGGTTTTGGTGATGATCAATGTGGCATTTGCATCTAATTATTTTTTTTCCACGCAAAACATATTCTTCCTGTTTTCTATCCAGTTACAAGGAGTTGCATTCAGCTTTTGTGGAAGGCGTGCCCATTCTTCCTAATTAATTGGAGTAAAGCATTTATTATGCAACTGGTTGAAATCATAAGATTTTGACACTTATTTCATCTTAATCAGGATGTTAGGTCCAGCCTCTAGTCCTCATATATATTCAATAACCAATGTTTCAAGTCTTTCCATCTTTTTACTATTTCTTATAAACCATGTCCAGTATTGATGAAATAATGTAATTTACAAATATATTTCTCCATTTTCTCCTCAATCATCTTAATGTGTGGAGACAGTAGATATTTAATATGATTAAAAAACCAACACAACACTGATAATATTAATTCAAATGTATAGCATCTGTGTTATGTGAGCTTACTGGTTGCCGGACACTATAGCCCACCCAGACAATTAGCAGATTTGCATATGGTTATTGCTTTGCTGTACGTATCCCACTTTGCATTACAGCTGAGACACAAATGGGTCCCTTCTGGGTTTGTGGAAGAGAACAGCTTTACTGCATTAACTAAATCCATCTCCTTACTAGCAACTAACAAAGGAGCGGCTCTGCAAAGGTTGTCTCAAGTGAATGTTGTGTTTTGATTTCACTGTTTGAATTTTTCAGTAATGTTCATTCAGAAGCATCTGTGCACGTTAACTTCCCAGCTACCACCCTGGGCATTCAGCTATGCTACAACTTTGCTACAGGCAAAATGAAGCTTAGTGCAAAATGAGTGCATATCTTTAATGTGTCCTTCTGTTATGATAAATAGTTTGGTTTGGCAGTTGTGATATCCAAAAGCAGTGCAACTGAAGGCATCTGGATATTTGTGAGGAAATTTTGCAATGAATAAATTACCAGAAATAATATTATTATGGAAAGGAAAATTCAGCCCTTCTATTCTTTTCCAACATTTATATTCTGCTTAGAGTGTTGAAATTGCCATACTAAAATCAGAATGTGAATCTGTGTTAAGAGTATGGGGTAAGATGCAAATCAGGTTAATTAACAGTATTTTCTTTCTACAGTTAGAAAGAATCCAGTTGCCAACATGAATATATGAAAGCACAGAAAAGGTATTGGAATCTGTCTCCTGTAAATTATTATTAAAGAGGTCTGATGTTATATTCCAGTGATGTTTTGTATTTTTTTCTAGCTGATCTATGGTAACTGGTCATGAATGATTTTGGCCTATAATCTCATGGTGAAGAGGTTTAGTATGGCTTCAGTACCTCTGACTCAGTCTTGGCTATTCTTTTGTTCTCATTGTGTGCTGTGCATGGCTTCTTTCGGGCTTTCTTGCATCTCGCCTAGTGGATGAGATATGAGAAAGCACGGTATCTTGTTCCATAAACACCCAGTAGATGTTTCTCACTGCTGCTGGGATTTCCAGAGCAGCTGGAAGCATCATGTGTCTAACACTCATTGTTCCCACGCTCCCATGCAGGCTCCTTTGAAACCTCAACCCGGGGTTGATACACTTGTCTAGCTCACCATAGTGATACCACCACTGAAGAACAGACCAAAGGGTGCAGCATGTATCAGGCTTCTCCAGTGGTATAAATGCTCCCATTCAATCACCTTCCTTCCTGCCTTCATTCTACAGTCCCTTAACATTCTGCTGTCATTCTTTGCGCGGTCATGCTCCAGAGCAATTTGATTTAAACAACAACAAGCCACCCACTGCATTAAATATTCTTCCCACGTAGAGGCGAGTGCACGACTTGGGCCCAGAGGGAGCAGGTGTATTCTCAAAAATTGCTTTTGTTTTGAAGAAATTGCGATGTAGGACTGTAGCCTAAGATGTTTCTGAGCATGAAAAGATTGCCTGCAATTGCTATAGAGAAAAGTGTTAGAAATAAGTTAAATACTCTCTCTGTCCCCGGTATGCAAAGGTAGCATAATATCTCAGGAGAAACTTGAGGATTTTTTCATTTGAATTATGCCAGAAAACCCTAGTCTAACAGATGTGTATATATCTATATCTATCTATCTATCTATAAAGTAAAATTGGGTTACCTAATAATTTTTTTCTGCTTCCTAGAACTAGCTAGAATGATGATAGCACAGACTCAGAGCAAGAAGCATTGTGCTGATGACATAATATATGTCTGAAATGATCTAGTGTTTTCACAAATCACAGGATGAAGGGATAGCTTATCTTCAGATTTCAGCACTTGCTACCGCAGTATGAATTATGCCGTATAATCTTTACTTCCATTCTAAAAATTGTGTGCAGTGGCATATATTCAATTTAGGGGAAAAGCACGTCAATTAAATCAGTTTAGAAGAACTCTCGACTGTCTGTATTTTGTAATGCTGCTTTAATAGAAAGAAGCCCAAAAAGAATATAGTAATAAAAAGACAGAAATTTTATATATAAATAAATGTAATACGGATGTTCACTTCTAAATTTGTTTTACCAACTATGTTAGGATTGGTGTCCATGCGACTATAAATACAGAATACCTGGCAAAGGGCTGGCAAACAAGTTTATTAGAAAGCAGGTGACAGGAAATCCTGTAATGTTCAACACATCTTTTTTTGAATAATCTTTTTTTTTTTTAATCTCCTTGGTGCAGATGAGATTGATTGCAATGATGAACACTGTAGGTCTGCCTGGAGGCAGAGGAATAGGAGCAGGAAGAAGGCTGCATCTGGGACATTTCTGAGGAGCTTGAGGAAACAAACTCTGGAGAAAAAAGAAGGAGCAGATGGCGCATAAGGTAAGCTGCAGGATCCGTGATTAGCCTGACTACCACATTCAGAAATTGAAGATGTCTCTGTACAAGAAAAGGTACATTTTTTTATCCTAATAAGATACGTGTAGAAGTTACTTGACGTGACCCAAACAAAAGTCTTGTATTTATTTTTTTCCTTTCCCTTTTTATTTGAAATTGCGGGGTGGTGAGATTATCTGGTGTAAAACCATGAAGAACTCAATTAAAAACTAAATGAGACTGGAAAAATACGATATGCTATCGTTTTCTAATTTAATGATGATAATGAATCAGGGAGGCAGTTTTGACAATCTTGTAAACAAAAGTAATTATTATTATTTACTGTCTCACGTGGTGAAGACACTCATTAGCTGTAGCTCACATTTCTATTTAAATTAATGTTTAGGTAGTTTTAACAAACTGTACATTCTGCTTAGAGCTATTAAATTAAACAAAGAATACATTTTTCTTTTAAATTATAGTAGATGAATATGAAGATCAATAATTTAATTCTCAGGTGTGTTAAAAGCATCTGTGAATTGTATGTTCTGGCATCTCCTGCAGTCTGATTTGTGTTTTGAGGCAATTCTAGAGAAGAAAAGATGACATAGTGATACTAATTGCCCTATCCGATAACAAATTGTTTTGCAGATGGTGGCTGCTTCGGAGGTTGTGAAAGTAAAACTCAGATCATTATATATTTAGAGAATGCAAGCTCTTAGGTTTGTAGTCAAAGCCATTAGCAAAAATTGGACTGTTTATTTTGTTTTTACGTGGAGGTGGTCTGCAGCAGATTTCATCGTGGGAGCAAGAGGAGAGAGTTGTCCCGCAGGGGAGAGGTGATAGAAGTGGTTGAAGGTCAGCACTGTGGGTGCAGCCAGGACTCCAAGATGTACTGATTTTGGCAGCTGGCCACCAGGTTTCTGAGAGCAGCTATGGAGGCTGTGGCTTCTTTCCCACGCTATTGACTTTATGCAGTACTTCTAATTGTAGTTGATATTAATAGACCAAAGAGGTGAAAAGTTATGCCCAAGTTCAAGAACGCAACATTTTCACTGGTGTGCTGCTTGTTAGCAGAAAGAGATTTAAAACACCCTTTATGTACAGGATGTATTTACCTGGAATGTCAGAGGTCATCTGCTTGTGTCTCCTATGGAACATTTAAATTTTGTGGAGCCAGTACAGCTTTTCCCATTCTCAGGCTAAGCACCAAGGCTTAATAAAATATCAGGTTAATTTCCAAGTATTTACCTGCAATTGCTGTAAATATCAGGCTTTTTATTACTAGTAACAATAATACTTGTAACTATTTAACAAAGCCTAATGCTTCCTTTGCTAATGCTGATCTGCTTTCCGGTGCTTGGATCTTTCACACAGTGATAGCAAAGTGAAAATTCTCCTGGGATGGGAAATAAGATTACTAAGTCAGAAAAAGAGAAGGTGGGAGCAGTTGTAACACCTGAAACTATTTTCTTTTAAACTACGTTCAGGGGCCAGGGCAGGGGAGATGACATCAAATTCTTGATATTTCAAGTTGGTAGCACCCAGTTAAATTGTTTTGTGAGAGCTGTGCGCTGTGTGATGAATGCATACTCTGCAGTGTGTGGTTCCATGCATATAAAATCGTTTATTGAACAAAATAAACAATTCCTTGCTGTCTTTGACAGACAATTCTACATTTCTCAGCAGTCTCATAAATGACAGCTATGACCAGTCAAAGTCAAGTCTCCCTCCATGTCTGAAACAACTTCTCTCTGTTGTGTTTAATTTAACTCTATATAATCCTCAGTAGTGAATATATTTCACTTGTTTTGTCATTTGGAATGTTTTGAAATTCTCATTCTTAAGAATGTGATATTTTTCTGACCCCTCACACCAAAATAATGATTTTCCTTTGTGGAGGCAAAAATCTTATTTTGAAATAATATTTAACTGTGAAGCTGAGGCTTTCACAGCTGCTCAATTTATCTTTCTAATACCTGTAGTTGTTTGTTTCTAATTGGAGTGTGTCTTAATTTTTCACCCCGTTTCAGTTTGCACGGGGAGAAAACAGGCAGCGTGTACTATATATTGAGTGGTTGCTTTCCAGGACACAAAATTTGTGGAATTTATTTTGACCGTCCAAATTTCATCTTTTCTATATGTGTAAGTGGCAGTTGGGGCCACACCTAACTTTTTAGAAGTTTTGCTCTCACTTGAGAATTTATTTTGTGTCTGCTACAGTGTGTAGTTTTATTCTATCCTTGCTACTGATTTTGTCTTGGGTTTACCTGTGTCAAAATGCAAGCACAGCCATTACAACTTCATTCAGAACGTCAAGCAGAGTTCTAAAACCTAAAAAGGTCTTGTTTTTCTTGTGCAGTCCTTTACATGGTAAGAACTCTGCACATGAACACTCCCCCAGCATCCTTCATTAGGACTAAGTATACTGAAAATAAAATGCATAGAATCTGTGCCTCACTGATAACTAAGCAGTTTCGTGCTCATTATTTTTGTAAGCTGAACAGAGTCAGTATTTTGCTAAAGATAAGAGGTTGATCAAAACTAAGCTAGTCTTTTTAAAGTATCACATCTAAGCGATTTGTGTGGTCTGTTGACAGTTACTGGGGAATTGTGTGTTAATGAAGAGAATTCAGCTGTTAAGAATAGGTGCACAAGGCTGACTCTGTTAAAGCTGTTGCATTGTTCCTGTCGGTGCTGACCACCTTCAGCACTGCTGAAAGGAGGAAAGCTTTCAAAAGGGTGATTTTATGGCTGGTAGATTTCAAAACTCTTTGCAAAAGGGAAAACCGAGCATATTCTGAATCTACACAAGAGAGAGTTGAAATTCAAGCAAATTCCCTGCTTTGGAAATGACCTTTTTCCAGAAGCCTCTGGAAAAAAAATTAAAAAAATCACTGAGTCGTGGAGAAATTCAGAGTCTGTGCAGACAGAGGAACTCTGTGCAAAACTGCAGACAAAGCGTTGTGTTTTCTTTGAGGTAGCTGTGTAATGATATCCTGAGCTAGTGTCAACAGCAAGTTGCCAGCAGGAGTCCGGGTCACTGCTCTCTCTCTTTCTCTCTCTTTTTTTAATGGTGTTAGGAAGGGAAGGTTTCATACCACGAGTATTAGTTAAGTGAGAGGGACATGTTAATTTCAGAGCACTCTTTTTTCCAAAACTATTAATTTATAAGCATTCTGAAGTTTCAAAGCATGGATGATATTGGTTTTATATTTATTTTTACTTGCTCCAATAAAGAAAGTCTTTTTTTTTTTTTAAATAATCTTTGTATTTAAATAGTACAAGAAATCTCTTGAACCCTATTGCTGTATCTTGAGTGTTTGAAGACTCCTGTGAAGACTTAAGCAGACTCAAGCTTGCCTAAGGCAACACAGAACATTTTTTATAGTTTTCAGTCAAAGAATTCAGCATGAATAAGTCAGTTTCACTTATTCCTGTCAATAACAGAACAACTAACAGTTTGAGCAGTTAATAATTTTAGGCTCTCATGGGCAGATTATTTAGACTCATTAGGGTCACCTTGCTACATAGACCACGTATCAAATATTGGTCTGTCACATTATGTTACCACAGAATTTGACACTTGTCTGCAATTACTCTGGGGGAAGTGACAAGTTTTAGGGCTGTCTGGTATGCCCTCTGTATATTTGAGAGCTCTGTGCAGAACTGGCATAATTGACACAAGACCAACAGAACCATGTACTTCTTTAATGTCAGCTGGAGGCCAACCTAAAAGTCATAAACCATCCAGAATGGTGCTAGATGCCACATACAGTCAAGAGTATCAAGACAGGGTTGGACAGTAAACAGGTTGGTGTTGTTGAATCCTTGAGTGGGTGGCTAGGGTGTTTTAAGCGTTTTTTTATTCTACTTAGCTTCCCTCATGTCTGCCCCCTCCTAAGATTCTTAGTCATTAATGTTCTGGGCTTCTATTGTTGTTTTGTTGTGTTTTGTTTTTTTTTTGTCTGGTATTTTATGGCTTGGAACAACTAAAGACATTTCTTTTTTCTTCCCCACATTTGTAAGAATTCCCCAGATTCCCAGAGTTAACTATGTATCTATCATAAAACATTAGACTTGTCCTTGATTGCACCTGGAGAGAGTATCTGTGCTTTCAGTTTTGGGTGTAGGAGTGATCAACTGCTTAAAAGCACAAGCTGGATTTGTCAAGGAAGAGAGTCATTAAGGGAATTTCAGAGACAGTAGCTGGTGCAGTGGGAAGTACTCTATTTTATGACAGGATCATGGATATGCCTTGTCCATTCAATACCCTTCTCTCCATAGGATGAGCAGAGAGAGGAGGCAAAGGAAAGCTCGTGACTGTATCTCCCTAACCTAATGGCTATTTCTGAAAACAAACTACTATTTTAATACATTTTCCATGAGAGAACAGAGTTTAATTGAAAGCAAGCTGCAATTACAGTACTTGGAAAGTACATACTTTTTTTCCTCATTAAAAAGTATTTCTTGGCACTCAGAATACATAATTTGTTTTGGATACTGGCAAGGAGAACTTGAAAACCACTGGCAGGTCTGAGTAAGGAAACCTCACCTGAGAGTTCTGCATTTAACTACTGCTTATCAGAGTATTCCGGACTCCAGTGCAGTTTGAAGGTGCCAACATACAGTTGGAGAACTGTCGACTAATGCAAACTTTATTGATTAATCAGTATGAGAAACATTACCTCTGGGACTCTGCAATGTGTGCGAACTCTGATGTTCCTGTGCCCACAGATCTCAGACGGATATATTGATGGAAATTGTTACGTGTTTATTTCCTCTGAATCACAGTAAATGAGAGATAGTTGGAGAAATCAAAACGTGATGTTAGTGAGGAAGTGAGGAAGGAGGCTGCAGGTTTCTAATAACTTTTGCAAGGTGATAGTGAATATAGCCCTTCTCTTTCTTTCTCTCTCTCTTTTTCTTTTCTACTTCACTTGAAAAAACACGTGCTGTATCCCTTGTCTGATACTTTTCTGAATTAAGTTTATTTTTATAGGCTTCTTACAGGCAATCTGAATAGGAAAAAAAATCTCTATCATCCATCTTCTTGTTTTCACTTGATTTTTTTATTTTTTTAAGTAAAGGTTATAACAGCAATCAATGCAAAATAAGGAAAATACTAATATGTGATGTGTCTAATAATTTGCAGGTGGAACAGATTTGTCTGAGCTTTACTGGGTCGCCTGTTTTCTGCTGTTCAAGAGCTGTACCAAACAAACATAACAACCCTTTAGTTAAGCTGTTTGCTCCTTTTTAACCTCACTGGGGAAACGTGAGGATGTTGGAATGTATAAAGGGCTTCCTTTGTCTTCACTTTGCCTTGTTCCCTGCATGCTTGTGCACCTTCTTTTACCCATTGCTCCTCACCGTCTCCAGAGACTATGTCTGAAAGAAAGAGTAACTCAAGCAAAGAAATAGTTACGATTAATGATCCCTTTTGGTGCTGTTCTTCAAAACTGAAGGCTTTGGTCTCAGTAGGCAGAGGGAATACAGTTATCTCCCTCACAGGAACTCATAAAGCGTTGGCCCATTTTCAGCACAGGCGTTACTTCATATTCATCTCAGTGGGTTCTATCTAGAATAAATACAAATTATTTGGGAAATTGGTTTGTGTGTTAAAGAATCCATTTCCAAATCAAATCTAATTAACAAAGAATGCCTATTTGATACAAAGAGATACTCAGAATAAGCATCTTAAAAGTAGATAAAAAAAATGCCACAATGCACTGCAAAGATATGGAGTTGCTGTTTTAAACAATAAGCAGCTTACTCTTTACAGTGGAGCCAGAAACAAAGCCCCACAACACATTAAATCCTTCTGTTGAACAAAAAGTGCACCCATAGTGTGGTGGAGAGGTGCTGTGTGGCTGTTGTTGCTATGGAGTTCTACAGTTGTATTCCAGGAGGGGGTAGGAGCCACAGATGGGCTCTTGGTCTCTTTGTGCTAGTCATAGCACAGCTATCTAAAAAAGCTATCTGGAGGCACTGTTGAGGTGTGCTGGGCTTTACATTTGCACCACTGGCTCCTGAATGTCTCTTAAGCTTTATGCACATTTGCTTGTACTGTCTGACTGCACCGAAGAGTCACTGAGTGATTTGTAATCCTTCAGACAAACTTATGCATTATCATAAGGGTAGTGCTATTGAAATGCAAGTAGCATCTGGGGATCCCTACTTGCTGTCTGACTGCCCCCTGAACATTGCTGTCTGGATCTAAGAACTTTGATTTGTGTTTTGTCTTTAGACTCTTCCAAAATCTTCCTATCTTCTTCCTATCACCAAAGAATTCTACTTTGTGCCACCATAGTCTTTGATTCATCCATGGAGATCTTAAGCACTTAACCTAAGTACCCCAGGTACCAAAGCTTTCTACTAAAGTCAGCAGAGGGTGATAGACCTTCCAGAACAGAACTCAGTAAACAAAAGATGTGGACTGTCTGCTGGAGGGTCCATTTTTTCTCCATTTTCAACAGGCAGCTCAGAATGTCTTCATTCCTAATTTAAAATGATTTGAATACTAGAAGTTGCGTCTCAGCACTCTGCAGTAAAAACAGGCTAATATGATGTTTCTTCTTCATGCACCAGGTGAAGCTAATATTTTAAAAGTTGTGGATTTCTGAAGACATACGTGTACCTAGGATTGATAGGGCTATGTTCTTCACTTTTAAGTCAAGTGCTGGAAATACACAGTTTCTAACTAAAGAATTTTGTGAAGATTAATAGTTACATAATATGCAAAGACACAAAACACAGAGAAAATGATGATATTTTCTATTATGTTGGGTCTTTTTTATTACTTCTGTTGTGTGTGTGGGGGGGTGAGGGTTCCTATACTGTGACCCAGATGAAATAAATACAAGAGATGGGTTCAGAACAGTGATTGTGCTTTGTGATTAAGGAAGTGCCAAATGGTTCAGTGCTCCTAAGCGTACAGGAGTCATGCTTCCGTTCATCTCATTTTGAAGTGAAATACTCTGGAAATTGAGTGTATGAGCAATGCCAGCTAGTCAGGAATAAAGTAAGTTGCTTGAAATTAATTATTTGGGAAGTGTTCTGCAAACCAGAACTGTAAAGGAAGTAAAATTTTCAGCTGATATGTTAAAACAGGAATATAAACTCTAATGTTTATTAAAGTACATATACTTCTGGATAGATTGCTAGCGTGTGATTTCAGAGAGAGCTGAGTCACTTGGCTCCCTTTCTGATTTCAGGCGCCATATATCAGAACGCAAAAGTAATCAACCAAACAAAAACCCTTTACACCCTGTCCCTATTACTCGGGCAACAAATTCAATTTTTAGAGGTACTATGGCTTCACAGTTACTGCAATTTATTGTTATCCAAATGCCTACATAACTTTTAAAGTTCAACGTGTATTAAATGTATTTACGTTATACATATCACATGCATTATTTTTTTTAGGAGTTCCTCCAGAAGGACACTCAAATACCAGAGCAGGATTAGAATTGTGGTATTCTCCCACAGAGTCGCTGTTGACATTAAACAAAAGAGGCCCATGGCCTGTACTGAGGAACACATTTATCCTATGCTACTCACACAGCAGTATGTTGGGCTCTATCAAAACCAGAGTGTAAGTAAAATCTCCAGAGTTAAGCAGGCAGCCATCATCCCTGCTATTTAAAATTTGAACACCTGTGTTTTACCTTTTCACACCATATACATATTCATATAGATATATAATATATAGATATTTTAGGTACTGGAGCAGATCTACAATATTTGGACCTTGCACAAGGAAGGGCATCACAAATCAAGCTACCAAACCATTTGGCAGTGCAAGTAGTCAGCACTGCTTAATGTGCTTAAACTCAAGAAGTGCAATGGCAGCGATGCCATGCAGCAGGGGGTCACGCTCATGTATTGTGCTTTGTTTAATTCTGTCTTTGGAAACTTATGGCCCATTTGCTATAAACAGTGCCCTTCACGGTAAATTGTGCAACGCAGAGCAGCTATCTGCAGCAGAAATAATTTTATTCTGAGTCAAAGTCAAATTTCAATGTCAGTGGCTACAGGTGAAACTATCAATCAGTGACCTCCCTGTCCCCCTGTTTCTGTATAGACATTGATTCATTGTGTACCCAGATTCTTTCTGTTTCCTAATTAAGAAGCAATGAATTGAAAACCGGCATTGACTTTTCAGTATACTGTGAGGGCTAGATCCTCTTGGGTTTCTGTCCCTCTTGCAACTAAACACTTCAGCCTTCAAAAAATTTGTTTTAGCTTCTGAAGTAGGAACATCATATGATTTTGCAGTAGTGAGTGTTTTCTTCCCACTTGCAGAAATGTGGAAATCACCACAGGGACCAAGACTGTTGAAGTGTTCAGCAAGAAAAAGCTATATCCTGCTCATAAATCTCTAAGTCAAGTCTGAAATAAAAGTCATGCAGCAAACCAGAAAATGAATTTCATTTTAAATCGAAACAGCGATCAGCAGATATACCCTGGGATTTAGAAATGATTAAGTGTAAGATTCAGTTAAGAAGTTTCACCTCTCGAGAAAATATAAAGCAAACATTCTTATTCGTGACCTATAGATCTTCACTGCGCTCAGCATAATAGAATGACTGATCCAATCACGTATTGATGCAGAACATCTTGGAGCATTTTCACCGAGACGTGAGTCAACAATAGATTTTTTTGGTTTGGGCTTTTCTTTTCTGATTAAATAGTGTTTAGCTTTAGCTCCTCTCCCCCTGAATCATATGTACGTCCTGCCAGTAGCTGCCAGAATGTGCTAAAGGCTATGCTTCACCTAATCTTTGCTAATGTTAACTGGAATCTTAGCGTGAATTGAGATTGCAATCCTATAGATCCAAGCATGCTCGCTGTATTTATTTATGGTGATGTAAAGTCAGGTCCAGCAGAGAAACTGAAGTTCAGAAGGAAATGTATTGAGTAAACTGCATAAATCTGATGTCCTAAGTGAATAAAATTAGAAAACTAAATCGATGCTGCGTCTAATTGAGTCACTGTGTGCTTGCAGTTTTCAGCTTTGAATCTTAGCATTATTTTCAGTCAGGCTAATTCTACCTTCTAGGGACTCCTCCCTGCCCTGACTATTAACTAGACTTCTGCTTTATTCTTGACTCTCTCTGTGGGTTTTCAGGGTTTGGATCGTGTTTTCCTCTGCTGTAAGAAAGATGACTCCTTTTAGATCTCGCTTTTCCAAATGTAACATCTTTTACACACACACAAGCACATCTTGACTCATAGTACAGATAACTCCTGACTCCTGTTTAATTAATTTGTCTGAATAAGGAAAGAACTGATATTTGAGTTTAGCATAGCTTGCGTGGTGTGTAAGGAACGTATTCTATCTGTGCTGCTGATCACCATCAGAGAACCTTCCAAATAACCTTATATTATACATCCTGCGCATAAATTATGCATTAACACAAGTTCCAGTGAACAAATGAACTCAAAAATACATGACAGATAGAGGCTTTGGCCATTTCACAAGGAGGAGAATGCTCCTACTTTTGAAGTGAAGAATTCTGCTCTTGTGTGGTTAGCCTCTTCTCAGAAACAGAAGGACAAATATTCAAAGCTGAAGTTCTAGACACACGTGGGCTTCATTGCACGTACACAGTGCATGGATTCTCACAGGGCAGCTTTTCCCACGAAGAAAGTAGAGAGGGAAAACCTTAAAAGATTTTTGGTAGGGGGTGTTAATGCTAGGCATTTTGACCACTGGGAATAGGAAACTGGAGTCCTTCCTGCATGTAGGAGTCTTATGCTTTTCTGAAATTTCCTTGTGCTCTCTCCTGCATTTACTTTTCCTCTTCTCATGAATTCCTGGGAGCAGAAAGTACATTTTATCAGTTTCTGAATCACTCCGTGCCTCGCTGAAGAGAAGAGGTTTTAGCTCAGAGGTTTTTCACGTAGATTCTCACCAGGCAAAATTCTCCTTGCTTTGACATTTTCCCTTGAACTGAAGCAAGGGATGCTACATTTGATTTCATATTATCTCCATTTAGCTTTGTCTGATTTGAGACAGAATCAGTGGAGCAGCAGTTTCTGACTCTCAAGTAAGTAAGTCTGCGCAAGCCAAAGTTTTTCCTGAGAACCTGGTGCCTAGGCTTGCAGATCTGTCAAAACTGACTTTAATCCATCACCTACAATTCACTTAGGTGTTATCTACCATTCACCAGCCTATTAACAGTGCATCTCCAGTGAACGGTTATACTGCAGTCTGAAACTCTGAAAGTAATGATTTCAGTATTCTGGAGCCTCAGCCAAACTTCGAGGTGATGTACTGTATAAATCACAAGATGGCCAGGGTCATCTCTAAGAAGTGAAAAATGCTGCTAGAATTTGTACTAGTCGTGTCACAATAATTATGCTAAAAATATCAATGCTTGTTTTGGTTTCAAAACAAAGGTCACATAAAATAGTATCGTAGGAAGGGAAAAACACGTACTTCAGCTTGAGCAGAAAAGTAGTAATGCTAAAATATGCTGCTGCATCAAATCTGTTGTTAATAGACTGACACATCTGGAAATGGAGATGTTCTAGGACTAAGCTTCTTTAATAGAATTTGGGACCATAGTGCTGAGGGGACTGAAAAAATTTGCTTAGCTTCATGATGAATTAAGCATTTATTATTAATTAATGCTTGGGAAGATAATGGTATGATAGTGGCTTGCAAAGATCAGAGGGTACAAATCTCCCAGGTTTCAATTCATGAAGATTTAACACGATAAAGTTTGTCTGGAAAACCAGTGTGATGAAGTTTGGCATTAAGTTTGGGTAGGAATTCAGAAAGAAATTCTGGAGGTAATATTTCAAGATCAGCTATTGCTTGGATTAAAATGAAATATGACTATTGTGATAACATTTGTTGCAATGCCTGCTAACAAATCATCATATTATTACTTTTGCTGCAGGCTGTTTTTTCTTTCATCAACACCTGAGCTTCTCGAGGACAACTCTGCTGAAATTAGATTGAGCAAGCTGGTCTCGAATAAATTTTGACCCTGAGCTCTGGGTGTCACGTTGGACTAAAGGACTTCCTGAAATCCCTCTAACTTGAATTCTTCTTTGATCCTGTACCATACAGATGGAAGACCAGGCTGAGGCCTGAACAACTTGGAATGTATTTGAAATTTCAGGTACGCTGGAAATGAGACACCAGCCACCACACAGGTTATAGTTGTTTTTGCTTTTTTATATATTTATTTTTGTTTAATAAAAGCAAAAGAGGAGAAACAGACAGAAGAGGGCTAAGAAGGAAGCAATATGTTGGAGAGATGCTCTGATCCATTGAATTATGTTTGAATTACATTGTCCCGTAGATGTATTAATAAGATTTAAGGACTTTATTTTAGGAAAGATTAGGTACTAGTATGTTTTGTAAGGGGGTACACTAGCCAGAAAATAGGTAGCATGGCACTAAGCTGTTCGTGGTTTCTATGTGCTGCATCAGAGTTAGCCTATGTGGGGTGGGAAAAACAAGTTAGACTGCTTTATCTAGGAGGCAGGAAAATTTCAGCTTGATTTTCACCTCTTACCCTTCTTTCCTTCCCCCTCACCGCTCTCCTCTTCTCTCCTCTTAGCTGCTATTGAAGCACTGTTTATTCCACATGTAATTCCAAGAGTTTTGCTGCTCAGCCTGTGACCGACTCAGTTGTCAGTGGTAGTCATCAGTACCTGTATTTTGTGCACTGAACCGAATGACCTTTTCTACCCACTCAGGACAAACTTTTCTTCACCTCAGCAGAAACAGGCACTTTCTTCATCAGTAGTGAGCATGTCAATTTAAAGATAAGTGGGAAAACTGAGCTCTAGCATGCTTGTTACAGCAGGCAGCCTTAATTTGTATGCCAACAAGTTGAATGGATTTACAACACTCTTTTTATTCCCAACAAAAATGAATGGTTGCCACGGTTACCATGAAATCACAAGATACTATACAAAACAGGGAGAGAAAAAGCATTATCATTTAAATACACGTTTGCCAGTGAGTAAGAAGTCCTTTCCTTTCAATGATGGTTCAACCAATAGAGTGGTGATGAGATGCCTGGCATTTTTATTCACAATTATGTCTGTTCGAGTATTGAACCCTTCATGGAGCGACTGTAAAGCTAGTGCTTTTCCAAATCTGTCTCAGATGTATCCCTGGAATGTTTCCAGAAGGAGACATACTGAGAAAAACTGGTGGTCATTACTTCTCTCGTAAGAAAACACTTTCTTTGCACAAGAAAAATATACTTATTTTCCTTTGCTTATTTTAAATGTGGAAAAAAATGTTTTCACACTTGTAGACAGCTTTGCTTCTTAATCTATCTTGATACTATAGCAAAATGTCTCGACTGCGGTGATAGCTGCACTGCTGCTGAAATCAGTGAATTCTGAATACTTTAATACCTTTGCAATCTAATTAAAAAAGATACGATCATACCTTCTCTTATTTGTTTTGGCAGGAATCAAATATCCATACATTTCAGGCCCTCTGTGCCAGTATGAAGTCTTCCCAGAGCACAAGCAACCTGGATTTAGGCAACATTCATCAGAAAGCTTTCCTGCAGTATTTTTAAGACTGTGAAGAGCAACTGAGGAAAGGTAAGATGTTGACAAATCTGCTTAAGATTAAACATAGAAGGAATTTCCTATATTACAGAGAAGAGGAAGTATGCTGTCCATCAGAATGTATAGCTAGCTTTGAGGAAGATTATGCCATAAAACAAAATTTAATACTGCTTAGCTATTTAATCCTCTGGAAGTTACCTTTGCAGCGAGTTCTCTGTAAAGGTAAAATGGGTCCTGTTATGTCCTTCTTTAAGAAGGATGTGGAACTGGCTGCTGAATTTTCCTGCTTTGAATTGTCTATCCTTTTCATGAGTAGTCAGGTCTTCCCCTACAATTTAGTTATATAGCCATACTCAACACGGTCATCAAAGGTCAGTACATTTTCAAGTGACTTCATTATGAAATAGAGGTCATGATTCTTAGAAGAGAAGTGCTAAAGTATATTAGCTTTTAAGATAGGGTGTAGAAACAGGTCCTTTTGAGGTCAGCATTACACAGAACAGTCACTGGTTACCTTGAAAACTAATTAAATCTAACTACTGTGTCGGATATTTATTTTATCTGAATCAGTAATGAAAGAGTCAGTCACTGAACAAGCTAGACACTTCATGAAATTCCACAAAATGGGTGAAAATTTACGGATTACATTGCTTCCTTAAAATAAATAAATAAATCTATGCATCAGTTTGACTTTACGGTTCACATGGAACATTGAAAACCTTTTAAACTCTCTACAAGTAAATCACTAGCAGGTGTTTTTTTTTTTTCCTTTACAGAAATAACATTGAACAGGCTTCATTTCTTAAAAAGGTGACTGGGCTATTTGTGATGGCCTGCTACACGGTGTTCAGCAGTGCTCTGTTGAAAGAGGTCTTGTCTGTCTGAGACTTCTTGGAGTTCTCACTCAGTGACAGCAAACATATCAATGGGATGATCCAGCCCACTATAACAAAGAAGGAAAACCTTATAAAATAAGGCAAGCCTTCTCCTTAAGGGCTTTTAATGCATCTGTGGGGCAAGAGGAAGGATCTTAGCAAGGATTAATAGTTGGCTGAAAGATGCATAAATAAACCTCTCAGTCAGAAATGAACACTTTAGAAAACCATGAAATTTGTAATTAAAGGTAGTAAGGGGAGCAGACAGCATAGACATATTAAAGGACTTCACAAGATCCAGATAAAAATAGGTGAAATCTGATATAGATAAATGTTAACTGAGCCTATGGGAAAAACAGCCCGTGCTTTGCATATAACATGATGGCTCCACAAGTTTTCCATTGTGAAAAATGGAAAAAAAGACAAAAAACTGACAAAAAGATTTTGTCAGTTTTAAGTGGGACCCATGCGTGTTTGTAATGAATGGGAAGTAAATAACTGAGTGTGCACAACAGGAAGAAGAGATCCTTTTCCCAAAGTCTGTTCATAGTCATTTCTGAGGAAGGTCTTGAATCATGCTGTAACCTTTTCCATTAACTGAGTATCATAGCAATTCCCATTTTTAGATCAATTCAGAGGGTGCAGCAAGGGAGCAATTTCATTGCTTTCCCAGTACAGTTTGGGACTGACTGTTTATATGGGCATTCTAATTATTGCCCCTCCCTCCCTTATTTATGCAGGAAAAATTATTTGAAAAGACACAGTCTTGGGCACGGGCCCAAGTTTTATGAGTAAAATAGCACTGGATACGACAGAAAACAGAACCATTTCAAATGATTATGTTTCCCAAACAGGGGAAGAAAGCAATCTCATGTCAAAAACCAGATGATTGAATATTCATGAGAATAAAACCTATTTAAGCTGAAATTGTTCCAATCAGCCATTTATAAGCAATCCACAGGTTGAAAATGTTGTACCATAGAGATTCAATAAACAACTGGATATTGCAAACAACGAAATTAAAGTCAGTCAAAGAGATAATACAACAGTAGTGAAAAGGGCAACATTAAAAGATTATTTTTTTTCTGAAATTATCTGGGTTATTTTAATAGTCTGTGCATAGAAAATTCAGAATATAGAATATTCTGAATAGAATCTAGAATATAACCCCCAGCAGAGCCTCATTTAGTGGACACGGGATGCAGCTTTGGAATCTAAATTTCAGATGCCCTTGGAGCCAGTGTCGTTGGCAGGTAGCTGTATCACTGATTATCATAGTGTGGAGTAGGTCCTGTCTTGTGGCTGGCAGCTGGGGCGGGGGGACACACATGACTCATTTGGAGACACAGTCCAGCACAGTAAACACTTCAGACAAATTCCTTGCTTGGCATTGCAGATATATCTTGAGTGCATTTTTATTGCTTACCTAGCAAATTATTAAGGGATACTGTCTGTTTAGCACAGCAAAAAACCTTGACATGGGGAGAAAAGCAATATACAGAGAAGCTTTTATTGTCCAAGCTCATCTAGCAGAACGGAGACAAGAACAGAAACTACCTGTTTAATTTGTGAAGCATAGCCTTCTGTCTAGCTTTTAGCCAGGTATACTCTTACTCCTTTTGATCTGGCTCAGATTTTTTGCACAGTTGGTTATCATACTTCTTGTTAACCAGGAGTTTGTTAAGAAATCTGTGCTGCCATGGCATCAATACATTAATAATTCTCTTACTTCAGAGTTGTACATAGCACTTTTTGCTTTTTTTTGTTGGTGTTTGTTTGTTTAAGTGAACTGGGGGATAGAATGGCTCTGAACTGTAAGTGGTATAATATGAGCTGAGATCCTTCCCTTCTTTTGGGATACAAAGAAATACTTCTGAGAGTGAACTGCCTGATGAGCTGGAATCACCTTCCCAAAATAAACAGCTATTCCTATTTACTGTTTCAGAACACCTGTTCCAGAAATACAAGATATGGCTTAGAGAACATTATCCTAGAGCATTATTTAACTACTTGGCAAAATAATGCCAACACTATTATATGATATAACAACACAATAATAATATCAAATGGAAACAGCATTCATGTCTCTTGCATGTCTTTCTCCTTGCACAAATAGAAAATAAAATCGTAAGGTAAGAAATAGCCCCAACAGGAAGAGAGTGTAATGGCTAAGCTCCCTGAAGTGGAATGCAAAGATTACATTTTTGGAAGGTTTGTTCATTTATCGTTAATAATTACTGGATTAAAAATAATTGAAAAAAAAATCCATTCTGGAGACTGGAAGAAAGGGCATCTCTCTTTCCTGCTAGTCCTCTTTCTCCTGCAGTACTGGTTTAAACAGAATCATTAATGTGGTCTGTGCTGTTTGTACATGGATACACATATATTTAAAGACACATATGTAGAAGGCAACCTTTAAGCATCCCAATAGATCGGTCTCATCTAATGTTTGCAGGTGGATCCGATGTGCTACCCACACGATGCAGGGATCACAACACTGTTTGGACAGAACATCCCTGCCTGGCTGTTTTGTGTGAGAGGTGGATTACTGCGGACAATCACTTTTATGAAAGGAGGAAAAAAAAAAAAGCAAAATTCAGATTTTTTTTTCTTTTCTGCTCAGAATGTTGATGCCAGGTGAGATTAGTTGTAAAATATGTTTTACAGCAATATATTTCTGAGTTCCTTCAGTTTTGTGGTATACACAACTTGACAATTAACCTTTCTGAGGCTTTGAATACTATCTGCAAGCTAATATCAAAACTACAGTGGTGGTAATAATGGTCATATCTGAAAATGGTGGCAATATAGGTATGAGCATAATGGAAGTTAATGCCAGACACACCTGGATGCTTTTCCTGTCCTGACTGGAAACATAACTATGATTTCACATCACCGCAAGTTTGCTTAGAAAAGTTGAAGTCTTCAATGGAGAGATGTAAGTAATTTTATAACCACTCGTCAGAGGTTGCTTTAAGCTGTCCTCCCTACAGATATCTACCCAGTCCTGAGAAAGGGACAGTGCATTGTAACCCTAGTGTAGCTAAGAGCTAATTGAAAGTTGGAAGCTTAGAACAGTAAACTGCTTAAGTTCAGACCATATTGGAAGAAATAACTGATGATTAAAAAAAAAAAAAGTACAACAACACACCAACAAACTAGTACGCTGAAAACACAAGAAACATGTTTGTAAAGTTGCACATTATTTGAAGTTGTATTATACCCATTTGTTCCCATGTTACAGACGTGTAATACTGCTGTAAAGCGGCCAGATGTCTTGCCAATAACAGTAATGCTATTACAACCTCCCAACAGCAAAAATTATTAGGTAAAGAGCATTATACATCCAAAAGTTACAAAACTAATATTTGGGTATACTTTCAATGAAGATAATGTTTTCCAGATCTAATTGCTAATTAAGACTGTCTTTGATCATCATGATTAACTTTAGATACTGAACTAATATACAGACTTATTACATTTATACATCTTTTTTCAGATCGTAGGAGTAGCTCCAGCTGTTTCCAGCACAGAGCATCTCACAGTCAACTGCTAAAGAAATGAAACAGCAAGCCTCTTGTCCACACTTGAAATTCATTGCTTTTTTTTTTCATAAAGTATTTTACTTTAACTTTTTTGCTTTAAGAATAGAACTGAATTTCCTGAGGGAAAATAGTGTTCCTGTTTAGCCTGAAAAACAGAAAGAATCTCAGGATTATTGGGTCTTAAAATTGCCTTATGAAGAAGAAGCAAATAGACTTGATGAAGATGTTTCAATGTACGGATAAAAAGCTGAGTTTATATCAGAAGAGTGTTAAGAACTATACTGAGGATCCACAGTATGTGTTCGGTAACTATGGCTATATAGTGATACACTCAGGAAAATTGTAGAATACCAAAAGCACTTAATAAATACACCTTATTACAAATTTTTTTACCATGTCAATCACTAAAATAAGATTAAAAAAAGACAACACAAAACAACAACAATTGAACCAGGAGCATCTTAACCAATGTCATGGAATTTCTTAACATCCCTTTAAATACATGAGCAAACTATTAAATCAGTATTTGCTATATAGCTCTATTTTCACTTGACAGCTTTTATTTCCAAGTTACATACTTGCAGAGCAATGGAAGGCAATGATATTGCCTTCTACCAGGGTACAAACACATTTGTAAATATACGGTTCAGAAGACAAGTGGCTTATCCTTTCCGAAGTTCAATGAAGTCTCCAGAAGGGGTAATCTCCAAATAAAGACCCTCCTCCCTCAGCTGCTAACCTTTAAATGAGAATGAGGAGAGGTGGACCCCAGGTCCACCCCTTCCAGTCATCCAGGGACACTGTTTGCTTCTGTCTGCCCTGGGTTAGCTGCACTGACTTGCCTGACATTCAATCACTTGTTCTAGTCGTGACCTGGAAATCTCCATACAGTACTTCTAATGAAATTCCATGATGAGGGATGTGCAATAACTGATGATGTTTCTTCTGCTGACAATCTGTTTACTGCTTACTAATGTTTTTTGAGACGTTCTGCTTTCTAAGACTGATCAGCTGTTTCTACTCTTTTGCACCAGGAAGTTTAATTACTGGCGTACAAATAGCTTTCACTTCTAGAATTACTGTATTTGGGAAAAATCAATATTAGTACAAATCATTCAATTTCATGAAACCAGCACTGGGTAATAGCAAACACTGGAAACTGTTTTAAAAATGTTTCTAAAATAGACTTTTAATGTTAATGTAACTATACTTTGGCTTCCAAACAACTTAAAACTCAATAAGCTTAACTTAACAATTAATTGCTCTTATATTCAGGTGCATCAGCAAATCCATCAATATTAAGATACTAGACTCTGCATTCTTTAAAGGTCTTCTCTTTTGTCTCAATTAAAATACAATCAATAGGATCTCACTTTCACTAGCTTGTATGCAAGTTATCAGCCAATTGTGGACATACCAATTCATCTCTCTGTTCTACTGGAATAATTCAAGAATCCATCTTGTGACAACCTAAAGACATTTTGTCATCTGTAGATTTTTATAAAAGAGGAGAGGTTTTTCTTTGCCAGTAATTACCAGGTACTGAGAGCTCTTGTGACTAAGGGCAAGGCTTGATTACATCCAGAAACACAAATCCAAAGATGTGCAAAAATTATTCTCACAGTATCTACAAAAGAAACTCCAGCTTTCTGAAAATCCTGGAATACTAAATTACAATTAATAACATCACTGCAGATGTTACTTGGCTTGCTGACTGATAAGCTCCTACCTTCCTGCTGTCTGCCTGATAGTTGATCTGAGAGCTGTCTTGCTGCTGCACTGATTTCATTCCTTTGGTGCAGGAGTTCAATACTCTTTCTCTTGTTTTTATGTCACCTTCCTTGACCCAGCAAAAAGAAGATATCCAGTGAGAATGAAGATGTAAAACCTAGGCCTTAGTAACATCGTTTGTACACATGTATCTTTGAAACTGCCCATTTATAAAATACAAAGAGTTTTTTTCTATGATTCCTGGGATATTTCCAAGCTGGAAAACACCACAGACAAATTGTGAATACTGACAGCATTTGGCTACTTTACAACAAACATCCCACGATCTGTGATTTTATCTGTGACATTTGTTGCCAGCTTGCCAAAAGTTAGGTCACACCTTTCAAAATACGCATCTGTCTGTCTTTTCTGCCTGTCTTTCTGCCTGTCTTTCTGTCTGTCTTCTTTGTGTTTTTGTGTGTGTATGGGAAGTGTTGAATCGTGGCCTGAACCACTGATTGATCACCTGAGGTGAGCACTGAGTCAGCCACAGGAGCACAGGTGAAGGCAATGCACCTGTGTGACCAGAAGGGGTAGAGCCCGACTCCACCTCTCCCAGACCCCATTTAAGGGCTGACCACCACTGGGAAAGGATCTCTTTCTGGAGATTGCTGCTTTGGAGTTTCCTCTGTAAGCCTGAGAGGTAGGTGAGCATTCTAGCTCTTTCTTATTATTCTGTTCCACCGTGATAATCTTTCTCATTATACATCTTGACTATCACTCTATCTGAACTGCTCACTCTGTAATCTATGCAACTGTTAATAATACAATGTGTGAAGCGGATTTTATAGGAATGTGTTTAATATTTTGAAATGCTTTTAATAACAGGTATAGTTAATCAAGAGCAAAAAAGAATAGGAAAAATATGCAGTGCTCTGTTTTATTCATTCATGGTAATATATTTCACTATGCAATCTAGGGCTATTGCAGGGATTTTGTCTGCTGACACTATTTCTTATAAGTCAAAATATGTGAAATAAGAAAAGCTAATTTCTAATTCATCACATTTCTGAAAATGTTTTTTTAAATCTTGTCATAAATAATGTGCTGAATGTATTTTGTAAATGTTTTATGAAATTTTTTTCTGCAATGATTGTGAAGTACGTAATTAGATGTAATGTATACTAACAGGCTAGCTACAACTGTTGAATATTAAATACTTTCTCATTTTTTATTAACTCTTTTAGCATTTAATTGACCTTTCCAGAAAGAAATAATGTGTGCATGAGTGCATTTAAAGTGTACTTTTTGAAGGTAATTGGTTTTCTCTTTCTTGATTGAAGTGATTTGCTAGAAATACACGATTAGCTGATTTTAGTTTACTTTTGTTTGAGTCAATTAGTGACTGACAAACCAGGTTCCACCTTCAGTGTTGCTCCCACGACTGGGCTCTGCCTAGGTATTCCTAGGAGATTTAGACAGGCATGTGGACTGTGGAATTCACACACACTCCAGGAAACAAGGACATCCTAAAATCAATCTCTTGCATATTTCTGTAAGCCTTCCAAGAGGCAACAATGTCTGATTTGGTTAGAAAACATATTGATATGGGCAGATAAGCTAATTATGTACCAATTTTGGAGGCTCGTACAGTCAAGACTGCTGGTATCTCCAGGTGTGTAGGGGTGCATTGTTGACTTTAGCATTTTTTGAAATTCTCTTTTGCAGATTAATCACTGGATTCAGATCTGTCCTTGGATGCGTTGTTGATTTATGTTATTGTCCTGTAATGTCATTACCATTCTAGAGTATTACTCCTGCTTCTTATGTTGCATGGGAATTCTTTAGTGTCTGGTCGATTTTATAGTGAGCATCACAGTTATGGTGGAAAATGTTTTCTGGACGTGGGTATCAATACGAATCTTCTGATTCTTAGTCTAGTTTGTAGTTCTGAAGAACTGTAGAACTGAACTTGCCTCTTCAGAGTTATTATGCCAGAGAACTCTAGAAATCTCAGTAAACGTTAACAGTGAAACTAGTTCAGAAAGACCTTCACAAGTCTATTTCTTGTTGATTGGTTGGTTTGCTTTTCTTACTGTTGCTCACTTTGTTTAATTGATTCACAAGTGTTATCTGAAATATAAACTCCTGAAGTTAGAAACTAACACTGTAAGATGTGTTACATTTGATTGGTGCAAAATGAATAGAGAAACTGAGATCTCAAAATTCTTCTCTTGAAGAAGAGAGAGCAAGAGAAGTTGAGAATGACCCTGTCGAAATGTTTTCAGTTTTAATTCTGCAACCTGTGCTGCCACATTATACTCTGTTGATGCTGTCCTTTTTTTTTTAGGTGAATAGCTAGTACTGGGAAAATATTTTAGTGAAAGCATCTCTATAACTCTTTATGCTGGATATAAGCACTTTTGTAGTGTATTTTAATGTTTCAGACTGCTCACATGTAAGCATTTAAAATCAAAATGTGAATACTTTTGTTTCCTTCTGCACTTTATGTTCATCTTGAATTGCTTAAAAGATCTTTGTGTGAAACAAAAGGTCTGTTGCACGCTGTTATATCTGAGAAACAAGGACACATTTTTATTTGAGCCAGACAGTTATGTGTGGACATAGAGATTTAAACTTGCCATTAGTACAGATTGGATGACTCATTCTAAAAGCTTCATCTCCTTTATTTCCTTCAACATAGGTTTAATTCCTGCTCACAAAAAATCGGTATTTCAGGGAAAATTGGCCACTGGAAGCACAAGGTTATCTTGAAACAAAGGTTACTTCAGCTGGGGAAAGGTACTATCTATTTTATTTCAGTCATAGAGACAGCAATCTCTGTCTGGGTTCTTAAACAGCTTAAAACCTCTCAGATCTGATTATGATGGAGAGATGAAGGCTAGGCTCTGCAGGCTATAACTATATGTTACAAAGAAAGTGAAGTATATGTGGCTAGTGTAACACACATACCCAGATTCAAAGAGCAACTCCTTGACACTAGTCAAAATGATTCAAATACTTAAATGCTAGTTTGCTTTGTGTTGTTTGCTTGTATTTTAATGTGAAGTTCAGGCAGGTTTTCCAATCAATTTTTTTGAATGAGTTGGACTGAGATACAATTGGTGTTCTATAGGTGAAGCTTAGTTGTAGTTTTTCACTCCTGTATGTTACACTCCAAATGTATAGCACATATCAATGTACGGAGGAAAAAAAAGTTTCTTCTGTGTGAGCATTTAAGAAATTACTGGTTTTACTGATGTATAATTAAGAATTATGCGGACTATTGTAGAAAGATATAAAGCTGTTCATTTGAGTGCAGTTATTATTCATCATTGTCTCTTTTTTCGGAGGGTAATTCAAGAGAAAAAACACATCACTTTAATCATAATGTTGTATGGCAAGGTACAAAGATCCTCCAGATTGTGAAGATCTGCTTTTTCTGGACAGTCTATGGAAATTCTATCTTAATATTAAGCTTGGTAACTTAGAAAACTCAGCACCGGTAAGATGTTCTTTAAATAATTGTGTATTTTCAGTGTTTTAGGACTATATAATCTTCAGAAGGATAGAAGTAGCAAGTCCTCGTCTTGTCTCACGTGCTTATGGATATTTTAAAGATCACACTCAGCAAATAACTGAGATTGCAATTTTAACATGTGTCCAAAAGAAAAAAGTATGATTTTTTTCTGGACAATGTTACGAAAGTATATAATGTGAGGCTGTGCTTGTTAGGACCATATTCACATTGTATCACAGACAATAACTGGAGTTACAGATGCAAGAAACCTTGACAGACATTAAGAATATAATAAAAATCAAAATTAATCATTTTCAGTTATTTCTAAAAATGATAAATATACTTCAGGGCATGAATTTGTATATCTGACTACTTTTACTAGTTTTCATCATCCACCTCACATAATTAGGGAACCCTTGTACTTCTCCTAGGGAAAGAATAATGCAGCCTCTCTGAGCTGGAAAGTGAGACATGGAGAACAAACTGCCCTGAAGGATTTAGAGCAGATGATAACAGCATGGGTGAACTGCACTTATGAAAAATCCCCAATTTTATTCTCTATAAACTTCATTACTACACATAATGCTATATTTCTTGAGCTCTTTCTTCTCATTAAAAATTAAAATAAAATACCAGAAGCTTTGCAATTTATCTGCCTTTCAGTTTCCTCTTCCAATCCTTCTTATTAAGCATGCATTCATAATAACTAACGCATATTTCTCCACTTCCCAATCAAGTGAACTTCATTGAGCAAGAGGGGTACAATTTTCACTCACTGTCTGAAAAATTATTTCCCAGCCTATTATTTTGGCATTCTCTATACTGAAGCTGTGCTGTCACGCTACTGTGGGCTGGATTTTTAAAAATCTTTTTTAAAGCCCTACATCCTATGTCTGTATTAGCCTTATCAGGGCTGATGTTCAGAGTGCCTTCCTTAATCAAAAGCACAGGGAGAAACAGATCTGCTAAAAATTCACCTTTGGGCTTAAGGCAGATAGCAAAGTACAGTCAAAGGGCAAGAAACCAAGCTTAGCCATTGCTGCCCAGACCTTCAGTTGTTTCCCTATGGTCTTTACCCACCAAAACTGAACTTGGAGCCCCTAGGAATTACTGTGATTATCTTGTGGTCCTGCGGACTTTGTGTTAACCACCCTGTAGCTCTTTTGCTGCCAGAAGTGTTCAGTGTGAGTGAACATGCTATAGTGAATCATGATGATGGTAAGATGGATGCCTGGGAAAGCCAACTGAGACGGCAGCTCAGCTAGAGAGCTAGCAAGACCCCGGGTTGTGTAGTAACAGAGATACAGCCACAGCTTCAAACTGCCTTTTTTTCTAAGCCAAGCACTATAATTTGGCATGTAATAACATGGAATTAAACTAACTTGTCACGCGTAATATATAACAACAGCATAAAGCTCATCTCTTCTTCCATCTTAGCATGAAATGCATACTGCAAGCATACATGCAAGAGCCTTTCCCCTGAAGAAAGGGTGACAGGTAGCTAGGCAGCCAGTCTGCAAACTTCCTGAAGCTTATGCAACTTCGCAAGTTTCCTTCATTTCTATGTGTGCCAGATGTCCAGTACGCTGAAGTCAAAGCAAAATAAGAACAAATAAATTCCTAGGTTTTTCTCTTTGTGTGAGCTGTTTTAGCTAAGTGATAGAAAAGAGGTATGCAGAGGAATTACATATGCAGCTGAGTAGAACAATTACATGCTTAATGTTTGTGTTATTTTTTTTTTTTACTCCGTGCATGCCTGTTTGACTTTGAATATCTGTGCTTTCAGATAGTGTATTTAACAGTTTTCTTCATTTATAAAAAAATACACCTCAGAAAGGCATTAGAATTAATTTATACAGTGCTTAGGTTGATTTGACTCAAAGTTGGCAAATGACAAGGAAAGAGCAGACTCTTGGTTAAAGTTATGCAGCAAAATGAAAGCATTCAGCTCTTTGACATTATTACTGTGCAGAATTCTAAGAACACTGCTCTGCTCACAGATCACTGCTGCTTTTATGTCATTCTCTCTAGGTCTGAGACACTTTAATTTTGTCATGTGAAAAGCTGTGTTATATACGATAAAAAATTTTGTATCTTCCTTGTGAGAAGTCCTTGGCTGAATATAAACCTCTATTTTATTGCATGAGTAGTGATGTTCATATATGAAAGAAGTTGAAATCTGGCACACCAGCAAATGTTCCCTGTGCTTGTAATTTAACACAAAATTAATCTA
The DNA here is from genome assembly GCA_023055505.1 of Callipepla californica brunnescens. Classification (NCBI taxonomy): domain Eukaryota; kingdom Metazoa; phylum Chordata; class Aves; order Galliformes; family Odontophoridae; genus Callipepla; species Callipepla californica. The sequence goes on from JALIRH010000040.1 coordinate 3,227,831, forward strand.
AAAGTTCTTATTTTATTCATTATTTGTATTTAGCTTCCTGGTGGCTTGTTGGAACGTGGTGAAATCCCTAGGCAAAGATCCCATCAATCTGAGTGATGGCAGTGCACCTGTAGCTGTCACTGCACGTATCCCTTTATCCTTAATGAATGCCAAGATCAACTTTAAAGTCAGGTTCTGATAAAGTAGTAGCCACAATATAAGCAAGTGATTAAAAAAAAAAAAAGAGGGGGAGAAAAGCATCGATGCTACTCAAGAAAAGTCAAAGATACTTTTCATTTCATTTTTGAAAAGACAGGTTGGCAATCTGTCGCTCATTGCTGACAAGCAGAATTGCAAGTGTTTTAAAACTATGAGCAGATTTTGAAATTGTTGTCCCTGACTAAAACTCAGACTGGTTTGTCTGTAGCATTGAATAAATTCATTATTTACTGTAAAAACTCTGCAGACTGACATTTCTTATTTAAGAAAAACTGCATCAGAATGATTGTTACCCTTGCCATCTAGCTTTTTTAAATACTGAAGAGAAAAGAAAGTTAGAACTACAATATGTGTCCTAAAGGCAAAAGTTTACAATGGTTTATGGGATGGTGGGTGAAACTTGAACTATATTGTTTGGTGGTAGAAGGCTGAAGGTTAGCCATGGTATTTTGAGACAGTTCTTGTCTGACAGATGCTTGGGGCAAGAGGAGAGGGGTATTGATCTAAAGGTCAGCCAAAATAGAAATGCCTATAATTTCTTATTGCTCGCTTATGTGAGTTTTGACCTTTTAATTCTTCAGCAAATATCTTTTTTTTTTTTTTTTAATCCAGCCTTCTAGCAGAAGTTAATAGTTGAATATTTCCTTTTTTTGGGAGTGTATATTTTGTAAATGTGTATAAATTTATGTTTAAAAATATGAATTTAAGTATAAATTCAATTAATTGTTAATTTAAATGAAATCTTACATAGGATGCGATAAAAACATGAATGGATACTGTTTTGAGGACAAACATATATTCTTTCATGTGCTAAAATTAGGAGACAATGGAATTCACAGCATAGATTCCTTTGAAAAGGGATATGCACTTGAGGATGATGGTTGGACTAGATGATCTCTAGAAGTCCCTTCCAACCCCTACAATTCTGTGATTCTGCAGTTCTGTGATTAATTTATTGTTTTACACTAGTACTTACGTGTCCATATATTAACTTGGGAAATAAAAATTTCCCATTTTAAATATTGAATATACAGAGTTTTTAAGGGAAATAAGTCTTTGTTGTTAACTATGGTTCAGAAAGTTTTCTAATGGTTGCAGCATTACAGTTCAATAGTAGAATTAGCTTGTTATAGTAGAGACCATATCATAGAATCACTAAGGTTTGAAAAGGTTTACGAGATCATCCAGTCCAACTGTCCACCTATCACCATTAGTTCCCTCTAAACAATGTTCCTCAACACAATATCTAAAGGTAGTTACAGAAAGCAATAAGGTCTCCCCTGAGCCTTCTCTTCTCCAGAATGAACAATCCCAGCTCCCTCAGCTGCTCCTCATAAGGCCTGGGCTCCAGATCCCTCACCAAGTTTGTTGCCCTTCCCTGGATATGTTCCAGGGCCTCAATGTCTTTTATGCAGTAAGGGGACCAAAACTCAATGCAGTACTCGAGGTGCAGCCTCACCAGTACTGAGTACAGAGAGACAGTTAGTTCCCTGTTCTTGCTGGCAATGCTATTTCTGATCCAAGACAGGATGCCATTGGCCTTCTTGACCACCTGAGCACACTGCTGGCTCATGCTCAGCTGAGCATCAACCAATACCCCCAGGACCATTTCATCTATACTGACTTCCAACTGCTCTCCCCCAAGCCTGTAGCACTGCCTGGGGTTGTTGTGGCCAAAGTGCAGGACGTGGCACTTAGTCTTGTTGAACTTCATCCCATTGGCTTCAGCCCAGCAGTCCAGCCTGTTCAGATCTCTCTGTAGGGCCTCACTATCCCCAGGCAGATTGACACGTCCATCCAACTTGGCGTTATCTGCAATATGATCCAGTAGTAAGAATATGTAAAGCTTGTGGTATGTAGAGTAAGGGGATGTTTCTACATTTATTTTTAATTGAATTTTGAATACTTTTATTCTGTTTTTGGATATCATTCTCCATTCAGAGTACGGATTCCAAAGATTCAGTCACATGACACTCCATTTTTACCTCAACTTCTCTTATCCATTGTTATCACTAGATGGAAATACTGCATAATTAATTTTTTTATCATACCTTGATGGGGCAAAAAATTTTGTGAAGTCATATGTGCTTCTCTTCATATCTACAACAACAGAACTATACAAGTATACTGCAACAGGACTTTTAATCTTCTACCTAGTAAATACATTAAGTTCTGGTAACACTAGAATGAGTGGAAGTTATACATCTTAAAACCTGCAGTCCTCCTTTTTATTCACGCTTTCACTGAATTTAGATGTTGTTTTTTTTTCTAGTTCACCCTATGGCTTCTATAGTTAGCTGCTTTCAAGCTCTCCATTTAAACTGAAAGAATTAACGTTGCTCAATCAAAAGTTTTTTTTAAATCAAAACTTAATCAAATTTTTTCTTGATCAAAACCTGTTAAGTACCTTTAAAACTCAGGAAGCGCTCCTATTTAACCCTAAATCTGTAGCTGGCAGTGTGGTGAGTAACAGTGGAAAGAAATAGGTCATACTGTCAACTTCTGTTGCTTCACTACTAGGAGCGTTGTGTGCCTCGTTAGCATGAGTCCATATTGATGATTTCTGCTGCTATTGCTAATGATACGTGATAACTCAAAACAGCCTATTTCTGGGATGTAGAAGCAGTTGAAGGCTATTCTTGGATGCCCAATCTGCCACCATAATCCCCCTTCAGATTAATTTAAGATTGACCAATCGGGTAAATAACTATTTTGAGATTAACTGACCCAGACATACGTTCAGAGGTAGAAGAGACATACACGTTTGTTGACTGGTTACTACATAAGTCTCTCTGTGATAGAATATCAAACGAGATACTGTTTCTATTCATAAAACTTGTGAGTGATTCATTCTCAGAATACAGCAGTGTTTTATCCCATAAACAACTGCAGCAAGCTAGGTTCTGGAGATATGATCAGAAAAACACTCAATTTAAAGAACTGACTAAATTTCAAAGTACAGTGGATCTGCAAAAATTTGAATAATCTTAATAACTGTCTTTTCTTTCTTCCAAAGATGCACTTTTCTGGGAGCTCTGCTTCACTGTTGCCATATGGGATAAGCATTCACATGCGCAGGTCACTCTTACTGCTGAGGTAGGAATCTTTTAGCTAACCTCCCCATCTCCTAGCTGGGTAGCTACTGCGTGATACAGCGGAACAGGGTTCCTGAGAGCCCTACTGCACTGGCTTGAATAGCAGCCTGAGCTTGGCTTTCCAAAAACGTTGGTTTCATGCTCATCTTTGCCTTTTTTCTTGGTTTGGCAAATCAGTGCTCCAGTGAAGAAGTGAAGATGACCTGTCAGCATCATGCTCAGGATCTGCTTTTAAATTCAGGTCAGTGTAAGGATTGATTGAACCTTATCTTTTTTTTTTTTTCTTTTTTTTTTTCTTGTAACTTGTTCCAATACCTTTAGCATGACAGGCAAAAATTAAGTGTGAACTGCAATTTTTCTTTAGGAATATGACAGCAACGCCCATGGCTAACTTCTGTGATTTTTTTTTTTATTTTTTAACAGGGCCAGTAGCAGCAATAAATCTATAGTGTGTCAACGCTGATTTAAAAAACCATGTGAAGTGTAAAACTTCCCTTAAACTTTCCAGTAACTTCCTGCAGGACTGAGTTCTTGGGCAGAGAAATTGAGCTAGACTGACTGCTCTTTCTGGGACCTGGATCTCTCTTAGCACTGTTGTGTTGTTGTGTCTCTATTGGACTGGAGGTCAGTCTACAGAGCAACTGCTGATTCTTGCCTGACCACATTCAGAGGTCCAGGCCCCACGACTGAAGCACATTTGTTCACAGAAAAAAAAAAAAAAAGAGAACTAATGTAACTTAAGTTAATCTTGCCTCAGAATATGAAATCAGTTTGGCTTTCAGTATATTGTTTCTAGGGAACATTAATAGAAGCAATATTCTCTTTGTCTTTCTTCATCCTTCAGTGATCTTGCAGCATTTTCCAGATGTCTGGAGGAGGAGTGGCTTCAGTGGACATCTAGGTCTGAGTGTTTTGTTGAAAGTGTGAACTTCATTGACTTTCCCTGCAGATGTTTAGTGCAAACCCTGACCTCCAACAAGCCCTTTTTTGCAGATAAAGCCATCTGGCAGATTGAGGCAAATAATGTTTATATGGATTAATTTTTCAGAGGGGAAAAAGTACACAAATATTCTTCACTGAAACTTGAAAAGATTGCCCTCTTTCCAAGGAAGTCTGACAGATAATATTTTTCCTTAAATGAATGAAAATTCTGTCATTTTGTTGAACAAACATTATGAACTGTGGGAATGAGCTTAAACTTGGCTCTGGGACTTTGTAAAACATACATATATTTTTTAAATTGTTAAAAAATAGTTTCTCTTTTACAGACTGTAAAAAAAAAATATAAAACTCAGTCTGTAAATGCAGTTGATTGCCTATTGCACTTGTGCAACATTTCATCCTTCATAGTGTTTCTGTTGACTCAACATTTTTTTCATATTGCTCTCAAACACAACATGATGTGGAACTTTTCAGTGAAATCCACTTTAAAGTTGAGTTTAAAAAATCATTTCAGTTGATCTTGTCTTTATTCCAATATATGGTGAAAATCCACACATTTTTTTAAGCCACTGGAGTATAAATCTTTATGTTGCTAATGGGAAAACTTGTTTAGAGGAATTGTTATTAATGATTTTTTTTTTTCAGTCACAGAGAAAAGGGTAATAGAAGTAAGTAGGATTCAAAGTAAGAAAAGCTTTCTGGCATTATTTGAATAACATTCTCTGCAAAGAAAAGCCTGCCAAGAGACTTATCTAAGGCTGGAATCATAGAATCATTAAGGTTGGAGAAGACCTCCGATATCATCATGTACAACCACCAACCCATCCTCACCATGCCAACTAAACCTTTGTTGTGGTTTTGTGGTTTTGATGCCAGTATTCCACATCAGAACATCATGCAGGCCGTTAAGGAGTTAATGCTGTGGGAGCAGGGGAGGGGCGGAGCTCCGCGCCAGACGCGAGGCCCGCGCTTTTTGTGGCGCGCTCTTGGGGCTGCCGTGAGGAGTTCAGTGACAAATATCCAGTGCTTTAAGATAAGAAATTAAAACAACCAGGTATATATTTATTTTATTTTCTCTTTTTATTTCAGAATTTGCCAAATTGGGAATAAAAAGTTAAAAAAGAAAGGAAGGAAGATGAGCCCGGTAGACCTGTAGAATAACGAAGTGTATTCAAGTCTTGAAAATATATAAAACAGTAGGAAGCATGAAGTTTTAAGAGAGTAAGTATGCTTGTTATTCACTAAGATAGGCTCCTTTCTACCAGAAGGTTTTGGTCTTTATCTGTGGAAGAGACTATTATTATATCATTGCCTCAAAGTTTGCTTGCAGCCCCTGGGATCCTGGCTGGTGACTGTCCCTGCCTTGTACAAACCCTTGCCTCTTTCCTATCGCTCACCTTCCCTTCCCCATCACCCTTAACAGTGTCTGCCTTCCCTATTATCCCTGACCAATATTGGTAATAAACTGGTCGGACCAACATTTGAACCGTTGTTTCTTAATCTCATGCCGGGTATACACATAATCTTAAGAACCTCATCTCCCTCCTTTATATTGGAGGTAATAATATTCCAGGTAATAATTTGAACCCTTTTTTCCTGTGTGTGCCTCTTGGAGTTGTGAGGAGAGATATTTTTTGGTTTAAATGTGTGTACCTCTCCAAGAAGATCACTCCGAATGCTGAATCTGGTAACTTAAAAGTGTGAAACTTGAACTTCTTCCTGTGTGTACCTCCTGGAGTTGCAAGGAGTGATAATTTTGGTAACTTATATGTGAGTATGTCTCCAGGAAGAATCACTCCGCGTATTGAACCTTAACTGTGTTTTTGGAACTGTTTGAAAATTGAACCTTCTTTGAGTGCTCCTCTTGGGTTAGTGAGGGAAGTGTTCTCCTCCAGGAAGTTTATTTACCTTAGAAAGTGTTGTTTTTAGCTTTTGTCTTCTTGTGTGCTCCTCTCAGCAAAAGGGAGGAGTGATTGGGACACTATTTATCTTTGCTTAATGGGTGTGTTGTGCTCCCTGGGTGGGGGTGAGGTGTTAGTTGTGCTTCTGAATACCCCCTCTCTTCCTCGGTGTAAACCTTTTCTGGGTATTGAGAAAATGAGTGACAGTGCCACAGTGAGTGGTGAAGATGTATTATTTGATCTTTTGGAAAAGCATGGTGCCAGACCCTCATTAACAGGGGTAGACTGGGCACGGCAGAACTGGTATAACTTGCAGAGCGTCTCTGATCGTATTAGTGTTCTGCAAAAGAATGCTCGTACCCGAGCTGGAAAAGGGAAGTCATTTATTTGTGCAGTTTTGGGTTCTGCTCTGGCTGCAGAATTAAGCTGTAGAATTCCTGCAGCTTAAAACAGGGAGCCAAGCTTTACAAGCATTGCATGAATCAGTTAAGGTTAGTCAGGAATTGATTTTGCAGAGCTTTTATCAAATTGTAAACCTAGAAGAGCAATTAGAAAGAGAAAAACATAATTCCGATCTGTTGCAAATAGCTTTAAGGGAAGTGTTAACGCGTAAGGATGCCAGTAGTAGTAGTGCACCTCAAGAGAAAGCTTATCCAACGGAGGAATTGCAAGGTATAAAGGCAAGTGTAGACAAATTAGAAGCTTCCCCAGCTCACTTGCGTCCTTTAATTAAAACTGAGTATTCAAATGATAATGGTGAGGATTTAGATCCTCAAATGAACGTTAAAGAAATCCCTTTCTCTGCTACAGAGACAGCAAAATTGAAAAAGAGATTTTGTCCGCTCTCCTGTAGAATCAGAAACAGAGCTCCTTGATATTGTAGCGTGACAGTCTGTTCCTGTTTCTGTATAAGGTGAATACTGCCTTTGCATGTTTGTTGTTCTTTAAATCCAAGTCATGAGATTGAATGTGCAAACACATATAGCTATTTTCCTGTCAAAACCTTATGAAAATCAAATTATGTTGAGATATCTGTTGTAGTGAATTGTTATAGCAGTAACAGAATGGGCACATTTCTTCTGAGACGTTTTCAAGCGTTCACACCTTTGTTATTTAAATTAATACATTACTAATTGTATGTTGAGTTTAATCACTTCTATAAAATGATCAAAAACTAATTGAGTTTGTAAGAATATAATCTATCCATCAGACAGTCTTTGCAAGGAACACTTTCAGAATTGCCAAAGAAAACCCAAGAGAAGTCATATTTCAGCTGCCATGAGCACAGTATAGTTATAGGTTATACTAGTAGTATTAATTTGTATTTTGCAATCAGAATGTTTCTGCTACTTATAAGCAATTTATTGCAGGTCATTAACACATACTTCCTTGCTAATGTAAGAATAACTTCAGAATTTTCTTCTGGAATTGTGTTATGTAAAAATATCTGCATGTAGCAATCCAAAACTGGAACATGGACTCCTGCAAATAACAGCTTGAATACAAATTGGCATGTTTCAGACACATCTCATTAAACAGTACACACACCAGGGAGAGTACACAATACTTCTTAGGTGAGAAGGGCTGTCTCTCACCTTTCCTTTTTCTTTTCTTTTTTTTTTTTTTTCTCACAGGAGTGTGATTTTGCTCCCATGAATGTACTGACAGAAGGGTACTCAATTTAAGGAAACATTACAGGACCATTTAGTAATTAATCATTTTTATTCTGGTGTTACTGTAGCAACACCAGGAAGTGTGCTGATTTATTTATTTATTTTTCCTTAAATCATAAACGAAGTAATTCCTCTGATAGTATTTTTGCTTTAATTTATCAACATTGTGAAAATGAAATTGTTAGAAAAGTTATATTAGGTTCTCTTTTATAAACATGGGAGCAATGATATTGCTGGTTATATGGGATATGCTTATTCTACTAGGTAATACAGATTTATTAGAGTTCAATTTAAATAAACTGTTAGAAGATTGTACTAGATATTTATGAATTTTCATATATGCTACTAGGTAAGCAATATGTCTTATTGTGCTGTAAAATTCTGTTTTCAATGCGTCCAGTAAATATTTCAGACATTGTGTTCTTCTTGTAGTTTCATCTACAATTTATATTGAATTGCTTATGTGATAGGACATATTTAACATAAATATCTTTGTCACATAACCTCACTTATTGGAAAAACATTATTAGTCTTATACAGTAATTGCTTAGAAAATTTCGTAGTGACGCTGCATACTTTTCTATTTTATCTCAGTAATTTCTTTTTCTGCAGCTCTGGTGGTTCCAGTGCTTTTTTGCTCTAGAAACAGTGATACTCATCCCGTTCCTATGAGACCATAACCTTGATAAAAATTCAGGAATATGTCTGTTCTGGCTCTGGCTTATAATGACAGACAGTAAGATAATTCGCTTTGCTTCAGTCAGATGTTGTTTTTGAGTCTGTGGCTCTATCCTGTGTGGAGCTTCCAGTGTTTTGTATGGGTGTGAGACAGACCTCTAATTCATTGCGTTTTAGTCACGAGACAAGTGTTTCAGTGTCTGAACATAAAATAGACCCTTTGGTCCACTTACAAATGACAATCTTTTGCACTGCTACAGTTTGGAGACTTTTTTTTGTTGAAAACATGGAAGATGAAAGCAGCTCTGGGATTGTTATTATTGAACAAACCTCCATGAGCAGCACAGCTCAGCAGATGGGGCAGTGGGGCGATGTTCTGTTTGGCACAGGCTGTCAGGCCGTGGCTATACCAAGGTGAAGTGTGGGATATGTGATGTTTCAGAGAGGGAATGAGAACCTAATCTAAACTAGAGAAAGCAATCTTAACAAAGGTATATTTCCAATCCCTTTTTTTTTTCCTCCTTGCTTTCACATTTCCACTATAAATATTACTGCTGTGCTTAGCTGTACCTTTTTAAGGTGATAAATCCCAGACCTCTTGGAATTGAAAGAAAATGCTTCGCTCAACTACTGACTGTGAATTTAGGTGCTTCCTGAAACCACTGGGAAATGCTGAAAACAATAAAAGAAGAAAAGCCACTTTTAGGGCCTTGACCTGGATACTTTATTAAATTTTTGCTATCTAGAGGAAGCCTGGATAAAGACTGCTGGACTAGTTTGAAAAGCAGGGAGGTTGCTTCACAAGAAAATGCCAAAAGAGCCTCCCTCTCTAGCAAAACAAAGGCTGAGATATTATATAATTTTATCTAATTTATCGAAATAGCCAGTGCTGGCCAAAGAGCAAAAATATATATGCAAGAAAAAGTGTAAATAAAAACAGACATGAAAAATATTAGAATATTTATAATAAATAATATGCCTATTAATAAAAGAACAAGTTTTTGAGGTAGCTTTCTTAGGTGTTGTTGACATCACCTCACTAACTTGACGAGGGAGAGCTCATGTTAGGAATGGAACAGTGTTACCTGGCAGAAATGCAGACTATCCCAGGTAACGAGAGGTTAGATGTGATGATAATGGAAGCTCTTTCCAATATTGTACTGTTAAAATAATGTCTTAAGGCACCTTGTACCAAGTTTACTGTTATTTACACATGGCTGCTCTTGATCCTCTTTCAGCTCAGATATATGGCATATATTACATACAGTAAAACTCTAGATGTTGTCAGTGTGGCTGCATTGCATTACTTCAGGGCTTATCTTGCTCCAATAGCTTGTAATTCATTCAAGCTGTTATGTTCATAGTGTTTATTGGAGTTAGGTGTCTAAATCACACTGATGCTGCACATAAATAAACATCAGCAGTTAGATATATTGGTTTCTAGTCTGCATTCCTTGGCTGTGAGTAATTTGTGATTTAACGGTGCAATTTTGGCTTTTGAAAAATGGTTTCCCAGTCTTAATTTTATATTTAACTTATATTTCAGTAGTATTACTTATATTTCATTTGGGCAGTATTTAGGCTAAAACCAACTGTGACAGCTTCTAGTTGAACTTCCCATGAGAATAGAGTACCTTACTATTAAAAAAATCATTTTCTAAATAAAAATGACTTTTTGCTCTCTTCTTCCAAAGAAAAGATTATATTTAGATATTTGCCATTCTGGGGCTGTTCTCTGTTTCTCTGTGCACACATACATGTAAATTTTTCTTCGGCTACTGCTCTGCAGATGATGTACTTGCAGTTGTGCAAGTTACATCCAAGTCCCTTGGATCTCAGTACTCCAAAACAACCACAGGTGTCATAAAGGATGTGATATCATTATGATATTTCTTTATTGGGTCTCCTTATAAATGTGCCTGGTCCCAGTTTTGAACTGGGATTATTTTTGTTTGGGAAAATGGCTCCAAAAATGTTTTATAAAAAGCCATTTTTCTTCTGTTCTGTGTGAATCAAATGCAGATGCTTCAAAAAAACTTTTACTGAAGCATTGAAAATTTTGCAGTTTAAAGAATTGTGATATAAGTATAGTAACATTGTGGTTACAAGATCTGAAAGTGGCAAGGATGAAATGCTTGTCAAGTGGCATATGTCTTCTGTTACTCTGGCAGTGTCTGTATGTTTGTGTCTGTCTACATGTGCGACTGTAAATATAGATAATTTTGTGGATCTTGACATTGACATGCATCAAACTTTCCAGAATCCAAGCTACTCTTACTTAACTTTTTATTATCCTTTTTCTTATCAAGGGCATTTTCATGTTGCTTTATGCTTTGTCTAGAACATGGAAGAAAAGGAAAATAAAAATAATATCAGAAGGGCTCAGGAAAAAGGTGGCAATGTGAGACTAATAGAAGTACAGAGCACGGCTATGGTTGGTTGGCAATGAGTGCTACTGACAATACAAACATGGCAGCGCATTTCTTCAACTACGCAGTTTTCTTACTGTTCAAAAAATCTTCATCTGTAGCTCCAGAAGCTATTTTTCTTCTTAACAAATGGTTATAATATGGAATTTATTGTCATATGATATGAGTAAAAATACTTAGAAAGAGAGATTAAATGTGTGTTTGTATAGTAAGTGTAAGCACAATTGTACCTGGGAGATGGTCTGAAGATATCTCCCTGTGACTGAAGACAGTAAGTCAAGTGTTTTCAAAGAATATTCTCTTAATAACTTCACGTTATAATAAATAATAATATATTATATTAATATATATATAAATACTATATATATATAAATATAATAATAAAAAAGCTTCTTTTTTCTGCAGTGAGTACTGGTTACTGACAGAATCATATTCACTAAATAAAAAACTAATATAGGAAATCCTACCTTAGCATGCCCATTACACAGCTAATTCCCATGTACATTATTACTGCTACACATCTGCTAGTCTCAACAATTTTCTAGAAGACGGGGAGGGGTGGGAACAAAAAAAAAACTAATCACCACCTATATATTTTCTTTTCATGATTCTACAAACAATATAAAACTATTGATTCTATTGCCAATATACAGCTACTGAGACAGGTGATTCTTTGAAGAGGAATTCAAAAGGAATTGCTTCAGTATTTTGTGTGATTTACTCATACTGACCCTAGCAAGCTCTGTTAGATACTACCAAAATGCAACCTAGCACATTAATTTCCTGTAAATGTAATTAAATCCTGTCCTAGGTTTGTTCCTGTATCAATAAACTAATTGCATTTAGTCAAACATTTGCTCTGGGACTGGACAAAATTGAATTAATTTCCCAAGCTGTAAACTATAGGAAAATAACTTGGACTAAATTGCTGAAGTGTTTGGACTATTGACACAAATGGCAGTCAGAAAGAAGTGTTAAATATATTTAGTAAAATAGAACATCAGAATAACTACATTTAATTTGAGGAACGATTTGTTTTTGGCTATCAGATTATTAATAATAATTAATATGTGTAAATAAAATAATTAGTGTGGAATTTTGATTTTTCTTCCATCACTTGGGTGCCTGGTGGTAAGAGTTTTCTGCCTTTATTCAGAGTGGAAATTTCAACATCATTGTGCGCTTTTTATTTAAGATTCTGAGGAGTCCAAAGTCTTTTGAGGAAATCTTATTTTTGGAGTAATGTTGTTATGTCATAAGAAGAAACTGAGAAGGCCTGGCCTCGGATACTTTCTCCCTTTCAGCACCTTCTTGAGGTCCTGTGGCAGCTTTGAGAATCTGTCTATTTTATTTTATTCCATCTCATATTTCAGCAAGGTGTCATTTATTTTCTTGTAACCAAGTTTATCTGCATCTGCTCTTGTGTGCCTCCTGCTCATTTAAGTTGCATACTTTGTGATACAGTCATTCAGTCCTGGATGGAAAAATAATCAAGTGTAAAATGATTATCATGAAGCAAAAATACTTGCTTTTAGGGGAGTCAATTTACTTTCTTCACTAACTCATTTTCTACAGAAAACGTCACTGTTATGTACTGAGATGTCAATTCGTAAGGATAAAAGGCCTTTTTATTTAGCAGAACTAGACCAACCTATGCAATCTGTAAGTAAGTTTGATTTATTTTGACCGCAGTGTCCTGATTTTTCTCAGATCACAGGTCTCTTGAAAACAAGCTCTTTAGAAGATGTGATTCCTTGTAGTTTTAGGACTAATTGGCTAACGTGTTTAAAACTGGTGAATTTAGTATTATTAGCCTTTATCTGTATTAGCTAAAATTATTTTTTATTCCATAACAATTTGATTACAGAGTTTGTCACAGCAAAAACAATTCTATGATGAACAAAAACTCCCAGAAGGAAAACCCGTGTCCTCTAAAATTCTCAGTAATTTCTATTCTGGAGGTTTTCTGCTTGTTTTGTCTTTATTTTTTGTCTTTGTTTTATTTTTGTGTGTGTGTGTGTGTTGTTGTTGTTTTTAATTTTAATTTTTTTTTTAAGGGAAGCAGTCTTTGGTGTTAGTATACCAACTATTCTGCTGAGAAAGAGGAAAATCTTGGAGGAAGACTTGAAAAGCCACAAGAAAGACAGAAACCAAACCAGAAAGTACAGGCGACTGTTAGACAAAACAAACTAGAACTCAGAAGATGGAAAACAGAATGTGTGAATGAGGCTATAAGGTGAAAGACATAGCTGAGGCTGTCAGTAGTGTAAATAAGATAGCTGTGGTAAAGTTGCTCTTCAAAATCTATGCAGCTAAATAGAAAGTGGGGAAAAAAAAAGTTAGCTGAGAAAAAGGTCACCTCAGAATCTGTTCAGTAAAATCTGGGACCAAATATAAGTGAAAGCGGCGTTAAAGTAACATAAGAAATGCCATGTAGAAACAGTCCAGCCCTCCAAGTACTCTGGTTTTCTGGTTTTTCTAGCAGTGGTACAACATCTTTCAAAGAGAGCTGTGTGAAGACATGCGGTAAGCAATTAGAAAAGCTGCCCTGAGGAAAAAAGTTTCTTCCTGCACCCCATCACTTACATGTTTGTTTATGCCCCGAGGCATGAAGATTAACATTCCCTTCAAATGCTTCTGTTATATATTTAGTTTTTCATAACAGTATTCATTTTTTTAATAGTTATTTCTAAACCCACTGACCCTCTAGGAGCCAAGGGTGCCTGCACCTACAAATTCCATTTATAGTTATTTATTATTTGCCAGAATTACATTTTTACGTCTTTAAAGGGCAGCTGAAAGAACAGGGTTTTCCTCCCTAAGACTTACTGAGATCATCAGCAGCCAAAAACAAAGATAAAATGGATTTAAAGCATAAGCCATATTGTGAGGGAGGGAGGAAGAGTGGACGACAACAACAGCACTGTTTCACCAATCAGTTGCTATTTTTTTTTCTGGACCTCGCAACTGCCACTTACAGACAGAAAATGTGACAGACTCTACAACCTGTGTTGTGGACTGATCTGTTCAGATTGCACAAGATGTTACCCTCCAATTTTCAGTAAAGATAACTTAAGACAAAACTTCCAATCCCCTCAGTCTTTAGTTATCACTACAGTACCAGCAGCAAGTGAGGGAGAAGAGAGGAGGCTTGTAACTCTTGTCTGGATGGAATAAGTTCTCACATTCGTTAAGCTTTCTCAGTGTATAAACAGATAAACAAAGTGAAAATACACCTATGTTTACAGGGATATGTTTTCTGAAGTGGAAGGCTAAGTCCTGAAAACATGAGTATATACGTAACTTAATAAATACAGTTCATCAAGGCTGACCATGCTTATAAGTTTAAGTCTACAATCAGAAGTTTGGAAAGAACCAGTAAGTATTTTTTTTTTTTTTTCCCCATTGTTTTATGTCCTATGTACAGTGTGGGCTATAATGGCTAACCTTATCCGGTTAAGCATTACAAACTAAATAAAGCCTGTCAAGTTCTCAGTTTTTAAATAAATCAGTGATTTGTCTTCTCCTCTCTACATCTGGACTCTCAAGAGTTAATTTTAATTACTGTTATTTGTTATTTTGCTGTTTTTCTAGTAGACAAGAAGAGTGATTATTATCTGCTTTTTAAATGATATGTGTCCCGTGTAAAATTATACATGTAAAGAACAGGAATCTTATGATAAATATCAATTGTCATAGGAGTTCTAAGAAAAACTAAGGCCTAGTAATTCTATGGTGATCCATCTCCACCTAATATATTCTGAAATATGTACCAGTTAACAGAATCTCTCTTTGCTCAAGTGCTTAGCATCTGAGGAAAGCAAAGTGAGAGAAAGGACAGATCGGATGTTGCAGAAGGATAGGAAAAAATGGGAACACAATGACATATAAAGGTCTTAGCTGTGGCATTTAACCACAGAGCTACAGCAGAGGTAATGAAAAGCTCTCTTGCTTCTGGTAGTGCTTAGGGAGCAATTATAGAAAGATAACCTTCTTGAGTTCCCGATGCCAAAGAGCTCTGCTGCTGATGTCAGTTTTTTAAATGGCCTGTGTGGCCTCCAAGCAGTCACCTACAAAAGAACAACAGCTATGTGGCCTTCTGCTTGCTACCTGAAGCAATGCATGTCCCGTGGCTATGCAAGTAGAAAGTCTTTTCTTAATTCTCTGTACCTTCATGATACTACTTACAGAGGAAGAAGAAAGGATACAGATAATATTTTAGATAACTCCCATCTCATACAACATTTAGCATCAGAGATATTTGCAATTTGCTTTGCACTTTTCTTTTTATGGCTATGCCTATGTTAAAAAACTGATTTCAGATTCCAGCTGAGAATATCTTGAAGTTTAGTTGTTCTGAAGTCTTGGGGACTCAGTGTTTTTGCAAACTGATCTTAATGTTATTTTTATTTATTGACCCTGGCAACAAATAACACTGTAAGTTGTACTATGTGGATTATTTTTTGCCTTTTTTTTTTTTCTGTTTTTCTGTCTAATTATTTGAGCAGATTCAATTTTTATCTCAAGGCAAGAGGAGGTTGCCATTTTGTATTTGTGAGTATAAAATTGCAGAGAACCCTGAAAATAGATTTATTTTATTCCTTGAGAAGTAGTATTCATTTAACTCTAATTAAGTTAACAGTTTCACTTGTAATTTAGCTGAATGGAATGATCTAAGCCTTGAGAACTGATAGATTTAATGTCTTACCTGATATTTTTGTACCGCATCAGGTTTCGCTTTCGGTGAAGCAGGTTTGTTAGAAAAGGCTTAGCTGTATAAACAGCAAAATTGAACAGGACACTGACTGTATGATAAAGCTGACTGATAGGTGCATAATGATGAGCTATTGCCCATTAACTGCACTGTGCATTTAAGCAAGTCCATCTCTAATCAGGAGAGCCCTCTGGCACATGTTACTCTTTAATTATTCCTTTAAGACTCACTGGCTTAAATCTATGCACTGCTTTCGTGCGAGAGTATATTCCTGATAATAGGGCATGAATAACTGGTTTTGTAATGAATGCCCATTTTAGGCATCATAAACCAAAGCCTCCTAGACCCCAGGTGTTGTTTGCTGTCCTAAACCATATTCATATTGTGTGATTTATGCTATTATCTGCAATCTACACTTTGTCATTAAGGTAAAAAAAAATCCATAGTTAAAAGCTACTAAAAGGCAGGTTCATGGTTCATATAGAATGTAACAGCTAGGAAGGAGCTCAAGAGCTCCTTAAAATCTATTGAGCAATTACCAGAATTTTTGAGATTCCAGAAAAGCAAACAAACAAACAAAAAACAACACGTCAAAATGCTAAAAAAAAACAAAAGACCAAAAAAAAAAAAAGCCTAAAAAAACCCCACCTAAATCTTGTCTATTTTAAAAGACAACTTCAACTAGAATTTGCATAGGATTTTGTGTGTTCTAAATATGGTGGTTTGAGAATGTTTGATTTTCTCTTTAATTCCAGTTGTTTCTATATGAGATATCTACACTCTTCACAGATTAAGAATCTAGTATGCTGTTTTAGTTTTATGCATGTGCGGCATAGTTCACCAGATTGTGTAAAAGCGAAATCGAGAACTGCAATAAGAGAGTGAGTTGGTAGAATGAGAAGACTTTTTTTTTAAAAGAGCAGGAGAAAAATGACAAGGACTACTATTGGCAACAGCAGTTCAACCTCTGTCAGAAGACTTCAAGACTCATTCTTCAAGAAACTTAACTAAAGATGTAGAGTAAAATGGAATATGGCACAAAGACGATATGGATTTACAAGAGGTAATGCGTATCACAAAGACACAGTGCCTTTCCTTGGTAAGAGGATTGATTTTATTGACAAGAAGAATACAGTAGAGCGAATCTATCTTGAGTTCAGTGTAGCATGTGATTTAGTGACTCAAGGACAATTATTATTTCAGCTTGAGAAGACAGCAACATTGTGGGGTGAATAATGGATTAACTTAAAAGGAAGGTGTAACAGGTAATGTTGAAAAGCGAAGGAGCAGCTTGAAAGTTAGTTTCCAGTAGAAATCCTGTAGGCCCAATCTTGAGAATGATCGTATTGAATGGTATTGCTAGTGACCCTGACATATGTGTTTAGAGCATGCTGATGAGGATTGCTACTAAAACTACTTCCATGCTAGTGCAGAAGCAAATTAGAATTCTCATTTGGTAAATTTTAGCATAGCAGGCTGGAAAAAAGTACAGGATTTTAGGAGGAACCTTTGTAAATACAAATGTGATGAGTGCAGTAACACTGGCTAATGAGGTCTTAAATTATTTCAGCAGAAAAATGTTTTTTTCCAGACTTGTTTAGTAATGCCATTGAAAAAGAACTTGTTTATAGGAAAACTGGAAAGTAGAGGAGGTTACATTTGGAGATTTAGATTGCTCGAGAAAGATGTAATTGTTGCCATTTCATGTTTCACTAATGAGGTCTTTTTTATTTTTGTTCTTTTCAGAAAGGAGATCAAACCTCACACAACATCAAATGGTCACTAAAGTGGAACAAGAAAAGAGCAGTAGGACACAAAGGTATTAGCTTCAGAATTAGTGATTTTCAGAATGTGTTAATTTGCAATTGAACAACAACAAAAAAATGCAGTTCTTATGTGTATAAGCCAAACTTCTCAGTGCAGGTGATAAATCCTGTCTCCTGTGAACACAGACAGAATACCTTAGTGCATTATAAATCCATATAGGAGGACATCAGGACTTTTCTATATGTTGCACATTAGCTTTAAACATGCTGGAATGTATATATTGCAACATTTTTCCTTCTCTTTGTCTCCAACAGATGCATCTCACTTTTTACATATATCTGGAATTCCCAGTGCACCATGCTACCTTTTCTCAATGTAGATTTCCTTCGTTTTGAAAGCTTTCGTTTGTATTCTGAATATAATTGAGTTTGATCTGAGTTTTCAGAGACTGTTAAATAAATTAGGGGATTTTGAAACACGTTTTTATTTTACGTATACTGCAGACTCATGTCCTCAGCTTGGGATTACTTGCTGACAGAAGGTAACTCAGTCAAGCAATGTAATAATGCAGTATCTTTCTGCATTAAATTTAATTTTAGATATGCATGCCAGTTCTATGCTTTTGAGAAATCTAGAATTTGATGAAGGTGTTTGTTGTTTTGTTTTTTTTAAATACTTCCAATCAGTGATTCTTGATTGGAATCCTCCCTGTAAATTATCAAGGAGCTTTCATGTTTCCAGACAGAATAATCTGAGCTTGAGCAAAAATGGAGAGAGGAAAGACTTGCTTCTTGGATATAAATGCAATGAAGCTGCACATCAAACTGAGACACAGAAATATACCATCAGTGCTCAAAATTTCCTCATGCAACTTTCCAATCTAAGCCAGGTATGTGCTATTCTTAACAAATTTTGTCTTAGTAATCTTTCATCTCATGAAATAAACAGACTTTTTGTTAGTGATGACATATTACACTTGTTGCATGTGATGAAGGAACAAGGTGTGTTTGCTATAAAACTACTGGCAGGCTATTTAAAAAATGATTGCAGACCATTTTTCTCAAAAAAAAAAAAAAAAAAAAAAGCACACACAGCAGAGAATTGATTGCAATAATATTTTTGGAACATGGATTTCCAGATCTGCGAGAGTAAATGAGATTCGATTTTTCCAGAATACATTAATGGGATGTAAAGTTTAAAAAAATGCCTGGGACTTGGGCTTGTGCTTTCTGTTCTGGTGAGGTATGACTTCTGTAATGCAAAATTATATGGCGTTTTTATATCTAATGGACTTTCGTAGGTAAGAGCACTTCCTAGTCCTATCCCCCTCTAGTCTCTTTGGACTCCTTCCAGCCATCTTGGCCTCCATGGAGGACATACAGTTCTTTTCCTCAGTCAGTAACAGCGTTGAAGTGGCAGCAGTTAACGATGGATGCAGCAATCCTGAAAGAAAAAGACACTACTCCCACTCTGCCCACGTTAAGCCAGAGATTTAGAAATAGTCATATATACCACGAGAGAGAGATGTTGCACTTGCAAGAAAAATGGAGTTCTGCTTGGTTTTAAAGCTGTGTCAGTAGTAATGGTATCTACAATATCTGTAAAAACCTGTTGATGTTGCTATTGTCAGCTGCACTTCACAGAATACCATTACAAAGTGATGTTTGCTACAAGAAAATATTCTTAAAAAACAAAATCAGCTATGATACAAAATCAATGATAGGGCTTTCTTTAATGAGGTCAGTTTTGGGATGCAATTCTGTTTTCCCTGGAGTTACTTGTGGCTGGAGAACAGTCACAGAACGTGGATTTGCGTTGGGGTATCATCTAACAAAGTGTGGTGTTTCTGGAACTAATACTAGGATGAGAATATTGGTCCGAAGTTTAAGCAGATTTACTGATCTGTTGCTTGGGTGCTGTTTGTTTCATTGTGTGCAGTGAAGTCATTTTTAGCCACTAGATGGGACTAAACAACTTCATGCAGTACTGTTAACAGCTATGTTTGAGAGTTTGTTTCGCTTGCAATTAAAGTTTTTTCCACCACGAGACTTTACCAAGAGTTATGTACCCCTCCTTTGCCAAGCGTGAGAACAGCAGAAACTCTTACAATGAGAATCTCCTTAACACTAATGAGAATGAAAAAAAAAATCCCTAGAATTACAGCCTATCCCAATTAAAGAGCCAGCATGAACATAAGCCAGTTTCAGCTGTAAAAAATGAGATTATCCTCTGTGGAGACTAACACTGCAATCATGCTGCTTGACAATACGCTACTACTACATTTCTCATCTTCATCATCTTTTTCTTCAGAGTACAATTATCTTATTTGCTAACTGCTGAGTTTGACTTTCTAAACGAAGCATTGTACACGTTTGTTTTTAATCTTGAGCTCGAAGCTCTGTGATATTTTATTCAGCTTAAGATGGTGTAAGAAGTACAAGAAATGAAAACCAGTTATCACTTTTCCATCAAATTCATTACATTCTTATTTAGATTTCTTGTGATTAGTTTCAGAGTGATCTAGAGTATGATGTGTCAGTAAGGCACTTTCCACTTTGATGAACTCAGCAGACTTTATTTCACTGTGAGACAATATTTTTCAGATGGAAGACTGATCTTTTGTTTGACTGTTCTGATTTACATGCTTATTTTTCCTTTTTTTTTCTTTTTTCTTCTCAATCTCAGCGTAGCAATTGCACATGGTTCTTTTTGTCTGACGTCTAAAGATACTAAATTTAATCAGCATAGCAGAACACTTTTTAATCCCAAGGCTATTTTAATGTGAAGTATGCAGGAAAGATCTTAATCCTGATAAGGTTGTTGCTGAGTTTATTTTGGTTCCTTGATGGAAATGTGAATGCCAAGCTCTTTGACCATCTGTTTAAAAGCTAAATAAGAGATAACAAATCAGATTATTTATTTATATATTGGATATTTGATAAGAACTGTTGGAACATACTTACAGCTCTAGGGTCAAGTCTAACAAGATAGATAATGATTTTTTACTTATCCAGTCTTTCTGTGGAATAGAATATATAAATTGCTGTTACAGCTATGCTGCATATTTAACGAGGCTTTTATCATTCAAGCTCAGGCACTGAAATCCACCTAACTTCTGATTTATTTTGCCCCACTGAGAATGTATAGTTTAAAACATGAAGCCAGAGGATCAAAATGCTATTATTCCACTTCATCCAGGCAGCACAAAATAGAGACAATACCACTAACACATTGAAGTAACACAGCTGTTCCATCTGGCTTGCATATACTTCGAGGAAGTGCGATTAAAAATTAAATTCCAGTGGTGCCTAAAATAAATGAGATTTTGGTTGATTCATGTTTGTCCATTACAGTCACTCGGATACTCCAAGCATAACAGGGAGATGAAATACTAAGTTTCAGTGGATGCTGCATATAAATAGGGTCCAGAGAATAGGAACTCATAAATGCCTTGTAATTATTAATAAAGAGAACTGAGAACAGAGAAGAATAATCAGTTTATCTTTTACCATTTTCAGAAAGAGGTTGTCAAAAAACCCACTCAATATGGTTCCTCATTCTTACTGCTGATCTATGTGCTGCATACATTCATGTGTGCAGTAAATAACAAGAGATGTATAAACACATTCTGTTTACGTAATGATACTTGAAAAGTGGTTAGGACAAGTTCATATGAATTTGATTAATCTTAATGAATTTGGTTAATCTTAACCTTGACTGATGCTCATTGATGTTCTTTTCAAAAATCTACAAATATTCCTGCCTCAGTGATATATAAAACTCATGGACCACGAAGAAAAAGGTGGTTTGCATATATTATACAAAGAGAGAAAAGGTAAGTACATTTTTATAAATACGTGTTTATGTTTCCATAAATGTATGTTAAATACTACATTTCCAGTCATCTTTCTGGATGCATTTATAAATGTTCTTAGTGTCAAGGGTACCTTGGAAAAACTGACAGAACTGTTTCTGTGGTAGCATACTTCATTGGTCAGCTTGCTTTGAAAATGAAAATTGGATTCCACTCTGCATATCCTGCTTCACAGTAAGCTTCAAGTATTTAGTTTCCAACTACATCCTACAGAACGGAATGTGCCATAGAGGAGAAAGCTTATATGGCAGCTGCAGTCTCCCAGCAGGTGATTTCCCAACCAGAGATGCATGGCATTGCAACATGTACTTATTTATTTCTCGGTTTCTTTTCACCAACAGCGGGAGCAAGAAGGTATGCCTATATGAAAAGGGAAGAATGCAGGGCATTATTGTTTCATGTCTGAATGGAGACTGGATCCAATCCTGTATGATCCCTAAGATCCAGGAAGCCAGATTAGTTTTGAGAAGATTCTGTACTCCTCTCTTCGGCTACATGAAGCAGGTATGTGAAAAAAATCTAGCTTTCTCCCCCTTAAGATACTGTCATGGTTTTATTATTTTTATTATTGGTATTCTACATCGTAACATCATGTAAGTGCACTGGGAGTTAAAGAGTTAATGCTCCATTTCCATGGACTGACAAATTTCTGGGTACCTGGTTCTCAGAACAGAACTACACACCTCAGAGGACTCTGAATTCCTGTTTTTCTGTTCAGAGGGAAAGATAAAACTGCATGCAAGTCCCGAGACTGCCTCTTTTTGCTGCTCATCTCAGCAGTGTGTGATCCCTAGCTGTCTCACCTTCACCTTTACAGTTAGGCCTTCAGTTTTGGACACCTTCTCTCCCTCTCAGTTTGATTTATTAGCTTCATTTCGAATTATATTGCATTACATTGTGTTATTTGCATTTGCATTTATTTAGTGAATTACTTTTCCTCCTCAAATTGTTGCTGCTCTTTGGTTTTTAGATCCATCTCCTTACCCTTACCCTTTTTCCCAATTCCCCCTTTCCCAGGGTGTGGGTCTATGGGTCCCCCTGCACCATTAGTCATGGAACCAGTCCAAGCTACCCTGTAAACCTTCGAAAGATACTTACCCTTTTTATAGAAACGTTGCTGTTGTTTTCTTTCAGCAAATAGCTTAGACTTTTATACTTCCCTACACCAAGGGAGATTATTACTGCTGCTGCTGTTTATAAGCTAGAGTAGAAGCCAAGAACTGCTGCTGCTCTAGCTGTGATACAGACCCTTTTCATTCCTTATTCCTGATGCTCACAAGTGCCTGGACATTTTAATCATCCCGACTGCTAGGGAGAACAGCTAATTTTGAGATAGACATGCTTTTGCTTTAGAATTCCTGATTTTCAGAAAAAAACATAATCACTATTACTTTTCAGAAATCATATGTTTAAAGGTGACACTGAATCCTTACCTGTTTATATTTCTGCATACACACTTAATTTGTACAGGATTTTATGCAAATCTTGGCCTTCTGTGGAGTAAAACAAAAGCCTCCAATTGGTAGTATGGTGAAGGTTACTTTTACAGAGTGAAGTTAGCTGTTCCTTCAGGTTTATGCAATGTCAAGAAGTCTAGCAAGGATGTTTGACTGACGGGACTAGAGGTACACTGGTGACATCCACTTGAGAGGTTGAACAAGCTACTTAGCTCACAGGAGGTATGAAGAAGTGCCACCCCCAAACACCACTGCTGAAGTCTGATGGGATCAGGATCTCCTCCAAGGGAGGAAAATCACTCTCACATTATATCTTAGCCAGAACAAGATGATGAACAAAAGTGCTTCATATACTAGTAGTTTAGATTTAGGTCAATGAAGTTTGCTCTCCTGGGGGTTGTTTTATACTTTCAAACCTACTCTATTGTACTGGTTAAATTAGTGTTTAGAGATGTGGATACTAGCCTTGGAGAAAGGAAGGAAGAATTTCAAGACTTGCTGGTATTATAAATGTATTAACCGAGGCTTTCTTTCATTTTTATCGCATCAGAACCTGTAACTCCATAAACACTATCTAATGGTATGGATTTTGCAGAGAAATACTTACCTGGTTTGAGTTAAAGACTAAGTGAATCAATGTACCCTGTTCCCTGGGGTGTGGTAGTCATTATAAATTTGGTACTAGATTACTCACACAGAGCCCAAAACACTAACGCGTTTGTTCAAAAGGGTAAAATAATTTATCTTATCACTAGTCTGTTTGAAAGTCTGCAGTGAAAGGAAAAAAAATACGGTTTCTGATGATTCAGACTGGCCTGGAATATCTTTCGGACTCCAAAGTCCTGAAGGGTTTTTCAGTATTTGCATTTTTTAATAGTACTGGGGGTAAAAACATAAGACAGCTTAATGGTGATCTCACCAGAGAATGGGAAACTGAAACACTTGAGGAATTGTTTGAACAAAAGTAGATCTCTCTGAAAGTAATACCTCCAATTCCTTCCACGGAAGTAAAACAGATTCAAAGAGCACAAGAGCAATATTTGGTAGAGCAAATTCTCAGCTACAAAGCACTATTTTTCAACATAGTCACCATCATTGGCTGTGCGTTTTCACCAGCCGTGAACAAAAGCCTGCACGCCACACTCATAAATATCTGCTCCATGCTCCCCTCCATTGTGCTCACATACACTCTTTGATCTCCATCAACATTTAGCAAGCACTGATGAATGTCAGTGGATACTAGTTTTTCTCTATGGAGGAATTTAATGTCATACCTTTCTTCCATATGCCCTTCCATGTCAGATATCAGTTTCCCAGGCTGCCCCTCTGCTGTCATCTGTCTCACAGCAACAAAATGCAATATTGGTGTGGGAAGATTCAACTTCTACTGCTGTAGAGATTAATTAATTAAAATTGAAGCAAACAAAAAATTATTCAGATGAAAGGAAGAAAATGAACACGTGAGAAAACACTTGTGAGCAGGCAGTGCTTATTAAAGTGGAGACCATTATAAGGTAATTGCAGCTGCCTGTAAGGTACAGTCCTTTTCTCATAAGATAATCAGGCCTGGTGTAGCTTATGCATCAATGACACTGAAGAAAAGTTGATAGAGAAAAAAGGCTTTAGTCTCTTAAGTGCCAAAAATATTTTGATTTCATTATTTACAGGAGGTCAGTGTTAGCTGAAATTGGCTACAAGCCACTTAGTGCCGTTGCTGAAAGGAGTCCAGCAAAAACAACCTCTATGGAAGAAAAACATCACTTTCAGCTCTAAATGAATGCTTTTCAGAAAATAAGAGCTGAGGGAAGAATACAGTGGTGGGAGATGCATATTCCCAGATTTCTTGACTAAAGAAAATGAATTATGCTTGCTTGAACTTGCTTATATACTCTCTATGATACAAAACAAGCAAACAGATCTGACCTGTAAAAACAAAATCAGGGTTATTCCTGGTACTGCCACCTCCGTATTCTAGGGGGTAACACAGAATGTTATTCTTAGACAATCAAACTTTGTAATAAAGAGGGTTTTGTTTAAGGATTCCTGAATAGATAAAGAAAAATGTGACAACAGGGAGATATAAATGTGATGCATAACTGGAAGAATCTAAGAAAATGGTATTACAAACACCTATGAAGACTGACATAGGAAGAAATTCACAAAGATTTGTTTCCTGCATCAGGAATGGGGGATTGTTTAAGTAGTTTAATAGTTCACATTGGAGTTCAGTTTTAGGGAATATGAGATGAACTGCTTCTTACCTAGTCTATTAAAAACAGCGTATGTTATATCTTTTAATCTTTTCCTTGGCACTATCAGATACTAAAACAGCAGAAATTGAGTGCATATTTGTTACACGCTGCCAAATGTATCAGTTTGAAACTGTGGAGTTACAATCCCAAACATGAATACAAGTTGGGTGATGAGTGTATAGAGAGGAGCCCTGTGGAAAGAACTGGTTCTGATGGATGAAAAGCTTAATGCAAGCCAACAATGTGTGACTGCAGCCTGGAAGGCCAATAGTATCAGAATCTTGGGCTGCTTCAGAAGATGAGAGGCCGGTAGAGAAATGGAAGCTATTGTCCTTCCTGTACTCTGCCTTCATGATGCCTCATCTACAATACTGCATTCAGGTCTGGGTCCCACTGACTAAGGGGCCTGTGACAACTTATATGGAGATGAAGTTGCTGCTATTTCATGAAAATACTGCTGAAGCATTCTCTTCTGGTGGGACGTGTCAGTCCAGAAGTATTTGTACTATTGAACTCCCCAGTTCTTTGCAGAATGTCTTAGAACGAGGCCAGCCAGGCATAAAAAGGTCTTGCTCCCTAAATCAGGTGATTTTCTGAGGGATGTTGAGTCTTTGGAATTCCACAAGCCTTTTGACCCTCATGGTCACTAGTTCTAAAAAATAAAAATGACCTGGAATGTTCTAGCAAGAGTAGAAAGGTGAGGAGAGTTGACCATGGGAGAAAGACAGTCTCAAGGTAAGACAAATGCGCGAAGTCTTATTGAGATCTGTTTTCCTTTCTTCATTTCTTCTATCATAATTCATATTTAAACTCCTGGAGTCCTAAAAAAAGAGCCAGAGTAAGACTCACAGAGAAGTGGGAAGGTTCTCAGTAAACTTCTATAAAGACTGTGTCATCATAAACTCTATTCAAATATCTACTTTTACCTCTGGCAATGTTAATGTTCAGATTTGCTTCCTGCTCTTTCTGAAATGTCAGGCTCAGGCTAGTAAACTACTAGGTTAGTTCCTGCAGATATCTCTGTGGAGGAGCAGGATAACATCTGGCAGGCAATGGTTACTTATTTTAGGATTGCCAGGCTGCAGGGACTGTCCCTGAGGAAGACTTGTGAAATGCTGTGCTGTCAGATGATGTGAGCCTGCCTCCAGCTGTCACTCCCTGATGACAGTAGATAGCTGGACCAACCTTCCCAGGGGAAGCCATACCTCTACTCTCATGAGAATGTTCGGAAAGCTCCTGCAGATCAAACTTCTGTCTCTAAGGATTCCCTCACAGCAAGACAATTTTGCACTGCAGCCAGAGCCTTCCTGAAAAATGAATTGTGCATAGGTTGATTGACATGTTTAAATCAAACTGAGATGGGGGAGTTACAGCAAAAACGTAGGGAGGTAATGGTGAAGACTGCAGGCTCTTGCATTGTGCACAGATGTACTATCCTGATTAAGCTGAGAGGTCACAGAGGCCCAAATATTAAGAAAGCGGATACATAGAGTAAAGACCTAAAAGCCTGAAGTGAATTACAAATAAATTGAAAGAAAATTATGATAAATTGCACTTGCTATAAAAAAATGACTGGAAAATAATTATTTTTTTTCGAGAAGGTTGCTGCATTTTATGTTGACTTGAGTCACCTTAAATGCAGCACATGAAGTGTTGATCGTGGTGTTTTTTTTGTTTTTCTTTTTGGAACAGATCAGAAAAAGTAAAATCGAGCACACTTCCAGAATAAAACACCACACAGACTTGAAATGATTCATTTGAAAATGCCAACAAAAATTTCCAAACCCTGTAATGTTTTTTATTCCAAAATTTTTTTGGGGGTAAAGATGACTGAAAATTTGTTGAATTGGGTGAAAATTTGAGAACTATTTCAGCTCCTTCAAATCTGCATATTTTGATGAAAGAAATAAACCAAATGTTGATACTTAGCTGTACATTTAATCCTAGAAGATATTTCTTCTGGAAATAATTAATAGCTTGCCTCACCTTTGAATATTTTATATTAAAAAGTCCAGTGCAGTAATGAATTAACAGAAGAGCCAAACAGTGCCATATCATGGACTGTGTACTCTGGGAATATAACTGACAGAGAAATAACGATGAGGAAAAGCAAAAGAGATTATTTACTACGCTTCGGTCATCTTGCTTGCTGAAGACAAGTTGTATTTATTCTGCTCTGACCCAAAGCAATTTGTTTGGTAATCAACACTGAAGAAAGACCATAAGGCAACCATGAGCACAGGATTCTTGTGGGAGCACAGATGCTGTTCCCAGCAGGCTTTCACCGTGTGAGAATTGTATTGTATCTTTTGTATTCAAGAGCAATCTTCTCTAGCTTTGCCACTCACACATTTACTCTGGTAGTGTCTTACATACAAATTTAAAAAATGTAATCACAAATTCTCTGCATCAGCAAAATCTCCTTTTGCAGGAGCTTATATATTTTCTATTCAACACTGAAACTGTAATAAATATGTTTTAAAGAGACTGGTTCTTGCTAAGAAAAAAAATGCAATCTTCTTTGCCGTGTTTTATGTATGTTCTTAATCAAAGTTCAGGTCTTAGATCGAATTCAGAAAATACAAAACCCTGTGTTTCGTAATGAAAGTAAAAGACACATAAGAAGTGTTTTCTTAGTTCTCACAGTTCATTTCTGAAGTTGAGATCTCTCCTTTTATGGTTTGATTACAAACTGCTAAGACTCCTGGGATAGAGTTCTAACATAACTAGGTTTGACCTTAATATATTCAAACCTCATCAATTCTGCTTAAATGATATTCAAGAATGAATGTTAGCTATAGTTACTTATAAGTATAGGCTTTGGATTTTTGTAATCACTGTAGAATCACCGTGGAATAAGAGGGATGAGATTCTCTTACAATTCCAACTACGCTGTTCAACAGGGACATCGTGCAAATCACTTGATTTAGTAGACACCAATTCTGAGGTAAGTAAAAACAGGAGAGAAAAACTCTCCCCAGGTGCCCTTTTGTATATAGCTTAAATGAGGGTAGTTTACTCACTGTGATACTACTTGTACTCTTCAGTACTCTTATTTTATTGCAAATATTGTCTTCCCCTTGCCTCTTTCTGCAACTTTACACAGCATTTGAGGAAAGGTACGTTGGCACAGAACTTACTATAGATTTACAGCTGGGAATGTCCTGATATCTGATCCACACTCTGACGTGCTTTTGCTCTGTAACTTTTTGTTGGTTTGTTCCCTTTTCATAGCTGCTAAGTTGCAGTCAGTCATTTGATCAGGCTTCTCTTCCTCGTTTTCAACATCTTGACCTTGTTGGTATAGATTTTAGTCCTAGATGCCTTTACAACAGCTGAGTTCAAAGGCTGTCCTTCTAGCTCTCTAGAAAAGTGCTCTAGCATGTGAATCAGCCTGCAGCTTCACTTCTCTTCCCTCATATGTTATGTAGGGTGAGGCATAGTCTGATTCAGAGACTGCCTCTTCTTAGGAGAAGAAGAATTGATCAAGAAGGATAATTTGAGTTATTTATATTTGAGTTTATACAATCCACGGATAGGTTGAGATTCACAGCACTTGCTTTCTCCACAGCATTTTCAGCCCAGATTTTTGCTCAGTAGAAGTTTTTCCTTGTTCCCCGATCTAAATAGCCTAAATCATTTGCTAACACAGTTGTTGAAAGCAGGCAGAGCTGTTGGAGTTGGAAAAAGGAGAAAAATCAGGATAGAAAAGCCACTACAGAATACAATATAACATAGTATTTTACTTAGTCATATTGATGAAGTAACATTATACAAACACTATGAGGAATTTAACAGCAAAAATTGAGAATACAAAAGGAACATACAGAAATGAGGATTCTGTGAGGAAGTGGAGAGAGTTGAGGGGAGTTCATGTCACATATGACAAAGTGAAAGGCTTACTTGGAAAGGGCAGAAGGAAGCTCCAGAAAAATCAGGAGGAGATGAGCACATGGCATTTGTTGGTCAAGTATATTAAATTTAGAATGCATAATAACTGGAAATTAGTTAAAGTAATTGTGTGAAGGCACATTTGAAAGGTATAAAGGTAAAAGGACCAGCACAAACAAGGATATTACAAAAGAAAGAAAAGCATGCATGCCCATTTCCAAGGATCTAGGCTTGCAGAGAAAGAACTCCAAAAGAAGGTTCTTCAACAAGAGATCCTTTCTCAGTGACAGTCAGCCCCTAAATGAGGTCTGAGAGGGGTGCAGCCTGTCTCCTCCCCTTCCAGTTGCACAGGTGAATTGCCTTCAACTGTGCTCCCAGGGCTGACCAGGTCTTTCCTTTGCATGCTCAACCGGTGGTTCAGGCAGTGGTTCAGCAGTCCCCATATAAAAGGTTACTCGAGCTCTGTGTTGCTCTGTAATTGGGTGTATCTTCAAACTTTATACTCTTAAAATGTCACGGTTCAAACGATGCTTTATTACAACTGTGAATTTGATTCACACTTGAATTTGATGAAATTATACCAGGTACTAATCTGAGCAAAAGCCTTCTGGCTTGAGATTGACGTGTGATAAAAGGAGCTGAAATAAGATAACTGCCAGTTCAGATTACAGGATGGCACTGAAAGTGAAATCCTAGATGCCAGTTTTAAGTTACCAGAGAGGAGTTATGAATCTTCTACCACTGGTCATTAAATGAGAAAGAAGAACTTAGTTGAGAAAATCTTTCTACTTTGGATATACAAAAATCTTTGACCTTGGTGCATTATTCACACCTTGAAATTGAGGAATTCAAAAGCATTGCATTATATATAGGCCACTCTTTAAATTTTTTATCAGTACTTTTCTCCCAATGTTATTTTAAAGTCAACGCTGCCAAGAAAGCCATTTGTTACTAATGATCAGGATCAGTGCTGCTGAATATTTGTACTGTAACCAAATGCTGTTAAAGGTATTGTTGAAATGACTCTTGCTTACTGTTGTTTTATGAGATTTGCAGTTCTTTTCCATGGGGAAAAAAAAACCCAAACAATTACTAAGAATAAAATTTCAGCTATGTGGAATGAGAGAGGAAAATACAATCTATGGGATGAAATTCAAATGCCCCTTAAACAAACCAGTCATGATGTCAGAATTAGTTGCTATGAGTGAGTGGTTGTGCAGTTGCAATGTAAACAGTGTCAGAAGTAGTGGCACAGTTCACCTCTTAAGGCAGATGAAGCCAGAATTACTTTTTAGACATGTACACAACTATGATTCAGAATAAAGGTCAAGATTCCTGTCCTTCTTGCAGCTATTGTGAGAATGAAAAAGGCTATCTTGATTGTTGGTACTTCTGTTCAGGATTGGAAAGAGAAGTGTGTATTTTCCTAAATTCATTTTAAAAGTATGATTTATTGACAGTAAAATTAATATGCTATATGACAGAAAAAAAATGATGGACAGTTCTGATCTCAGTAATCAAGGCCAATAGTTGGTCAGGATTTAAACCAGGATGGTACACAGTATTTAGACCACAGCTCCCAGCTCAGGATTCTTAACAGGTATGATGAAAATTAATGTCCTAACGTCCTCAGTCCTAAAGCTTGATGAGGTGCTGTGAATGTGTTTCACATGATTTATGCTCATAATCAGCTTCTTCTTAGAGACAGTTGTATGGGAGCTGTTGAATCATGGCCTGAACCACTGGTTGATCACCTGAGGTGAGCACTGAGTCAGCCGCAGGAGCACAGATGAACACAATTCATCTGAGTGACCAGAAGGGATGGAATCTGACTCCACTTCTCTTAGACCCCATTTAAGGGCTGACCACCACTGGGGAAGGATCTCTTGTTGAAAATGTTCTTTTTGAAGTTTTCCCCTGTGAGCCTCAATCCTCAGAGATAGGTGAGTGTTTCTCTTCATATTGATTGTCTCTTTTCCATCCTGATAATTAATTTTTCTAATTATGCCATCTATAAAATGTATCAGCTAACAATGCCATTTGGTATTATTTTTGTTAGCGTTACCTCTTACACAATGTGTCTCTTATTTAAATAGGTGTGTGTCAGCTCTGACTACAATTTTAGAGTCTTTTTATATCACTAGTACTCTCAGGTGTGATAGGTTGCATGCGATCCACACACATGAAGCCATGAAAAATTAAGGACTGAATCTGCAAAGGGTCTGCTTTTACCAATTGTTAGAAACTGATATGTATATATATGTTCTTAAAGCTAATGCCTAGGTTTTGTCCTGTGCAGAACGTTCTGATTATCTTGTAGAAGTGTCGCTCTGAACTGCTTATCAATTAGTGCGTGCAAACAAAATTTGTTAAACAGTGCAAGAGAACAGGAGGAAATTATTGCTTGCGTCTGAGAGATA
This sequence comes from Callipepla californica brunnescens, assembly GCA_023055505.1. Taxonomy (NCBI): domain Eukaryota; kingdom Metazoa; phylum Chordata; class Aves; order Galliformes; family Odontophoridae; genus Callipepla; species Callipepla californica. The sequence continues at coordinate 3,259,122 of JALIRH010000040.1, forward strand.
TTATTTCCATGACCACCACTGAATTAATATTGTTTAATGATTAGTAAAGGATTCGTTGAGGTGTGGCAACAATTGTGTTTCCTGCAAGTGATATCTCCCTTTCCAGGAAAGAATTTAAGGTTCAGCAATAAGGGAGAAAACGACACTACAGACAGAAGGGACTTGCATCTCCAAATAATAGATGAGCACGTGGCTGCGAGGAGAGAGCCGGGTTCTGTGTGATTCAGGACAATTAGTGTTGAATTTGAAAAGACCTGAAAGGAGAAGTTTCTCCTTTCTTGAGCGCTGGGCATATGGACCTGAAACACCTAAAGAGTTTTGTTAAGGGATTTGGGAATTTGAGGGTACTACTTTTTGTTACAGATTTCATAAGCAGAATTTTGAACTAGATGTATGTCTACCTTTTTGAAATCCCACACCTCTTCACTTTCTAGAATACATCCTTTCAGAGGTCAGCCAAGAAGCCAGTGGAGATGAATTAGTAGCTGTAGCTTGTTTACAAGTTAGCAAACAAAATTAAACCTATACTCTCAATGTAAACAGTGTATGTAGAAAGGAAAAAAGGAGCCATGTCCTGTAACACAGGAGAGCTGGGGTTTTCTTACTTATTTCCTCTGTAAAGGTTCTGGCTAAAGGGTGTAAGGGTGAACTGAAATGGCTTGGCCTCTGCTTTGAGTTTATATAATCATTTTCAAACAAAAATGAGTCCAAGTGGTAGTACAAGGAGATACTGCTGCAATGGTTCTTGGCTGAATGCGACATTTCAGTTAAGTCCAACACAAAAGTATATACTGTGAGACATGTATAAATTTAGAATCTGAGTAAAAACTTGAGTAGCTAATGGACTTCAATCCATCAAGAGCTTGACTGGTGCTAATAGCGATCTCATTGAGTAATTACATCCAGGGGGTTAAAATCTATCTCGGTGATGTGTTTGGGTTAATGGAATTGATCTTGACCCTTTTGCAGATATCCCTGCGCAGAATTGGATATAAGCTGACTGCAATTCTTGGTGTACGCTTTACTTAATTCTCCAGCAAAGCATACACCATCGATAATATGCTTGATGCAGTACCGTACGTGTGAAGATAGGCTGTTCTAATTCAGTAAACTGCAGAGATGCAAACATAAATAACTTGTGTGTGTGTGTGTAAACATCTGCCTTTCTTCCTCCCAGTAAAATCTTTGCGTCAGAACCTGAAAACACATAAATCTGCCTACCTCCATGAAGGTCTGCCTGATTTACAGCTTGTCCTCATTGGATAACTTCTCATTTTACTTGTCACTTGACTGATTCATGCAGGAGAGACCTATGGCACCTAAAAACTATGGCCAATGTGACTTCTCAAGTTGTACTCAACAGCTGTTCTCCATTCTGGATGTCAGTTCTTATTGAATATTTCATTAATTTCCTTTGGTATGCAATAGATGTGTACAAAAAACAATGGTGACTTTTTTTATAGAGTTGATAGAAGAGACTTTTTTAAGAAAAAATGCAGAAGAATATCTCATAGGTTCTACTTTGCTCTATACTGATTGTTTTTTTGCTTTCAAAGTTCCTCTCTCTGATTCACGACACATTTAATTAAGTACAGCTAAACAACTACTGCTGAATATGCCGTACTTCAGGGGAAAAAATAAATCAGTGAAATGGTTCCTCATGAAACTAGCAGAGCAGAGTAAGGCTTGTCTGTACATTGTACACTAATAGAGCCAATAAAGTGTGAAATACGCATATTAATATTTTTCCTGGAATGTTTCACTACAGTATCCTTCATTTTCTTTTAAATTGATTAAGGTAACCTGAAAGAAATGTTGTTTCATTTACATTATGCTTAGGTTTATTAGGATGCTCCAACCTATTCCTAGTCTAGTTTTTCCATATAGAAAATGCTTTCTATGATTTATGTGCCTGTGTTTAAGGTAGGATTTGTAGAAAATGTATTTGTTTATCGATTAATGAATATAATGGGAAAAGGAATAACAAATGGCAGAAATTTAAAATTATCTAATGATCCCAGTGACAAATATTTCCCTAAAATTTGGAATCTGAGGCAGTCAGTTTTGCTACAGATTTCTCAGGATGGTTTTTAATTTGGAGCCTGGGAAGGTTTAAGGTCGTACTTCTCTAAGGAAGGTTACTTAGAGAATCTTCTCTACCTGGCTGTCTAATTTCTTGAAACTTGCAGACGTGCAATTATTTTTGGAGGCTGTGCCACCTCTCTCAATTTCTTCTGAAATTGTTCAGTACATACAGAAGTGATTGAAGACACATTCTGACATAGGCCACAGCACAGTGGAAGTTACCAAATCAGCTTTTCTTCCGCAGGAAATGAACTGAAGTAGAAGTACATCACATGTTCTTGTTATTGTCTCATTTGTTTATGTTTTGAATGTACTGTGTAACTTATTAATTGGTTTAAGTCATCGTTTTATTTCTTTTCTTTTGAGACCTGTTACAATTCTTGTCAATGCTGTTGCTTTTCCAAGACAGAATTGGTGTTACTGTCATTACATGAAATCTAGAGGTCATTCTCTTCAGACTGAGAGACGATGAAATCAATTTCCAGTTTCTGCCTGGTAACAGAGGAAAGAACATCGAGAGACAGAAAAACATCATCTGACTTTCACTATTTCAGAGGTCTCTGGTGAATCTCAAACACGTTCTGCTTAAATCACTTTCATAAGAGCTTGGAGAATGGTGTGAGGTTTGCAACAGACATAATTCCAACAGCTCAGCCGACAGGCCATCCTCAACGTAGAATATATGCACATACATATATAAATCTATATTTGTTTTATCGATGTGTAAAATAGAAACTTTCCTGTGACAGTGTTTGATTACTTTTCTTGTCATCTATTATAAACTTCCTTAAAAACTATTTATTAATGAGCTACTATCATGATAAGAAGAGGAAGGATTCTACATCACAGTGACCTTTCACTTAACTGATTTGTGGGTTGTTTGATGTTTTAGAATAACCAGGATGTAAATAGTTCTATAGCCACAGTGTGTTCAAGAGGAAGGATAATAAAAAAAAAAACTTGTACAGTTTTAAATTACATTTCTGCATGAGAGTGTCTAGTTGCTGAAACACGTTCCAAAAAAGATTACAAATGGTATTTTGTACTTTTGTTTCTGCTATGAATAGAAAGAAATATTTCCCTTTTTCTTCTTTCCCCGATAGGTGCTTATCCTTCCTAGTTGTTGTGGAAGTCTTTAAGAAACCCATGTAAATGATGTGAATTAGTATTACTTTTATTCTCATGATTTTTGAGTCCTTAAGATAATCCCAGTGACTTTTTTTGGCATTTTTACACTCTGTAATAGGCAGGCTAATTTATAACCATTAGATATCATATTTCTCTAAGCCATTTAACATTATTAAGTCTTCTACCAACTCAGTCACAACCATCCAGTTGTTTTTAGTTTTCCATATCCTCTCAGATAAAAAGAAAAATTTAAGAGTTTAGAGTCCTTGAGAATCAAAAGGTTTTTATATTATTGTGCTCTCCTTTCTTTAAATTTATGTACGAATTTGACCTTTTCTTGAAACTCCTTCTACACATGTCACAGACACTCTTGAATTTTCTGTGTCTCTGTAGGGAGAATTCTGTATTCACAGGGTTTTGTTTTAGGAACCCATGATCATGCAAACATGCCCAGTTCCATTTGTCAAGCCTCTTTACACCACCATCTTTTCTCTTGATTGTTTTTCATGGTGTGTAATGCATCCTATCTGTTTAATCAGTACTCTCCAGGTGGAAGAGGAGCAACAAGTGCAGCAGTCAGTGTTGTTTATCTTTTTAAAGGACATACATTTCTATTCCTCTCTGTAAAATGATTGTTCAGAGCCACATTTCTGGTAAATATGCATCTGTGTCTACAAGTCCAGCCAACACAAAATCTGAAAGCAAGCAGATATGAGCTGCAATCTACAGATTGTATTCAGTTTTCTAACAACAACAACAAAAAAAAGTTCAAAATTAGATGCCACAGATGATGTACCTAAGGTATTCCCTTAAGCTCTCTGACTGTGAGCTGCTAGAAACCCATCTGTCTAGCTTGGCTTATATAGATGTGCTTGAATCTTTCTAGCTAGGGTTAGTTTATAAATGCTGTTCTAGAGAACTTCACTGTGCTTAGAAAAATGTCCAGCTTTCCTGCTTAAGGGAACACACTTATGCACTAAAATATATGTAACTGTCACACAACCTGTGTTATAGATTAGTGGAGAAGGAGCTTTTCATTGTGTGGTCTTTCTAACAGGTTTTAACTTGAAGCCTCCTCTTGAAAAATACATAAATGGAGGCAATATCATTCATCTTGGAGACGTGACAAAGTTTGACATAGAAGGAATAAGCGCATGATATTTTTCAGAAGGCATAGAGAAGTTCATCTTCTAGCACACTTGGATTAACCATAGCCTTAGCACATCTAGAATCTTTTATTTTTTTGACATTCATATCCAGTAACTTTAGACATCATTAAGCTAGACTACAAAAATAAGAATCTTTCTAAAACAAAATGAGTTTTAACAAAGTCAAACTGTGTACAACATCGACTTCCTAGACGTGGGAAAGAATTTGTTTTTCCTCTGCTTCTTGAAACAATGAACAGCAAGAGAGGAAACTAAATGGAAAGAAGACACTAGAAGGACACACTGCAACATGCTTCCCTGAGTTCTGCCTGTACCCTTTTCTCTGAAATAGTTCAGGTCCCCTAAACTCATAAGGCCCATATAAAATCTGAAGCACAAAACTTCAAAAAAAGCTTCCTGATTCCAAGTGAAATGAGATAGGTGAGGGTCAGTATTATATGCAAGTAGCCACAATAGCATGCCTACAGGCAATATACGTGAGATAGGAGTCAGATCCTGTAAATTTGCCAGACTAAGAAAATGAAGTCTAATTTTCTCATTGGATAAACTACATGATAGTTACTATATTAAATACTAGCATTTTGCGAGAAGTTATGTATTCATAGAATCACAGAATTGTAGGGATTGGAAGGGACCTCCAGATATCATCGAGTCAAGACCCCCTGCCAAAGCAGCTCCCTAGCCCAGGCTGCACAGGTAGGCATCCAGGCAGGTCTCGAACGTCTCCTGAGAAGGAGACCCCACCACCTCTCTGTGCAGCCTGCGCCAGTGCTCCATCACCTGCACAGTGAAGAAGTTCCCACGTGTTTGTGCAGAACTTCCTATGCTTCAGTTTGTGGCCATTTCCCTTTGTCCTAAATGACTTGATTTAGAGAAAAAGAGTGAAGGAGTTCACACTCACCTCATGTTCTCAATGTTTCAGTCTTGAAAATATTTTGGCTAGAATTTTGCTGTCGGTTTTGAGCTGAGTTGTTTAGGTAATTGCAAAGGAATGTTTGAAATTGAAGTAATTATATAAAATAACTATTATTTCATTTATAGATGTGTTGGCTTTTTAACTACGTTGAAATCATCTATAAAAATATCTTCCAGAATGAAGGAACTGAAGCAGAGTTTCAGCAATACAATTGATATTTAAGCCCCTGAAAAGAAGTGTTCTTAATGGAAATGCTGATGAATTAACAATGGGAGTGTGTGTACTCATAATGAGGAGTTTGATAATGGGTCTGATAATGAGTTGCTAACTGTTTTTTGTGCGGTAGAAGTGAAGACATGGCTGATTTATATAACTTACATAACTCCAGATTAGCATGTGCATTTATTCAGCTGTTAAAATTCACTTAAAATTGTTTTAGCTTTCTAAAATAAGGCATGGTTCTATTCCAAGGTTATAATGGACTTGCTAATGGAGTATTGACTACTGTTTCTTATCATCCATCTTCTGGTGGAAAGGTGTTCATTACTTTTTGCTTAAAAAATTCCCCCCACTTATATTTTTTTTATTAGGAATTCATTGGACTTGCAGTTGAAGACAGCCCCAGCAATAGCCAGTATTTAAGAAAGTTGTTTACTGTATATTATTAAATAGCAATTTCAAGGATTGTTTGGATTGAATGCCTGTTTTCTCAAGTTGAGATTTAGCAATGATATGCAAACCATCTCCAGACTAGAAACTTGGGTGCTGTCATTTCAACTGATAAATGAATTTTGTATTAGACTTCCTTTAGAAAAGGTTTGCTGTGTTGGCATTTCTCATTGAAATAAACCATTTTGGGGGAAAACATTGGGCAGAAAGAGTGATTTTCATCATATGCTTCTGCATTTGTATTCCTGTGCTTATAAAATAAGAGCTATGGGCTGTGTAATGGCTCTACACAGAGGAAGACTGCAAGATTATGGTTCTGTTAAATTCAGCATGAGCAGCAGAAACTGCATGAAACATTGATTTCTCCACCTTTTCAGGTCCTTGGTATAGCTCAGCTTTTATTTAAGCTCATATCTCATTCTATGTCCTAAAAAGTCTCATTACACCTGAGACCCTACCCACCCTTACTGGTAACTCTACGGCATGCAGCCTCACATTAGGTAAGTGATGGTTAGAAATGAATTGCAGCTCTTTTAAATCAAAATCTCCATTCCTTAGAACGTTACTTTTCTTAAATTGAAGTGCCTGAAATCCTCACTTGGAGCATCAACAAGTGTCTGAACAAAGAAACTGAACACCTCCATTATAACAAATGTAATTCTCATAGATATATTGATTTATAATGGCACAAAGGCACTGAAAAACTTTTGCATCCCACTCTGTATTCTGCTTAAATTATACTGTAACTTCCTACTGAGCAAATTTAAACTGTATTTCAAAGGAAAAGATGACAGGAAAAATAAAAGATAGAGTAATATTGGTTTTAGTCAGTTCTGTAGAGGATCCTTTCTGTGTGGAGAAATTCTCCAGATTTCTAGACGGAGTGCAGAATCAGTGACAAAACTGAAGGAAGCTCTTTGTCATGCAAGTTTGAAGTTGGCTTTATGTATGAACTTTTGCTAAAGAAAATTCCTGGTTTCTGACACCTCTGTTCCCATGGCAACCTTTGGCAACTCCAAGTTAAAAGTGAAATGCTTTAAAAATACAATTTATGTGTGAGCATTCAACTACAAGATGCGTTTTGCTGTGAATGAGTTTTTCTTTGTTATGGTTTTTACATTCCTACTGAGTTTTCTACTGTAACGAGTATAAGAGCCTGACATATTGCATAAAAAGAGAGCTCACTAAATGGAGTGTTTTTTTCCTTTCTTTTGCTGTGTAAAGATCTTCTATGACTATGCAGTGGTCTTTCAACATGCATGATCTCTGGTGATCTTTTACAGCAGTTTTTCTCTGCTTCCTCAGAAATTCTAACTGGTTAGAGAATAGTAAAAGGCTCTTAAAGTGCTGTCAAAGAAAATCCCTCAGGATCAATTACCTATAATCAAGTAATTCTAGCCTGTACTGAGAAACAGGCTCAACAGGTGGTTGCTATATGCTACTTAGTGTGCAGTGACTCCTGGAGAAACACTAAAATGATCTTAAGATCTGTGTTCAAATCTTTTGACGTTAGGTACCATTTCCTGATTGCATGCTATTATGAGCCCACGTTAAAAACTCACGTGTGACACACAGATATGAAATTTGCAGGCATAGACATTTATAAATAGCAAGGGAAAAGAGAATAAGGCGTGTGATGAAGAGCTTTGGCAGGGGGGTTGGACTTGATGATCTCTTGAGGTCCCTTCCAACCCCTATGATTCTATGATTATTTGTTGGCAAAAACTTGCGGGCATAATGGTTAACTGCAGAGACAAAATGTCACGTATTAAACGTGGACTAAATCTACATTTAGGCACCTTTTGTTTATAAGAAGTGCAGTATTATTAAAATGTGTCCTTTTACCTATACTGCTTTTATCATAGCTGTTGATATTTACTCTTCAGTGAGCAAAAATCATCAGGATACCGCCTTCAAATGCATAGCTTGCTGCTCTTTATGGAGATCCTATTTCAGAACTCTAACATACCTCCTCCATACAAAATGATATTCACAGCTGATTGAAACAACATCATTTAATGTTCCCAAGGTCCGCCAGTCAGGAGGGTTACGTGTCACAGACTCCACAGCTTGTAAAATTTCCCAGTCCCCAAGTGCTTTTTATTCCTAGTCTCTGGTCTCCTTCAACCACACAAACTTCAGTTCAAAAGACAGTTCCAGAAGCAGCTGTTGAAGCAGTCTGCAGAAAACTGGAAGCAAAAGCTGGATTCTGGTGCAGTAGAAACATGAGCTCAGTATCTGAGATGACTGAAGTGTATGCACTAGGTAACAAATACTGTAAAGCCTAATTTCAGAATTTGTTTTCTAGAATTTTGTAGCTGGATTCAGCATTCACTCATGCACTCATCCAGTCTTCACTGCTATATAGAATTTGGGTGTGCTTTCATAGGAGGTTTTTTCGTAGACCTAAGTTTTCAGATGAAGATTGTTTTCTTCTACGTATTGTTTCCTGGAAGAGTTTAATCTTAATTGCTTAATTGCTAACATTTTTCTCAATTTCTACCAATCTAGCTTTCACAAGCACTGAAAATTTATGCTGTCTGTAGATGACCCACTCCTGCAACTTTGAGAACTTTCATTTACATCAGTGATACATGAAGACAGCAGAACCTGTTGCAGTGCAGAGAGCAGGACTCTACGGTATACTTGAGGTAAGCTCTTCACCTTATATCATGTGAAGTTCAGACAAGTCTGCTTTTTTAAAACAGGGTTTACATTTCCTCTGGGACTGCAGAACAGTGAGGTATTGGAGCATTTTATTTGCACAAAACAGTACCTAGGGAGTATGAGCTGAAGTATTTCAGGTTTTTATATATATTTTTCAGTCTGTATGTATAGCTTACTTCATAAACTTTGTTATACCCAATCCAGCAGACCATTTTCTCTTCATAGAATGTTTTTCTGCAGACAATGTGGACTAAAATGTATACTGTCGAGGGAGATATAACTTCCTTAAAGACAGGTAGATCTTTAAGTTTCCCTTTTTGGAGAAGAAAAAAGAAGAGTAACAAAATCAGCACTGTGAAAAAAATTCCTTTCTAAGACCTGCATACAGATAAAAATCTACAGGTTTTTCAGTTAGAAAGGGGAATGTTTATACCAGCTCCTTGTTGGTCATCTTAAGTCAGTTGATCTTCCCAAACTTTATACAGAAGGGCCTACATAGAATGACGTGGCAAACGAAGGCAATAACAGTGCCTTCTACTGAGATATAAGCAGTACGGTACAATAAAAGATAACCAGAAGAAAAAGTAGTTCACTCCTTTCCAATGAACCGTAACAGCTCAACAGAGCTACAATCTCCATCCAGAGAGATATTGCTCCCTCAGCTGCTAACCCTGAAACAAGGTTGAGGAGAGGCAGACTCAGGATTCATTCCTTCTGGCCACTGAGTTAGCCAAAACTTCTCACCTGGTGCTCAACCATTGGTTTAGGCCATGAGCTGACAACTCCACTGCAGGGGCCTACAGCTGTTTGGTTTCCACATAAAAACATGGCAGAAGGCAAAGAAAGTGCATCTTAAATTGGGATGGGAAAATACTTTCTATCTAGACTTCCAAGCAGCATCATATGTTTGTCCACTTGCCTCCCATATATCAGAGCTTTGAGTTGCATCAAGACCTATGAAGCTCTGTTCCTACTGATCCGGCTGAGGAGTGGAGGTTCTTTAAAGTAACTGTTGGAGAAATTCAGTTTATTATGTTTATTCTTTTAAAATGATTTTGGTTAGAAAGAGATTAAAAGCTTTGGATCATTATAAAAAAGTAACCCTTCATCTTCTGTCAGTTTTATGATGAGAGGGTGTAAATCCTGTCCAAGAAGATAAAAATGTACTGAAATAAGGGTCTTCAAAGCAACAAGTGGGCTATTCAAGACATCTGGGCATCAAACACTAATGTAATAGAGCAATTCCATGGCAACTTTGGAAAGCATTTTCAGTTATTCTCCATGAAACCAAACCTTTCCTTCAAATCCCCGAAGACCAACATTTTTCTAACTCCTGCGGTGACACTGCTGCTTCTCTGCTCTCAGAATCTGGTGTACAGATTCATGACCGAAAAATGCAAAAGAAAGACGCCAGAGGCATTTTTTGCTGCTGAAAGATGAAATTTGTGCTTTCGTATTTGAACTGTCAGCTGTGAGCTGTTAGCAGGTTACCCCATTCAGCTGCAATATCCAGATAGAAAATGCAGGCATTGTACCATTCATACAGGCTTCAGGCTACCAAAAAAAAAAGCAGCTGTAAGTCCACAACTGTAGATTGATATCTATATTTGCCACAAATCACCATAAGTGGTGTTGATTTCCTAAGATATCTAAACTAAAAATCAGAATATAGCAGTAATTATCCAGTCGCTGTGAACTGCCAGTCATGGATTTAAAAAGGTGGATGAAGGAAACTGAAGCAAGAAACACCCCCACAAAAGGAGCTATATTCAGAATATGGTTGCTCAAGTTACAGTTCAGATTGTTCCAAGCATTTTATCTGTGACACAGGTCTCTATATAATTATACTGAGGTTTGTTTTTTTCCTGATATTTTCAATGCTTGTTTCTGTGTTCTATTCTAGTCCAGTTACAAGGACAGCGCGGCCTTGCAGTATGTCTGCCTGTCTCCAGATCCATGTAAATGCTCTTCACACCACTTGATGGCTTCCTGCCAATACAGATGAGACGATATTTCTGAGACACTGCTTACGTGCTAGAGGAATCTTTCAGCTCAAGCAGCAATGTACCATGTCTACTCTTTATTATTCTTAGTAAGAAATCACATCAAGAAAACAAGAACAGCCCGAGGAAAAAGCTCAGCTAGCAGACAGCCAGAAGTATTTACAATAACAGAGACAAAGACCTGCCTTTGAGACAAGATGCTCTTCAGGTAGGCTTAATGACAAATAACCTCAAGCAAATACATATTCTGAAAGTTAATAAGACTACAATTGCTCAGTTGCTCCCAAGTATTAACATTGTCAGAGATGTCCCTCTTTGAGTTTTCTAACACCTGAAGTAGTTGTGCATCTGATATTAATTAGCAGTACAAAAAAAAAAAAAAAAAAACAAACCCAAAAACTTTTAAGGCCAGGGATTACACAAATTAGAATGAGTTAGCAGTCCATCCTTGTTCCTGCTTTTCTCTTTTGTGTATGTAGAAGTGAAAGGCTTCATGCCAGCACAATATATTACTCAACAAAGAATCTTTCTAACAAATAAACAATGAAGGGGTGGGAAGCTCCTGCACGTTTATGAATGGGGAAGTGTGTCAGCAATGGCACGTTACTATTGACTTCGTAATAATTTGCAGTATTTAATTAACTAGTGGCAATTTTAATTAACTTCTGGAAATCAGAAGGCAATTCCTCTGCACACACACATTCAGAAAAGTAACATTACCAGTGGAAGTACTAGAAGTTTCTTTCATTTCAAAGGCTTATACTGGGAAAATAAACCAGTTTCAAATTATTGTGTAGTATGGCTTTCCATGAAGGCAATAAATGAACTGAACTTCTTCGACAAAGAATCTTTTCTTAGCAGAATGTTATCTGCTTCTACCTGACTTGTTTAAATTTATTTTCTTTGCTGAGTAGGCCATCCATTATTTTGACATGTTTTATGGTGAGTAAAAATCCTTGATTGTTTCTGCATACCAAAAAAAGAAGTTTCTTCAGTTTTCACAAAGAAAAAAAAAAAACCCTATCAACAAAAACGTCAGAGGCCATTTGAATGTCATTGCTTGAGAAAGCACTCTGAAAATGCTCCAAAATGAGCTTTTCTGGAGATGTCAGCTCTTGGAAAAAAAGAAAAATGTTTAAAAAAGGAATCTGTCTGGCCACACTGGAATCACTTGCATACAAGTTTTACGGTATACAGATGAGAAATAGATTAGGCAAGTGCTCAAAGCTATACTACCCCCACAAGGAAACAGGTCTCACAGAGAGAATTTCACAGGTTACTTCATAACAAGATTAATTGAATTTATTTCAGCTTGGCAGGTTTGTCATTTATAGAAACAGTAGATACAGAAATTGCTGGTTACTTTGCTGGTTTTCTTTGCTGAAATTTCTAATACACTGGCAAAAATGGTGAAATATTATAAGTTGTTTCACAGCTCTATAACCTCTTTTTTAATCTCATCTCTAGTATTTTGAAAACTAAATACTGAAACTTTGTATTACCTTGTATATATTGAGATGACATTTTGGAATATTAACAGGAAAAACAAAGTTCTTTCTCTACCGTGACACAGATAACATTATGGAGACTAGCAAAAATTTAAAGATTTATTTATTACTGTTTAGATTAATAAATTTTGAACTCAGGATTAGAACCATTTCATATTTCTTTGATGCATTTTGCTGGAGAAACTGCAGAACTTTTGAGAATTACTTTAACTGGATGCTCTGCAGTGGTGGGCAACTGCTGCTTCTAGAAGAGTACTCTCAAGTCTTGAGTCTCTTTTTATTTATTGATTAATAAAGTGTTTAGTAAGTGAATCCAATCATGAATTGCACTACTAGAAAACAAGCAAATAAATTAAAAAAATATATACAAGAAAATATGCTATATGGTTTTACATATATGTAAAAGCACAATATATTGAATAATATAATTTTTAATCCTGTTCTTGTACAGATCCCATTACTGGAGCTTTTATGACTTACTGAGAAACGTACGAGATAGTTAACAATTTATCTTTTTTATCAATTATTCAGTGCTTATCTAAATTGAATGAACTACTTGACTTTTCTATTACTCAAACTTTATAGTTCTTTGATTTTTCTTAGGGTTTTCTCTGAAATTTTTCCAGTTTATGGGTGCTCCTCCTGAAATGTGAATAGCAGACCTCGTTGTTGTACTTATCAGTGATCACCACAGTAGCAAACACAGAAGTAATGAGCGTAACCTTTCTTCTAATACCACGGCGTATGTGAGAAGAGAGACGATAAATAATCCCACAATATGGTTACTTTCATGTTTTTCTTATGACACAGTATGCAACTATATGGGAACTGCTGAGTCGAGACCTGGACCACTGATTGAGCACCTGGTCAAGAGGGCGATTCACCTCTGTGGGAGGAAGGGGTGAGGCCAGAATCCACCCCTCTAATGCCTCATTTAAGAGCTGACTGCCACTGCAGAAGAATCTCTTGTTGGACGTCCCTCCTTTTTTGGAGTTCTTTTCTGTGAATCTAGCTCCTTGGAGACAGGTGAGCATTCCTTTCCTTCTTTTTGTAACATCTCCTTGTTTGTGCTGGTCTCTCTGCTGTTACAGCAAAGAAATGAGAGTGGACTAAGTGTAAAAGAATCAAACAATCTCCAAGCCTGGAAATTTATTCTCTGAATTAGGATAGTTTTTGGATTTCAAAGTTTGCTGTAATGCCTATTGTTATACCTCAACACCAACATAAAACATCCAGGAGTACAGTAAGAATGTAGGCTTATGCACTAAGGCTACATTTAGATTAATAAATTTAAACTGTTTAGGAAATGTTTCTGAACAAGCTAATATTTTAAGGAGTCTTGGAAACAAAGGGTGGTTGTTTCTGTTTTAGATTTTGTGATCACACTTCTCGTTGCAGTCACCAAACCACCAACTGATGGTGATGATTTCTTGTCATACTTCTGTTGGTTCATTCAGGCTGGCAGTTTTCACTTTTACCCACATGATGTTCGTTTTGTTTTCACTTCTCCACATACCAGATGCAGTGAAATCTGATTATCCTCACTTGCTGTATGGTAGAGCAAAATGAAATACGCATCAGGAAATGAAAATATAGTGAAGAAAAGCATTTATTGGTCTTACCCTTTGCAGTAGCATCTAGACAGGCTTAATCAATAAGCTGCGTTCAATGTCATGACATTCAGCAAGGCTAAATGCTGGGTCCCCCACTCGAGACAAGACAACTCCATGCAGTTGTATGGATGTGGGGAAGAGCAGCTGTAAAGTTATCTGGAAGAAAAGGGCCTGTGGGTGCTTGTTGGCAACTGACTGAACATAAGCTAGCAGTGTGCCACAGAGGTCAAGAAGGTCAACAATAGCCTGGCCTTCATCAGAAATACTGTTAGGTATTGGAATGTATGGTCCTGGGAGTTACCACACCTGGAAGTATTTAAGGGGAATGTGGATGAGCTACTAAGTGTCTGTCAGTAGACTTGTATAGACCTAACAAGGTATATAGTTGGACTTAGTGATTTTGAAGGACTTTTGTAACCTAAATGATTATACGATTCTAAGTCAAGGTGACAACAGATGGCTCTGCACCATGTCTGTTATTTTTATTCCTGTCATTACTTTAATATTCATCTATTGGTTTTCTCTTTTATGGATGACAAGGCAATGAGATGCAAGATCCTGGCCACTGCCTGGCAAAATCTCCTACGCTGATGTACCATTGATATATCCTGAAAGTGATATAACTAATAAGTCAAGCAGTGGGAAAATATACCTACTCAGAGGTTGAGTTAATTTGTCATTTTTCCTTTATTCTAAATAGTGTCCAGTCTAAAGTTTTTTTCCCTTTTTTCCCCACTAGGTAGTGTACCTCCAAGAGACAGCTGCCAGGCTAGATCTTTCTGTATCTGCAGTAGTCCATTACCTGTTGCCTGGAAATATATCTCACCTCTGATAGACCAGTTGGGTGGTTCTCTTTCTTTGGAATTCTCTTTGTATTAATTCAGGGAGTATTTCTTCTTATTTCCCTCATAGTTCTTAGTTTAAAAAAAGAGTTGAACGCTAAGGTGTTTATATTCCAGATTGTGGTAAAGTCCTACCTTTATTGCCCATCCACAGATTCCCTTGGCAGTAATGATTATTCCAGGCTATAGTTAGACATAAGCTGGAAGGAGACATAATTATTCTGTTAAATTGTCACTACAGACATTTGTGAGCAAAGAAGAGGGAAGAAGTTACTCACAAATGAGTCAAGTGTGTTAGCTCTCAGAACAAAGCAGATTAATGGCAGGTACAGATTGCTCTGCAGAGGCCTTCATGGAAATACATAAGGAGTGTTTCCCAAGCTTTTTTGTTTACATATATTTATTTTTCATTTCTACGTGCACGTAATGAGGCATGTTTATTTGTATGTTCATTTAATTTATTTATTCTTTGGTATCTAATCTGAAGATGAAAGGGCAAGAATGTAACACAAGGTATTAAAATAAAAAAACAGCCAACCAACAACCCTCAGAAACTAAAAGTCCATGTGTTTTAGTTTTTTCCTTTATTTTTCCCGTGAGGTGGCATGTCCTGTGTCAACAGGATAAGAGATGGTTATACATAGATGGCTCCCTGGACGAATTCAGTAGATTTTTCACAAGATATTTCATCGGATTCACAACTGACGACAAACTAGAACACATTCATTTTACATCTTGAACAAATACACAATGAACAAGTGTTACACTAATATTAATATTCCTTGCAGTTTCCAGCAAATGTCTTACCTTGAAGGTATTTGGATTTGAACCAAAGCTCCAGCTTAGTCCAGTAAAGGATTTCTTTTAGAAATAAATTATACGGGTCAGACTTCTTGACAGAGATCGGTGAAGATCAGCTGGATCCATGTTATCTACTGTCAACTAAATTTCTTTTAGATGGCATAAAAGGTGTCTGATATTGTACACAGTTTTTGAGAAAAAAAAAAAAAAAGATAGTTTATTGTGGGATCATAGACTGTTTCACTTTTTTCTTTGTACATGAAGCTTTGCCATGACGAAAGTATTCTGGTGTAGAAACTTGATGCCTCCTGTATCATTTGTTCATATGTTTTCAGCTTTCTAGGCAGAATAAATGAGACTGTTAGTAACTTGAATTGTTCTGTTACAGACAATTTAACATTTTTAGCATTCTGTTCATATGTGGCGTTATTGTAAGTGTGGTCCAATAAATAGTACAGATTGCTACTCTGTGGCTTGTCTACAGGTTTCATTGATCCTTATACTCGATTTTGGAGCATAACAAAAGACTGTTCTAGGAAGAACATTTACATTTTTGTTTCTCCTTTTTAAATTGAATAGGCATCAAATCTCTTAGCCTGTGAGACTTGAGTCTACGAAAATGAATTTGTACGATGGTAAGACTTTGGCAACAAAATTATAGAGGGTGGAATGGGTAAGAAACAGTCTGGAATCCTTGCAGATAAAAGGAGTTGCTAACTCATTCTTTGTCTATCAAGAGATGCACTGACTATAATAATTATTAATACCTTAACTGTATCAGCTGCAGTCTACATATAGGAGATGCTGAAACAGAAAGCATGAGCCTGATTATGTGCTGGATTTCCTCTCTCCTCAGCACTCCCCACACTTGTTCAGTGCACAGCACAAACAACAGACACTCATCTTCGATATTTTACTTTTGTTTTTCAGCAGTCAAGCCTTGTCTGACTTACCGAATGATACTTAACCCCTGCTCTAATGACACAATTTCTCATTGATTTAAAGGCTTTCATGTGAGTAAGTGTATGACACTGGTCCCATTGTAGCTAAGTTTTTGAAGTACATGAAACATTCGTTATTCTGCCAGCTAATCCAGCACCATGTTGTGTTTGAAGTTCAGAAAATTTCAAAGGCTTGCATGATACTTAGTTGGATGGAGCATTGTATAGAATCAAATTGCATAGACAGTTTCTGTGTGTGCTTAGTGGTTTTGCAATTTGTATCTGATTAGGTATGATTTCTAAAAGATTCATTTGAAGTATTTTGTCCAAATTCCTCTAGGATCTTCTTGGCAGAGACAGGGATAAAATTTAATACTCCATAAGGGTGTCAAAATATTAAGCCATGTGATTGTTCTTTCTTCCTTGTATCTCATTTGATTTGCCATAATCCTTCCAGCTTCTGAAGGAAATGAATCTAGGATCATTCTCTTCAAAGCAGAAACTAGCAATTTGTTGAATATGATTACTGAAATGAATGTAATTAATAACAGTGGGGAAAAAAAGAAAAAAAAAAAAAGGCAGTGAATTGATTGAAACATACAACCTTGATTTCAGACTTTCCTAATTTTAAACTGTTTGGCTTTTGGATATCTTCTTTCCATTTATTTTTACCCAGTCACCTGGAAAATTTCTGAAGCTGCAGCTGGCCCATAGGTTTCCATTTCTCATGCCATCCTTGATGGCTGATGCTTTGACAGAACATCACAGCACCACTTAGTAAGGCCAGGATCGTTTCTCTGTAAAACAAGTGTTGTATGAGCAACACTCATAGTAGTGCTGTCCTTCATCATATTACAAAACATATTTTTATTTTACATATCAGTATAGGCCTGTTTTTGTTCCCTGCCCTGACATGGTGTGGAGTGTGGATGTGCATTTGTTTGCCCTTGTTTCTTGCAGGCACATTGCTTCTGTATGGATTTTTCTTATTGTAGGTGTTATTGATCCTAATTTCTGATCTTCGTGCATTCAGCTGGAAGACATTAACAAAGGACTGATAAAAGTATTATGGGCAGAGAACTCCAACTTTTCAGGCCTATTGTGAGTTCCTTTTTAAGGAAGGACTTTATACTTTCTCAAAAAGCAGTTCTTTCAAGGAAGAACAGAAAAGTCGTGTCTTGAAACCCATACTGTTATCTTTTTTGTGGACAAACGACTGGAGTTGTAAGCTTTATAATTTTTTTTTTCCTAATTTCTGTTCACCAGGCAACAGATATTTCTTCCTTTTAGATATGCTTTTTGATATAGTCAACATAATAGAAATTTCAGCTCCAATCATTTTTTCTTTCCCCCAGTTTAGATGGGAGTTATCACTGTGTTTTCATTTTTCTGTGTGTCTTCTCCATGCATATAAGCTCAAACTCAGGCAGTGCATCTGAATAAACATAGCAAACCTTTTAAGAGTAAAACCTATATTTTCCTGTCTTGGAAAAACAATTTAGCAAATCCTCAATCTGAACCTTGATATCTTTTATTTAAAAATAATCTTGTTGTGATTTTACTCACTATATTGTATTAAAATACCTCTTGGTGTTAGTCTTGTTTATTTTGCACAAATTGTTTCTACCTTCTTGTAGCAGGGTAGACCACTTTTGGTCTGCATTTCTGCCTCCTTGACACTGTCAGCTTTGACATTGTTGTGAATTCATGTCATTTTTCATTTTGTTATTAAGCTTTGATATGCTTTTTATTTAAAAAAGGATTCACTGACGTTGATTATTTTCTTCATATAGTTAAAATGAAGTCATTATCCTAATGATGTATTTGCATTTTATACTTCCCTTGTTTCTAGATTATCACTCTGTGCGCTGCAGAGCTATTCTTTCAGGAGCTGGGGAGATTAAAATTTACAAAGTGTAAGCATGTCATGATTTCTTTTGGTGCTTTAAGTACTCATTTAAGCATCTAAGATTTTCTCTCTTCGTAATACCTGTTCTTGAAGAGAAGGTTCATTCTGTACAACAGATCTAGTACTGAATCCCTGCTTAGTGACAGAGTACCACTGTACAGGCAGGTGTTCAGCTCCTTTGTGGAAACACTTTCCATTTCCTTTTTATATTTGCAATTTTATAACGCTGTTTTTCTTACTGGCAGTGTTCTAGAAAAATTAACAGGGGATATAATATTTTCTGTGAAAAATATATTTTGTTTTTTTTTTCTCTAAAGGAAAAGCAGATTTTCTCTTCAATTTTTTCTCTTGCTTTCCCTTCAAAGATGGCTGCTAGTCTGAGGTGCTCAGTCTTGCTTGCTTGCCTTAGAAAAAAACATGGTATTTTCAAATGAAATTGTAGGACAACCTGCAGTTTCTGAGCAAGCCTGGTTAGGTTACCCCAAATTACTACTGACACTGCCAACATGGGCCGTATTGCCTAACATGGAGTTTCATTGGCTAAAATAGTAAATCATGTTGAATAATTATTGCAAAAGCACTTTATAAAACTCTCAGAACAGAACTGGGATCATTGTTGTAAAAATGATTGCATCTAATTGGATTATTGTGCTTTTCCTGCATAGTGTGTGTGCAAGTGATCACACCTTCAGTTGCTATAGTATCATCTATATGAGAAAAAGTGCAAATAGGAAGAACAACAAATTTCTCTGCATAAATGCTGGACACTTTCTGTGCTTGCATTACTTGTTTCATTTCATTAAAAACAAACGAAAACCAACCAAACAAAACCTTTGAAAAAAGCTGTCATCAGAGTTTTGCCCATGAGTTGTACCAGATGTCTGTGGTTGCTGCATATCTAAAAATGCTACAGTACAAAAAGCATGTAATATTTTGGACACTATTCTTCCTGTCCCTTTTTTTTTTTCCCCAGCAATATTTTTAAAATCATGAAATCCTCATCAAGTTTCCATATTGTACATTACCCTGATATTAATGCACCTGGTAAAGTTTCATGTAACATGCTCAATTACAAAGAGAAATTTTCTTAGGAAAAAGCCATAAATAACAGATAATTGTTTGTGCTGGGCTCAATATATCAGCTGTATATTGATAGCACTTTTGAGTCATTTACTACAATAGTCTTTCAACTTTGACTATGATAGAGACTGTCATTTACAGGTGGTTCATTACATGCATGCAGAAGTGGGAGATAACATTTTTGGTTTTAGTTTTCTTCTTTTCTCGGGCCATTGCTCTAACTATATGGTATCGTTGACTACAGTTTTAATTTACAGTGCTGCAAGTGAAAGGACAATCAGCATTGCTGTAATTTACTGTTTAAAAAACAGTTTAAACTTCATTTATCAGCAAGATGATTGTGTAAGGGATTTGTGCTCTTGTATATGATGCAAGTCATCCAAAGTTCTGATGAGGCCACATGAGATGATGTGCAAAATCAATATAAGGGAAAGTTTATCAAGTTTTCTGTAATATGATTACAGGTACTATTTTTTCTTTCTTTGTGAATTGTTCAGGGTTAGATGTAGAATTTCTATTGAAGTTTGTGTCTAAACTAGCTGATTGTTTAGAATTGTTTCTTAGCACTCATCTATGAACAGTGTGGAGAGACTTGGCCACTCAGTGGAATCCAGCACCAGTGCCAAAAAACAATTAGCAAGCACTAGTTCCTGTAATTATTTTTTTTCTGTGTTTTGTTCCTTTATCCAGAATTTGTCCTTGTGAGACTTGCTAGGAATGTGTTTCCAAACAGAGGGCAGTTTTATGTGTGTTTGCTGGGATGGATGAGGAGAGGATAGAGGAGAGAGAAAATAGGTGAAATCAGTATGGCTAGGGAATGCTAAAGGATCTCGTATCCATTTTTGCACTGTAAATAGCTATCTATCTGCAAATTACATAGTGGATGACTCCTTGAAATCCCCTGTCCTTTGTAACTCTGTCGTATTTGTGAGATCCAAACATTTGTTATGGGAGCAGCTGTCATGACTGCTGTAGACTAGGAAAATCTGCAAAACAAATGCTGCTACTTTTTGCTCTTGTGAACTTTAGCTCAGGTTCTTCCTCTCCAGTCAGCACAGAACTCTTTAAAGATGGAGAGTAGTATCAGATAGAAGAATTTGCTGGAAAAATAACAGTCAGCAAAATCCTTGAAAAAGAAAGAAAACTGTAGTAGATTTAGTAAGAATGAAGAGGAAATCAAGACTATACTGAAAGTCTAAAGGCAATAAAAAATCTAAGAGGAAAGGGCCCTAAAGAAGTTCTGCCATCTACAGTGCCTAGATAATGGAGGCTGATGTTTTGAAGGGGTGTCAGCAATTTTTTGCTGCAAAAATAAAGTTAACTTAAGATTACTTCTCCATTAATTGTTTTCTAGAAATGTTTATCTGAAGATTCACATTATCTAGGAAGTGCACTTTTCGAAGGTATAGAAACATACTTCTTTTTACACAAGTTATAAAACTGTTAAGTTCATTCAGACTATCTCAGAATTGCACCCTACCTGAAAATACCTTTTGCCAGGTATACATTTTTGGTATCAGTCACTAGTCGTTTCAGGAGAGCTAATATTTCTAAATTCAAGTTCTTTTACTCAAATAATAAAGCTCTTGCATATTAATTCAAGTTCTTTCCTGCAGCAAGTATATCTTTTTTTCTTTCATACTGGTTAGGTATTTTCCTCTTTATGAATTATTTTCTTTGAGCTAGCATTACCCATTGGGCAGTGGAAGCAGTGCTTCACAAGTAAAACAGAATATAATGTTATCACGCTTTTTAGGTATGTATTGTAAGTTGATCAGAAATTAGTTTTTGTTTTTTGTTTAAAGAAAAATGAGATATTGTAGGCAGCAGATATCCTAAAATACCCACAAGAAAAGAAACCAGAGTGTTTTTACTTCTCCACCTCATCAGACTTGGGGTGAAGTCTACAGTGACATAATCACAAGCAACGTTTAGACCAAGGTTCTGTTTTCACCCAAGTTCTTTCAAGTCACGTGAGCCCATGTAAATTGGAAGACGCATACAGGCTTTCCACCTTCATTAAAATGATGAAAATGTCATTAGCTAAAACTTGTTTTACATGGAAAAAGCAGAATATGGGAGAAAGAGTGGAAGAGATAAATCTAGCGTATGTATTTGCTGTCTAACAGGTAGAACTTGTGTCCAACAAATGGCAGTCACTTCTGCAGGAAGGAAGTAAATCAAGAAAGATGGTAAATGTTCTTATATCTGCCATTATTTATGACCTAAAAAAGTAAAATAAAATGAAAAGCCTAAGAACTTCGATGTATAATGTGAGATTTTAGTGTGATATGCCTCACATCTGAAATAAATGTTTATCAGCTGATATCCTGGAGAGGAATACTATTGGGTTAAAAATATTTGTACTTTTTCTATATCTGTGCTCCTGGTAAAGTCTTATAGTACTGAAAATTACTGTTGCTTATGTGTATAGATTCATACTTTGAAACAGCACTGGATTTTGACATTTGCTCTAGTAAAATGGGGGTAATAAGACAAAAATTTTAATGCTTGCTCTACTAGTTATTAAATATTTCACTCAACTAGAATTCAACAGTTATATGTCTTCAAATATTTAAGTATCAAAATTCTACCCTTTCAAGCACTTTTATTTATGATTTAAAAATAAATTCAGGAGCATCTCTTTATGTGAGCCTGTTAGTTTTATAGGACAGTGGTTCAATACTATCAAAAGATTTTTAAAAGAATCTCTTCTGCTTCTATATCACCTAGAGCTTGACAGTCTTCTGTTATGAATTGCTCAGTGAAAAAGGAACCTTTGCCTGAAAATCTTTATTGCAAACACCTTAAGATTTCTGATTTCACTATTTCCTTACAGGAGGAATTTTTATTTATATCCAAGAGAAAGAACGTGATTTTATAAATTTCTGAAAATGCCTCATCTCATTCTGCATTAATTTTTTGTGATTCAAAAAGGTAGATGATCATTCTGTACTGTTTTTCAGTTTGTAGCTTAGTGCTGCGGATTTCCAGCACCTATTACTCAACAACTGCACATATAATAGATTATTTTGTGTGCGTTTGCAGTGAAGAAGAAATTCATTCTGACTGCCGTCCTCTTTGACTAGCTGAGTTCTGCAGGGATGAAAACTGCCAACATAATTTACATTAACAGGCCTTTCTTATTGACAGTTGAAGTCTTCAGCTTCTCACATTGCCTAAGAGAACCCAACAACAATATCCTAAACTGAATGGATCATGTGCTTATGTATCCTCAGCAGGCTAGGCAGTCTGACAGGGAGGAAATAAACTTTCATTAAGCTACAGGTGCAGCAGTGCAATCTTTCTAAACACTTTTTAATAGGCATTGTTTAATCAAAAATTCTGCCTTTGATAATTCTCTCTCTCTTTGTTCTGGTCTGTCCTTCAAAGTAAAGCTAAAAAGTTGAAAGTAAATTTCAATTTACTTTTCTTCAACACAAAGCAATGACTAGTTTAGACTTGCCAACCTTTATGGAAGACTTTTTGTGTTGGGTTTCAGCCTAGTTGGGGTGTTCATTACGTCCTGTGTGCAAAAGCTCTTTGATTGCTAGCCAGATCTTTCATTGCTGTCTAATTTGTTTTGATAAAGAATATATATTATATAGAATGAAAGCATACTGTCTGCTTATGAGGAATTTCTAAAGATATTCTCGCTACAAGGAAAAGGAAATCCCTAGTGTAGATTGTTTAAATATAAACTGAAGGGATAGTAGGTTCCCTTATCTCTCTACCAGATGGAGACAGTGTTTCACAAAGCAACAAAGCAGGAAAAAGAGAAGACTGTTGGAGCAAAGTGTTGTATTTTACACATGAACCAGTACTGCTACCTTTGCAGACAGTACTGATCAAGAGGATTCCTTGCACTTTCCAGTTAGATAGAGAAAGCCTTTATTACACAGTCCTGTGCCTAGCAGATGTACAACTGGTAGCTAATTTTAAACTATTTAATTTGTGATAGCATGATGTTCTGTCCTAACTAAAAACTAGTTGATGAGAAGCAAGGCAAATTCATCCAAACTCAGTACTGTACTGGTGCATGCTGCTAGAGAAGGCATCCCTGGAACCTCTGCAGGATTGTAAACCTGTTCATTCTGTTTTTTATTCCTGGCCTGAACAGCCTGCCTTTCAGCAGACTGCTTGATACAGGGAAAGCATGCCATTATAGCTGTAAGAGAACAAACTCACTCTCTAGAAAAATGCAGCAGGGAGGAAAGGGCAGGAAAATTGAAGGTGGAAAGGGAAGGATCAATGTATATGTGTCTGCTGTGGGTGTATTAAAAATATTCTAGAAGGGTCCCAGTTTCATTTGTCAGTTGTATTGCAGACAGATGCCTTTTCTCTTCCTGATCCCGCCAGGGCTGATCAGATCATGACTGATAATGATGCTCTGGCAGAAATGAGTGCACAGATGTATACAGTAAAACTAGAAAATAGGTTCCCTCACTACTTGTCTCTGCGGTTAGTTACCAGTTTACCTTCTGAAAAATAAATAAATAAATAAATAAAAATCACACATCTGTTCACAGTAATTAAGAAAAAATAAAGTGATTCTGTTTAAAATCTAGTGTATGAACTTGAAAAACTAATCCCACTTTGCTACAAGAGTGTTTGGTGAAAGAAAGTGGTGACAGTGCTTTCAAATGGGATATAGGCTCTAGGGAACAATAACAGGTAATAAAGAAGGAAAATTGGCTAACCCCTTCTGATGACCAGGGTCAGCCTGAAAGAAGTGCAGACTCCATCCAGAGAAATGCTGCTCCCTCAAATGCTAACCCCTAAATGAAGGTGAGGAGGGGTGGATCCAGCCTCCATCCTTTCATCACTCAGGTGCATAGCTTGTACCTGAGCTCCCTGGGTTAACCACGCCTTCTCACTTGATGCTCAACCATTGGTTCAGGCTGTGACCTCACACTTCCACTTCAAATAGCCATCCAAGATACGTTTTAGTTCTACTGCCAAAATTGTGATGCGTGTGCATGTGTATGTGTGTGTAAGTATGAAAATATAACTGAAGAAGCCCAAATGAAAGTCTTAATTGAATTCAAATGTTTCTTTAAATTAAGCTTGTGTCTGCAGAAGTAGGAGAAAATAAGGAGTTGCGCAGAAGGTTCAACTTGATGCAATGCAAAATGGTGGTGTGTTCTTCTAGGGAAAAATATTTCCAGGCAGGACAGGGCTTTTGCAGACATTTTGCAATAGTGAGAAGAACAGCATTTTGGGAGTGTGGGCCAAATGCTCGAAATTCATTAAAATATGTTTCCATGTTTTCCAGTTCATAAATGTTAACTACTGGACCACGAAAAGCATACATATGAAAAAAGAGTTTGTTGGCTCCGATCCTAGAATCTCAGTTTTGCTTTCTGCTCTTCATGGTGTATGGGATTTACATTATGCTTGGGCATTGCTCGAACTAAGATGAGTAAACTAACTTGTATATATCAGTATGTAAGACCTGTTTTTGGGCATAATTTGAAAGTGTTAGAAGCCCTTCATATAAATCAGTGAAAAAAATGAAAGTAACCACAAATAAATTATCATTATGCACTCTGAAGGTAGAAAAGATCAGTGGTTTTTACTGTATTTAAGTACAAGTAATACTTATCGTTCTTTACTTCAGTAGAATAGTTTTGAAGTAGCTGTTCCATACTTGGATATTACGTTGCCTCCCTCCTCTGAAAACATTCCTATTTTTATTTTATTATATATAGTAAATATGAAAGTGCCTAAACAGGAAGGACTGCTTTTTTTTTTTCCCAGCAGAGGTTGAAACTTGTATTAAAAAAAAAAAAAAAAAGCTACAGAGGTCACAGATTTCTTTTAAATTGTGAAGAAAAGGATTTTTGTCCTAATTTCAGAGCTCTCATTTTAATTTGGTAGATGAATGGAACTGAGATCAGAATGTCTATGATAATAATCAGTTTTCTTTAGGGAAAGTAAGGATTCGATCAAGTTCTCTGTCAGAAAAGAAAGAAGTCAGTAAATCCAGAAAAACTTTTGCTTATTTTCTGTCTTCAACTAAGCGCAAATGTAAGTACAATATAACAAAATTTTGATGGAATCTGAATGTTGAAGTAAAATAGAAGATATATATTTTTGCCTTCAATGTTTCAGCTGTGACATGATAAAGCATTATCTATTGTAATGTTGATTTCTGTATTGTGCAGTCTTATATGAAAATATTGACATCTGTGTGAAGATGGCTCTGTGTTTATGATAATGAAAGAATCGTTTTAAGTTGTATTTTAATTACCTGTGGTTGGTATCAAAGCATCTGCTCTGCAAGATACTTATTACTATCAATCCCTAATTCACTGCACTATAGCAATAGCATTAACAAAAAAAAAAAACAACACAGCCTACTGTGTATTTCCAATTCCTAATGTATCACTGTGTCAGAGATAAAAAATAATGGGAAGGGAAATGAACTAGATGACCAGTTTTATGGGGATATGCTGCATCCTTAAAGAACTAGCAAAAATTACTCTGGAGAATAGTAATGCACTGTGGACTTGATCTCAGCTAGAAAAACAGTCAGAAAATCAGCATCTTACTCCCATAACTCTCTTTACTCATCTAGTCTTTGGAATTAATTTTATTGTCAGATTAGAAAAATTAATCAGAGAATATTATTTAGTATTATGATTGCTACACGAATATAAAGGAATGTAACCCTGCTCTTTCATTTCCCTAAATGATGTGCTGAAACACCATTTAATGGCAAACGTGCCAGAAAGAGTCTGTCTTCTTTGTCAAACTGGAGTTCTTTCGACCTGATGTAGAGTTGAGAGAGCTCTCAGACCTTTACTGAAGGATTCCTTTGAGTTTGCCATCTCTTTTAGAGATGGACTGTTATACAGCTGGTGCTGTAACTGCACAGTCCCATTTTAAAAATCTAATAGCCATCTGTGCAACCTCAAAACCCTACCAGATAAAAAAAGAAGCATTTTTACAGTCCAAAGTTGTATTCTTATGGCTTGAGCTGGACCGGGGATGAGGATTTGATGGGAACAAAAAATTATGCTATTAGGAAAATAATGGCTTTAGGGGTACTGCTTCCATGTATCAAAAGAATGATCCAGATCTGCATGTTAACCATATTAAGTATTTTTTTATTAATTTAATTTTATTGAGAATATGTTGACAACTATTTCAAATTATTACAATACAGTGGTTTTCTAGACATCTTTGAAAGCAGTTCTGTAATTTTACATAGTCAGAAACTCAGACAATTCAATAAGAAGGTTAACTGTGCCTTGAAATAAATGCTGTTTTGGAAGAAAAAGGAATTATCAATTCTCTGTATCCCATGTAAAGCTGTTTCTAAATGGACAGCATGACATACAATTGATAAGTATTTTCCCTAAGCAATTTTGTTTCCTTTCATTTAGGCATAAAGGATAAGAAAACAATTGAAAAAAAACTAAACATTATGTTGGACCTCAGATTTTTTCCTTTGAGCATCACTGTTATTTTCTAAAACATAATTGTATTGTTTTTCCTTTTCTTCCTTTTATAATTATTTTTTTAATCATGTTTTCACCGTCCTGTCAAACTTTGGATGTTTTGCCTTGAGGTGAGGTTTGCTGCTATATACAGGCAACAAATAGCTGCATTCTTTTTGTTTAGATGCTGCTAAATCAGCATATAACATAGGTATGCTGTCTGCCTGCCACAAGCTACAGATTTAGGGTAGAGGACTGCGGTGTCTTATTCACAGTGATGCTCTTCCTGATACTGAAAAGCAATGAGACTTTCAGCAGAGATTTAAGTTAAATAGTTGCTGAACTCCAATACTTCCTGAATTCTGACTGTATCCTGAGATAAAAATGAGCTTTCTTTTACTCAGGTCAGTGGGTCTATACATTCCCACTAAAAGTAGGCAAAGCCATCTGAACTGTTTTTGGAGCATTTTTCTGCACTGTCTGATGATAACGAGCTTTGTGTCTCCAGCTTCCCTTAGGGAAAGGCAATGAACAACCAGGGGAATTATCCCTACCCCTTTTCTGCATTTGCTTGCCCTGCCTCAGGGTCTCACAGAGCAGTAACAGATTCTTCAGAGTGAGAACAGTATAATAGGAAATAGAAGGTGTCATATTTTTTTCTACTTAAGTTCATCTAGGAAAAGTGTTGTTTTTTTTTTCTCCAGGTGTGCTAGTTACCGTTTGATGCCTCTAGTTTCAACATTGTCTTTTGTGTATCTTCAGTACAGCAGACCTTGAAGAGCACCATGCGTATTTTAGGAGAAGAAAATAAATAATTTGAGTTGTGGCTTAGTTTTGAATATTGGTGGACTTCCATAACCACTTTGGAAAGTAACAGATGATAGCTATATCTAGGTGAATATGTTTTATGCTAAACTTTACATGTTTGGTTTATTTTCTGTTCATTTCTTGAGTACCTAAGACTATTTTTTGACGTAATGATTAGATCAGAAGTTATTTTTGATGTTGCTCACTGTACTTCATATCGTGAAGGTCTACCATGCATGGACTTTTGCTACTATGCCCTGATTATGCAAAGATTTTAACACACAAAGACCAACTCTTGGAATTCTCTTCTTTTGTAGCTTGACCATAAAAACACGGAAAATAATGGCAGCTGAAGATGTTAACGCAAGCAGAAGATCTTAAGTCTACTTTCACTGTAAAGGATATAATTTTTAGGAGACAGTTTAGGATTATGTCTTTCTTCAGGGAGAAAATGAGAGCGAACTGTGAAATAGTGTTTGTAGAGTGTGATTATGTGATCTACAGTGAGCTGCATCAAAAGGATTAAGGATGTTTTCTGTCATTAATGCCTAACTTTATGAAATTTGCTGGTTTATGTAGAAAAAAAATGTTGCTCTTATAGCAAACTAGAAATCCTATATACCTCATATAAATTGCATTGAAACGTCAGATTAGGGCAGTCCTTGACATTGTCTGGTTGCTTATTGAAACACAGAATCTCTGCATGTATGCCATTAATCCTGTCATGATTGCAAATACTGTGCAGTTGTAAAAGCTTTTCTTCCAATCATAGTGCCTCTGTCAGACAGATGTTAACATTCTGTGCAATCAGAAGTCGTTTAGTCATGAAATTTTACTAATATCTAGAGACTACACTGAACTTTGTATTTGACCATAGTATAATAGCAGTTACAAGCAACGTTTTTTCTCAGTGCCAAACTGAAAAACTACCTTGTCTGTATTGCTCTGCTTGCTTACTCATCTGTATGTGTTTGCAGAATTTGTTGCTGGTGGACAGATGTCAGCAGAAGAATATAAAATGGCAATGTAATACAAAACAGTTTTCCCAGATAATTCTTACCTACTGTTAAAAAGTGAAATATAACTAGCTTAAAATTAATGGGCCATATATTCGAGATTCATAGCTTCTACTAGTTTTTTTTGTATTGAAAAATTTGTGGTTAATCAATAAATAAATCATACTAATTTCCTAAGATTTTGGTTTTACATGTTCGGAGAATTATGAGTCTTATATATAGGATACATTTCCATTGATTTATTAAGTGATTCTACAGATAATATCTTAACGAGCAATAAAATCATACAGTTTAGCACTAAGGTGACCTTCGTCTGAAATCTACACATAAAAATCCTTGGTTTACTTAAGTTTTACTGTTATTGTTTAGCTGCGTGAAGTAATTATTTCAATTTACCCAATAAATATTTCCAGTCTGCTCAAATAATTCATACTGTACTTCATCCGGACTTAATTGGATGCAAAAAACCCCCCCAAAATCTAAACCATTCAGCAGTCAGTATATTCAGTGTATGTTTTCATCACTTTCATCTATTTTTTTTTTTTTTCTGGCTATTTTGATGATCTTTACTTGAATTCTTATGTCACCACAGAATGACAAAATTTATGACCAATGTTCACGTTGTGTATTTCACTGTAATCTACTACTTTTCATAATTTGTTGCTCAGATGGCTATTTTGTCAGAAAAATAAAACATGAAGTCATAAAGAATTATGTTGTAGCTCTAGAAAATGTTAACCACTATGTGAATGGAGAGATTAGAATTAGAGAGGTGACTAGAGTTGGAAAGTTGTTGTGCAAACAAACAAATAAAAAAAAAAGCCAAGAAACATGCATAAGAGAGTAAGATGCATCCTCAAATGATTCCTCCTGACCAGCGCTGCTCTGACTATCCCATATCTACTGCTATGTCCAGAAGAATAATATCTATTATCATATGAAAAGACTGCAATTGTACTTTCTCTGAGGTAAGCTACACAGATGGGCGAAGTTGCATATTAAGTGTTATTATTTGGAATTGCAAAAATAAGAGTTGATACTATCTGTTACACTGGCATAAAGTAAGAATTACTTCGTTGGCTTTGGAGAAATACTAACAGGTAACACTAAAATCTTGGTTTTCCCCCTTCAGAAAATGCTGACTGATTGAACCCACATGTGGTAACTAGTAAAATAATAATAATAATAATAATTCTATATATATTGTCTGTCAATACTGGCCACCTGATCAAGGGAAGCCTGTTGAAGAGGACTTCTTGCTTCAGTTACAAGAAGCATCGTGCTTGTAGGCTCTCATCCTGACTGGGGGGACTATAGATACCTGGATGTCTGCTGGGAAAGCAACGCAGCTGGAGATAACTTCCTTGTCCAGATACTGGATATCCAAACCAGAAGTTAATCGTTACTGGGCCTGGTGCTCATCAATGCAGGAGTGAAAGGGTTAAGATTGGAGGCACCCTAGGCTGTAGTTTCCGTGCCCTGGTTGAATTTGTGATCTTGAGGAATATCGGCCTGGTAGAAAAAGCAAAGTTAGGAGCCTGAACTCAGGAGAATGAACATCTGTCTGTTTGAGGAATTTTTAATCACATACCCTGGGAAATTGTCTTTAGGGACATAAGAATGGAACAGGACTGGCAGGTCTTTAAATTTTGAAGAAACTGAACTTTGTTTTATGTTTAGTCTCAGAGCAAATTCCACAGCAGCTTGTAGTCAGTGTGTTGCTTAGCTCGGGTATCCACAAAATATCATGCAGAAGTTTGCCAGGTACCTGTACTATAACCATCTGCTTTCATTCAGCAGCAGAAGTAAAACTTGAATCTTTATGTTTTGCTTCCAGGGAGCAGGTTGACTCTGCAAAACAATCAAAATGGTGCACTGTACTTTATTAGCAATGAGACTTGGTTCCGTCTTCCAGTTCACCTCTGTTAGCATTCATTCTCCCTCTGTAAGTAGAGCTGAATTGGAAATATAGTCCAAAAATGTCCCTTTAGAAAAAAATCATTGTTTGAATAATGAGAGCTGGTATGTGCGGGCTATGAGGCACAATATCATGAAGTAGCATTTATCCGAGCAGAGCAGGATAGAGAAAGTCTCTTTATCAAATCAAATATGATCTATATGAAATATGGATTTGTTTACAAATGCAGTAAGAAACTGTCAGTATTTGTACTTAAACCAGGGTGCAAATGATAGCACTATCATTTTATTCAATACTAAAATGAAGTATATTTAATAACGCATTGAAGTGGAGTAAGATTTAGTAGCAAATAATCATGCTGCAGACAACACTTTAAAAAGATTCATAGTTAATAAAGAGAATTAAGAAAATCAAAATCTCTTCACCTCTTAATCTAGTCAAATTTGTTGATTTATGTACAGTGAAAACGCTCACAGAAATAGGTAAGAAAGAGTTGTAAGTGTATAAGAGAATGTCCCATCCAACATGACATAGGAAATAGTTCAGCATTGAGTAATAATAAAAATAGTCAAGGAACTATAAACTGTAAAGAAGAAAAAATGGCAAAGCAATTATTGTTTACTAGCAATATTTCCTCTGTGGACCCAGACACTGAAGTAATTACAGAGAGGGAAAATTCTATTAAGCAAAGAATTGTCTTGCATGCTCTGATATTGCAGAAAACTGCTTATTTTATAGTTTTGGCATGCCCATAATTTAAGCCCTCATTCTTTTCTTGTAATCTTGTTAAGCCTTATGTGCTCATCTTCTGCTTTTAATTCATTCAATTTAGGTTATTGCATAATGGCAACAAATAGATAACAAATAATGCGGAATTACGCTCACTACATTTTATTCCCATTTTGCATATTTAGGCCCTTTAGTTTGACTCTCTGCCAGTAGAAATTTTCTCTTCTTGCTTTAATGAAATTACTTTTTCCCTGCTTTTTTGAAAGCAATCAAACAAGGATTTTGCACATTCACTACAGTATTTAATTTATCTTTCAGAACTTATGTTCTGGGTTAGAGCTGACATACCTCACCACTTACAGGCAATTATCACATGCAGTAGGTTGTTTAGGCTTCAATTTAATGTGCTTCATCTTAGCTTTCTTGTTCTTCTGAAACAAATCTGAAGGTGAAGTACTGTTAACAACCTGTTATCTTTGTTGTCCATTTTACTTGGGGATGACCTTCGCTTACTTGATAGAAATCTACTTATTGGCAAACAAACTTTAAAATAGGTATTGATAGAGACAGCTGATACGACTTTTCTGCTTTCTGCACCCATGTTAATATTATACTTCTTCACGGATAGCTTGGATATTTCATTACTTAGCTGTGGAGTTAACAGTGCTGACGTGGTCTAAGATGTCCTAATATTAAACTGTGCTCTAATAGTAAATGTATGGGGACTGCTGAGTCATAGCCTGAACCTCTGATTGAGCACCTGGAGAAAAGACCTGGTCCGCCTTGGGAGCACAGGTGAAGGCAGTGCACCCATGCAACTGGAAGGGGTGGAGCCAGGCTCAGTCCCTCTTAGACCTCATTTAAGGGCTGACTTCCATGGAGGGAGATTCTTTTCTTGGAAATCCCTCTTCTGTGGAGTTTTCCCTTCGAGCCTTGATCCTTGGAGACAGGTGAGCCTTCCATTTTCTTCTTCCTTTGTAATGCCTTCTCATTGTGCTGGTCTTGTTGCCGTTTTACCACTACAGTAAATAAAAAATGCTTCATGAAGAGATACAACTTAAGTTCAGCTCTTTGGAGACTAAGGAGGAAGCTATAGGCAGCCATGCCAACATTGTAGCCTGCAAACCTTGTTTATCTTGCAGAATTGGAATGAAAAATGAATATGTGGGAGAAAGAAGCTGAAGGGAAAGATCATGGCTTTTTTTAAAAAATGGATGTTTCTTAAGCACTTATTTCACTTAGAAACCCAGAATTTAGGATGCAGATTGAAATAGTGAGAGGCAGAGGATCAATTGTCTACCTAGTGTGAAGGCATTCAAACTCAGATTTCTAAGGCCAGACCAGAAAGAATGTTAATGTCTTTCTACCTGAATGAGAAAGAGCACGGTTATAAACATTATCAATGATACTGGTCATTAGACAGAGGGAAATGAGATCAATGAAGGTTCTAACTGTGTTAAATTAAAAGGAGAAGTACATGGAGCATGAACTTTGAAAACTATTTATATGAAACCTGACTGGAAGAAAGCTAAAATTTATGGGATTAGTGGAATTGGCTTAAAGCAAGAAGAATTGGCAGATACAACACACAATACATGAAGCAATAATACATTATTTAAACAACATTTTGGCCCGTGCAGCTGTAAGGAAGATGAGGAAAAAAAGAAAACAATCTGGACAAACGTAGGTACAGCTCACAAAAATTCTGAAGACTTTTTTTGATTATATTTTTTTATATTTTGATGTATATTGAGTCTCTCGCCCAATCTTGCTGTGCTGTGTTTAGGCAAATTCTAGATGGTCTAGAAGAAAGTTAGTATGTTCTTGATATCACATCCAGTAATAATTTAGCTTTAAGGATAGCCGTAATCTAATTTCAGCAATGTTTTTAATAAGTGCAGGAATTATTTACTTGAGAAGTTAACAGCCTTTTATTATAAATCTGTGAAGATAAATGTATTTAAATTAGAGCAGACATTAAATAACTTTAGGGAAACGCTCACTAAATACGGGGATTTCAGTGTGTTTCATTTTTGTAAAGCTTCAGAATTCTGAAAAATCGGAGGGAATATCACCAATTTGCTTGAGGTTTTAAATTGACAGTGAGAGTTGGGAACAAAATCTACTCCCTCTGCTCCCAGGAGCAATAGTGCTTAATACTGAGCCCCTTATTTACTGTTAGCATTCCACTAGATGTGATTGTGATCCATGGGGGCAATGAAGAAGCTTTAGGATTTTGTAGTTAATCCTCCTTGAGGACAATGTGATATCCTGTAAATCAGTAGAGATTCACAGACTAGTTAAGTACTTTAGGCTTTCAAAATAAAATACATTAAAAGACACAACTCAAAGATACTTATTACGAATGCTTATATTTCTAATGAAACTTCATTTCTGTCAGAGCTATCATATTATAGAGTTTTTTTTTCCTAAACTTTTTCTAAGTTAACTTCTTGGTATTGGTGAAACCAGCTTTGATATGATATGCATCTTTATAACAACAGAAGATGACGACAGGGCCTTTAAACAGAACACAGGCACTAAGGAGCAATAACAGATAATAAAGAAGGAAAATGGGCTCAACTCCTTCCAACAACCAGTGACAACTCAAGAGAAGTACAGTCTCCATCCATAGAGATGCTACTCTTTTGGCTGTCAACCGTTAAATGAGAATGAGAACTGGATCCAGGCTCTGCCCCTTTCAGACACTTAAATGAATTGCTGCACCTGAGCTCCCTGGGTTAGCTGTGTCTTCTCACCTGATCCTCAGCCACTGGTTCATGTCATCATCTGGCAATTCCACTGCAACATCCAACACAGAAGATATGCTTTGGTAAACGGACAATAAACATATGTTATTCAGCTAGCAGAAATCATAATGTGGCTACAACAAATGAGTATTTTGTTTTCAGTGTTAATTTAATGTTACCGTCATGATGATCTCCTAGTCAAACTTGTGCTGTAGTTTTGCTGTACAGACTGTTTCTGGATTTATTTCTTTTCATATTCTACTTGTGCCGTGGTTTTACATTATTTGCCTTGTAAAGCACTTTCAAAAACCTGTAGTTATGAAGCAGTATTTTTAATTTTCTGGGGCAAGTGGGGAACAAGCAGAACCATAACACTTTCAGGTCAAGAAGTTTGGCTTATAATCCTTCAGAGCTATCATCTTACGTGCCTTCTCATCAAGGAAAATTTTATCATCTCATAAAATACTAGTGTTTTTTGATGGCAAGAAATGAGTAGAAAGAAATCTAGAAAATTTACTTCCTTCCTGTTTAATCCGTATCTGTAGGACTTCAATTTATTTTCCAGTTGACCTTTACAACGTTCCCTTAGGATGTGTGGGCAGATCCTTGCTGATTAGAATCTAATACCATCAGTGTTCAACAAGAACAAGATGCACGGAAGCTCTTGTCAGGTTATATTTTTGCCAAGTCTTTTTATTACAAATCTGTTTGCAAGTAGCAGCATCCTGTCTCACATACTTAACGGTTGTTCTCTCACCTCACAAATGCATAAGAAGCAACAGGAAAAGTGCCAGTTGTAATAACTCTGGAGAAGTTAAACAGAAATTTCAAGGAAGAAGTCATTCAACAGGCAATTATCTTCCGTTGCTATCTGCTTGCTTCTTTTACTTACGTATTTTTTTCTTACTGTTAAGGACAGAGAGGTTCAACATAAAGTAGAAATTAAATAGAAGTATTCATATCTGAGCTTTCTGACCAGTAGTGAATAAGACAAGAAGGGATATGATTGCATTGAAACATTTAATAATTATCATATTGAAGAAGGCAGTTACTGGGGTTAGGTTCAAAAAAAGCATTTTAACATTTGCCCTTCCTTTTTATTCAGAGAAATTGCACACTGCTTCTTGTACGTGGTTTATGTCTCTCTGCTTTCATATATTAGTTTGTGCAATCTGTCTCTTGGACATCAGGAACAATTATCCTTCTGTTTATGCGAGGCATCTAAGCACTGATGCTGGGGCTGAAAAATTTACTAGAACAGCTAATTGATAATTTGCCTTTTAAATAAATATCATCTGTAGGTAACACTGAGTTAAGCTGGTAATTTCTATCACAGCCACATACACCACAACACCATAGGTGGGTGCTTTAATTTGTTCATGGGTTAGAAAGAAAGAAGGGTGATTTTTTTTTTTTTCCTGTTTCTAAGTCTGGCAAATTCTTAAGGATTTCTAGCACCAGCTATGGGAAAGGAAGGAGAATTTGGTATGTTCATATTGGTAGTTCCTATAGTTCTTACCCCTTAACATCAAAACAAAAATGAGCACATATGTATGGGTAGGATAAAGGGATTATAAATTGTTATTTCAAATTGTGTATGCTCCTAAAGGGAGAGGGAAAAACGATTTAAAAGACAAAGATGGAAGTGACTACTTGAGATGCTCAGCTCTGTCCCCTTCCCCTTTCTCAGGTTCCCAAGTAATATTTTGTTCCTAAACATTTTCTTCATCACAGGCAATAAAATACTTTTCAAATGCACTGACTATGATTTGTTACAAGACTAAAACACAGGAGAGATCTGACATTCAAATGGCACTTCAGAGTCTTGTAACCATTACTTTTAAGGTTAAAAAAAAAAAAAAAAAAAAAAGGAAGGTAAGGTTTTAAGCCAAAGCCTTCTGTTGTGGTTTTGTGGTTTTGATGGCGGTATTCCACATCAGAACATCATGCAGGCCGATAAGGAGTTAATGCTGTGGGGACGCCAGGCCCGTGCTGCTCTGGGCGCGCTCTCTGGGCTGCCGTGAAAAATGTAAGCTCCCAGCTTCTGGTTTGGAAATGTTGTCTCTCTCAATTGTTCAGTTGTATTAGATTTAGTAAAGTTACCTTTCCTTATCAGATAGTGCCGTTGTTTTTTTTACAGACTCATCTATTCCCTCTGTTACCTCTTCCCCCGGAGCGCGTGGCTCTGCTGGGGCGGCCGCGTGGCCACTGACGGTGTAGTTTTTTTCCCTTCCCTTTCTCTTTCCCTTCTCGGTTCCCCTTGGGTTACTATCATGGATAACACCGTGACACCTTCCTTTTCAGTCCAGGATCACTTATATTCTCTGATGTTTTCTCTGAATTGCAAAGAGTGGAAATGCGTTGCACCAATTTTAAATTCCATTTTAACGTTTGCTTCTATGGAGGCTTGGAAGGCATCTTTTGTTTCTTCTGATTTATTATAAGGAACAATTATACCAGTTCAACTGTACACCATTGCATCTTGCAAGGGGAAAAAAAATCTTCTCTCATCTTTATATTTACTCCTGCCCTGCAATATCCTCAGGCTTTCTCAGCTTCCCTTTCAAGTCTCTATTCTGTGGACTAAACAAGCCAGGTTCTTTTAATGCATTTTGTGATTAAAGAAAAACTCCGGTCATCTAGTCATTGTCTTTGTCCTGCTACACAACCGATTTAAGTTCTCATTTCTTAAGTGAAAGAAGATTAGAAATACATGCAATATTTTCAGTTTTTTTTTTTTTTTCCCTGATGATTCTGATATAATGCAAACTTTTCCCATTAGTTTTACCTTTAGAAATCACAAGAGCATCTTTTTTTTCCACAGTCATCCTCTTGTGTTAGTTGCTTTTATCATTGCTGGATGTTTTGCCCCCATTAATATAATAAGACTTAGATTTCAGAAAAACAATTTAGTCTTGACTTTGGCAAAAGATGGCATCACGATACCAACACTCCCAGAGAGTATATTTTAGTCATGAAGATAAGTAAAAAAACAAGTATTCACATAACTGTAGAACGTGACAGTTACAACACAAACATAGCTGAAAATACTGAAATAACATATGTATATTAAATGCTATCCCACTAACTAAGATATTGGTAAATTTTTTTTGTAAAGTAATCTATAAAGCTGCTATATTGATTTAATATTGCTTATGAATTTATGTTTGTTGCCTGGAGCCATGCTGCAGCTTTAGACAAAAACACCCAGGGTTTGTAGGACTGACTTTACAATGTGCCCTGACTGAGCAAGACAGCACAAGGGAGAACAGAGCAGGAAAGGGCAGAGATTTTATATTTAATATGATAGGCTGAGTTTATATTATTATTTAAAAGGCAACAAGAAAAAAAGAAGCCAAACCTCAAGATGATACAGTGAAATCAGAGAAACCATCTATTCGGACTCATTTCTGAAAGGACAAGTAATACAAAATACACACAGTTACAACAACTGTTTGAGAAAATGACATGGTATATCTGGAAGATGAGATGCAAATGCCTGATAGAGTCTTTGATCGTGTTTCCTTAGGGATCAACAGTTCATTTGGTGATACAGGTGCAAGTGGAAATGAGAGGGAGATCTAAAATATCTTCAGATTTTATGCATTTGCTATCCACAGCTGCAGAATTTGTACTTCTACTGAAAGGATAGCTATTAAAAATATAGGTCAAACTTTCCTTTTATTCATCTAGCAAATGCTGAACTTGGGCTGTTTGAGCATTTAGTTTGAACGTTGTTGTTTGACTCCCTTGGCCTGAGATTGTCCAAGTATAGAAATTAACATAAACAACTCAATCTTTACTTCTCAGAAAGGCACACTTATGAATATGCAGAAAGAGAGAGAGCTTTTGTATAAAAGATGACTAAAGGGCTGTTTAGGCCATAGTTCTTTTTTTTGTTTAGCACAAAAGTAGGGCTTGAGTAATTCATAGACTTTGTGTTGACCTTTTGTGCTGAGTTTAATTTTACCTAGGCAGTGGAGCTTTTTCTGTAAAGTGCAACAGCACAGTTTAATATTCAAAACCAAATTCGGATTTGTTACAGATAGTGTAATCTCACTTCTCTGGCAAAATTCTGTCAGGTCTGAGTTTAGCCCAAAGCATTTCAACTTCAGTCTTGCGGGTGTCATGTCTTTCATGAAATTTTCTGGTGGTGATATGTTTCATCTTCAGTCCGTCTAATAAAAAAAAAAAAACAGGAGAGCTAATTAACTGGAGGTAACGGCCCTGATAAGTGTCACTAACAGCTGAAATACAGTCTGAAAAATAAAAAATAATGATAAATCATTATATGTACTCAAATCAATTCAGTCACTATAATAGACCAATAACAGTGCAGTGCACTGATGTATAGGAAATACCCAACAGCAGCCTCTGCAACCATTGCAACTTTAGAGGCAACTCCTCCTTACCCTGACTGCAGACCTTTAAATGAAGTTCCCCTTCATTTCCAGGGGACTATGCCTGCTGAAATCAAAATTATGCTCAATGCTTGAAATAGCAGTAGAAATAGTTCTATGGTTCTCTTGCAAATGTTAAGGTCATTTGGCTTAGAGTGTTGTGCTTTTTTTTTTTTTCTGTCTTGATAAATAACTGTTCTTCAGTATTTCTAATAATCAGAACAAAATGCTGGCCACGCTCTGTTCACCATTTGTTTCACCTATTTGTTATGCTGTTATTTGCTTTTTTATTTTTTTTTCTCATGTACGTAATAAAAAAGCAATTTGAGGAAATGGATTCATTAATAATTGCAGTCATAATGCTACACCTTTAATTTCTTCAGAATGGAATGAATAGATGTTGTATTACTTTTTAATTTACAAGCTGGAAATCTAGGGAGCACAGGAAAATAAAATGTACACAGAGCTCAGAAATGAATTCTGAATGTATATGGACACAATAGTAATTATAAGGAATAAGTAATAAATCGGGTAATGCATAATAAAATTAACTATAATCTGAGGATGGTGAAAGTATATGTAACATGTCTACTGAAGACATCTTGCAAGCTGTTTCTACTGGGATATCATCTATTTTGTTGATAGCACTGCAAAAGCATGCAACTTAAACCTTTAGTAGCAAGATGGGACAAAATTGGCTGAGGTACAGGGCTGGTTTTTGTGCATTCCTCTTTAACAGTTTTTGACGCTTTACCTTTCTGTTAGATACAGAACTGAAGTGTTCAGATCAGGGGACATTTCCAATAAGACACCAAATGTAGAATGTGCTATGGTCCTGAAAGCTTCAGACCAATAGGATAAGTCTATTGTTTGGCCCTTTTCGTGTTACCCTTACCTTATGTCTAAGGGCTTACTGTTAGAAAGGGCTGTCACTGATAGTGTTGGAAGCATTTCTATCAGCTACAAGCAATACACTCAGTTCAGTGATTCACTGAAAAACAAAATGCAGGTCAAGCACAGCTCCCCATCTGTCTTCTGAAATATTTTCATGTGGTCTAAACAAGATTTGTACCATTTCTGAATCTTCAGAGATGGCCAGTGGCGTTGCTGTAAAGGGCAACGTCCGGCTGTGATGTTCCTTCTCTCTGATCTGCTCCTGGGGGAACTGGGTGTAAACCAACGATGCTGTCCTGCTGCTGGGCATCACCATTCACAACAGTAAGTGCTTGCCATGACCTTCTAGATGCTGTCATAGCTTGGGGGAACCTACTGTTTGCAGTATCAAAAATGTTGAAATGTACTTCAAGAAGTTGCTGGTTCATGAAGACAGTGGGAAAGGCTGTTAACACTGACCACTCCAGAGGTGTGAGAACTAACATGGTGTGCCTTGGACTATCTAATGCATAAGGAATTGTAATGACATTCCTCACTATGTGTTGGCTTTGCTGAAATTCAAAGCTTCTGTCTCCTTACTGGGTTTGCTGTGGGTTTTTGTTGTTTTTTTTTTTGAGCATAAGAATTATGCTTAACAATGATTATTCAAAGTGGTTATTGCGGCAGTTTTGATTGTCTGCCATCTATTACAGAATTTCTGTGCAATTTTGTGGTTTGGTGTAGTGAGTGTTCTCGCAATCAGTAAGGACTTAGTCACTGAAATTCATCTATGCTACATTTCTGTAATTAATACGATAATTCTTCCTATGATAGATTTTCTCTACCTGAAAGTTCTTTCTCAGTTTAGTGCACTTTTCTTCTATTTATTGTCTATTCAGACTTCAAAAAAGCATGTGATTTTGGTTCAGAAGCTCATCAAAAGGGAAGGCTTGGCTAGTGTGAGCTATTTTAACAACTTGAAAATTGTTGCTCTTCCACCTTGACAGTACTGATTTACTGATTAATAGGCCATCATCTTGCCTTTGTATAAAGCAATCACTCTTGGCTCCTGCTGAATTACCAAAGGAGCTGTAAAGCAGACTTGCTGCACAAAGTACAAGTTTCCACCACTCAAAACCCAGGGAGAGCCACTGAATTGTATTAGGGCAGCAGCTCCTGGCTCATGATGAGTTCCTCAGGCGGATGACCTATTGCTCCAAAGGATGACAATTTACTAGCTTGGGCCTGTAGCCTCCACAGAATAGAACTGAGATCTTCTAAAATATTGCACTCTCATTTATTTCAGCTCTTATTCCTGTTATGGGAGCACTGAAGTAGCCAGGTTAAAAGGATGCACACAAACCTTATGCTCTCTTTGTATTTCCGCTGAATCTCAAAGTAGATCTTTAGTAGTGCACAGTTGATCAATTGACTTGAAGGAATTGTCTGCATGTCTGCAAGCATCTTGGAAACAGGGTGAGAGAAATCATATTCTGCTGAATTATTCCTTATAGAAGTGTGGAAACATGCTATTCTGAAGATTTCATACCTTTTTCAAGTCTTTCAATTAGACCTGTAATACCTGTGCCACTTTGTCTCTTGAGGATGTATTTATTTTATGCACAAGTCATTTGCTGGTCATCAAAGTGAAGCTGTTCTTTTTCCTAAAGCCACTAAACAGCTGCAGATGTTTGAAAACCAAATATTTATAATACAGGAAGAAACAATTCAAGAACAAAATTCAGTAGAATATTTTGCTCTTTTCTCCTTCCACTTTGCTACACAAAACTTCGGGTCATACCTGCATACCCTGTTAGTCTGTGTGAGTACACAGCTGCCTCAGGTGTGTATTCTTGCTCTGTTATTTTGCATTCCTAAATTATAGCAGGTGTGGAGAATGTAATATTACGCCATCTACTTCTTCAGCAGTGCTGTCTGCGCCCAGTTCACCATTTTATTTTTCTCTCTCTTTTTATTTTACCAAAGGTAATAGTATCACACTTCATCATTCATCTTGACAAATTCTGTAGTAGTCCTGACACATATCCACATGAAACTTTAAGGCTGGAGTTGAAAATGGCCTCCCCACCTCTGAAGTTTTCATTTCATTCTTTCAAACAGTGTTTCCTTAAGTTTGTGCATCTCACAATTTGACATATAGGGTACATATAGGTGGATGGTGTGGAGTGTTATATTTCTGTGAAGCTCTTGTCTGAGATGTTTAGAATTATTTGTTACACAAAAATTTATGTTAAATATTTCAGTAAGCTACAGCACAGTGGGTATTTACCACACAGCACAATGAGTGATAGATCCTAACAATTGGGTTTAATTAATTCTTGTGTGTTATCAGGTATTCCATATTTAGCTTTTGAAACTCTTTTGCACAGCTGGGCACTGAAGATCTGAAGAAGGCTTTTGCTAGGACTGTGCTTCAAATTACCTCACGTTTATTCAGTTAAAGGGTGGTAATTAACAAGATTGTTTGAGTCTGGATTAGTAACCAACAGTAAATCACATGACTAGGAGCAAAATTATGGGTGAGCACAGTTCCACTCTCTGTGGGCCTTTTCTCTCTCTTTTTTTTTCCTTCTATGTTTGACATAACTGCAGATAGTAACATCCTTCGTATTGATGATAACAAAAGGCACTCACAAGCTTTGACAGATCTGCCTTTCTCAACAGCTCTGCTCTTGTAGCTTCCTATGTTTTCTTTTATAATGTTCAGAATAAACCCTGCAGACTGACTACAGATTTAATAGCTATGGACTATTTAGATTTGGACTACTCAGGAGCTGTTTTATCTTTCCTTCATTTACACCCTTTGGAGAAGGCCAGTGAAAAAGTATGTGCCACTTATATCAACACTTTCAAAAAACATTGAGAGCAGATAGCCTCTCTTCTGTGTGGTAGTGTATCCTGCTCTTAACCTCTTTCTTTTTTGAGCTGAATTACCAGAGTCCTTCAGCTTCTGTTGTCCTGGCTTCTTTCTTGCACTGCATTAGCCTCATGTTCAATAATTAGCTCTTTCAAGTTTCATCGAGATTTGAGAGAGAATAAATTTAAAATGAAAAATCAAAAGGCAAATGCACAGTCAGAGGACTTAGTGCAGTTCTCAAAAGCTTCATACTTTTAAAAACCTCTCCAGCATTCAGAACTTCTTTTTCAATGTATTAATAAGACAAATATAAATCTGGCAGCAATCTAAGAAAACCTCATCCATTGTCTGCCACATTTCTGTAGAGTCACTCCAGTCAAAGTTTTACTTAGAACAGTCATCTCCATTTTCACTCTGTACTTATGGATTTCACTCACACGTATCTGAACCATATCTCACTTGAGTATATCTCAGATAATCATTTTTCCTAACTCATCTCAAATCTTACACTTATTCTGGAAATTCCTCGTCTATGTAACACTTTTTTTTTCCCTCCAGTAAATCCACATAAAAATGCAAGGGTTAGTTCTGATGAGGACCAATGCTTCTGTGAGCTATAGAACTTAATTTATTTTCTGGATATGAAATCAAGGGTGATCAATCCCACACTGTACCTTGATAATATTTACTGTGAAAAGGAGTTGACAGAACACAGTAATCATTCTACTTAAATCTTTAATTTCAGTTGCAATATGTTAGATAGGAAAGGGGTTTCTAGCTGCAGGGTTTTGTTTAGGAAATAGTAATTAAATAGTAGCTCTTCTAGTTCCGGCTCCAAAACTAAGACTATTTAGAGTACATTTATACTAAATGGAAAACATCTTGCAGTTGCAATTGTGCTGTTGCATAAAATCACATCCAAATTATTGCGATTCTGATTGTAAAGTACTTTATAAAACTGCAGTTGTATAATAAAGTGAAGATTAGTATACTGCACGTATGAGGCTAGTACAGTAATTGTAAAGAAAAACAACTTTCCTTGGATTCAGCCTAACGTGTTCTAACAGGGCCATTTGCATTTGTGAAGTCAAACACAAACTGTGGAAGTTTTAGGCATTTTGGAAAACG
Source organism: Callipepla californica brunnescens (assembly GCA_023055505.1). Classification (NCBI taxonomy): domain Eukaryota; kingdom Metazoa; phylum Chordata; class Aves; order Galliformes; family Odontophoridae; genus Callipepla; species Callipepla californica. The sequence continues at coordinate 3,302,397 of JALIRH010000040.1, forward strand.
TGAACCTGAAATTAAAACAGTGAAATTGGTTGCAGTGTTTTATATTTAGATTTATATCTGGGCAGTTTGAAATCCAGAGTGTGTGTGCATATATATATGTGTATAGTCATTTTCCTGTTTTTCTCAGCCAACTTTATGCCTTTTCCATTCAGAACTGTGCTGCTTCCTGCTTTACATATACATACATATGCATATATGCACACATATATGTACTAACATACAGGTATACGTGCCAGAATATATACCGGAGGGCTTGTCTTCTGACTGATAGATTAGTTAGATTTATTTAGCACCTTCTATTTAATAGTAACAAGTTTTAAATTAGAATTGAGCTGTTTCTCTTGCAGGATGTGTATTCAGTGATGAGCTAATCCTAGGGAACAGAACTGATTGATTCAATCTTGTCTCAGTTCACCTGCCAGTCACAGGTAAATTCCATATAAGTGCTGCTTGTTAATTACTCTAATTTACATTTTAAGTAAGGAGATAAGAGAACAGCGAAGATGCTGAAGATAGCTTTAAAATAAATTCCTCATCATGTACAGGTATATATTGATGCTTAACATCTAAATATTTACTTAAACATAGATAAATATTGAAGTTAGAAGTAAACTTCAAGTGAAATAACATTGAACTGTTCTAAGCTGAACAACGAAGATCGTGATAAGGAAAAGAAAGGGCAGGAAAGCAGCTGGAATAAAACAAATTAAGCATACAGGAGGAAAAGTATAGTTACAGTTAACCTGTTAGAACTACTCAGTACTGGGCTAATTCTACTCCCAAAGCATTCAGTGGGAATTTCACGAGTGATTTCAGCAGCAACAATTAGGTAAAGTAGATCAAAAGCTTTTTTACTCAATCTATGCTATATCCTAAAATAATTTGAGCTGATTAGATTGTATGTACGTTGTGTTAAAAAGTTGCCTTATGTGTTTAGAAGATTTTCAAGACAGAAGAAAAAGTAGCAAGAAAAGTATTTGAAAATAATTAATTATTTTAATGTGATGATGGGAAAATACGTAAGTCTTGAAGGGCAATGGCAGAGGGAGGTAGATACTAGATTTTTTTAATTGCTCTGATAGATCCTAAAGCTTGTACAGAAAAACTGAATAATGTAATGCTGAGTATCAGGCAGGAGCAGAAACATCTGTTTAAAGTGTTATAATAACTGATAACACTCTTTCTTCTATTTTGCACTTACGTTCTCCTGCTCTAATATGGCCTAAAAATTTATCAGGGGAGGTGAATCTCTGACTGCATTGCTCTTCTGGGAGCAGCTTCAAAGTGTAGAACCTGGCAGAAGAAAGGCAAAGAACACCTGCGGGATCCTGCATCACACTAAACTGAAGGAGAGGAGCAGACAGCAGCAGCTTCTCCATGGTGAGGAAATCCCATCAGAAGTCGGGATGAGTAGAGAATTTCTGTTGCTGAATATCAGTACGTTTCCTTCTGATATGTATTGCCACCCTGGAAATGTCTGCCTTCTGTTTTTGGACAATGAGGAAACTTTATTTCTGGCCTCTTCTTTAGCCCTTCTAAAATCTTTAGAAATAATAGGGTACCAGATGCATTTGTCTTTGCCTCCTATGAAGGGATGTGGGGATAAGTATTGCTCTCCTTTGTTTCAGTGCCATGATGTAGATGCTCTGATATTCCTTGGAAGCTCTGTTTCTGAATCACATATGCTGTCTGTATTTAGTCTGTACTTTCCTTTCAGCATTTCTTATAATAATAGAATAATTGCAATGGATGCACATCTACTTCAGTTAGAATAACTGTAAAAAGGAACTGAAAAAGTGAGGCTGGATATTCCGTGTGCTCACTTATTACCAACAGAATAAGAACTTTTTTTCACTATAATTATTAGTAATATTTAAAGATTCTGTTAACTCAAATTTAAGTACAAATATAGCTTAGTGACAGTGCAGAACTTTTGTGATTTTGACATTTACTGAAAATTCTGATACAGTGTCCATTAGCGAGACTATTTCTGGATGAGAAGAGAGTTTTAGTCGTTCACTTGAAGGCAGAACTCAAATGAAATGCTTATGATTTATCTTATGGAAATTTGATGTCATTTAAATCACAGTCAGTGTATGTAGCAAAATCATAACTAATTCCTTGCACATAAAAAATATGGAAATTTATAAAGAGCACAGAGAGTTCACAGTGCTCAGACAGAACATTTATTCCAACTGAGTTATCAAGCAGCTAATCGTCCTGTTCTCTACTTTTTCATCTTGGGCATGTCTATCAGAGTACTAATTTGATGGTGGGTGTGAAGATTATGACCCTCAGCCTTTCATCTGATCCTAGATTTTCTGTGTTCAGTCAGACCACGAGTCTGTGTTTGATGGCAACTTTGTGGCAGCCCTAAAAGACAGTACAGACACAAAAGTCACACATTTTTTCCTGTACAGAGAATGTTTGCTCCTGGGATTGTTCTGAAGACAAAGAAAACAATGTTAGTGTCACTACAGAGGATTGGGCTCAACTGCTGAAATGCATCTAAAACATTTTAACCACTGGCAAATCCACTTTGAGCTGTACTTTTTCAATCAAAGAAGCTGGTTTTCTGAACAAATAAATGTGATCAAAAGAACCGGTTTCCTCCTAGTAAGACCAGAAAGAAAAACAAATGATAAGGGTGTTATTTTTTGTGTGTGTAATTATAATTTCAGCTGTTTCTGAATCTATGTCTCAGCAGTAAAGGACTCCAAGTTAGAGAGGTTATTCTGAGTGACATAATCAAAAGAATGCCAGCATTGTTCTGCAATAATGGAGTTATTAGCACTCTATTCAAATTCCAGTTTGGGTAATTACTTTCTCCTTACCTAACTTCACTTATAGTTCCAAATGGATGCAATCTGAAATTTCTATTATAAACCATTGTATGAAATTACTAAAGCCCCTGTGGTTAACCCTAGCACTAGCTGTGCAATTCATGGGTCTCTGCAAAGATTTTTGTATGGTACACATTCAATTCGTAAGTCCTTTGAGATCCCTGTGAAGTCACATGTGTATATAAATATACATCACTTTCACAGGTTAGATAAAATGGGGAAAGTGATTTCTAGCTAATGCAAGTTGTTATAAGATTTTCCAAAACTTCAAAACGAGGGAACAGATCTTTTAGATCTCTTTTTTTTACATCTTTTATTCTCTTCTTTTACAGTTCTTTCAGTTATTTGATCAGCACATTTTGTGCCCATTTTTCAATGGGAAAGAAAATGCTTGGGTAAATTGAGAAACCTACAGCTTAATCTTCAACTGAACTTAATTTTCAACTGAAAGAGAAGTGACACTGGTGAAATCAAAGGAGCACTGGGCCAATGTTCCTTCCTATGAAGGGACATCCTCTCTTCCCTCTCAAGGCAGGAAAACTGCTACTACTTGGATTTGGTTTTATTTTCTCCTGATGCTGTACAGGTTGATAATACAAAAAAAAAAGCAACAAAAAAACCCAACTCCAGAAGCAAAAGCTAGAGCATTTGTTCCATTTACTTTCAGATGAAGAAGGGGGAGAAATATTCAGACATGCATTCTGCACTGCTGATAAATAGTATTCTCTTGACTTTGTTAATTACACCTCTAAAGAAGTAACAGATCTAAAAGACTTTTCATTCCAAAATATCTCACTAGTTAACAGCTGTCTACTCTGACTTATTTTCTAGCCTTGAAAAAAATATATTTTTCACTAACTCTCAGGCTTTATCAACAATAATAAAAGTTATTACCAAGAGAAATACACAGGCTTGTTTCTGCAGAGATGAGTTTTAGTTATATTATTCCCAGATGCTTTACAATCCTCTTTCTCATCAGATTCTATGATTTGAGTATGTTCTTTATTCAAGTGTATATTTTGAATTTTAAAATCCTTACTGTTCTTGCCACTGTTGCTTATTTTTTTCAGTGCAGTCACCCCAGAATGTCTTCTGAGATAGTACATCTGACTCTTGAAGGTGGTTTGATACAGTTATCAACATGCTGTTGAACACTGAACTCTTATTTTGTACCTACAGGCGGTAAGTACTAATGATAATGAGCATTTTCAGTTTGAAAACTTGCATTCTTATGGAATTATACTGATTTAAGACATTTGTGAGTTTGAAACTTCAGTGCCAAGGATCTAAAATAGGATACTGGGGCACTGAGAACCAGCTCTGTTATCTGCTGCATAAAAACAGGTTGGAGGTATTAATTAGCGGAACTTAAATTCAACTGAAATGGTGAAGCTTATTTTGTTTTGTTAATCATCCTTTATCATTGTAGATTTTGTCAATGTTTTATGGATTTTTTCTCTACTCTTGAAAGAGTGTTGTCAGTGATAGACTTTTCTGTGGTCCTTGCTCAAGTCAGTGGCAAATATTGCCACTGGCTTAAAACCTGAAGTCTCCCTTTTGCACGTACCTAAAGGAACAACACCTTTGAAAACAAGTGTCTTAAAACAGTATGATAGTTTCAACCCATATTCTTTCCTAAACTAAGCAAACCAAAAGATCAGGTTGAGCAGTACAATAAAGGATTACTGTAAAATCCGTCCTTCTTATGAATGAATGAATTCAAATGGCACATTTGCTGTTCTAATATAAGAATGCCACCTTACATAGATGCATTACATGGCAGCTGTCATATAGTTCAAACTCACTTGGAAAAAAAACTCAGAGTTTTTCTTTTTAGACAGTTAAAAAAGTGACATCTACTGCTTTTAGTGCTCCAGTTGGTCAGCAAGTTTGTCTCACTGCCAGTGAATGCTAGTTTCAGAGCATTCACTGAATGATGTTATTCAGTGTGTAAGAAATATAATGAATCTCAGTTTTGAAATTTTTTGATTTGTTATCCAAAGTTTTCTGTCTAGATTTGGTCCACAGATTTGATTTCTTTTTCTTGATTTTTTTTCCGATATAATAGGAAAATTTTGGAAATCTCTACTACGACAACCCTGTCTGATTGCCTTTAAATTTACATAACTTATGGCAATGAATTTATTCCTTTGGATCAGTTTAAGTGTGGATTCATCTGCTATTGAATGCTTCCATTACTTTCCATGTAGGATAAATTATTCTCCCTGTTTAGTCTGCTTGGTTTCATCTCTTCAGATTATCCTGAGTGTACAATGTGATTTTTAAACAGGCAGTTTTATAGGTGTCAAAAGCAAAGGCTTACTCCTAGCTGAACACCAGTAAGATAGTACTGAGCCATTAAGCATTGTGCAATATTCTGTGTCCAGTATAGTTTAATGACCTATTTAGTTCATTTTCCTTTGGGTGTGATTAGCTCAATCAATAAACTAATTACCTCTAACAATGCCTGATATGTACCTGCGCTTTTATTTCATAGCCAAATTCAACCATATTTCTCTCCTGGACTAAATTGTGCATGTTACTACAATTTCTTTTTTCAATTAACTGTTTTTCTCTGTCAATTGATTCCCCAAATAAAGCTGCCTCCATTTTTTATGTATTTATTTTTTTATATATGGTCAGCTGAACAAAATGGGGAATGGCTGACCACCAAATCTACGTAGCCCTTTAAATATTGTCCATACACTACAATCAAAGGATGCTATGCTTCTAAAATGATGAATAAACTCAGTGTTATGACCAAGCAAATGTTTCTTATAAAGTACAATCAAATTGCAAAGGGACCTAACTGATCATTGAACAATAATTATTTTAATATGCTGCTTTGCAGTGACCTTTGCAGAAATGTCCTAGGGAATTTGAGAAAAATGGTACATTTCACAGAGTGCTGCTTGAACTATTGTAGTTAATTGTATTTTTTTATAGCATACTCAATGGAAGAAAAACCCTTAACAATTCTCAAGAAAATCTTTTTCATCTGTAGTTTACTGTCTCTAGAATACTTGCATTTCTGTGAAATTTATTTACTTAATTCCAAATGAATCAAAGTAGTTTTCAGAAAGAGATTAAACATTCACACAAACATATACACTAGAGAGTAATGTGCATTACTTGTACTATTACTGGCATGATAAGTATATAAAACTAAGACAAAATACAATTACTACATACTCAGTTGAAAATGCAATTATTCAGGCAAAAATACATTGAATAGTTGAAAAAAATGAAAGACTCATCATAGACAGCATTAGAAAGCATGACTTGGAGTGATACACTTACAAAACCAAACAAATTTCTGTAGCAAATACTATTTTAAAGCTAATTCCTTGAAACTCCAAATCTGTACTGTATTTCAGTCAAAGATGGTGAAAGCATGCATTTTATACTCACAAGAAATCTGACTGAGGACAATAAAAATCACTTACTTGTAGAAAATGAGTGATCTAGTGCTACTTTTTCAGATTTTTTTTTAACCTCCATAGGCTTTTATAATCAGAGAATAACGTAGAGGTAGCTTCTTTTATTACTTGGCAGTTACAAAGAGTAGAATCCTTATGTGAATCCCTCTTGTGCTGCGAGATAAGGTGCTGCACATGGGAATATGAATACTGCCAAATGAATTGCAGCACAGGTGTGAGTACTGGATGATCAACTTATCCTTAAAGGTAACTGTACTGTCAACTTGAATAAATTTGGTTGTGAGGCAAACAATGAAATATCAGATAATTCTGCTTACATCTTGGTTAGCTAGGCACAGCTTTTCATTGTTATTATTATTGCAAGACATTGCACCATGCATTATCTTTAATTTGGCTTTAACAATGCTATCAATAGCTCTACCTTAAAAGCAGTTTGACATCTGGGCTTCCCAGTATTTCAAAGTGGTGAACTGTAACGAGACATTTGCTTTGAATTTCCAGAACAATTTCAATTCTTCATGCCCAATTTATACTCATTTGCTCTTGTGCCACATTGCCCTTAATGTGAAATAACATTGGTCTCTTTTTGATGCTTTACTCCATGATCTATCTGTAGAGGGCAATCATATCCAACCTTGGACTTCATTTTTGGTAGATTTAAAGCCTTGTTCTTTCCTTCTGTAGTACTTATTTCTCTGTCAGATCTGTAGCTTTTCTCTGTCTATATAGCAGTGATGATCAGAAGCTTTTGCGAAATTCCAAAGTCGTGTGATCCTTCTGGGGTGGCAGAAATGCTCCTTTCTCTCTGCAGATGTTGAGAAACCTTTGGCCACTTCATCAGTGGGAAAGTGCTCTCTTCGAATGTGATGTTGGAGCCGCAACACTGGGTGGTACAGTTCAGTGAAAGAAATGCTACTTAACAGAAACATTACAGTATTGTCATTAAAATTCAATATTATTTACAGAAATATTATTTAACCACGCACAGAAAAAAGGTGACCTCTGAAAGAAGTGGCTCATGAATGGAAGGTACTGGTCTTTAGAAAGAGTTCTTTGAAGTAACTTTCAACAGAGTTTAAACAAAATCCAGAGTAATCTATGTTGATATAAACCTCATATTCTTCCACTCTAGGTAGTGCGTATGTCCAATTAAGACTATTTGGTCTTCTCTCTGCAAGTGAAAATGTTGTCACAGATTAAGATAACATCAACTTATTTCTTTCTTTTTTTTTTTTTAGCATTCCAGTGTGAACTCATTTACAGCTTCTTTGAGACAGCAGATGCTCTCATCGTTTCACCACTCTATAACTCTCATCTGTCAGTGTGACCAAATTAATTCTGAAGATCACTTTGAAGCTCACGTGCTTATGCAGAGATTATGCATGGTGGTGTTCCGGACAAATTCAGTGAGTGCAATGCAGAATTCTTACTGCATCCGTAGAAAAACAATTAAATTAGAAAACAACCTATCTGAATGTGATTTTCTATATTTAATTTTTTAAGGAGTAGCACAGATTATGCATAAAATTTTCAAAATTAAGCCCTTTAAAATGTCTCTTGTAAAATTTAATGTTTAATAATACATTATTACGTTCTGTAAATGTTATTAGCATTTTTATAATTTGTAAACCAGTAGGGACAAATTGAGAAAACACCTCTCCTTCAAATCACTTAACAGACCTGTAAGACTGTTTTGTTTCTATTAACAACAACAACAAAGCAAATCAAAACCCATGAAAATCTGAAAAGAGGCCATTAAATGTTATGTGTTTATGTTTATAAAATCAAAAGTTTGTATTAGATCAAGAAACTGAACATCAGATGTGCAACATCATATGAATTTAAAGATGTATCTGCTTAAATTTAAATGTAAGAAAAGTTGTGATTTCATGACACCTCACCAAATGTTGGCATGTGCTCCTGTCATTTAAGAATTAAACTGTAATCCAGGAAGAATATACTTTAATTGGGATACATGGTGACCACACAGTGCCTTGTGCCTTGTGTCCATTTGATTATGCAGTTTCTTGCAGACAGGCCTGGAATGTTTTCTGATATTTTTGGTCAGCTTAAGGAAATGATGTTACCGTGCACTGAAATAATACAAAAGTAGATTTGGAAAATGCTAGGATTTTGGTGCCTTTGGAATTGTTTTATTTTACGTTTTTAATAGCAAAACCAATTTTCAAATGCAAAATATGCACATCCAAATGAAATAGAACTCCTAAAGGAAATCAGTCATGTTGATGAAAAATTATTTAGTAATAAAGATTTTTATACTGGACATATGAAAAATACTATAATTATATTCTAAGTAGTGAAAAAATAAGACTTGATATTTGCCCTTTTTGGAAAGGAGTCAGTGAGATTGTGCAATTGTGAAGTATAACAAAAATAATGTTTTCAGTAGTCTGGTTAGCCTTGTTTATCGCAGACATGCTGTTATTATCAACAAATGACTATGGAATTCTTGACAGTACATTCTTCTTCATATTTAAAAGGAGATCATGAACATGAGGGAAACCAACTTTTTACATGGGTAGATAGTGATAGGACAAGGGGGAATGGTTTTAAACTAAAGGAAAGGAGATATAGATTAGATGACAAGGGGAGGGTTGGTTGGTTTGTTTGTTTGTTTGCTTTTTTTAACTGATTTTGAACTAAAGGAAAGGAGGTATAGATTAGATGACAAGGGTTTTGTTTGTTTGTTTGTTTGTTTTTAACTGAGAGAGTGGTGAGCTACTGGAAGAGGTTTCCTAGAGAGGCTGTGGATGCCCTGTCCCTAGAGGTGTTTAAGGCCAGGTTGGTTGGAGACCTGGGCAATCTGATCTAATACTTGATTTTGCATCTGGCAACACTGTGGCAAGGTTTTGATTTTTTTTCTTCTTATGCCTCTAGGTCTTTGGTAAAAATGGAGATCAGAAGCACTTCTAGGCTACCAGTGCATATGTTTTTATTGTGATGGGTATGCATGGCAAAAAGAATACTCTTCTCCCATCACTTTGGTAAGTAAAATAATTCCAATATTGGTGTGCCTTTTTTTCTATCCCTTTGACCATGTCTCTGAATCTTCCTTAGAGACTTGAACTCCCTTTTCTAAACTCCTGCCTGTTCTCATAACTATGAGTGCTGCACACGTTATTTTGGAGGAGATGACATTTTAGATGGATATATGGTCAGGTCTTGACTGTAATGGCACATTGAGCAATTGATGTTTTTTTTCATTCCTTCCCTTTCTATTTCTTTGTTGTCAAATAGCTCAGTAGGCAGAAAGTAACTTCCTCCAGATCCTGAGTTTTAGTACCAACTAGTAATTGAAAGGAGATATGATTGTGCTTGTTGATTGCTTTCTTGCTCCATATCTGTGTTGCATTCAATTACTATTGTCTTTAAAGATTTCTATGGCAGCTGGAAAGAAATCTCCTCCTTTGGTATGTGACTTGCTTTGTGGAAAAGTGCTGGGATGAATGCTGCAGTTAGGGCTTGCCTTGCTCTCTACCAAAAGAGTGGCCCTACAGTGGAGAATAAGACAAGGACGGGGATAGCACGTCATCCTTATCACACTGTAAAACTCTTTAGTGTTTGTAGCTAGTTAGCATAACCATACTTTTGCCCTGGATTAAATGTATGGCCAGATTTTGGATCAAGAAGGAATTTTGCCTTGTGTTGTACAGTTTTATCTTCTGTCATGTACTATATGATCTTGTTTCCATTTTGTTGTAGGATATGTAGAAATAGACAGTACCCTTAATCACTGCAGACTTCATCCTCTGGCATATTTTGTTTTAGAGGCTTCTGATCTTTTAATATAAAAGACCTATTCTATGATCAGATGCTGAGACATGTTTTGTGCAATGAGAGGAATTTTACAGCTTGTGGACTGGACACTGGGGATTCCTATATTAATAGCTCTATGTCAGCTACATATTTGATTATACACCAGCTCTGTATCTGTATTTTTGCAGGATGTGGCCTTAAACAAGAAGGGTGATTTCCAAGTCTATGTGGGTTCTACTTTAAGTACTCAAAGCACAGCATGAAATTTTACCCTCCCTCTAGCCCATGCTCTACAGAGTATCTTTTCTACTGTCATGCCCACTGACTATAGGAACATTATATGAGGTTGTCTTCCAATTGTAGTCTTTGATTTTTTTATCTTTGAGACATTAATTTCAGCTAGTACTACTTAAATTTAACTTTGGAGGTCCAGATTTTGTCAAGAGGAACAAAAAAGTAGATGTTCAAGAGGGATTTAAATAGCATAGCACTGAGATATGGATTTAAGATATGTCTCAAATACTAAGGGTTCTTCAGAAAAATTCAGAACTGGGGAAAAAAAACATAAAAATACAAAAGCATGTGTATACATAGCCCAGATTTCTCTACTTCATTAAGTAACAGAAATCAGAGCCAACTATTACAGCCTTAGCGAGGTATTTAGTTCAAAATAAACCTAGAAACTTGGAAATTAAGTGAATTTCATATTTTAGGCTCCTGTACATTAAGAGATTAGTTACAGGCACTTTTGAAGGTATTACTTCATTCCTTTTTAATGTTGTAAGATGTATGTGACCTTGGGAAATACATCTTTTTTAATGTAACAATAGTATGAATTTCAAAGATGCTGCAAAAATTTTGTTTGCCATCTGTTTATTTCTATACTTTTGGACTGAGAAGCGAAGATGCTGAACATGATGAATACTCACACAAACCAGGTAATAAAGCAGTCTTTTTTTTTAACATTTCTCTCTTAGCTTTGTTTCTTTCTGAGATATTAAACAGGTCATGAATTCTAAAATTTAATCTTCTGTAAGTGTTGGTAATGAGACAGTGCAGTAGGGAGGCATGGCCTCTTCCCATGAGGTTTTACTGTGTTTATGAATTAAGTCAGATGAAGCGTGGAATCTAAGATAAGGCATGAAATTTTTAGGTGGTGCCAGCTGGCATAATTCCATCAAAACCATAGGAAATATACCAGCTTCCACTACTAGCTTCAGGCTCAATCCCAGTGGAAATAACATAGTTAATGTGAGTGTTTCAATCACAAGCCTTTTAGATCAAAATATTGACATGACAAGGATAGAAGCTGGTTCTCAAACTTGGAGGCAATTTGAGATATTATATTTCACATTTGATACAATCCACAGGTTCACTCTGTCATTCACTACTGCTTTGACCTAGATTCATATTTGAGCTTAGCAGAAAGTAGGCGAATACTACAAAGTTCCTGGTGACTGTTGCTTAGCATTAGGATGAAATCTGGCTTTCCTTAAAGACTTAGGCAGAGAAGGGGAAAATCAAATATTTTCCCCTTCATTCCCCATATTGAATTATATTGCTGAGTCCTTGTCAGCTATATTGACTGATGTTTTAACTACTAAGTTTAGTAAAACCATTTAAGTTGATAATATGCATGTCACCTTCTGCCTTTTTACTTATAGGTAGGTATGGAATGCCATTTTCCAAACTAAATGTGACAACAGAAAGTCAAATTCACGTATGACAATGCAAAAATGGGCATGGAAAGATAGGGGGGTGGGGCAGCTTTGGATTTTTCTGGAACTGCTTTGAGGTTTTCCAAATTCCTGCTGTGAGCTAAGGAAGGTCCTAGTCAGGACCTTCAGATGTTTACAGACATCCCCTCTCAGTTGTCTTTTCCCCAGGCTGAATAGATTCAGGTTACTCAGCCTTCTGAACCCTCATGTCTATGTCAGCAAATCACACAGGTTGCTCTGAAAGTAGTGCACGCTATTTATTTACATGGAAACTACAACTGATACAAATAGCACAATAAAACTATTTGATAGAGCAAATTATCAGCTACAAAATACTGTTTTGCATCATAGCCATCACCACTAGCTATGTATTTTGTCAGACTACTACCTGTCAGACAGCAACAAATGTAATAGAATGCTGGTGGGAAAGTTCAACCTCTACTGCCATACCACTGACATCATGGGCCAGCATAATAAAATAAGAGGCATTACTTTCAGAGCAGCTCTCATAATAGTCATTATAATTGTGTGTAACACTGTCAGGAAGTGAAGCAGCATGACATTTAATTTGAGAAGAAAAACATACTGCTGACATACAATGGCTTGGACTTTCTTATGAGAATTGTCTTCATTTCACTCTTTCTTCAGCTGTACTTTTGAAATTTAATGTAAAAGTGTAGCAGAGAACATTGTCAGAACAGGGAATGAAAGCAAATTCTTGTTCACTTTCAATGATATTTCAGCAGCAATGTGACTAAATATGTGAATGCATGTCTGAAAATAAATTATCCAATACCTATTAAAACATAAAATTAATGTTCATTTCATAGCCTCCTTGAGATGTTTTCTCCCTGAGATTTATGTCTTTTGACTAGATTTCAGTTCTAAGAGAGACTAAATTAACCTGTCTTCCCTACAGATTTTTCAGTAAAACTTGTAATAACTGACTTGAGAAAGTATTATTATAATGACCTTTGCAATGTTGGTTTCATCTGTATTGCAATTAAAATTTAACTTAACAGTCACCATATGATTTTCTATGTTAACTACAATGAGAAACAGCTATTGGCCATAAGTCAAATAACGTATAGGTATTTTATCTTTTACTTGGCAATACTCATGATAAACAAACAAAAAAAAAATAGCGTTTTAAGTTTTCCTTTCAATGTCAAGATAAATGTGAGGCAAAATACAACTGTTTTTGCTGGAGCACAAGAGAGGGAGCCCTTTGTGAACCCTACTTAAACAAGATGCAAAAGACAGTTTTGTTTCAAAGACAAACTTACTTCTCAATTTAAATTCCCTTTGGATCTGTGCACAAGCAAAAGCAAGTTTCTCGTTTTGGACTTGTAATCATGGAACTTCTGTTTAAAGCAAGAAATCTCTACTGTTTTCCTTGCAAACAAAGAACAGAACAGTTCTGTGGGCTGATTGGACCCCTAGGAAAGTACATGATATTCTTGTGGGACAAAGTTACAGGTATTCCTCTAACCCTCTTAACTATACTAGTGGAAGTATATGGAGTTTAGACTTGTACAAAATATGTTTCACTAACTTGAGTATCTGTTTACAATAACTGCAGAATTATCACTTTCTGCCTTTTGAAATAATTGTTCTTTTTCCTGTGTCTTGTCCTTACTGTTGAATAAATTACTGACACTAGAATGCTATCAGTACTATCTTTCCTGATTTCTTAAGCTTGCTCCTTAAGTTCATAGGATATTTGAGGCTGAAAGCAGCCTCATGGGCTTTCAAATCCAATCTCCTACTCCAAGCAACTTCAGCTGCAAGCCCAGACCAAACTATGTGTGTTATTCCTCAATCAGATTTTGAAAATCCTACAAAAGCCCTGTATAAAGGAAGAAAATAAGAATGATAAGGACTTGCACAAACTAAATTCTTGATCTTGAAGTAAATATAAACATAGTTGTCAGATTTGGGAATATTAGAGGGTGTAACTCTGGTTCTTTTTGCTATAGTACCTGGTTATAGACCTGTTAAATTTGTTTAATTCTGTTTTTGATCTGCTGCCTCGCAAGGTAATGAATTTAAGTATGCTTCTTGCCATGTTTCTTTTAACTTTTTTTTTTTTTTTTTTTTTTTAACTATCTAATGGATTCATTGAGTGACAGCTGGTTCTGTTTGGGAGCTGTTGAATAAAAAATTTTCTGCATTCATCTAGTGTTGTGATTTTGCAGACCCTCAAACACAGCCTGCTATTCTTCTCTCCAGTTGGAAGAATCCCAGCCTTTTTCACCTCTCCCTGTAAAGCAATTGCTCTTTCTCTGTACCTTTCTAACTCCATTAGATTTTTCCAGAAAAGCAGTTGTTCAAGACTGTCCACAGTACTCAAGATACGTGTGGAGGAGCCTACTTAGCCATCGCTTGTTGCCTGAAGTCTGAAAGAGATGAATGTGTAAAATACAGCTTTATAGCTATGGTACCAGAACTGAAAGGAACGGTAACATTTTCGTAAAACAGAAAAGGAAATTAACTGTTGATCTTTGATGGTGATTAGTTGAAAATAACAGTAAATGGATAAGGTTTGTTGGGCACTAATAATGGCTATACAGAATCACTGTGAGATGAAAAAGGAACTAGCTTGCTGAGTAACCCAAGAGATGCTTAGACTGAATTTCCCCAAGAAGCAAGCATTTGGCTGAGGATCTTTTTAAGATTCTGGAGTATATCTGATGGCAGATCTGATTGCTGATGGGAGGGAAGAGAAGAGCCTGATAGAACCCGAGGGAAAAAAATTTGTATGTGTGGAGCCTGCTCTGCGTTGCTAAGTGTTTTCTGGGCTGCAAAGACAGTTCTCCAGCATCAAGAGCATGTGGACCTTCTCCCAGCTTCCCAGAGGGGTAGCACACAGGGGCACGACTTTCCTTGCATTGCTGCATGATGTGGCTGGTGGCCAGAGGGTGGTGACTGCTGCAGGGACAGGCCAGCTGGTGCAGGAGGAAGAGCCAGCATGCCTTCTGCTAGTATGCCACCACTGTGAGTTTTAATACTGCTAAGTACTAGTGTGTAATTGAAGCTTTAGTTGTAAAATTAGCAGCAGCAGACCTAGAATATTGTTTTATATAATCAGGATAGCATAGTATAATATTCCTTCCAGTTGTTTTTCCTCCCATACAACTGCCAGTCTCGGGATAAACTTATTTATTAGTTCCTATGCACTTGCTGCCCTGCCCAAATGTACTGGAATTCACTAAGCTTCTCTGCCATGGCCAGTTGAAATCCTTTACACTCGTGCCATCAGATAGTACCACAAATTATCTTGCTGATTTATTTCTAAATATATATTTTTTTCCACAAATACTTCTATTAGCTTGAGCATCCTTTGTAAGGAGCTTTTCATTTTCTTTTTTTTTTTCCATCCTCTTAATTTCTGCATTGTGTTTGATTTGTCATGTTCTACAGACTTTCCTGGTTTCTGCATTTGCACAAGCTTTACAATCTTTAAATGCTGGTCTCTTTTTTTTCTCTTCAGGAAAAGCCACACATTAGAAAAATTCAAAGCTGATACAGCTCTGGGAAACATTCTGCTTTGCTAAAAATAATTGTTAGAAGCCATATAAGCAATTTGAAAGGACATCTGGTGTCAGTAAGTCCACAGCCTGTATCCATTCTTAGAAAACATTACTTGCAGGTTTTCTGGAGAGACAACGGTGATTAAAGAACAGTGTTTTCTTTCTTCCAAGCTCTGCTAAGACTTTTTTCAAATTAGGTAAGACATGATTCAGTGTGTAATAGTGCCAATTTACCAAATGTTTAGTTACGCTGTTTACTTATAATGTTTCTTTTGAGGAAGTCTTCAGAGATTCAGCATCTTATTTTCATTTCAGTCCTGGTGGACAGGAAGCAACTCATGCATAATAACTATCAGTTTCATAAAACTAATGAATTCATGCTGCTTGTAAATAGTAATTGTGTATCAAATTCAGAAATATGCAGTAGGAGGTGAACAACTTGTAAAAGCACTGACAAGATTCCTGAGAGATATAATTTGGTTTTATCAGCAGCGTTTTCAAATGATTGTTTAATTCTACTCCTTTCAGATGAGATAGCAAAATAAAGGTAAAAACAAAGTTGTTCACAACTTTTCAGTTGAAAGAAAAAGATTTCAAGCTTTGTGTACTTCTAGGATTGCTGAAATTAAAGTAGGAATAAAATGTCTATTAATTACTCCACTTACATTATCTGTGCCAATGAGATAAGTAGATTAATCTTGAACATACCCTTCATTCAGCTGCTTTATTTTGTTGCTTTTGATGATATTTAGAGTGCACTAGATGAGAAGGAAACAAAGAAAAATGTAAATCAAGGAAATGAATGCAAGTAAGACTCACGTATAGTGCTTAATACTTTGAGATATAGATATCAACTTGTCTTGATTTCAAAGTAATGATCTCTTTGTGGAAATAAGTAATCGAAAGTCATATTCTTGCACACAAAGTTCCTAACGATGATCATCATAGATTTATCTGGTCTATCTGATTGATTTGAACATTGCTCCTGAGTCAGTTTCCGTGAAAAAATTAAAAATTCTTATTTGTGGCTACTTCTGTGTTCATTTTGTGCTGGTAGCAGATCAGCATTTGCTGGAGCAGTCCTGAAGCTCTTGCATGTAATTATCCAGACATGACTAACTTTATCATCTGAAAAAGTGCTACAGGCCAGTGCACATGATCACTCTCTTCTGAGCATTTGAGCCAAACAGTAAACTGAAATCTGGACTATGAAATTGCATTTTTCTTTTAGAGTTATCAGAAATGTGAAATGTTAAAATGGATATGATCACTGTATTAAATTTTAAATATTATAAATCATATGGTTCATAATTAAAGCATTTTTAGTCGTTATCTCACTGCAAAAAAAAAGGTTATTAATACCAGTGGAAAGAAAGATCAGCTGTGAAACAGCTAATTAGCAAAGGCCTTTGCTTTTTTTTCCCTCCCCATTTTCTTTGCAGTTAAGAAAACATTTCTAAAGCTAAGCAGTTATTTTGTATGTTTTCTTGCATCTCAGCCCGGTGACATATGACTTAATCTCTTACCAACAAGTTTATATTTTGCTAGCATCAAGGTAACCTTATTATTGGCAGCACTTCTCTAAAAATGAGTGATCCGGAGGAACCAGTTATTATTTTAACATTTCTGAAGCTTAAATTTGATGGGAATATTAATAGAAAAACATTTCTCTTGCCTTTCACCTTGAAATCCGTTTCTTCAGCATAGGCGCTAATGTGAAAAATTAACATCTTCACTTTTCGATTTTTTGTTTTTCCAGTCATGAATAATCCATCATAGATATTATTTTATGGGAAGGCCCAGATTCAGATTACCTTTACTCTGAGAAAGTACAGTACCTTACATCTACAGCTAAGCAGCTTCACACATAAATGATATTATTCTTGAAAAATGAGAGACAAAGTTGAAAACCAAGCATTCTTATCCTATAATCTAGTATAAACTCTATTGTGTCCTGTTAAATAGTTAAATAAAAATAAATAGCTTGCTCTAAGGACTTCTGAAACTATTAATTTTCATCTTATTTCTCCTCTACCACTTCATGATGACTTGGAAACATGAAGTTGTTTTTCCACATAATAAAACCAGTGGGTCAGTGTCATTCACTTGCTGAGAAAAGGCCTTGAAAGAAGTTCAGAATAATCACTGTAGATTATTATTTTTAATAATATATATTCCTCTGAAAATGAAATGACAAAATTTGAAGGCAGTTAGATGATAATGATCACACACTGTATGGGAATTGCTGAATCACAGCCTGAACCATCGATTGATCACCTGAGGTGAGCACTGAGTTATCCACAGGAGCACAGGTGAAGGCAATTCAGCTGTGTGATCAGAAGGAGTGGAGTCTGGCTCCACCTCTCCCAGATCCTATTTAAGGGCTGATCACCATTGGGTAAGAATCCCAGTGTGGAGTTTCAGGTGATTCTTGACCATCAGTGAGTGACAGGTGAGCCTTTCCTTATTTATTGGTTGTCTTCATACTATCTGGATAAGCCATACAAAAATGTACTGTCCACCTTCATTATTTTGTGTGGGTACTATCTTTTGGAATATTCACGCTACACACCAAGTGTTTTCTTCTTTGAAGTATATTACTGTCACCATTTCACTATTAGGGAAAAGTAGGGTGGAGTGGTTTACTGAAGGTTATTCTGAAAACTAGTGCTGGTCTTATAAAGAAATCCAAGCTGTGTACAGATAATATTGAGTAAGGAAAAAGCAATGAGAATCTGGAATACCTCATTACTTCTGTTTTTCATTGGGTCTTATATGTTCTATTAGAAATGCTATGTACGAATCTGATGCCCTTCCCAGTGGAGTTTAAACTCCTAAATGGGCAACGTGGAGTGAAGAGGGTGCAAGTGAAAGTAGCCAGACCCTTTGATATATTTTGTCAGTTCCCTAGATATCTGTTTAGAAAGATTGAGGCATACATCAGTATAGGAATCTCTCTTTCCTAAGAGCACTTCACCTAGGAGAGTAACAATATGTGATAAACAACTAAGTAGAAGGTCTAATTTTGCTTGCTTTCTTTTACCACTTGCTTGAGAAAAGAACTAGGTTTAACACACTAGCTGAAGGCATTATGTTTCAGGGGAGAAAGGTGAGGCAATATGAAGGAAGAAGTAAAAAAATTAAATGGATGAAAGCAAGTAAGGTATGTATATAAAATAAAGTGAAAACAGGAAGTTTCACTGTGAGGGAACATGGTATGTTTTTCCTTCTCTTCAGACGGAAATGAACAGGAGAATGCTGCCTTATTTCTAGGATTGTCCGAGTTCGTGTTTGACAGCCAAATCAATACAATCCATTAGATTTGTTAGACTGAGTTAACATAGTTCTTGAGAAGGAGCCATTGCTTTCTGAGATCAGTCCTCACAATTGCAGCAAAGCCTGTGAATGTGTAGTAATCAGCTGTGTTCAACATTTCATAGCTTGCACAATCCAGGAAGCCCATCTAGTTTGGAAATTAGAGTGAACAGTTACTTTAGACATTCCAGAGGTATTTTAGATAAACTAAGGTCAGAAGAAAATGTTGGAAAATCACAGTGGGTAAGAACCCACCTTAAAAGCCCTTCAGTCCTGCAGATGGCCATCTGGACATCCAAGGAAAAGGACAAGATTTTCCAAGAGGTTGAAATGATGAGTCTAATAGGTCCTTGGACAGGGTAATAAATGCTATGAATAAATTTGAGAGAAGCATCTAGGTTGAGAAAATAAAGGGGAATAAAATGAATTAAGAAGACTGATTAACTCACCTTCTTACCTTAACATTTTTATTCACTGTCTCTGCCTTTGCAATTCACAAAACCGCTGGATATTTTCCTGGATGGATTAATCCTGAGAGTATGGACAAGACTCCAACCATGTTGTTCTTATTATAAATAGACACCAAAGATATTTTGTTTCTTCCACCCTTCCTCCTCTGCACACGAAAACCTGGAGCTCTGGGAGCTTTGTGTGCATTCCAGTGTTGCTCACTTTGTTTTGTCTCCTTCAGAAGGTCAGGATGTGATTGCTGAATGGCAAGCAAATCCTTTGCATACTTCCTGCAAATAATGTAGTCAGGCAATGGGTACTCGGTTTCACTAGTACTGGTCTGCAGGATTGCTCTCAGCTAAGCCAGAAGCAATTGGGTCAATCTTTGTATTACAGTGGATTGTAGCAGAGAAGCCAAAGAGCTTTTTATTAATAACCATGGCAAACCTCTGGTCAGTGTCTAGTCCATATCTCAGATTCTAAGGTGGTTTTGAGAAGTCCCTTCTGTAGTAAAATAATGTAACCTTTTGTTGGTGATACTTTCTTTGAAATAGATTTTGGAAGTGCATGGATATATACAGATGGAAGGGTTCTGGCTGAAATACAGGGCTACACAGTGGATTTGAGTGTGGTATGTCCATGAATATTGATATCAGTAGGATAACTCTATCCAAATCTCATGGGGTTGAGCACTAGATCGGTCTATGGTGTATTAATACAACTCTAAGGCAAGAGAACAGTGGTGTTGTAGAGAGGTGAATTAAGACAGAGTAAAGGAGGCTATGTAGCTTGTTATATTCTAATTCAAAATTAAGGATATTCTGCGTGACTTTTGTTGAGCTGATTGGTAATAACCAGCAAGCTGTAAGCAACAGCACTGTCTGCTTATGTATGGCTGCATGTGTACTCATCGACAATTCCTTTAGATGGGGCTGCCAGCCATTCTGATGCCTTGCAGCTAAGAATTTATGATACTATGTGAAATCTAATGAAATTTCTTCATAACAGAGAAGTGATTGCTCTTACCAGAAATGTGGGTGCTAATGCAACACCAGAGTTTGCTTGAAATATGAGGCTAATGCTATGGCATGTGTCTGTGTCACAGAGAGAAAAAAAGACAGGGCATGCACCAGGATGTGCAATTTCAGGAAATATTTCATAAAAATGTGATTCTCCTTCATAGTTCTCTGTATATTCTGGCAGACTGATATGGAATCAGATGGGAATATTACTGGGTCCTGCAGCAAAGGCAAAGAGAAGGAATAGCTAAGGGACTTGTCAATAGTGACTACGATGAGCTAATAGAAGCCCAGGCTTTGGGGATTAAAAATATCAAAACTATTGAGTTATTACTAAATGATGTCCTGGAAAAATGAGAGATCATATTTCATTCATGTTAAAATGTTGTTGACATTATACTCCGAAATGTCATGCAGTGTGATTGTGAAATAGAAAGACCCAGAAGAAAATAACTCATAAAACAGTCATTCTAAGATATACATTTGTTAGTTGGGTAAAGAAAAAAAAACTGGTTACTCTGGGAGGGAAAAGTGGGGTGAAAATACAACTGAAATGACTGAAGTTATTCAATGGACTGATTTTTATTCCTCAATAATAAACCTTTAAAAGCAGTGTCAGCACTTGCACTATAAACCTCTATCTTAAACACCATAAAAACTCCTTTACTAGTACCAGATTTTGGGATTTTTATTTTCTTTATTTTAATAAAGATTTAATTTTTCTTTGGAAAAGAAACGGTACAGGCTATTGCAAATACGGTAGCTGAGAAATGGTAGCTTTTTGCTCTAATATAATAGGCATCAGTTCTAAAAATTATTGATTTCCTAGCAACATACTGTAAATAACAGTAATAAAAATGTTGATCTTCTTCAGTATAGTTAAAACTTTCCAAGTGAGTTATACTTAAAAAAAAAAAAAAAAAAAAAAAAATCTTCTGCTAAATATTGATTTTTTTTTTTTTTTTTTCTTATTATGTTGTAAAGCTATAAGGTGATGGAAAGTACCATGATAATAGTGGGGAGGCAAAGTCTTTGGCAGCAGCAAGTGAGGACAAGCCTAAATCACAGAATTGCAGAAAAATGCAGCAGCCATGGACACAGAAATGAAGGAAAAATAGCTGCTTGCTTTTGGAAGGCCTAAGGTAGACAGGTATGTCCAGTGAGATGCCCCTACCTCCACTGCTAACCCTTAAATGAGGTTTGGGAAGGGGTGGATCCTGGCTCCATCCCTTACAGTCACTTAGGTGCACCCAGGAGCTCACCTGGGTTGGCCCTGCCTTCCCACCAGGTGCTGATTCACTGCTTCAGGCCGTGACTTAGCATTTCTGCTATGTATGTTAACTGTATTCTCTTTGCTAGTTGTCCCTATGTGGAATGGGGTTGAGAATTGAAGAGGCAACAGTGTAAAGAACTCATGGGTCAAGATAAAGACAGTTCAGCATGTAAAGCAAAAGCTTTTTCTGCAAGCAGAATGAAGCCAGGAGTTCAGCTGCTCCTTTCCATTGGCAGGCAGATGTTCGGGCTCACCCAGGAGAACAGGATTCATCATGTAGTGGTTTTTTTTGGAATGACAAATGCTGACACTCCAAATGTTTCCCCTCCTCTTCCTTTACCCCAGTGTTTATTTGGAAGCATGATGCCATATGGTATGGGACATCCCTACAGCCAGACTGGGTCAGCTGTCCTGTCTGTGTTCCCTCCCAACTCCTTGTGGACCCCGGCCTCTCACTGGCAGCAAGGAGCAGAAAAGTCCTTGGGTCTGCTCAGCAACAACTATAACATCAGTGTGCTGTCACCGCTATTTTGATCAAAAATCCAAAACATGTCATGGTGTGAGCCTCTGCAAAGAAAGTTAACTTTATCCCCAACAAAGTCATGCGGTTAATTAGGTGAAGATCAGGCACTAAGAATGTTCATTTTATCTCATGGAACGTCAGTTTATATTGCAGGATGTAATGAGGGTTTCCGTAGGCATAGATGATTAGCTACAAGTTGAAATAAGAAACTGAAAATTTCTGCTGCTTTTAAGAACTGATCCAAAATGAGTGGCACTCTATAAAAAGAAATTTCTATACATTGAAGAGCACGTTCAAATAGTTCGTAACAAAAAATAACGCAGTGAGGATTCACTCAGGTGTTGAAAAAGGATTCTGTTATGTATTGATCACCACGTATTTGGCTCCTGTTATTTTGATGCTATTTTTATACCTTTTTAAAAAGAAGACTAGTCCATTGTTTCATAACATTGTGTAGAGAAGATTTATGTATGGTTATAAAATTGGCTGTGGAAATTATATCATTTGAAATGTTTTGTTTTGTTTTTTTTTTTACAGAGGAAAATCACATTGGGCTGTCCAACCTGTCTGCATTGGGTTATGAAAGATGAGGGCTTTATTTTCAGGTTTTCTATAAGATTTATATTATCCTTGCTGCTCAGATGATAATTCAGGGTGATCATTAAACTATTCCTTCAGGCAGAACTCCCAGGAATACTTTATTTCTTGTAGTATTAAACAAGCAGGAGCCAAATGAATCTTAAATCTGTAGGGTATCAAAAATGAGAAACTAGATTAAGTTTTGGGTGCAGATGTAAGGGAGGGTATAGAGCGTTATATTCACAAAGATACGCGTGACTTGGAGCAGAAGCTAGACATATCAAAGGATCTTTACAAGTTAGACTTGCGACATGATAAAATGTAGGTGGTATCATTCATCACATTTTGAGTGTTGACAGAACACAGGAGTTGAAGACTAGTTTTCTTTGTGATTTTTACGAGGACAAGACCCATGTTCTTCTGAGAAAGAGACTTTCTTGTCAGTTTTCATTCTCTTTTCATTCTATTGTACAAACTTTTTCCCCCTTTATGTGAGATTTAATTTGATCACATTAACATTCTACTCTAATCATAATCAGAGTTAGTAGCTCTTTTACAGTTCAGTGTAATTCAAGCAATTATATTTCATAAATTGTGGGTGTTAGTAGAAAGCCAAGAGCAAAGCAGCTCAGGGCAATGAAAAGCATAACAAACTGGGAATTTATACCACTTCTAGCTAGCAAAGCAGAATTTGCTCTTAGGTTTCTTTCACAGGAAAAAAAAAGAGAGTAAAATAGCACATTTGGCTGATGGTTAGATGATTTTAGGAGGCTTAGAAAGACATAGACCCTTCACTTTGTTACTGAAAACTGGCAGATCAACAGAAGACTAATTCCATTTTGAAATAAATATTTTGGATCACAGTGAAACCACACTGCTCATGTTAGCCAAGCTGGCAAATCCACAGGAACCCCTTGTTTCATTGTTTTTTCTTCTTTTGTATTCCATCAACGGACTTTAAAGTGTTGGAAATGAACCAGAATTGAGGACTAACTTCCATTTAGTGGTATAATGAGGTAATAAACGCGCTTTGATTCGGATTAAAAGCTTTTTTCCCTCCAAACTAAAAGCACTTCCATATTTGTCTGTACTTTCAGTGTTCATGCAAAAATAAGCTGTTAGCTGCAATAGTGCATTAAAACAGAACAAAGACCACAAAGATAAATTTAGTACTTGCTACATCCTGAAGCAGCTAATCTTTAGTGCTCAGAATCTTCAGCATGTGTCACTAAGCAAAGCAAAATCCTCTCTTCAGATCAGTCACAAATGTTTGCCTTGATTTGTTCCATGACCAAATTTAAACCAGTACAAAGGAGGGCCCTTCCTGCAATCCGTGCAGTCATCTCTCGTGTTTCCTTTACTACTCCCAAACAACTACTTGTAGTGCTTGCTGCACAGTATTATATAGTTCATATCCAATAGTCAACACCAAATTAAACACGGGAAGTGCAAAATACATAGGAAGCTTTTCTCCTTAAGTCTTAAAAGTAGTGTTCTAAATCCTGCACCCAGTGATCTTACGTAAGCAGTATTCATACAGTGCCCCTTAGAATAACTTGGTAATGTTTTTAATCAAGACCTAGTGAGAAAAAGGGAATTAACTGGAAGAATGAAATAAGACTTGAGGATCAGTTAATTACTCTTCATGTAATAGCATTTCTGAGGATATTTTAGGTTGCATGTTTTTGTTTTATTTGTTTGTTTTTTTCCATTTTTAAGCAAGGAATCCCTGGAAGTGTTTAAATCTTTATGAATTGAAGGATTTAATAATGGAGCTTTTAAATTTATTATGGCTTATTCAATCTAATCATTTTCAACAGCAAATCCTAAAGCAGTAACTAAATCTTTAGACCAACTTCAGTCCTTAGCTAAATGCAAGAAACGCTTACAAATTTAGGTCCAGTACAACATTTCACCTTTATAGTGCTATGCTAAAGATTCACATTGAGTATTACAAGAATATTCTGAGAACTGTCTTGTTTTGTTTCTATATATATATATATGTTTATATCTAATGTGTTTATCATGTATGTGTATATCACCACACAACTTAATTGAGCTTCTGGAAAAGCTAGACGCGCATTCCTGGCATACTTAAAACATGGATTAATGATTTCTCTATAAACTCTATTCTACCTTAATGGGTAATTTTCTTCTACTCTTTCCCAGTAGTAAACTTTGAATGATCTTACCTTTGCAGAGTGGAAAATAATATATAATGCTGAGAATCTGTGATGGTTTCCTGAAACAAAATTAAAAGTGAAAAGTCTTATAACTACACTGCAAGACTGAAGGATTTCATTGAAGCAGTGCTGGAGGTGACCCAATGTAGAAATCCAGAAAAATTCAACTGCTACACAAGAAATAAGTGAATAAGCCAGAGGTAAGCACTGACAATTTTTAGAAAAGGTGGCCAAGTTGTATTTTTTTGCCTTAAGATCTTTGTGATAAAAGTGTCACTCTGTAGACAGAACAGAAAGCATGTCTGGATGGTAGACAGCTCAAGTACTGACCCGCGGTGTAGAACAGATTGATTTCTCCCACGTCTGCTTGTGAACTACAGAAACTGCAAGAGATAAAGTGCACCTATTGAACGACATTTAACCTGCTCAAAATTATACTGATGTGAAAACATTTTTTTACTAAAGGATATGCAGGAAAATCGCACCGAGTGCATTCACGTTAGGTTTTATTCTATTTTGTTATTACAGGCAGTTTAAGTCATACTTACACAGCTTCTTTAGGAGCTGTCTGAACAAATCACCACTGAAGAGAGTAGGCATACATAGAGAAAAGGGGTTCTTGTTATCATCTGTGTCTGTTGATGATGGGAGTGACAGGCAGTTGTATACACTGGATTAATCATGTTGATTTGACAGGTAGCAAAGGGACAGAGTGTGGCTCCATGACACTTCCCCAAGTTTCTCTGAGTCATGTTCTTACTTTTTGTCTGTCATTTCTGATGAAATGTAAACAAATTGTACATTAGCTACCTGTGCACCACCAGTGTATATGTAACACAAATTCTCTGTAGTACAAAGCCTCCTTCTACAGGAGGTTGCCAGGGCTTTATTTACATGGCTGCATATGTGTATCTTAAGAGGGAGAGGATACACATATTAACAGGTACTGTTCTTTAAAAAGAACAAACCTGGCAAGTGATTTATCATTTTGCTTGACAGTTATGCCTCTGCAGACTGTAGAGTGCTCCCAAGCTAAGGTCTTGTCATGTCCCGCTCTGCTCCTCAGATTGCCATCTATCTCCTGAAAATGCTGTAGGTTTCTGCTCACTAAATTCTACAAAAAGATTTGTAAAAAAAAAAATATCAAGCAGAAATTAACATATTATTTTCTCCGTCACTTTTTATTGGTTTCCTCAAGAGAGCTTGGTCATGGGGTTCTGAGATACACTGACAAATAATGAATGATGATAAGATTATTGTTCAAGATATATCCATTTGGGCTTAGAAGCTGTAGGTGATGCCCCTTATCTATCACCAACTTGTTTTGCAATAATAGAGCACTGAAACATGATAAAATTGTGAAATGTGTTCTGTGAATTTACATGCTCCAGATTTCCTTACGACCTTCATATTTAAAGGGGTTATCACTTGCATGTGGAGTGCACTGCACTTTGCTTTGAGTATTGACATAACTTTCTGAAGTGATGGGTAGTAGAGCTGAGAGGAAAATACAGATCTTTACTATTAAGAAGATTGTTTCAGAATGTTTCTCTTTTTCTCTCTCCTCAATAAAGTCACAGTGTCTTTCAAGGTGATTCCTGATATAGTAACAACTACGAGTATGGAATTTTTCAGCTAGCTGGAAATACCTCTGGTGAATTACAATGGCCTGTGCCCTACATTGCAGGGCCACTGGGCTGCCTGAGAGCACCAGGAACCAATTAGCCCAGGAGGTGGACATCTAAAACAGGATGGCACCAAGGGCTTGCTTTGGGTATTTCTCACTGAGACACTGTTCAGTGGACTTGCTTGGAAATAACTGCTAAAGGCTACTCAGTCATGAGCTCTGCAATCCAGTTAATTAATACTTGTCAGAAGGAACTTTGTTCTGGATGTTTAATATCAGGTTATTCTGACCTTTGCAATAACACTTGCAGCTTAGATAACTACTTAATACCACCCTGTCTCCTGACTGCTGGCTTTTGGGAATAGGCACAGTGAGCTTCTGATATACTTCTTTTAGTTCAAGACTGTCACGCTCTCTGTCCTGCGTTTACTTAAAATATTTCACCTAGATACGATGCAGACACATCTGTGTCTGTTTTCATGTTGTTCGTTTCCTTTTGCAGGCAGTCAATATGTTCTGCAAGCACTTCCATGTGCTTAAAATTTCACTGTCTTCCTTTAAGCAAGTTTTCTGACTGAAGGGATTTTTCTTGCTCCTTGCAATGTTTTCCCATTATCTGACATCATAGTTCTTATTCAAACCAATTCACTAAACAATGCTTTTAATCAGATCTACAATTTCTGCCTTCCTCTTAGCTTTTAATGCAAGCCATGCAGAGGATGAGACACATGGTTTGGGTTTCAGAGATTATTGTCTACACGTTTCCCCTCTACCTTTTCTTGGTGATGTTGCACAGTCAGGTTGTGGATAAGCAGGAGGAGCAGCAGCAAAGAGGTCCTTCAGCAGCTCACAAGTAAAAAAAAGCTGTCATAAAAATGGGGCCATCAAGGTGACCGGGTTAATATCTAGAACTACTTGGTCATTAAAGTTCTCACGCAGCAGTTTCCTCTGCTCTGAGATTCACCACTGGTATTTGCACAGGCTTCTATGCAGACTTACTCTTCAAGCTTCCTTTGCATTTGTTAGTGGTCATGTTCTGTCATGAGATTAACTAGCAAAATAGAATGCATGGACAGTGTCTGAAACTGTTCAGGCCACTTCTGCAGCACTGTTCTGATACTTCTGCTTGGCATGGTGAGAGTGGGAAAAAGGAGGAGCTCTGTCTTTCCCACAAAACAAGTTGAGAGCCTGAGGCACTTGTTTTCTAGTGCAGGGAAGCTGACAGCTGGCAAGGGGTCAAACAGTAGTGCCTCAACATTTGGAAATCCCCCCAATCTGGTTACCAAGGTTTCAGCTCTGTTGTATCATCCTTACTAGGAGAAACCTCTTCTGTCAGAAGATTTTTCCGCCTGATCTCCTGAGCAGAACAGTGAAAACAGCACAAGTTGCAGGAGTATGTTTTGAAAAGGTCATTGACTAAATGCTCATTTTCCACCTTAGCATATAGAAGATTGAGAGCATGTTTCAAGAACAGAATGATACCCAAGAGCTCCATTGTCTTTCAGTTTTATTTTTCCCTCAAAATGTCGTGACCTGAATGTCTGGTACTGATACTTCACACCTGAAATTACCCTGTGGAAAATTCACCCACACGTGGCTTGTACAAGCTGTACTGAATGTTATGGATTGGGAAGTTCTCTCTTTTTGCTTACTGCACTTTGAAACTTGTGAATTACAATAGTTTAGAGAAATCATTTTATCCTTATTTATATGTATGCAATAAACTAAAATCACCACCTTGAAATATGAAATACTTTCTGATTTTCTCAGAGGCATACATGGCATTTGTGCATAAAAAATTGTGGATTTTCTGCAGTGGTATCATAGCTAATGGCCTGCACAGCTAAACAAACAATATTTCTATCTAAATACAGAGGTATGTATAGACATCAGTGTTTTAAAACCCTGCTTTATTAATAGACAGGTTGAGTTTTAACTACAAGGAAGTTAAAAGTACTGACATTTTAATATTTCAGAAGGGACGGTAACTGCTTTCTGAAAAAGAAAGATGGTGATAGGAGAAAATAAGAATATTGTTATATGTAATGAAAAGTGAGCATTGTCCTTTGTTTTTTTGCTATAATTTGCAGGCACGTGCATTTGGGGGAAAAAATTAATAGAAACACGCAGCAGTCATTTTTGCCAGTTGTACTTTATCTTACCTTATCACGATTAAAATAAATAAATAAATAAATAAATTAGGAAACTGAAAAAGAAAAAAGCAGAAAGCAGGAGTTGCAAGGCATCATTTGTGCATTCCCTGTCTATCCTTTGATAATAAGGCAGTTATACTGTGTTATACTGCTGGCAACCACACTTCTTTGGTTGTTTATCTCAATCCTAAGATGAAATCAGTAATAAAAACAACCTCAAAACCAAATACAGAAATGGCAAGCAGTATAATTCATGGTTCTCTTTTCCCTACTGCATGAGATAGTTTACATTTTTCTACATTCAATTTTTGATAACAAATTTATGGGATGAGACACATAAATTATTATCTGCCATTTTGTTTTGGTCATTCCCTGTTAATTCAAAAGCAGTAAATGATATGGAAGCTATTATGGCAACAGAAGTGCACATTAATCCTTATTAAGTTGCACTGATTTCGTGAAATGTAGTTTTCAGTTTAATTCAAAGGGAAAAACTTTGAAGCATGAATTCGAGTTTTCATACTTAGGTAATTATTTAAACTGTGGTTGCTGCTGCAAAGGGGGACCAAATGCTAGATAAATACTTTGTCTGGTAGACAGCTTTCTAATGGCATGATACAAAACCAGCTGTAGTTGTTCAGAGTCTTTCTGCTGACTCCAAGTGTTTCAAATTTAGGTAATGTGCTTTTGTTGGTTTTTTTTGTATATGTGCTGTACCATATCCTGTGGAGAGCTTCCAGAGCTCTGCCAGTCAGGCAGGAGCAGGGTACCAGGTGGACACTTGCAGCTGCTTGCTGTAGATGGGGATATTTTGACATGCTTTACAAAGGGCTACAAGCAAAATCATCATAATTCTGTTTGCTTTGTATCGCATTATGCTTGGGATCCCTTTAAAAGCTTTTATGAGTCAAAGAAAAAACACCCGAGTAGCTGAAGAGTTGCATTACGAACCGTGGCACCTCATTTAGAGCCAAGTGGCATCAAAACTGAACAGTCAGAAACAGTATAGGCACAAAATGTGGGTTATTTTGAAATGGAGAGTCAAGGAGCATAAACTTTGTAATAAACTTTGTAAATTCCTTGAAATGGATTTAGAAAATCATTTAAAGGTAGTTCCTCATGAAATCCCTCAAATAATGTAATATTATGTCTTACACATGTAGTCACAGGAGCACATTTAGCTGCATCTACATAAAGGATGCTTTTGTAGTGTAGTACAAAGTTCTCATGCCCTGCATTACTTTTAGTCTGTCTATGTTGCTACAATTCCAAAATGTAGCTACAGCAAATGGCTCTACCTAGTGCTTATAACAAATACTGTTTACAAAAAAAATGGTTCTCCTTAAGATGACATGTAAGTAGCTCAGACGATAAATGCATGATTTGCTGGCACTGTTTACCATCCTTGACTCTTTATAAGCTGATGAATGATTCTATGTTTGCTACATGTATTTAAACAACTAGTTAGTCCTCAGCACCCACAGTTTTCTTGTTTGAAACAAAAATCCATCAGTATTTTTAGGATATTGATGTTGGCATGTAAAAATACAATTCTGATGCTAATTTAGAAAATATGAATATAAATGTTGCCCTCTACAAAAGCTCACGTAGTTCTCTTCAAATCAATCTTTTTTCTCTCTGTATGTGTGTATATGTGTCACATGCTTCTTTTTTCTCTTTATGTGCCCAGGTGGTTTGAAAAGCTTCATAGCCTGGAAAAGAAAAAAGACTCCAAAGGCAAGTACCCTGTAAATATTCCTTGTCTTTCTAAGTAGAGCTGTTTTAAGTACTCTGATAGCACCTTTGTTTTAAAGACATGGCAGTGAAATGTTTTTTAACTGTTCAGAGAGACAGGTGGTTAAGTACTACTGAATGCAGCCAAGACTTCTGAAACTGTATGGTATCCTATCTTTTTACATATCATTGTGTTGCAACATACACAGACTCAGACTGGCTCATATTGAACTCAACATCTTTCTCAGGTGTAAGTGACAACACTTTGATTTTTTTTGCATGCCTGTATGGATGTTTGTATAACCTCAACACTTCAAACTGGAAAGCGGCAGATACAGAAATGCATCCTGTGGTGAGGCAGGGTTAACTGTGTTGAATATGAATCTGTTTTTCTGTTATTTCAAAGGGCATTAAATAAAATAGTCTTCAGAAGCTGGATAGTTTAAAGGGAAAACAAAATTGAAAATATTCTGAGCTGGCTGCTTAAAGTTGAAGTAGCTACTTGCTGATAACTAAAGACAGTATGACTTATTCAGCAAGGAAGGTAGGTAAATCTTCACTGAAAGTATTACGACTTCTACTCATTAATATATAGGCTAAGTTTGATCCTTCATAATCCAAACTTAGGGTTAAAACGTTTTGAGTAGGAACCTTCATTCTAAGCCTTGCCTGTTGAAATATTATTTCAAATGTCACCTGTTATAAAATTTCCACTGCAATTCTGTTTAGTTTAAAAGTGTTCAACGCTACTGACTTTGTTAGCCTCTCTCTCTGAAGAGTTGAGATGTGGATTTGTTTGAAGGCAAATTTATATTCAGCTTTATAAATAAATAAATATTGTTCAATTTCTGTTTAGAAAAAATATCATACACCAGAACAGCAAGAAATCCTCTAAAAAGCTTGTAAGAGCTGCGATTTACAGAAATACACTTATTCAAGATGACAGAGGTGCTGCGGCGACCAAGAGCTTCTAGAAAATTGATGTTTTGAGAGAGCTACAGAAATGGCATTATCAAAAACCACTACAAGATTTAGAAACATTACATTGCATGTGGAACGAAATCATCTTGCATCAGCTGCTAGTGATAGCCCTTCATCACAGCTCTTTCTAGCTTAGTGTGTTGTTTGCTTTCTTTTTTTAATATCTGTTATCCCTAGAATAAGTGAAGATTTCTATTAGATACAAAAGAGTAGGAACTCGGGTGAAAAATAATGTTCCTGTGATCACCACTATCTGAAAATGAATCAGTGTATTTTTCCAGTTAACCTTAGAGGCAGCTCAGCACCACACAGTTGTTCAATCGCTCCCCCCTCCCAGAGGGATGGGGAAGAGAATTGAGAGAAAAGTAAGGTAGAACTCATGGGTTGGAATAAAATTCTATTTACTAAGACAGAAAAAGGAAAAAAAAAATAGTAAAATAATGGCCAACTTAGGTCAAATGTCCTGGTTCTGCCCCCTCCATCTCCTTTTGTTTCCTCAGCTTCCCACAATGTCAGGAAAGTACAAGAAGCTGAAGCATCCTTGGCTTACTTTTCTTGGAGTGTGAAAGCTATCTCATAGTTTTGAATCTAGATTAATCATTGGCCCATATCCTAACTCTGTTTACCACTTAAGCTCTAGTGTTATAGTAGTGTTAGGGATACTTTTTACCATGAAGCTGATGTAGCTGTTGATGCTTTAGGAACAGTTTGTGCTTTGTGGAGTAACAACAATGAAAATAAGTTTTAGACATGTCTCTGTGTGAGGGGTAAGGAGTGCAATTCATGCTTCATTATCAGTTATCTTCCATTCTGTGCATTATTACAAAAGTGGTAGAGAAGGTAGTTTATCTTCAACTGAATTCCTAATATTTTAATTTATTCTACGTGGAATGCAGGTAACCCAGAGCCAGACTGTTATGATATCAACGTGATGTTGGAGTTTCTATGTTAAGGAGATAAACTATTTTCTGTCGGAAGCATACTTCCACCAGAAAGTTGTCCCTTTGGGTCAAACACTCTCACAGTCATGAGCAGTAGTTCCAACGACACCAAGTTAATTCTCAACTGTTTTAGAGTTGCAAAAAAAAAAAAAAAAAATGCAAGAGCCTTGAAATGGATCTAAATAATGATACCTAATCTAATATATTTGCAACCATTCCATCTCTACACGTTTCAGGATAAAAACTGTTGCTATTCAACCACTGTTGAAAGAATACTCATTAAAAGTGAAAAGCAGGCAAAGACTTTAATGATCTCTTTCTGTTTTAGTAGGTATGTAAGTCAACCAGCTGTACAGTGTATAGCACAAAATACTTGCGGTGTGCACAGCCCTAAACTGTTCATCTGTCCCTATAACAGCATGCAGAATGTGATTTGGCAGCCACTTTACCCCTACTGCTGCTAGTGCCTCACAAAGGACTGCAACTTTGATTTTTCTTTTGTGTGAGACAAAGCCTTACAGATGACACTAAGGTTATGGTGAAGAAGGAAAAAACAGCATCTAAATCCCATAGGAAAGATTTGGGCGCTGATGTTATGCGCATCCAGCACTCCTTTATGACGGCAGTGCTTTGTGGTATAGTTTGTGAGACAAAGAGGCCTTCAGAAAGATAGAAACAGTTTTGCCATCGCGTTGAATGACAAGAAAGTAGGAGTTAGAGTAATATCATAGCTTCTCCAGACAGTGTCTTAAAGAAAAGTTCATACAGATGCTAACCTCGTAATTAAAATTGCTCACTAATGCCTGTACTGATGTTTCCTTTTATCACCTGGAGTTTTGAAGAAATACTGGTAACATTGCCTTCCGTGCAAACCTAAAAGTGTTCTGAAAAGCTAGGACTGTCAACAAATCAGAAGCTGGCCAGAGAAGGACTGCAGCCATTTGAGAAACCCTATCTAATAAATGCTTTGCTCATATGGTAGAAAAGAAATAGGCTGCAGGATGAAATCAGAGGGCAGAAACCTGTGTTTTAAGGCAGAGTAGGAACTCAGATGCACATGTGGTTCATAATTTTCCCTTGGCTTGCTCTCGATTGATTTCTCCTCACCAGCTGGGACATTAGGATTGTTCTCAGCAGGTGGTTAATTTCCTTGCAAGCCATCTATGGGTGGTTTTTTGTGTCTATGATGGGGGGGGGGGGGGGGGGTTGGGTTGTATTCTTTAGGTAGTAGGAGCAACTGACACTCTCTTGCTTTCATAGCTGCTATCAATACTTCAAAAGCTTATTTCTTCCTGAGGTAAGAGGGGCTTTTTGAAGAACAAACCTGAGGAAGTTAACAAAATAAATACAAGGCAATCATTTTAATTACATATGACCCTGCCCATGTCTTTCAAAGACTTTTGTAGAACACCAGTGCTATCCCTATCCATCTACTCCTTCCACGGACTTCATGTATCTTTAAATTCCAGTGATAGAAAGTGAGACAGATACTGCAGCTTCTCCAATGGTAGTGCTTCTGAAAAAAAGAAATAAGGAAAAAAAAAAAAAAAAGAATTTTATGAGCTGCTAATTTCTCATGCTCTGCATACTGTGTGACCAGACAGGTGTTTCGTGAAGAACCCTTGGGGAATGACTGCATTGATATAAAAAGGAAGGAGTTTTCATTTCATGAATCACTAGATTGGCAGTGATCCATTACAGCTTGTCACAGATGTTATGGTGCAAAACTGAAGTTCTGCCCTGAATTTTATACCCCTGTGACTAGAAAATTTGAACCCAGGGATTTGCAAGTTGGGTGACTATAGCTGTAATCATCCACAGCAATCTTATTAACTATTACTATCATTAGCATCTTGGACACTTTTTCTCAATAGACTTTAAAATTGCTTTTTAGCGTTTAACCCTTTAAGATTTTCCCAGCATTAACTACTCTTTCCTGTCAGAGACCAAGTATGATAGTTTTGAGTATCAACCAATTGCATTATTCATGGCATAAAAGCAGTATCAAATTGCTGTACTGAAAGATTTGTGAGTTAATCCCTCTACAGTGATAAAGCAGCCCTTAGATACACACTGTATACCATGGATACTAGAGAGTTTGATCTTACTTGATTAGTGATTGTACTAGCCAGGGGACACTTTTGTGCCTCTCATCAGGCTCAAGCCAAAATTCCATGAATTTTCAGTAGATACCAGTGGTGAAAGCTGAGATAGGCAAGATAATTACATGTCCTTACTCTTCCTGCCTCAGAATAGCAAAGGACTAGAGGAATGTCTTTATAAAACATAGAAAATGGCATTCTCCAGGATTGAAGAATACTGATGTGGGTAAAGGAGGGGTTTTTTTTTCCTATCTTGGCAATCCTTCTTCTTTTCTGAGAGATATATCAGGAGAAGAAATATTTGTACAAGTTTTGAGGTAACTGTAATTGACTTTCTTTCACTATTGTAAGTGTTGCTATTACAAGTTCTTACTTGGTATTCCTTTATTCCCTCCCAAAATCCCTTGCTGAAGCTGATGTGTCAGTCTCAAATAAGTAACTTGGAACGCTTCCATGTACTTTAAGGATAATGCTTTTCTAATCTCTTTGCACAGCATAAGGATAGGCAGCAACAGACATAGTTGCCTTAAACCACTTTCAGATCACCCAAGAAAAGTAGCAGCCACAATCCAGTAATAAAGATGGAATCAGTTATCCCTTTCCGAGGATCAGGGCTCACCAAATACTCTAAAGGAGACAGTCTCCAAATAGAGATGCTGCCCTCGAGGCTGTCAGAACTTGAATAAGGTTAGGGAGGGGCAGACTCACAGTTCACCCCTTTTGGCCTCACATGTGAATTGCTTCCACTCGTGTTCCCAGGGCTGGCTATGCCCCTGTGAAGGACAGAAACTGTTTTCCTTTCTTTTGTCTCAGATCTTGCTTCGTAAGGCCTTTTCTGGTGACAAGACTCTGACTGATAACTGCCAGTTATCAAGATGGGTGCAGTGTCTCTGCTTATGGTTGTAAAGATAAGCAGAAATAGGGGCAAATAGACTTTTCTGGGGGGGTACAGCTTGGAGAAGCTGACCACCACAAAAAGACAACAATGCTTCTGCATGGCAATGAAGGCGATATCTGCTGCTGGCTTATCTGTTGGGCCAGACCATGACCTAATGGTTTCCATACACGTGAGATGTTTGTGCTATAAGCTAAATGTAATGTATGCTTGTTTTAAATGAAATAAATTCCTGAGTAAATTGTGTATATAAAACTACTCTGTGCTGAACTTGGACCTTACTTCACTGTTGTATGGGAACTGTTAAATCATGGCCTGAACCACTGATGGATCACCTGAGGTGAACACTGAGTCAGCTGCAGGAGCACAGGTGAAGGCAGTGTACCTGTGTGACCAGAAGGGGTGGAGTCTGGCTCCACCTCTCCCAGACCCCATTTAAGGGCTGACCACCACTGGGGAAGGATCTCTTCTTGGAGTACCCTCCCCTGTGGAGTTCCAGGTGAGCTTCAACTGTCAGTGACAGGTGAGCCTTTCCTCGTTTACTGGTTGTTTTTATACCATCTGGATAAGCTATATAAAATTATACTATCCACCTTTGTTATTTTGTGCGAGTACTATTATTTTGGGGTATTCATCCTACAACTGTCATAGGATTTTGCTTTAGTCTGTTTCAAGCAGTCACTGCTTTTCAAGTGTCATTCATTGCGTACAGTGTGAGCAGAATATATTCTGTCATTTCTGCAGAGAGCATTTTTGACCTTGTGAAATTCTAAAATTTTAGTTCGTTACTTTGAAAGCTAAGATTTAGCATTGTGAACATCAGGCAATCTGTAGTGCTTAATCTACTAGCTCAGCAGAACACCAAATTAATTCAAATTTGGAAAAAACTCTCCATCTGTAGCAAAAGCATGTTCTCAATTACATATTGGATTAAATAAGAGATAGGAATATTTCTGAAAGCTTGAAATTTATAGTTTCATTAGACTGAAAAATTAAACCTAAAAATGTGTAAAAATCTACATTAATCATTTAGTTTTAGCACATAAATGCAAATGGCTTGGAACTGAGTTTCATTTCAAACTGTAAGTAATAATTACCTAGTGGCACCTCGTGAGCTTCATTAGAACCCTGCTTTTAATAAAAATTGGGGAACACCAGGGATCTGAGCAAATAAGAAGATTATGGTATTTAATCAGAACAAAATGGTACTGATAAAGCTTCATTATATACCATTTCCAAATATGAAATCAAGAAAGATGATATAAGTGGATTAAAAATTCATTTTCAAGTATTCTATTTGGTGAATTCTCTTCTGTTCTCTTTGATTTGAATAAATTTTTTTTGGTACTTGAAACAATCATACTCAACAATTAATAGATGGAATATTCTTTCTTCCAAACTACTGTTCTTATACAACACCAGTCTGCAATTATTTTTAGTCTTCATCAGAATTTTGGTATTCAGTATTCAAAATTTGGGGTTTGCAATGATCCCTCTTATCACAAAGTTGTTTCTGGTTCATGGCTGGTACATGTATTTCATAAAATGTAAGTTCACGTGCAATGTAGGGATGAGAATTGTCACCTAATATTTTTCTTTGTTTGGCCTCATGAACAATAATCTAACTATGTACAGAATTTAATAGAACAAAAGAAGAGTAGCAAACAGATTTTTCTTTTCTTCTTCTACTTTGATTAGTTTTTTGTTTTTTGTTAAGTTAATCTCTTGTGGGATAACTGATTAACAGTCGGAGTGTTAGTTAGGTAACATTTAACTTCTAACATCTGGATTTTAACTTGCCTTTTTCATATGCTGTACTCTAGTATTTTATTTAAAAGCATTTTGTTAAGACAGTACAATTAGATATTAAGTATTTTGAAATGGCGCTTAAAGCCTTAACCCTTTTTTCATTCTTTGTTTTGTGCTTCTATCATGCTATTGTAATTTGTCATTTCACTTACAGTCTTGAAGTCTAATGTGTCTTGTTCCATTGCTTTGACTATTGTGATATCTCAGTGCAGCTCTATTCTCTGTAAAGTTTATAACTAATCTAAGTAGTACCTTTCTAGACTCCACTTCCATCTGTTCATGCTCAGATCCAAATTTCAGTTCATTTAATTAGCCACGCAGAACTTGTGGTTGTACAAATGGGAAGGTTACATAAAAAAAAGATACTTGAAACAGTTTGGGTTTCTATGGCCAACAATCTAAATGGCTTATACAAGACACACTTCAGACAACGTATGTGATCTTTGCATTTGTGAAGTTGTGTTTTGAATTGCCCCAAGCGTCCAATTGCATGTCATGCATCCTACTGATCTCAGCATGAAACTGTTATTTATGGAGCAGGTCAGAAGAAATCTTTTTTTTTTTTTTTTTTTATGACCTCTTTCAATATTTCTGTGTAATAATAATAGTAAAGGGTGAGTCTGAGAGAATACTTCTGTTTTCTTGTTAGGTAGCTGGTATTTTGTATGATTTCATATATTTTTTTCATTAGAATCCATAACATTTAGTCACTCTGCCATTGCATCCAACATGAAATTCACAGGAATGAACACATTTCATTATCTGTAAGTTTTACTTTGATTACTCTTCTATACTGTGTTTTTTACTGGTTTGGGTATTCTGAAATTTCTGTTTTTCTCTTACATAGAAAAGAATTCTTTGACTGTTGATTTTAATCAATGTAATCAATTTAAAATGTATTACTTTACCCAGTGCTCATTGCACCATGCAGTTGCAGCCTTAATAAAGCATTAATGCTGCTGTTTTTCTCATTAAATTTTCCTAGAGGCATTTTTGAACCCATGTATTTTCTTCACCACTGTTGGTGCTTCATTACAATAAAAAAGAACCTTTACTCTTCTGTAGCTGTAGTTTTTCTAACACACTCTTATGTTCTTGATAACTTGTTTTTCTTTCCAAGTAGATTCAAATACTTTCCTGCATTATTAAGTATAATGCATGCATTTCTCAGAATTACATTATCTGTAGCAATCAAATTCTTCGTACTAGGGACTGAAAAAGTCATATTAAGGTCAGATACATTTAACTGTATGTTGTCTCATTAGCAAATTAACTCAGAGGCTAAAGTATTTCAAAGTAATACAATAGCAAGGAGATATTAGAAGCTCAACAGGGAGAGTGTGCACATAATGTTTGAAAATTTTCAATATTTGTAATCTGTGACTTCAGACTATGTAACAAAATGATGTTGGTTTCAAATTACTTTTGCTTACATTGAAACCTTATCTGATTTAATAAAATGGTTACAACACCTTGCACTGAGATAGAGCTGAGAAGTCTCATTCT
Source organism: Callipepla californica brunnescens (assembly GCA_023055505.1). Classification (NCBI taxonomy): domain Eukaryota; kingdom Metazoa; phylum Chordata; class Aves; order Galliformes; family Odontophoridae; genus Callipepla; species Callipepla californica. Next base: position 3,340,798 of record JALIRH010000040.1, read on the forward strand.
GGAACAAAATGTTTCTTACGTCTTTATCTTTTTTTGATATTACGGGGGTCTGCAGATGAATCCAAGAACATTCATCATAGCAAGAGTTTGTAGGACCGCCTCTGAAGTCTGAACTTGTCCATCATAAGAATTTTTGCTGCTGAGGAAGCAGTACCTCCAGGCTGTTCAAACAGATACAGCTGTTCCATTTTCCAGCCATATGTCTAAACTGAAATACAAAAAAATAATGTATTACTTACAACATCTGTGACATTTAGTACTAGAGGTACTAATGATAGATGTCAAAGATATTAATGATGGACAAATACAATAAAAGCAGAACTTAACAGGTTGCACTTTAGGTATAAATGTTCATTTAGTTAAAATCAAGACTTTAATTGTTCACACTTACATGCATAAATTAATTTTATGGCATGTTTTGGAAATTACTACCCTCTGCACATTTGAAGTATGACTGTTCAAAAAATGCATATACGACATGCAGGAGCACTGTAAAAATAATTTTAAAGAAAGCTTAGTTCACTTTAAAATGAATGCCCAACAGATAAATCTTGATTATCTAAACAATTTAGGTATCAGGAGGAAGTTTTCCACTCAGAGAGTGGTGATGCACTGGAACGGATTGCCCAAAGAAGTTGTGGATGTTCCGTCCCTGCAGGCATTCAAGGCAAGACTGGATGTTTCTCTGGACAGCCTGCTCTAGTGGTTTGCAACCCTGTCTAAGGCGGGGGGTTGAAATTAGGTGGTCTTTGAGAACCTTTTCAACCCAGGCCATTCTATGATTGCGATTCTATTAAGTCATTAAAAATGAAATATAAATAACTGCAGTATGTAGGGACTCAATCATGTTGTCCAGAATGAACATAAGTAATACTTTGCTGTTTCTAGGTGCAACTACCATATATTGTCAAACTCTTGGGCAGAAAGACTCTCAGTCTTTGAGTTTTAAGTCAGATACATTATTCAGATGCAGCTCAGATAGTTATAAATGTTAGTTGGTAGATTTTTTTCAGCATGTCATCACCTCTGAGAGTTATCACCACTTCTGTTTGCTGACCTAAGAGCACACAGTCATCACTAACTTCTTAAAATTATCTGTTTTGAAAAAAAAAAAACAACAAAAAAACTACTATTAGCTTATGCAAATGTGGAATGTCAATTCCTAGATTAAGTCAATAGATCTGCAGAGACATTACTGGGAAAGGTGATGTAGAGTGAAGAACTGCATTGGCTTTACTCGGAACGAAAAAAAATGTACATCAAACCATTGTCTTATGACCCCAAGTACATCTGTATGCTCTGATCTTCTTATTTAAGCACAGTAATGCAATCTGGAACAAGAGATGGATGATTAATTACATGATGCATTACTAAACTTTTTTCATAAGATTTATTCTAACAGCTGATTGCTTTGCCTGAAATATGGTGGTAAAAAAATAAATAATAGCAGTTAGTTGAAAGTGATCACTTTAGATGGCCCTCACACCCAATCAAAAATGATATATCTATTTTGGATGACTGCTGGAGAAGGTACACATGCACAACACTGATGCTTGAAATTAATAACGGTTCACAGATGATTTAGACAGGAATTGAAATTGCAATGACTTCTCTTATACCACAACAGTAATGTAAATCTGTTGAATCTCTGGGATAGGAAATATTATTCTATGGCAGATGTAGTAAAAGGTAGTGTTTATGTCTCTTTAATAGTAATTCTGCAAAGTTAAGAAACTCTGGATAAAATTTATACTTTCGTAGTGTGTATATGTGTGTATGAATCTGATTGTTGAAGCTCACTTAACAGTATCAATTTAACTGATGTTGCAATGGTAACTCACAGTGCAATGTTGTATTGCAGGGGTATAAACTAACTCAGGATTGCGTCTCATGTGAGTACTGATGAAGTGAAAGAGTGGTAATTCAGAAGAATAAAAGGTTTAAATCTTTGGTTTAGACATTGACTTAGGCTTTACCCAGCACAGCTGTAGCCAAAAACAATGTAGATCAGGCCATTGTATTATGACCCCAGATACTAGACTTTGATTTAGGCTTAAATGAATTTTATTCTACATTGGAAGCAATTTTGGAAATATTTAGTTGCATCTTTTCTAACACTTAAAATTACAAACAGTCTAATATCAGCAGTTTTATTGGAATTATCACAGATTTAATCAGTACGTTATTATTGTTCTTTATCTCAATACCTGTGGCAATTGAAGTCTAACAGCTGCACAGTGTTTAAAAAGATGAAAGCTCTTGTGATTAATTGTTTCTAGAACCGCACTTAGCATAATAAATATGTAAATATTGGATAGTTTTTCAATACGCCTGCCTTTATTTGATATTGCCAAAAATAATAAGGTAAATTAAAGATCAGTTTAAATGCACATTAATAGAAATCAGGCAAGCTATATTGCTTTCGTTTGGAAAAGGAGGTGCAATTAAAAAGAGGCAGCTGTTATGGAAACCTTAACGTTTAATAGGGGGATCTATAAATCATGATTTATAGTGAGAGAATGCAATTTCTTGAAATGGATCAAGCCTGAATTAAACCTGCTCCAAATGCACATTTTATGAGTTTTTTTTATATAGCTTTATGTGATCTGCGAAATGTCACTTAAATGGTAGCCAGGGATATAATTTGTACTTCCCATGAGAAAACTGAAACAAAGTTAAAGCTACAGAGAGTATAAAACGCATTGCACATTCCAGTCGTCTGCTCCACCTCATAACATCTCTGCAAAGTCCCTTTTTACTGCAGTTATTTTTTTAATACTAGCATTGGACATTTCATGGTATCTCTGGGGTCTTTGAGGTTCGTGGGATCATATATCTAAGGAGCAGTTTTTTACCAGACTGGTAAAATAATAGGGAGCAGCTTTATTTCAGAGATTATCTTCAGAGTCACAATGAATGTAAAGGTATAGAGAAATGTTCATGCAGGGGAATGCACTCATCTTTGTACATACAGATATTACAGGTTTACATTGGTAGCCACTCCCATGTAGGATAGTGCTGACTAGTTAACTGTTTTGTAACATGATTGCAGCTATGAATACATTAATTTTCCTCATGCATAAATTATATGAGGACAAACCTCATTTGGACAGTTCATCAGTACTGCACTGTAGCAAATGAAAGTTGAATTGTCAATGGAATGACCTGGACAATAACATCCTAGCTTCTTTGTGAAGCTCTAGAAGCACCTCCTAAAGCATCCAGCGTCTTGTCGCAAGGCTTCAGTTCTGGAGAGCCCAAGATGTGAAGTGTTTACCACCTCCCTGTTCTTCCTTGCTAGGATGGAAAGGATGTTCAGCAGTTCTGCAGAGATTCTATTTATGCATGCTTCTGCCAGTAAGCAGAAGGGATGGATTGGGATGCTGCCTGGACCTTCTTCAGTTTCTGATGGCTTAATGTAAGGAAAGCATGAAGTTACACAGGTAAAAATATCTCCATTCTATAGGCAGGTATTGTTTTAATCAAAACCAAACTGGGTGTTATTTTCTGCCTTATCATACTGAACAAGGTTACTGTGGGGTATCACTATGCTGATAGCAATGCAGTGTTGTAACTAATGCTAGAGGTGGGAGCACAAGGCACATGAGTGCTAGCATTTTCTCAGAGCTAGTACCAATTCAGGAACGGAAAAAAAAACAACCATAGAAAGTAACCCCAAATTATGTTAAGAAAATGAAAAATTACACAACTGGAAATGATTACAAAAACAACAACAAAAAACCCAACCAGAAATAAAGAACAGGGACCAACTTTTGAGTATTATGCTCGCTTTCCCAATCCTCTCTGATAGCCTATTATGGCCTATAAATCAACAGCACAGTTGGAGAGAAACACATTTTTTACATTTAGTTATGCTTGATTGAAACTGCAGTATTCCATAAAACATATAAATCCTGAAATGTAGTAGTTTTTATCCTTGTTATCTGAGCTGTAAAATGATGAACATGCAAAGATGTTGTGTAACTACTAAATATATTTAGGAAATTCTAACATTCAGGTGATTTGTTGACTCCTCATGCTTTTTCTACTCCAGCCTGGGCTCTCTGCAAGCTGCAGGGGTTATGTGCTCTGCAACAGAGCATCTCCTGCTCTCTGTCTGGCATTTTATGCCCTTTTTTAAAGATCTTTTCACAGCAGTGCCACCAACTTGGCTGATGCTCTGTGGTGGCTTCATTGCAGAACTGACTGGATGTGTATGCGTCCAGCACAGGGTAGCTCTGGTCTCCCTATGCAGAGGCCACTCCTGCAGACATCGCAGCTACCAACATCCTGCCACCTACACCCAAAAAATACAGGTGAAATTGCCATGAAAAACATGTCTGGCTTCTGAAAAGTTTTGATTATATGGGGAATTCAATTCTTTTTCAAATTATTGCCCCTCTCTTATACACCCAGTTGGTGATCTCTTGCTTTGTGGACGTGTGGAGAGCTTAAACTGCAAAACTTGGATATCACTGATTAAAAATTAATTGACATAATCCAGAGGACAGACATGTAACTGAGCGTTTATTTTCAGAAAACATCATTTCTTTAATTGAATTTGAATAGTCTCTGTCTCCCTATCAATGAAAGTCATTCTGAAATCAAAGACTGATTAAGAAAGTGTATATCACCTCTGGAAAACTTAACCTTAAAGCTTCTAATTTTCAGTAGCTGACTTCCAGTTAACCAATTACTTTTATTGTTGTGCTCAGACTCTAACAGCCTTTAAAAATGCTGTAATAAGCGCCAGTTGTTTATGATCCTGCAGTTTTAAGACACAATGCTATTTACATCTTGGCAGGTGCTTCATCTCTGGTGGCTGAGATACGTTATATATCTCTGAAAGCTCTTCAGCAGTATTCCATATTTCCTGTCATTAGCAGTGCAGCTGTAGATCCAACCACATCCATTTTGGCTCAGTTCACCTTTGAAGCAACTGTTAAAGAAAGAATCTCTTGGATTTTAGTCAGCACGCTAAGTATTCTGCAAGGATTAGTAATCACTCAGCACTGCTGTATACCAGCAGGTGAAACAAGTCATCTCCCTGTTTGACCTTTCCCAACGCGTTCTTCCAAATTTAAGCAGTTAAAATATTTGCTCACTAGGTTTTAAAGCATATATCTGCAAAGTGGTCTGCTATGTGGCTGAGTGATATTTAAAAAAAACAAAAAACAACACCAAAAAAAAAACAAAAAAAAAAACCAATCTCAGCAAAGGCATATTTAGCCTCTGCCTAAAGTAAAATATACTTCATGCAGAGGGCATAAAAGAAACAAATGTGCAGGAAAATAAAAGCAGATTAAACACATTCACAGACCAGCTCACTCTTAAAGGAAATGCAAAACTGTCAACAAGAAGAGAAAATGTCATGAAATGTCAGCAGCAGAATAGCCAAAGACCAAAACGAAACATTTTCTTTGGGATAAAAGCTGCATAAACTCCATGAAATTTTCCCGATTGTGTTTTAAAAGAACAAAAACAAAGCCTTAGGGAGAAAATGTCAATGCTAATAGACAGTCAAGCTGAAAAAAGCCCTACTGGGACAAAATAAAAATTAAACACCTCCCAAGTAACATGTAAGCATATTCTGACCCAAGTGAATAGCTCACTCTGTGAGTCTTCAAATCTAAAGACAATACTTTTTTTAGTAGGAACACAAACTAAATCCGATTTTTGTTGAAAATGAAACCTTTTCTCCATTTTAAACCAGGCCAAAACATTGGGCTGCTGAATGCAGTGAAGTTCAGGCTCAACTGATCTTCAGAAAGCAGAGGGAATTGAGTTCTGAAATGTAAATTGTGTGGCAGTGTATCAAAATGGCAAAAAAACGTTTTGTGTCTTGTTCTGTATAGAGGACCTTATAATGCTTAGTGCTTTTCATGGTCTTTTCTTAGTACCAAGAAAGAAACATTTCTCTCTTCTGCAGATAGGCATGTTACTCCCTCTTTTGCAACTGAATTCAGTCCATAAATACAGAAGACATCCTGGGCTCAAGTACCTGGAGATGAGATTGGCTTTCCAAATTCCTCTGCCTAAAGCAGATTCTCACTCACATCTTTTATCGGGCAGAACTCTTGTATGTTCATGGATAAAGTGTCCTCATTACTACCTCCTGACATTTTTGTACTTTGTACAAGGTCACAATCTATTAATATAAACTATTAAGCACCCATAATACAGAGGCCTGTGAATACCTTAGGGTTTTCCATCAATGGATTGCATATATATTGTATAGAGAGGAAGAAAAAGGTAAAGAGGATTTTTTGGCGGAGGGGATTTATAACTTTGACATAAGTGTAAGGTTTCTATAAAAAAGGAAAGAAAACAGCTGAGATTGAAGAGAGTAAGTCTAATGTTACTGCCAGAGAAACAACAGCAGTAACATAAGACTCCAGGCTGCTCTATGTCTAGTAGGAGTTTTGTTGTATGTCTGTGGGAGCAGCAACAAAATCCAAGCAATATATTCTTGGTCTCTATATGCTAAACTAAGGTGAAGATACTAAAAATAAAAAATAAAATAAAAAAAAAAATAGAGGGGAGGAGATACAAAAGTAAAATCCAAGAAGGCTTGCATCAGAGTTACAGTTGAAATATCATGTGTAAGCCACAATGCGATCTCCCCACGGCCTTCTCTTTTCCAGGCTGAACAATCCCAGCTCCCTCAACTTTTCTTCATGGAAAAGGTGCTCCATCCCACTGATTATTTTTGCAGGCCCTCCTCTGGACCCATCTGGACTCTGCATCGTTCTTGTTGTGGGAAACCCAGTACTTCATATGGGGTCTTACAAGGACAGAATATTTAAAACCAGAACCTATGTCTGTCTGAAGTATACCATTTCTGTGGGCTTTTCATCCATGGACAGCTACAGCAAGGTAAAAGCATTCAGAGTCACAGAGGTCCTGCTTTTCATGATGGATTTCCCTTGCATTTTTTCACTCCAGCTCTCCAGTTTTTACTTTATTTCCATTGAAATTATGAGGTAATTTAAAGGATGATTTAAAGCTTGTTATTCATTGTGAGATTAATGGGACAATTAGCCTTGAGATTAACATGTACGGATGAGGGAAAGTTTTTGAGGATCTCGGTCAGTAGAAGGGAGGAATGTTAACTGGTGTTCCAGTAATTAATGGTTAAATTACCCTTGGGTAGTAGGTAGTAGGTAGCATAACTCTACAGTTTGGTAGCTCTAAATTTCACATCTAATTGTAGCAGTGGGAGTTAGAACACAGGCGGAAGACATAATGAAATTACCACAGGGAGGAACAAACAAATGAACTGAAGTCCAGCAAAAAAGTTATAGCTGTGTTGCTGTCATCTTGAATCTCTGTAAATAACAACTTTGAAAGCCATTGAGAGCACTAGACAATGAATTTTATGTGATTATGAGCATGAAACGTGAATTGTGAAGAATAATTGAGTTTGCTGTATTGTCAAGTATGTACTTGAAAAAAACCACTTGGTCATCATTAAATATCCTCCATACACCTTTTTCAACTTACTTGAATTTTTAATGCAGAAAACCACAGAATAACTCTTCAATCATACTGAACTGGTTTCTGTCAAAAACTTAGTGCATATATAACTTTGTAAGTTGTTCAATTATTCAGCAAAAAACAGAGAGGAAAATACAATATTCCTCTGGGAATTTCAAAGTCAAACTTTCCCAGTTTTGTGAAAAGCTCTGAAATTTTAGTTTATTGATTAGCAATTCTAAAACATCTTAATAATGAAGTGGCCTATCTTAAATTCTTCTTTTGTTGATAAAATATAGATGAGTAAATCCAGTGATTAAGTAAATTTAGCTGAAAACTGTTCTTAGCAGCTGTCTTCTTCAAGGTCTATTAATAAGGTTTTATAGATTTATAACTAGTAAGTTCCTATTCTGTGGAAATCTCACATAAATATCATGCACGATCCTCTTGTTATTTATGCTTGACAAAATGCACCTTAATCTCCCTAATATGGCCACAGCACCTAATTTTATTTGAACTTAAATGCAGTGTGTGTGACCATACCTATATTAAGTAAATGTCATCCCCTTAGATACTTCCTCTAGGTACTAGGCTTACTCATGGTTTATAGCTGTATCAGGAACATCAACTACATAATTATCAACTGTATTAAGGTTTCAGCTTAATCCAGAACCTGGGCGTTATCTCAACTTAATTCCCATCTTTCTTGGACCACAGTAATCAATCAGTCAAATTAATACCAGAGCTGTACCCATGAAAATTAGAGAAGGGAGCAGGTTTTCAGCTTCTGATGCACTATAGTTCTTGAATCCTCTTCTGCATATCTGCCAACTAGACAAATTTTTTCCATCCTATCTCTCCTGTCCTATTATGTATTATGTTTACAGTTTGTCATCTGTATATTTCCCTGAAATTTAGGTGCTGTCCCTCTCACCTTGATGCAGATTCAATTAACATCCTCTGCTCCACCATCCATGTAATTAATGAAGTCACTGAATGGATCCTAACTCAGGACAGGCTTCTTTATGTTACAGAATCATGGAACAGCTCGGGTTGGAGGGGACCTCAAGGATCATCAAGTTTTAAATCTCCTGCCAAAGACAGGGCTGAACACTCTGAATTTTATTATGTTAACTGCTTTCTGACTGTGATTCTCCAACTACTTTTGCAGCTACCATCTAGCAGTTAAATCAGCCTCAGTTTCCTGGCATTTTAAGTACTATATAATGTTATTGTATATGATGTACTCCTGCAGAATGTTTACAAAATCTTGCTGGAATGTTTATATCCTGGTTTTCTCAGAACTAAGCGCAAATAAGTTACGTTTATTTATTTACTTTCAGTGTAGAAATTACTTTGTAAACTTTCCCTTCTCTTTTCCAGGCTGATACCTTAAAACATCTCCTGTTGCTATTAAAAAGTATTAGGTAAGTACATGTTTGAAATGCATTGTTTTGATGAAGGCTGATGAAAAACACGACACAGTTCAGCATTCTCGGTATTCCCTATTATTTGTTAATATTTTTCTCTACTTGTTACCAAATGAACACATCCCTGGTCTTTTTCAATCTGTATTTCTTTGACTTTACATATCATACAATTTTAAATTTCAGCCAGTAATTCCTGTATTTTACCAATAACTGATATCACTAGATTGAGAACATTTACTCAAAAAGCAGTTACAGGGTAACTGTAAAGATCATATGAACTGGATGATTATAAACCTAATTGAAAATTAATTACAGTGGTGAAGCGCAGAAAGTATAGTTAATAATTTGTGCTTTATTTCCAGTTTGAGCTTAACTGATTTAAGCCTTCAGTCATTAATCCTCCCATTGCAGTATTCCCTTTGCTAGATTAATTGCCAGTCTCCTCCTTTGTGTGAATACATTCACACTGAAAGATCAAGTCATCTTTCACTTTGCATTTCATCTCTGAGAAATCAAACCCAATTCTTGCAAAGGTCTATCTCCAACAGTACGTTTGTAAACTTATCTAGGTTTTTTCACTGTTTCCTATCTATATATGTCTTAGTAAAAGATCAGTTCAGTTCTGTTGAGTGAAATGTTTAAGAAATCAGGATGGAATAAGATGTGAGATCCAGAGACGAGTATGCGAGATGGCAAGGTTGGAGAGGAATGAGGCAACACCAGTCCTCTGCTGGGACCGATAGAGAGTGAATTTCAGTCTTTGTCTGCTGTTCATTTATTTATTTGACTACTTAGTCAGCCTGAACTTTTTGAATGCTTAGGAAAAACTTATTTAAAAAATTTGGATTCCACGAATATTCTGAAAATTAACAAAGTAACTGTTTTATCCTTCTCAAGTCATTTTCTGGAGATGAGTGAGCCTGCCTGAACATTTTGTTTGGAAACAAGTCCCTGAAATATAATCATCTTCCATTTCTGCACTTGTGGTTGAATTAATAAAAATATAGTAATATTTGGTAAGCATCTAAAATATAGCAAGTTGAGATGAATGATATCTACGCATTAAAAATGTGCTGATATTATGATATTAGTGGGATTGATTTAATCTCTTTGTAAAATGTTCCTTGTAATTAATATGTAGGTAGCTCCAAGTGTAATGCTTCTTATTTATTTCCATGGAAACCATGTACCTACTAGTAGGTCCTTTTCAAATCAAAAGTCCTATTAAATCTCAGGTGAAAACCTGCATCTGTACATGCAGATGTAGTTCTCTGTGACACATTACTCCTCTTAAAAAAAGCTAGAGTTGACCTAAAAACAATGACCGTGAAACGGCCAAGAACTTTAGCAATACTCCCATTGGCCTTCAATTTTTGTTATTCTAGCATCAACTTTCTTCACACAATAAAACGCATAATCAAAGCAAAGAGCTAAGATAAAAGTGAAGAAAAAGCAATAGAATTTCCACTTCGTGTTTTCTTTTTTTTTTTTTTTTAACAAGCTTAGTCTTTGATCATTTCACATTTGATCAAAGAGTGCTTTGATGTTCTTTGAAGAAATATGGAACTATTCGAATAAAAATACAGAATTTGATTCACAGTTTTATCAGAAGAAAATAAGTGAAAGAGCTGGACTAGTAATTTGTAGTAGGTAAGTAGGAGTATGTACAAATAATTGGAGGGAGAAATACATAAATACGAAGGTACATAAACTAGTTATAAACAAAAGTGAAAACTGGGTAAGCAGTCCAAGTATATGACGTAACTAACTACCAATCAAACTGAAATAAAAATATTCCTTGTAAAAGGAAATATGTCCTTACGAATATCAGAGTGTAAAATGTATTGCCAATCCCTGCCTGAACAATATTTACCACAGCTGGAACAACCTGATTATAAGGAATACAAGGAAGAGAGGAAGAAAAGGCTAGGGAAGAAAAAAAAAGGTAAATTTTTAGCCTTCTGAATTTTTTCTTTTTCTTTTCTTTTTTTGTAAAGTTGCTTAGTAAGAGCATGTTTATTTTGTTGTTCCTGTTATTTGTTATTGATTTATCTAGCTATAGCTGTGGCAATTTATTCATGTCTGCACTGAAAATTGGAATAACTGCTTTAGATAAATTGGAAGGACTGCTTTTTTCACAAAAAATATACAAATATATATCTATAGACTATAAAGTCTGTAATTTTGGGTTAAGTTTAGATCAGATTGGCCTTAGATTGGATAATTCAGTTTTATTTTGGAGAATGTTTTGTGAAGGGTAGCCAGAACAATCAAGTTACATTTCCTTTTCATGTTTATGACCTCACAAATTACCCAGTGTGATGAAGTGGCAGAAAGAAAAGACCAGATGTTGTGTTTTGTCTAGGAAGAAAGAGACTGCTGTGTGTTCAAAGATTTACATAGATATTTTTATTAATTCACCTTTGTTGTAGGATACTTATTTAATGAATACTTTGTCTAAACAGTAAATAACAGTTTGATAATGCAACAAAGGTGCAGAAGATTACTGTTTATTGTTTCCTATTTTGGGAAAATGAGTGAATTCTTGGAGTTGTGTCCCATCTAAAGAAATTTTCACGTTCATCACCTTTTATCAGACTGTGTCTTGATCAAAGTGCAGTTAATAGATGTTCTTGGCATTTAATCTTCTGAGTAGAATCCATTCCTTGAGAAGAAATTCCAAAAGATTTTTATAAAATTGGAGTGAATAGGTAACAGAACTTAATATTTTCATGTTAAGGCTTATTGTAGGTGGAAGTGTCAGATTTGTGTTAGAGTGCTTCCGTTGTTTACTTGGCTCTGACAGTAAGTGCATCTGGCCAGTCACGGAGATAGATAAATTAGATTTATGCTAACCAAAATATATAATACTCATTCAGAAAATATTAAAAAGCACACAACAAGTAGGCAGACAGTTTTTCAACGTGCAGTAGAGTTGAATATTGGAGATCAGATTCTCAGCTGCTCCACGAAAGTAAGATTGATTCTAGGCCTTGAGGGAGAGTGGGAAGTGGATGTTTGAGAACTTTAACATTCTTTGTCCTGGTAGTGCAGGCTTAAAATAGAAAGGACAGTACAGATGACTCCTACACCATCTGCTCAGCAGAAATCCAGTCATTTGACTATTCTGCAGATCTTTCAAGTGTTCTCCTCAGAAAATTGCTAGGTTTCCTAAAGCTCCAAAGTGAACTTGGGTATCTTAGCATTCCTTGAATAAATACATTTTTTTTTAGAGAGCTGCTGTCAGCAAAATTATAGAAAATCTGTAAATAGCTATATTCTAAAAATAGTACTTTGAAAATAGGACGTATAATACGAAGATGTTTCATTCTAGGTTCACGTGGATGTGTTAAAACATGCACAAGTATAGCAAAGAGTTTAAGAATTGAATGAAGACTACTTACGATTTCAGTATGAGGAAAGATTCAAAAGCTCTAGGAACTGCAAAGGTAAGTAAATAAAAGAAAACATAATACAAAACTGTTTCTAAAAGAGTCAGTAATCTTCCATGTTAAAAGTGAGCAGGAGAGAAAACGCAAATTTCCACTTGAATGCAACACTGGCAAAATAAAGAGTGGTGTATGGCATACAATCTGGTAGACATACTCCAAGTGTATACTTTATAATCAGCTCTGGTGAATTAAGAAACTGCTACTACTATCTTAGGGCACAAGAAATAATCTGAGAGAGGTGAATCTGTTGAGCTTGGTCACCAGAACTTCAATCCATACTAACTTTAAAGTTAAATCATAACCTTTTCCAGAAATAAAATAAAATATTCTATTTTAGTTGAGTCATTTCTACTCTTTAGATTACAATAGGAAGCTTTGTTCCTACCCATTAAGGAGTCTGTATGTTTTTTACATTCTTCTTTTGTGTCTCTCAGGGTAGTGCTGTGGTTTCTTTGTAGACATGTTTTGTCATTTTCATATATTTGATCTAAAAATTCTCCAGTTGATTCCTTGCTTGATTATACTTGCTAAAGAGTGAGCTTTTTTGTTCTTCTTGTTGCTTATCTGTTTTGCTCTGTAGTTTTCAAAAACTGAAAGGGAAAAACAAGCAACCACAACAAAAAAGAAACCAGCGAGGCTGCCAGACTCAAGGACTGTGGACTAAACAGAACTATCAATTGTAATCATAAAATACTAGACTGAAGTTGTAGAAAGGCAGCACACAGAACAAATAATGTGTAATTGTTACTTTTTAAAGGTACCATAATGATGCTTGTTAACTACTTTTTCACTTATCCTTGGAAAACTATAACTAGAAAGTTTTATATATGGGTTTTTTGTGTTGTTTTTTTTCCACACAAAAATACAGATCCCCTTGACGTTTCAAATGGTTGAATTCTAATAAAATGAGAGGAGACTTTCTGAAAGGAGATTTTACATGAGAAATTACTGATTATTGTATTTAAAGTGAAAATCAGAGGAAAACTTAAAACCCAAAAATTTTAAACGGAAGCACCAATACAGTGCCATACAAATGTACTCTGTATCACCTGGGGTTTTTAATGGTAATGTGGAAGATATGCTTAATTTTTGATGCAAATCCTCTTGGAGTTTACTTTCAGACACTTCAAAGGATTCAGATTAGTCTGTAAGCCTCTGGCCTACATCGTACCACCCTGATAAAGGAAAAAAAACAACCTAGGTAGGTCCTCTTGTGAAAACACAGATGAGAGAAATCTCGGCTCAAGGGAACCTGCTGCACAGTCTAAAAACTGGAAATACCAATTGTCTGTAAAATCATTCACTATAATTACAGATCTAGGAAAGAATTTTCTTGCCGTGTTTTAAGAATGACTGATGTTTCATGTTTTTATACATGGTTGACTGTGGTATTCCAGTCTCCTTTTAAAGTAATAAAAATCACATCCTGTGCAGTAAAAAAACTGAAATTCAGAGACAAAATTCAGACTGCATCTGGTAGCTGGATATTATAGTTTCCTTTGGTGATTTTGTTTTTAAGTATCAAACTGTTTTGCATGTATTTTGGTCCATGAGCACAGAAACTAGATGGAATCTAGAGAATGAAGAAAGGTCTTAGCACATCTTGAATGAAGACAGACATATTTAATCCAGCATACTGTCTCTGTCAGTGGTGCAAGTATCATTGGTGGTGAAAACTCCCCAAAACTCATTTTATCTCTTTGTCTTTGGGTCACTTGAAGGTGAGCCAGTGCGATAAAGAAGCAGGACTCCATGCAGTACAAGGAAGGCAGTAGGAGAAAATAAGTGTGATCTTTGCCATTTTGCTTCATTGCTCTGTCTTCCTTTTCGTGGTGGGTAGGGCGTGTGAAGAAGAATGAAGCTAACTGGATGCTCTCAAAGAAGCTGTATGCAATCTGCACCAAAATAGAAAGTGCATGTTTTTCAGACCCTATGTTAATGAACTGTCTAGGGGCAGTACATTTATTTATTATTAAGAAGCATGCAGCTCCAGCAGTAAGAAAAGCATTACAGTAGACTCTAAGCATGATCAGGTAAGTGCTTTAGAGCATGATATGCTGATTTTAAATGTTCAGCTAGGACATGTGATTAATTATGCAATTCTGCTGCAGTGCAAAAATAAAATGATCTCACAAAAAATGTTCTTTATGTGTGAAAAGTACATAACAGATTTTTGAAATACAGGATTCCACAAAAGGTTGTGGCTTATTCTGTGCAAGCTGGTACAAGGGGTTTCATTGTTCCTCTGGGCAGGACGCCTAAGAGAGACATTTCAGAGCATTTGATTACTGAATCATCTTTCCTTCCTCTTCCCTTCTCCTTATTATATGGCTGAATGGAGAATTAACTCCAACAAACAAAACTGATATAGTGAAGCTAGAAAAGTAATAGACTAAGAAATGGTAACAAGTTGAGAAAAAATTGCAGATTAATTTCCCCCTGGAGTGTAAAAAGAAGCAGGGCCATAACTGTTGCCTTATAATTTTCTTCCAGCTCTGTTCCTATGGTATTACAAGTTTTTTTGCTGTCTCTAGCTACTGACTGCCAGAGAACTTTCTATCTGACCTTATATTACTGAGTCTCAGTAGCAGAGATTTATTCTTTATAACTAAAAGCGGCATGCTTCCTACTGAAGTGAGTACCCGTAAATGAATCACAGTAAAATAAAAATAATTCTAACATTTTTAATATGTGTGTTATTCAAAGTCGGAGTGAGCATAATAAAATGGTAGGTCTCCTTAGTAAAGAAAACACCCAGATGGGATCACCATCTACACTCCATATGGTACTCAATCCCTCTGTTCTGCACCCCGCTGTGCTCGCAGTGTAATCCATATGGACATTACTTAATTGGTTTCTTATTCCGGCAACGTTTACTACCTCTGTTCATATCTTCCCATTAAACATCCACTTATTGCTGAAAGAATGCCTTACTATGTGTTGATTTCCTAGATAGTTGGAAATGTGTATTCTTCAGCACTGTGGCTTTGTTCATTAGTGATGAGGCAGCAAATACTTGTGTGCATCTTAGATTGGAAATTTCAGCCGGTTTATGAATGCTCATGTGCACACCTTAAGCATAATTATGTGTGTTTACCTATTTAAGCAGAGGTCTCCGAGGATGTGCAAGTAGCAGAACACGGGAACCTGTTGGAAGGGGACGGAGGTGCACCACGTGGCTCTGCAGAGTTTCTGCAGTTCTGAAGAGTTTAAGGGAAGCTCTGGGATTGCTTGCACGACAGCTGAATGCTCACAGGGGAGAGACTTGAAGGACAAAAGGAGAACAACTGCCACCTCACCGATGTTTCTTGTTTCCAAGGTAAATTAGCAGTGACTGTACACTGTGAGCTGAATGAGTGTGATGTGACTCTGAAGGCAGTGGCAAATTTACAGTCTCTTATCCCAGATAATACAAATTTCTGACTTTAACACTGACTGCATCAATGTGCAAAAAACCCAGCTGCACAGCTCATTAAATATTGATAGAATGTGTATTGGTGATCCCAAAATCATATCTTGCCTTTGTTCCTAAGAAGTGAGGCACAACTCTCACAAATGTTATGCAGTTGTCTTGAGTACTGTTACTGGGTTTGATTATCCCATTTCTGAAAAGACTAAGATAGACCATATGGTGCTGTATGATGGAATACCATAGGAATATATATGGAATATATTGAAATATATGGACATTGGAAAGATAAAGATACTGAAAATGAGAATAGGAAGAAACTGCAGTAATAACTATGCGGTATAGTTATAAAAGAATAGAGGGAAGGAAAAGGCTATTTTGGTTTACCTTTTATAATGAAACGCAAACCTGCATAAATACACATCCTCTAACAAGAACAAGCAAGCAAAACAGCTAAGAGTCTTCTTGCATCTTTCTGAAACTGTGCATGGTAATAAGAAACATAAGGGAAGCCTTGGGACTGGTGACACAGTAACAGAAAATTCATAACATGGAGGCAGCTGAAGGACAAAGAGAGAAATAAGCATCTTTTCTGGGTGGGGGTACATCAGCGTCTCTTCTACGTAGCACAGCTTATACAAACAAAAGTGTGTGGTAAAATATACCTTGTTATATCCTTTAATTTTTATTGCTGTCATGACACCTGATAAACTCAAGCTGCTGATTGCCTCTGGTTCAATGACAAGCTGTAGCTGTTTTTTCCCCTTGCCCTTCCCTGCTGCCTCTAAGAGTAATTTAAATGGATTACTGCTATCATCCATGTGACAATTTCTCACTGTATTTATGCTCACCTACAGATTTACTGATGTAAATCTGTTTTCTGGGCTCCAGATCTGTTTGTACTGCACATACCGTTCTATGTGTATCTTGTCAGTATGCATATATCACACTATTGCACAGAATCTTAAAAGGAGTTGAGGCTGGTAGGCAACTTTGGCAATCATCTGGTCTAAATTTCTGCTCAAAGTAATCTCAGATAACTCAGTCATTAATAAAGATACCCTCAGCAAACATCAGACCTTGAACAAAAGGTCAAGGCAGCAGACAAGGACTCTTCCTCACCGTTTCATCATTTCTGATGCCATAGAGTATGCTGAGCTCCTGTTGCTGCTCCTTTACTTAGTAAGACAGATCCTCCAACAGCGCTCACCTCCCACGGTCAAGGAGCCTGTCTCCTACTGTCCCAGCTTTGGCAAGAGAGCCTAGCCATTCCTGCAGCCTCATACCTCAGGAGCTATATCTACACTAGGGGTCAAGGTCTCAAAAATGCTAGAGAAGTTTCTCCAAGTGGCTGCTGGGGTCTGTGCTGTGCAGCATGTCATCACCACTACTGAGCAGCACATGCACTGTTCTTGGCAGAGTTTCTGGCCTCCATCTGTGTCCCCTTGCAAATGAGCTGCTGCCTCTCTGAGCTACTTCTGTTATGTGCAATGTTATATGCAATAATCCATCACCAAGCTAAATGAACTGCAAGTCTGAGCTAGCAAGTTCCTGGATATTATCTTTGTAACCCTGCAGTGGTATTTTTCCTTGCCTTGATTACAGTGTCAGAATAATTCTTTTGTTAAGCTTCAGAGAACTATATAGTTTATTCAGTAGTACATCAGGTCTGGAGAAGGAAACGATAGAGGGCAGAAATGGGTATGCAATCTTAAGTATGGGCAGAATGTCTGACTTTCCAGAATCTGATCAAAATCAGAGATGCGTATTAACCTGTTTCACATCTAGGGAGGTCTAACACAGACAAATGAAAAAGATGACATGAAAATATTAGTTTTTATTTTTCTAAAATCTTTTCACTTTTCTTAGGCCATTCAGATTGACATTTTAGTGCTTAGAGAAATTCCCTTTACTGTAATCTGGGATGGAGTGCCAAAGACCTCACTTCCAAGTGGAGAAAGGGGAATATTTTTCAAAGTGACATTTTGCTACAGGCAACAAAAAGTATTTATATGCACTAATTAGCAGCCACTTTTTAAATGAGTAATGTAATGTCATTTGTTATTGTAGCAGACCCTTCTGTCATTGTTCTCCACACTTGTGTTTTTAGCAACAGCCTAATAAATAATATATAAACATATGTGTAAATAGCTGGATTGCCTCCAAATGAGAAATCTTTCTTTTGAAAACAAAACCAAACTAAGACAAATTGACCAGGTTACCACGGCGGAACAGAGAACTACCTTTTGATTTTCAGATATGTTTAAGCTCCTTTATTCCAATTAATGCATCATGGCTCCAATTGTCTTTGAAGTAAATGGGAATTTAGACATTGGTCTTAATAGAAGCACCGTTGTATCCTGAGTGTTTCAAACATTCTGAAAAAATTTCACTCCTCACCATGAACATTGGTCAAGTTGATGTCTTGGACAACATCTTTACACAGCTGGCAATGTACTGACTTTGCAGTAAAATCAGCTGATGATCGCAAATCTAATCGAGTCATATTTGGTGCACCATAGCTCACGCTGCTACAGTTTGACAGGTTCAGTATTTGTGCCCCTGACAAAGTAATGAAAAGTGAGCCTCTTGATGTAGTTGTACACCTGAGCGCTGGATAGAGCTGTGACCTAAAGATGACCCTCATAACATAAGAAAGCACTGATTTTATAGGCTTTATGGCCTTTGAGTTTGTTGATCTTATATGAAACTGCACTGGCTTTTGTTTTTCTTCCTCCCAGATTTTCATAGCAACAAAACACCAATTTCTTCAGAAGTTAAACAGTAAGACTTTGGGCAACAAGAAGGATAAATAGTGCTGAAAGCTATGAGTAGTCAGAACAAATACTGAAAAATATTCTAAGGAACCATTCTGTAAATTCACTTTATCAACCTTCCCTCCATTGGTTTATTATCTTCATTGCAAAGTTTTAAATACAGTATCCATTTTAATAGGTCACATTTTCTGTAGACGCTGAGGTCAGACATTATGCATATAGAGTGGATCAAATTTGTGGCAGGGGGACTGGACAAGAAGGCCTCCAGTGGTTCCTTCCAACTTCAGCCATCCTCTCCCACCCTCACCCAGCTACAAGTAGTATCAAGCATGGATGCAACGTTTATCTTTACATCAGGTCGTTTTGAGAGCCATGTGAGAAGTTGGGCAGAGTTCTGCACTCATACAAGGGCTAAGGCAATCAAGTGCCAACAGTGCTGCTGATCAATTGTTCCATGTTTGCTGAAATGTGGCCAAAATCTAGACCCACCAAGGTACTATACATACAGTGGGCATCCTCTGTATTGTTAGAATGATTTGCCTACATCAGTAAAATAAAATTAAGCAATGCTGAGTTTGATACGATCTTGGAGACAAATCAGTTGATTCTCAACAGTTTGATTTCATTAGCGTGAAAAATAAGTCACATTTATATTCATCTTAGAAGTATGTAATGAGGGAAAATAAGAAAACACATAAAAGCCATCTGTATAACAGCACAATACCAATTAAATATAGTAAAACGATCACAACTATCTAGACTCATAATGCTAATTAGAATGATTTTCAGTGCCCCATTTGATCTAAGTTCTGGGTTACTTATTCCAGTGAGCAAATACAGTTGAGCAAAGGGCAGATAAACTTCTACATCGATCCATCTGCCAGAGTGGTCTTAGAGTGTTTTGTGATGGTTGTTTGTCACCCAAGTTGAGCATTTCATTGTGTTTTTAAGCACCTGGTTTAATTATTGAAGATGGAAAGCATGTATCCTTCTTACTGGTAATAACTATCCTTTTGAGTAATATTTGTTTTAGCGTTTTACATAGGAATAGATACTGGAAAAAGTAGTCACTGAGGTATTGAATGCAGAGTTCCAGAGCTGCAGGCAGGCATTAAATACAGTCGTTTCTCCATTTTTTTGGAATCAAACAGGCAGAAAACTAAGGGAAAAAAAAAATGGAAAATCACCTTTAAGATAAATTTATTTTTTTTTCCCTCACTTTCATCCTTGACACAAAATCAGCATATTCTATTGTCATGGCTTCAGAAACCTAGGACCAGTTGTTCTGTTGTTGAACTGATGAGCCTAGCTTAACCTTACTGTCTTTAGAGGCATTAGTCAGTATTACAATAGTACTGTCTGGTGCATAGTTCAGGCTAAATACATTGTTTGTAGTTTTTTGAGTCATCTGCCACATTTAGCACTTCATTGAAGTGTTTTGCTGCCTATGGAAGGAATTGTCCGTCTTTTTCATTTGATAGTTAACTAAAGTGTACAGTTTTTCTTTCTTCTCCTTCATGGCCAATTAATTTTCCTTATAAACTCAATCAAGTCTGTAACCAGTAACCAGTGTTTCTCCATTAGACCGAGAGTTAGAAGGTGTTCCCAACCCATGTTGCTGGAAACTCTGCTAACAAAATATTCTTTCTTAGCTCCAATGAGGGCCAGTCAGCTGAGGGATTCCTGTTCATTTAAACTACATAAAAGTTGAGTAGTTTTGCATGCAAACTACGAAGCATGTATGTTCAGACACAGCTGCCAGCTTTTTCAGAATAGCTGTGTGGTGCACGTGACACAATTTACTGCCAAACTGGCTCCGAGGACTGCACTTTATCACAACAAGGCTTCTGTAAATCTGTTCCAGGACTGAGGGATTGATGTAGTGTGAGGACCTGTGCTGTACATCAGTCTTCATCAGAAAGTTAGAAAGCAGGATTACTGAAGCTGATGCCCCAAGCAAATGGTGCAGGTTTCACTGTGCTGGTACTGGGGGAAGTTCCTGAAAAGAGAAAAACAGACACAACATTTCTTGTTAATATATTTAAAATACAGAGTGTTTTTAACTCAAGGATTGGTAATAGCTACCAGATAATTACAGAGGCTGAAGTCACATCATGATGTAGAGAAAGAATATGAGCTGTTATCTAGTGAGGAGTTGCACCTCATTTCTCTTCAAGGTGGTAACTTCGCTAAAGAAATGAAGGAACATAGAGCTGAGATTCCTGCGCAGGAGTGTCAGATGTGATTTTCCTTGGAAGGTATGCTTGGTCTGTAAAATGTCTAGTCATCAAAGCCCAAGAAATTCCATATGTATTTATATATCATGCTTAAAGTGACCTGGATTTATGAACTGAGGAGAGAGGACTAGGGATTCAAACTAGCCTGTTGCTCAATGCTCTGATGCCTATAATATTTACTTGATATCTGTGAGAATCATATTTGGAATGCCTTACAACAGAAACTTAAACCCATTAATTTGTTTCAAGTAATGCTTCTATTATTCACAGAGTAAAATCTGCTCATTCACCTTTACGTGATATTTGCAACATTTTCTAATTCGGTATGTCATGAAATACTGAAATTACTTGTCTTGAACTCTCAGCTTTCCCATACCAGGTGGGATGCTGTATTCTTACTGATCTCTCTTCCAACTCCCTCTTTTTGGATATTTTCATGAAGAATTGAAGTAATGGAAGCAATTTATTAACTTGCTCTAGCAGGCATGATTTTTCTTATTTATTTATTTGATTGTTTGGTTATTTATTTATTTATCTTTTAGAGCCAACAAGATGATCAGAGCTGGAGTACATCTCCTGTGAAGACAGGCTGAAGAAGCTGGGCTTGTACAGTCTGGAGAAGAGAAGGCTGAAGGGAGACCACATTATGGCCTTCCAGTATTTAAAGGGTGATTATAAACATTAATGGGCACATATTGATAGCCCAAAGGGGAATGGCTTTAAACTAAAAGAAGGAAGATTTAGATTAGATGTTAAAGGGAGTTTTTCACTGACAGAGTGGTGAGGTGATGGAAGAGTTTGTCCCAGGTTGCTGTGAGTGTCCCCTCCTTGGAAGTGTTCAAGGCCAGGCTGGATGGGGCTGTGGTTAACCTTGCTTTGCACTTGATCTAGCATCTGGCAACCCTGCCTGCAACAGGGAAGCTTGAACCTGATGATATTTGGGGTCCCTTCCAAGCCAAGCCATTCTATCATCTTTTGATCTATAAAATAGGACTTTGTTTTTGAATCTCTGTTCAGAATATTTATCCAGGAATTATCTACCTGATAACAAAAAAGGGGATGGAGACATCAGTGGAATCTCCTCAAACTAATCGAAGTTAACATATTTACTGACCTACAGCTGGAATCTGAACAAAGGGATTTGATAATATCTAGCAGGAATTTTGTATATACAAGTTCCAGTGGTGGTAAAATTGCCAAGGATTAGTCCAACTTTAGATAAGAGAGAAATTTCTGCTGATAATGAGATAGTTCATAAGTAGAAATCAAGTCTTGAGCTAATTGCAAAATGGTTAAATTTAGAGGATTAGCATCTGTACAAAAGGTATAGATTTCTTTATGTATATGCTTTATAAATTCTAATTTCTCAGTGACTCAGTAGTGGATACACCTTTCTTTGTTCAGTTCTACCATGAAAATTCATGCAGACTGTGTTCACAAAAATATTTGGAGAAGGGCTTTTATACATGTGAGTAGTTTTACTGGAGCGTGGTCTAATTTATGTGCAAAAAGGGGCATCCATGCTGAAATTTCCTAGCTAGTTCCACTGTATAAGCAGGCTTTGTCTATCTCTGTGTTAGAAATTGTCAGAGAGACAAAGAGCATTTTAAAACATAACAAGCTGTTGTGAACCAACACAAGCAAGACGTTGGAATTAGGGAATCATTGGCCTATAATAGCAATGAAGAATCACTAACTGAGTGAACTGTTTGAGGAAAACAGTACCATTCTGAAACATTTGGTTGGTAAGCCAGAACTTGATTTCCAAGATGATGATGGAGCAAGTAATCCTGGAAATGCTTTCCAGGTACATGAAGGGCAAGAAAGTGAACAGGAATAGTCAGCGTGGATTCACCAAGGGGAAATCGAGTTTGACCAAACTGATAATTATTTGCAGTGAAATGGCTGGATTGCTAGATAAGAGCAGAGTAATGAATATTGTTTGCCTAGAATTCAGTAATGCTTTTGCCACTGTGTCCCTTCAAATCCTCCCAGAGAAGCTGTTGAAGCATGGTGAGTATAATCAGACTGTAAGTTTAACTGAGAAGCGGCTGAAAAGATGGGCCCTGAAGGTGGTGATCTATGGTACAAAGGCTAGACAGAGGCCAGTAAGTAGCAATGTACCCTAGGGCTCAGTACTGGATCAAACAATGTTCAACATCTTCATTAATAACCTGATTAAATAGTGATGGCATACAACAGAGAGGAGTAGTCCATAAACCAGAAATGCTGCCATCTGTATAAACCTTAACAGGATGGAGAAATGGGCTGACAGGATGTTAGGAACTTATGAAGTTCAACAAGGGATAAAGCAAACTCATCCACCGGGTGAGGAGCAAATCCAGACACAATTTTCTCTTCAAAAAAAAAAAAAAAAAAAAAAAAAAAAAAAAAAAAAAAAAAAAAAAAAAAATCACATAGATTACAGGTTCGAGAATAAAACCCTAAGCTTCAAGACCTGTGCCTTCTACTGAAATGAGTAATGGCAAGATAAGCGAAGGTAGGAAAAAGGTATAAAACCTGCTTATATTGACACCAGTCTTAAAATATAATGTCACTTCTATGGGGTCTGGGTTCACGTTGTGATTTTGAACATTCCTGTCACAACTAATGCAGTGGTAGAGTGATCATATTTAAAATATACATTTTAATGGTGCTTGATTTATGATGACCTGAAGTACTGAACTTTGTACCCGTATTTCAGACAGACCTACCACAGTTGTTAACCTAATCATGGTTTCTAATACATCTGTACTGAACCCAGATGCATTTGTGTGTAACTTGGTCTCTGCTTTTTCTAGTTCATCTGCAGTCCTTTTAACCAATCCATTGCTGTGCTAAAAAATATCAATATTCCACAGGGCTAGCAACTCCTTTATTGCCTAAATCAGTGTTTTTTCAGATGAATGTTAACATATACTAAGTGATCAATAAATGTTCACTTAAACATTTAAGCTTGCTGATATCTGAACCTATAACACAAGCAATTCCCTACTCAGAATGAAGGTTTTTTGTTAGTGAATATTGGAATATTGTACATTTATTGTCACAGTTATTGTATTTTCATTCTGGTTCAATTTGAACACATTGGAAAATGAATTATGAATAGGTTTACATTTCCCAGAGGCTCTTGACACATATCTAGGCCTAGGTCAAGTAAATATTGTGAGAATTAGAACACATGAGCAGACTTCCAAAGGCTTTCAGGCTTCGGATTATTTACATATTTTGCACAGCTTACAACAAAAATTAAAGCAAATTTATGTAACGTTTCTTAGTAAAGCTTACACTTCTTTACAGCAAGAGTTTGAGGGGAGATTGGCAGGGTTAGGCTAAAATCAGCAGCGGGAGTAAAGGGAACAGAGACATTAACACAAAGCCAAGAAAATAATTCAGCAGAAGAACTGCCTGTGTAGTGAAGCCAGCAGTCATGCAGACTACTGACAGTCTGCAGAAGTCAAAGGACAGCTGAGGCAGCAAGTCACATTTCAAGAGGGGAAAAAAAAAAAAAGGGAAACAACTGTATGGCAACTGTTGAATCATGGCCTGAAGCACTGATGGATCACCTGAGGTGAGCACTGAGTCAGCCACAGGAGCACAGGTGAAGGCAATGCACCTGTGTAACCAGAAGGGGTGGAGTCTGACTCCACCTCTCCCAGACCCCATTTAGGGGCTGACCATGTGGAAGGATCCCTAATGAGTTGGGAGATCCCTCTTCTGTGGAGTTTCAGGCAAGCCTTGACTGTCAGTAACAGGTGAGCCTTTCCTTATTTACTTTTTGTTTTTATGCCCTCTGGATAAGCAACACAAAAATGTACTGTTCGCCTTCGTTATTTTGTGTGGGTACTATTCTTTCGGGGTATTCACCCTACAGCAACTGAGCTCAAAAACTCAAGACTTCATAAACCTAATGAAAATGCTTCTCTGGAGTAGTTTTGATAAGACTGTGGGATAACATAATTAAAGGAGAAAGACATGAGACAAACCTACCATGGAATATGCCATAAAATCACATGGGATCAGAGGCTGTTGCTCATCTCTTTTCTTGTGAGTTCTGCAATCTGTTTATGTTAAGAGTGGGCTCAGACTCAGCATTTACTTTAAATATGCTGCTGCTCTGATACAGTTACTAAAAGCATCAGTGCATATTCTATCTACAGCTACACTAACAAATATGGCAATGTATAGCATATATCCAGCTGAACTGCTATCAAATATTCCTGATTCTGTTCCTTTGCAGTTTTTGCTACTTTTTCTTTGGTATATCTGTACGCTCATTGCTTTTTGGAGGGCTAAGTCTCAAAATTTCAATAGTCTATCCACTTGTTACCAAGAACTGGTAACAGAAACCTCATCTTCATGTTCCTGTACTTCACAGAAATGTGCAGTAACATCTCTAATAGCTATGATTTCTTAAAGGTCTTGAAATACCTATGTAAAAAGGGTTATAAATTGATTTCATACTTCAGGATTTCTGTCGTATCGTGCCTCTTTTGTGTCTTTATCAGTTTTTCTTGTTGCAAATTACAATTTGTTCTACTGTCTACTGCAGGCTTGCTAAATTGAGAATCTGCTTTCCCCCTGTGAAACACAATTTCAGTGGCAATTTACTGTGCTGTAAAGGTGATGCCCTTAAGTTTAGCAGAGCTGAGCCCATTCAACCTCAGTATTCTTTCAAATAACATTTAACTGACTTAATTTCTGCTGTAACACATACCTGTGATGTTAAATGTAGAAGTACAGTCTCCTAAAAAGGAAGTTTGAACTGTTTGTAGGAGATACTGTCTCCTTCTTCGTTGAAATGTGAACCAAACAAAAACTTCTGAAATTTAGTATCCTGTAAACACAAGTTTGATGCACACTAGGGGTGCACCTTTTTAATATTACAAATTTATGTATGTACACTCATACCAACATGTGAGGTTCTCTAAGCATCCAGTCTATAATAAATGTGAATAGTAATACAACATTAAACTGTTTTAGACATTATCTGCAACTGTAGAACAATTTTTTATCACAGCTTCAGATTCTCCCCTTGTCTCTTGAATTAAACCAGCTGGTAAATGCTTAGCATATTTATTTGCTTAGCATTTGCAACTTGTAACTAGCTTCACTCCATTAGTCCTGATGTGATCAGGCACTAGATTATCTCTGAAGGTCCTTTCTATCTGAACTCTTCACTCTTCCTTATTCGTTTTCCACTTTTGATTTTCAGTTCAAGATCTTGTTATTCTTCTGCATGAACTGTTTTTCCCCTCTTGGGTGGATGGTTCTTGTGTTTTCCCCTCAAAACTTCATATCTTCTTGTCTCATATTTATTCAGGTATCTATAGCCTATATATAATTCAGAAATATTCCCCTAATACTTGGAGACTTCAGCTTCTGTCCCTGCTTTCAGCTTTTAAAGATTCAGCCTAACTCTAGAAATTCTCTTCAGACATTTGACTGTTTATTCTTGTATTACAAAACAGTGATGTGCTTGATAATTGCAAAATATAGCAAAAAAAAATTGGAAAATTTGCAGTTCTTAAGTACATGGTATCTAAATGCAGTTGTTGGATGTTTGAATCAATGCATGTTTCTATAGCCAGTTCTTTTTCCATTACAGCTGCTTGTTTTTCTGTGAAGTTTCCTGCTTTATTTTGTCTTTGCATTTTCCAAGTTTCTCCTTGTGATAATCTGCTGATCCAGCGTAACTGCATCTTGCTTTATTTCTAGCATCTGTTTTGACATGTTCTTACTGCTTCTCCTGATTTAGGTTTCTATCTTGTAGCTGTCATTCCATTAGCTTTATATCTATGATTCCAATCGCTATTTCATCTCTTCTAATGGAATCAGTCAGTATGCCATAATTACATGGCTGACTTGCTAAGTGACTGTCAGTCAAACATTCCTCAAATTTAGAGAAATGAAAGAGATTCTGTTCTTCCAGAAATGTGTATGATGACAATGACATCCTTGAAAAGTTTCACTTTTCCTACGAACTCAGAGATAGTGGCTCCAGTCTCTTTTAGTACCAAACTAAGAAGGAGTGGAGAACTTCAGGTACTGCTATATTGAACACCAGCTAGCTTTTGTGACTGCTTTTGAGTACAGCTGCTTACATGTGGATTCAAAAGCTTGTCTGAATTTTCTTTAAGAGCCTTCAGCATTGCTAGAGAGTGATAGGTACTTCTAACTTTCAGTAGCATTCTTTTCTCTGTCCTTATGTCTTCAAAACTGAGTTTCAAGAGCGCACTTTAATTTGGTGCAATAGCTGTAAAAAGTCTAGTTTTAGAGTGATCGCTATGAGGTCAGAAACACTGCTTATGTTTGATGTAAGTTTCTTTGTTTATGGAATAGACAAGCAACACATTAAATGCTTTCAAAAAGCTACTTGGGAGGGAAATAAAACTTGCCAGTGCAAGTGCTGAACCACAGCTCTGCTTAGACTTTCATCCCACAGATGGAATTTTTTTCCTCATCAGTCTTGCTGCTTCACCTCTTGCCCTCATATAGTGACAAGACTGTAGTCTTCTTGTTAGACCAGTTTATGTCTAAGTACCAGTTTATGTATATACACTAAAATAATACTGGTCTTGAATACATGGTGTGATACAGATGTTCAACTGAAGCCAAAACTGTAGTCAGAAACCATGCTGAAGTCAGAGCTACAGTCTCATGCATGTACTTAAAGGATACAGTGGGATAAATCATATCACTGGTTCAGATTACAGGAAGACATCATAGCTGTTATTTGATACAGCGTGATTTACTGTGCCATCTCTATCTGCATTTATTTAAAGGTGGGCATTTATTGAACTTGAACTCCATGTGGCCAAGCAAGATCTTAAGCAAAGCTTAGGAAAAAATCCAGGGATAATTGCAGTGTTACCATTACTTATGGGTTGTTCTGTTCGTTTTGATATCACGGCCCTGAATGGACGAGTAGGATCTAATTTCATGGGGATATCTATAGGATGTACTGACTGGGGGTTCTTTGCTGACTTGAACTGGAGAATTTTGTCATCAGTTCACACAGTTTGAGAGCAATGTATGTGAAAAATCTTTTGGAAGAGTGTTAGTACCTCATTTCACCTTTTCTCTGAATACGTCAGATATGAAAGTAAGTCTAGCCCTTCCTGTCACGCTAGGAATTTCTTTGCTTTGGACTACATTGGCCACCCAACTCAAGCTTAAGCTGTGTCTAAGCTTCCTTGACAATAAAGACGCATCAGTCTTTTTGTTCTGCTAGGTTGTAGGACTGTGTGAGGAGGTGTGCCAGCTGCACTGCCATACAAGACCCTCCCCACAGCACCTGGATGCAATGCAGAAATCTTGCCATCACTGCTATGCAGCTGGAGTGCAGTATGCACCACTGACTCAGACATGGCCCAGATTTATTTCATGTATATTCATTTAGCATGAGACGTTCAAAGTTTTCACAGGAAATTATAATGTAACTTGATTCAATGTGCAGTAATCTAAATCTTATCTGTATGTGCTAATCGTTTCTCATTTGCTGTTCTAGAGGGATGATACCTGTGCTATCAATATCAGAATAGCTAAAATGATAATACTGGACTTCCTACTAACTGTGCTTTAAATGCAGTGTGTGTCAGGACAACCAGATTAGGATTATTTAGCCTTTTAATATTCTAGCTGAAGTACTTTAACTTCCAAATAACAGTTAAGATTATATTTTGTTTGATGCTTAAGCATCTACACTGTGTTCACATTTAAAACCCGATCTTTTGAACACTTTCCCTTTATTATTTTAAATATAAAGTCATTTAAAAAGCATGCAAGATTTATTGCTAAGGAAGAAAATTTAGGCCAGATTTTTGAATTAATTAGCCTACTGAAGATTGATGTTAGCTGTTATATGTGCAATTTAAGACTTTTTTTTTTAAATGCTAGTAAGCATGACACCTACCATTCATCCTGATAAAGTAACAGAGACAGTGAAGACTGGCAGATACAGGAGTATCTTCTGACTTGCATTCTGAGTCTCTACTAACTAAGATTTTTGATTCTTTAATAAAAAGTTTCTGTCTTGGTAGAGTAATTATTAACTGGAATCGTGATCTCTAAGCAGAGTAGAAGGCAGCAGATTCCTCCAAAGAGAATCTCATAAGGTTTACAAGGAGAACTCACCTCTCCAATTAGGGCATACGATGTCTTGATACCCTATAATTTTTTTTTACATTCCCATGCATGTTTTGTGAATTACAGAGACGTAGACAACCTCATTAATTAGCACAGAGGTAGTCAGTATATTTAGATGACTAAAACCAAGTCAAAGTCTTCCTTATTTGTGTATTTTTTTTTCCTAGGGGATTTCTTAAGACTCGATTCGGAGTGCAGCTATTCAGGTGAGTTTGAGAGTAATAGAAAACTTGCCAGGGAAAGAAAAGTTACCCACAAAGACTTGAAGCAGAACAGAAATTCTGGAAGGATCTTAGAAAAGCAGTGGATTTCAGAAGTTGGTTTTGAAAAAATTATCAGCAACAGAACTACACTAAACATTCATAAGTTCTAATAAATGCAGACTCATATTTTGTATCCTTGCAACCCAAAGTTGCCAAATGCAGGCAATAGAAGAGAGAATCTAAAAATTGTTAAATAGCTCATACTTAAAATAAGGTTATGTAAACTTTGTGTTACTGTACTTAAAGTCTACTCTGTGTGTTAAGCATGAATTTATATCTCTTGAATTATGTTGTGTTATGATATCCAAGACTCTACTGACTGATGTTAAATTTTGCACTGGAAAGGTAAGTGAGGGAAAATGTACCAGAGATCAGCTTTTGTCAGTTTGAAGAGTGACTAGTATATGCAAGTTCTGAAAATATTGCTTGCACCTGAGATCTCTAGGTTAGCCACACCTTGCCTGGTGCTCAACTGCTCAGGCTGTGACCTCACAATTCCACTGCATCCATTATTATGATTACTTCCTGTATATTGCTGGAAATTTTGTGTCTTAGACTTTATGTCTACCAGTGTCACTGTACTATAGTTTTGATGGTTGCTTTTGGAATTATTAAGATGTATGTTTTAAATCTACTTCATCTGTTTCATGAATTTTCAGTGTTTGTAGAGCTTGAAATTAAGCAGAAACTGTCATAATATCTGTATTTGAATAATTCTACTTAAGAAAATTATTTTTACCAAATTTCTTGTAATATCAAAAAAATATGGAACATGTCAGCATCACATCAGATTTATTACCTGGAAAAGTTTAAGTTAACTTGTTCTGCTCTAAGCTATTTCAGCAGCTTGCCAGAAAGGAATGTCCATACTTCTGTTTAGATGATGGATTTCAGTGTTGCCAGTTAATTTTCCATTAACAGATTGGCATCTGACTTGAGTGGTTAATTAGCAAACATAAAATATTTCCCACTTTTCAACTCTAAAATGTGAGGAAGGAGGTTACAAAGGAGAAGAGCGATGATGTATAATGTGTATATAGGAGCAATTACGTATATATAGCTAAGCTAGGTGAAAAATATTTAGGTGATGCTACACCCTAGGAAAACTTCTCTGTCATAGTGACAGACATCTCTCCTCAGCAGCGCTCATTTCATTTCTTTGACAGCATGATAGATAGCTTTATAGCAGACTGTATGCCAGCTTGCCAGGAGGTGATGTGTACCTCTTTCAGCAGCTTGTGCCCTGCTATGCCAGACGTTGGCTGCACTGGTTCATTAGCCAGGCAGCCCTCCTGGCATATTCTGCAGTGTTGCAGATATATCCGGTCCATTTTCTCATACAATAGATATGAGGTAATAGCTTTTCTGCTGATTTGTTTCCCATTTGTACACTGGTGTAGCGGCAGGCAGAAGCTCAAACTATAATGCTGGTAAAAGATCCATGACTGGCAATTATCTGTAATAGTGATGACATACAATACGTTCATATCTCTCTTGTTTCAAAAGAAAGTTATTTGGCTTTTGAGTTAAGGATGGATTTCATCTGTCCTTGTTCCTTTTCATCACTAAGTGTATACAGAGGATGCAAGAAACCTGTGGGAAGAACGTTTCCTCCCCCCCACCACTGAGAACTATCAGTACTATGTCTCTTTGCAGGTCACATCCTCCTGGAAAATGAAAAAAAATAATAGATAACAGCCCACATGTGCATAGTTTAGGCATTCTGAGTTGCTGCGGATTCTTGCTCAGGGAGCTGGAAGTCAGATATATATATATTTTTCCCTTTTCTCTAAGCTTCATGCTCTGTATTGTGCCAAGTGTAAAGGACCCTTATGATCTGCTTTAGTGTTTTGTGTGCCATTGGGCAAAACTGTGTTACCAGGTAAGCTATAAGAGCGCTCATAGGAACCAGGCTCTCTGACATGAAATCTATACAGGAGATAATAGAATTTCTGTACTTGATAGTTTCGTATATTTAGTTTCAGCTAGGTAGAACTTCATGTTGAAGTGCACTGACTGTATTACTGAGCCCCATTGCCTTTATTTTTCTATCAATGGCACCTAATCATCTGCATAGATCAAAAATATTTAATACAAGATAAAATCTTTAATAGTCACTAACACATAATATATTAATGTTTAACTGGCATGAAGCATCTTTAATTGTTTAATATATTTGGTATACTATCATTTGCAAATTGTCAGATTGTGTTATGTTGTTACGATTTCTGATACGAGCACTCTTAATGCCATTGAAGAGAACATTATTACTTGTGAAGATACAACCAAATTAGAACTTTTACTGAGGTTATTAAAAAAATTATATATTTGTATAGTTTATAAACTTAGAAGAAAAAAGTTACTTTTGTGAGAATTAGTTCAGTCTTCAACTTAGAAATGGCAAAGGGGTAGTGCAAAAATAACTAATTATCTATTTGTATATATAAAATTAAAGAAACTAAGGTGAAAACAAATTAATTACAATTCAATTCCTTCTTACATACATGGCCTCAAGTTGTGCCAGGGGAGATTCAGGTTGGACACTGGGAAATACTACTTCTCTGAGAGGGTAATCGGGTGCTGCAATGTGCTGCCCAAGGAGGTGCTGGAGTCACCGTCCCTGGAGGTGATCAAGAAATGTTTATACGTTGTACTGAGTGGCATGGTTTAGGAAGAAATATTGGTGATTGTTGCAAACTAGGTTTGCAGCATTTGTCCAAGGTTAACCCAGAGTGACGTGGGGAAGCATACACACACTCAATATGAGTGAAGCTTCGTTTATTGTTGGTTACGCATCTTCTTATATAGACATTTTGTTGCTAAGATTAGGTTTGCGGCACACAGTCTCAAGCTACGGGATTGGTTAAAGGAAGCTTACATAAAGCTATAGTGATTAATGACTGGATAGATTACATATTGTTTTATAGAGTTACCATTCTTCGTGGTTCCCATAGCATCCAGTTCTTCAGATAACGTCTAGTTCTATTGAAATCAGACCCGGTCGTTCTGGCTTCGATTACTAAGTATGGTGTCCCGTAAAACTTTGCATGCAGCACTTTGCACGCAACATTACTCCACATCTTAAGACCATTGTTCTTACCCACTAGGTTTATTACATCCCTGACAGGTGATAAGTGGACAGTTGGACTGTCTGATCTTTGAGGTCTTCTCCAACCTTGGTGATTCTATATAAAATGAATTTCAAGAGCATTTCCTTGTTGTCAAGATAAAAATTATTAAAGCTTTAATAGAGTCCCTGACTGAGGCTCAGTTATAACAATCAATAATTATACAGTAAAGAAAATTTCACCACAGGCAAGGCAGTTATAAATTATATTTGTTACATCTACAGTATGATACCAATCAGCCAAGAATCTTTCTCTTGTTAATTTTTTCCCCTTCTTCACTACAGTTTCTCAGATACACACATTTGTATTTCATCTGGAGAATAATTTAAAAGTCACTGTTGAGGCAAACGCAACTTCTTATTTTGGTTTATAACAGAAAATCTCCTGATTAATGTCTTCAGATTATCATTTTTGGGAATTGGTAATCTAAAAAATCTTCAAGTAAACACTGTGGTAAGTGAACAGTGGTTGTTTCTAGTTACATTTAACTTTGACAGTTTATCCATCAGGGTGGTGTTTTATAGGCTGAACAAAAAATGCATTGACCATGGTAAGAAGGCAAACTCCTGACTTAGAAGTTGAGGAAAGTATGCACTTTAATAACTCAGCAGCAACAGATATGGACCAATATTTACCATTAACAAAAGTCATCAGACTTGAATTAAACAAAATTAAATGTGAAGAAGTGTCATAGACCTGCTAAAGAAAATTAAGGAAAGAAATATGGGTTGTTATGCAAATAATCTGCTACCTTTTCTCCCTCTTCCAGATATATATTTTTTTTCCTAACGAATTTTCATCCAAGCACCAGCTTCCCATATCTTCTGTCTGATGTCTGTTCAGCTCAAATTTCATTTTCTTGTTTAATTATTTTTGAGTGCGGGGGGATCTTTTGACTGAAACAAGACATGTCAGTAATGGAACAGTAATTTCAACAGAAACAGCAGGTTTTGAGTGACTGATTTCCAAGTCATTCGTCTTAAGGAGATAATAGTAAAGTTGCATACAAATGCAACACAACTGAAGAATGTCAAAGGTTTTAGATAAAGGGACTTTAACACTTCAGAAATAATTTCTCTGCTAAATAGAAACTATCGCATTAGTATCAGTGTGAAGTATGTAAAAGCATGTCTGCAAAAAGTTGTTGTACTTTCAAACATAAATAGCTGTGTAGCTTCTTGCACATGTCAATCAATGTAATATCAGAGTTTCAATGAATTTGTAATAGCATGCTCGAATACCTTTTGTGTTTGTGCTCTGCGAACATCTGAATAATTGAGTTTTACTGGAATGGATTTTATGGAATATGAGGATCAAAGACATGTTAGAAATATTAATTGACTGAATATTTAATGTTCTCTTTTATCTTTTTTTTTTTTTTTTTCTGGAAATGAGTGCCTGATCTCTTGAAACACAAAAGAACATCATTTGTTTTGCTGACCAGTTACAGCTGCAGTGTTTTCTTTTCTCACGTTCAGAAGGATTATTATTTGGACAGTTCTGCAGGTCTCCCACCAAAATCTCCCTAGAATTTGGGTACCAATCTTAAAAAAAAAAAAAATAAAAAAAAAAAAATCTAAGAAAATTGATTGAGCTGTAGATATTTAGTGAATCCCATTAAGAAATCAAATTATAGCACAGTCTCACTGGTTGCATGCAACCTTCAAAACCGTCAGTTTTTCTTCAAAGGCTGTGTCAATCCAGACAGCAAGTACTTCAAAGAAGTGGCTTGCTCCCTTGCACTTCTCTATTGTGGGAAAGTTGATACTTCAGTACAAATACATAGCTTGTATGCTTTGCAGCTGCCATGAGATGTTCTAACTGGCTTTAAAAGTGGTAGCTGAAATGATAATAGCGGATCAATCATAGCAGTAATCTCATCCAATTTTACGTATGCGCTTTGATAAGCTTTACTTCTGAATTTGGAGAGCATATTTGTGGGTGAAGTACTATAATTGCATATATATTCTTCCTTTATCTAAGGTCCTGAAGGAGTTAAAGTGAAGTCAAATAGCTCTGTGTTGGATGGGATGGAAAAGAAGATGCACTTCTACACTTCCATCATGGTGACTTTTCGTCACCTTTTTTGAAGCAAACGGGCATGCTGAAATAGGAAAGAAAACATGACTTTACTGTTGCTTTTTATATGAGGCACATGGATATAAATGTCATTCTACGTTCATATATAGACAAGGGTTTCTCTGCAGTACTTGTCACTATTCCGTACTGAAGAAGAATACAACTGAATTGCTTCAGAAACATCAAGGAATTTACTTCAAAAAACTAGGATACTGTGTTTATAGGAATTTGAATCTCAAATTTGGAAAAAAACCAAAAAAACCAACCCTACAAATATACTAGAAACGATGCAAATTTTTGACCTTGCAAAAGGAAAAAGTAAAAAAAGCCGAGCAACAACCTAAATAAATCCTGAGGGATATAAGATATTCAGCTCCCAAACAACTGCTGCATCTGTAATCTCCTTATGTCTTATATGATTCCTTTGGAAGAGTTTCTGCCTGTCTAAAGAAAGTTTGTTTCTGGAACGCATTTCAGGAAGTGCAATTCAGTTGGTTGGTTATGGAGAGGTAAGGTTTAAATAAGATTAGACACAAGTGTTGTGATTGTCAATGTACCTATGTGTCCACATGTGAAAAAATTGATCTAACAATAGAAAATCACGTGGTTTGCAGTGTTCTGAATATTTTTGACCTGATGAAAATAAGTGTACTTCTTCCTAAATTGTAGTTTCATTCTGCTGAATAATCATGCTATTTTTTCATATTCAGTTATCGTTTCTTATGTTGGGTGATAATTTGTATGAGTGTAGTTAATGACTGAACAACTCGTTATGGGAATTTGATAGGGAGTGTTATGTCAGAATTTAAGAGAAAATATCAAATATCAAGAAAAAAAAAACAAATTTATAATGACTATTTTCTCATACTCTGTGCAGGAATACTGCTCAAGTCAAAATAGGGGAAAATGAAATCACTGTTCTCATTGACAAATAGTAAAGGGATAATCCTGGAGCTGTGAATGTTTTATACAGTCCCTTTCCTTGCATGTAATCATTTCCATTCATGTATCAAGAATATTCAGAATAGAACTGTATGCACATACCTGTTATGGTTTAAGTACAGTGACTGTGATATGTCTCACTATGTAGTCAGAACATCTAAATAACGTAATAACTCAGAAGGATCTTGTGTGCATCAACATTATTTTACTGAAGATGTGTCATCCACTTTTGAAGTCAGTTTTCATCTGGAGTCTCCAGAAATTCAAGGCAAAACAAAGAAGAAAAAATAAACAAACAGTAAGCCTATAAAAAACACAATAGACATATAATAACCTTACTCATCAGCAAAACATTCTAGTCCTGTACGAAGAACATAATGTATTATTGGCACAAAGCATAGTATTCTGATTTGTCATTTAAGGAATTCTTGTCATAATGTTTTCATGTTTTGTGTTGTTTTTTTTTCTCAATTTCTTTGAATAATGACAACTGAAGTTTTTCACACAGTTTTTTCATATTAAAGAAATTTGCAGCAACATCAATGTTGTCATGAATCAGGACCAAGAGTTACAAGAAGCCTCTGAGGAAATATTAATAAGTAGGTAATATTGTTACCTTGTATTGTAGCACAGCTAAGTATAAAAACAATTTAACATACTATTTGTTTGCAATATTCATTATCCATTTAGGCTTTCCTACGTGTTCCACAGAAACTAGTAAACCTCTGATTTTTTACCAGCTTTCCTGACATGAAAGAATGCATTTAAAATAGATGGTTTTAGGATAGTCAGAAAACAGGCAGAGAATCATGTGAAATCCAGAATTACTTCTCACCCTTCAATTCTTGCTTGTGAGCTATATTTGTGAGTTTTGAAATAATTCACTATTTGGCATTATTTTACTTTACCACCAAGTTAGTTAAAAAGGAGTAGAAATAAAGAGATTTATACTTGTTTTTCCAGCTTTATCATTAAGATACTGAAATAAACCAGAAACCTTGGCTTTCAGCAGAGGCAACATTTTTCATTGGGATGTTCCACAAATTTCAGTTAACTGTATTGCAGCATTTGTGTGCCTGAAACAACTGTTGAAGAGATCATAATTCTGTGGCATTTCAGACCTACAATTGAGGAGTATACCATAAACTTTTGCATTATTGTGTCATTCATAACTAGTCACCATTTTTTTTCTTATTGTATTTGGAAATATTTTTCTCCTTTGCTGTGGTGTCAGTGTTCACTTCTTTCATTTTTGTATTTATCAGTGCTGTTCTGGTCTGCATGTGGACAGCTGGGGATGTACCTGGCAGCCCTGAGTGACCACACTGAAGTGGAGCATGAAGGAAATTGCTGCGGGGAAGTATCTGTCCTCTGCTTGCAGTATGAGCCTTGCTAAACCAAGAACCACCAATGGAGAAAAGGCGGTTAGAAATACAATTACTCTATATTATCTCAATTTCTCCAGAGATCCTTCTTAATAATGAGAAAATTATAAGTATAGCAGCTTCTATAATGCAAAGACTTAGTTCTCTTATGTCAGCAACTCCCTACAATTAAATTTTTAAAATGCTTAGCAGTAGAATAGCAATTTTTTTTATTATTATTATTTTAATCTGTTTCAGAAACCTGTAATTTAACAGAAGAGTTGGATGAAGCCATTTTCCATTGCTGGCAACCTCCATCCCTTCTCCTGCATCCTCACGGTGATGTCCACTGTGAAACTCTGATGCCTGTCATGTCCTTACTTATGCCAATGAGTAGCCATAGCTGGCTACTGTGTGCGAGGTTTTAAAAATTAATGAAGTGAACAGAACCAAATGTTTAAAATCAATGAGCATGAGGCAGAACATCAAGCTACTTACCCTCATTGAAGGGGGAAGGGGTACAAGCAGTTTTCAATGTCACACCAAGAACAAGCTAGCAACTACTATAGTATCACAATGTGTGGTTACAGAGTTGTATGCCGTATACCCTGAATGTGGTTTCGAAGGCTATCCCAGAAAGGACAGTGATATCTTGGTGATCAAAGATCTTAATACCTGTCACCTGCTGGAAGACAAAGATCATAACACGTTTCATCTATTTGATGGTACAGCTGAAAATAAGTACGTTTACAGAAATGCTCCTTTTGCTTCTCTTTATTCCCATCAGGTAATGAACACTGGATGAATAGCTTAGGAAGCTTAGGTCATGAGAATAATAAATGTTCCAAAGGCTTACAAAATAAATGCAAAGGAGAAATGTAAGTGTACGTGCCTGTATGGGAACTGCTGAATCATAGCCTGAACCACTGATTTATCACCTGAGGTAAGCCCTGAGTCAGCTGCAGGAGCGCAGGTGAAGGCAATGCACTGTGTGACCAGAAGGGGTGGAGTCTGACTGCACTTCTCCCAGACCCCATTTAAGGGCTGACCACCACTGGGGAAGGAGTCCTTTCTGGAGATAGCGCCTTTGGGGTTTCCTACAGCGAGCCTAGGATATGGGTGAGTATTTTTCTTTACTTTGATTGTCTCATCTGTTTTCCATCACAATAATCTGTCTAACTATGCCATCTGTAAAATATCTTGTCTGTAATACTATTTGGTGTTATTTGTTCTGTTAACCATACAAGACCCAAGCGCAATTTATGAGCTCACATCAGTCAGAAATATAGCTGCTCGTTATGTCCAGGGACAGAGCCAGATTTGACAACGTCCTTCTGCAGTCCTTATCTTGTTATTTCATAGTATGTGTTTTCATTTATACTTCTACTGACAATTTGTCAGTTAGACCGTGTCATTTCCAGGCGTGTACTCTTTCCTAAGAGACAGAAAAACTTCTGAAAATACACTGATGCGGTAGTGCTTGTTTTCAAAAGACAAGCTTATGCTCCTTTTAGTAATTTTACCTCTATACTGTGAAGGAAAGATTTTTTGTTGAGTATCCCGCTGTTGATGAAGCAAAAGTGTGACAACAGCTGAAATATCAAAACAGTTTAGTGTTTGTAACTCTTTATCATCTTAGTTTCTTATGTGGTGAGCACAAGGAAAGTTTTTGTTTGTTTTTAATTATCTGCATTTTTGTAGTATGTATGGGAAGCCATAAAAAATGGCTAAAAATATGATCAGAAAACTTCAGATATGTGAAAATTCCATAAACTCATTGTGTTGACACAAAGCTTTAAAAATTTTTAGCTTCAAGTTTCCATGCACCATAAAGTCTATTTTTATTCTAATTTATTAGCATAAATCTAATCAATTAATCAGGGTTTCCATTTGGTTCCAGCCATGCATTTATCCAGGATCCAGTTCCTACTGAAAGGTTTTGCTCCCGAGTCTAGCTTAACAGATGGAAAAAAGCTTAGTGAAATTTTTTTTCCATTCTTCCTGAATTAAAAAGGATTTCGAAAATGAAGATCATAGACAGACCATTGATTTTGCTGGCTTTACATTCCCAAATCTAAAGAGAGCTCAAAATTTACTGTTTAAAGATGTCTGCTGCTCTCTTCACCCATTTAGTTTTGTAACCTAAAGCTGTGGCGTGAACATAGCCTTAGTTTTTACTGCTCGTTCTTTAGTTATCCCATAATGAATGACTTTTACGTAGTATCTTCAGATTACATTTAAAATTCCTTCTTAACTTTTCTAGCTGGGGAATTTTTATAAAAATGAATGAAGTAAAATATTTGATACTGATTTTTTTCTGTGCAGTATGCTGTGCTATTATCCAGTTCCTCCAGTTCACACCCAATCACTCCCACTCATAAATAGGATTTTTACTTGTCCAACTAACTGCATCTGTGATGCCAACGTTTCAAGACAAGTCACTGCGTCATTTTATCACAGCAATAATAGGATTATTAACACAAGCAGAGCAGACAATGAATGCATAATCATATGATATGAAATGCTTCATGTGTCTTGGACACATGAGATAAAAGATCTCTTGGCAAATCAGTCAGTACTTCAGTGTTCTTTTAGTGAGTATTCTGAATTCTGGAGTGTTTTGGCCAATACTGATCAATCTTTTCCTTCAGGCTGGAATAGCTTTATGCCCAGCTCACTTGGTACGAACACCAAGAAACTCTGAACTCCTTGCATCCATGTGTGGATGTTAACTATATCTTGAACTATTTTCTTCTGAGCAGGACTTTACAGGCAGGAAGCAGGACTGAAATCATAGCAACTGTTTTCCTTTCTCATACTAAAAATATTCTGATAGATCACCAGTAGCTGCCAAGCTTTCTGGTGCAACTTTGGCCTGGGAAAGGTGGAATAGAGTTAAATTTTTCTAGGAATGCTCACAAAATATTTGCTTTTACTGTACCAGAGTGTATGTCTGCATCCTTTGGAAAAGCTGATGGCTGAAACTGTGTGGTCTCATCCTCCTTCATTTTAATGAGGTAGGACTAGCTTTTGCATCTCATGTAAGAAAATCTGATACCAAAAATCTGTGATTTGATTTACATATGGCAAGCAACTGTAGTAATGATCACAGTTATCTCCTAGCATTTCTCTTTGTCTGGCTTGTATGATTAAAAAAAAATATGTTCCAATGTAACAAATATTATTCCTGAGGATATCTCATGAATTTGCTTGTTTTGTTGAGAGCCTGCTTTTCATTTTCTCATCTGTTTTTCTCATAGCATAAATAGAAACAATTCTTACTCAAGGAGTATTCTTTATCTATTTGCTAGATACAAACTGAGTTGTAAGACTGGAAGTGTTGAGTGCTGCTTGATATGAGCTGAGAAGCAATGGAACTCCAGCTGCTAAGACGCCCATATGGTGGGACTTAGTCCTTTTCTGCCCTACTCCTCCTTTCCACAGTTCATTCTTGTTGTTGAAGGTAAGGTAATCCTTTTTTTTGATACTCGGAGAACTTCAGTATTATGACGATGGAGCTCATAACAAGTAATTAAACTGACTTAACTCACCTGTGAGCCGTCTTTAAAATAAAACACAATAAAATAAAATTTTCTCTTGGTGTGGCAAGAGCAACGTTTCATAGACCAATAGAGGATTTCCTTTATATGCTTGGATGCTAAAATAAACAGAACTTTCCTAATGTGCCAAACAGCAAGATGAGCTCAATGAGCTGATAATTCTGTAAGCATTTTTACTGCTGTATCAAGAAATGGTTGCTATGGAGAGAAGTTGCTATGGCTTCTGAAGTGGCTGCAGAGCAATATTTCTTTCTTTGTTTTCTCAAAAGACCTTATATGTTGCACTTTTTGAGATTTAAACACTCTGCTTTTCTTAAGGAATAGAAAGGAATTTCCCAAAACGCCATGCATTTAGCTTGAATCAGTGAGGATAAAAAACAGTAATGCCCATCTTACTGAAAATCTGTTCAATAACTACTCATTCATTGTAATTTCCACTAAAGCTATGAGATACATATGTCTGGCTCCTCACTGTCTCCAATTCTTCTATACTTCCTTCTGCACATTTGATATGCTAATTGCCTAAAGATAAAAAATTTTCTCTTTCATCTGTTGATCCGGTTGAACTCTTCTCCACATTATGTGTATCCAGCCCCTATTGACCGCTCTCAAGAGCCAGCTTCTAATGAAGCAAAACGATGAGCTAATGCTTTGTTTTGAGCGTATTGTCTGAAATGTGATGACCATGAAGCACCTGTGGTCAGTTTTCTATTACGTGTAATGAAGGTGACCTCACTTTTTGCTGTTATGTAGACCCTTGCAGTCAAACATGTTACAGATATGGAAAAAATATTTCTGCCTGCAATTTAAACTTGGTAATCAATTTTGTATTCTTTTTCTGTTGAACTTTGTGTTGCCTAGAGATAAGTATTAATAGGCTCTAATGTAAGGAACGTGCGTTTTTCATATTACTAGTATTTTCATATCTATACATGTCTTAGTAGATGCAGAAAGTAATACCTATTATAAGCCGCTTCTTAGAGGTGATCTGTAATTTGTATATGAGGATTAAAATGCTGTAATCTAGGAACCACGGATTGCAGATTCCTGATTCTTTCAGTTTTCCAATGACCCACTTAAAAACAGGAGTAGTCTGTACTCTTTTGCGTTTGCCTTGTGCTGATGCCGTGAATGAAATCAGATCCAGAAATAAAAGGCAAATTAAAACTTCTTCTACAGCTAGAATTAAATAGATCCTCCTGGCACCATTAATATGTTTCAGTGCCCCAAACAATATACTGAAAGTTAAGCCTTTAAAATAATCACTCCTCACTCTTGTATTTCTCTATTTGTTTGTCCATTCGTTCTCACTGACTGCTCTCAGCATTACAAGAACGAAATACAAGAGTGTATATTTATGTTATATATCAGCATCTATCTATCTCAGAGAAAATTTCATTTCCCAGAATTCAGCATCCATTGAAAAGAAGCTGTTACTTATCTTGGAAATTTTTATTCAGATAATAGATCTTAAAGTAACCTGTTTCACCTCTTCCTGTTTTTCAGTACTTTTTTTTTTTTCCCTAGAGCAGAAGCACTACATGTACATGGAAATAAACATCAAAACTTAATCCTGTGGATTGAAATTAAGAAGGATGATGATCTAAGACAGCGTATGGTGAGTAAAACTGTCCATAACAAAAAGCATAAGTCCATCTCCATAGATGCGTTTCTCCTCTTTTGAGCAGGTACATGAGATATTAGTCAACAGATGCTGAAGGAAGTGTTCCATCCTGAATGGTGTTACATAAAATGTGTTGCTTCTTGTTAGTTCCAAAGCACTGTTAATCTATAGAATCTTCCTTTAAAGATTTATCAGTTTTTCTCTCAGGATTATAGACTAGCTAGCAAGGACAAATTTTACTCTGAGTGGTCCTGATAGAGCTCCAAAGCTGGAGCTGCTCAGTTTTGGTACTCTCTTTTATTTGACTATTAAATAGTTAAACATTGTTAACAGTAAAAAAAACAAACACAAACACTGCTGCAATAATTTCCTTCGTGTATTTTAAACACTGCAGTTGCATAGTAATCAGTACCGTGAAGGACTGCGTCCATTTTATCAAAAAGCTTTACTTAGAAAAATGCATTTTCAATTTCCATTAAGGTGGGATATATATATGAATGCGTTTGCAGCCTGTGTGGTTTATATGCAAATGCATGTATTGTGGAATGAATAACTGGAAGAAATAGAAATCTTTCTTGTTCTATGCTCCTCTAAAAATATTTGCATTATGAAACTAGCTGTTAATGTTACATTTAGAACTACCCATGCTGCAGAGAGAGTAATCACTAACTCATGCAAGTACTTTTTCTAACCCTCTTTACCTAGCCTCTCGTGGTGTGCACTTGATGTCCTTCTTTTTTTCCCCTCTCACTTTTTATTCATTAAGTGGCTTTAGAGTTTGTTTTTTTTTCATGTAACAGAGGCAAATGAATGCTTGATGTTGTCATCTTTAAAGTACTTGAATAGGGTCAAATGAATTTCCGTATCATGACTTTATTGCATGTGCAATAAAAACATACATAGCTTTCCAAGTACTGCCAGATAGATCTCTTGTTGTAGGCTGACATCATCTTTCCTAAATTCCTTGCTTTTAAACTTAATTTGAAATATAAATGTGTAATTCAAAATGGGTATGTGTATGTGGGTATATACAAATGTTTTACAAAAATACATGTACTTACTTCTCATACATATGATAAAATGTGATAATTCACAGCTACCAAAACATTTTTCTTATCTCTTTAATATTAAAGGAGAAGGGGGGAGGACAAAAATGCTATGGACACATATTGCTGGTCCAGTACCATTTCTTTTTAATCGCAGTTGTGATCCTTTGTAAATTAAAACATAAGAGAATATGACTGCAGCTAGGTAAAAAGATTCCTGGGAAAGATCTATCCAAATCAGCTCTCAGAACTTAAGTAGAATGGTTCTTTTGGTGCGTTAGTGTAAGATAACAGCACAGCTGAGAGGTTGTGTTAATTATGTTAGTCATTCCTTTAAAAATGAGTCTAGCTTCTTTCTGGGATCCAAGTTAGCATGACTGCATAGTACAAGGTTATGCTGCATCAGCATTCAGATATATAGCAGTGTCTTGTGCAGTTCATGTAACCTCAGGAATTACTCAGATCTCCTTTCTCCTTCTGATCTCTTCTCCTTTCTATATCTGAAAGCAATTTAGTATATGCAGTGAATATATGACAGTGTATATATACTCCTGGAAGAATTTATAGATATAAGTTTAGGTAGATCATTCATTTTTTTTCTGTCAGATGCTTTTAAGAGCAACTCAAAGAAACAGGTGAAGAAGCTGTGAGATAAATTGTATATTTTTGTTTTGTTTTCTGACTCATGAATATCCCCTGGTAAACTGCTGCCCTTAATTTGTAAAAGAAATATCTGAAGAGATATTTTGAGTGTCATCTCTGATTATTGCAATCCCTTGAGTGAATCCTTGGGGGGAAAAAATTATCATAGACAACCTCAACTTTAGATTGTTCTCCTACTCTTTCCCTTTAGGATATTCAACTGTGAGTATTAGCGTGTATGTTACTGTGTTTCTGATTCTTTAAGAAATTAGACAATTTCTCTGCTATGCTAACATAGCTCATTTTTTTCTTTGCATTCAGTATCTTCTAGTGGTACAGTCATGTTAGCAAAGTCTCTTCGTGGAATACTTTCATGATGCTGAAGAGTACAGAAGTACAGAATCTTAAACTCTGGTGTATTTCATGCCTGCATACCTGTAGTTCACTTTGAAAAATTATAATTCTATACATCAGGATCCTCAAAATATCCAGCATTCGGGGTTATTACATTTTACAGTGGCAAAAATGACGAGAATAGTAAATTTCTGATTTGAAGTATACTGTTTCCATTTGTTGATGCCTTTCTTTTTCTCTTTACAACCACTTGGATAAGGTTTTGTTTCTGAATGCACATAAAGAAGTATCTGTTGGGAGTTAATGCAATATAAGCTGCAGATTTAGAGTTAGTGGCCCTTGGAAGGATGCTTTCTCTTCTAGTTCAGTTTTATTTTGAAATAAGTAGATGCTGTAAAAGTCCCTTACTCGCTCATTCAGATTTCAACAACTTTTCCTTTGGGGACAGTGGTTCTTTTCCTTAGT
This sequence comes from Callipepla californica brunnescens, assembly GCA_023055505.1. Classification (NCBI taxonomy): domain Eukaryota; kingdom Metazoa; phylum Chordata; class Aves; order Galliformes; family Odontophoridae; genus Callipepla; species Callipepla californica. The sequence goes on from JALIRH010000040.1 coordinate 3,385,194, forward strand.
AGCCATCTGAAAAGTACCACAGCTTTACAAGAACATTTGCTTGTTCAGCTTGTTCTCTCTATTCTGCTTGATGTTTAATCGTGTTCCTGCCCCCCTCCCCCTTTGTTCTATTTATGAAGTAAGAAGATTTAAAGCAAATAAGCAGATCTGCTTTCTTAAGTGTTAATTCTTCTTGGTCTAGTTGTACTTCATTGCTACAGAATCCTACCATGACAGACCAAAAATAATTACTCAAGATCAGAGGAAATCTTCCTTCAGAATGGGAAAATGCGGAACTGTGTCTTATCTGACAAACTGAAGGGGAAGCATACTGAAGGTTTTTTGCTTTATTTATTAGCGTATCAATTCATTTTTCCCTTCCACAGAAATGGCACAGTACAGAGCTGTGTGGATGTTCTGTGCAGCCTTGCCCTGAACTACAACTACTTCATCCTACTGATTGTCTCCTTCATCCTCATCTGCTCTACAGGGACATCTGTCTGCAAGCCTTGTGTGGAGTGTCATACAGTGCAAACCAAACAAGTATAAAGTGGTTCTCCAGAACAGTCTCACAGTCCACTAAACAGCCATAAATAGAACTTAACTTTTTCTTTGTTACTAACTGAAATTGCACTTAAGCCAGGCATTTTGAAAGTTATTTATAATTATCAGTTTCCTCATCCATCTTCTATGCTGCAGCTTGTGGCTTTTATATAATTTATCTAAGGATCTTTCTGTTGCTGTTTCTAAGCAATAGTTCTTGACTCATGCAAATAGCTCTTGAGAGAAACTCCAGAACTTGTTTTTTTTCCTCTGCTTTTCTTTATCAGTGGTACAATCTTTCTATCTCAATGGAAATAGCCATCCTGGACTATTTCTTTGTTTTTGTGTTATACTCCACATCTTCTTCGAACTGTCTTGTTTTCTAGCATGCTGCTTCCAGTGTGATTGAGCCCCAGTGAGAAAGAGGAATCTTAAAGTACAAGTTTTCCTCTTCTTTTGCTCTTATGTCTTTTATGTAGCGAAAAACCCTGCTTCCAGCAGGTTAATTTTTTTCTTTTTTTTAGCTTCCAGTACATGTGAGGCAGAGTGAATGGAGGACAATTCTTCCATTAACTCCAGCAGCAAAGGTTGCTTTCCTTGTAGTGCACTGTTGCTGGTCTCAGGTACGTGCAGCCCTATTACGTCAACCACCAAGAGTTTTATCTTCTCCTGGGAGAACACACATAAATACAGGGATAGATTAGCCTCTGGATGGATGAAGGAACAAGTGGAAAATAATTGATTCGCATAGTACACAACTCAGGTTATGCCAGGCAACAAGCTATTTTGGTTTTTGTCATTTTTTTCTTTTTCTGAGGGGGGGGGGGGGGAAAGAAAGATTAAAAAAAAAAAAGGTGACCTATATCTTTCCCAATTTCAGAAGGAAGACCTTGCTCAGTTTAAAATGGCACACAGAATGCAGCCCAAGATTTCAAACCTGTAAGAGACATGTGTAAGGCTGTTGTAATGGGTGCTGGTGTGTAGTGCTGGCAGCAGGGTTTGCAAGGCCTCTGTGAAGAGGGGCCAGGGATGCCCCATGTTTGATAAAGACAGCCCCAGCCTACTTCAATGGCTGAACATTGGTAAGTCCCACCCCACAAATTGGAATTAAATTCTACGGATGCATTTTACAGCATACAAATGAACCATGAGGAAGTAATGATGACATATCTGTATCTGTTCATTCAAACTGGGTCTGAAACTGGAGTTAACCAGATGCCAAAGCAGTTACAGAAACACATCAGAGTAAAAAGGTAAGATGGCATCTGCCTTCCTCCCTTCTCCAAACTCAGCATTAAAAGTGATCAAGAACAGTTCATCAAAGTAGAAGTAGGAGGGATCTCCACCAAATGAGAGAATGTGTACTGCTTTTACCCCTAGAGTATGTTATTGCAAAACCCTGAGGCCACAGAGGAGCCTTAAAGCTGCCTTAACTGCACTAGTTTTTATTTTACTCTTAGTCTCCATTGTATTGCTAAATGAACACCAGATCTCTGAGTATTTTATGGCAAAAGCTACATTTATAACAGTATTTTGTCAAGTAAGAGATCAAAAATAGTGCAATTAATGTAAATGTTTTTTTAGACACTGCTTTTCAAGTACTGGCACAGGAGATTTGCATGTGTATGCTCTGATGGATTTATGCTGCCAATATTTAGGTTTATTTTGATTTATTTAAGTTGTGAATTAATAGAACTTCTACAAATATGTTAAATAAACATATGGCCTCTTAACAGCTATCTTACAGCAAGCAGAAATACATGTTTATTTTTTTTGCACAGATATAAATTTGTCTTGGCCAGATTTTGCCAGTGGGTATAACCATGCTGAGGTTGTTCAAAGTATAGGCTTTTTTTTTTCGCTCGATGTGCGATGGGATATCAGGAAACTTGCCTGGAGAAATCTTTCTTGATAGTCACAGGAGCAAATCACTATTCATTGAAAGGATAAAAGTGAACAATTTTCAAGGTCTAATAAACATTATAAATTAATGTAACTCCTAAAAAGGATCAGAGTTGTTTCAAAAATTGTCGTCTGGTGTTTCTCATTAATAAAATATGATTTCAACTATGAAATAGATCACATTGATTTTGTACCAACTGACACAAGTGCCTGTGGCAATATTATTATTTTGATGTACTCAGTGAGACTGGTCTAGGATCAATAACAGCACTTAGAACAATGTTTTTAATTGTCTGCTTACCAAAAAAATTATATGAAATAAATGATATTAAAGCTATGGGAAATGAAAAAAGATGCAGATTTTCCGAGAAGGAAAATAATCAGTCTATTATTAGCATTAGCAGTGTTCATTATTCTTTTATTCCAACAAGTTTGAAGACTCTGCTGTTGGTTCTTTTTTTTTTTTTCCTTGTTTTGTTCCATTTTTATGTTTTCTGAAATATTCCTTATAGGCTATATTTAATTTGTAATATATATGATCTTGTTAACCAGAACATTCAGATTATTTTTTTTTAATTTATTTATCATTTCTAAATAAATAAACAATTATGGGGTTAAATTTAATTTCATTTAGACTGTATGACCTTTGAGACAGATATGCTTTGGCATATTTTTGTGCTCCCACAGTGGTGGTGTTATGTATATTACAACCTCTGGATACACTTGCAAGATAGGTTGCACAAAAATTGGAAATGATTGCCAGGTATTGCTGATTTCCAGTGACCTAGGACACTTTTTTTTTTTGTATGTTCAGTTTTAATCACAACTGAGAAAAGTGTACAGTGGGATTCCAATGCTAGTAATTAAATCAGTGTCAGCTCAAATGCTGGAAATGTTTCAACATTTCTAACTCCCTGATGGTGTGATGTTCCTTGGTGATTGACAAATCCTTTATCTGACAGGGGAAAAATAAAGAAAGAGAGAAAGAATAAGGAAGAAAGAACACTTCACTAACCAGTACACAGCAGTTTATTAACGTACTGTAACTAGCTTTTCTTGGAATGATTAACTTATCCCAGAACACATTATATTTTAAATTACTGAGAAATCTCTTTACTCCAAAACACAGAATTGTAGGGGTTGAAAGGGACCTCTAAAGATCATCAAGTCCAGCCCCCTGCCAGAGCAGCTCCCTAGCCCAGGTTGTACAGGTAGGTGTCCAGGTGGGTCTTGAACGTCTCCAGAGGAAAATCCACCACCTCTGTGTGCAGCCTGTGCCAGTGCTCTGTCAACTGCATGGTGAAGAAGTTCCCATGTACGTTTGTGCAGAACTTCCTGTGTATCAGTTTGCGGCCATTTCCCCTCTTGTTATCACCACACACTGATGAGAAGAGTCCAGCCTCATCCCTTTGCCTCCCACTCCTCAGATATTTATAGACGTGGATCAGATCCCTCTGAGTCATCTTTTTTTTTTAAGGCTGAACAGTCTCAGGTCTCTCAACCTTTCCTCATAAGGGAGGTGTTCCAAGCCCTTTCTCATCTTTGTAGCCCTCTGCTGGACTCTTTTAAGGAGATGCCTGTCTTTTTTACTCATAGAAGAATTATGGCTACAATGACAGTGAGGCCTGGAACTGAGCAGTGTAATCAAGTGGCTCCTTTGTGTTTGCTCTTCAAAATGTTAACAGGTCTGACTGGTACTTAAATATTTAGAGTAGAAATGAAATTTTAACAGTTACTATGGGGACTGTTGGGGGAAACAAGCAATAACAACCTTACAGTAAAGACAGCTTTAGAAGAAAAGTGACATTTAGATCGTAAGTGGCAGCATACGCTTTGTCTACTTTCTTGCTTTCTTCATCTGTGGAAATGCCTCAAATTTGGCTCTGTTCCTACAAGATTATAACGACCCTCAAATTCTCATGGGCAAAGCTGCTGTCCTTGTTTACTGAACTAAATTCGGAGATATTTAATTTATCCATACTACTGCCATGAATTCACGTCAGCGTAGCAGAATTTGGACGTTTATTTATGTTACAATGCAGGATGTTTCAAAACATGCAGAGACCCTTAATTTGCCATATGTTTAAAAGAGCGAACTCATCAGGGAAATTAGCATACAGCTTTGTAATTTTTTTCTTGGTACAATTACTGCATATTATCTTTTTTTTTTTTTTTTTTTTTTCCTCCCTCTCTTGTCATGGTGTTTCCTTATAGGTCAAAGGCTGTATAAAATAAGAAATATACACATGAACATGGGATTGTCAAGATTGTATAGCTCCCTCATATCAGCACTGAATCATGTGCGAAGAATTACCTTTTGGAGCTCATTTGTCTACTACTTGCCAGTGTACAACCTTATCCTAGTAGTGCTGCAGCACTGCCCCTCTGCAGTCTCTCTCTCCAGCTACAGTCAAACTGCACAGGTAGTTTGCTACCCCTTTCTGTTCACCTTGCAGACTCAGAGTAATTCTAGGGTTGAGTCTTTAATGCTGTCTGACCTACTCGCCATCTATATCTTGGGCAGGAAGAGGGACAAACAAGCCAGCCAGGTACATTGCAGTTCTAATACGGTTGTGTTTTGTTTTTTTTCCCCAATAAACTAAAAATCAGAAATTCATTCAGGTAAGAAACCACCATATAGTGCTATCTTATTTTTTCCTGGATTTGGAAAGTCAAATTTATGTATAACAGCAACATAAAAAGCATGTAGATAAATCTATACATCACTTCAGTGTCTCAGTTCTACGGGAAAGCCACTCAGTAAATTTAAACAGGGTTATTGGCAGTTTTGTTAAGCAACTCTTTGGTTAACGCAGCTATTCTTACTCACAACCATAATATAACAACTGTTGGTGAGCTGAAACATCAGAGGGAGGTGACTGCTATCCGAAATAGTCTTCTTTTAAAGACTAAGAGCCAGATTCTCAGCTTGGTCACTGAGAATCAGGCTTCCAGCCAATGGTAATTTGGGTTTTGATGCTTCTGTGGAGTAGGGCATGCAGGTCTTCCTGTCATTGTTCTCTAGTATTCTGAGTAGAACTGTCTCTACTTTTTACTGTTTTCTTCAAGGATTCTTTTTTTCTCACTCAAAGTTATCATTTGTTCCAGACGTTCAAGGTAACACCACATTCAGAATTCTGAAGTAATAAAACCATGAATTATGTGTGTGCAGGTAAACCGCGATTTTATTTGTCAGCAGCATCATCAACTGGAAGCACAGACACAGTTTCTCTTGACAATGCTGCATCTGCTATAAGTAAGAAACTTGAGTGATGCTTTCTATGTCTGCGGAATTTCTGAAGTCACCTTCTGTATGGGAACTGTTGAATCATGGCGTGAACCACGGATGGATCACCTGAGGTGAGCACTGAGTCAGCCACAGGAGCAGAGGTGAAGGTACTTCACCTGTGTGACCAGAAGGGGTGGAGTCTGTCTCCACCTCTCCCAGATCCCATTTAAGGGCTGACCACCACTGGGGAAGGTTCTCTTCTTGGAGATCCCTCCCCTGTGGAGTTCCAGGTGAGCTTCGACTGTCAGTGACAGGTGAGCCTTTCCTAATTTACTGGTTGTCTTTATACCATCTGGATAAGCCATTCAAAAATATTCTGTCCACCTTCATTATTTGGTGTGGGTACTATTCTTTCGGGGTATTCACCTTACAGCTTCCTACTCATGTAGGAGAAGTCTTTCAGGTAGTGGATCAAGTAGTCCTAAAACAACTTTGGCTTCATTTAGAACATCTTTGCTTTCAGAGATATCCTGCTACATATCCTAACGCATCCTAGCGTTTCCAGCTGTTTACAAATATTATTAATTACTTCTATAAAACTTTTGTTGTAAGGAAAAATAATAACAATATTGTGTTGACTTTCCTGGAAATAAAACTCTATATGAATTATGAAAAATTATATACTACTGATACAGTAGACACAATTTATTATGTCAGAGACACCCATTTTTGAAAGTAAGGAAATATATATAAACTTGCAGTCTGACTATCAATGCGTAGATTTCCGTACTTTAAATATGTAGATCATATATTTTTGTGACCTGTTGTAAGGACCATGCTTGTAGCAGAGGGATTGGACTCAATCAAAAGGCTGCTGTCTCTCTCAACATACAACTGTTCAGTCTGCTTTCACCCTCATCTAATGAAGAGTTGAGAGCCATCTTTAATGCACAAGCTCTGATTTGTACATGTAGCAGCAACAAGAAAAATCATTTGTTTTTAAACTTCAGTATTTTAGGAATAATACAAATTTATATTATCCAAGTTCTTTAAAAATATTGATAGTTCCTTTTTAGAAAGCGAGAATGTCTCAAGTTTAGTTTGATAAATCTACTTCTTGACTTGCTGGCCTTTCTTTCTTTTGAATTTTTATGGAGAAGCTAATTCTGTAGTGTTGCACATGTTCAGAATTGTTTCTGACTGACTCTGGATGCAGTCATGAATGCGGAGTGATCCTATAAATGTAAACTCCAGGTGTCTTCTTCTGGCCACACAGAAAAGGAAAAATGCATGATTACTTAAAGATTACTTTTCCACTTGTTCAGCACTATGCTTATGGGCAATGTTTCTGTCCAGTTATCCATACTAACATTTTTCTAACTATGACATTTTTCTTGCCTTCTCCTGCACTGTGTATTCCACATTTTTCAACAGCAGCAGTAACTGAAATGGCAGACTGAAATCATTTTCTAGCACACAAATAAAATCAGTTCTCAGAATTCTGTTTTTATGAAGTCATATCAGAGTAGTCACATAGCATTAAAATCTTTAACAGTAGTTAAGGATTGTTTGTAATAGGCATTTCTCAAATACAGTATTGAGTCATCTCCCTGATATAAATTATATAAAAAAAAGAATTATCTCTTATGGAACGGCATGATTAGTTGGAAAGAACATGTAAGGAAAGAAGGATCAGAAAACAAAGAAAGGAACTGTCAAAAGACAATTGAAAGAGGCAGTCTAATGGAAAATACAGCACTGTCTGAGATGAAATCTTATACCTAATCAACACTGTCTACTATCATTTGATGTGCATCATCAATTTCTATTTAGGCAGCTTAATTCTATGTCAGAGATCGCAGCTAGCTGAAAACAAATGAACAAACAAACTAAAAGCAGACTAGGAGTTCTGAATAATACTGTAGCTTTTCATCAAATAATTTATTTGACAAATAATAGTTTGGCTGCTGAAGAATTGGTTCACTATCATAAGAAGCATTTGTTTAAATACATTAGTCAAAGGGAAAAGATAAAATAAATGAACAACGTATTTGATAAATGATATTTGACAAGCACGAATGTAGACAACTTTTTCTTTTCTAATCTTTTGTTAAATGATTTTCATAAAAACAGAAACTCTAGTCGACTGATTTATTTTTAATTTTTTTTTTTGCTGATGATTTCCTTTTGCCATTTGAAACAGAACACAGAGGAATGGAGAGTAGTTTTGGCTTTTGCAATACTGCTCCTCTTGGGTCCACGAATGAAACAGAAAATGAGGTAACTTAAGTAGGAAAAGGTTTTGTGGCACCCCATGTTTTAACTGCAATGAGTAGTGTTGCTTAAAAGAAAAAGTCAGTTTAAAAAGCTTATCTTCTACTTTCTTGTTTTAAATGCACAATGATCTTTGGAGACATGATGTAATAAATATATCTTTTTTATCAAAAATAAGAAACATCAATAAGAGCTAGAAATGAGAGGGGTCAAAAAACCCAAACAAACTGATATTTAAAACCTACCCTAAGACTAAATGTTAAATTGATATTTTTAGGAAGTTTCTTTAATGCTTTCATCAGCTGATTAGGTGATGTACTTCCCTTACTCTTTTGTGTATGTCTATTTGTCCTATAACCTGTGAATTATATTATTAGTTCCTCAAAGATTTTTAGAGCAACTTCAGAAAAAAAAAAAAAAAAATCTCCTAGAACGTATAATCTAAACTAAGACTAATGGTGGTTACTTGAAATCAAGGTTCTCTTTTTTTTTTTTTTTTTTTTTTTAATTTTTGTTATTTTCCTCTAATGACATCTCTAACATTTCTCTATGATGTTTCACAATCATGACCAGAGACACATAGTGTCCTACATTCATCCCTCTAACCAAGCAAGATACAAATCAACACATGTACCAAAATGTATCCCTTTAAAACCAAAATGATTTCAATTCTTTATTTATTTGGACATCACAATCTGTAACTTTCTATCATCCTCTCAACTTTATCCCTTTCTTTCTCTAAACCCCGCATTGACCAAAACTTGATAGAATTTTCCACCTGTAGCACTGTAAATGCTAAATATATCAGGATGTCTTTAAAATGTCATGCTTATTTACACATCCTAATATGCTTTCTCTAGCTTTGTGGTAGCTTAACATTACTAATACTTTATGATCTGCATGGACTGCTGAATTGTGACGTGAGCTAACTTGTATCCATTTTGCATTGGTGATTCATTTTACTTTGAACTTTTCTATGTTCAGTATACTTTTCTTTCTACTTTTGCTAGCAAGTGGTGCTCTTAAGAAGTGCTTAAAAATTGAGATTAGATTTAGCGATAATGAGGGTAGCATAATATTTTTTTTTTAATAATAACAGCATCTACACCCATGCTATTTAGTGCTTACCAAAATATTGTATTGTATGTATTTTAGAGACAAAGACTCCTGTTTGGGACCTTACCAGTTTTTGTTTTTTTCTGTTATTTTAGGTCTTTATGTAGGAAGTCAGCATACTTGGATAATATTGCTCTCCAGGTACTATTATGTTGTCCCGATCAGTGCCTGGAGGCATTACAAGATGTGAATTCAGTGAGAGATATAGTTCAGGAGAAGAAATAAAATATCAAAGATGTCAACCCCCCTGGCCTCACAGAACTTCAGAGAAAAGGGCAGAGGTGGAAGGAGGGATGTCCCGTCTGTCTGGGGCTTCAGCTGCCAGCAGTCTGTAAGTATCTGCTGTACTCATCTGTAGATAGGGCTTTAATTTTACTGAAGACTGAAATATTTTGCTAACTAAAGTTTTATCACCTACTAGAGCATATCTGAGTGAAACTTTGCATCTTTTGAAGTACAGAAGGACAGAGAAAATGAGATTCCAAAGAAGAGTGGCACAACAGGGGTTAGAGATGAAAAGGTGTTTTTGAGGCCTTAGGCTACCTGTGTATCTGGTGTATGCTGCTGCTCCCTGTGGGCTGCTTGAGACTGCAGATTTGTCTGTATCTCATTCAACATTTACATCTTCTTAGGAAGAGTGGTGCTTTTCTAGCATGTAAGATCACGTAATGGTATCTCCAGCTTTAATTGTTATGAAGTTATGAAGATTTCTACAGAAGGAGATATTTTGTGGTATCTTATAGAGGAGGAGTTCCGTTACGGCATTGACTCTTGAGATAAATTGTATAAGGAGTCTATCAAAACCTGAGAGTATTTTGCTGCATGATGAAATACTGTTTTTATTACAGTCAATGAGAGGTTTATGCTTGACTTAGTCAAGTCAGACAGTCACCCATGGAGTCAAAGCTGAAGCTGAAATGAGCTCTCACATTTTTCAGATTCAGCAATTATTCTAGCCACCATCCAAGTTAGATAAGAAACAGCAGCATGCATTTAAACATCTACTTGGATAGTTTAAATGTTATCCCAGTGGAAATAGTCTCATTTTTTCCTTAGTCTCAGTGAGCTAAAATACAGAATGATACATTTTATGTTCCAGAGTAGTGAATATTGTCTGGAAAGTCCCAAGAGCAACATCTCTTACTTCTTTGTGATACACAGAAGTATATTTTACCAGTTTCCTTTTATGCTAGCTTAACAAAAAAATAATAAAAAATAAAAATAACAATGAACAAGCATACAACAGCAATACTCCAAAATAACCTGTCTAAATATTACCTTTGCTCCGCAGCCTGTAAACACAGTTGTGTCAGGAAGAAGCTGACAGAACAGCTGTCATTAACCTGAATGTTGCTCGATCTTAGCAATATTGGTTTGTCAAATCACCGCATTTGCTAAAACTGCAGCGCTTCTGGCATAGGTCCACACAGTTTTTAGATTTCAGAGTGATGACAATGGGATTCACTCGCCTGCACAATCAGATGACTGCAGACCTTTCGGCTGTCATTAAATGTAACAGCTTTGACAAATGTCACAGGCACATGGAAGCTTGTGGGGTATGTTATCTCACTCTCCTTCTCATTGCATACAGAGCAGGCAGAGTGAAAAATATCCAAAGGACCTCTCTGAGGCAAAAAAAAGAGTCATCACAGAGTATTATGAGGTAGGTTGCTTTTTTTATTATTGTTATTATTTTTCTTGAAGCTGCAAGGTTAGGATGCTTTTGTTTATCTCATTGGAGAATCTAGGGACTTGAAATAATTCTTTCTTAAGTTTGGTTTCTTAATAAGTGAGCACATTCACATATGTCATCTCTAATTTAACAACAGGTAGTCTACCTTCTGTCTGTCATGTTGTGCTTTCAGGCAGTGATACAGTGGTTTAGACAGGCATCTTTTCCTCGTGTTCAGCTGTAATCCTTCTGAAATTTTAAAGTGTTGGATTTAAAATGCTGTGGAGGCTATTTAATTTTGTCAGTGCAAAACAGAAGTGTCCCACATGGGGATGCAGCGCTCATAGAACCTTCAAATCTTTACCCAAAGCTGAAGCCATAAGCTGCACAATATGCACCGTACAGACTTGGAAGAGAAGCTTCTTTTTATGTAAATAGCATTTAAAAGCCTCTGAAAGACAGAGAGCAATATGTTTTCATAGACTTGTCATAAAGAGCGGGGGAAAAAAAATAGACATTAGTTTTCATGATCAACCACGAGCTTTTCCCATTAAAGTCTTATGTCAAAACTGATATTAACTTCAGTGCTGACAGAGCAAAGCAGACACCTTACAATGCCAAAACACATTTTGACACTACTTTTTGTTGTATGTTTCTCCTAATGCTTCTGCTCTTTTCATTATAGAATTCCACTGACTTTTTCTCCTTCACTTGGTTCAGGAGATGCATTTTGTTAATGAGAACAGTGGTTTTGAGCCATTCAAGCATGGTTTTCATCAATTTACATGTAAAACATTTACACAGACTCACCTCTCTATGAGAAAACAGGTAAGGGAGGGTGAACGAGACATAACGCCTCATATTTGTCTTAACAAAGCTGAGTGAAGGGTAACATATTTTTCAGGGTGCCTGTAGGCTAGTCATGCCAGAAGGTTATTTTGTAGGAACAAAGCTGAACTGGAGGTAGGAATGGGTCTCAGAACTGGGCTTCTGGGACTGTTTGAGGTTTGACATCAAAACATGGTTGTATTTTAATACGTAATTAAAGAATAACTAAATTACTCTGTAATTTCGTGGCAAGAAATAATTTCATAATATGGAATCATAGAATTGCTCAGGTTGAAAAAGATCTTCAAGATCATCAAGTCCAATTGCAACCAAATCATACTCCCCTAACTCTAACAGCTCGCCTCTAAAGCATGTCCCTGAGCACTACATCCAAATGGATTTTAAACACATTCAGGGATGGTGACTCAACTACCTCCCTGGAGATCCTATTCCAGTGCTTAATGACCCTTTCTGTAAGGAAGTTTTTCCTGATGTCCAACCTAAACCTCCCCAGGTGGTACTTATGGCCATTTCCCCTCATCCTGTCACCAGTGAGAGGAGACCAACATCCCTCTCACTGCAGTCACCTTTCAAGTATTAGAAGAGAGCAGTAAGGCCTCCCATCAGCCTCCTCTTCCCCAGACTGAACAGCCCCAACTCCTTGTAGGGCATATTCTCCAATCCCTTCACAGCCTTGCTGCCCTTCTTTGGACCTGCTCCAGCACCTCAATGTCCTTTCTATATCAAGATGCTCAAAACTGAACACAGTATTCATGGCAGTCTCACCAGTTCTGAGTACAGGGGCAGGATTACTTCCCTAGTTCTGCTCACCACACCATTCCTGATACAGGTTAGGATGCCCTTGGCATTCTTGACCACATGGGAACACTGCTGGCTCATATTTAGCAGACTGTCCATCAGTACACCAAAAGGAGTTAAATGGAACTTCTTCTGGAGTTCTTGCTGCCATACTAAAAGAACAATATGAATTCTTCTGTAGATTGAAGAGTAAATTATATGGGGAAAAAACAGTAATACAAAAAATGGCATTGAGTTATTCAGCTTTCTGACATCAGCTAGCAGAAAAACTGAAATAAATCCCTCAATAGCTTTAAGTACCAATCCTATTCTCACCATCCAGTAAGATGTGATTGTTGCCATCCTTTTCTAGTTTGTCTCTGGGGACTGAAGATGCCTTCACAGTATTAATTGTTAATCTAAGTAGAGTTATAATTTTAATCTGTGCCTAAGGCATCCTGGGGTCAGCAAGAACTACTCACAGGATGCTAACAAGAAAGCAAGTTCACTTTCAATATATGCAGGCTAAGGAAATAGTTCAAGCATTTGCTGTGGTCATGAAGAAAAATAAGATGTGTACATTGACAGTATTCTTACTACTCTTAAGCATGCTCAGAATCAGAAATATATTAATTTTCTGTTTTAAATAACCAGTACAGTAGCCATAAGATGTTTATAAAAAGCTTATAAAAATATGTTTCTAATATTTGCAGCTGTGAGGCTTCTTGTTATTTCTGATGGGGTCTATTGTATCACAGAGCGGCTTTAAACAGGTCACAAATATAAGCATGAAATATAGAATTCCTGAATTAACAAGATCGTCAAATATATGTTATGACATCTGAAGAGGGTTTTTTTATTTTTTTATTTTTCGTTTGTGTTGTATGAAACACCAGATTATTTTAGTTCAGAAAACTAAGCTCACAGAACAGAAGAATAGCATGGTGGTTCCCAACTACTTCAAGAAGTAATGGTGCAGAGATTATGTACTATTTTGTTTTCCTGCACTGCATCTCTGGACTAGACTGGAAGATGTCACAACTAGTAAGCGACAGTGTCATGAATTAAATTTATGACACATATGGTAATAGTTACCAATAGCAACTGAGGGAAGATATGGGCTACACAGACCATGTGTGTCTACTAATACTATAATATTCTCCTTTCAGGAATGTTTTACTTTTTTGTTAATATTAAAACCCACTCAATTTGAGTGACTCATGCTTGCGATGTTGCCAGAGCATAATGGCAACAGAATGTACATCCAATCAAGTGTGTTGCTGAAAATGAGACAAAATTATTTTTTGTTTTTTCTTTCTTTACATTGTGCCAGCCAGGATGAAGCATATTCTCACTCCATAGAATGACTAAAGCAAATGTTGAATGATGCATGAAATAATAAAAAAAAAACCTCCTGTGACCTGCTGCTCAGAGAAAACGCAGATAGTGTTGTGCTTTCATATCTAGGAGAGCTTGTTATTCTAGTTGTTGTGAAATATACAATCTGACAGCATAAACAAAGTCCAAGAAACCTCAAATATCTTTATATTCAAACCAAAATAAAAGCTTGACATTTTTTCTATTTTTTCCTTTCCTTACGAAGTCCATTACCTGCAATCACTGCAAAATAGAAAACTGCTTCACGCAGACTGCAACTGCACCCTAACCTTTAAAATAAAAAGTGAAAACTGGAGAGCATATATTTTAGTTTAACAGTGGAAAGATCTTTAACAACTTCTAAATAATTTTTTTTTGTTTCTTTTTTTTTTTTTTGTTCCTCATTGAATCTACGAACCAGTTACTCTAGAGAAAAATAAAATGGATTTGGGAGGTTATATCAGAAGATGAAGAAAGCAGCTTCTCAGAGAAACAGAAAGGCGTTATTTATCCTGTTGTGGCAGCACAGCTGGAGTGCTCTCAGGGGTAGAAAATGTTCATGCTGAAAATTCAGTGGAAAAATCAATAGCAATAGGATCATACTTTTATCATTTTAATGATCATACACTCAGCAAAATTGTAGAGGTCTGACTAACAGCATGATCATAAGTGAGAATGGCAGGTATTACTGGAAAGAACAGAACATTATCTACCAAATCTTTGATTTTTTTTTTTTGTACCCTTACAAGCTGAATATTTGTTAATATTATTCATGACTGGAGACCACGTGGTGCAATAGGAACTTCTTTTGATTATTTAGATTCAGGCTCCTAACTACCTGCAAAACAGTGAACGGGGCAAGACCAGTTCAAATTGGGATGTGAAGGTTTTGCCAGCAATCAGGCTGCAGATTTTCTGTGACTATAGTATAATGTGCAAAAATAAGAACATTGCAAAAGAAAGGCTCCTTCAGGAGGCCATGCATCACATCTCTGGGTAGCTCTGAATCAGAGACAAAATCTTCTCTATCAAGTCTCTACGCTTGCCCTCTCCACAAGCTAGTAGAACGCCACATCTCTTTGTCTTGCCCTACTCTTTCTTGCATCTTTTTCCTATTCTTAATTGCAAATATGTATTTTTCAGCATACGTAGGAAACACACATAAAGCACCTACAGAATGAACTCCTGGTTCATGAAAAATGGTGCCTAATGATGCCTGTTTTGTACCTACTCTGCAGAAAACCATCCTAATCCCATTATGTGAAGAAACTGTTATGTTTGAACCACCATTATTTGCTGAAGAGATTTAATGGAAAAGAACACATTGCTAGAGTTTCTGACATCTCTGATTTATGAAGAAGTCTGTGATACTCTCAGGCATTAGCTCAATTTAACTGGGAAATGTAAGATAATGATATATAATTTATTTAGGAGATTAGTATTTCAGTTTTTTGAATAAACATTTTTATTTTAAGATGTACTTTATGATCCTATTTGGTAAGCCCACTCAAAAGTGTGTATTCAAATAGTGATAAATAGAGGGATCTCTTGACTCTTACTACCCAATCTGTTGGCTACTATTGTTTGTTTGCTTACTTAATAAATTAATTTATACTAATGGAGGACTGCACAGGAGCTGAAGAGCAGAGGGAATGATGAAAAATGAGATGTTACCATCTTTTCCATAATCTTGAATAATACCCTAGTGAAATATTACATTGTCATGGTGTCCAGTCTTGGTAGCTGCTGAGTTGGTATGTAAACAAAAGGACTTTAGATACAAGAAGCTTGTGGAAAAGAGAAGCTTCATAAACACAGAAAATAGAACAGAGGTTTTCTCCGAGAAAAAGAAAAAATCATATCAGATGATGGGCAGAAAATAAAGAAAGAAGAAAATGACAGCTAAAGCTACAACAGAATAGAAGGGGATAGTGGGGGATAGCTATAGCCTAGAAAAACAGGAGAAAAGGAATCAAATGATATGAAAGAAGAGTAACAGATATTTAGATGAGGCTGAATTAAATTCCCAGTTGAACACGGTAGAATTTGTTATTGACAAGACATTTGACAGATTCCTGCTAAAGTATGAAAAATGACTTGCCTAACTGATGTAGTCAAAAATCTTAAAGGCTTTCAAGTGTTATTTTTCTTTTCTATTAACAAAAAAACTAAGTGGAAGAAGTAAAGAAACTGTGAAAATAGTCAGGCGAATACCCTGGATGAAATCCAAACTGAGAAGGGAGGAAGAATTGTAAGAACAATGGCAGGACCTTTTTGAGGCACTTGTTTTCTTACCTGTTTTCTTCACCAAATGATAACAAGTGAGAGGTGTGTTAGAATCACAGGATCAAAGCACTGTAGGGTTTGGAAGGGACCTCAAGAGATCATCAAGTCCAATTGCCCTGCTAAAGCGGGCTCCCTACAAGAAGTGACACAGGTAGGTGTCCAGATGAGTCTTGATTATTTCCATGGAGGGAATCTCCACAACCTCTCTGGGCAACCTGTTCCAGTGCTCCATCACCCTTACCCTACAAATGTTCTTCCACATGTTAGTACAGAACTTCCTATGTTCACATTTTAGTCCTTGTCCTATTGCTACGCACTGCTGAGAAGAGTCTGGCCTCATACATTTGCCTCTCACCTCACTTAAGATATTTATAAGCACTAATCAGATCACCTCTCAGCCTTCTTTTCCCCAGGCTGAACAGACCTATGTTGCTCAGCTTTTTCTCACAAGGGAGATGCTCCAGGCCCATATTTGTGGCCCTTTGCTGGACTTCTTCCGGGAGATCCCTGTCTTTTCTGAACTGGGAGCCCAGAACTAAACACACTAGTGTAAACGTGACCTCACTAGGGCAGAGTAGACAAGAAGGATCACCTCTCTTGAGCTGCTGGCTACGCTCCTTTCAGTGCACCTCAGGATTCTTTTTGGCCAGAAGGGCACACTGCTATGACTCAGTTATGTTAAGTAACCAAGAGTTATGAGTTAAAGATAATATGATATGTGTTTAGGAATCTAGAAGGTTCTTCAGGCTAAAGAGGCTGCATTGAAGACTTGAAAATGTCATAAGTCTGTAAATCTTATTAATAAAGTAAGCTTGCCTAAGGTAAGTTATTATTTAGTTTATTCATCTATTAATTCAGTTATTATTTCATCTATTAATTCATCTATTAATACAGTTTATTCATCTATTAATGACTTGTTTATTTATTTGGAGTTCTGTTTCTTCTGCTTTCTCTTTGTTTGTTTGTTTTGGTTAGTTTGACTTCCTTTGTTTTTAATTGTTCTAGCCTGTGGGAATGCATTTCAGGTTATCTGATTCTGAAAACCCATCGTATAAATGCCAGCACCTTCTTTACTTTATTTCTTGCATT
Source organism: Callipepla californica brunnescens (assembly GCA_023055505.1). Classification (NCBI taxonomy): domain Eukaryota; kingdom Metazoa; phylum Chordata; class Aves; order Galliformes; family Odontophoridae; genus Callipepla; species Callipepla californica. The sequence goes on from JALIRH010000040.1 coordinate 3,402,287, forward strand.
CATGGTAGTTAACTATTGTCAATATAATTTCAAATTTATTCCAATAATTTAGAAGAAAATGCTGCTCTTATAATTGCTAACTATATATAATTTCTCACTGTTCCTAATAGGAACCAATTTTTGTGACATTTCAGGATAATCACACATTAAACTTAACTGAAGCAAGCTTGAATTTTAATCAAGGATTCCTGCCTTCAAACACATGAACCTTCCCAATACTCAAATTGAGAGCTTTAGATTTAATGCACTTGTTTGTTACTGAAAGGTGTGAGAGGGTCAGGAATGAAAACACAGATATTGTGCTAATACTGGCAGTTTCAATTCTGTATCTGTTGGCTTCTCCATATTGCAGCTGAACTCTGATAAATTATACCAATTTATAATTCTGAAGTGGTCCCATGAGTATCTTTTTCTTTTGCATTCTGTCATGTATCTGCAGTGATACAGTTTTACAGGTTCATTCTACATAGCAAATCTAGCAGAGCATTTTTCACTGTAATTGTCATGCCATGCAGAAGGACTGCATTAGGATTTGGGCAAAGGCCATTGTGAGTATCCTTTATGACACCTCTCACTTCCGATAATGTATTTTTTCATCCTGCGAGTCCTGGCATGATGTGAAAGAAAGCATAGAGAGTTAGTTTTTGGTTTAACAAAGTTATTGGAAAAAGCCTGGTGTATGGGAATGGTTGAATCACGGCCTGAACCACTGATGGATCACCTGAGGTGAGCACTGAGTCAGCTGCAGGAGCACAGGTGAAGGCAATGTACCTGTGTGACCAGAAGGGGTGGAGTCTGATAACCACCACTCCCAGACCCCATTTAAGTGCTGACCACCAATGGGGAAGGTTCTTTTGTTGGAGGTCCCTCCCGGGTGGAGTTCCAGGCAAGCCTTGATCATCAGTGACAGGTGAGCCTTTCGTTTTTTACTGGTTGTTTTTATACCATCTGAATAAGATATACAAAATATACCACCCACGTTCATTGTTTTGTGTGGGTACTATTCTTTCGGGATATTCACCCTACATCTGGTAATTATTTCATGGAGTCAGTTCATCTGTTCCATGCAAAGGCTACAAGAAGCAGTCCTCTGCAAAACTGTAATATAAGCCTACAACTTTCTGTGCTACATCTGTAATTGAGCCTCTCATGTGTGATTATGCATTTGCTTATAATTGTTCTTTCTTTTCAAAATGCACACGATGAAATTTTTAAGAAGAAATGTTAAAATAAGTGAAAGAAACTTCACATCATGTTGACGTTTTTAAATTATTGCCTATTTCTCAAGATTTTTTTCCACCATAGCTTTTTGCAAAATTTATAGCATGTGAGTTTTGCTCATCTGCAGTTCTTTTTCTATTCAGCTTTGATTACACCTTACGAGAAGAAACTGCAGTGTTTTAACAGTCTTACTTGAGCCAGTATTTTCTACGTAAGAAGAAATATCTCAAACATGGTTAGGATTTTGAGGCTTTGCATTGTTTTAGTTTGTAGAGAGGTTTGTAGAACAGGAACATAATTTAAAATGACATACCAAAAGTCTTCCCCGATGTGTATACTACATTATCAATAATGCATTTATGCTTAAGCCATGTTAATCTATTATTTTACAGTTATTTTAGAATTATTAATTATTACTGGATCTTTATAATTTTAATTGTTTATGAATATTAACCCGTATAAATTTCTTAAAGAATTAGGTCGACTTGATTCCCTTGAAGTAGACTTAGCTAACAGGAATGTTTGATCATCAAGAATAGGTTTCATCCTACATTACAATTCATCATTATTTCTGTCACTTCAGAGTTTATAACAGAATTAAGTGATGTTTATATATTTATTACTGTGTAATTTCATTATACGCCAGTGAATTTTATGACATTTCTAAGTAAATTAATTATGTCTATCTATTTCTCTGTTCTTCGTTTTGTACACACAATTAGGGGCCATTTGAATTAATATCTATAACTATCCTGAGCATAGGGGGTGTATTTGAGGTGCTTTTGTACAAGCTTGGCTATGGAAATGTCATAAAAATGTTAATGTAATAATACAGGAACACAATTAAGCAGAAGTAATCATGACACACTGTATGTAATCTGAGAGCTCATGCCTACAAGAAAGACACTGAGAACTTAAATAAAAATAATTCTGACCAATGTAAAACTTGAACTGAATTTAGAAGTATTTACTTAAAGAATGAGGTGGGGTTTTTTTTGTGGTACTACAACGTGAGGTGTTAGTAGGAAATGAGTTGCTATCGTGTAGTAATTCTAAGAAACACTCCTTGAAATTGCTTTCTTCAATAATAAAGTATATGCTAAAAATCACTTACCAATAAGTGACAAACTACCATAAAAATCTTGCCAAGGATAATTAGATGTTTTTTTATAGTGGATGTTATTTTAAAATTCTTCTCTATATCATTTAACTTATAAATGAATATGCATCGCTCCCATTATTCTGAACAATGTTGAAGACTGCTACTTGTTCGCATACTGAAAACAGAATAAATATGCAATTCATTCTCTTCTAAACTACGTTAGAGTTAACTACATTACATTGTAAGACCAAAATCAATCCACGATTTTGCTGTCAGCCACTAGCAGTTGCATGAGAACAAGTGTAGTCTTGAAATGAAGTTCTACATTGAACAGGCTGCAAAGATCTTTTTCTAAAACTAGAGATTGGATTAAATGCTGGGTTTCATGCCTCAGTGTATCTGTACGTGGTTTATCGGTGAAAGCAGACAGGAGAAATGTAAGTACTGAAGGTGAGACTTGAAAAGTAACATTATTATTACTCACAATGTTTAAGTGTATGCTGCACGCAATGACTTGGTATCCACGGATGCAAATAACTTCCCTCAAAGTTATGTGGAGGATGGAAGATTAGATTTAAGTGTTTTTTTTTCCTGTTATTTGTTTATTGTGTTCTAAAGACAGAGCTAAGAATTCAGTCTTTGATGTACAGAAGCCTGTGAGTGTGCCACATGCATAACTAATTGATTTAACATCTCTGCTGATGTACAGTCCCATGTTTACATAATTTTGCAACACTAAGGAATAATAGTTGATCCATATTTGCTAGGTACAAGGTAATATCTTCGTTGAAATTATAATGTAATTTGAGGAATTTCAACTTTTGAGATAGAGGGCAAAGAAATACCACAAATTGTAACAGCAACGATTTGTTACTCTGGAAGATTTAAGCTGATTTTTAAACTGGCAGTGGTTTTCTAATGAGAAATAATTGACAGATAATTAGAATGGTCTTTTTAGGTGAGGTTTATTGCCGCAGTCAATGTTGAAGATGCACAAATGCTGCTCAGTTCCAATATAGCCTGCAGATTCCTATACCAGAATTTGATCTAAACTGTCTGTATGTATATCACTTGAAGGAATTTAGAAGAAAAAACTCCAGATTTTTGGCTGAATCTATGTCCAGATTGCATTGGCCAAGGAACTTCTTAAATTTAAAAAGCCAGTTCTTGAATCTGATGGTAATAATGACAGTGAGCAGATTAAATGCCTGTAACAGATAGATGGGTCAACAGTGGCAACTATTAGAACTTTCTATTACTTTTATTGCCCTACATTCCTTTAAAAACCATTCTGTCAGATTTAAAACTCGTGAATAAATATTTGGAGTGAAAGACATAGCAGTGGAATGTTTTCAGCTTGGATTTTAAGGAAAAAACATTGAATAATATAAGATAAAGGATGAAATTTCCCATTCTCCAAGTCTCTCCCTGCATTGGTAATGTAGCATAAGGATCATACTAACTTCTTTCTTAAGTTGCAGAAAATTTTTTGCAATATATATGCATATATGGTACGATATGCAGAATACTGATTCTTTCCATTTTCAGTACCACAGACAATGATCATCAGCTTAAGTGGACAAAAAAAAAAAAAAAAATAAAGAAGATAGAGAGAAGTTCAGCTACCTTTGCATCTCTTGTTGCAGTAAGCTGAGTTATGGAGAGGTTTTCAGCCACAAATGGAATACGAATCAATTATTTTTATATCATCATCCCTACATGTCATCAGAATGCACTTCAGTTAGTCAATCACAAGCTGCAGAGTAAATTAAGTTTTTAAGATTGGCTTTAAAACAAGAAACATTTAAATTATGGGAGAAAGTTGGAATGAGAATTTGATATTCACTGACCACCTCTTGTTTATAAAATCTCGTGCTTCAAAATATGTCATGGTTTAGCATTGCTGGGATCTGAGTTTAAGTGACTTTCTGTAGGTACAGAAGACATTTGAGAGTAGAATAGGAAAATGCCTGTATAGGTTTGCAACCTATCATTATCAGTTGTGGTTGTATGACTGGAACTCATTTTTTGTCTGAAAATAAAAAACCCTAAATTAACAGTGAATTCAGAAAGTAATGACCAGATCTTTGTAGATTACTAGAGCTACAGATTCAGGCACAAGTTTGAACTTTTGGAGAAAAAGGGACTAGTCTGTTCAATTTTTTTTAACTTTTTTTCCATTGTCACATTTTTCTTACAGTGCATGAGGACCACAAAAAAATAATCAAGTAGGACTGTATCTTTCTAGTAAGAACTCCAATGTACTTGTTTAACAGAGCATGAAGAACTACATCTTTTCTTCTTTGGCTGGGGAACATAGAGGAAGGTTTCTAAATGGTTTGGAGGCATGATTTATGAAACAACAACAAAAAAAAAGCCTTCAGGAAATAGCTGTCAGAATGTGGGGTCAACATGATAAAGAACAAAGGAAAAAATCCATTAAGTGATAAATTATGACAGTTTCATACTTGCCAATGGAGTAACCATATATATAATGTTATGTAAAATTATTTTAATCACATAATCATAGAAATGTGCTTAGGGAAATGGAACACCTCTCACATGAAGGGATGCTAAGAGACATGGAACTGTTTGGCATGGAAAGGAGACGGTTCAGGGCAATCTCAGTGTGTATAAACACCTGACAGTGAGAGTATCAAAGACAGAAATAGACTATTCTCAGTGATGCCCAATGAAAGGAAAACATAGAGTGCACACACATAGAATTACTGGAAATTTCATTTAGAAAGAAGAAAAAATGTATTTACTGAACGGATGATTGAACACTGGAACAGAGTGCCCAATCTCATTCTGGATTTTCCATCCTTGGAGATACTCAAAACCTGAAAACATGGTCCTGAGCAGCATGCTCATGAGCAGAGGGTAGGACTACATAATCTCCTTTCCAACCTCAGCAACTCAGTGATTTTGTGACATATTTTATGGCACATTATGTGAATAAGTAAGAATTCTAAATAAGAAACCATGCAGGCAAAAAAGATTGTAGAAATGACTAGTTTCCATTTTTCATACTTGCCATTTAAATGTGTTGCCTGCATTCTTTATATCCATTGCTTGAAACTGCTCTTGCCTTGCCAATGATTGCAATGACAATGGATATGTCTGACACGTCTTTTGATTTACTATGGCAATAAGTATCCACAAAATATTGCACTCTCTGGACTATAAACTATATCTCTCAGTTGGGAGCTTTTGCATAGCTAGTACATTACAGGCTATGTCAGCAAAGGCCTCTAACTGTCAGAAAAAAAACGTGCTGTACTAAACCTGTACATTACTCTTCTGCTGGGCACAATTCTCCTGTAAGTAAGCTGTTCAACAAAGGTATAATTTCATACATGCATGAAAAAAGTGAGGTGTATGTCCAGGATCAATCTTTTCAATCTTTCTGATTGGAAGTAGACTTCAGGCAACCCACTAAGCAATGACCAAAGCAGTTTGCAACTGACTAACAGGGATGATTAAGAATACATTTGTAGTCTGGACAGTGTTTATAACTTTTGAATAATTCTGTCTTTAACACAGAAGAAAAACCACAAAATAGAGAGAAGAAACTTCTAGTCTAGAATGGAAAAAGATCCAGGTGAAATAACAGTTGTTCACAGTATATTTGAGATAGACAATGAGAAAGTGAATATATAGAGGCTCTTATCATTCAGGAGTCATAAACCTAATTCAGGTGGTTTAGCAAATCTATGTGTATAGTAGGAAAACCACATTTCCTCATGTGGCATTTTTCCTTACATTTCTCTAACAGAGTTCATTTTCCCACTTTTTTCAGGCTATTGTGTGGCCTCAGTATGTTATGTCACAAAGGAATACTCATATAAAATGCATGTTTAAGAATCAAGTTAATGTTTTGGAGAAAAGGTTACTCTAGTAAATGAAACAAGGCTATGCTATGCATTCAGCATGTAAATGCTTATTTTGTTGTTACTTAAGCATGTCAGAACTACAAAACAACCTCTCTTTCCTCATGTGTAATACAGCACAGGGCTGAGAATGGTACCACTGAGCTTTATGGTTAGCTCTGCATCATTTTACCACTGTACCTTTCCCTCCCAGACACAGATTTCAATATAGGCCAAATCCCCACACGTTGCTCACTGTTCAGTCACCACTCTGAACATATATCTTGTATTATGAAAAACAAACAAACAAACAAAAAAAACACTCTTGACAGTTGGAAAGCCTCCCCATATTAATTTTTTTTTCTCCAGATGTTCCAGAATGGGAAAAGGACCCAAGGAGAAGACAGCAGTTCTGATCCCTATTTTAAGGAAGCTGTGACAGAGGCAGACGATTGGTTTCAGCAGATCTCCACTGGTACTTAAACAGAGATGTTCTAATGTGTGATGGTGGAGAGCTGCAGTTCCCTTAAGTTGTTCTGCCAGAAGTTCAGGCCCCATCATGGCTAATGATGGTTGGAATAGGTGTCCTGTGTGCTCCAGATTACAAAAGATTCATGATACATTATTCTTGGTTATCTTTCAGTGGCTCCTGTTCCTGATGATCCTCTCTTCTTGGGTTGACACTTCACCTTGGATGGATGAAAGGAAAGCTGTTAGGAATCCACCATTGTCTGCACCATAGCTAGCAGCAACCACACTGCTGAGCCTTGCAGTGATTACAGGCTGTGAGCTGTATCTGGTGAGTAGAAACTGCTTTTGAAGTATGCTGGAGGGAAGAGGGTTCTAGAAAACACAAAGGTATGGATGTCTGCAAGCTCTCTTCATGAAATGTGGTTTTTTTTAATATATTTTCTTTAAAGAAATTTTGATGAAATTTAAATGATCAAGATGGAATCTTATTAAATACATTTATGACAGATTACATTTTAAACTGTAGCTCCTTGTATATAAATCAGCTGCCAGAGGACTGGAGAGCTAAACTTCACTGATAAAGCAGAAATTTGCTTTCATATTTTACCTGAATGATGTGATAAGATTGACTTAATGACTTCAGACTGAGGTTACGATATAGGTTGGTTGTGATCCAGGCAAGTTATTCTCTGTTAACATAAAAATCATTTTAAAATAGATCCTTTTTCAGTTGGTTTCACGTAACGGAACTGTGCAGAACATCCTATAAGTGCCCATTCATTACATTTACTGTCAATTTCTTCACACAAATAATTTACAGCCAATGATTTAAAAAAGAAAAAGTCAATACTAGACTTTTGATTTTCCAAAGCCTTGGGATATGCAGAAGTAAAGCTTTCATATTAATTAGAAATAGATCTTGCTTTTCCATGGCCATATAATAAAAAGAAAAATACCTTCCTGAATCTTAGCAAATATTAGTACTTATTAGTTATACACAAAACATACCATGCTATCTTAGCATTACTGCTGCCAATGTCTTCCTTATCTGCATGGTGAGGTCTGACATACATGAATTCTTTCAATATCCATTGTTCTCTTCGCATGAACTCATCTACTGGGAACTCAATTAGTCAACAGAGCCTGTATAAAAAAGGGAAGTACAATGCTTATTTTTGTGACTGGGAGGTAAGATTTGCTTTAGTGTGTAAATGAGCAGCTGTAGCTGTGGCCTGGAATGCCAGAGAGCTGCAACTTGCACCCATTCCTTCCAGTATTCATTGTGAAGAGCAGCACTAACTGCACAGCGCTTTGTCATGTCTTAAATAATGTAATTAGATTGTTTACGTATGCTCATAGAGAAAGTGATTAGCACTTGGAACACTCCTAGTTATGATAAATGGCTGAAATGTGGGCAGCCCCCACCACTTTTCTGAACCAGAAGCTCCCAGTCTTATGTGCTTCCATGTTGATTTTTGACACGAGTTAAGACAAGCAGTTATTGGGGCATTGAAGCACTTGTTTAAAAAACAACAGAGCATCAAAAATAGTATATATTTTTCTTCTTCTCTTATGCTTGAACTCTTCTAGGAAAGTACTACCCTAGGGAAGACTCTTCACTTTAGGGAATTCATTAAGTTGACTTAATTAGGGAAGCTCTATCAGGGAGAGCTTTCCACGTATATACACACATACTCTTTAGTCCCACAGATCCCCCTGGATCCCATAGCCAAGCTTGGTAAATGCAGCATTCCACCCACTCTTGGTGTCCTGTGTAGGACAGTGGCTCTGCACGGCTACTGTTTTCCCCCTGGCTGCACAGCTTTGGCATGCTACCAGAAACCCATCAAACATCCCCCAGTCTCAATTACTGAGAGTCTCTGTGGCCATGTGGTATCACACCACATGAGTTCACAGCAATACCAATTCCCTCACAGGCTCAAAAATTTTCTCTGGCTAGTTCTTAATTCATGGCTCAAACCAAAGTGCTAAAGGCTCATTATACTGTCAGGGCAAGAACTTGGTAGTCCAATACATAATACAGCTTTTTTAATGACTCTAATATGAGTTAAGATCTGATTCTTTCAAGTGGGTAAAACGATCTGACAATTAATTGCTTACATGTTATATCACAGGGGAAAATTCTGCACTATACATCATGCAATTTTCTGGGGGAAATGTGATTTCAGGAGGAAAAAAAAAAGTAGAAATAACAAAATGCAGTCCTGATTTACACTGAAAGAGAAATGAATGTTTTTCATAAACATAAGCATGCCACTGAGAGATGAGAGGAATTGAGGCATGACTGTTTATGCCCAACAGCTGTTTGATTCCTTAGTTGCTAGTCTTGTACCTGCCACCATCTCGTTATTGAATCACAGGCATTTTGGAAGGGAGGTAAAGAGAAGAGCTTATTAGGAAGCTAAGGATTGTATTCAGCCTTTAAACACAGAGCACCTGTGATATTCTGGATATGGTAAACACAATCTTAAAGTAGGTTTCTTTATTTAGCACTTAGAATACCTATAAAGAGGGGAGGACTGCTCTGGTCTGTTTAGGCCAGGCTTAACTATTCGTTTTCTAAATAGGAGAATAGTTCTAATAAGTGGATAGTAAATTCATGCACACACACACAGTACTAAGAGAAAAAATATTCAGGTGACTTGCAACTACAAAGTTTAACTTGTGTAATGATAGGGACGACTCACTTCTTTCCACCTCAAAGCTCTCTGCATCTTTGCCTTCAGATTATGTTTGTAGGGTTTTGTTTTGCTCTTTTAATTATTAGAATGCAAGCTGTCATGTGAATGAATGGTAGCATCTCTTGTAAGAAAGAACGAATAGGTATTCTCCTCTTCGTTTCTGCCTTCAGACACTAACTAAATAAAAACTCAGGTTAGGCTTTAGTCTCAGAAGGGCCCAGACCTCACAGTGTTTGGAAGGCTACTAGATATTTAATAAAATGAAGCCTCCAACAAAATATTGAGAGATTTTGAGAAATAGTGTATCCTGTTCACCACTTCGGAAGTTGTGCTAATGTATTAAGATATATAAGAAGTAGCTGAATAGCTACCAGTACCTCTGAAGCCATCATTAGTCTGTGAAGAGGAATTCAGACACTGCTGTAGTTATTTAAAATATTGCTCTGGACAATCAATTTTATTACTCATTGAAATTTGTTGCAATTATTCATATCTCTAGGAGCTTCCTAGGTGTCAGATACAGAAGACATGCTCTGCCCAAAAACAACTTCCTTTGGGCAACTAAATTCTGTACCAAATTTGTACTGGATATCTAATTCCCACCAAAACCAGTGAATTGGAAAGAGAGGTTAGATGAACACCTCATTAGGACAGTACAAAAACGTCTTCGACAGTGACACAACACTTCTCTTTCTGCAGTTATAGCATTACAAAATTTTTCTTTGAATTTCAGAAGTCAAGGAAACAAAATATGAGAGAAACATTATCTTACCGCTTACTTTTGTTAACACCATCAGATATTAAGCAAAGTATTTTTACCTCTTTCATTACCTCTGCAGTATGAAGACAGATATTACGCAAGCACCCAATCAAGCGTCCTTAGTAACTGAATCTGTTCACGTTTTAACAAGCACAATATTGTTGTTGTCTTCAGAGGAAAATTAACTGACCCTAGCATAGCATCTATTATACAGTTTCCAATTACGTTCCTGTAGTCTTGATTAGGCTTTTTATTTCAAATAATGGTGGTAAAAAAGGGACTCGGCTTTCACATGTGAAAGTCCTTCATTAATCAACTCTATTTTTTAATAATTCAGTCACTACTTACATAACTATTTACAGATTAAATCAATGTTGTGGATGACGGCGTTATTTCACCCTTTGTGGAAAACCATTCCCCTGAGTCATGTAAGATTAATTTTGATATGCACGAATGAAGCATCTTAAAAAATGATGTAACAACAAAAATAATTAGTACTCTGTGACCCATTTGAATTGTCAAGGCGTCAAAATTTAACCAGTGAATGAAAAAAGAATCATTAATGGGAAGTTTTTAACAAGCTACCAGGAGCCAAAGCTGTTATTCATCTATCAGTTTGTATTGCTCAAACAACAGGAAAAGGGGGATTTACAAGTGCAAATTAATGAATAAAATCAGATCCTATAGAGATAAGAATAATTGATAGAATATACATATTTTGAAGAAACTGAAATAAATGATAGATGTATATGTGTATAGATAGAAAGAATAAGTTTCTGTCTGATCTACAGAGCTCATTCAGAAACTGGAAAGAAGTAGTCCCAGCAATATTTATGTATTTTATATATATTTATGTAACCGTAAAGTAACAACTGAAATCAAGTGTATGTCGGTCGTTAACTGAAACTTCTGTAGATGCCAAATAAATATATTGTCTTAACCACTCTGAGAGAGAACATTCACAGGAAAGAAGTGAGATTATAGCTGCACTGTATCAGAAGTTTGTTGTTGCGTTGAATTTAATGTGGTCAGATGTATTCTTTATTTTAGCACACTGCTAATAGGGTTTTTTAACTACTACTTTATTTTTTAACTACTACTACTTTTTAACTAGCAGTTTCCGTTTCATGACCCCCTAACAATTATACTTGCTAAATAGCCTAACCACGGGCAGACCTGTATTTCAGGGTGAGTTTCTCTCCCGTGAAAAATGATCCCTTTCAATTAAACACTTCCAGCGGTCACTGAAGCAAAGACGAGAAGCTGAGAACTAACCACCCTCGTGTTTCTTCCCTCTTCCTTTGCCTCAGTGACTATTTCTTTACTTTAGGAAAATTAATTGAATACCATCAGCTGAAAAAAAAAAAAAAATCAGAGCAGGAGAGATCTTTCTATCTGCTAACATTGCAATTAGGGCGCTCTGCTGAGATGTAAAACACTCTCATCAAAATGCAATCAGATAAGGAGGAGACATTAACCGAGTCCCAGCTGAGCACCCTGTCAGCTCACAGCTGTGCTATGTGCGAGGAGTGGACACTTCTCCACTGTATTCTGTTTTTTTTTTCCTTTTCCCCAAGCAATGTAGACTGCTCTGAGCACGCCTGTGAGATCAGGCCATGGAGGTCTTATCTGTGAATCCTGCTGTCAACGAGATGCAGCATAGATGAAGAGCAGCTTTACTGCTGGCAGTGCTGTTCATCCCCAGCAGCAGAAACGTAAGCATTTCTGAGTGTTGCTGGGTGTGCTAAAGGTTTTGGTGATTTCACCCGCTGTGTGCCCACGTTTCTTTCCGTGCTCAATGAGGAATTGCAGTAATGGTCTCTCACCGCAGACTGCAATGTAAAGATCGACTAAACACGCTTTGTGACTTAAAATACTTGTCACAGGTCGTGCTGCTCTAGGCTGACATTAGTTTTTTGTTCATTTGTGAAGTAGCATGCCCAGAAAGTTGAGACGCTGTAGCCAAGTTCAGTGGGTAGTCTGCACCTTCGCATTGCCGTTAGGTTCGACATTATTTCTCGATTTGTTGGAAAATGATTTGTTCTGCTTCTCAGTAGGGTATTAAGCAGAGATGTGTGAACCAGACAAAACTCTTTTGCCAGAAAATTCAAAACAGCTTTTCTTCAGTCTGCCTCAAACAGATTTATCATGTCCCTTATTATTTTTTGAAAAGAGAGGAAAAACTAGGTCAGAAACTATGACATTTAGTCATAATAAATCAGAAGATTCACTGTGAAATGCATCTGTGAAAGGAATAAGCAAATGATGGGCCTGAAGAGGAGCAGTAAGATATTCTAAACTTAACAAGTCTTTGTAAGTCTTTTTAACACACTGCTGTCCTGAGACTTCGCTTGTCCTCCATCTTCCTTGATGTTTAATAGTTTTATATTTAAAAAATCTGAACAAAATACATTAAAACTTGCAGTCTTCCCATTTCAGTTTCCTTCTTAAGGAATCCTTTCGTGTCAGTCTGCTTTCATGCTTGTCAGTGAGTGACTACCTGAAAGGCTCCTGCAATCCTGAAAGTGACAACCATACATCTCCATAACTAAACCTCACTGCTGGTCAGAATCAGTCATTCATTTTCTCCTGTCATAGCTGCGTTCTATACCTTAGCATGAGTTTGAAAATCACATCTTGGCTGTCTGTGCTGAAAGGACTTGAACGAAGTTTCTAGTGAACTTGCATCGCTGAAATGAAATGAGAATGAGCCAATAGTTAACCATTTATGTTTACACATTATGATGTTTTGTCGATATTGTTCCAGACTGACAGCATCTGACCACACAGTGGAGAATGGCATCAACAGAAGGAAATAAGAAATAATATGACTGTGGATTTTTTATTTTACTACTAGCCCTTTGCTCCTGATGTATATGCACTGTTCTTGGAGACTGTATAAACCACGACCAAAAACAGTCTGCTCATTATTACTGGGAATCTGTAATGTTCTCCTGTAAGTTGTTGCTTCTCCACTTCAGTCTTGTTTTTTATCTGCATTTGCTTGTTTTGTTTTCTTTTGTTCTTTTCTGTATCCTTCCTCATATTTTTTTCCCTTACAAGAATTTTTACAGCCTACTGTTCACGTATAACACAAAAACAGTCAGAATAGACCCTTCCAGATGAGACCCGTTTATACTGCTTTGTTTAATTTAGTGTAATATTATTGGCTTAAGGATGAAACATTTTACTCTTTGCAGAGAAAGAGCAGCTCCAAACCTTTCCAAGCCTAAATTGCACGCTGAATCCAATCCAGAATATGTGAATAATTACACTTCCCTCTGTTTCACAAAATGTTCAGTTCTAGACAATGATGAAGAGGAACGCTAAATACTGCGTGAAGGTGAAGAAAAGCAAGATATGGGCAAAGTAAAAAAGTATGATTTCTAACTTTTTTCAATGTTAGCTATCTCAGAAACCTGAAAATAATTAGGTTAAAAGTTACCTGGAAGAGGATAATGTTTTTTTTGTATTTCTGAATTGTCCTTATACAGGTATTACTCACTGTCACTTTATCTGCATTAGATACCTAGAAATGCACTCATATCACCATATAGGTTTAAAAATCCAGCACCTAAGAACTGCTTGAAAGACATCAAAACCAAACTTTCTTAGTGGCATGGGCAACCTGTGTGTATGGTCATACTATAGTGTACAATACTAAACTCTTTTTGGATGTTATATTATTTAAATAAATATATTATTTAAAATGATAATAAATAGTAATATTTTTAAAATATCACTCCTACCTCTGTAACCCTATAATTTTCTCTTTGTAAGTAAGGACTTTATAAAGACCATATCCCTATACATTAATATGCCAAGAATTAGGACTGTCAAATTGACTCGTTATTAGTGCAGTGGAAAGAACATTAATACAGCAGTTAAAAGTCTTAAGAACAAGTAACAGACCATTAATCTTTTCAGTAATTCATTTTAATCTACCGTGTGCTTACCAGTAGCTGTGAGCAATTGTCCCATGTTAACAGGTCTTAGTGAAAGCCTTGTCCTCGAAAAATAATCCAATTCTTCTTTATTTATTTTCAATTATTTCATTAAAGTTTTAATTTCACGTGTTTCAGAGGTGCAGCAAAATCACCATGCACACATTCAGATACTCAAAAACCATCATTTCACAGAACCAAGCCACAGTTAATATGTGAGGTGTCAGTTTGAAATATGAGAATATAGGGTTGCATTTTAATGAGCCTTAAGGCCAAATTTATCAAGAACTTAGAATCATAGAATTGCTCAGGTTGGAAAAGACCTTCAATAAAATAATAAAGCACATGGAAAACCTGAAATGCTAAGTAGGGCATGTCACATGGAAGTGGAGATGAAATTGGTTTGGTTGTTTCTTTATGTGGTATCCTGTAAACTGCAAAAAAAAAAAGGAAGTATAATGAAGGTTGACCTGTGGTACCTTCAAAGTTTATTTCTTGTGAAGAGGTAAATATCTGAAAGAAGTGATTGCTTAGCTTAAAAAATGTGTCAGTCGCAGAGTGTCAAAATAGAACAAGGTTTAAGGATAAGGTTTCTGAACTAGTGATATAAAAAGAAAGCAGGAAGTACACAAAAGGCAAATTGTAATTTTGTTCTGTTTTGTATCTCTGTGGGAGACAACACAATTAGGAAATAGAACTGGAAGGAAACTTGAGATGCTGTCTAAGCCATTTCTTGGTCAAAAGATGTGATCCACTAAACCGAAGCTGTTCCTCAGAGATACTGTCTAATCTTTTCTTAAAAGTGTTAAAGAAGCCTGAGCTCCGATAAAAGCTGTAGTGGAAAATCAGTAGGAAAGAATGCTATGACATTTGTAATGCAGTCTGTGAACAATTAAAAAGCTGCTACCAGAGGCAAGGCTTAAATTTTAGGAGTAAGAAGTATATACCAATGTGCTTTTTACAGTATTTTTCCCCAGTACTGTTCTATTTTTTTTTCCTTTAGGCGTTTATTTTAAATACAGGGAAGCAATAGGAGTGTACTTCTACTCTTAATGCACCCAATAGAAGTATTAGCAAAGGTTAACCTTTTACTATTTATTTCTGAATATACCGAACTACTGGAATTCCTCTCAGAAGTGATTTTCCTTACTGCAAGATCATTTTGAGCTCCACTCATCTCCATGGGATGAAACTGAATTGTAAGGCATTTTTTTTTCTTAATGACTTATAGATGTTGAATTGTTGTCTTTTCATAAGAAAATCAGTGTTTGTTTGCTACTATGATAAGTACTAATACATATATTTATTGCGTATTTGCAGGCCATCAGGATCTTTTCTGATATCAAGTTTGTAATTTGGTCTAAAAATGGCATTTCTGGTAACAGGTAAATTTGATCAACTGAAGTTATAACATAAATTTTGAAGTATTTAAGCTACGTTTTCAGGCTGCTGGCACCCTCATCACTGTTCAGAACATTGCTTTCAATCACTTTTAATTTAAACAAACCTACAAATTTTAGCTGTAAAAATTAGAAAATATTCCCAAGAAATCAGTGCTGCGTCTCAAAATGGAACAGTTCCCACTACCGCAAAAATAATAAATAAATAAATAAAGTCAATTGAGATTTTTTTTCAAATAAGATTATCTCAAGTATTTGATCTAAACAAAGAGCATGCTCTGTCATTTATTCAGTGATGGTCTTCAAGGATGACAATGTTAGCATTCAGTGTTCTACCAAAACAAAGAATGAAGTACATAGATCACTAGTTGGAAAGTGTCTTGGAGATGTACTTGTTTGCAATTTAGTCTGTTTTACACTAATTTTTCCTTGGCTATTGATTGGTAAAGATGTCTTCTTTTTGCTACGGCAGGAACGTATATGGCTTCCAACAGGTAACACCATGGAATACTCCTTGCTGAATGTTCCTAGCATGGGAATTCAGCAGAAAATATACTGCAAAGGGTCCTTTTGCTATTTTATTTTTGTTTTCTATCATCAGCAGGTAATCAGGTTACAGAATGTAACCTGCCTTCATTGTCTTGTCACTGAAGGGAGTACTAAAGGTCTGCTGATGGGACCAGTGATACAATCTTGGGAGAGAAAAGGCTCCACAGAGAAAGAAAGAATGAGTCCCTGTGTCATCTTGTGTTTTTTCCCTCGTTCTCCAGTGTGATACTAATGTTAGTCAGAGTGAGAACACCGAAAACCCTGAGGGCAGCATGGTGATAACGGGAGGGGACTCATAGATTGGCTTCCCAGGACACGGAGCAGCCATCTGGACAATAGCTGTGCTCGTCCTCATTCAGGGAGGCTATACACACCTCAGGCTCGGAGGAGCCATGAGGGTTGACTGATTAAAGAACATTCTGTGAGACTAAACATTGCACTTAAAGTACCATAACAATTAATACAAACACAACTGAGAATATGGGCTCAGCTGAGCATGGGTAATCGTGGCTTTCAAAGCACTTGCTGATTTTGTAATGGCTCACTTGAAAGTCCAGCTGTGATATACAGCAACTACACATTATAATTATTTGAAAGGGAATACACTAAATGTGAAAAGAAAATGCTAATGAGTTGTTTTGCTTGTCATTACATTTTATTGTATCTTCTACTGGCAGCCTTCTCATGGATTATGGGCGTATGTCTTTCAGAATAGTAAGTAGTGCTTTATTGGCTATGTGTGCCAGAGAAGAAGCCCCTATGATATGAAGACTGTGCTTATTACAGAAGGGTGGGTAAGCAGCACTGTAACTCCTTGATTACCATAAAAGACAAAGAGATATCATTTTAGTGGGGAAATAATTGATTTTGGTAGAAAATTATTTATCTTGAATTTTATAATAATATTCACAACTTCCTTAAAACCTGTACTGTTAGTGGAACCAGGAAAGAAAATGGAATTATTCTCCTTACTTTTCAGATAAATACTGGAAGCAAAAGCTAAGCAAGGACAGCTGAAATGATCAAATATAACTATTTATATATAGTTACATATATATAAAAATATATATAACTATAACTATATATATATATATATGTACAGAAATGATGATTTGAGTAGCTTTTTGAAATAGCTCTGTGTTGACTTTTTCAGTTTGAAATGGTAATTTAAACAACCGTAAAGACGTGTGAATGTGCAAGCATAGTTCCCAGTGGCTGAATCAGAAGCCATCTGTGATGGAAGTGTGCAAGCAAAGAAAAGCTCTGTCTCCTTTCTCCGCATTTCTTATTCCATTTCTACCCAGGCTGGCTACAGTGAATTATCTCTGTTCACACTGTTGCAACGAGGGATGAATCCTGTTTGCACTGGGAAGAGAAGACACCAGAAATTCCCCCAGCAAAGTGCTACCTTTACTCTTGAAGCTCTGCTTTCATTAATGTAAAATAACCAGAAATGGAAATAGGGAGCAACTCATTTTGTTTGTTTGTTTGTCTGTTTGTTGCATTAAAGTAATTGTCATTCTTTACTTCATGGTGTAAAATTTCTGTGAATGTTAAAGGAAATTAAAATGAAATCTTTGCCAATAATCTGTGAGTTTAGCACTGCTTTTGAAATATCAGTAAGAACTCTTTTATTTCCACGAAAAGCTGTTAAATGTTCCTGTGGTGTATTTGTGATTTTTTTTTTAAAGGAATACTTTTTCCATTATTGGCATAATTTGACATAATTTGTTATTACTTTTAACTGAAAATTATTTTTTCCTCAACATTAAATGTTAAGGCTGACAGAAAATGACTTTGTTTGGTCCCTTACATAAACCCTCCTCCAGCACTGAGGATCAGTTTTACTAAATCAGTGCTGATTTAGTAAACAAAAAGCTGTGCAAACTTACTGGGGTTTTCAGGTAGATTTTATATTTTATTCCTCTTATGACAACTATCCTGCTCTGCACCATATACACACAGAAAACAGAATAAGATATAATGATTAAAAAAATAAAAATAAAACATACAATAAAGAACAGTCAAGCAAATGAAATTCTGTAAAACAGGAAAGATTCAAGCAAACATCATTAGGCAAATTGAGACCTGCATGTACATAACCAACAGGAAAATACAGAGGCTGAATGAGGCTGTGAGACATTTCACTGTAATCATTCTCATTTTCTAAAATTGGGCAAAAAAATCCGAAATGCTTTGGTTTCATCCAAATTTGGACAATATTATCTTTTTGCAAAGTAATTGTATTTTATGAATTATATTAACTGTATCATTTTTTAACAGTGAGCACAATTTACAACATTAAAAAGATACAATGATCCACATGTCTAGCAAGATTCTGATGAGGTACACTGTCAAGGGAAAGGAAAAAAATAAAAAGACATTAGAAGAAGGAAGGAAGCCTCTTATAAGGGTGGCTTTAATTGAATTTACTAGATTTCAGTTAAACTTTAGTGGATGTTATTTTCAGTATTGTCTCATTCTGTCCTCTTGGTGATACTTCTTACAGTAAGCTGACATGGTTACAGACAACACATCTGTATGGGAAATGTTGAATCATGGCCTGAACCACTGATGGATTACCTGAGGTGAGCACTGAGTCAGCCACAGGAGCACAGGTGAAGGCAGTTAAGGGACCTTAAGGGGTGGAGTCTGGCTCCACCTCTCCCAGACCCCATTTAAGGGCTGACCACCACTGGGGAAGGTTCTTTTGTTGGTGATTCTTCCCCTGTGGAGTTCCAGGTAAGCCTCGACCGTCACTGGCAGGTGAGCCTTTTTTTATTTACTGATTGCTTTTGTACCATCTAGATAAGCCATAGAAAGTATAACGTTCACCTTCATTATTTTTTGTTGGATTCTTTTGGGGGTATTCATGCTATAGCATCACAATGAACTTCTAAGCAGCCTTCCAAAATACATACTCTCATGCACGTTTTGAATCATGTCACAATTTTTTTTTGTGTAGCTTATGAAATCTACCAGTAGATTGAAACATAGCTTGATATAATATGTATTTAAGCGTCATGAAAATGTAGGCCTCAACTGCTCTGAATGTCATCTTTGTATACAAAATGTATTCTTGGTCTGATGCTCATCAGAGATGCAGATTGCTCGGTTAAACTGCTTCATGCATACACTGTTGGTGCTTGGCTTTGGCATACTCAGTCAAACTATCTTACACATCAAGCTCAGGTGGATCTCAGCTGCCCTGGTCAAACAGGCAGCTCATTCTTGATAGTTACAGATCTGTTAGCAAAGTGTTTAGACAAATGCATTTTGCCTTTTCTTAGAACTTTCTTGATCAGAATGGTTATTCATCGTAAGATGCAGCAGGAAAGTCCACAAGGCAAAACAAGCACACAGTCCTTGGGATGTACCTACTACCTTATTTTATGATTCAGTATGTATCTAAAATCCTCTTTTGTTCTGCACTGAAGTAATTTTATTTGGAAGAGATTTGATGCTACTTTCTGGCATGTAGTGCTTTATGCTTCAGTCCTCATTGAATTTTATCTTATTGATTTCAGTCTGTTTCTCCAGTCTGTCGAGAACATTGTGAATTCCAATCCTGTCCACCAAAGTACTTGCAAACATTTCCATTGGATTTTATAAGGAGCCTTTTCATTCCATAATGAAAATCATTAAAGGAGATATTGACCAATTTCTTGTCCAGTACAGACCACTACTAAATTCTCCTGATGTAGGTGGGAAGTAAGTCGTGAATCGATAAAGTCAGAGTGTCAAAAAAGTAGTGATTTCTAACACATCAATCTATGGCTTTCCTCATTGTTGACCACATCTCTTCTCACACTGAAAAGGAGTAAAATAATTACACTGGTTTGACTTGACTTCTTCCTCAAAAATTTGCACTGGTCATTTCTTAGCGTCTTGTTATTCTAACCAGTCCATCTCTGTTCTTTTAGAATGGATTCATCAATTAAACTCACACTGTGCTTTTTTAATGTGAGTGACTTCACAGGAAATGCGTACATATTTTAAGAGCTCATTTTGTGAGGCGTTTATGTGTGGGAGCTGAAAATGGATTTGTTACATTAATTATTCCATCATTTTCAAGGCTTAGGAGGGGCATAAACAATTAGCACAGGCATCCTTTTTTACACTTCTGGCATAAGCATGTACTATATTCTACATTCTTTATTGTAGCCTTTTTATCAGAAAAAATAAATAAGAGTGAGACAGAAGCGATTCAAAACTAAATCCAATTGAATTCCTCTCACAAAAACAGCCTTCACTGACACATCTTTAGCCTGTTACTTGGCAACCTTGACACATTAGGCATTAGATGTCATCTTTGTCCCTTCTTCACCTTAAAAAAAAAAAAGAAAGAAAAAATAGAAAGGGAGAAAAGAACAAAAAAGAAGAAAATACAGAAAAAGTTGAAGCTTTAAAAAGGTCAGATCAAAGTTGGGCTTTGTCTTTCCAGTCCAGTAAAACATTATTCTTTTCAGACAGCTCATCCTGTCAAAGTCTATGCTAATAACAGTTATTCAGAACAGAGCAATATACCTCTAACATCAAGTCCATAAACAGAGAGCTATGAGCATCTAGACCCAATAGATTCTTATAATTTATGCTCTTATTAGTGTCCAGTAAGTTATTTGTATTGCTGTCTTTTGTGTGTGTGTGTTGTTTTTTATTTTATTTCTTATGGAAGGGCAAAATAATCTCCAAAGACTGTCATATTGGTATGAAGAACAGACCATATATTCAAATTTAAAGAAGTATTATAACAGTTAAGAGACAAGGTTATATCTTTTATGCAATGAGACTGAATTCTTAATGAGGATAATGAGTATTTTCTGTGTACACAAGAGCCAGAAGGGTACTGAAATGTTTTATTCATGTAAATCTACAAATATGCAGAAATTGAATTTTTGATCTGTTCCAAAGATGGGACAGTGGTTTCAAACCGAAATACGTGTCACTGTGAAATATGTGAGAGATTAAGGTTCTAAAATGTAAGAGAGTGACTCTAACCATGAGATAAAGCACATCTGATTGTAGTAGACATCTGAAGAGAACAGTATCATTCAGCTTTAGTTTAAAATAAAAGATTTGCCTATTACACTCAGAAACAAACTATATTATGTAAACCACTTGCTTTGATTTACTGAGAATCCTTTATTTTTGTTATAGCTTTGGGTTTCAACACTACATATGTCATGTGTCCACTTGCTTGGCTTTGTCATTACATATACATACACACACACACACACACACAACCTTCTTTTCCTTATGATCCTACCTTTGACTTTCAATAAAAGCAGATGGACTATGCTTTGCAGAATACACACAGGACAGAGCCTTTAATTCAACCTCAGTTACGCTGTTTGAACAGTTGGTAGGTAGAATTGTTATCACCTTCCCTGGTGATTCATATAACTTATTTACCATTTGAAAATACTTAGGGTTTTAACACATGCTGAAGTTCTCACTATAATGCAGAGCAATTTACAGCTGCTTCTTTTCATCCCAATGATCTCAGATTTTTTTATTATTATTATTATATTTTTATTTTTTCTGACACTAGAATTATTTAGGAAGCCTTTCATTCAACTTTGAGGAGCTGGACTAGTGTTGACAGACTGCCTAGAGGTATTCAAAACCTGCCTGGACACTTTCCTGTGCAACCTACTCTAGGGAACCTGCATTAGCAGTGGAGTTGGACTAGGATCTCCAGAGATCCCTTCCAACCCCTATGATTCTGTGATTTGATCATTTAATTTTTTATATTTTCTTTCCCTTATCAAGATTTTAATGCATACACTGCTTGTTCCTAGAGAAGGATGAGGTTTTTATTTCCAAGTAGTTACTTAAAGCTCAGATGCTGTCTTAAATCCTGGTTAGGTTAAGTGTAATATAACTGCAATGTGGGGAAATTACTAGTGACTTAGAAATATAGATAACCCCAGAGGGACTAAAGTGGCACAGTGAGCACAATTACTACTGTTTTCCTTATGAGCTCACTGTCACGGCTGCTCTGTCTGTTGCAGCTCAAAGATTCCCACTGAGATTTCTGGCAGTATTATGAAAATCCCTGAATCTCCTAAGTGAATTGTAAAATGGCAGCTGGTCTGAAGATGGGAGGCATGATTGCAAAATCACAGACTCACAGAACTGTAGGGGTTGGAAGGGACCTCTATGGATCAATCAAGTTCAGCCTCCCTGAAAAGCAGGCATCCAGGCAGGTCTTGAATATCTTCAGAGAAGAATAATCTGATGCAACTCAATCTGATGTATTCATGGCACTGTGTGCAGAAATTATTAAGAAGAAGATTTGGAAGAAATATAACAGATAGAAGAAAATGTGAGGACACTGAAGCACTCAAATTTGCAGCTTTTATGCACTGGATTGGTGCACGTTTGAGCTCAGAAGATGAAACTGTTGTGGGGTAGAACAAAACATGTAATTAGTGCATACTTATAGAAGAGGTGGAAATCCCAAAACATGGAAATGACTATATAGGATCTCAAGTAGTAACACAAATATAAAATATTTCACAGCAAGAATTCAAGACCAGTAGGAGTTTCTGTGTCCAAATGGTACGTCCTAATTTTTACCTATGGCGAAGAACTTCAATTTGCTAGAACCTCTCTCTACCAGTTATATGTTATGCCGAACAAGACAGCTGCTTTGCCTTGCCTTGTTCCACTGAGGCACTGAAAAATTGTGTCCAAAATTTATCAGCATGAAATTTTTGGTGGATGAAAAAATGCATGGTACAGGAACGCTGACAATATTAACAGTTGGTATAATATTGCCACCATACGTGTTACTGAAGCGTTAGGAAATGCTGAAGGAATAGCTGCATGCTGAAATCATCATGAGGCATCAAAACGGAGGCTGGATGTTTACACAGCTAATGAAAGATTGGCCAAATATAATGTGGATTGAGAGACAAGGTGTGTGGTTAAGGAAAGGAAAAAAAGCTTGTCCTAGGTGCATTCAAAGGTCATCTAACTCCATTTGTGAAGAATACTGCCAAGGAAATGAATATTGATCTTGTGGTTATATCAGGTGAAATGACATCAAAACTACAGGCTCTTCATGTAGCAGTGAACATGCCCTTTAAAGACCATTTGAAGCTTTCGCATTCAGACTAACTATTAGCAGCAATTACAATCAAGCTTCTCAAGGAAAAACGTGGCACAGTGCAAAATTTTCCTTTTATTAATATTGAGAGAACACTGATCCAGAACTTGTAGCTAATGATTTTAAGAAAGACTGTATTTCAGATTTCACGGATGGAAAGATGATATGAGTACAAAGATGATATGAGTACAAAGAAGGATCTGGTAATAATGGAAAAAAAGTGAATAAATTGAAGATGGTGAAGGTAATGACAGAAATGTTGGTACTGCAAAAAAGGTGAAAAGCATTAGTAGTAAAACATATTAGAAGAATGTAAATTAAGTTTAGGGAAATTGTTAATGAAAATATTTTAATGCAATTTCTAGGAATTCAGTGAGAACCTTTAAGTCTATAAAATTCATTTAAAGGTCATCTTTAATCATTTCCTTAAGTTAAAGAACTTCAGGAGCTAGTAGGGTAGGTTTAGTCTTCAGTCTTGCAAGGACTACAGTACTTCCACTGAATGCTGGTAGTTATTCACACACTACACTTTAATTCTGTGGCAGTGAACTAAAATGTCAATATATCCCACATCCATTTTGATAGTTCTTGATTTAGATGGCCTAATATTTTGTTTAGAAGAAGTGGAAAATTAAAATGTCACCCTTATAAATGTTGCTTCCAAATAAGACTCTAAACAGTTTAAGTATGAATCAGAGGAATAATTTTTAACATCTGGTCTGAGACAAAACTTTCTTTGTCCAGGTGGATGACAACTATAGTATTCTTTGCACACTCCTTTCATTTTAAGAGAAGCTTTCACAGAAGATAATCAAAGTAATCCGTATTCTACCAAAGCATACCCTCTGTTGATGTTTTCTAAAACGTAATAGAAAGAGTTATCTACAACGTCTATGTAAACAGATCAGTTACTATGCAGTGCAATTAATGCAACACTTCCCAAGAACTGATTAAATGAGAGAAGATGGAAGATTTAAACTACTGGGATATATAGGCTTCAGTAAAAAGCTTTGGCATTATCAGTCACTAAAAATTAATCATCACATACTAATTAGGGCAGTGTATGGCAGTTCAAATGAAAAGCTCTTCAAAATACCAGTCTACTGGAACATTCACCATCAATATCCTTCCTTCCCCTTTCTCTACTTAAAAAGAAAGTTTGTTGCAGTGAGAAAGAGATCCTCCTCCTCCTCCTCTTCCTCCAAAAAAAGAGAGATTTTTAGCATGAAGTGAGGGGATTGAGATAAAATCCTTCACATCTCTGCCAAGGTGACCCTTAAAAGATTAAGAAAGACTCATAAAACTGCCAGTCAGTAGGAGCTAGGTTTTAAACATGAAACAGAGTTCTTTCATTGCAACAGATTTTTGTTAAAATATGTTCTGGATTTAAGAGGGACTCAGAGACTACGTTTAGAAAACCTTGAATGGGTCAAGCAGTATGAGTTGCTAAACAGACCTACCACACTGCACTTGGAAATTATTTTATTTGACAGTAGTTTGAGATTTAGATATTATTGCAGGTAAATGTATTTGCCTTGTTCCTAGTCTTCCTTGTCATCTCCTTAACTTCATTGTTGGAGACTTTCAGTCTGGACCAGTGAAGCTATTATACTCTTTCACCATATCAAAGACTTCAAAATCAAGTATGGTTGTTGGTCTGTGGATAGTTGAGCATGCATAGAGCCTCCTAGTGGCCATGGGTGGGGGTCTTGAAGATGAAGGCCATATGTCTTCCTCACTATGTACTTTTCACCCCAATGCAGTTTGAAGAAGTAATCCGGTTTCATCTGTTCTCAGCTAGCCATGGTTTTGTAGTATATTGTCTTGGTTGTCGTACTGTTTTTACTCAACCTCTGTTAGTCTCGCCCTCCTTATCCAAGGTGGTACCTTCATCAATCTTGCCTTCATTAATCTTGACTCTTACCCTAAACCATCCTTAAGTCTCTTAACCCACTTTTAGCCCCGATCATCTCTATGCTGTGCTATGTTCCTAAATTATTCCAAGCACCGAGACTGACACTATTTGTTGTTGTACCCGAAAACATGTATCAGATCACAGCTAGAGGCTAGAGTTCCACTGCTGAAAGAAAGACAAAGGTGTTTGTTTTTTTGTTTGTTTGTTTTTGCTAAGGAATGGTCTTCCAGGTTGTGGAAATGCTCAGGCTTCCACAAACCCAACGGCAAACTCTTTCAGCAGCCACTAACTAGCATGGACACGCAAAATTTTCTTTTCCATCCTTTCTGCCCAGCCCCACTGATCCAAGAAAGTACAGAGACAGCTAGAATATCTGTCAGTTATACCCTATGATTAGTTTCATACTTACAGATGCACTGAAGTGCTTTTCTGGACCAGGGCCAGATGCTTGACATCATTCAGGATCATGTTCATATTTATGAGTGCTTTGTAAGTGAAGAAATTCATAAAATTGAATGGTTTCATCCCCATTAAAAGAGAAAAAAATATGTAACGCCGCCAGTACAAAGTAACCGTGCGTTAAGTGCTCAGAGAATACATTTTCTTTTTTTAATTAAGCAAAAATTTCATCTGGGTGGGGCATTTCCTGGCAACTGATATTCAGATAAGAGTGATGAGTTTTAAGTGCTACTTAAAGCTAGGGCTTCTTATTGAGCAAACAGGTGGAGTTTATCCACTTTGAATGTATGCAAACAGCTTTCTTTGCCATAGATGTGAGAATTATTTTTCTGATTGATTAGTTCCTTTCCATTCAAAGCAGGCTGTGGTCAGTCGCAACCAACGCAGATTTTCTGCATGAAATGAAACACTGTTTACCCAGAGAACCATTTTGAAGTGAAACCTTACTGCTCTAAAATCTGTACTAGCACGAAAGAAAAACAACCAAGCATATTCCTTTTATAACTCGTAGAAATTGGATTCATTAATTGCGACGTGGCTGAATAGGCAAAGAAATTATTTAAGTCTGACAGGAATCACTGGCAGACGTTTCTAGTCTGACAATTTGTATGATATAAACATTAGTTACGAACCAGCTATTAAAGTATGTTAAATCAGTTACCAAGCTGCATTCTGTGTTCTGGAAAACAACACAGTGCTTTAAATTTTACATACATAGAAAGAGAGAATGCATTTGTGAAATGTATTCAGCTTTATCCTAATAATAAGTGGTTAGCAATTAAAAAAGCTTTCTCCCCCTAAAACAGCTGCCAACACAAAAAGTATCTCATATAAGCAGCTTTCAGAGGCAGCATACTAGCTCACTGCATTTTCAGAAGTTTAGACGAAGTGGTAGGAGCTGATATGTGAATTATTTTACATATTTGAGGCAAATGTGGAAAGTACTTCAGACCTAAGTACGTAGCTGTACGCTGGTTGTCATGTCATCATCCTGTTAGTTTATACTTTTGATTTTCAGTCGTCAAAGTCCTCGATTCCACGGTCAGTGTGAATACATGAAAAGTGTAAGCTGGCCTTTGCCTGTGTTAGTGCTGCCACTCTTTTTGAAACGTATCGCTTTACTCATGACACCTGAACCTGTGAATTTGACAGTGCAAACGCACACACTACCCTACAAAGGACTGCATTTAACGTTCTTTTCTCTGACTGAAGTAAGACAATATTGGAAAAATAGTAATCACTTTTTTTTTTCTTCTGCATGAATACATACATATTAGCTATATCCTGCATTTCTTCAAGAACTGCAGTGCTTCTTCATACCGCACAGAGTATTAAATAAATGCTGTTTTTTGAAAGGAATGTAATATCCAATATATGATATAAGCCTATGCATTCAAAGTTAGTTGTTGTTCCTAGGTTGGGTTTTTTTTATTAACAATTACACAAATCGTAAAGAATTAGTGGAGAATCGAGGCCTTTCAGATAGAAAAAGATGCAAACACAGATTCTAGTGGTAATCACATTAATCTACTGAAATAAAGATCCCCACTTTTGCTGTATTTTAGCTGGGGAGTGACCTGTGCTCTGTGCCTGTCTCTTAAGCGTGAATGCTTAAAACTGGTTTTAAGATAATGTTAAATATAAAGGACGAGATGAGCAATTATTTAAAAGAAGGACTTACTAATAGACAAAAGGTAAGCTTGTGGTTCAAAGCAATGCAGTGTATGGTAGAAAATTAATCTTCCAGAGTATAGAGAACAAAAAGCAAGAGCATGTTCAGAGGACAGACAGACGGTCAGCTAAATGGGGAACTGCAGCATGAGAAGGGTCTTGGAAGAGGATCAAGAAGGAAACAGTAGGAAGAAATGTGGTTCTGAATATAGAGGGAGGACAGGTCACATGGAGAGCAAACGTCATGTGTAGAACGTATTGTAAAAGTATTGTCAAAGAACAGTTCTCCAGGAAGTCTATACCATTCAAAGAGACTTTGCCAAGATGTCAGCTTGGAATACTTTTGCAGTAACAGTATCTGTATATATGTAATATAAACGAACAAAGAAAATGATGTTAGTAGCAAGTGGGTAGACAGAATATTACTTAATACAATATGAAAAATAGCCTCATAAACATCTACTTAAAATATAACCACACTTTATAACTGTATGAGAAAGCAGTGACAGTTAGAAGTGTGATCATGGCGATAGTGTTGAGTTACCAGAGCAAAACATATGCTTATTTACACAGTACCCCGTGTCTTTGAGATCAGCTTTGCAATTACCTTCCTCACTTCTCTTCCTTCCATAAAAATTGAATTATATTATTTTTGTCATGTATTTTAATAGGATTTGTTTCTTCGTCAGGTCTTTATCATCTGAGCCCATGTTTGAAGGTGACTATGACAGTTCTCAATGATGAAGGATAGAAATAAATTGCGAGGATCTGTGACAAAAACGTTTTTCCAAAGGAAAAGACAAAACAAAACATGTGAAAACATTTGGACATCAATTTTTTAGGGAAAGAAAATTGAGATCTTTGAAAAGATTTGAACAATGTAAAGCCTGAAAATCTGTTTTACATTTTTCACTTTATAGTATCTTGAGACTTTCAAAACTGTTTCTCCTCTCTAGGGCATATTCCTCCTGCAAAAAACTCAGTATTTATGTATTTATTGAAAATAAAGAAATAAGGAATAACGAGAGCTGTTTGGGTCCTTGTGTTCAAATAATTAATTTTGCATCAGAAAGAAAATTAAAACAGTTCTATAGCTTTTAATAAGAGGTTGATAACTTCTCGTGGTGTTCTGTGTGACTATACTGTATGAAAAATGTTCTGAAATGAGAAAAACATGACATGATGAAAGCTAGCTATTACTGAAGACCAGAAATGGCAATTAAAATAGCTAAACCTAGAGGTGATTTTAATACCTTATTTGAAGAACAGTTTAAGCAGAATGCAATAGGAATAGAGATGTTCCTTTACTGTTGCAAGGCCATTTGAAGAAAATATTTTCTGGTGTTTAAAAGCTAGGCTATTCAAAATAATGTCTCTTTCAAAAAGAAAAGCTGAATTATCTTATGTTCCTACCAAGCTAGAGCTAAGGCAGATCTTTCAATGCTTAGAAGGAGATAGGAAAAATAGAGAAAAAATAACTTTGGGTAGAAGAGTATGGTGTGCATATGGGATAGAAAAAATTCCATTTGGAAAAAATGTTTAACCTCAAAGTAGAGTCTTATGGATCTTGCTTCATTTAAGGGACTCAACCCAAGACTTTAGCTAATGTTAGGTAAAAATTATATGTCTCATCTAAGACTCTGTTTCCCTGCAGCAGAGGAGAAAAATGAGGCTCTGGAAAACACAATGCCAATATGAGCTAAAATCTGCTTTTAGAAAGACCTGCTGACTTAGTCCTTCCTCAAGGAATGTGCTTCAACTTCTGTCATATTACCAAATAGAACTTACAGCGTTCAAATTCCATTTTTTTTTTTTTTAACCATATACTGCAGTTTTGCTAGGACTGAGTTAATTTTCTTCATAGTATCTTGCATGACATTATGTTCTGAATCTGGATTTTGCAACTGTCTTTCCAGGTAAGCGTGGCTTTCCTCAAAGCGTGGAATTAATTCCTTATTTTGATTTTCTTGTGCCTGCAGCTTTTGCTTTATCTATTGAACTCTCCTCATACTTTTCCCCATCGCTCTGTGAGGAACTGAGTGTATAGCTGCTACCTTTCTTTGAATGATTAATCTTATCACATCTTGTTGATAAGAAGGGTATGTGCTAGCCTCAACTACGGTGACACGCAAAGCAAAAGCTGCAGAGCTGTACAGGAAGGAATACTTCATTCAGATTCATCCCTGGATCTGCTTGATGTCACTCTGCGGCTTGCATCATCTGTGTATATGTATCACAGAGCAAAACTTTTAAAATCTGGCTGAATATTCTGTATTTCAGGCCTTTTCTCTAAGAATATCAGAGTTTCCTCTTATGAACACTTCTGGTAATGTATCTTTTGAAGATTTTTAACTTGTTCTGTTTCATTAGTGGCAGCATAGCAGTCTTGAAATGGGGAACATTTAAGTTAACCGTGATCTTTCCTAAGGTTCAGCTCTGTACCCATTTTCAAGTGTCTATTTATTGCCTCTTACTAATGCACTACTGTGTGATACTTTTCTCCT
Source organism: Callipepla californica brunnescens (assembly GCA_023055505.1). NCBI lineage: Eukaryota > Metazoa > Chordata > Aves > Galliformes > Odontophoridae > Callipepla > Callipepla californica. The sequence continues at coordinate 3,431,971 of JALIRH010000040.1, forward strand.
GAATTTATCCTTGCACTCATAGCTCCCTTAACAAGAGCATAAGGTACTTGCAGGTGCACTTAACTTACAAATTTGAGACACTATTCAGGAGTCGCTTCTCTCTCCATTGAGTAGGCAAATAGCTTAATACAATGTGCCAAACATTCATATAGTTAGCAGGCTAACAACTCTTAAACACTTTTTTTCCAAACAGTGAAACTTTCCTAAGTTTCTTTTTCCTTTTCCAGTCTCATGTGCATTTTTTCTGCCTCTTGTAAAGATTCATTTCTCTGCAAGCTCTTATTGCTTGACTGTTCTTGATAATTTATTATCTTGAAAAGAGTTGAAGGGTTTTATTTCCTGCTTCTTTCCTGCTGCATATTTGGCAAATGCTACCTTTTGCTTTTGCAGCGCTGCATTTAACATCTGTCTAAAGAAATATAACCAAGTACTACATGACAAAGAACACTATGATTCGTGAGAATACTTTTTCTTCTAATGGTATTATGGTGGAGTTGGATGGATATTACTTTTAGTGATAAATTATTTTCAGAAGTTTTTACTATTGCCTTTTTCTAGAACTTTCATCTGAATTTTATATATGGATAATTCTTAAAACAACCAGGCTCTTTCACTAATTGAATTCTGCTCTAAGATTGAAACGGTAATATTTGTGGAGGTGTGAGTTAGGGACACATTCAAACCATACCCATATTAGCATCTGCATGTTGAGTTACTGAAATTTTCATATAAAATTTTAATAATTATAGAAGTAGAAAATTTTAAGCAAGTAAAGCCCTTGCAAAAACATTAACCATGTTTTCAGAAATCTTCTTATGATTTCATACATTTTTAGGATTATAACAAGTACATACTTCACAAATTGTACTGCGTGGTGACTGCCTGAAGCTCTGATTGAGTACCTGAAGAAAAGACCTGGTCAGCCCTGGGATCACACGTGAAGGCAATATACCTGTGTGACCAGAAGGAGTGGAGCCAGGCTCAGCCCCTCTTAGGCCCCATTTAAGGGCTGACTGCTTCTGAGGAAGCATTTCTTGTTGGAGATGCCTTCCTTGTGGAGTTTTCCCTTGTGAGCTTCAATCCTTCATGATGGGTGAGTGCTCTTTTTCCCTTCTTTTGTAACACCTACTTGACTGTGCTGGTCCTGCTGCCATTATACCATTGCATGTACTAAAAATTCTAAATGTGTAAGATAAAATTTGAAATCTGTCAAAGCTAGAAAAAAAAGTCACTAGACTTGGCATCTCAATTCTAAGGCACTGAAAGCAGTTTACTTTCAGTGCCTGATAATTGTCTTATGCATGTTTCTTTTCGGACTACAATAGAGGAGTTATGAAAATAATGCAGTCTAGAAATGTAACAGCATATTGTTTCTCTTATCAATGGTTTATAACTTTACCTATTTGCAAGGTTGTTCAAGTGTGGTACATAAGAAGAAAAATAAAATATTATTTCAATTATAAAGTAACTGTTTTCTGTGGAATGTCACTTAACGTGCTTTCGCTTCAAATAAATTTTGGAAGATTTCAGCAGTAATAATTCAGAAATTGTTATGTAAAGAAAGGTAACTTTTAATACTGCTGAGCGATTGTAAGTATTCCTCTTTTCAACTGAATTACCGTGTTATAAGAAATACATCTGGCATTTGATAGGATTTGGTCAGGAATGCCTCACTCATTATAGAGAAGGGGAAAGAGTAAGACAGAAATAGAATAGTAGCCGAGGTGTCTGGCACTAATTCAGCTGAGACAGATTGATCCATAAGGAGGGGAAGTGGAGAGACACTCACAGGTCACAGACACTGACTGTGAATAAAAAACTGTGATAAAACACATGAGATCATGGGCTAAACAGGGAAAGCTCTGACATGAGATACATTAACTGCAGACAGGACGAAGAGAACAGAAAATGACTTAGTAAGAAACGGGAAGAAATAATTCTTGCAGAGAAAGGAATCGCAATCACAGAACCCTGGTTTGTAAGAACAAGGTCCAGCCTCTCCTCATTGGCTTCTTCACCCTTAGCATCATAAGAATCAGTGCCTGTGACTGCAAGGAAGGAGAATGCTGGTAGAGAAACATTAGAAAGGAGAGGTTACCTAAGATGATATTATAGTGAACCAATGGGAAATGGCCATTCTGGGTCTGGAATAAGAAATCTGAAAAACAATCATTAAAATACATGTTTGGAAAGATTTAGATATATAACACTTAAAATAAGAAAGAGAATACTTTTGAAAAGCACTAAGGAAATACGGGAGAAAGTAAAGGCAGGCTGTGTTCTCCACTGGAAGATTTAAAATGCATAAGCTAACTGTGCAGAGTATGAAAAGATTGTAGTGAAGCACAGGTGAAGATGGAGTTCAGGGCAGAAGGACATGTTGTATCTGGTCAGCGTGCACATCTCAGTTTAGTGGTTTCGAAACACCTAACAGGCAAACAAAAGCCATCAGAAAATAAGTAGATCAACTATATTTATATATATATATTTAAGACAGGCTTCAGTAATACACAAATTAGGAGTTGAAAAAAGAAAGTAGAGTTCTATCTATGTGCTTCCTATGCCTGACTTTCTGTCAAACAGTGCATTTGCATGAAGGCGATCTCAAGGTTCACTGGTAAATAGCAGTTTCCTACCTTTGAGAGAATTTTCTGACAGTTATTCTAATTAAGTATTACAATGGTTTTTAGATGAAAAGTACTTTAAACAAATGTATTTCTCTAATATTTATGTTACCCAAAATTGACTGTTTTGTTTTGAAATCTAGAAGGTGCTATGGTCGACCCTCCGGTCTCAACAAAATGCTCTCCAATCCAACATGGACGCCCCCTGGTCTGAGCAAGACACCCTCCAAACTGAGCAAGGCACCTTCCAATCCAAACTCAAGAGCCCTCAATCTCAACAAGACAGTCTCCAGTCTGAGTGAGATACCCTCCAATACAACATGGACACCCACTGTTCCAAGCGAGACATCCTCTGAATGGGACTCCCTCAGAGCTGAGTGAGATGCTCATCAGCCACAATAGCCCCTGCCCCAACCAGGTGGGGGGAAAGGGATAATAGAGAGCATTGGGCTGTGTGGATTCAATGACCTGGCACATCAGAACCACAAAAATTCCGGAGTGAGGCGTACAGGGGGTCTGAGGAGCGCTACACTCCAGCTGAGAAGGAGATCTTAGCTGCATATGAGGGGGTTCGAGCTGCTTCCGAAGTAATCAGCACTGAAACGCAGCTCCTTTCAGCACCTCGATTGCCAGTGCTGAACTGGATGTTCAAAGGAAAGGTTCCCACTTCCCATCATGATATTGATGCCACTTGGAGTAAGAGGATTGTGTTGATTACACACTGAGCTCAGATGGGGAACCTCAGTCATCCAGGAATCCTAGAAGTGATCATGGACTGGCCTGAAGGTAAAAAGTTTGGAACATCACCAGCAGAGGAGGGATTGTGTGCTAAAGAGGCCCCACCATACAATGAACTACCAGAAAAAGAAATTTGCCCTGTTCACAGATGGATCGTGTCGTATTGTGGGAAAACATTGCAGATGGAAATCTGCTGTGTGGAGCCCCACACTACAAGTTGCAGAGACCACTAAAGGAAAAGAATTAAGTAATTTTGCAGGCTGTCCAACTGGCGTTAGATATTGCTGAACGAGAGAGGTGGCACTGACTCATGGGTGGTGGCAAATGCTCTATGGGGGTAGTTACAGCAATGGGAACATAATGGCTGGCAACGGAGGGGTAAACCTATTCGGCCTGCTGAACTGTGGAGAGACATTGTTGCCCAACTAAAAAAATATGGTTGTAAAGGTGCGCCACATAAATGCTCATGTGCACAAAAGTCAGACTACTGAAGAACAACAAAATAACCATCACATAGACCGGCCTCCCAAAGTTAAGATGGCTCAAGTAGACCTGGACTGGCAACACAAGAGTGAATTATTTTTAGCTTGGTGGGCCCATGAGACCTTGGGTCATCAAGGAAGAGATGCAACATAGAAATGGGCTAGAGACCGAGGGGTGGACTTAACTGTGGATGCTATTGCACAGGTTATCCATGACTGTGATACACGCACCACAATTGAACAAGCCAAGAGGATAAAACCTCTCTGAGGGGAGGGGAGATGGCAAAAGTATAAATATGGGGATGCACGGCAGGTTGATTATATCACCTTGCCACAAACTCACGATAGCAAGTGTTATGTGCTCACCATGGTGGAAGTAGCCACTGGGTGGCTTGAAGTATATTCAGTACCCTATGCTACCACCTGAAACACCATCTTAGGTCTTGAGAAACAAGTCCTGTGGTGACATGGCACTCCAGAATGAAGTTAGTCAGATAATGCGACTCATTTCAAAAATTCTCTTGTAAGTAGTTGGGCCAAAGATCATGGCATTGAATGGATTTATCATATCCCCTATCATGCACCAGCTTCTGGTAAAATTGATAGATACAATGGGTTGTTAAAAAACAATGCTTTCTAATGGGTGGCAGAACATTTAAGCATTGGGAAAAGCATTTGGCAGAAGCCACCTGGTTGGACAACAATTGAGGATCCTGCACAATCCAACTCTCTACCTACTGTAGCGGGAGATAAGCCCCTGTAGTATATGTAAAGAACATGTTGGGAAAAGTGGTTTGGGCCCTTCCAGCTTCTCGAAAGGGTAAAGCTCTGCATCGAACTGTCTTTGCTCAGGGAACTGGGTCCACTTGGTGGGTAATGCAGAAGAATGGGGATGTTCATTGTGTACCACAAAGGAATTTTATGTTGGGAGAGTGCAGTCAGCAATTCCATGTATATACATGTATATGTTTGTGAGTGTATTTAATGCATGTTAATCATTGTTTCTCTATTTACACTGAGTGTGATGTAGTGATACGGAATAAAGGGTGGAATGTTATGGTTTTATGATTTTTGGTATTGGTATTCCACATCATAACATCAGTGCATTAAGAATAAAGAGTTCATGTTCCAGCTCTGTGGATCATCGATATTTATGGGTATTCCTGTCTCAGAACTGAAGGACTATGTTCCCCAGAGGACTTTGCATTGCTTTGTATTTTTATGTTTTTCTGCCGGGGGGAAAGATAGAAACTTTGCGTGCCATGAGACACTGGCTCTTTCCTTTTGGATCAACCCAGCAGTGGGTGCTCACTGCCATCTCACCTTCAGCATTTAGCATAAGGCCTCTGGTTTATCGGACACCTCTCTCTTACTCATTTTATTTGATTTATTGACTTCAATTATATTGTTATTACATTGTGTTATTTTGCTTTCTGATATCTCATTTAGTAAATTAGTTTTCCTTCTTAGATCGTTGTCGCTGTTTTGTTTCTAGACCCATCTCCCTTTTCCCTTCCCCTCTTTCCTGGGGCATGGGTTCCTGGGTCCCTGCACCAACCATCACAGAACTGGGCCAAACCAGCCTGTGAACCATTGACATAAGGACATAAACTACCTGCTGGAAAACTTGTAATTCAAAACATCAGTCCTACAAACAGCTCTCGTGGGATTTTTGTACTATAAATACTAGGGCAATGATCACCTACAATTCTTAAAGAACATAAGATATATAGTTAGAGTTTACATTTCTAACAGGCATACACCAGACTAAGCCTCTAATTGAATTTTCTATTCAAAAAGCAACCCACAGTAACTTCAGAAACATTTGGGCCAGCATATTTCCTTGGGGAACCTTACATATTTCTGGATGCCCAAAATAAGAGTTGCCTCTGACACTAGCTGGAAAGTACTTCAACTGAGTTATTTTGAAACTACCCATCACAGATCAGCCTCTGTAACGCAGACCAATTTCAATGTGATAATATGCCACTAGAACCAAGGCTGACTCTACCAACTCTACTAACTAGATAAGTTTCCTTGTGCCTGAAAAACAGTTTCTTGAAGGGATGAAAAAGATGTTTCACCAGTGAAATTTGCTCACCTGTTACAACACATTTTGTAGAACTATTTGCCATAAAGAAGAAAAAAGAAAATCACTACCACTTAAGTTCATCGTGTAATCTCCGGTCAGAAAAAAATACAGGCTTTGATCCTACTTACCAGCTGTAATTGATCTAATGTCTGGAAAGACCTGATCTCAGTTAGATCCATAATCCTCAAATCATGCTGTAGTTTAGGCATCTCCAGCTATGGCCCGTGATTGTATGCTCACACACTTTTTTTCTTGTAAATCCAGAGAAATAAGTCACTGTTTTGACGTTATCTTTGAGTTGTTTAAATAGAAGAACAAGCGTAATCTAGAACAATCTTTTCAGTAATAGATGAGAAAATGAACAAGCAGGTGCATATGCAGGTACCTAATGCTCTTTTAAAGTGAGTTATGAAAGCAAGAATAAATTCAGGAGAAATGAGTGACAGCATGTGACTGCAGCATGTTTCTGGGTGCATGATTACAGATTATTGGGATCAACTACAGAAAATCATTTAAAAAATTGTTGGGGTTTTTAAAGACAAAGGGACCAATGCAAACAAGGAGATGTTATGGAAGAAAGGACAAATGAGTGCTCACCCCCTGAGAATCTAGGCTCACAGGGAAAGAACTCCAAAGGAGGGATCTCCAACAAGAGATCCTTCCTCAGTTGCAGTCAGCCCTTAAATGAGGCTGGCTCCATCCCTTCCAGTTACAAAGGTGAATTGCCTCCACATATGTGTGCAGGGCTGACCAGGTCTTTCCTTCAAGTAAACAAACAGTGGTTCAGGCTGTGACTCAGCAATCCCCATACCGTGGTTCTTGGCATTTTATAACAACACAGTGCTGTTTTTTTGTTGCACTGGTACAGATCTTGAATAGTCCACTGATTACTGGTCAATTATGCATCATTAATAAATCAATAAATTGCTTTGATCCTGATCTGTCCGCAGCTACATTAACAGAGTAGTTTTCCCCTGTGACAGTCCCATTTCTTTCATCAGACTGAAAATTCATTCTAGAAGTCTTTAATACACAGTCCACATTACTGATTTTATTTTTTTTCTCCTAGTTGGTGAAACTGAATGCTACAGCTGCAACAGGTAGCACATAAAGACCGCAGCATCTGAGAAAAGCAACAGTGAATATGATTTCTTTGTGGTGAGGCACAAGACAAGAAACACAACATAAGAATATGGCAAAAAGTATTTCAGCATTGCTTCCATGTAAGTGCAAAAGATGGGTTTCCATTATAGTGTTGTATGGGAACTGTTGAATCACGGCCTGAACCACTGATGGATCACCTGAGGTGAACACTGTGTCAGCTGCAGGAGCACAGGTGAAGGCAATTCACCTGTGTGACTGAAAGGGGGGTGGAGTTTGGCTCTCCTAGACCTCATTTAAGGGCTGACCAGCAGCAGGGAAGCATCTCTTGTTGGAGATCTTTCCTTTGTGGAGTTTTCCCTTGTGAGTCTTGGGTGTCAGAGGCAGGTAAGCATTTATTTTTATACTGATTATCTTTTTTCCACCCCAGTAATCTTTCTCATTACACCATCCTAAAAGTATATTGGCTAAGAATACCATTTGATGTTATCCATTTTGTTAACTACAAATGTGGAAAATGATAATACTTACATCAGAACCTTTCAGTAACTGCGTGCCTTTTGAAAAGGAACAGGGAAACATTAATGACAATGCAAGTTCTGTTTATTCACAGAAGAAAAATGGGCAGTTAAAATGGAGACTTCTCATGGTACTGCATCTGTATGTTCTGTGTAGCCTACTTTGTTGTAGCCTAGTTTGTAATTCCTGTCTATTTAAGTTCAGAAGATTCTTGAGCTGTCTTTGAAGTTAATACTGTAGTTTAGTTTCTAGAGCTTCTGTTCTTAACCTCTTCCTGAGCAATCAAATTGTGTTTCAGCTTTTTTTTTTTTTTAAATGATCTGAGTTACCCTGAACTTGAAAAACTCTCTAATGATCTTCTTAATTAGAGGTCTAAGGGTGCCTCACACTTCACTAAAGGCACTTTTTCTGAAAATAGTTTTCCTAAATTTCCTAAAGAATCAAATTTACAATTAGTGAAAAGCCATATGCACACTCATTTTTCTATATCTCAGCTTGTTAACTGCCTTCTATTGAAGAGTCCTTTTGAAAGATCCAGGACTCATTTTTCATCCAACTGTTGCATATGTCATAGAAAGGAACTTTGTAGTAGTCAGTTTCTGTGTTAGCTATTGTTGTCATTTGGAATGTGATTGGTTTCTATCATGAAGCTACTGATCCGTCATGGTAACTCTAGTTTTTACAGTAGTAGTCAATTACCTGATTATTTTTGCTTAGTAGATGTTCATGACTAAAGCTGAGATAGCTTCTAAAAATCTCAGTTCATTTTGTGCTCAATGACATAGCACCCAGAAGGCTTCTAAGCAACATCAATATAATTTTGAGGAAATCAAAACACCTACAGAGAACTATTAAGTATTAATATTATTAATCGTAACTTAAATACGAAAGGTACTAAAATAAAATTACCTCTAACTTTCTGCTTATGAACAGACTAAACAGAGTTGCTAGGGCAACCAAGGTGGCTGCCTGCCATTTGCAGCCAGCACAATTTGAACTCCTACCAGCTAACTTAGCTGTTCAACAAATTAGTAGGGAAGGCTGATGTCATTTTTGCCCATCCTCAAGAATGAGCATCTTGTGATGTCTATGCTACTGAAATAATTAAAATGTTGATTTAGTGTTTTTGAATAGAAATCATGAGTAGGTTGAAGACCGTAATGTACCCACACTAATGAATAGGTTGTTCAGATTATAGTATTTTCTGAGCAGATGCTTAAAAAAGTCAATAGGAGGGCAGCCTTTCAAGATTTCTTTTGGCTGTGAGACCAGTTCCTAATTATGTCCCTGACTTGAGGCATTTTGGCTTATATTCGTTAAAGTTCTGAAGTGCTGAGTAAAGTCAAAATCTAAAGCTTTCGTAATCTGCACGAGACAGAGAGGAAAATAAGCATGGGAATGCACTAAAATTAGCAGATGGGGGAAATCTGTGCCATAATTCCCCCTCCCCTGGGTTGACTTGGAGCTGCTTTTATCTCCTTCCTGAGATTTTACTGAGAGGGAGATGTTCTGCTTCTCCATTCTAGTTGTTACAAGTGATTGAAATATATTGCTTTAAAGTAGAAAAAGAAAAATTTACAAGTAAATCCTGCAGTGAGAGATCATAGAATGTTGTCACGGTGTTATCCGTGACAGTAACCCAAGGGGGAACCGAGAAGGGAAAGAGATAGGGAAGGGAAAAAAAACCTGCCCCGTCAGTGGCCATGCGGCCGCCTCAGCAGAGCCGGGCACTCCAGGGGGAGAGGGAAGCAGAGGGAATAGAAGGTCTAAAGAAAAACACAACGGCACGATCTGAGAAGGAACGGTAACTTTACTAAATCTAATAAAATTGAACAATTGAGAGAGAGAGACAAAATTTCCAAACCAGAAAACTGGGAGCTTATGTTACACGTGCTGAACTCCTCACGGCAGCCCCAAGAGCACATGCCACCAAAAGCGCGGGCCTTGTGTCTGGTGCGGAGCTCCGCCCCTCCCCTGCTCCCACAGCATTAACTCCTTAACGGCCTGCATGATGTTCTGATGTGGAATACCGGCATCAAAACCAGAAAACCACAACATTTCACCCCTTATTCCACATCATCACATCATGCTTAACATGTATCTACATAGAACCAAGAACAGTAATAACACAGATTACATACAAACATATCTATACATATAGAATCACAGACTGCACTCCCCCAGCATCAGATTCCCTTGTGGTACACACTGGACATCCCCATTTTTATCCATTACCCACCAGGTGCACCCAAGTCCCTGTGCGAAAACTATTCCACGGAGGGGTTTGCCCTTTCCAGAGGCTGGAAGGACCCACACCACTTTTTCCAACATGCTCTTCACATGTACTACAGGGACCTTATCTCCCTCTATGGTCTGTAGGGAGCTGGATTGTGTAGGACCATCTCGGTTGACTCATCCCCTAGTGTTGACCAACCAGGTGGCTTCTGACAGATTTTTCTCCCAATGCTTAAATGTCCCGCCACCCAGTGGTCACCTCCACCATGGTGAGCACATAACGCTTACCACTGTGAGATCGTGGCAAGGAGATATAATCAACCTGCCACGCCTCCCCATATTTATACTTCTGCCATCGCCCTTCCTGCCAGAGAGGTTTCATCCTCTTGGCCTGTTTAATTATGGCACATGTATCACAGTCATGGATCACCTGTGCGAGGGCATCCATAGTTAAGTCCACCCCTTGGTCTCTAGCCCACTTATAGGTCACGTCCCTTTCTTGATGGCCCGAGGTCTCATGGGCCCACCGAGCTAAAAATAACTCTCCTTTGTTCTGCCAGTCCAAGTCTATTTGAGACACCTCAATTTTGGCAGCTTGATCTCTGCCGTAATTCTCTCACACGTGCTCGTAGTGCAGGTGTGGGTTTTTTATGCTACTTCTTCATGTCCTCTCCATTTTCTCCTAAGAAGCTCCACGTGGACACACGCGACATGAAGTTACTGCTGTCATCTGCTCGAGCAGAGAGACGGTTGCCTTTGATGGCTGAGACTTTTATCAGTTTGATCAGTTTCTCCATCAGATTCTTCGGATCATCCCCGTATTCATCAGGTGTTTCTGATACTGACACAGGTCCATCTCGGTTCATCAGTACGGACAATTCCTCCAGTATCTTCTTTATGTCACTGACTTCTCCTGCTACCGTTGATACAGCTGCAATGGAAACGTGTGATGGTGGAAGTTGTTGTTCAAAGTTCTGAAGTGTAGTAACCACTTCATGAAATGGGAGTCTTCTGTTTTGGCCCTCAAGTACATTAAACGTTGCTACCAGTGTACTTGCGTACCTTTCTGGTGCTGTTTTTGAGAGCTTCTGATATACATCAGCTTTACACCATGCTTTCTCAGGATCATGGTCCTGGTGTGGATTGTTAGGGACAAAAGTAGGATCATACAGCATCTCTACTACAGCCATTTCTCTCAAAAATTGGATGCCCTTCTCCACAAGCAATGCTTCCCAGTTGGCGGGCTTCGTTGCCATCTAGGGACACGCTGCTGGCACCGTTGTCCCAACACCGCAGCAACCAGGTGACAATAGGTTCATCTGAGCACCGTACAAACTCCTTTCTTGAACCCTGGTTTTCAGTCATCTTTAGGGGCCGATGAATAGTAGTAATGGTGATTTCTTCATTATCACTGTCCTCTCCATGTCTCACACTTTTCTAGGTGGTGGTGGTCGTGCTGAGGAGGGCCCCTCACCTGGATCTTCCTCTTCTTTCTCTGCCTCTTCTTCTTTCCGTTCTAGCCGCGAGGACACTCGTTTCCATTTCTGGCCTTCCACAGGGGCAACCGACACGGATGCCGGTGCTTCCTGTGACTGGTCAGGTTTAACCTCAAGGTTTTCATTTTTGCTCTGAACCTCGGTTTGGAAACCATTTCTCTCAAGAATATCAATTATAGCTCGATAAGCACAAGCCAAGCCCCAAACAATCCGTTCCTTCTCAGATCTCCCTGAGTCACATGACTCCTGACCTAAACACTCACTGAATTTCTCAGGATCCCGCAGGTGCTCAAGATCCAAATCACATTGCACCGGGGGTCCCCACACTTCTAATTTCTTCCCTAACTTTTCCCACCTTCCCTGCCATTCAACACTCTCTGGTTTTGAGGAAAGCTTCCTACACAGGATGTAAATTACTGTTGCAAAGAGTACATTCATAAAAACAGATAACACAATTGCCAGGCTGACATCTTGAACATAGGTAAAAACCTCCAAATGCCGTATAATCTGTCATATTAACCAGGGTGTTTAGGCAGGAGGGGGGTAACCCCATCAGCACACTAAAACAGCTGTATGCATATATGACTCCGGTGCTGAACATGAGGAGCTTAATAAGACGCCAATATGCTCTAAGGTACATAAAAACAGTCCACTCAGCACCAGTTTTACCGGGGAGTACAAATACTGCATTGCCCGCGTCCTCCACCAATAATGTGTCACGGTGTTATCCATGACAGTAACCCTAGGGGGAACCGAGAAGGGAAAGAGAAAGGGAAGGGAAAAAAACCTGCCCCATCAGTGGCCACGTGGCTGCCTCAGCAGAGCTGTGTGCTCCAGGGGGAGGGGGAAGCAGAGGGAATAGAGGGTCTAAAGAAAAACACAACGGCACGATCTGAGAAGGAACGGTAACTTTACTAAATCTAATAAAATTGAACAATTGAGAGAGAGAGAGAGACAAAATTTCCAAACCAGAAAACTGGGAGCTTATGTTGCACGTGCTGAACTCCTCACTGCAGCCCCGAGAGTGCACCACCAAAAGCGCGGGCCTCGCGTCTGGTGCGGAGCTCTGCCCCTCTGCTGCTCCCACAGCATTAACTCCTTAACGGCCTGCATGATGTTCTGATGTGGAATACTGGCGTCAAAACCAGAAAACCACAACAAATATGATGCAACAAAACAAATAAAAAAAACTCATCCAACTGTAAACTAAGCACAAATGTCTATTTCCGGAGGTCAGCTAAATAAGCCAAAATAACATGCATCAAGTTGACAAGTCTTTGATAGAGCTATTTGACTTCATTTAGACTCATAAGAAAATGGACGTTGTGTAGTGTTGCATTATGTTACTGAATTACTGTATTTTACTTTTCTACTGAGTAAAGAATTTTTATTTTGTATATAGTCATAACCTTCTAAATGATCCCTTAGAGTCAGTATCAGTCCTTAAGGTAAAACAAAGTGAAAGCACGCTTCTTTTTGGAAGGTCTGAGATTGAGAACAGGTGCTCTCAAAATCTGAGTATTACTAGCATACTGAGTGCTGTTGTTGATTTTTAGTTTCGTTGTGCTTCTACAGCTTAAAAATAGTGGCATGCATTTTCAGTTAATTCTGTGGTGGAGAAGCCAAAGTTCATTTCAGATGTGCCGTGGCAAAGCTCCTGTGTGTTTGTATGTTGATGGTTCAGAAGAGAAGAGATTGCTTGTTGATTGTTTTAATCAGTACTTGCTCAGCTACTGTTCAAGTTATGCTGTCTTCTACAGAAAAACAGAACTGTCTTTTAAGGTGTTTTTAAAATGCATATTTACAGCTAGAAGGACTTGACCTAGAGGCACGTTACAAATATTATCAGTATGCAACCTATCAAATTCTTAAGACATTCATCTTGTTTCAACTCACATCCCCTTTCTTGCTGATTTCAATTAATCATCTAAAGAGTTTTTTATGATGGTAGCAGGAAAGCTGTGGGAAGAGGGTCTGAATTTCTTAGTTATGACAGCCTAGAAGTTGCAGGCTGTTCTCCAACCGCTGTGTTTTGTGTTTATCAGTGTAGTCCTGCTGTTTTTTCATTCCCCTCCATATGTCTGATTTGGTCAATGATTCTTGCTCCGTTCATCTTTAGATTAACTCTTTAGTAAAGTAAGCATTATTCATCCCCTTCTGTAGCGTATGATCTATGCGCTATTGCTGAGACCACTGAAAAGTAACTCAAAGAACTATTGTTGGATGAGTTATCCATACTGCATTACATAATATATTAATTATATATTAAATGCAATCTCCCATAGAAAAAGGAAAGCAAATGTTATGCTCTTTCTTTAGAGGAGAATATAGAATTTGATTTAAGTGTTTCTTATGCCTTTAAGGGTTGGAGAAAAAGATAAGTATTCATCTAATATTGTTATTAGGTATTTTTATGCACATGCACTCTTGGTCATTATAACATTAAGAATATTATAACTCAGAAGGTTATCAAAATACTTCTTACCCCTCGGTAGCTGCTTTTTTTTTTTTTTTTTTTTTTTTTTTTAATGTTCTGGTATGTGTCTCTTTGAAGTGTCAAAATTTCAGCTTGCTACATGCAGCCTGATGGTGGTTAGAATAGCTTCAGACATGTCAAATGCGAAGGAGGGGAAAGGGAGAAAATAGTTTGAAAATGTCAGCCCAGTCACAGGGATAGAACTACAGGAAGACTTGGTAAGGACGCAAGCTTTTTAAACCCTCAACCTGAATTATGAAAGCTATGACAGTACCTTAGGAAAAACTGCTGTTACTTTGGGTTATCCGTATGTACACAGTGTAGTGTCAGAAGGACGTTTCTTTTTCAGGGTTGACATTATTAGGTTCAAGCAGATTACATCTCAAGGAACATTGCTGGGGACACATCTAACAGATTATGCTTTAGTAATGCATTGTAGAGTCTTGGAACAAAGAAGAAGCAGTGTAATGTGATTTCTAATATTAAAGTGAATTTTATTTTTTTGCATATGAAATTGCGCGGAGTAAGGTTACTCTCAGGGACTTGATCAGCTCTTTGTGATTATGACAGGTAGCCACTGACAGCAGGTAGCTAAGTGAGGAGGGCAGTGAGGTGGCTCTTCTGTTTTTCTAGCCAGATCTATTCCAGCATCATGGTATATCTTTCTGCAGACTGCAGGTTGACTGCAGCTGGAAGGCACTGAACCACAGGACAGCTGGCAGTATATTGTTACCTGTTTCTTTCTTGCCCTTTTCCTGCTTCACCTGACTAAACTTCAGTGTCCTTTCAAAACACTCCTCTTCCCTACGTACTCTAACTATTATGTAAAATATCAATATAATTTTCTTGATTAAATGTGTACACGAGTCCCTAAACATATCATCAGAGCACCCAGCTTTAGAAACACCTGTTACTGCTTAGCAGTGAAGTCTTATGAGCTTTTTCTGCCTCAGATGACAATGAACTCCTTGAACAAAATCACAGCCAAAATCCAGCTGTCAGGCAGAAGTAGAATGTGAGGGAGAAGGTCACCACTCTAGAGAAAGTCTTTTATGCGATGATCAGACAGAACCAATAAGGGAATAGCTAATTATGACAGGTAAGGTAGCCTTTGCAGGTACATCATCAGTGAATGATCCACATGCTGAAGTCTACACCTGCTGGAATTATAAGATGCAAGTGGAGACTCTGCATTTTTTTTTTCCAATTGCAGCAGTTACTGGTGGGGGAGATGCAGAAATCTGTCCTTGAAATCTTACGGAAGTTCATTGTTTGTGCCTAATGATTTTGCTCTTTTGGAATTCTGGTCGTGTGTGGACGTAACTTTAATAGTATTTTGAAAGCATGCAGAAAATTGTGCAATTTGAAGACAGTAAAATGTAACACTAAGTAAACCTGGCAGTAATACAGTAATGGAATTTTCCTCACAGACGTTAACAATTAACATACTGAGAGAACAGCTCGGTCCAAATAGTTTATCTGCTTTAAAACACATTTTCATTCCACCTTAGAAAAGTATTTTCTTTAATATTCTTGACTTTATTTAATTTCACTGGCAGTTTTTCAAACATTATAGAACACTGCCTTCAGGTGATACAGGAAGGCCTTATTTTGAGACTTTTTGAGACTGCTATTGAGCTTTTCCAAAACATTGTGAATCAACAGGCTCTTGCTTTCCTGGCATCTGGAATAAAAATTCCTTCAGTGTGGAATATGATTTCTAATCAAAGCAACCTGTGAAATAGAAAAAAAAAGTTACAACTTTTATGAGCTCAGGCATTTAATTTAAACCTTCTTAGCTACTCAGAACAATACATAGAATTTATCTTTTTAAACAGAGCGTGGAAGGACACAGTGAAATTTCTAGCTACACTCAATGCGAAGTGCTTAGAGGAGTCAATTTTCCTTCTGTTTCTGCTTTCTATCCTTAGTTAATTAAGATTCTTGCCATTTTAAATGATATGAAAATGAATAATAGGATTACAAAATACAGAGTAGGAAGGGACTCACAGGGATTCATGGACTCCGAATTCTGACTCCACCCAGGACCACCTTTTACTATCTAAAAATGTTGTCCAAATACTTCCCGAGTTCTAGCGGCTGGGGGCTGTGACCACTGCCCTGGGGAGCATTTTCCATGCCCACCACCCTCTTTTCATTACAAGAATGACAGGTTTTGCAAGATGTTCAAGAGCAAGTTAAAGCTTCCTTTATAAAGCTCTGAATTGTCCTTATCAGAATTGTACTTGAAAAACACTTAGAAAATTCAGGTGCTAGTATTAAGCATGGGTATGTTTGATTTCTGCATTTTAAAGAGCCCCAGAAAGCCTCTTTAGCCTTTCTAATCAGCTAACTTGAGGAATTGGCACTTCTGGTTGATGAGAAGCTATGTTACTTTTTTTTTTTCTTTCTTTCCTTCTTGGTGATCTTTCTATTCTTTTACCTGAAAGACTAATCGAGGAGTTAAAGTTGAATAATTAGTTTGGAAGGCACCTACGAAGACTACCTTGACCAACTCAGTCATAATTAAAAGGTAAAGCATGTTATGGAGAGCATTGTCCAAGTGTCTCTTGAACACTGACAGGTATCAATCACATCTCTTGGAAGCCTGTCCCAGTGTTTGATCACCCTCATGGTAGAAAATTGTTTCCTATTTTCCGTTCTGAATCTTCCCTTGTGCAGTTTTGTGCAGTCCTCACATGTTCTATCATCAGTTACCAGGGAGAAGTGGCCTTTCCACTTCCCCTACTCAGGGAGTCGCAGAGAGCAAAAAAGTCATCTCTTAGCCGTCTTTTCTTCAAACTAGACAGCACAAGTGTCTTCAGCCTTTCCTCACAATTCATGCTTTCTTGCCCTTTTACCAACTGGGCTGTCTTGTCTTTCCTGAGCTTATAGGTCTAAATTGCACTCCTATGAATTTTGTCTCGAGAATGGCAGGAGCTTGGTCTATTTTTGGGAAAATAAATCCCTTGATGGCTGACAGAAATATACAAAATTGAAAACAAAATAAAACAAAGTGCCCCAGCAATCCTTCCAAAATGTTATTGCAATTAGTTACTCAGGAATAGTCATCAGCTTATAATCTGTCTGTGATTGGCTCTCTCTATATATACGTTGTTTAAATTAAATAATATGCTTAGCTGCACTAAATTGTTATTATGCAATCATTCAGGAAAACCTGTCTCTGAAGTCATGTATCATAATACAGGTTTGTTATTTGGCAGCATGACATTATTGCCTAATAGACCTAGGCATATATAACAGATGTTGTTATGCATTGCCCTTGAGTTGTAAAATGGTCAAATTCCCCAAGCAAGGTGCAAAGATATTATATCAGGTAGAACAGTATATTCCCTCAAAACTTGCTCTATTTAAGAAAAAGTAATAGAAAATTCAACATGCGTTTTTACTTTTACGTTTTAAGCTTTTATTGTTCAATTTCTAGAAACACCAATTTCATATATCTTGATATCCATTTGAAAAGCATACATGTATATGCATTTTAATTTTTTAATTTTCGTACTGTTCTACTTAATATTTTATATTAAATGCACCTAACCACCACAGAAATATTTCATGCATATTTCCCTTAGAAATTGATTTTGAGGCTTTTTTTTTTTTCATTTCACTGCTTAGGGTATTGTTTAATAGCTGTGAAATTAATAATGGTGGTCATAATTTTAATTTATCTAGTAATTGTATTGATATTAAAATATAGCAATAAAAAAATGAAGTTTTTTTTTTTTTTTTTTTAGGTGTTTGTTGTGTTGGTTTTTAGCTTAGGTAGTGATGTTTTCAGACTGCTATTCATTCTCCCGTGGGAACTACGGTGTTTCATGTAATTCCGTGAGATCACCAACACTTCAGATGGCAATACAAAAATGTCATATATATGTATATCATAATGATCAGTAATATCTATGATTTGGTACAGCAGGTCGTGTTAAGAACTAGCTTACAGAGAAACAGTAATTGCATTGTATAGAAATAGAGCAGTTATTCTTCACCAAATTACTTTCTTGCTTTCTCTCACCACGAGACACAATGGAAAAGCAGTATGTAATGCATGCTCAGTTCCAACACACAGACGCAAACTTTAATACAGTAATAAACAAACATAGGTTTTTATTGTTTTTTAATTCACATTCCTTAACTGATTTTTTTTTTTCTAGGATAACCATAGCAGTTAACCACATAGTTCAGATTGACAATGACTTCGTCATATGACTGATCATGGACATCAAGGATATGCATACCATGAGAAGCATGAGAATATTTTGCTGTTCTTCCACCTGTGTAACAGAATCCATCTTTTGAGACTGCAAGAATATTCTTTATTTTGTTGTTTAAATTATTTAGAATGAAGTATACTCGCATACCAGAAGATGAAGATCTAATACATGGTTTAAGTATATTTTTTCCTCTCTACTTTACTCCTACCTGGACCAGTCTAAAGCAGATGAGAAGTTTAGAAGACTTTCCACCATGCCTGACTGCTCTCAGGTCCACAGACTGTCATGCCCAGGTATTACTAACTTATTATCACTATTAGGATGTCATTACTGATTTTCCTATCTATTGCCATGTGTCTGACAAAACTTTAGATAATTATGAAACCTATGTCCAGATCTCATGTGTGTCTCTGTGTAATTGAGTGAGGAGTCTTTTGTCCTCAATTTAATGCAATATGAGTGTACCATGATTTGAAAACTAAGTTTTAAACATCATATGTGCATGGATATGTGAATGATGTAATTTTCTTCCAAATGACTTTATTTTTAATGACATTGTTATTTTTAATGACTTATCATAATAGCATCTCTCTAGACTGAAAATAAATTGGACAAGCAAATCTAAAAAGAAATTATAGAGTTGAAATGAAATTAAGTTTCACAGCTCTGTTTTACAGAGTATTTTGAAGAAATAATTGATTGAGGACTGCATACATAATAGAGAAATAAGAAATACATTTGTGTATTGCGAGAAGATGTGAAATTAGGCTGAGTGTGGTTTCTCAAGGATAAGTTTACAAAATGCTGCAGAGAATTACATAAATAGAAATTCTGCACAGAGCATAATGTTTTTAATAGGAATGTTATTCTGCTTTGTGAAAGATGACCAAATAGTATGATACGGGTGGTAAAAACTTGGACATTTTAGAGAGATTGTTCGACTATTCTGCCCATTGCCTACTGTCCAAAGGCACTGAAATGCTCCACTAGTAACTTCATTAAAGGTGAACTGAGCTAGTCTGAACAGAGGATAAAAAATGTTCTGAATTAATTTAGCGAACTTAGCATGAAAGCGGATAATGAGTGTTCATAAACCTTGTTCTTCCAGACAATAGTGGTGCCAATAGACTTCAGATGTCGGAGCAAAACCAGTCTGCAACTCATTAACAGATTTCAGTGATGCAAGTTCTCCTAAGGTCTATCAACACTGCATGAGGTTACAAGAAATCTCCTGATCGACTAAAATGAAGTCAAGTGAAAAGGTAATGGTTTAAAATTTTGATCAAGAAACTTAGAAATTATCAAATATTTTTCTATACTTTTCAAAAGGGAAAGTTCCCATTTTAAAGCAACTAAGAATTGTACCTTTGCTTCATTCACAGAATTCCCTTTGAAATAGCAATGTGAAGAAATGGACAGCATAAAAGACTTCCAGTGGACAGATAAATATGGGGTTATTTTCGAACTTCGTGATTTTAATAAGAAATTTGTTACAAGTTAAGTATGCTATCTTACAGTAAAAGAGAAATTACAACAATCATTTTATTTGCACAACATGCTTTTGGTATGTATGAATTTGTTTAAGCAGAAAGCCTGAGGAAAACCTGTTCCCAGTTGAGTCAGCTTTTGAATTTTATTTTATTTTTTGTTGATCTGTATCCTTTGTAAATCTTTAGCATCTCTCCTATTCTGTTTGCATTCAACTTTAAACTCATTTTTCTTTTAGTTATGTTTTCCCCTTGGCTTAGTCATGAAAATTTGACTCTGAAATTCATTTCAATCACTATAAATGTATGTACTGAAGCAGCATGGAAAGAAATATAACATTTGAATTAACATTAGGGAAAACCATTAAACTCTGCAAACTACTTGTAACAATGCAATAAAAAAATTTCAAGCAGCAGTCTGGAGGAGAATGTTGCTTCATAACTTGATTTGTCATTTCAACTGGAATACTTTACATCTTTCTATCAGTGAGTAAGGCTTAAATGTGGGTGGGTGATACAGGTGGAATTTGGTGTGATAACTGTACAGTTAAGAGATGGGGTGCTTTGGTTTTTTTCCTTCAGTAAATCATCTTTCTTTCCTTTCACTAATTTTCTTTTTCTCCTATGCTATGTTTTCCATTACATTCCTTAATTTCAGTAGGCAAGGAGAACGGAGCATTTCTTTTAACAGTAGGTAACATACACTGGAAAAGCAAATATATATTGTGGTGGCTTAAGACAAAGGAAAAAAAATAAGCATTCTAATGCACTAGTCATCAAGTTGAGTAAAGGTTCTTCCATAGTAATAGCACCGCTGTGAAGTCTGTTGCAGCCTGCTACCCTATCCTTTAGGGCTGAATTTCTTTATTATTCAGCATGCATGTTGTCTTCAAGGAGAAGGCACGTAAGGATTTTATTTTATTTTTCAATATTTAGTTCACATTTAATATTCTAGTGGAGAAGCATTTGCCAATGAACAGTATTTCCAGCATTTTATGCTGGACTAAAAAGTATGGATAAATTTTCTTTTTAGCAATAATACACACTTGCGAATTAAAACCCCTCTTCGTCTGGTTGGCTGTGTATCTTTTGAAATTACTTCAGCTGAAGGCAAGTACTTCTGATTAAAATCCATCTCCATTCTCAGAAAATTATATATGACTATATGAGCTCTGATTTCTGATGAATGTTATTTGTAGGGACTTTGGCTGCACAATGTATAAATTAATAGATGCTGTGGCAAATATTTTCAACTTCTTTTAGTTGAAAGCTCTTTGCATAGTGTGCATTTTAACATCAGTAATAATGAAGAAAAAATAATTCAACTGTATGCTACTGTAAAGTAATCAAATTCAATTTTCAAGCATTGTTTAAAGTCTCTGTAAACCGCATCCAGCTCAACGCATTGATAAACTAGCAGCTTCAGGAAATATTCATTTCTGTGGTATCACAATTCCTAAATGTCTCTGCTCGCTTCTTCTAAAATTTCCCTGGAGGCAATACCTGTTAAAGCAATGTCTGAAAAGGTTTTCTAGATACTAAAGAAACTGTCACTAGCATGAAATCCTCATTTTCAATCTTTGCTGACAAGTATCTTTAGGCTTCTTCCAACCATTAAAGATATTTACAGTAATGTTGGTTTGATTGCCTCACTGGAGCTGTGTACTACCCAATGTTCTAAGCTGAGAAATATCGATCAATTTTAATAAGTAACTACTAAGTCTTTGGAATTTTGTATATATTTTTGTGTGTGTATGCTGCAAACCAAAGGATTGTATACATATATATGTTAAGTGGATTTATTTATTTATTATGGGGAGATGGATGATGTAATTTGTTGAGATGCTTCTACATATAGTATTATAACAAACTCATATGTTTGTAAGTATTCATGGAGAAGATTTATAGGAAGCCATAAAAGTATTTCATCTTAAGTCAGATCACCAGTATAAATATATATTTTTATTACCCTAGATGAAATATTCTTTTGTCACTCAAGTATAGTGTATATTTGCAGTTGAAATGCGACGTTTCCCTAAGATGAAAACAAATTCAGATTGGTGAAGTACTGAACAGATTCGATGCGGGTGAGGACAACTTAAAGCCCTGCACCCTTCTGATGAAGAAGCCACAACCAAGAATTAATTTAAAGGAAAGAAGTGAAGAAACAAGTCTATCATACAGTAAACATTCAGCAAAGAAAAAGTGAAGTGAAATGACTGGTATGGGATGAAAGAACCTGAATATTGGTAGTTAATGCTTGATGTGTTTGTCACTGGAGATATAGCAAAGTGCATATGTGTCATTCTTGAATAAAAATAAAAAGATTTTTTTTTCATATAATCATAGCTGCAAGCTTTACAGGAGCTGATAAGAGTACATCAGTTCTTATGTGCCATTCAAAGAGTACTACGGCTTCTAGATGATCTTCTATTTTGGATTAAGCTTTCTTTAATTATTTATTAACGATGTGTCAATTTTTGGTTTATGTCATGTCGTGTGTGTGTATATGTGTATGTCCCTTCCCCCCTATACCAATCACCTTCCCCTGCCCCACCTATACCAATCATCATCACATCACCTGCATCACCTGCCCCATGCCACATGTGTCTCTCGTCATGTCCCATCACCTGCCCCACGCCACGTGTGTCTCTCGTCACGATGATCATGTCCCATCACCTGCCCCACCCCACATGTGTCTGTTGTCATGATGAGGACGATGATGTATGTCCCATCACCTGCCCATCAATCATCACCATCACCTGCCCCACCCCACATGTGTATGTCGTCATGTCATGTCCCGTCCCATCACCTGCCCCACCTATCAGTCAGTCACCTGCCCCACCCCACATGTCTGTCGTCATGATGATGTATGTCCCATCACCTGCCCCACCCCACATGTGTCTGTTGTATATTGTGTCTGTCATCATGTCCCATCACCTGCCCCACCTACCTCCCACCCCAACGCCAACAACGTCCAACCACCCCACCTACCTCCCGCCCCCCCAAACACCCCTCCACCCACCTGCCACACCTACCTCCCACAACAACTCCCACCCAACCTACCACCCACCTCAATACCCATATACCTTCCACCCACTAACTCGTCAAACTACCACCCATCCATCATCCAACTGCCCGCTGCGGGCCATTGTATGACAGGCAAAATGCGTCAAAGTTTCCTTTTTGGAAAGATTTTGGGATTGCCATCATGAGTGCTCAATTATTTGAGAGTACTTTAATGTTTATCTTGTGGATGGGAATGATAAGCGTGAATCTGTACACGTAAGGATCAGGGGGCTAGGTCAGCAATGCAGACATGCTGGTGGCATTGTGTTGTGTTCTGCATAACAAGGTTGAATATGAAAGTAACTGAGACATTCTATGACCTGCTGACATAAAAGATTGCCAACCTGTGTTCCTCCAGGGGATTTATTCTTAAATGCTATTTGTACAGCACAGAAGAAAAATTCAAGGAGGTTGCTAGTGAATATGGACAAAAACTTTTTGACAAAGGCTAGTATGAG
This sequence comes from Callipepla californica brunnescens, assembly GCA_023055505.1. Lineage (NCBI taxonomy): Eukaryota > Metazoa > Chordata > Aves > Galliformes > Odontophoridae > Callipepla > Callipepla californica. The sequence continues at coordinate 3,454,980 of JALIRH010000040.1, forward strand.
AATGTCAAACAGTTTACCGGGCTGGATCGGCCCGGTTCCGTGACAATTGGTGCGGGGGACCCACGGACCCACGCCCCAGGAAAGGGGAAGGAAAAAGGGAAAAAGGGAAAGGGAGATGGGCCCAGAAACAAAACAGCGGCAACGATCTGAGGAGGAAAGCTAATTTACTAAATAAGATATCAGAAAGCAAAATAACAGAATATAATACAATATAATTGGAATTGAGGCTAATGAATCAAATAAAATGAGCAAGAGAGAGTGTCCGATAAACCGAAGGCCTTACGCTAACGCTGAAGGCAATACGGCAGCGAGCACCCACTGCTGAGTCGATCCCGAAGGAAAGAGAGTGTCCCGTGACTGCAGAGAGTTTTTATCTGTTCCCTCTGAGAGGAAAACACGTAAAAATACAAAGCATCGCAAAGTCCTCTGGGGAATGTAGTTCTTCTTCTCTTCTGAGGCAGGTATACCTGGAATTATCAATGATCTATGGAGCTGGAGCATTAGCTCCCCAACTCTCAATGCAATATATGATGTTATGATGTGGAATACCAGTACCAAAAATCATAAAACCATGACATTCCACCCCTTATTCCACATCACTACATCATTTACATTATTCTTGATACATACAGAAGAACAATAATTAACATGCATTAGATATACACACACACAACATATATACAAGTATATACATGGAATTACTGACTGCACTCCCCCAACATCAAATTCCCTTGTGGTACACACTGAACATCCCCATTCTTCTGCATCAACCACCAAGTGGACCCAGGTCCCTGAGCAAAGACAGTTCCACGGAGAGGTTTGCCCTTTCCAGAAGCTGGAAGGACCCATACTGCTTTTCCCAACATGTTCTTTACATGTACTACAGGGACCTTATCTGCCTCTACAGTAGGTAGGGAGCTGGATTGGGCAGGACCATCACGATTGATGGATCCTCGAGTGTTGACCAACCAGGAGGCTTCAGCCAAATGCTTCTCCCAATGCTTAAATGTTCCGCCACCCATTGCTTTCAACATGGTTTTTAGCAACCCATTGTATCTTTCAGTCTTACCAGAAGCTGGTGCGTGATAAGGGATATGATAAATCCATTCAATGCCATGATCTTTGGCCCAATTACTTACAAGAGAATTTTTGAAATGAGTCCCATTATCAGACTCAATTCTTTCTGGAGTGCCATGTCGCCATAGGACTTGCTTCTCGAGACCTAGAATGGTGTTTCGGGCGGTAGCATGGGGTACTGCATATGTTTCAAGCCACCCAGTGGTTGCTTCCACCATGGTGAGCACATAACGCTTACCACTGCGAGTTTGTGGCAAGGTGATATAATCTACCTGCCACGCCTCCCCATATTTATATTTTTGCCATCTCCCTTCCCCCCAGAGAGGTTTCATCCTCTTGGCTTGTTTAATTGTGGCACAGGTATCACAGTCATGTATAACCTGTGCAATAGCATCCATAGTTAAGTCCACCCCTCGGTCTCTAGCCCACTTATATGTTGCATCTCTTCCTTGATGGCCCGAGGTCTCATGGGCCCATCGAGCTAAAAATAATTCACTTTTGTGTTGCCAGTCCAGGTCTACTTGAGCCATCTTAACTTTGGCAGCTCTATCTACCTGATGGTTATTCTGTTGTTCTTCAGTTGCTCGTCTTTTAGGAACATGAGCATCTACATGGCGCACCTTTACAACCATATTCTTTACTCGGGCAGCAATATCTTTCCACAGTTCAGCAGCCCAAATAGGTTTACCCCTCTGTTGCCAACCATTTTGTTCCCATTGCTGTAACCACCCCCATAAGGCATTTGCCACCATCCATGAGTCAGTGTAAAGATAAAGTACTGGCCACCTCTCACGTTCAGCAATATCTAAGGCCAGTTGGACAGCCTTTACCTCTGCAAATTGGCTTGATTCTCCTTTTCCTTCAGTGGCCTCTGCAACTTGTCGCGTGGGGCTCCACACTGCAGATTTCCATCTGTGGTTCTTTCCCACAATACGACACAATCCATCTATCATCTGTGAACAGGGCATATCTCTTCTCATCTTCTGGTAGTTCACTGTATGGCGGGGCCTCTTTAGCACGTGATACCTCCTCTGCTGGTGTTGTTCCAAACTTTTTGCCTTCAGGCCAGTCCATGATCACTTCTAAGATTCCTGGATGACTGAGGTTCCCCATCCGAGCTCGCTGTGTTATCAGCGCAATCCACTTACTCCAAGTGGCATCAGTAGCATGATGGGTGGAGGGAACCTTTCCTTTGAACATCCAGTTCAGCACTGGCAGTTGAGGTGCCAGAAGGAGCTGCGCTTCAGTACCGATTACTTCGGAAGCAGCTTGAACTCCCTCGTACATGGCTAAGATTTCCTTCTCAGTTGGAGTGTAGCGCTCCTCAGACCCCCTGTATGCTCAACTCCAGAAACCAAGGGGTCGGCCTCGGGTCTCTCCAGAAGCTCTTTACCACAAACTCCAAGTGGGACCTTCCTTTCCAGCAGCAGTGTAGAGGATGTTCTTTACATCCTGTCCCGTCCGCACTGGCCCCAGGGCCACGGCACGGGCTATCTCCTGCTTAATTTGCTCAAAAGCCTGCTGCTGCTCAGGACCCCATACAAAATCATTCTTCTTCCGCATTACCCGAAAGAGAGGGCTCACAATGAGACTGTAGTTTGGAACATGCATTCTCCAAAAGCCCACTACACCCAGAAAAGCTTGGGTCTCTGTCTTAATAGTGTGTGGAGACATAGCAATGATTTTGTCAATCACATCTGTTGTTATGTGACGACGTCCATCTTGCCACTTTATTCCTAGGAACTGAATTTCCTGTGCAGGCCCTTTTACTTTGCTTCGCTTAATAGCGAAGCCAGCTCACAGGAGGATCTGGATTATTCTCTCTCCTTTCTCGAAAACTTCCCCTGCTGTATTGCCCCACACAATGATGTCATCAATGTATTGTAAGTGCTCAGGAGCACCGCCCTGTTCCAGTGCAGTTTGGATCAACCCATGGCAAATGGTTGGGCTGTGCTTCCACCCCTGGGGCAAACGGTTCCAGGTGTACTGAACTCCCCTCCAGGTGAAAGCAAACTGTGGCCTGCATTCTGTGGCCAGAGGAATTGAAAAGAAGGCATTGGCAATGTCAATGGTGGCACACCATGTCACGCTCCAATATAGAGGAGGGAGACGAGGTTCTTTAAGATTATGTGTATACCCAGCGTGAGATTAAGAAGCAACGGTTCAAATGTTGGTCCGACCAGTTTATTACCAATATTGACTAGGGACATGGGGAAGGGGGAGGCGGACACTGTTAAGGGTGATGGGGAAGGGAAGGCGAGCGATAGGAAAGATAGGAAAGAAGCAAGGGTTTGTACAACGCAGGGAAAGTCACCAGCCAGGATTCTAGGGGCGGTCCGGTTGCAAACGGCTCCGACGGTCCGAGGCAGAAGAGCAGGGAATGGCAGAATCGGGGAGAACAGCAGCAGCGGAGCAGCCTTGAGCAGCAAGCAGTTGTCCGGAGAAGCGGCACCGGGTCAGCCCAGGAACAGCAGCAGCCAGCACTGGAGAAGCAGCGAGGGGTCAACCCCGAGAGGGGCAGCAGCAGAACAGTGATCAGCTCGGGAGGTCTCTCCAAAGAGAAGGCCTCTTCAGGCAGCAGTGAGATCAGCTCGGGTAGTCCCTCCGAAGAGAAACTCCAGCTTCGAGAAAATCCCTCGCAGAGAAAATCGCTTCCCTTCGTGGCTGCAGGACCCCTATTTTATCTTCCAGATTCCTCCAGTCTACGTGACAAATCCCATGCTGCAAGCATCTCCTGAGATGGTTATCTCCCCAGAGATGAGTACCAAACAAAAGAGTGTTCGTTGGCCATCGCTGCCCCCATGCTAGTGTGCCAGGCAAGCATCTCCTGAGATGGCTATCTCCCCACGGAGATGAGTACCAAACAAAAGAGTGTTCAGCGGCCATTGAGCTGCCACTGAGCTGCAGCTTATCTCTCTTTCCTTTTGCCAGGAAATGCCCATCTGCTTGTCTCTTAGACAAAGGATTTCACAACCCTTACCCAGGACTTGCTTGGACATGTTTATCAGCAAACTTTGAGTCAATGGCATTCAAATAGTCTCTTACACACCACTTGGCTGCTTTTGACTCCAGTTCATACTGGAGTTGAAGCATGTCCGGCACAGCAGCACTCAGTGAGTGTGTGACTTCATTGAGGCCACGATAATCTACTGTCAGCCTCCATTCTCCACTGGCTTTACGCACTGGCCATATGGGGCTGTTAAACGGGGAGTGAGTTTTGCTGATCACTCCCTGGCTCTCTAGCTGACGAATCAGGTTATGAATGGGGAGCAAGGAATCCTTATTTGTACGGTACTGCCATCTGTGCACCATTTTTGTAGCAATTGGTACCTGTTGCTCCTCTACTTGTAGCAACCCTACAACAGACGGATCTTCTGACAGGCCAGACAAAACAGACAGCTGCTTAGTGTTATCTAACTCTGTGTCTCTCTGGGATAGTATTGAATAAGGTCCGATTGGCATAAGCCAGACCCCAAATAATTTGGGCCTCCTCAGATCTGTCTGAGCCGCAGCATCCCTGTCTCAAATATCTGCTCAAGTTCTCAGGATCTTGCAGGTGCTCAGGGAAAAGGTCCCAGTACGTTTTGAGCATTAAAAGGGAAAAAGCAATGAAATGCAGCCCCTTTAAGAGCAGTATAAAAAGAAAGAGCATTTTTTTTCTCTTTACTGTAACAAGTTAGCAGCACTCAAAAAAGTTTACAAATATCCCAGAACAACTGGCAGTACGCCCTGACTTCAAGGTCGTGTTATACTGTACAGTACCTGCAGTACAGATAAGCTTGCTAGCAAGAGACAGAGATTCACTCTAAAAGTATGTCTCTGCCCAGCTAAGGCAGCCCGTTTGCCCCACGTTGGGCGCCAAAAATGTCAAACAGTTTACCGGGCTGGATCGGCCCGGTTCCGTGACAATTGGTGCGGGGGACCCACGGACCCACGCCCCAGGAAAGGGGAAGGAAAAAGGGAAAAGGGGAAAGGGAGATGGGCCCAGAAACAAAACAGCGGCAACGATCTGAGGAGGAAAGCTAATTTGCTAAATAAGATATCAGAAAGCAAAATAACAGAATATAATACAATATAATTGGAATTGAGGCTAATGAATCAAATAAAATGAGCAAGAGAGAGTGTCCGATAAACCGAAGGCCTTACGCTAACGCTGAAGGCGATACGGCAGCGAGCACCCACTGCTGAGTCGATCCTGAAGGAAAGAGAGTGTCCCGTGACTGCAGAGAGTTTTTATCTGTTCCCTCTGAGAGGAAAACACGTAAAAATACAAAGCATCGCAAAGTCCTCTGGGGAATGTAGTTCTTCTTCTCTTCTGAGACAGGTATACCTGGAACCATCAATGATCCGTGGGGCTGGAGTATTAGCTCTTTACCCCTTAATGCAATACATGATGTAATGATGTGGAATACCAGTACCAAAAATCATAAAACCATGACAACTTTAACGTTTATCTTGTGGATGGGAGTGATAAGTGTGAATCTGTACATGTAAGGATCAGGGGGCTAGGTCAGCAATGCAGACATGCTGGTGGCATTGTGTTGTGTTCTGCATAACAAGGTTGAATATGTAAGTAACTGAGACATTCTATGACCTGCTGACATAAAAGATTGCCAACCCGTGTTCCTCCGGGGGATTTATTCTTAAATGCTATTTGTACAACACAGAAGAAAAATTCAAGGAGGTTGCTAGTGAATATGGGCAAAAACTTTTTGACAAAGGCTAGTATGAGAATGTAGAAGGAGAGGTGCCCTTCTAGACCATTGTCAACACTTAATGCCGCAATAAGGGGTACAGGCGTCCTACAGACCAGACTGGGAAAGGGAAGAAGAAAAGGGAGATGGGTCTAGAGACAAAACAATGGTAATGGTCTGAGGTGGAAAGCTTATTTACTAAATTAGATATTTGAAAGCAAAATAACACACAATCAGAAAAAAATAATAAAAGAACACAAAATCCTCTGGAGAATGTAGTTCCTCTTCTCTTCTGAGACGCGTATACCCGTAACTATCAATCATCCATGGAGCTTGAGGCTCAATGCCACTACATGATGTTATGATGAGGAACACCCTCGTTGGATTCACATTTTATTCCCAAGTACATTTTTATGCCTAATACAGCAAATTTGAATATTACTAGCTAAGTGCAAGAAGAGTGCTTCCTACATATTTGAAAAGTGGCATAGAACAGTACACGTATCCAATTTTTATTCCCAGAAAAAAGAGCTCAAACCAATATGGAAACAGGCACTGCACACTATGCACATTTGGGCAAATAATAGCCATGGAAATAATTTTATTTATTTTTAAACTCTCATTACTTCAGTAAGAAATAAATATACTAGTAATGTAAAGTATAAATTAGATTATTACTAAGGTTTTACTAATGTTCCTACGTGTGTGACCTACATTTAGCTCTTCTGAAAAGAACAGGCTCCTCAATAAGCAAGAGATTAACCCCAAAACCAGCAATTAATAACACTTTCCCCATCTTAAAAATGAAAATATATATTTATTACTAAAACTGGTGTAAACTGATCTGTTTTTCTGAGAATTCACTAATGAGGAAAGAAATTTTATCAACAGGTACAAACTAACTAACAACAACAACAGAGTAATCAAAAGTAATGTTTTAAGATTTTTAATAGTAATAGTTTAAATTAAATTTTTATTTAAAATGTTTTCAGGTCTTCTGCTTCCCCTTCACATCTGAATCATTAAGATAAATTTTCTATACCTTTATTCTTTTGCCACACTGTGTTTCTAGCATAACCTCAGTAGACCCAAACAAAAGTATGTGCTACCCTTTAGGTGATACAAGTTATTAGTCCATTTTCTTTACAAAAGGTATTTTTTCCTACACAAAGTAAAACCCCAAAGCCATCTCTAACCTTATTTAATCTTTTCAATACCTTAATAATCTGCCCTGCAGTATTTCACCTTTATCACATTCATGAAAGAGAATGCTTTTGTCTGCAACTTTTCATGGCAACAGAATTGCACCTCAGAGTTGTGCTATAAGACATGACACTGTAACATATGAAACATCCATTATTAAAAAAGTAAAGGAATCTTGAAACAGAACGTCTTTTCCAGAGGCAAAACTTCAGTCCAGGCTTGCAGGCTGAGGAGCTGAATCATCAAATTCAACCAGAACTTGACCTGCAGCGAGATGGGTCATACCATCACAGGTCACTTCCTGACAGTCAGAATTCGTACACAGTCCAGCTGCAGTATGAATTTTTCACTTAGAGAGACAACAAAAACCGACAGCTCCACATCCATGTTTAATGACGTCTAATAACTTCCTCTCTTCCCCATGGCTCCAACCATGACCGAAGCTATTGATGGAATAACTGAAAGAAGAGGAAAAATGCCGGTGCCCTCTATAACCTTCACAAAAAAATCCACTGCCTCCTTCTCACCCCTCAAAAGACTCCTGGGATAACTCTCAGACTCTGCAGTTTTGAAATTTTGAGATTACTGGTTAAATTTGTGAGTCTTTTGCCTACATAGTAGATGTTTCCTTCCCTCTAGGGCTCCTGAGGAGCTGCTTCTGTCCCCATCTCCCGGCTCCACGAAACTGAGCACTCCTTAGTATTCAACTCCCAGGTGCTCTCTCTTATTGTTGTACAACACCATCTGCAAAGTAAACAGACAAGTGTACAGACATGCTTACATATTCCTAGTCTCATTCAGTCTGGTATCCTTACATTAGTCAGTAGTTCTGCAGAATACTGAGCTACATCGTACAGGCTTCAAATATTTTGTTTTACTATATTCCCTTAAATTGTAAATATCTTTAAAACCGAACTCCCTCATACTTCACATTATATTCATTTTATCTATAAGGCACTCATACATAACAAAAGAAAGATTTATTTATTATTTGTCAGTAGCAACAAATTAATGTAATTAAGTATATAGTTTCTTGTGTGACTAGGTAAATACAACTATGAGAAGGTTCCAAGTATTAAAAGTTTTATCTAAGTAAAAAAAAAAACAACACAAAACTAGCCTGTCCAATGGGTGTACTCAATAAAATAACAGTCATTGAATAAACTTGAAAACAGCAAACATGTTGAGTTACAATTATGATTGAATGACTTAGAGCTTGGATACAAGTAATGTGACACAGAATTTGCTATGCTAGTACAATATTAAAAAAAAAAAAAAGTCAAGGATTTTAATTCACCATTCTAAATATCTTTTTGACTCAACATGTCATCTATCTGAATGTGACCTCACTTTTTTGTTTTGTCATACACAAACTGGTCTATCACAGTATTATTTGCAACATAACAAAGCATCCAGAAAAAAAAAGAAAGAAAACAATCATTAGTGTTGTGGTTTTGTGGTTTTTGATGTCAGTATTCCACATCAGAACATCATGCAGGCCGTTAAGAAGTTAATGCTGTGGGAGCAGCAGAGGGGCAGAGCTCCGCACCAGACACGGGGTCCGCGCTTTTGGTGGCGCGCGCTGTCGGGGCGGCCGTGAGGAGTTCAGCACGTGGAACGTAAGCTCCCAGTTTTCTGGTTTGGAAATTTTGTGTCTCTCTCTCAATTGTTCAATTTTATTAGATTTAGTAAAGTTACCGTTCCTTCTCAGATCGTGCCGTTGTGTTTTGTTTTTTTCTACATACCCTCTATTCTCTCTGTTTCCCCCTCCCCCCACAGTGCGCGGCTCTGCTGAGGCGGCTGCGGGCCACGGGGCAGATTTTTTCCGTTCCCTTCTTTTTCCCCTTCTCGATTCCCCCTTGGGTTACTGTCACGGATAACACCGTGACACATTATTGGTGGAGGACGCGGGCAACGCAGTATTTGTACTCCCCTGTAAAACTGGTACTGAGTGGACTAAGTGTTTTCATGTACCTTAGAGCATGTTGGCGTCTTTTTAAGCTCCTCATGTTCAGCACCGGAGTCATATATGCATACAGCTGCTTTAGTGTGCTGATGGGGTTACCCCCCTCCTGCCTAAACACCCGGGTTAATATGACAGATTATACAACATTTGGATTGGTTTCCAGGTACTCTTTTCAAGTTTTTACCTATGTTCAAGATGTCAGCCTGGTGACTGTGTTATTCATTTTTCTGAATGTACTCACTGTAACAGTAATTTACATCCTGTGTAGGAAGCCTTCCTCAGAACCAGAGAGTGTTGAATGGCAGGGAAGGTGGGAAAAATTAGGAAAGAAATTAGAAGTGTGGGGACCCCCGGTGCAATGTGATTTGGATCTTGAGCACCTGCGGGACCCTAAGAAATTCAGTGAGTGTTTAGGTCAGGAGTCATGTGACTCAGGCATATCTGAGAAGGAACGGATTGTTTGGGGCTTGGCTTGTGCTTATCGAGCTATAATTGATATTCTTGAGAGAAATGGTTTCCAAACCGAGGTTCAGAGCAAAAATGAAAACCTTGAGGTTAAACCTGACCAGTCACAGGAAGCACCGGCACCTGTGTCGGTTGCCCCTGTGGAAGGCCAGAAATGGAAACTTGTGTCCTCTCGGCTAGAACGGAAAGAAGAAGAAGCAGAGAAAAAAAAGGAAGATCTAGGTGAGGGGCCCTCTTCAGCACCAACACCACCACCACCACCTAAAAAGGCTACTAAGGAAGGTGAGAAACATGGAGACGACAGAGATGAGAAAGAAGAGGAAGATCCAGGTGAGGAGCCCTCCTCAGCACCACCACCACCACCTAGAAAGGCCACTAAGAAAAGTGTGAGACATGGAGAGGACAGTGATAATGAAGAAATCACCACTACTACTATTCGTCGGCCCCTAAAGATGACTGAAATCCAGGGTTCAAGAAAGGAGTTTGTACGGCGCTCAGATGAACCTATTGTCACCTGGTTGCTGCGGTGTTGGGACAACGGTGCCAGCAGCGTGTCCCTAGATGGCAACGAACCCCACCAACTGGGAAGCATTGCTCGAGACCCAGCTATCGACAGAGGGATTAGTAGATGTCTGAGTGGAGTTGCTACCCTCTGGGAACGAGTACTAGTGGCTGTAGAGGAGAGATTTCCTTACAAAGACGATCTGGAGCCTAAGGCGGAAAGATGGAATACTGTGGAGAAGGGCGTCCAATTTTTGAGAGAAATGGCTGTAGTAGAGATGCTGTATGATCCTACTTTTGTCCCTAACAATCCACACCAGGACCGTGATCCTGAGAAAGCATGGTGTAAAGCTGATGTATATCGGAAGCTCTCAAAAACAGCACCAGAAAGGTACGCAAGTACACTGGTAGCAACATTCAGTATACTCGAGGGCCAAAACAGAAGACTCCCATTTCATGAAGTGGTTACTACACTTCAGAACTTTGAACAACAACTTCCACCATCACACGTTTCCATTGCAGCTGTATCAATGGTAGCAGGAGAAGTCAGTGACATAAAGAAGATAGTGAAAATGATACTGGAGGAATTGTCCTTACTGATGAACCGGGATGGACCTGTGTCAGTATCAGAAACACCTGATGAATACGGGGATGATCCAAAGAATCTGATGGAGAAACTGATCAAACTGATAAAAGTCTCAGCCATCAAAGGCAATCGCCTCACTGCTCGAGCAGATGACAGCAGTAACTTCATGCCACGTGTGTCCATGTGGAGCTTCTTACGAGAAAATGGAGAGGACATGAAGAAGTGGCATAAAAAACCCACCCCTGCACTACGAGCACGTGTGAGAGAATTACGGCAGAGATCAAGCTGCCAAAATTGGGGTGTCTCAAATAGACTTGGACTGGCAGAGCAAAGGAGTGTTATTTTTAGCTCGGTGGGCCCATGAGACCTCGGGCCATCAAGGAAGGGACGTGACCTATAAGTGGGCTAGAGACCGAGGGGTGGACTTAACTATGGATGTCATCGCACAGGTTACCCATGACTGTGATACATGAGCCATAATTAAACAGGCCAAGAGGATGAAACCTCTCTGGCAGGAAGGGAGATGGCAGAAGTATAAATATGGGGAGGCGTGGCAGGTTGATTATATCACCTTGCCGCGATCTCGCAACGGTAACCGTTATGTGCTCACCATGGTGGAGGTGACCACTGTGTGACGGGACATTTAAGCATTGGGAGAAAAATCTGTCAGAAGCCACCTGGTTGGTCAACACTAGGGGATCAGTCAACCGAGATGGTCCTACACAGTCCAGCTCCCTACAGACCATAGAGGGAGATAAGGTCCCTGTAGTACATGTGAAGAGCATGTTGGGAAAAGCAGTGTGGGTCCTTCCAGCCTCTGGAAAGGGCAGACCCCTCCATGGAACAGTTTTTGCACAGGGACCTGGGTGCACCTGGTGGGTAATGGATAAAAATGGGGATGTCCAGTGTGTACCACAAGGGAATCTGATGCTGGGGGAGTGCAGTCTGTGATTCCATGTGTATATATATATGTATAGATATGTTTGTATGTAATCTGTGTTATTGCTGTTCTTGGTTCTATATAGATACATGTTAAGCATGATGTGATGATGTGGAATAAGGGGTGGAATGTTGTGGTTTTGTGGTTTTTGATGTCAGTATTCCACATCAGAACATCATGCAGGCCGTTAAGGAGTTAATGCTGCGGGAGCAGCAGAGGGGCAGAGCTCCGCACCAGACACGGGACCGTGCGTTTGGTGGCGCGCGCTGTCGGGGCGGTCGTGAGGAGTTCAGCACGTGTAAAGTAAGCTCCCAGTTTTCTGGTTTGGAAATTTTGTGTCTCTCTCTCAATTGTTCAATTTTATTAGATTTAGTAAAGTTACCGTTCCTTCTCAGATCGTGCTGTTGTGTTTTGTTGTTGTTGTTTTTTTTTTTCCTACATACCCTCTATTCTTTCTGTTTCTCCGCGCCCCGGAGCGCGCGGCCCTGCTGAGGCGGCAGCGGGCCACGGGGCAGTTTTTTTCCGTTCCCTTCTTTTTTCCCTTCTCGGTTCCCCCTTGGGTTACTGTCACGGATAACACCGTGACAATTAGATTACCGCTAATTCATGCAATAGAAGTTAAAAGTATAAAATAATCTAATTGAACCCCCAAATCTCAGAGGAAAACAAACAAACAAACAAACAAAAAAATACCTTATAAATCAAAGATAGAGTTTTAGGACTTTTTTGTCTAGTTTCCAGTATCTTTCTTTCTTTGTCCTGTGATGGATTTTTTTTTTTTTTTATTACCTAAACTTTTCTCTACCTTCACCTGAACATAATGCTGACAACTGTTCTTCACAGTTTCCTTGAATGAGAGTAATCAGAACTCCCTTCTGATGACAAGAGCCCACAAAATCTCTTGCATGGTTTGATGGAACTCATGACTGTGGAAATAGAATAGATCCAGATATACATTATGCCATTCCTATTCTCTGTAGGATGAAATCTGTAGGATTTCATTTTCTTAGTCTGTAATTAAAAGCTTGAGGTATCTGAAATTGGCACTTCTGAGAAATTTAGGCTTTATTTATACTTCAAGTTAGAAGGATCATTTTAGATCTTTCACTCTTGAGTATCCTTAATCCACAGGGAAAATGTTTCTGTGAGACGTTTAGTCATTGCAAATGATTTTGTAGTGCTAAAGCTAAATGGCTTAAGAACAGAAATTATCATTGCTTTTACAATTTGGTATGACTCGTCCCTCCCCTTTTGTTTCCCATTTCGTACAGTGTTTTTGCCTAGTTTGAAAATAGTCTGGAGTCAAAATACGAATCTCAACTGTAAATTTTTATTGAGAAATTTACATGGATTATTATGTGGATTATTGATTGACTCTAAGAAGCATCTTAAATCAGACTTTCTCACAGGTATAAACAGCTTTTCATGCAAATTTGAAGTCGCTCATAAGCAAGTCTTCACTAATCTTAGTCCCATTTGACAGGATATTTATCTTATCTACTTAACTTTATTTATGAGTGAAACACTTTGAACTTGTTTGACACTAAATAGGAAGTAAATAAATGTTATAATACGCACCATTTTGAAAAGGGTGAATATGAAGTAGGAAGATCTTAAATTTTATAATTCACATCACGTTGGCTAATCCTGAAAAAGAACACTTTTTTCCTGATCAGCGTATTCAAGTACAGATCCCTACACTTGCTTTCATAATACAGATTTGTATGTAATTTTTTTAAGCTTATACCAATACAAAATTAACAAGGATTTTTATGTTTATGGAATGTGAAGTTTCTTCAAAGAATAGACTAGAAGAAAGCTCCTTAAACTGTCATTTAGTATATAGTATTAAATCCTTTCTGAAACGATTAAACTGTTTTAAAACCTGGTAAGGTTTTCTTTTTTTTTTTTTTTTTGCATCCTCTCTAATATACTGTCTTCTCCTTTCCAGGCTAACTTAATTAGTGGGATGGTTATATATCTTTGTAATGGTAACTATCTTTTCTTACTTGTTTCTGCACTTAGCGCTGTTAACTACCGCTTTCTTTTTCCACAATGACATATTTACAGACCGCTCTGTTTTTACTGTAGTACGCTCTTAACAAAACCTCTATAGTTTTCCTTTATTAAATACATTTCTCATTTCCACATTCATCTTGAAGGTAGAGACATCTTTTCCTTACACTTCAACCAAGATTAGACTGCTCAATTTATAAAATGGAAGATGAAAATTGTATGTAATAGGTCAGAGTAAGTCTCTCCGGAACAAAATTGATTCCTTAAAAATACTTACCTGATTCTACCAAAGCCATCTATGGCTTCAACTAACCTCTGACTAGTCCAAACCATGTCTTTGTTTATGCCCGCAGCATTTCCAAAGCATAACACAAACTGTTGCTAAATGTACATTATTAACATTGACCTACTGAATTGTGTCTAATTATTTCAATACTTCACGATTCTCACATCACATCATTTTCTGAACTGCCACCTTGATTGCATCAGCAAATTTCCCCTGCCTAGGCAATACAATGCATCAAAAGTATTAAAGAGGATTTGTGCTAGTACTTACATTTGGATTATTAGATGGATGGTAATGAAACTCAACAACTGTCCAACCAGCACAAGCTCCTTAACCATCTTGTGTTGTTGTCTTTCTCCACAGAGTATAATATCAAATGTCTGGCTGAAATTAGATTAAATGTAATAAATTTCCCTGTCTAGATAAGACAATTGAATGATTATCTAAGGCAGATGTAAAGTTAGTCTGACAAAAATATATTTTTGATAAACTGATGTAGTATTTTTCAACAGTTGTCCATCTACTGCCATGCTGAATATTTTAGGTATTTATTTGTAAGTCTTCAGCACTTCAGGTCCTGAGAACAGACTAATCAGCTTGCAGTTACTTTTTAATAGGCTGGGTACTGTAATTTTCTGCTGTGTAATGATACACCAACCTGACAGATTCATTATAAATCCCTGCTGATAACCATCGATTTCTTAAGACATTTGATTTGATATTCTTAATTCCAGAAGTTCCGGTTCACACGCGATTCCAATAAACACATTTTCATCACTTTTCCCTAAAACAGCTTTGAATCAAACTGATTCATTTAACCTTGCCCTTGTTCATTGTGTACTGTACTAGTACCCCTCATGTCCTCTGTTTTCATTTATTTCTCCCTTTACTGACTACAGAATCTACTTCATCAGGTGGAGACATAACCTTTAAGCACTCTTCCTTAATCTGTTGGCTGGAAAAAAACCTTTCCTTGATGATTAAATGCACTCACAGTTATTATTGCAGACAGATGGAAGAAGGCGGCAAATACACTAGCTTAACATATACTTCCAGTGTGCTGGCAAGGAAATCTAAAAACAATTTTTTTTTCAGGTTTTAGAACTCAGACTGCAATACTGCCCTCCTCTCTCCTTAAATAAATAAGAATCTGTAGTGTTCTTCATGTATTCTGGCAAATCTATAATACCGCAGCGCTGTTTTCGAAGGACATCATCCTTACAAACAAGGATGTTGATCCATTTTTAATATATAGTAATGGTATTCCTTGAGTTCTTTAATGTAAGGATGGAGTTGAAATTCCCATATTTCACCTTTTACAATTCAGAATTATACACAAGGAAGTTCATTTCTCAAGGTTGCAAGGTGAAGTACAATCATGCTGGGTCTTTTTTCTTGTTATCTTTGTAGGTAGCATTTCCATTTTAGATTCTAAACTCACTAAGATGAAGGGAAGCCGAATTCCTGCTCACATAATGTCTTGAACATACCTGAACTTCGGTATTGTCAAAGCTAACACATTCACTTGTTTCAAGTGACTTCATGCCAATAAATATATCACAGAAGTTTTGTTGTTGTTAAGGCTGGACTAATTTAGCTGAGCTGACATTCAACTCTGTTAACCACTAACATTCATCTTATCTTAGCTGAAGTAATTTAACCTGAGACAAATTAAATTAATTCTCAGTCTCGTTCTTAGAAAATTCCACTCACAGAATCACAGAAATGTAGGGGTTGGAAGAGACCTCCAGAGATCATCTAGTCAAAAAATAAAAAAAAAAAAAGTCAACCCCCATGTCAAAGCAGCTTCATAGACCAGGTTGCAAACTATTCACAATTATCCATTCACAATTACACTTCACACAAAATAATCTATATCAGTAGGAATTAAAACTGTGATATTTCAATTTCTGTATTTGATAACAAATGAACTTTACATCTTATTTTCCTGTTTGTTCCTTTACATTTGTGACTATGAATCGAGGTGTTTAACTTACCAGATCACTTTTCTCTATTGGTTTTATTACCTTTCTTTTGTTTTCTGTAGTAGGAACTGATAAGAAATACACGCTTGTTCTCTTTTAGAAATAGGAGAGGGAGCATGTGAAACTATCAGGAAGAAAATTTAAAGCAAACCAGAGGAAGACAAAAACAAAACTTAACTACTCCCTTTATGAAGGATTGATTGCTATAGGATATTTTGGATAAATAAATCTACATGGCCTGAAAAAAAAATGACTGCACGCATACCTGGAGTGACTGTTAAAAACAGATCCCCTCTTGCTGAGGTAACTCCGAATCGCCTCTTGCTGATTCCCGACTCTGAATCTTGAAAGCTAAGTCAGTATTCCCAGGAAGTATTACTTTTATTGCTTTACATTTAAACTGTGGTTTCCCTCTGCTCTAGGTGCCATAACTGGCGTCTATGCGCTTCTGGAGAGAGGTCACCTAGCTCAAGATTTATTTGGTCTATGCTAAAATATTTTATACATATCAATATGCTCTAACTTGATAAATTCAGAAATACAATGCATAAGTATTTAATGACATACGAAGATATTCACCAATTTCAGAAAGCTTAGACCAGCCAAACCCAGAGATATGACAGACTACATTACAGTAAACAGTGAAGGAATTGAATTCCAGGAACTGTTGTCAAATGACACAAGTGAAAAGGTGCAGAGCTGTTAACCCTTCTGTGGTCCTTCTTCTGATCAGCCTCTACTGCTTATCTCTCTTAACTAATCATTATGTTTGTCAGTATAAGATTATTTTCAGGAGCAGAATACCTCAATATTTTTTTCCAGTAATAAAATCCCTGAGTCCGCAATGTGTCAATGTCTTTGAGTACAGACACGTCCTACATAAACGCAAAATATTATCAGGCAATTTTGCAGTCAGATCTCTTGCTATATTTCATGTGTTGCTCCTTATATTTTTCCTTTTTCGGTAATAAATTGATCCAAGTGTATTCTGCAGCTTTCAACCTACCTTTGTTGAAGTTCAAAACTTCTAAAAAAGAATACTTGCTGTATTTTCCCAACATTTGAGAAAATACATTCAACTATAACTCTAAAATCTACTTTCACATATTAGTCCAATGTTTCTATGGTTGGCTCAGACGACAGAGATAGGATTTGTTGAGTTCTGGCCAAGAAATGTACTTTCTTTAACGTGATATTAGAATATTTTAAATTAGCCTCATATCTTCTGTGGCCCGATTTTTATTGATAGCCAGATTTCATTATGTTCCATACACTATGTTATACACTCACATAGAAATCTCTTGCCTGCTTTAGAGGTGGGAAACTATTTTATACTCAGGACATTGCTCGCTGTAATAGAAGCAGCACAGACTGTTCTTTGGGTTAATTTAATTTCATTCAAATTTCATTCCGTTTCTTTCAAAGTGTGAAACTGTCAGTGGTTTATGGGCTGGTTTGGCCCAATTCTGTGACTAACAGGGCAGGGGATCTGCAGATGCAAACCCTGTGAGAAGGGAAAAAGGAAAGGGTGTAGAGACATGGGCCTAAGAACAAAACAGTGGCAATGATTTAAGGAGGAGAACTGGTTTACTATATAAGATATCAGAATGCAAAATAACACAATATAATTAGAATTGATGCTAAGAAATAAAATGAGAGAGAGAGAGAGTCTGAAACTGAAGGCCTTACACTGAAGCTGAAAGAGAGACGGTTAGGTAACATCCACTGTTGAGATTAACAGCATAAGATGAAGTCTCGGGACTTGCATGTAGCCTTATCTTTCATCAGTTCACGAAACTAGAGCATCAATGCTTTTACTCCAGTGCCTCACATGATGTTACAGTGTGGAACACTGAAAACAAGTAAACAAACAAAGTCATAAAACCATGAAAGAAACACTTCGAAGATGAAAGTATTTCTATCATAAATTTCACTGAATTCAGTCTGTGAAATGCCTGAGTACCTTTGATTACATGGTTTAGGGTCAGGATGATTTATTCAAAAAGGCTAATTTTAAGCTAACTTCCTGAGGTTTTTTCTACTAGTAACAAAATGAGAGGTGTTCTTTCAAAGAACAAATTGAAATCATCCTCTGGTAAAGCCTTTCCATTTCCATAAGCAAAGATAGTGATTAAGGATATGAGTCTCTCTTGCAGACATGAAGACTGTTGAAATGATATAGTTTTGAAAACCTGAGCATTTGTTAACTTAGGCATTTTTCTTCCTATACAGTTTAAGCAAGGTAACATGCTCTAGTAGAAAGAATGAATACTTACTAAATCACACTAACCTATTGAACAAAAGACATTAGAAGTATTACTTTGAATTTAGTATCTCTTTTTAGAAACAAGTCTCATACCTTGTCCTGAAGGAAAGTAAGAGGATGCTTTAATAATTTAAGACCTGTTATTCGGGGAGATCAGAACTATGTGACTACGAAAGCACTGGTGGCAAGGATGGCCATATGTATCTTTTCTCATCTTCTGCTTCACTGTCCTGATTTGACAAGTGTATACATGACTTTATTCAAAACGATGGCACAGATTTCAAAGTTATTCTTCTTCTGATCAGAAATAAGCTCTCACTGTTAGGAAATAAGTTTGGCTATCAAAACAATGAATAAAAACGCAGCAAACAATTTTAGCTACTTGAGTATTCCTAACTGCCACTGCAGGAATGCCCTGAAATTATTTCTGCTGGTCATATATAGGTTTTTAATGTAAATTTCAAAATATTTAATAAATAAATTTCACCCATAGTGCTACAAGAATATTTACTTCTAAACAATGTTACATAAACCACAGTATGATAGTTCTAGACAATTAAAACTTGATTCTTGATAACGTTAATATTCTCTGTTGTTGCTAGATGAAGAACGGAGTGAAAGAGAATAAACCAAAGAGCTACGTGTGCCCTGAAACAGAAACTGTTATTTATACCTTCAAAAAGATTATAGAGAGTGCGAACCGAAACAGCAGAGCTAGTGACGTAACTGCAAAAATAATTGAAAGTCAGCTTCCCTAAAATTGAGGCATAGGAAGAACAACCATGCATAACAGTAGCATCTAAATTTTAAATAATAATAACACTGTAGGCTTTGAAGAAAATGCATGCTACAGTCTATGCGTTTTCTGAAATGTCAGGGTACACCTTGGAAGGGTATAATAAGCATCTCACCCAGTCATCGAGGAGAAAAATAAAATGAGTCCTCTCTGGCTACAGAAAGGCTTATTTCAGCTACCTATACTCTTTGTCCTAA
Organism: Callipepla californica brunnescens; assembly: GCA_023055505.1. Taxonomy (NCBI): domain Eukaryota; kingdom Metazoa; phylum Chordata; class Aves; order Galliformes; family Odontophoridae; genus Callipepla; species Callipepla californica. The sequence continues at coordinate 3,473,958 of JALIRH010000040.1, forward strand.
CACTGATGCTGAGCTATACCTTGCAGGGCTTCAATTTAACATCTATGTCAAGAATGAAAAATTAGCTGACAAGATTTAACTTCTACAGATTGCATTCATAGGTGGTGAATAAGTAATCCAAGATGTTCTTGATTGATTAGAATTTGAAAAATTGCCATATAAAAGTGACAACTTCTACAATAATTTTCTTGTTTGGACACTCGTCGGGTAAAGTGACTACTGTGGAAATAACACAACATCTCAACACATGCCACCTTTGTGTTTAGGCTTCTAATTGCATCTTCTTCAGGCTGACTGGGGCACTGAGCAACCTCATCTAGCTGTAGATGTCCATGTTCATTCCAAGAGTGCTGGACTGAATGAGCTTTAAAGGTTCCCCTCAACTCAAATGCGTCTATGATTATTCTATTTACATCATTCACAATGAATAGGATAGATGGTGTGATTTGTAGGCACACATATATACATACACCTATATAACTTCAGACACATAAATGTATTTAATAGATATGTTGTTCCACAGTGACTCCTTGCTTTGACAGGTCTTATGAGTCTCAAAAAACAAACAACAACAAAAAAATAATCTGCCAAATCCTCTCAACTATCTTGTTTCTTATATCAACATAGCTCCTATGAAAGTTGCAAAATACTTATATTTGAACATGAATAACAAAAGTTAAAATATCAAAATAAATAAAATCCAAAGAAAGAAAAGCTTTGGGGAAAAACAAACAAACAAACAAAAAAACTGCTTTATTTTTGTTCTTTAATTTGCAAATCTACACCTTAAAAATAAAGAAACATGGAATATATTACATAGTTGTTCATTTGTTTGATTCTTTTTTTTTTTTTTTAAATTTTTTAAATAAAATTGTACGGTAGGGAAGGGATGGAAAAATCCCATGTGTTCAAGATGCACTCTGGGTATGTAATACTATGAAATATTAGTATGAGCTTATCTGTTCCACTGTGTTTTTTAGCCAAGTAAAAGGAATCTTTACCATTATGTTCCCTTTCCTCCCTGATGTCGGAACCTGTGGTTCCTCTCATACTGAGCTGGATTACTGGCACATTATCAGTAGGGTAAAACTAACCTGACTCATGATGGTCTAAATCCAGCTCACGTTCTCTACTGGTGGGTGAACAATCCAACGCTTGGTGAATTCTGCTTCACAATGATAGGAGCTGACATCGAAGGATCAAAAAGCAATGTCGCCACGAACGCTTGGCCGCCACAAGCCAGTTATCCCTGTGGTAACTTTTCTGACACCTCCTGCTTAAAACCTAAAAAGTCAGAAGGGCCGTGTGATAGCACACACACACCACCACCACAGCAACAAGCTCCAACATATGAGTGGTCCTGAGGTTGGAAATACACTACAGATACCAGTAGTATTTATTAATAAAGCAATAAAACAAAGGCCTTGTAAGAACGCTGATGTTTCTGATTTCATTGGCAATAATATGTTTCTTCCTGCTTCTCTAATTATAGACCTGACAGTATGGCAACAATTTTAAAGTACTGGTGGAATGAAGTTCAACATAACTGCACTTTTAACTCAGAGTAACTGAAGAAACATGTTACAAATGGCCTAATTTTTGAAATTCCAACCAACGATTCATAAATTGCCACTTCATGCCAGAAAACTGTTTCAGAAAACCTTTGGCCATAAACTGTTCATTTTTATTTATGGTAAAAAGTAAGAAATATCTCATTAAGCTATATGTTAGCATCAGTCCCTTATATTCGAAATTACTATGAGAATATCTATATCTCTGATATCTCTGATACCAAATATCTAAATAACTTCTTTAGTTAATGTAATCTGTGGTCTTGGGGAACTACAGAGGTTGCTTTTTCAAATTCATAGTTGTAAACTACTGGTATTAAAAAGAATAATGCAGGCAGTAACTACTCAAGTAGTCTTGCACGCAAAAGCTTGCTTAAACTTGACTTAGTTCCAATTCTGAGGTCAAAGACTGGTATACAGAATTCCAGGTAAGTTCTTGACTTATGTATCTTTATACTACCACTTAGACTTTGAGACTTTACATCTGAAAAAGCTTAGGTAAACCCTCCCTAATAACAGTTTAACATTTTAAGTAGAAACATAGAACCATTTAAGTTGGAAAAGACCACTAAGATCATCTTGCCCAACCATCAAAGTATATATGAAAACTCAAGATGGTATGTCATAAAATGATGACAGCAACCATAAATACTATGAATTAAAATAGCCAATTTAGTAAAATCAATGTATTTAAAAATACACATTTAAAATTTTTTTCTTGATTACCTCTCACATTAAATTATTCCTTTACACGCCTTTCAATATTTTTAAGTCAAAATGTGAATTGCCTTTTTAAATTTTCAAACAATACTGTAAAAATCCTTTATTATAAAGACATTTTTATTAGAAATACTTGTTTTTTTTTTCAATTAAGGTAAATAAAAATGAATTTATTTCATAAGAATTTTCTCATTATAGGTTCCTAATCTTACCTTAATTGACTGAGAGATCTTAATTTAAAGAAGGAACAAGTAAAAGCTATGTACATTTAATTTGGCGAAAGGCAGGTGTTTGATAAACAGACATGATAAAAAGTAATAACCAAAAAGCGTGGGGAAAAAAAGATTCTCATAACTGAAATTCAGGAGAATTATTATTTATCCTATTTACATTTAGGCACTGCATACATTTACCATGCATTTTAAAACAGCTTTGGAAAAGCAAAACCTTTTATTCTTGCCATCACAGACTCTATTCTGATGAAGCCACAAAAATAAAGGGCAAAAAATGCCTTACCTCTGCATTGTATTGTTAAATATATACACTCACCTTGGTTGCCAACACTACTGCCTTGACTCTGAGATCCAACACGCTGACAGCTCACATTGGCAAGGCAGCTATTTTCCTCATACATGGGCAAATGAACTGTAAAAGGCAGATGAATAAAAAGACAGTAGTCCACTGTTTTTCCAGTAATACAGTGATGCCGTTATTTAGACCATGTTGCAACCCCTCAAGTATTTAGAAGTTTTCCACTGAAACACGAGGAGTAATAGAATGATTATTCTGAAGAGCATACTTTGAAATGCAAAGTTGACCGATTTTTTTTACCAATTCAGCTGCAAGTATATAGAAATGAGAAAAAAAAAAAAAGACGTGTGCTTAGAATATCACAGAATATCAGAATATCAATTTATTTCTCAAACATACACAGTTGCTTCTTAACACACCTTTTACGTTCAAATATTAATGCAAATATTGGCTTGCTGTTTTAATCTCTGTATATAAAAATTAATGATAGAATTTCATTATCCAAAATTGATTTTAACTTAAATTTATAAAATCTTAGTTTTTAATGCTTTAATGCATTGTGAAGGAAAATGAAGTCTTGGAATTCAATATTCCTATCCAATGGAACTTCACACTCCAACAGCCAAACAGATAAAGTCTAGCTCATAAAAAAAATAAAAAAATACAGCACCGAACTACTGGCAAAGTAGATCAGAGCACATTGGACATATGAAAAAAATAAAAAAAAATAAAAAGATAAAATCAGAAGCAGGAGGACAAGAGTAGTTTTCCTCATATGTTCTACCACAGTTGCTGCCAGTCAGCTGCACCTTTGAATCAGTTGGCAAAATCATTCACATTTCAGGCAGATGCAATGCAATGCTTTGTTCTGAATCCAAAAAGCAGGTACAGCACCATGAAAAACAAGATAACACTCAAAATGACAAAAAAAAAAAAAAAAAATTATAAGCATGTTCCTTATAAACAAGGCCTCAAGTCAAATACTAATGCCAGCTAGTGATCATTTCAGAAAGAAATGGAGGACTGCCTAAATTCTTTGTTCGTGTCTGATAGGGAAAGCCATGTTATTAAAACTGCAATTCTACGGTAAAATTAGTTTACTCAGGGCATTACTTTTTAACTTCTATCAGTCATCGTTTGTGACAAAGGTGCCGATGCCACCTCTCCCCAGGCTTCACCAAGATTAAGACATCAGTCTTCAGTCTTTTTTTAAAGGTAATCTGTAGAGGTGAATATCATTTACACAGAAATAACCATAGATTGGTGCAATCAGCTATGAAGAAATGCCCCAGAGCTTGGGCAAAGCAGCTGTGTAGTTTCTCCAATTTAATTGGTTCTGCTGAAGGAGATAGGCTGTACTGCTTTTTATTTCTTCATGGAGTTGTGTTTCTAATTCCACTGCTCCCTAAATTGTATGAAAGCATGTCTCAAAACACACGGTTGTTGACCAGTGCCGTGACTAAAGCATCAGAAATGCTTCTTTCAGTGATGCAGACTATACAAGTTCAATATCTCAGAACATGGTAGGTATTTGACAAATGCTTGTAACTTCGGTGTAAATGGTTAATTGCTTCCTGTTTCAGAAAGTGAAGGGATCACACAGACATGCATAGGATATTTTAAACTAAAATCAGGAATAAACCTACTCCCCAAAAAGAGATCAACACACTCTCAGACAGCATTTACAAAGAGAAATTAACTCAAAGCAGAGTCTTAGTGCAGAACAGTTTGCTTAGATCTGCAACATTTCCTAATCCGTCCTCCCTTAGCATAAAACACAAAGGGAGCAGATGTGGTTTAACTAATGCACTGAGAACTCTCGTGTAGTTCATCCAACACATTCACTGTTAATATTTTAAATGCGCCTTTTTAAAAGGTCTCTTAAAACTTACGCTTAAGAAATATATATATTTGCCATATATCCACAGAGTCAAACTACAGACATAACTATAAACTACTGATGTTTAAGGAATATACTATGGATGCTTTTGGAGTAGTCTGTGAGATCCAGTGCAATTTTCTATGATATACTGTAGAACACACATCACATCCACAAGGATTCTTCAGGAAACGATTACATCTTAAGGATTATGCTTTTAGCAGCAAATGGAGCAAAAAAGATCCCAGTGGTTAGGATTAGTATGAGTGGGAACTGCATGACTGATTCTTAGCATACAGCAACTTAGTTATGATAAATGTTGGCCTACATGATCTTTAATTACAGTCTAGAAGATATCTGCTATACAGAGGCAGATTTAACTCCTTCTTCAGTAGCTGCAGATGTGGCAGAACAGTTAGGACCCATAATGCAATTAAGTCACAGACCGTGCTTAAACTGGTATTAGTTAACTTTCAAGCCTCTAGAAATCCAGAGGAATCCACACAAGTAAGACAGAAGTATTCCAATGAAGGAACAGGAAAAACTTTTAAACAATTTAGAGGTCTAAACAGAAACGAAGAAAATCCCAAGAACTCTGAAAACATTTCTTTACAATAGTACATAGAAACTACATATGCATTTAACATATCCCTCACGAGGTGGATGGGCAGGATTTAACATAGAATATTATCTGAAAGACTGCACAAGACCGCAGAGCTGGAAGTCTGTTAGATTTAAGTGCTAAATTGCTTATTACAGGAATTCACTATTTTCATTTAGTACACAAAAGCAAAAGAAAAGTTGCAATACTAAATACATCATGAATTTGATTTTTTTCTTCCCATTCTATCCGCCATCTACACGGCAGATCAAACTCACTTTTGTGGGCTTGGCACAATAACGTTAATTAGCTTTGTGTAAGAGTTATCAAAATGTTTGTTTTAATGACTTTTCCATTGCAGTTTTCAATTTGTCATTCGTTCTCTAAGATAACAAACGACAATTTGTAGTTGAAGAAGAGGAGCAATTATCTGTTAAAACATTCCCTATTTGTAAGGTACAAGAGATACTAATTCATGCCCCTGAGGGAAAAGTAGATAGAACTACTTAGTTGAGGCATAACTAACGTAATCTCAATAGAATACTGTGTGAACATATCAGTACAAACACTCCTAATGGACAACTAGAGAGAAGATAGAGAAAAGCTTTTCCTAAGTTGTCATTTCAGTTCATAAAGTACTGTACAGAGCTGACAATAAAGCTATTTACCTTCAGATGTGATATTCACTGCAGTTATGTTTCTCCATATCAGAAATTCTGAAGAAGAGACAAAGAGCTAAAATTTTACTGTTGATAGCATTCCTTTCTTCATTTTTATTTTTTTTTCTTGCTAATTTGACAACTTAGTCTAAAAGTAAAGCATCAAAACTGATGGTTTGCAGAGGAAAACACTTTCTGGAAGCTGATGTAAATAAAAATATATTTCTTCAGGTAGCAAATGAGAGAAAAATCCCAAATGCAATTATTTGGTTATGTTTATTATGAGGATATACCTAGATAATGTATACTCTCTTACTGAATTATTGATTTACAATTCACTGTTCAAAGGGATTTTAAGAAGTAGAAAAAAATATAGAGCTGCCGTTCTCATTAAATGTTGAGATGGAAGTTATTTTCAGGTCTCTAAATAATTCTTCAAATAGAAATGTCTCTCAAAATTCCTTCTTTGTTAGGAATATCTCGTACATGGAAAGATGAGTCAAACAGCTCCGTCATTATTTCATTTGTCACCCTCCCATATCATCTGAATTACAGGAAAGGGCAGATCCTGAGGGAGAGCCAAAAAATAATAGCTCTTCTTATTTTGCAAATGAACAGAAAAAATGATCAAAGTGTCAAGGTTTAATAGAAGGAAAAGTTTAATTGAGAGAAACGCTAACCTTCTCTCAGCTCTAATAATTTTTAAGGCATTTAGGCCTCCCTTAAATCTTTCTCTGCTCTAAAATGTCTGAGTTCAGCGTGAATAAGCAGGGTACTGTAGTCTTTCTTCTTACATCAGTTATATCATAGCTGCACTTCAACAGAAAGCCGAATTTAATTTGAGAAAATAAAATAAAAAAAAGTCTTACTCCTCCTTTCAGTTAGACAAAATGTCAGAATCCTTTCTACTTGAAAAAATAAAAAATAGACTGTTCTGGAAATGTCATCTGTACTCAGCTCACATAGAGTGTGAGAAATGTTATATAGCCTATTTAGACTGACCTGGAATTTTTTGTTTGTGCTTCTTTTCTTTTTCTTGTGCCACACTGGGTCTCTAACTTTTGGTGTTATTCCTGCATCAGATGATACTCCTAAAAAAAAAAAACCAAAAAACAAAACATCAAAAACAGATCTCTTTGAACAGCCAAACTTCACATAGAATCAGAGAATTCATAGAGTTACCAGGGTTGGAAAAGACTTCCAAGATCATCTAGTCCAACCATCCACCTACCACTAATATTTCCCCACTGAACTATGTCTCTCAGTAAGAAAACTAAATGTTTCTTCAACACCTACAGGAAAAGAGAGGATGTCTTTTTTTTTTTTTCTCTTTAATTTTTTTTTCTTCAAGAATCAGAGAATCCTTAGAGTTAGAAGGGACCTTGAAAGATCACCTAGTTCAACTTCCCAGTGATGAACAGGCACATCCACAGCTAGATCAGGTTGCCCAGGGCCTAATCTGGCCTTGCCTTCAAAGTCTCCAGGGACGGGGCATCGACTACTTCTCTAGGCAATCAGCTCCATCCAGTGCCTCACCACCCTCACCATAAAATACTTATCCTTTGCATCTAACCTAATTCTGCCCTCTTTAACCTTGGAACCGTTTCCCCTCGATTTATCACAACAGACCCTGCTAAAGAGTCCGTCTCCATCTTTCCTGTAACCTCCCTTTAGATATTGAAAGGTCTTTTTCTTTGTGGAACCAGAGGGATGAGAGTTACTGATTAGATTTTCTCTACCTCTATTCCTTACTTTGTCAGTCACTAGGGGAGTAAAGCCACCTTCCTTCCTACCAAATCCTACCTCTTTCAGGATATTATGAAGGCAAGCCACTCAATTCTTATAGATACATTTCTATGCATACACCAGAATAGTTGCAGATCACGTTGTCTTTCCAACATTCAGACATGAACACTTGACAATAGTAAAAAGTTTTGCTTACTGTTAGATACCTATCGCTTCTCAGAAATACTGTATCCACTACTATAACAATACTAAAGTTTTCACTCTCAGAAGTGACAAAAATATTATGTTAAAAAGCAAAAAAAGCAAAAAAAAAAAAAAAAAAAAAAAAAAAAGGAAACATCAAGGAAACAGAACAAGAAAAGTGGCTGATGTCAAAACAAATGAGAAAGTAGAAAAAAATGTCACTTGTACTTTCGTGAAGACCTAATCTATCTCTCTGGGATCAGGCTAGACTTACTGTGAATTTCTAAACTGATTTTCCCAGCCATATTTATAGCTGTTTGACAAGGTGTAGTTTCACTGCATGTACACAAAAGGATAAAATTTAACGTGTTTTTCTGTGTACTGCCAATTGGCTGCAAACTAAAGTTTTGGCATAAGACCATCTCCTGTTGGAGTCTCCTTCTCTGGAGATATTCAAGACCTACCTGGACCCCCCAACCTGTGCAACTTTGTCCCTTCCAGCCCCTACAGCTTTGTGATTCTGTGATCCTGTAGGGTAGCCCAGACAGGAAGATGGAAAAGAAATTAGGGACAGGACACAGCCCAGAAGAGAGAAAGCTGATTGCAAACAACAGCAGAGCTCCTCCTCAGTTTAAATTATATATAAAAACAAACACACCAAACAAACACAGCATGATTCAGTTATTAAAAAGGCAGAACCTCTATCTACTCTTAGTTATCTAAAACTCACCAAGCACTCAGAATGAAGCTGTTTACTTTAGTCATTTGTTAAGCATATATCTTACATAATTACAAAAATTATGTTAACTGCATGAGTTTCTAAGTAAAATTTCTATAACGTCATCAAACACGTTTATGGATACAAAATCAGAGACTAGGAATCACAGACTGTCAGGGATTGGAAGGCACCTCAAACAATCATCTAGTCCAATACCCTCAATGAAGCAGGTACATCTAGATTAGATTACACAGGAACCATCCTAAAGGAAACAAGCTTAAAAAAAACAAAACATAGAAGTTAGATTTTACATATGAAGTTCACTCTCTTATGAGCATCACAAGAACTCATTTTATTAGTGCCAACTTTTCCTCCGTGTTATGCAAATTTCTACGTTTCCCTGGAAAAATCTTGCTTAGACAAATCAAAGTGCTTTTAAGAAAATGATAATTTTACTTTTTTTTCCTCCATAAACTTAGAAGAAATCAAGTTATTGCTTTCTTCAAGTGTGCAAAAGGCACCCACCCACTTTTCCTGTGCTCAAGGTCATTAACTCCCATTGTTGCGATCCTTGACCACATTGCTGCATCTGTTGCCTGCAAACAGTGACTTAAGCTCACCCCACAGCCCACATTATAGGTGTTGAGGAGACTCCACTGTTTTTTGTGGAGATTGCTATCAAACTTTCACCCAGTTAAACTATTTGCAAAGTCAGATGCGAAGTGAACAGACAAATGCTAGCACCCAGCACTATAAAAACAGTAATTTTTACATTTGTATGTTCAATATACTTAGCAGCTTTGTTTATATTACACTTAGTTCCTGCGGTACACTAATATATTTAAGAATCTTATCATGCCATGCCACACAGCTGTAGACCTACTAATATTTCACTTAAATTGTCCTTATGTTAAGCTTGTGAATTTTTAATTGCTTAAGTTCTCTAGGAAATCTGGATCTTGTGCACCCACAGCAGAAGCCTGCTGTTCCTATAAAAGTTAAAACACACTATGGAGAGCATAAACTTTTTCTGAACTGCAAGTTGAGAGAGAACACCTGAGGCAATAGGAGCTGGGGCAAGAAAGGTATTGCTTTAAACAGCAGCATCTCAGCAACTGAAAGAACAGCTGAGAATCAGTATAAAGCACCTGTCATAACGTGACGGGAATGTTGTTTTGTCATCTCTGATTTTGCAGCTTCTATACATATACACATGCTCAGCTTCAAAGTCCACCATTAAGCTTAGGGGAGCCAATCTAAAGCGTCAACTTTCCAGAGCACTCTCTTCTTTGAGCAGGGAATTTGCTTTCAGAATGACAGATACACAAGAGACCCTCTTTTTTTTTTTCTTTCTCCATTTTGAGATATTACTGACACCAGTATGAGTTTTGTTTATTTAATATTTTGTATTTGACAAAGGGTTTATCTGAATTTAAGATCCAAAGACATTTGAGTCTATTGAGAATACTGGGAAATGATCTGCCATGGCCAATATCTATCACCACGTCCATGACTTCATTTTGCTAAAACCTCCTGAAGCAACTCAACTTTTTTTTTTTTTAATACCATCATAAATAATCAGTAGGCTGCTCATTTCATCTCTCTTCCAGATCATTTATGCAAACAGCACATTAAACCAGAATGGTTCTCTTTCAGTGTTCAAACACGTCACTCAACATTTTACCATTTACAGAGATGATGAGTCAGTTTTACAGACTCTTCGTTTTCCATGTTTCATACTGCTTCTGACCTGTGACATCATTTTAGCTTTCCCCTTGCAACCACTCATTTTTAATGGCTTCTCGTGAAAGATTTGCCGAAGGCTTTTTGAAAACTTAGGCATGCCTGCCTACCTACCTCCTTCACTCACCATTTTAGTGACGCCCTCAAGAAACCCCACTACATTAAATTAGAAGCAATTTTTTTTTCATTATAAAAAACATTTTTCCTTGTAATATCAGAATCCATTGAGTGTTCCATAATCTGATTTTTAAACTGTTACATCAACTAAATTATTTACTAAAGATATATGATTTCATGGATCTCTACATCCCCATTTCAAGGACAGATGAAGTATTCTCTATCACTTGAACCTTAATCTAATCAATTTCCAGGAGTAGATTCGTTGGTTTTAGAAAAGCTCAAACCCCTGCAACATGTTCCTCTAGACTTTGGATGCATCCTGGAAATTGCTGCTACTTAATTCACTATTTGGTAGTAGAATTCCTGCTTTTACTACTTCACTCTCTAGTAGCATCTCATCTTGAAAAAAATAGTATTATTTTTCTCAAAACCAAACATGAATACTTCCAGAGGATGCATTTAATAGGCATAAACTAAAACATATCATCATGTGATCAAAGAGAACAGTGGTGCTATTTCTAGTTGTTTGGGAAAAGAAAGGACAGTGTTATTTCCCCTCTTCCATTTCTCTGACAGAAAATCTTCAAGTTCCTTTTACATGATGCACCATAAATGAAGACAGTCAGTTATGGGAGTTCTTTTGACAAGCACTGGTAGTACTCCCATTTGCTCGAATACGCTGCACATATTATTAGATTAATATTGCACAAATCATATATGTCACTGAATACCTGTTTTATTCATTGGGAAAATAAATTAGTCAGAATTCAGTATTTCATCTGTGTGAGCACATTCATTTTACTAAAATATCTTTAGTTTTTTTGTTTTTTTTTTTTTTTTTCCCATTAGCACTGGTGAAATTAGTCGTGGAGAAGAAAAGTCTCATGCATTTCTATTGGAAGAAATTAAAAACCCAATTACCAGAGTGCCATCACATATCTACCTTTTCAAGTACTTCTTGTCACTTAATATTTCATAACATTCAAGCCAAACCATAACGTGCATATTGATTTCAAGATGGTTTAGGAATAATATATCCTGTTCAAATTGTATTAATTCTAACCATAATTATATTGTGTATCACCTAAAGAATATTGTATCTTTCAGAATTAAAAGCTCTGAACATGAAAAATTCTTGTTAAAGGCTTACACATCCCCAGAACCAATTTGCAAATAATTTTGAAATAAATGCATTATTCATCATTTGTATCCATCCAGGTTGTACTGGAACGGTGATCTAACCCATAAGCTATATAGGTTAATTTAGTGATTTATTTGGAAGTGGTATAACAAAGATGCTTTGGAAATGTCCTATCTGAAGTACATCAAGAAAAATTTTGCAACAGAGAAGAGCAACAGATTTCTGACTTGCCTACAACTGCTGCTACAACAGAAAGTAGTATTATACTCAATTTTACTACTATGGAAGTTACAGAAAGATTTTCAATTAAAAAAAAAAAATCAATCTTAAATACATACTTCTCCCCTCTCTACTGTTAGGTAGAAACCGTTGATAGAAGCAAAGCATTTTTAAGGGCATTTAAAGTAAAGAAACAAATGTTTTCTAGTTTACCATGATGCACACTTGCATGTTCCACTTAAAAACAGTACTTTATATGATTTTTGCACTCAGCAAAATGTTTCATGTAGTGTTCTTCATAATGTCACTTGTGCCTATACTGTAGAGCATTTCTATAGTTACATTTAACATTTTGATAAGCTACTAATTCATAACGAATGTCTGATTTGAATTACCATAGGAAAAGTAGCACAACTGAAGTGATCCAAGTACTGTCTGGAGGAAACACATCAGGGGCTCTTAGCAGTTCTCCCACGATTGGAGACAAGCTAAACGGCATAGTTCAAATCCTATTCCAGTTTTTAATTCTCCTCAGATTTATTGAAAACTGGAATTTTTTACATTCAGTGCCAGCTCTAGTTACCAGGAAAAAAAACAAAAAACTGGAGCAAGGATTTCTGTCAACTGCAGTCTGAGATATCTACCTTACTGGAGGGCTAACAGTATAAGAACTGTGAGGTGGCACACATCCAGAGATGCTCTCAGATGAATGCTTCAATCAGAGCTTCTGAATCATCTCAAACAATACCTTAAATCTATCTTTGTTTCCCCTCTCATTTCTGTCACTTTAGGAATGTCTGCAGCAACTTCCTATCCTTTAATATCTACCCGTCTAAACTATGAAAAAAAAAAAAAAAAAGTTAAAACACAAAGAAAAAGCACCACCTCCTTGTAAGCTGATAAACAAAACACTAAATTGCACTGTACATATGGATATGGAGCTGTTGGGGCACGTCCAGAAAAGGATCACAAGGATGGTCCTAACCTTAACCATTTCCAACCCAAACCATTCATCATACGTAATACATAGAAAGTCATGTAGCTTCACTGGTAATAAAATAAAACTGAATTTATAAAATAATACAGAAGTATTTTAAGAATACTGCTCACTTGATGCACATCTATTCCCTGAAAAACAGTTCCTGAACACTGACTCCACCATTCATCTAATTAATCTGTTTACACGACTTAAATTTAACTTGTCTTTCATTTACGCTGATCGTGGTTATGTACTTATGCTTCAGATCACTTCTCCTATCAACCTTTCCTACAAATGACACCTGCACAGATAACTGCTGTTATATGTCTCTGGTGAAATTAAAGATACGTTGAACTACACCAAATTATAAGACGTAGCAGAGCAAGAAACTCTTTTCATATTCTGAGTTAGCACAAACACAAGAGTGGAAAACTACAAAATAATAGCATTCTATTTTTCCTCTCAATTTTATTTCATTGAGTAAACAACATTTCAGAGGAAAAACAAAAAAAAAAAAATGAAAACTGATAGGAGGTAAATGGGAATTTGTTTTTTACTCAAATGCGCATATTCTTTCCTTGAAAAAGCTTTTTCCCTTTCCTTTTTTTTTTTCTCCTCCCCAAACCTTTGGAGTATCAGCAAGTAACCTATCAAACAAGAAGACCATAGCAGCTTTGTTTTTTCATGCATTTCACTTAAAGTACTTCTGAGATTACCAAACACATTAAGCCTACTCAGCAAATGATCCAAGCCACAAAAACGAAAGTTATGCTAGATGCAAGCAGAATTCAAACTGGTAATGAGTAACGAAAAAAAAATCATACAGATTTAAAAGCTCAGAATGCAACCTGTCATCCACTAACATTGGTCCAAATTATTCTCAGATGCATCCTTTGGATGTGCTAAGGCAGAGTCTGCCTTTGTCTAATACTTAAGTAATATTTCATTATACTTAATGTTATTTTTATTCTGGCAAAGGTAGTGTTTAAAACATCTTCAGAGGTTTGATTGGTCACTCACATTCATATATGGTCCTCAGAGACCCACTTCTCAGAGCCTACTTCACCTCTCCAGGCAGCACAGAAGGCATCTGGTTTGGTATTTAAGGGAGCAAGACAAAGAACTCACTCACATATACTCTCATCTGCCAACTTTAATGATCTATCTGTAATAAATAACGTACAAACAGATAGGTCTCCCAGCAAATTCATTACAAGATGTTCAATACCAACAACAAGTTCCTGTTTCCTACAGGAAAAAGCAGACCTGGAGACTATAGGAGATTCAGTCCAGTGAACATCACTGCTGATGATGCAGGAAGTCAATTAGTCCCATTAATTCTATGTGTTTCATATATGTTATACCTGAAGTTATTTTATATTGGGTCTGGAATCTAGTTGTTTCCTTCTGCATGCTCAAATCTAATCAATTTTGAGTGTGTCCTATGACATACATCAGTTCTGTAAACTCAACTGAAATATCTCCACCACAAAATATCTTGTTGTTAAGCAACATTTTTGATACACCAATAAGATCTAGTAGGAAATAATGGAAAGAAATTTCTTTGGTAAAATGTAAGTGGAGATGAGAAATAGCTGAATAAAGGAATTACACGGAATATACAGAACAAGGAAATATGAGAGCAAGAGAAAAATTTGAAAGGTAATAGAAGAAGAAATTGAGAAATGCAATAGGTTATCGTAGAGAGAGAAGGAAAAAAAAAAAAAAGGAATGAAGGGAGGAATGGAGAAAAACTGGAATAACTACCTATGGTAGCCTGGTTAGATTAGGAAAAGTTGCATTGTGCCAAATGCTGCCATTTCCCCATGGACTATGAGTAGAAAGTAGGCAATACCATTACTTTATTCAGCTTCCTACTATCTCCTCAAAACATCAGAACTATGCAAGTTAAATTATGAAAAGAAACTAAATCTGAAAGAAGTCCCGCGGGCGATTACCCTGAAAACCTTATTCCTCTCCAAGGAGTGGAAGCACTGTTGCTTGTGATTTCAAAAAGTTCTGGACAAACAATTCAAAACACGCAATAAAAAATACCTGTGCAACAGCAGGAGATTCACTCAATGATCCAGTAGGTGTCCTCACCCTCCAGCTTCAATCATTCTGTGTGTAAGTTGCTCTTCAGATTTCAGGAGTTATTATTACATAAAGACAAGCTACTGCATGAGGATAAGCCTTTGAAAAAAGTATTACATTTGTTCATCCATACTACAGCTCTCTCCGTGGGCCAAATCTATTTGTGCAGTGTGTTGAAGTCAACATAAGAACTTTGAGCAACTGCTGTCTGTGTATTCCCTTTCCGAAAGAGATGGAACTTGTCTGGGGAGCTGTAAAGGTCTCTGGGTAGTTGACTCCTAAACACCTGAGCACCAATTGTTCATAAGCCTCTATCTGAAGGTCTACTGCAATCACTTAGCACAAGATAGACTACAGTGCTATACAGGCAAGTACTGCTTTCAACTGCAGCAGTGCAAACAACGACAACAGAATTTATTTCAGCTCCTGTTGCCATTAAATGATAAAAGCTTTGGAAGACAACCAGAATCCTCCATGGAAAATGAAGCATTTTAATCTCTGTGATACCTCTATAATCTCAGGAAAAGGAGTGCAATAAGGGCTTAAATTTGTTGTTTCAAGCTTCCTGGTTTCCTTTATCGTTTGTGTATGTTTTAAAGAGTTGACCGAAAAAAGAAAAAAAAAAAAAGCTCAAGAAGTAACCACTTGAAACAAATGAAAGCCTTTCATTCCTCGGCTTGAAACTGCAGTAATGTCAGTTATATCCCAGAGAAGGGCAAATTATCAATCACGCAAGTCTAAGAGAACTCTGCATCTAATTTATGAACTAAGCTATAATAAGAGAGCTACAAAAAAATCACCGTGGCAGAAGATTAAACCATTTTAGTGAGCAGCATGGTAACTCAGTATGGGGATCATTTCTAATAGGGGATTACTGCTGTCAGTTACTAGTGCATCCACCAGGATTAGAAAATATAGCAGTGGTCACAGCAAATTTTCTTTAAGAATTACTTTGGTGGTGGGAAAAAAGAGTTCTTTAAGCAACAAGCAAGAAACCATTGCTTATTCTCAGTGTAAGATCCAAAATTTCAATCCAGCAAGGTCTTTAATCAAGACTCTAACCCTAAATACATGTGAACTCAGTGAACTGAAAAGTCAGCCTGCAGATAATCTTATAAAAGAGTTGATGTGTTGGAAAAGTCTTTGCTTCCTTACATGAAATCTAGACACTTCCTCTCATCTGTTGTACAGTGTAAAGCATAACTGATTACATATAAAATGGTATGGTAAGGTCCAGGTACCAAATCACACTGTCTTTAGCAGTAAAGGAGCCTAGTGCTCTCACCCTTCATTCTTCCAGACAGTCGCAATTTGTCAATTAGGATGTGCTGATAGAAAGCCTGTAACCGCTCCCAGATTAGCGGACATTTTTGCCAGAGCTCTTAAATAAGATTTCCCACCAGACGGGATGGAAAAATGCCATGTTTATTTATAGGTACTGAAACTTCACTGTAAAGATTATTTATTTTTGCTCTGTTTGACTGTATGTCTGCTGTTACAGGTAAATCAAGCACCATCCTGGCTTACAGACAGCATTCTGACTCCACAAGTACAACTGATGTGCCTGTGTTCACTATAACCTTCTATCACAGAAGTATGCACTGGACATTGAATTAACATTAAAGATGATATAAGCACATTAACACTGATTTTGCAGTGCATGGTATAGGTCACAATATGACTGAATTTACAAGTGTGGAGGAAAAGATACACTAAATGAACATTTTGCATGAGCCCATACACCCCAGACAGTGCCTCATAAAAATCATAGACTATTTGGGATAGAAAAGACCCTTATAGGCCATCTAGTCCAACTCCCTTGCAATGGACAAGGACACCTACAGCTACATCAAGTGCTCAGAGCCGCATTCACCCTGACCTTTAGTGCCTTCAGGGACAGGGCATGCACCACCTCTCCAGACAACTTGTTCCAGCACCTCAGAACCCTTACCATTAAAAAACAAACAAACCCCCTTAGTTCTATCCAATCTAAATCTCTCCTCTTCTTGTTAGGAACCCTTTCCCCTTGTTCTATCACAACAGACACTCCTGAAGGTTGCTTGCTTACTCCATGATCAGGCAAATGTGAGGTAACCGAAGTACACACTAAACTGTAGGTAAGAGATTCACCTGATGCAAAGGCTTCTCACATCCCACAGAACTGAGTATCATGAATGACCTTTCCAAGCCAGGGACACAAAGGGAATCTGCACACTGTGGTAGGACTCGAGACCTCTCTTTCGTAAAATCAAATAACTGGGAAAGGGGACACTAATGAAAGTAACAAAACTTAACAGCAAACCAATTTCAAAGGTGGAATTAAAGAGGAAAAAAATAATAACAGTCAATATAAGATGATTTTATTGGATCAACTGTTGCCACCCTGTGTAAAAGCAATATACTGGTCACTTTCTTTGCCTCTTATTATACCCTGGACTCATTGTCACATACTTCCACAATTCTGAAATACACTGTTATACCTGGTCTGTTGAAATATATGAAACTACTAAAACTACTCATGCAAATTAGAATGCAGTAGGCAAAAAGTAATATCTGGTAAAAAAAAAAAATAAAAAAATTCCAGGTCATTAGAAGTGAAAGAATTCCTCAAAAAGGCAACTGCAGAAGGAAAGCATAGTAGATTCTTTTCTTATTTGTAATGCTGCTCTATTTGTAATACTTTAAATATGGAATTATAGTGAACCTATTACTGCTGCCATTGGCAGACTGAAGAAACATACTAATCACAGATGATTAAGAGAGTATTCAAAACATATTTACAATTTCTCCATGAGTTTTTCTCCTCAGTGTTATCATATCATAGTTAACAATTTTCAGCGGGTTTTTGACTTTAATGAGCTCCTTTAATGAGGAAACCTATTAACATTCACACTTGGGAATTAAAAGGTCACCGCACTCTATGAGCAAGTGAATTTTATTCAGTTTGGAAACTATTTCAAAACCTGCATATGCATTTGTTTGATAATCACTGTACCATGAGAAGATCAGAAAATTTGATGTTACTATGCAAACAAGATGCTTGCCACACCTCATGATTTACCTCCTAATTAGACTCCTTTGTTTTACCACAAGAGACTGCTGCTTTATCGTCTGCACTGACAGACTGCAACTCCAAGGCAATCTCTTTAGTTATACCTCTCAAACTAACATGATTTCAATGAAAAAAAAATCTGTAGTAGCATTAATCTGTGCAAGAACACACATCTGCAGTGCAACAGAAGTTTGAGAGGAAAGGATCATGCAAAATTCAGTCTCAGCTGTTATCACGGTAACACAAGGAAAACAAAAACATTATTTTCATGCACTGGAAAAGATAAAATGGCCACTGCTTGGTAGAAGGCCTTCAAAGATAATGTAAAAATCCAGCACCCCAGAAAGCATTCATGAGTAAAGCATGACTGAAGTGATAATATAACTAATTCAGAGAGTAAACATGAGAGAGTAGGACAGTAATGGAGAAAAGCTTACAGCAAAATAATGAAAAACAAACCAACAGTAGGATGAGTGGGCTGAACCTTACTTGAGTTTCAGATGAGAATATGGTTTTGATGGCAGAATATAAAGGAAAGTCGAGAGGATAATTAGAATACGTCAGGAAACCTGACCCATTTCTCTACTTTGAACTGGGACTTTGGATTCACAGTTCTGACCCCAGGCTCCTTCAAGGTGTTTGGACATGAATTAATATATTTAAAATACAGTGTGGAGAGGGAGAGTTTATTCCCTAACTCCATTCCTTCTTGTCATGGTTTTATGATTTTTGGTACTGGTATTCCACATCATAACATCATGTATTGCATTAAGGGGTCTTCTTCTCACGCCTAAAAAGCATTATCAGTTGACAATTTATTTTCAAGAACAAATTCAGCGGATTACTGAAGATGTGGACTGCACCCATTAAAAAATAGTGATAGCTTTGTTTCTCTGCCTTTACTAATATCATTAAGTATAAAACAAACTAATAACAGTAATCATTCAGATGAAACAGACAATTAAGCCCAATAGGTGCTCTTTATATTATATAATTCAAAAATTACTTATTTCCTGATCTTTACACATAGTTGCTTTTTAGGACATTAAAAACATCACTAAACTAAAAGTGTGTATTTATATTTGTGTATAGTGCATAATCTCATACTTGCACATGACAACTTGTGGCAAGAAATATATATTATAATACATAAAAGTATATATGTATACAAGTCACAAAAGCCTCTAACTATAAATCTTAGTCTTGCTATAGTCACTAGATTTCTTTTCCGGAACAGATCTTTTTCTTCCTGACACTTTGACTTGACGTTCTTCTTTTGCTTTTAAAGCACCACATGTTTGCTTATTTGCCCCTCATAGTTAATACACTTAAACACGAGCAGGAAAATTAAAACCCTTCTGAATTTGCATGTGGTTTACCCAGGAAATCTAATGTAAGACTTAATCACAGGTTCTGAAGGGACCTACAAGAATCATTAAGCTCACCTTCTACCTCCACACAAGACCATAAAAAAAGGCAGACCCTATGTCTGAGTGTTGTCCAAACCTTGTGTCCAATATAACCTTAAGTGTTGTTCAAGTTATATGGTGTAAAATCACATTAGAAACATTGTTCAAAGATTCCAAAGATTTTCTATTCTAATGCCAATATTCAGTAACTGGAAGCAAGCAGAAAGAAACACATTCAAGCTATGCCTGAAAATTGTCCCCTCCATGAGAATTTTCGCTGTTGAAATAGGAAAACAAGTCTAGAAAGACTGAATACAGTCACACACACACACACAAAAATACTCCATTCAAAATAATAAATGCATGAAAAAAAAAAAAAAAACTAATTGATAATCTCTACTTATAGATGTCTTGCACACATAAATATTTGCATGTGTAAATCTGTCTCATGGAATAAATGTTCATTGCATTGATAAATCACTAAACTGCAAAAATGTAAGTCATATTGTAGGGTTAATACCCTGAAATAATAGTACCCACACAAAATAATGAAGGTGGACAGCATATTTTCACATGGCTTATCCAGATGATATAAAGACAATCAGTAAATCAGGAAAGGCTCACCTGCCACTGATGGTCTAGGCTCACCTGGAACTGCACAAGGGAGGGATCTCCAACAAGAAGTCCTTCCTCAGTGGTGGTCAGCACTTAAATGGGGTCTGGGAGAGGTGGAGCCAGACTTCACCCCTTCTGGTCACACAGGTGTGTTGCCTTCACCCGTGCTCCTGCGGCTCACTCAGTGCTCACCTCAGGTGATCATTGGTTCAGGCCATGATTCAGCAGTTCCCATACACATATTTATGGAATACATTCTATTACCTTTCAATCCTGGAAACAAAAAATGAGAAAGATGATAAAATATAATGCAGACCAATGGAGGATACTGCATAAAAGTGTGGATATATAGGTAAGGTTGTAATTTATATTAAATCCAGGGAACTATTTCATCACTGCTCTTCAGAAGCATTGTGAATAGCTAACATACTCATGGTAGCAGAATTTTTAGTGCCACATATTTCTCTCTACTGGGCATCACTCTGTAGTCCAACAAAGTGACAGGACAGCATAATTCGTTCAATTAGCATATCTCTGGTGCAACTACACTGATATTCAGCAATTTTCAAATGTTTTACACTATGTAATATGTAGTAATAGTAGAAAATAACAGATGGTATTGGATTGAATACAAGGAAGTAATTCACTATGGCATTCAGGCGTATTTATAAGACTACCCATAGAATCAATTCTGAAGTCACAAAAAAAAGAGATTTTTTTTGTAAAAAAAAAAAAAAAAGTTGCTATTATGAAACTATATCTAGTGTTTCCTCCTTTATGAAGCCAGGAGTTGGACTCAGCGATCCCTGTGGGTACCTTCCAACACAGGATAGTCTATGATTCTATGATTTTATGATCATTATCTTCTACAGTTCCTAAAGACAGCAGTCTGAGAAATACATAGGAAATGTTGTTGCTTTTGTGTTATGATGGGTTAAAACTTAAGAATTCATGATAAAAATAAAGCAAACAAACAAATACAATTATTAGATTATTGCTGCTAAAATGGTGGGGCTAATACTGCAGGACATAAGACTTCCATGCAACTAAGAACTTATATAAGAGAGAACCTGGGAAAGAACATAATCAGTTCTAGCTCTTAATGTTCATCTCCAAATTGAAATCTCATTAGAGAAGCTTTCCCATGTCAAAGGACAATAATACACAAGAAAAAACACCCTGTACTTCTGTACTATTATAGGTTACAAATATTTCAAAAACCCACAAGAAATAAAAACAAAGGATTTTTAGTGCTTTGTTTTTCTCCATAGCTCTCAAAGGTGAAAAATCTACATACTTTAATAAACACACAATAGCAATGTAAATGCCACCAATTCTAATTTTCAAAATAAAATGCATTGATTTTGATTACCGTATATTCTTTTATATAGCTTTATGCTTTAATCTCAATGCATTGCTGATGACCCAGAGTTGACAATCATTTCAAAAGGTCTATTACAGAGCAAATTCTCATTAGAGTGGAATTTAGCACAAACGTTTCTGAAAATGGGATCTCCAAATATGCTTTTCCCATTTCTTGTAAGGCACAATAAGGAATTTAGGATTTTTAATTCTTGAAGCAGTATCAGTCTCTGCACTTGCTAGCTCTAGGTCAAAATATTGTATATTAAATATTTGACATTTTTCTTCGCTGTAACAATAAGACATCCTGCATACATACTTGATAGCTAAAAAAAAAAAAATGCCCTGAAGAATGAACTTGTTTTTCCTGTTATCCCCACTTTGAAACTAAAATATTTCCATTTGCAATAAGAATATGTTGTTGAGAACTGTAAAGAGGAATAATTATATACTTGTAGTCAAGGTTGAAGGTGATTTAAAAAGACGTTTCTATATATCAATATCTTCTCCCAGTGTGAAGTAAAACAACAGCAACTTTGTGCCATACTACAAAATGGATCAAATAGACCTGCGTAGACTTTCAGTTTTCATTTTTCACTGATGGTTTTTCACCCTTTGCCCGACATGAGACAACTACTCTACATAGGATTGCCTCGACTTCAGTTTCACTAATATTTTGATCCTAGTATTTCCAATTCAATTTCTAAAAGCATTTGCAGGAGAAATAGACAGCACGTTAAGAACTCCACCAGCACACAAACCTTTGTCAAACTCTGCAGAAGAGCAAGGAGAATGTCTACACCCCTTACGTTTCACAGTCGTTAGAATATAGTGTGCTTTTGCACTGATACTGCAAGCATATGTATTTCAATATTTGGCACCAGTTTAGAGTAGATATAACAGAAGACGGTCAGGAACCCTCATTAACTTCCCAGCAACTTTTAGAATTACACTTAACTAAGAGCAGAAAACTGATTCATTTTTTATTAAGAAATAAACTATTCTGTATCAAGAAGGAAAAAAAAAAAAAAGAAAAAAAACAACCAAGAGGAGGAAGAAATGACCTCTGGCATATATCAGTGAAAATGCATGCGTCTATTGCAACCATTCTGACAAGGCATAGGAGCTGTAGGTGGGAAAGACTCTCTACAGTTATGCATAATCAGAATGTCACCTGAAGGCTTGCTCTCACAGACTCCATTTCTGGGAGAAAATAAACACTCAGATGGGAAAGGGCTCCTTTTTAAAAAATAGATATATTTCCTCAGATGTATAAATTGTTTATTCTTTAAAAAAATCATGATAACATTTAACTGAGAAACATTCATAGAATTGGATGGGAAAATCTAATATAAAAAAATTACCAAAAATATAGACAAATCCTTAGAAATTGAATAATCCATCCTTTAGATATTTACAAGCATCCCTCCAGGGATGAACAGTCTCACATCCCTCAATCTTTCCTCATAAGGGAAATGCTTTGGGGCCACAATCATCTTTGCAGCCCACCGTTGGACTCTCTAGAAGCCTCCCATTATAATACTTCAGATGTAGCCTCATCAGTGCAGAGCATGTGATGAAGATCACCCTCCCCTTTCTAATACACAGGAACTCCTGAACAGACTGTGGACATATTCTAGCAAGTTATTTTTACTTGACAAAATACACTGAAATCAAAATACCTATTCTGTCATTACTAAGAATTAACTGTCTCCAGCATAGCTGGCTATGACAGTCCTCTGGAAAAACTGAAGGAACAGTTTTAGGCTTTTTCCTTGTCCTCAGTTTTCTAGATTTAGTTCTATTTACTTTCCTCCCTCGTAGAAGTCTGAAATGTTCTGAAAGGAACACACCGAGCACAATGTTCTGCAAAATCACTAGTTCATTTCAATGAGAAATGACAAACAACCCTCCAACTCCCAGCTGTATTTCTTTACTTCTCATCGGCTGCTCAAACTTATAGTGATCTGCACAGACTTAACAATGCTGCCAGTCGGGAAGGTATTTGGTAATGCAAGATCCTTTAGTAAACAGAAAGTGACTCTCAAAGTTCACGCCAGAGGCACACACACAGTTATTGATTTGCATTCAGACCGTTCTTCCCTCTATTTATCTTATCAACAGAAAGGGGCCTGATAGCTATCTGTTAAATAGGTGCACAGGGAGAAGTTTCTGGCTGTAGACTGTTCTTTATTTAGTTCTGAGCCATATAAAGAGATTGCAAATTCAAGATTAAGAGTTTTATAACTGAGGAGTCTGAACTTTTAAACTTTTTTTACCTGTAACATTTGATCCAGTAAGTGTTCTATGCAATAGCTTTAAAATAACAAGTCCAGGTTTTCAGCTTGCTCTGAATGTTAAAAAAACAAAAACAACTGTGAATTCAGGCTAGAACTGACAACCAGAGATAGAAACAGATTTTGCTGACATAATTTACAAACGTCCTTTCTTTTTTATTCTTGTAAGTACACTTTAGACTCACTGGATATCAATGCCATTTACTTTAGGAAACTATTCTTGAACTCAAACCTAAATGAATTTCTTAAAGACATAAATAATTAAGTTTAGGATTGTCGGTACTATGAACTTGCCATTACAAAGGAAATGAACATTAATTACAATACAGAATTACATGTTACACTACACGTTCTCTCAAACCTCCTCTCAAACACCCTCAAAAATTTCATTTACTTAAGGTCTACAGTAAGTATTATGAATGTATGACCTTCAAAGGTCATTGTGACCTGAAAAACAAGTCTGTTTCTCTAGTGGATGAGTAAATCTTATTAAAAATTAGGGAGCAACAGTGAAGTAATCAAGGAAAGCAATGCAAAGCAGTCCCAGCAGACTCAAATGCTGTCTACCATACCCTTATCAGCATTAGCTATTGATTAATTGTTTGTCCCGATTTCCTTCCTTCACAAACCTCTTTTATGCAACACATGAAATTACACAGGATATGAAGCAGACTATTAAAGGAAAATTTGTCAATTTATTCTGTCTGATTAGCTAAAACCTTCATTGCAATATACAATTGAATTCATTATGACTCTGCTGGAGTTTAACTCAAACATAAAACGCGCATAGTAAAATGTTGATCCTGAAATTAGACAGCTTTGCTCTCCTTGAACAGCTCAACTTCTTTCGCAATCTGCACAGATAAGAATAGCAGTAGCAAAAGATAGGTATATATATAAACACTTAATTTTCCAGGTAAAACAAACCCCAAACTCAAACAAAACAGGACTTTACACATATATTTATTAAATGCTTGGAGCTGTGGAATAGACCACTTTACCGAGTATCAAATAGATTCTTAACCTCTTCTTTTTCTAACTTCAAATTGTTTTTTATTCTCATAATTGATTTTCTAACAAGCTGATAAATTCCCTTACTTAGAACAATGCAGTTACAAAGACTATACAGTTCTTTGTTTTTCTTGATATAAGACATTTTGGTATCTTTGGAATAAACTAGAAGAGAAAAAATGTACTTTTAATTAACACATTAATCCTTTAATGGATCTGTTCATTTTTATGTCTGTCTAGACATGAGCTCCATTTTATTTTGGGCTGAGCTCTGAGTCTTTCAAGTCTTTGTATTTTCCAGCCTCTGAATACACTAGAATATAGCAATTAAAGATGACTACCAAGATCACCAATATTTTGGAGAGAAAAAGAAGTCATCTCTCCCTTCCCCTCTAGAAATATCCTCATAACAATTGTTAAAATATAATAAAAAAAATCACACTAATCTCAATTTTGGGTCTGTAAAAGTAATAAATAGTACAGAAAAGGGAACATGATTTGGAAGTTTTACCTAGAGAATTCACTGTTTACTACTATCCATGTTTCAGCTGGGACAAAGTTGATTTTATTTTTCCTAGTGTCTGGTATGTTTTAGCATTAGGAGTTAAAAAAAAAAAAAAAGTTGATGACACACTGATGTTTAAGTTGTGGATGATCCACATCATAAAGACCAAAGGAAGCTCTCAGCTTCTTGAACTGCCATCAAGGGATCTGGGGGGGGAGAGAGGGGTTCAAGGAGCTGGGACAGGACAGAAGCAGGACAGCTGACCTACACTGTCCAAAGGAATACTCCATGTTGTCTGACATTATGACTTCATTTATATAATTTGAAATGTGGAGAATTTACCAGAGGGACTACTTCTGCTCAGGGACTGATATCAGCCAACAGTTGAAGAGTAATTGTATTGTGCACTGCTTGTTTTGTGAATGCGCTTTACTACAATTAGTATTATTATTTTCCTTTTCTGTTTTAGTTCCACTGCTTTCTTTATTTCCCCCCCCTTGAATCTCTTTCCTGTCCTCCAGCAGGGGTTGAGGGGAAGAAGTGGTGAAAGGCTGTTTGGCACTAAGCTTCTTGCTGAGTTAAACCACAGTAATTATTCACAGACAAGTCAGACTGCAGAAGACAGAAAATTTTGATTAGATGCTATAAAAATCTAAATTCTATCTGCTGTGCTATCTCAGTAATTCATACTTTTGAGGCAGTAGCAATCTATAGAAAGCAGCAATTCTAATCAGGAGCGTTCGAATTGTGTAGAAAAGTGTCCATTATTTCTAAAGAATTGTCTTCGCCAGCTCAGAGATTCCAGTGCAATTTTTCTGTGGATATATATTTTACTACATAATATTTTCTGCACAATTGTAGCTACACAACTGATCAAATCAATAAGCTACTTCTTAGAAATCATTTCATTTCTGTTCCACCAGGCCAAAAATCAAATAATTTCCATTGTTCGTTTCAGATATCTTCTTTGTTAGGTTGATAATCTCTAATAACATAAAGATGTTATATGTTATAAAATTCCAACATTCATATTTGGAATGGGTGTCAGTTCAGCCTGACGAGATCCTTGCTGTAAAACAAAACCATGCCTCTCTTCTTTTCCCCAGTATCCCTTTTGTGAAAGGTGAAATTGCCAGAAGAGACATAAAATACTGCTAACTAGAATTCAGACAAAATGAACAGTAGTTCTGAGCAACTGTTTAGAAACCAACGAAAATAAAATTATTTTTATACATAAAACTAATGATATGTTTTGTGTGCTTTATTGATTCTTGATGAGAAGTGCAATTAATACTCAACATGTGAGTTCAAGTGCTACTGCTCTTAATTAAGCCTAAACAGAAAAGTTAAGCACACACAGTATATCTGTGATACACTTCAGAAACTAGTCTAACTAAAAATCAGGATAATTTCAAAGTATCAACATAAAATAAATGTAATAGTGTTTTTAATCAAATACTTTAATGGAAAAAAAGAATCCTGCATGTCAGTAAGTAAACACATACTTTGATGACCTGATTAATTATGAGGTTAACTTTGACATTCTACATCAAATTTGTGAACTGAACAGTTTTAGGCAAGCCACAAACAATTCAATCAAAAAGAAATTCAGTAATTCTGTTTTGACTAAAATTGCTTTCCCTGGAAAACTTGATTTCTCAGGAGTCATTAAAACTTTCTCTTGCATCTCTTTCAGGTAAACGTTATGTAAGACCTTACTACATTCATAACTATGAATAATATTAGCATAGTTATTAGTATACTAACATTCATATACACTCACTGATTCCAATTTAGCAACTTTATATTATACAGCTCAGTTTTATTAGCTTGCAAGCTATTGGGATTAACTGTTGTTCTCCATGTAATATTAATTTAAAAAATTTTTGAGCTCCTTCACATAAACATGAGGCTGCAAGAATGAAAGTCCCCAACTAAGAAAATGACAAACAAAAAGCCTGCTCAAATAAACTTCAGCTGTGATTTTGAGGAAAGAAAGCAGCAGGAGAACAGCTTAAGAAGAGTAGCATCAAACTACAGCTAAATTAAAGGCTAGTGAAGGCTGATGTGTTGAAACACACATCATGCTTTTCCAGTCAAACTCAATTCATATGAGTGTCTTTTAACTGCTTTGATTTGGGCAAGCTACTTATTTCACCTTACCAACTTTAAAAAGAACAAAGATTTATTGTTATTGCTTTTCTTTTTTTCCTGTTTGTTATTGTTGTTTAAATATCTATCAACCTCCTGGATGTGGGCAGATGCTCTGGGTGGCCTTGGCAGCCTCAGCTATTATGGGAAAGTTTTAGTACTAACACCTAGTTCAAATAGACGAATGACACCTTTAATTCTTCCTTCATTCTAGACCCAACCAAATATTTGCAATTGAATTTGGATTTGTAATTTGTGTTTTAGATTTCATAACGTGATTCTACGAGATTTAGGGTCAAGATTACAGTATAATGAGATAACACATTCTCTTACATGTGGCCTGGTGTTAAGATTCTGCTATGTCAGATTTATTTTGTTATTAAAAAAGAAGAAGTTCTTCAAGGTGTTCTACAAAAAAACAGTCAGAGTTTATTGTTGTTGTCCACTTCATTCAGTCACAGACATCACGACTTTAATGTTTTGACTATAAAAGTTCTCCTGGACCTCTTAGGATAAAAGATGGAATTTGAATTGATTACCCAAACTGCAACCTTCTTGCAATCCTCTGATTACCAGGACTGGGAAAGAAGCTATTTCAAGACTGTTATTCAATGACAAAAAATTTAAACAGCTTTCTAAAAAAAACAAAAAAACATTAATATCATTTAGCTTTGCTTGCCATAACCTTGAATGGGTAATAGGCTCATCTATAGTGAAAGCAGAACGTAATT
Source organism: Callipepla californica brunnescens (assembly GCA_023055505.1). Classification (NCBI taxonomy): domain Eukaryota; kingdom Metazoa; phylum Chordata; class Aves; order Galliformes; family Odontophoridae; genus Callipepla; species Callipepla californica. The sequence continues at coordinate 3,501,995 of JALIRH010000040.1, forward strand.
TCAGAACACACGCAAGTACCCACAAGAGCACAGCAGGAGCAGCCTTTAAGCAGACAGCAAGAGGGCAGCAGAAAACAGCCAGCCATATATCCCCTCAAAATTTTGTATAATGAAGATACTTGGGCACTAATCTTGCATACAAGTTAACCACATCTTTGGTTGTAGCATGTACCTATCATGAGTACAAGATGAAATTGTAATTCCTTTTGCTCTTTGAGATTAATCAATATCTTAAAAGGTTTGAACTTTTTTAACCCACTGTAAACGTTGATGTTTCACAATTATTTGACAGTGAGAGCTTTCAGAACTGTCTTAAGGAGTTGCTGACAGCATAACAAACACTTAGGAGACAACATGGAGAATAAATGCCAATGCATCTATTAGAATTTTAATTCACAAATAATATAATCCACAAGTGGATAATTCACGGATATTTTTGTTGTACTACACAAATTTAAACATAGTAATAACTACATCCAACCTACCTCTCCTATTATCTTTAAAGAGTGCATAAATTTGACATTTATCAAATCTCCTTGGCATTGTACTACCACATAGTATAAGGAAAAACATTTCAAAGGAAATTTCAATCAGTCAGCAATTTAAAAATATTGTCAAAAATGTTCTTTTTTTTCTCTTCAATTTTACCTCATCCTTATACATAACAGTATCTGTTTCAGAGCAAGTAAAGTACGTTCTTTCGTTTTCCCTTTCCAGATATCTATTATTACTTATCTTTGTTAACTCCCTTCCAGCAATTGATGGTAGGACAAGAAAAAATTGCACCAGGGGGTGGTTAGACTGGACATCAGAAAATCTCTGTTCCATGGTGGTGGTCAAACAATTAAAAAGGCTTCCTAGAGCAGCAGTTGATGCCTCATAACTATCACTGTTTAAGAGGTCCTGAAGTGCTCAGGAGTTAGCCTTGGTGAATTTTGAAGGTGCTTTCCAGTTGAACTATACCATTCTACTGTAATATACATCACATTTCTCTTTAATTAGTATCATCTACATGCCTTACAGGTCCATTCTTCACCTTCTCCAGAGCAATGATGATGACTCAGACACTCCAAGATATTTTTACAATAGTTCAACTGGATCCTTTAGCTTCAGTACACTGACAAGACTAAGCATCTATCTAGCTCCTCTTTGTCTTTAAACCTCATTTGATAAATAACATCAAAATACATTTTTGTTTTCTATCACGGAAAAAAAAAAAATAAGTTTCTGCCTATTTTTCAGCATTCTTCAGAAATAAAAACAGAATTTGGTTACATCAGCTCAGAAAAAACATGAAATTGGTTCTGACAGGTTCTTGGAGATACCAGGGCAACTGTTCAAGCGCAGGCCAATAGTCATATACAAAAAGAAAAGCTGCACTCACCCAACCAACAATGGAACTCTCTGGCCATACAACATTCCTCTGCGAGAAGCAGTCCAGATCAAGACATCCCACTTCAGTGGCTGGCCCTTATATGGGCTCAGTGTGTCTTCACCCTTGGTCCATCCCTTCTGGTCACACGGGGATCACAGGTTCAAACAATTTAACTGCGCTCCCTAGGCCAGACACAACCCTTCACCAGGTGATCGATCACTGGGTCAAGCCCTGACCTTGTAGTTCACCTATGGTAATAGTGAAGACTTTTTTCTCTCATCTTGCTGAAACATACAGCATTTCATAATCTCTGATACATTTATTCCACAGTTAATCCTACACTTTGGTATAAGAGCTTTTAGAAAGATTTTTGAATCTGCTTTGAAAATTTGAAGTGTCTAATTACAGTTCCTTGTTATTTAAAACAGCAAAACTGCTGAGAATGTAATTTACATAGTTCCAAATACGAATGCATTTCCAAAGCTTGCATTACATAAGGAGAAAAATCAGACTCTTTTTTTAAAGCAACTGTAACATCATTTGCTTACCTTTGTGAGTGTTCAGAAACCTCATTGAGAATGCTGGGAAATGTACCTTGAGCCATTTTTAGCACCTGTACAGGAGAAGAAATAGGAATTGCATGAGCTGTCATTGCTCCTTTTATAATGGCTCAGTGCTTAAAAGTGTAGCATTACATTTCTTTTTATATAGCTTCTCAAAGCAAAAATAGGATTATAGCATTACAAAAAAAAATTGTGCTTCATGTGATCCTCAGAAACCATGAAAACAATAATGCTCTTCTCCCTCAAACACCCTCTCAATCTTCCTGCATGTAGTTTATTTTATTATTTTTTTTTTTTTTTTACCTTACTGCAGGCTTGGTTATTTTTTGTGTCACTGGTACACCAAACCTTAAGCAAAAATAAATAAATAAATAAATAAATAAATAAAAATCCTGTTTTTACAGAAGATATTACATTTTTACAGAGCCTGTTTATACTGCAAAAACCCTGGGTATGCATCTGCCTAAGAATATATCATTGTCGGTATTACTTATAAGCGTGAATTCATTACAGGTCTTCTGTTACCATGCACAAGGAGAAAAATTGAAAATTGTGTTTCTGTTTACTCGTGGAGTAGAACTGATTTAGACCTGCAGCAACGCACCAGTATCCTGAAGGACACACAAGTCTCAGAGAAGAGCAAAGGTCAATGATGCAGAAAGTCAAATATGTGATCCCTCTGCTCCCCCTCCTTTCTTATTCCTCCATAACTTCTGCAAATCTGAAACAGCACAGCTATGAACAAGAGAAAGAATAAGGAATCAAGCTGGATGGGAACAGGTTTTCTGATGCACTAGCAAACCGTGCCATGTGGAAAACCCAGGATATACAGAAGTTAGTTGGTGAGAAAGTGAAGGAAGAAATCAAGACAAGCACTAGGACAGACAGCAGGCCCTCTGTCAAAGCTTTCCCCATATGGCTCCTGCAGGCCTGGCTTGGAGCAGCAGCTTTGCTCTATGGCTGCATTGTAAATACTTTTCAGAATGTTTTGGGTAAGCAGCATGGAAGAAGTTCCATATCATATTACGGAATGCTTTCAAGATACAAATTTCATTTAAACTGAGGCATTTGCCACAGATAGCTTTCATGTCTACATTTGATTTAAAATTCTCATATAATACTAATCAAGACAATCAACATAAACTATATTCAGACTCTTCTTTTAGGCCAGAATGACATTGAGTTACAGTAAGTATAGATTTCTAATGCTACTCGAGAAAGCAAAATAAACTGTACAATACCACAAAATGGTCTATGAACCCAAGATACGAAGCTGAGTTGAAACGCAAAACCACTGGGACAGACCTGGCTCTTCTGGACCTATCTTCTACAGATCTCTGGCCACAAAGTGGCTGGAGAGAGTGGGTGGCAGAGGGAAAAGGCTCAGAGGGAAAAACCTTGCCTTTCCTTAATTGGAAGCAATAAAGTTTTAGAAAAAAAAAAAAAGTATATATATATATATATATATATATATATATATATATATATAAATCTCTACAGTACAAGGCCACTGTAATATTTTTTCCTAACATTTTATTACTTTAAGAGAAAAAGTTCAGAAATATTTTAATATAGAGAGTATATAATACATTCCATACGGATACACATGACATGTGCATGTGTGTAAATAAGATGTTACTTGTAAAGAGGTTTTCTCCATGGGCAATTGTAATCATAACAACATAGAGGAGGCTGACACTGCATTCAGAAAGTACGTACAGAAAGAAGCTAGATAAACAGGGATGTCTCATAATGAATTCTGCTTTGCTGATAAGAGGACAAGCTGTGTGAATGCTGAATTCAGCTTGCTTACCTTGTAAAAATGTACTGTTATGAAGTAGACACGTAGAAATATGGCACCCATTTGAAAGCTGAATTTGAAGGCGTGAAGTAATTGCAAAACCTAGAACAGATTTCAAGAAACTACAAATACTTTGCTCACCTCCCACCTGGTGAAACCCAGGAAACTTTTATTACAAAACTACAGAATCTATGGCTCATTTGCGATTTATAACTTTGACACTAATTTCTGTAAATTTACATGACAAACATAAAAGAAAAGGTAACATCTTTATCTTTGCTATCTGGGCAGAGAGTTAACCCAGAAAATTGTGAGCTTGCTTCTTGGAAAACAGATGCTTAGAGGAAACGCTTCATACTCAACATCATACAAGCACCCTCAGTCTTACTGATTCACTGGAGCCCAAACCAAGGGGAAGACAAAATAAACTACCATAAAAGTAAGGTAAAAATCTTGTCAGCTTAAACACTACAGATAAAGTCCACCACAAGTATTGGGCAGCTATCTATTACATTTGGTTTCTTAAAATATACTATAAACTTCTAAATTTATAACATCCCTTAAACTACAAGAAAATATTGATATGATTTGATGCTATATATTCTCCAATATTATCCCACACAAGCATTATTCTTCATGCTGAAGAAAGAGGAATTGGTCTAAATGTATTTTATTCTAGAGTTAAAACAGATGTACATGAATATATAAATGAACAAAGGAGTAAGATCCTTTCTTGCTGTGTGTTTTGACAAACTAGAGCTCATTTATTCTTCGACACACCAAAGAAATCCATAGAAATAAGTGGAGATAGGAATACTAGCACATGCAAAGTCTTGCCAGACAAAAAGAAAGGAAGGAAAATATTTTAAAAGGGATTAATTTAGAAATCAGCTACCTAGAAGCAGAATTATATACACAGAATTATACATACAGAATTATATGAATCTTGCGGGCGTGTTCTGGGTTTGTTATATTGACAATGACTACTAAAGAAAAATAGCATTCATTCACAAATGAGTGATTTTTAACATCCTTTTGCCATGTTTATTCTCTTGATATGAATAATTCCAGTAATTACTGTTACATCTTCTATTATAGAAGATTTTATTATTAAGGATTGTATAGTGGCTAAAGTTACTGAGTTGTTTTATTTTTGCCACTGTATGTCTAGCAAATCAGAAACACTTTTTTTTTCTTCTTTTTTTTCTTTAGCAATTGTGCAGTTCTCAAGAAGGCAGGACCCATTTTGTTTTTATTTTATCTGTCAGAAGCTTTTGATACACTAGATGACAAGATATCTGAGGATACAGACATGAGCTCAACTCACTATATTCTTGTCTGTCCTCTGAGAAAGATGAAGACTAGAATTATGCACCATCTGTTCCTAGACTTGGTCACGTAAAAAAACTGAAGTGCTTTACTTCACTTCTATTATGTACATATGCATTCATATTCTCATCACAGTGTATATTAGACAGTAAGAAAAAAGTGACCTGTTAAGAATATATTAGAGTATGCATGGGTGGGTTTTCTTGATTGTTTGTTCTTCTTAGTTGTGTTTTTTTTTCTCTTCTGTATAATAGATGCAGAAGGTGCAATCATTCGATGTAGTAATTAATCCTGTCCTTTCCGTACCCTTACTTCCTGTGCATATAAAAATATTCACTCAGCACCTGAAATCCCTTCAGCCTTTCATAATTCAGAAAAAAAATACAACTGAGATTCACTGTATAATTTCCTGTCTTCCAGTAAATGGAAAGAATGGCTGGAAAGCTCTTGATCACTAACTGAGAAGAAAACAATTCTAGACCATTGGTTGCAACGGTTTCTTATCTGCAGGAAACATTTCACCCATAATTACCAAAGTTTACGTTAGGAACGTCATTAGACCACCAAGCAGTTCAGCATGGTCAGCTTCAAGCTGCTGTTGAGGAATACAATCTCTTTGCACCAGACGCTGTATACATACATTACATATGCAGTACAGCTATCCCTTTCCATCTGTACAAACTTTTCAATTACTGGAAAAGTAACTGAAGTTTACTTGTGTTTACTTGAGATTGCGTTTACTTCTTAGACAATCACTAGAACCAATTTTGAAAATTTCTCACTTCAGAAGATACTACTACGTATTTTTCTGACAATACTGGGTTTGATAAGTGTATGTGTTGACAAAATGGCTATATTGCTGTTGGAAAGCACATATCTTTGTGTTGAAGTCAGTATCTATGCAGATATTTTGGTATAAGAAACTAAGCATCCTGGAATTCTTGCTCACTGTGATAAAAAAGAAAAAAAAACCTCCTATGATAAACCAATAATTACTTGAATTGTGTTGTTGCATTAGCACAGCCCACAAGAATTAACAGCCCATTGTTGTTAAAACTGAATTGATCCTCATTCAATTTTTTCCCCTGGAATATGAATGTGTGCTCTCTCACCACAGACAGAACTTACAACATGTATCTGTATTTCTCTGCCTGAATACCAGATAATATTTGAGTCTACCTTCAGTATTTGTCTCACCAGCTAGTTCCGCTTCTGTTTCCCAGGTCGCACACATTTCTTCCAATGAAAACTTCCACTTTATCCTCAGTGGTGATTTTCCCATCCATTCTTCATCCTTCACATTTGACTCTCCTTCCTCAGATCGGACCTCATGGAAAACACCGCCTGTTCTTGTCTGAAGCCAGACAGAAAATTACAGTTTCTTTCTGCTGGAAGATTTGTTCTATCACTTGTGTTTTAAAATGAATTATTAATATGTGTAAAGAGAAGCAGAGAAAGCATGTTTCAAATAAATATTTCTTGTACTAATAAAGAACTCAATGCATGAAAAAGCAAATTGCTTGATTAAAAATATTCAAAGCTGTTAATGGAGAATTACAAGTTTACCAGAAGCACAGCTCGTTACAGTGAGCAGGTTTCTGCTTTCTGTTAGGAATGAAACACTACAGAATATGCTGTTGTTGGGATTTTTTTTCCTGATTTTACTTAGAAAAAAATTGTTTGTGTTACAGGCCTGATTATCCCATTGCCATTTCACAAGATCAATCATAATTACATAACTAAAGCAGTTAGAGAAATTCCAGCCAACCAAGGCCTATCGATCAATTAATTCTGATGTGTATCAGAACATTGTGTCAGAATGTTTTGTCGCATTAAAATTTTGGTCAGAGTCACAAATTTTCATTACAGTGAAATAAATTTCAAGCTGTGAGTTTGACTCATGTTAGACAGTAAAAGTGTAACAGCAATTCAGCAAGAGACATTAAAAACATTAATGAATAAACATAATGGTCTGAAAATGAAACTTTTAAGAATGCAGAACAATTCTCCATAAAAGTGAAACTAGGAAGCCTGAACAGTTTAAAATAAAGGTTTTCCCAAAAGGCAGGGACTGAAAGTGGAAATACTTCAATTAGAGTAGTTAATTGGGAGCGTAACTGGATCTCACACAAGTAACACTAATGAGACACTAATGAGAGCATATAGTTAACCAAAGACAAAGCCATGAATTAGTCACAAAATAAACATTTAGTACTATTAAATTCTATGGAATATGAACTAATTTAGCTGAATGTAAGAGACATGCAGCATTTTTCTGGAGCTTCTCATAGTAGAAGCATTTTTGTAAAATGAATGACTGCTTCAGCAAAAAAACGCTACCTTGAATCTGTTGTCTGTGTTCTCAACACTCTGTTCAATATCGGATTGAAAGTTTTTTTGATGTCTAGCCACAGAAGAATTAAATGAGACTGTCATTCTGTCCATGGTCTGAGGCCATATTACGACAGTAGTACTCCCAAGTACTAAGCCAGATGGCAGGCAGTGGACGCCTGGCTGATATTTTTAGCACTGTGTGTTTCATATGACCGTTTGAAGGATTTCTGCATGAAGGAATAACAGCTACAAATTCTGGGAGTGTTTAAAATGTATGAAAACTTTATTGCTAAAATGCTGAATAGGCAGCAGGTAAAGAATAAAACTTTCAAGGCCACCTTTGGAGAGGATTTATTTGCATAACTTTTAACAGGTCACAACAGATAAGTAGGCTCTTCTAGAAGATTCAATACTCATTGCACATTTTCCCTTAGAATACGTATTGTGCATGGTGTTCCAGGTCGAACTGTAAGAAACTAATGACTTAATACTAAAAATGAAGTCCATTATTCCTGCAGAATAGCTCAGAATAAAAAGAATTATTCGTTTATTAAGAACAGCGATACTTTTTCCCTCAATTTTGAGCCATTCAAGAGCATTTGATGTGCTTCTTGGTGCTTTCTTTAGTGTTCGGCTTATTAATATTATTTTTCTTTTTTATCAAGCTTCATAATTTCATCCCCTTTTTGGAATCTGACTTTTAGAAATCTCACACATTATCTCACAAAAATTGAATGAGCAGAAGTCTGAGTTAACGATGGTTAAAGAGCAACATGGGCAATTAATTCCCCGTGATTAACTTACTTGTTAAACTAGACAAATTTTCAAAAAAGGTAAATTCAAATAATCATCTGATGATGGCTACCATATCAGTGAGAAGAGAGAGAAATTGCTTCTTTCTACCAATTGGTACTCCATGGCATTTTGAAACTGGCATTACAATTTCTGCCTAGGAATAATGCCAGCCTAACAGATGGCCATAAGTGCTGCTATGCAGAGGAAACCAGAGTGTGCATGAGCTTTGAGGATTTGGGTAATGTTCTTATCCAGGGGATATCTGAACTGAAATTGCAGCCAGATTTTTTTCTCAGTTATAAGGGTGTAAAGGTATACAAATGAGAAGTTGAATTTCCTTTTTACAGTCCTGACTACAGAGTACTGAAAGAGTTGCTATTTTGTAGAAAACCTTCACTAGCAAATCCAGTTTTAGATTTCCTCAGATCTGAATGTGCATGGATTGCTTCTCAAAGTCGATTATTTTAGGTTGCCAGTCTTATGAGATTGGCTACGTGCTTGTCTTGTGAGTGGCTCTACACCGACCTTTTGGTTTGGAGCACGCACAGGCTGAAAACTCCTCAGGAACTCACACAATTTATGCGTGTCATATCATTTTGTCACCCTAGGTCTTAATCCAGTTAGGAAAATGGAAGGAAAGCAGATGGACTGACAATAACTCAATTTTCATTCAGTAAGCAATCTGGACACAACTCACTTAAGTGTCACCTTGAACAAAAAAAAAATGTCACTACAAAAAAAATAGATTTGTTTCTTTATCTGATCTGAACAAATTTAGAGTAAGACAAGATCTACTGCACTCTACCTCAATACACATCACATAAGTAAGATACGATTTGGGTTTCTTAATTTCTTTTTCTTACAGACATCTCTAATACTAACAGTCTTAAAACATGTTTTATTTGATAACATTAAACATGTGCTCTGTCTCACCTGATTTTATACCTTACTACAAGCTTTGTCAGACAGCCTTTCGTCCAACTTCAAAAATAAAATAATTCAGTCCCCTAGCTACATTTATTTCTGTCTTCTACTGGTTTGATGAACTTACTTTTCTTCAGAGAACATTGGAATTATTGATGCTACTTAAACAATGTATCTTGGTGTCCTAGCAATCCCTACAGAACCCATACAGATCTTCGTACTAGTGTGCAATCTGAAGAAGAAAATCAATTTTTTTTCTACAATACAGATTTCATAGATTACTTAGAAATATATATAGAGAGAAGATCAAAATTCTTATATTAGAGTCAACTAAATACATAATGCATATACATTACGTGCCATAACAAGATTCATTAATCACTGTGAAAATTAGTAATTCTTAAAATGAAATAGTTCTTCCGTATACTTTATTTTAGATTAGTAGCCAGTCTAATGCATTAGACACACCTTTAACATATAAGCAAGAAGGAAACGAACTACTTCTATATAGCAGATTTATACATAATCTTATTTCTTTTTATCATGAAAACTATGCAACTATTCCCATACAGACTTCAGAAATCTTGTGATATGATTAAGATAACTTAATATTTTCTCCTAATCATAATAACCAAACAGAAAAAAAAGAAAAAAAAGCAGAAAAAAAAGCCATATTGCTTCACAAAAATTAATGGAATTCTTTCACCATGTTATCAAAGCAGTGTCTCCTTATAATAAGAGACTACACTACATTTAAAGCAAGATTTTAAAAACACAGTTATTTATATAAAATTATTAGTGCAAACACCACAATAATTTTTAGCAGGTAGAGCCTGAAGCCATACAATCGATGTTCAATTTTTGTATTTTCATTCATTTTGTATATTATTAACCACGATTTACTATTTTCTATCAAATGTGTCATAAAATATATTTAAAATACAAAAGGGATGCTTTTCTTTCCCCATACACTAGTGATATACAATGGAAATAGAAAGTCAAATAACTACGTATGATGCCTTCAAATGAAACCTCTGAAACGTAAAAACAGTTACTGGCTAATGCTGTTATATTTGATTCACGTCATTATTATTGTCTGGAAATACCAAATATATCAGCACACAATAATTGCTGTGCTTATTTTACCATGACATTCCTAAGAAAGTAGAAGCACTGACATCTATGACTTAAGCAAGGATATTGACCTAATTAACTCTGCAGCGAAGAGAATACTGTGCTGCTCCTTCACTTGAATTTCCAGCAAATCTGCATTTTTTTTTGTGTGTGTGCATGTGTTGGGGTGGGGGGGAGAGGGGTTTACATGTTTGTTTTTTCTCAAGATCTTAGAATTTCTAGCTAATAGAAGAAATATGTTTTCAACAGTGCTGTATTGAGAGGTAGGGAGCATTCTTCTTTTTCTGGTTTTAATTCAGCAGCAAACTATGGTAGTTTTGTCAGGACAATTGATCCGCTGCATGTTCAACCACAAATGCACCCACTTTCTCTTATAGAGGGGAAACGCAAACGAAAATTCAAGTAACATCTGTACCACATGATCACGCTATTTAGCCAAGTTGAAAATAATAATGATCTGTATCAAAAGCAGTTCTTTTGCTTCTCTTTTTTCTTCACTACCTAAAACAGAAGCAGATAACTTTGGACCTCACTAATACTGCCCGGTGACAATCCCTTGCAGTAATAACAGATTTTAACCTTTAAATTAAGGTTATGATTTCTGATATATTAATTCATGTGACCATGTAATAATTTTTAGTCCGGTTTTTGTTTTACGACTTCAGTCATACCCACAAAAAATCAACGTATTTTGCAAGATGCATTCCAAGAATGTGGAGCTTGTATTACTGGTACGTTTTTCCTTATGTCCACAGTTTCCCAGAAATAAATAAATAAATAAAAAGGAACTAGTTCAAGCTGTCACTATCAAGCATGTTTATCATTCATGCACTAGATGGTGATCATATGGCACTGCTGTGCGCGTGTGAACTGCAGCATGTAAGTGTGAAGATGGAAAAGATTTTCTAAAAGTGGACAGAAGGGTCTATTTACCCACGTTACCTTGTTGAAAAGTGTTTAGAATAAAAGTGAACATACTATGGAAATTAAAGGTTTCAAATGCTGCTTCAGATTTCCACTTGTTTTTTATTGCAGCATCAAGAAATGCCCGTTTACTTGAACTTTAGTGAGTATAAGCTATTTACCCTTATTTTGAGGGGTCTGAAACAATCATTATTTATCCAGCTTGGCCTGAAGCACAGCCTACTGGCTCAATTCTATGTTGGTGTAAGGTAAATAAGTGAGTAATTCAGCAATTTCTGTTTCCCATACCTGACACTACCGACACAGCTGTGCATTAAAATACACAAATTTCTGATTACTCAGAAAAGCACAAAATAAGATGTTCCTTTTTTTTTTATATTACTTCACCGTTATGCCTAAAAGTTCATTTGCTCTGTTGTACCACCTCAAGGACAAAAACCTCTCAGGCCCCCAAACTTTGTTCAAAAGCTAATGTTACTATGGAATATAAACCTCGTGCCTCCAAAAACTTTCCCTGAAGGAATGAGGAACTGTCAAAAAAAAAAAAAAAATAGAAACAGCAGCACATAGCCTCTATTTCCCCCTCTCCTTGTTTCTGGGACAAAACCAACACTCCTGCAATCTCCTACACAGCCCTGACATGATGAAAGTTCTGTGTGACACGTACTGCGCATGACCGCGTTTTTCCATACCAAAAACAATTTAAGAAACTACATCAGTCACTTCTTAGTAACATTTAGAGAATTTTGACAAGCCAAAGAAAACATTAGTATTTGAACAGAGATATATAGAAATATAAATTATATATTTTTCCACAGTTAGCTAACGTGACTTGGTTGAAAGCAGATCAGTTCCAAAGAAATATGAATTTTTATCTAGAGTAACTAGGAAAAAGGTTTATGATCAAGATGACATTTTAGACAACATAAAAAGCTGTAATAAAGGAGACTTATAAATCCCATTAAATGCACTCAGTTCCAGGCAGTCAAATATTCTGGTCTTTGTCTTTTAAATGAAATGGGGGGAAGCTCTATTAATTTTTCTTTCCTACCAAAAGTTATGTTCATTACTTTTTGTACTTAATTTTGAACATCCTCACCTCCATTGACATAATATGAAACTTCCTCAGCTTTTCTTCTTTAAATAAAAGAATGCAATTCAATCAAGATCTTTACTGACACTGCCAAGAAGCATTCCTTATTTCTTCTGCAACTGATAAATTCATCGCATTTGTAGACATTAGCTCACTGAGACACAGAGGGATATTCAAGCCCTGCTTGAATGTAATATGGACAACCTGGTCTAGGCAGACACTGCCTGAGCAGTGAGTCCACAACTTCTCAGAAGGTCCTTTACAACCTCAGCTATTCTGCATTCCTGTGAAAAGCGTGGCAGAATTCTGCACTACATGCAGAATGTATCATTTAGTTTACTAAGCTCTGTCATAACAAGCCATGTGCCCTGAGGGACATATTTAGGAAAAAAAAATTCACAGCAATTAAACATTCCATATCCCACTGTATTCCCACTCCATTAAAATATAACCACAGATTTTTTCCTGGCTTAAGATTGTGCAAGGTAAAAATAGCGCAGCTTAAGCTGAAGGGAGGACTCCTTTTTCTTTTACAATGCTTACCAGCTCTCAGAGGACCAACGAAAAATTCTTGCAGTGTCAAAAGTTTGCAGTTCACTTGTTTCCAACTAATTGACGTTATGTCACACAAACCGAACTTGCAGTGGAATAATTAAAAAGGGAGAATGAAAATTAGTTGGCTCCTATTTAAATCTCCCAGTGGGAAAGACACAGACAAGACTGTACAACATCGTACCTTGTTAAGAAAGGTCAAGCCTTTGGGCTGCATTCAGAACAAGGCACAGAATGTCACCAACCTCAACGGCACACGGCCTTTACTTCAGCAAATTTAAATGTTTGGATTATGTTTCAGTGGGTTCAAACAACAGGAAGCCTCCATGAAGTCAAACCTTCCACTGGCATAAATGAGGGTAATTGGGATTTCAAGACAGGCATCATAATTTTTACCCTCCGTATGACTGAAATAAGGATGAATAGACAACTAAAGTCTGAAATAAAAATAAAGGTAATCTATCTTTCTTGCTAGAGGAAGATATTTTTTGCAAGTATGGAAAATAATACTGAGAAATCACTCCTAATATTCCTCTTACTGCCTTTTCTAAACATTGCAATGCATGTGATAACTAAAAGCAGATTTGATTTATTGATTAGGAACTTAAGGTCATGCTGTCTCATGGGCTTAAGCAGAAAGAGAGCATCTGAAAAATATTGTTATACACCGAAGCTATTTATCATGAAAGAAGGCTGTCTTTTTTTTTACTATAATCTAAAAGAAAAAAACATATCTTTTGAGTTTTCAAATAAGCCTGTGAAAATAATTGAACCGCATATGCCTAGTTCCAGAAAGATTCCTTTGAAACTTAGTCTTAGATCTTTTAAGCATGTTATTTTATACTGTCTATATGTAAATTAGTCACATTCAGGAATGGTCAAGTTTTTAAGGGAATACTAAAGCATATAAAAACCAACTGCATAAAATATTTTGCTCGGATATTACACAAACATGGATGACGTTTTGTTTCAAATAGTTTTAAAGAGTAGCTCTAACAAGTCTCCATGTTTTATATATGAGGAAAAAAAAGAATGCAAAGAAAGCACTTAGCACGTAAACGTCACTTAAAAAAAAATGTACGTTTACATTTCTCCTTACCGTATAACTTGATTACAAGCCCAAAACTAGTACTCTGAAAGCAAGTCAGATTTTAAAAATTCTCAAAGCAATGGTTAAATATATACAATGAAACCTGTAGGACATTAAAAGCCTTTGTCCATTTTATGTCAAGCATTACATACCACTAGATTTATCAACCTTTTTGAAACAGCTCCTTGGAGTCTCAGTTCATTTCCTTCTTGATGTTTAACCTTCAGTATCCAATTCTATCTTTCGTCCCATCTCAACTCATCTCAATATTTAGAGGACCAAGAAAGAAGGGAGATCAGATTGTGCAGGGTTTTTTTTTCCCTTCATGTCATGCAAATAGATTATGAATTAATTATTGTTGCAGCTAAGTAGCAAGTGACTTTGACACCATGTTTTGATAAAGTGTAATAATACAATAGGAAAACGTTTGAATGTTTATTTCCCAGTAAGACCAAGTCTACTTGAGATCTGTGGTGCGATGGTTATACACAAAATAATATAATTGCTGCTGCGTTGACTAGTTTCAGGAACCATGCAGTATTTTTCCTCACATTTCTTACCTGGTCTCAGCTGAGATTTCAGACCTCACATTTATCTGAGTATAAGAAAATTATGCTAATTGTATTGAAGAAAAATACACACTAAGTGATAGAGAGATAGAAATGTTTTACTTCCTCTCAGAGTGATAAATCAAGAAGTATTTATTTTTTCCAGATGTGGTAGGGAAGACATCAATCTTAACTGCAAGTGAATACAGAACATTCAAGGCAGAACAGTTCTTATTTCACTGACTCCCTGATACTGCACAGCACAAGGCCTTATCAGACCACTACAGTACCCTCAATAAGCCATTGCTTACTGTACACATTGCTTCCTCCAAGGCTCTTCTTTAATGTGTTCTGCTCAAGTGATTCAATCCCCAGAGCAGGTCTGTGCTGCGAAAATCTCACCATTGTCTCATGCTTACTCTTTCAGTAATCAGCGGAGACTCTGCATAGCCAATGGATCTTAAAATGCTCGACTTGGACAGAAAGGAGATGCAAAAATTTTGGCTTGAGTAAACCTGAAACCTAACTACAGCACTAGTTATGTGACTGTATCAGTATAAATCAATGCTTGCTAATTGCCAAGTCTCTCAAGCAGATTTGGCCATCTGTGCCGACCAGATATACTGCCACTCAATCTCTCTCAGTATTTTACACTGGCATAACAATTTACACAAGTAGGGGATATAGAAGAAGGTGGACATTGCCTTAGTTCATACTATTTTACTGAAAATCTCCCCCAGGGAACTAGAAAGAGAAGATAGTTAAGAGGATGAACCAACCAAACCATTGGTAAATATTATGAGAGTTAGTATACTGAAATATTCATATTTCAGTACTAATTTATACATTATCATGTGAGACTCAAAGATTTAGTAATTGGTTTCCTTCCATCTCTAGATGGAAAAAAAAATTCTAAGAAACTCCTCACCTATGAGAAGTCTACTTCCAATTCAAGTTCATAGTTAAAAAATAAAATCTTCCCTCACTATTACTGCAAACCTGGGGACTATACAACAGTGGCTCATGAATCATCACCTAAGCTGACATCGCAAAACTGGTTGCAAGTTTGTTACTGTTGAATGCTTGAGGCAGTAGAGCAACCTTTAATCTTCAGCTTGCACAACATACAACTTCAGAAATGTCATGGTGCTTTTGCAGAGCCTGGCTAACACTACAGTCAACAAGTTAAATTAATAATACTGGTAGCTGCTATTTTGTCATACAAGCAGAGAAAGAATTATAGATGTTATTGAAGATGGAAATGTTATAATATCAGATTTACAGCTGCATACCAGGAAACAGAGAGGCTATATTTTCAGAAACATGGTTTTCTTCAACTTTTGCCTTAAAACTGTGATTTGACACAATAATTCTAAATAATAGAAGCAACAGTAGTGAAGTACAGATGGCAGTAAATAGGGAGCAGGGTAATAAGGAGTCAGCTCTAGAAAGAAAAGTAAAAACCTCGTAAAGTAAAGAGGATTGATGATAACTCATATATGACTTGGAAAGGGAAGACAAATAACAGATTCTTCATCAGCACACTATATGTGAATAATATGTATATATATTAGA
The DNA here is from genome assembly GCA_023055505.1 of Callipepla californica brunnescens. Taxonomy (NCBI): domain Eukaryota; kingdom Metazoa; phylum Chordata; class Aves; order Galliformes; family Odontophoridae; genus Callipepla; species Callipepla californica. Next base: position 3,518,032 of record JALIRH010000040.1, read on the forward strand.
CCTAGCCCCATCTCCTACATATCATCCAGCTGAGACAGTAAACACAACTACCAAGAAGAAAGAGAGAACAATGGTTCAGCACACTGCCACGTCTGCATTTGAAATCTACTGTTTAAAAGAAATAAAAAATAAAAGAAATGAAAAAAATGAAAATAAAGAAAAATAAAAATAAAGAGAGAGAGAGAGAAGAGGAGAGAGGGAAGAAGAGACAGAAAAAAATACAGAAATATGACCTCAGTTGAAAAGATGAAAATAACAACAAAAATATGCCTCCCTTCCCCTTTTGCTTGTTGAACAAAATGTCTGTCGCCTACTGGGCAAGAACATAAAAGATTCATTATCAGTACGTCAAAACCTAAATAAATTAAAATGAGGTAGCAGTTACTCCACTTAGAGATCATGAATGAGATGGAAGTAGTTAAGGCCCAGAGAAAGAAGCTACACCAGATGGAAAGAATAAAAGAGGATTCCAAGGGGCTTACTCATTAAAAGTGACTGAAGTAAGATGAGATGTGACAAATCTAGATGTGGGTAAATGGAAACAATATCAATGAGATGTGCATGAAAGCAGTTTCAACCAGAAACTGAAATTATACATGAGAATTTTTCTGCAGCAGAGCAGAAGAATAAATGGAGTGTAGAAAGATGTTTTGTGTAAGACATCATTCCAATAAGCAGAAGGAAAGAAACAGGAGTTGTAAAGCAAAATAAATAAATAAATAAATAAAAAAGAAGTCAGTACATTGTCATTCCAAGATGCACAGGACTCTAAAGTATGGACATTTTTACTCATCTCTGTATACTGTCTTCTACGCTTGGGTTCTAACAATAATCAGATTCACCTCTAGAAACTGGAGTTAATGAGACATATTCCACATTTCCTCCAGCTGAATCAAAAGCATCCCTACTTCAGCAGAAAAGAATGAATATCTATCAGGCTAGGGATAAGACAGAGAAATGAATGTAATTTCAGCCTTAAAGGTAACTCTGTCCTAAGCAGAAGATGCACATTATGGTTCCTGCCAAAAGCTATGTTTAACCTTTAAAACAAATAATTACTTTATACTAGATGAACAAAAGATCCTGAAGGAGCAAATTAACAGCTGCAACTATTCCACCACTAAAGGTATGTAAGGTTACTCTTAACCGTTTTACTGCGCTAGCCTTCAAAGGTCTGGTGAAGACAAGTACATGACTTGGTAAATTCATTTTGCTTTGATGATCAAAAGAGTCAGAATAGAAACCCTAAAATAAAAACAACTTTAAGATGGAATTAATTCAAATTTTTTTTTCTGTAAATATGAGCAATTTCTGTATGATTTGCTGTTTTATTAAAACAGTTGCAAAGGATCCACTGGTGGCTAAATATCCTTTCAGTATAGATGACACTTGTAATGAACACTCTCTGCACCTTAGAAACCTAGCCCATCGAGATGTTCAGTTTCGCTATTGTAGATGAAAGAAAGAGAACTTTTACTGTGCTGGTTCATACCATCTCTCTGGCTTTCTTGTTCAGACCTAGAAGACTAGCCTTGGGTATATTGTACTGCACAAAGAACACCAGCATGTACATCTTCATATGCTAGCACTGTACCACTATCAGCAGTTGTTTCATTCATTTGAACAAAAAGGCAAACGATCACAGCATGGATTTTGACAAGCTGTTTGACTGCCCTGAAAAGCTGACAGCAGCTTAGTCTTTGTCATGGTTTGGAATTTGATAGAGAAAACAGTCCTTTAAGCAATAAATAAATACATCTAATTTGTAACATTTATCATTTTCTTATTACTTTGTGTAACCCCCCACTATGTATAGCCATCTCTTGCCTCCCACTAGAAGATTTCAGGGAAAGAGTCATCACTTTGTCATATGATCCAGACAACTCAAAACAATATGCTGTTGTTCTGCATACTTGTGCCGCTATAATAACTGATATTAAAAACAAAATAAAAAAAAATCTCACAATCGATCCCTACATTAATATTATGTACATTTTTATAGTACAGAATGATCTATCCTTCCGAATGAGACTGCCTCTGTCCCAGCTCTGGGGAATCTTGCTGACAGTGGACTGGCTTTTGACCCGGAGACAAACTTCCATTTTGCAACTGGAGTCATATTAAATGCTGCTTCTGCTCTTCAGTGTTCCTAATTTACTGAGGAAGGTCAGTAAGTGCAAAAAGCTGGATCGAGCAGTTTGTATGTGGCTAAAAGATAAATGCACTTTGAGTTGCATTTGAATAATAATCTTCCTTGGAGGCTTTTTTGAGCTAAAAGGAAGACTCCAATTATGTTTTTACACTGCCAAAAAATAAACACGCTTTGAACTCCACCCGAGTTTAAGTTTATTTTTCTTGTAGTCCCGTGCTTTCCTGTGGGTAGCACCTGATTTCCTCAAGAACTACTAGTTCTGAGAATCAGCATGCAAAGAATTCCTCTTTATGTTGATAATACCATTGGGAACATAATTGAAGCAATGCACAGATTTTTACTTTAAGTCTTTTTATATTGTTTTTCCACTTGTCATCTAATAGATGTTTCTTGTCTCACGAAAAGTGCTTCCCCTTCTTTCACTTCCATACCTGTTTCTTTGGTCTTCCCTCTCTCTGCTTTTTACTTATTTCATTATCAGGGAACTGTAAATCTTCTAGAACAATAAAATCATTTTCTAATGAAAGAAAACTTCTTCCTCTAACTCTAATGTACAAAACAAGAAATTTCCATACTGATAGCAATCTATCATTGTTCTGTCCTGTTTAGCAAGAGCCCTATTCCGTCTGTAAGTTTAAAAAACACATGATATAGAGAAAGTCAAAATCAGCGAGAGGATATTTAACAACTGAATGTTAAGATATTTAATGTTAAATTGTCTGACTCATTTCACCAGGGCTTTCCTAAAGCCTGCTCTTTCCTTTCCAGCCTCTTTGTTTGCCCGCTTTATTAATGGTGTTGATCTCACCACCCTACCACTAGATAAGAGTTGTGAAGATGCATTTTCTTTTTTGCTTTTATAGAAAATATTGGTCTTCCTTCATTTTTCAATAAAAGGTCTGAACTATCAAAGTTCAAAGAGCAGGAGGCTGTAAATGCATTTGGTGCAAAACACTGCCTGGGTCACTGCTGAAAAAAAAAAATCTAGTATGAAAAGCAAATATCAGAGAACATGATATATCCACTTGCCTAGTCTTGTGAATTCCTTTTAACACTTATTCTCGGACAACACAAGGGAAATCCTGAATGCCACACATTGCTTCCAGTGGTTTAAATTCAAAGCACTATGTTGAGTTCAGTTTCAATACATACTTCTGTCTTATCCTGATATCATATACATTTATGAATTTTTTAAAGTTCAAAAGGTTATGTGCTTTGTAACTTTTTAATGCATTAGTAATATATATTTAATACATCAAAGTATAGTCCTCTGGTGAGTCCTCACTTGCAATACTGCATGCAGATGTGGAATCCCCAGCACAGGAGAAGTGAGGACCTGCTGGAGGGCATTCAGAGGAAAGCCACAAAAATGAACAGCTGTCCCTGTTCATTGTGGTGGAGTTCAACTAGGTGGCTTTTACAGCTCAACTTCCAACTCAAACCATTCTATAATATAGACATATATAATAGACAGATAGACGTACAGACAGACATAGATTTTCCCCTGAGGCTAAATAGTAAATTGTGGTCACCGCTTCACTGTTACCTAACCACTTCACATTTGAGATCACTGATTCTACAGCTCATCTCCTCGGCAACCTACCTCTGATCTATTCCAAATGCAGTATCTATGATTCTGCAAGGAACCCTACTGGCGACAGTCCCTCTTGCAAAGAAAATCAACCATTCACATTTTTCTCATTTATCATCAGCAATTTGACTGACAGAAGCTGCAGCTGCACGTCCTTTATAAAAGTTCCATGTATTTCACTTTTTATTTTTATCTGAAAACACATTCTAACAACCTGAGAACTGCTTTGTGTTTTTGAAATCATGTAAAAATCTCAAACGTAGGGAACCTGCTACCTGGTGTAGGGAACCTGCTTTGGCAGGGGGGTTGGAGTTGTTGATCTCTTGAGGTCCCTTCCAACCCCTATGATTCTATGATAAATCTGTAGTAAGGGATTAATATAATATTGGATTAATACAATACTGGAGATAGAGGGTTTCTGCTATGATTGCAAACCTGTGTGTGCAGATATAAGATATCCAAGCTTACAAAATAAAAAGTAACTGTTGATGTTCAATCTTTTTGAATTAAGTCCAACCATCTGCTTTTTTCAGACAATCCATAGACATGGAGATAAATAGTTATTTCTTACCTACAGACCCTCCCATCTGCAATGCATGTGCAAAATCCAAACAAACATATAAAGGAAAAGACATATAAAAGATTACTTGCATTAGAGAAGGTTAAAACCCTACCCAAACACTACAGAAGCAATGACTGAATCACTCAGGCATGGGGAGACCTTCCATCATGTTTCTGTCAAAGCTTTTTTAACTTCTGTGTTTAATGCTTCACAGTTAATTCTTTTCTACTTGTGCAATGCAGCATTTACAGCTTCAAGAAGGTAGACAAAAAGAACATAAATGATCTATTCTAACATTTGTTTCAATACACAGGGTTTAATAAGGTAAGATTTATTTCTATGCTCTCCTTAAATTAGATAATCTTTGAAGCCAGTGCATGATGAGATCATCCAAGAATAGCTCCTATAACAAGAAAGCGTTCAACCAGTTTCCCAGAGCCTCAGAAAAGGTCTTTTGTGGTTTTCTAAAACAACACTAGTTTTAGTTTTTATTCCAAATTTATAAGCACACGTTTGTGTTTTAATCTCAAGAATCATCCTGCTTACAACACCAGTAATGAACTTAAACTGACATCAAAACAAGTCAAAACTCCTGAAATCAACAACAAACAACAAAAACACAGAACTCTCCATTCAGAACTGCTAAAAAGATTACAAGTATAGTCTGTATCCAATTCATGCCCATATACTGAAAGCACATTTTCTTCATCAGCCAGCAATCCTCTATGCTGCATAAAAACTTCAACATTCTAACAGGGTATACAAAACCCTGCTTCTATTAATGAGTTTTCCTATGGATGTGTTAAGCAATGTGACAAGGACTAGCTACATCCTTTTTTGGATTCAGAGAATGATATCATTTCCTTTATTCCCCTGAAATTCTTTTTCCATCCTGGGTTAGCATTTAACCTTGCAAGTTCACATAATGTTTCTTCAGCTTAGTAATGTTTTCTGTTAGAAACAGTGGTTGACAAAGTATAAGTACAACAGTAAATTTTGCATCCAGAAGATATAAGTGAATATAAACAAACAGAATATTTTTGATTTTTTGTATTGAATACATTCAAATCCTTACAGCTCAAAAAGAAAATGGGTCATCAGTAGTACTGGTATAAAACCCAATGTTAGAATAGTTTGCACAAGCTACATCCCCAAACTCTTATTTTCCTTCTTCTAGTTACTCAAAATGTAATGCGCAGTTCTATATAGGCATTTCTGCTTATAGATAGCATACTTCTTCAGGAATCAGCAAATCATTACTCTACTGTCCACAGTTTATGGGATGCTTCAGCCCAGTTCCATGACAATTGGGGTGGGAAACCCAAGGACCCACTCCCTTTCAAAGGGAAAGGGAGAAAGAGAAAAAGAGAAAAGGGAGATGGGTCTAGGAACAAAAGAGTGGCAACAATCTGAGGAGGAATGCTAATTTACTAAATAAGATACTGGAATGCAAAATAACACAATATAACACAATATAATTGGAACTGAAGCTAATAAATCAAATAAAATGAACAAGAGAGCGTCTGCAGACCAAAGGCCTTACACTAAACGCTGAAGGTGAGACAGCAGCCAGCACCTGCAGCTGGGTTGTTCCCCAAAGGAAAGAGACTGTGACTTGTGTCACGCAAACAGTTTCTATCATTTCCTCTGAGCGGAAAATGGAAAAATGCAAAGCAATGCAAAGTCCTCTGGGGTATGTAATTCTTCTTTTCTGAGACAGGCATACCCATAACTATCAATGATCCACAGAGCTGGAGCATTAACACTTTAACTCACAGTGCACTGCGTGACGTTATGACATTGAATACCACCAAAAAAATCATAAAACCGTGACATCTACATACAAGAGCAACTCTTTTCCACAAATCTATTCTCTCAGTAAATACTTTTAAAAAGCAAATTCATCTTCCCTCCATTAATATGGATGTGGAACACTATCTAACAGGCACTGAAGATAATGTGATAATTCTTTACCTTTTGTAAAGAAAAGGTTAGGTAAGGTAAATGATGTGTGTGACTCTGACTCACGGCATGTTTGTTCTTGGCTGCTCTGAGTTACAGCCCTCTGAGCAGCTTCAATTTTAAAAGCATTAGCAGCAAGTGAAATGCGTGCAAGTCTGGTTAGAACCAGAAAAGACACAGCGCACTCGTGACTAAGGAAACTGGTGTTCAGCATCATAAAGGATTGTTGGAAGTTTATGTTCTTCCTTCAAGGCGTTTGTAAAATCACTCAAAAAAAAAAAAAAAAGTAGTAATTTCATCTTTCCTCCTCTTCTAAATAGCAAGCAGTTGAGTCCTACTTAAGACTAATGTCAAAGCAACCCAAGTTTGGTCTTTCAAGCGCAAAATAGAGCATGTCCCACAGAGTACAGAAAGAATGTCTAAATAACTAAGGATAATGAATTAGAATATATTTTTTCATATTTAAAAAAAGGATCAGAGAACTTCAACTCGTACTTAGAGACACCTGTACATTTCTGAGAGAAAGGCAAAAGAGGAGACATTTAACTGAATTTATTTTTTTGCCCTTTATTTTTAACATGCTTTTTGGATTGTTCTTCACAAACAAAACTTCAAGCAGTTCCCCTAAAATCCAGAGATTCATGGAGACTGGGTTCCTTGAAATAGTTTCCACTTGGCAAATTTAAAGACTTAAACTCAAATGTTAATTGAAAACCATCTTACAGATATATTTTCCTGTCCTATTGAACTGCTTGATCTTGGCTCAACCTACGAAGGCTTTGAAAACTAAGTGTACCTATTTTCTGAATTCATAAGTTTACTTACTTCTGAACTAAGGCAAAAAATTCATTTTCTTTCCCCTGCAGAAGCCTGATGATTTGGGTACTGAACTTCATAGACTGTACAGCGTATATGGGGTTTTCAGAAGTAGAGACTTCTGCACCGAACTGCGGACAAGGTCTTTAGCTGTAGGTCATGCAGTTGGAAAAGTTATGTATAAATGAGATAAAAAGTATAACAGTATAAAATCTGAAAAAACTCACAAGTACTTTTGATAAAACCAGAACAGGATCAAAGACAAGAATATTCTTGACTGTGGTCAGTAGACTGGAAGAGCAACTTGATGATCAAAATATGGCTGAATCCAGTTTCCTTTTAAGACAGGTGATCACTATCTGCGAAGCTGCTGGAAGTTTAATGCATACCTCTCCTTTTCTTACCACCATGCACTTCCTCACATAAATCTACTGAAGGCTTCTCAAAGCTTTTCCAATACATATATGCATATAGCGTTCAGTACCAATTTGATGTAACTATTTCTGGTAAGTCACGCTACCAATTATCTGAAAACTCCAAATTTCCGGAGAAGACAAGTACTTTTGAGCGTGCTAAAATGACTTTTTCACAAAGGTTTTTAAAACTCAGGAGCCAAGTTGCTTTAACAAGCTGTGTTGAATTAAACTATTTAAGGCTTGCGACTGGTTCAGACCTAAATGAGCAGCTAGCTGTGCATGTCTCCATAATGGATAGAGCTCACAAAGTGTCTGAGCTAGTTCAACAGAGTATTAAGATGCTGTATTAAGTAGTTAGCATCTCCAGGACAGCTGCTGCAGGTGAACTAAAGACATCACTGCTTGCTGCTCACAGCGGGGCTCACACACTTCCTACCTCAGGAACGTTCTGAGGTGCAAACCTTGCTACAAATCAACTGAATGTTGTTTGTACTGCAGCAGGCATATAATCTTGCAAATGAGAATGGGATGCTAGTTTTCGAGTGCTGTTTATGGGTCTTTCTGCACTAGATGGAGATCATACATCATTCACAACACATCACTTAAATTCTGTTAAAAACATAAATTAGTATTTGCCCATAAAACAAAAGAAGAAAATCTATTTTATTAGTCCCTTGGAGAAGCTAAACAAATTATGCAACATCACACTTCCACCTAGTAGAAAGTAATAAATTATGTATGTAGAAATGGGAAATAAAAGTGGAAGTATCGAAGAAAAACAGAATATATCATAAGAATGCCGTTCACTCTATGGGATACAAGGCTCTATTGCTTTTTCTATTCAGAACCTGCACGCTCTGGGAATCATCTTCACCTTATAGCAATTCTTCTCTCTTGACATAGTACCCTACAGTGAACGTGCTCTGCTTCTATTATTTTTGTCCATCCATAGAATCAGCAAGGAAATCCTAAAAGCCACTTGCATTGTTGAGATTACACGGGAAACTGCCTCACATAAAACACCAGCATAAAAGACTGTTTAAAATAAAGCACAAGTATCCTGTGTTAGCAGATGCTTTAGGATTAATTTATGCATCAGTTCGGAGCATCAGAAATCCAGGTTTGTTTATTTTTTTCCCACAGGGCACAAAGAAACTTTCTGCTTCACTTTTTTGAGAGAAAGCTCATACTCAGTGCCTCTAGCTCTGGTGATTCTGCTATGATCTGCTAATACACATTCCAAGCTTTTTTCCCAGTGCTCTACCAATACTCATTAGCAGCACCAGTCACCCCAACAGCGATGTAAATGTCAGCTGAGAGCTCTGCAGCAACTCGCTGCTGTGGCTAACTTCTGCAGGACCGCCGTGGCAAATGACAGGGCATAAATTAGATCTGATGACATTTCTGCCTCTAAAGAGTTGGCTCCCGCACCTTGCCGCAGCAGCTTTGATCTTCATAGACTCATCTATTTCTTCCAAAACATTCCAAAATTATTTGAGCTGAATTCTACTCGCTATTAATCAAGTTAGGAGAAAACAGAAACGTATCACATTCACCTTTTCCTCCTGCATACTTGGCTTTAACAGCAAGGCAGAATACAGGCTGCTAATTATGCTAATGTGCCCCTAAACAGAGTGCTTTGGCTAGCAAAGGCAAGATGTCCTTTTGTCTTAATGATAAGCTACAGTTTGCTGGAAAGGATTCTGGAGGTTTTCAGCTCTTCATGGAGAGCAATAAAGTTTTGAAAGAGAAGGTAATTTTTTTCCCAATTATACTTATGTTTGGTAGCTGTTTGCATAGAAGATCCAAATACCCTTTCCTATAGATCAAATAATTTCTTATCTACCACTTCAAAAAGCCAAATGTTTAAGCAGACGAATGGAGAGGAGAGAATGCTAGCCTCTACTTTGACAATTTCCACTAAATTTCACCCAAAATGTTGAGGTGTTACAAAATTTGGTTCACTGTTGGATCCATATAGAATGGACAAAGAGGATGAAGAAAGAAATTTTGAGAGAAATGTGTGTGTCATAAAACCTCAGTAATTTACCAAGCTGAACTAGTTCATTAACTAGGATTTTCTTAGCTTACTTCATCATTTACAATCTGATTTGCTTTTCATCTAGCTTGCAAAAATAGAAGACAGTACAAAAAAAGCATTTTTCAGACAACGCTTCCAGAATGAACTATATTTGCACTGGGAGAAAACCTCATAGCGTGAAGGACACAAAAAATTAACAGTCCAAACAAATCTAATGTTAGATCTGATAATGGAACAGGCTCTCGAGCTGTTTTTTTGACATGTAATACTCCATTCGGCTTTACTATCTACCCTTTCTGCACTACAAAGAAATTGCATGACTTCTGCATAAAATCTGAGTTAGATAACAAAAATTTAGTCAAAAACAACCCAGTTTTACTCATTCCTTTATTTTTAAATACCATAGTATTTGTGGCTGCCTTAAAAGCAGTTAATACTGATTTTAACAGTGTAAAAAATATCCTTACTTAGCCCCCTGAACTTCTTGTATAGTGAATATCTTTTGTTAGAAGAAAAATTTCTGGTTACTGTTAGTTTCTCAAGATATAGAAAAGTCATAGATGAGGAGGATTACAGAATTACCCAAAGATTACAAAAATAAATAAATAAATGACTTTATAACAACTACTATTTGACATACATTTATGCATGCTCCAATAAATTCAAATCATTTTTTCATCTCTCACATAAGCTCTAATTAACTACTCAAATGTAAAGTTTAAGCGCTTACAGAAATAGAAGGCAAAACTGTATTACAAAAAGCACTGAAGAGAATTACAACTAATGGTTTAGCCTAAGCAGTCATGTAATCACTTTAGAGAAATGGATTCATAAAAGCACAAATCCTGATATGCATTGTCCCATTTGCAGGAATTGGTTCATGTGTGCACAAGTGCTTCACTGTTGCTTGAGGCAATCAGTTGATGTCACAAGATCATTGATTACAATAAATTACTGCATATAGAAGGCAAACAATATTTTATACAAACACAGCATATTAGGGCATCAAGTGGTGTAAACAATGCACAAAAAATTAATTGCAACTGTTCTTGGAGCAGATTTTTTTTGTTTGTTTTTATGTTTTTGTTTTTTTTCCCCAAGAGAGCATTTTCAGGAGCTAGCAAGTCCAACCTGCACTTAAAATAAATCCTCAGAAGGTAGTAGGTTGTAAAGGACATTGGAGGTCTTCTGACCTTAAGCCTGAAATAAGTAGCATTCCAAATGACTACACACGGTCACACCGGAACATGTAGTGAAAGCCTGATTTTTGCTCACAGATACCCCAGAGGAATATACATTGTGAATGTTGATGGCCACGTACTCCTCCTATTCTTTCTAACTAGAGTAAATCTCAGTTTCTGAAAACAAGCAGAATAAAGACAGCTGCTGTCTTCACAGCATACTCATTTGTTAGAGGTTACCAGAAATTATGACATGCAACACAGTGCAACCACCATCAGCTATGTATGAGCATAAACATATAACTGCTGTTGAAATTCAAGGTGGGGGAAAACATAATCAGAGGAGATTTGCGACTTTGTGAAATCTGGAAGCTCCTCTGATTCACACCACTGGCCATATGTAAACCCATACTACAAGCATGACAGGAACACACAGACACTTTAAAATAAATTCTGACAGAATAGCTCCCATAAATTGCTTCATGAAAACAAATAAATACTGAGATACTTCTATATTTTCAGTTAGAGAGAGAAAACATCCTTGTCAAGTCCTTTCCTGAACTGGATTGTATCTCTTCATATCTTATTAAGAAATTAAGATGAAACGGAAGTCAAAGTTGTTATTTCCTAATGTTTACTCTATTTTTTTTCTGTTTCACTCTAATATCACATTTATGTGGACAAAAAAAATAAGTATTTTGAAGTCTTGAGGAAGTGCAACCAGTCTCTGTGTTTGAGTCAACGTCTGTACCTTGCAGGTGTATTAAGGATTCTAAAAACTTCTAAAACTCGTTTAAGCTGCATTTGGAACAAGTTGTACATGGTTTAGCATATGCTTGTAGATGCACTTTTGAGGCCTGCTACCAACACTCATTCATTTTTCATGTACAAAGCATTGTGAAGAACATCTGCTTCTTAATAGGTCAAATGCCATAAATTCCCTCTGTTCTTACAGTTAGGAATAGAGAGCTGCTGGCTTACCTTGACAGCCGAAGTTATTTGTGTGAGAGTAATCACTGACAGAGTGTGCTGGGGTTCTGTACTGCTAACTATATCATCAATATGTCACATACCACCTCTGCATATTTCATCCTTGGTCAAAGGGCATCAGCAATTCCCCTCTCAATGGTGTAATATCTTTTTTTGCTCCAAACTTTCCTGCATACCCAAGTAATCAGTATTCATTACACAACAGAAGAAATAGGATTGGATTTACTCTCGAGTACTCCTACATTTTTCTCATCAAAACATACATTTTTTGTTTATATAACTCAAAATCCAATTTTATCTTCTGGATGAAACATGAAACTTTTCTGGTTTCCACTATGGGAGAAAAACAAAAGTTCTTTGGAATTTTGATTCTTACTGCCAGCTGTATAAAGTATATTTCCCATTAGTCCATTTTTAGGAGAATATTTTTTTGAAAGCTTAGGTTAACAGGATGAAAGAAGATTCTTCTTCTGTTCAAGTCTCTTTCTACATGTCTATGTCAGACTAACCATCTAACACCTTTCCTGTCCTTCAGGTTATCATTTATTGCACTCAATATCTTTTTCACCAGCTCCTCCTAATCATAACCTAAGTAACAACAATACTTGGGATTACATAATCATAGTAAAACTTAGTTTTGGAAAAGACTCTGTAACTCAGTACAGCCTTCCTTTGCAAGTAAGGATGTTACAGGTAGACTGCATTTCTCAGAACCTCACAGAGGAATTTGGAAATCCTCCATAGAACATTTGGACAAGCTGCTCAGAGATGCTCTCTCTACAAGTTGTATTTATCTTTACACGCTAACATTCTACTGCAGATTGTGACTGTCACCTCATGCACTTAAACTGCGGATGTCTGAGAGGAGCATGGCTCTATCTTCCCTTTAGCATTCCCTACATCATAGGGGGTTGCGATTCCATTTCTCACTTCCCAACAACTTTCCTTTTTCCAAGTTAAAGTCCCTTGGCTTCTCTTTTTATGTCCTGCATTCCAGCCCTAATAACCATCTTGGTGGCCCTTCCTCTAGTTTAACATGGCTTTTTCTCTAAGGAGCCTCAAACCAGACAGTGCAGCTCACAGTCAGCCCCTTGAGGGAAGGAAGACTATAGAATTAAACAAATTGGAAAGAGGAACCAGCTCAAAATCTGAAGTTACAAGAATGGAACATAAATTAGTTCCAGCAAGGACCAACATTAGATGCTGTCTGTACCTTCTGAACCTTACCCACTGCATTTTGGCTGCTTACTACAATTCTTCTCTGTCATTCCTGACACAGAAATCTTCAGCTACCTTTGCCCCTGCACGCAGTCTTTGAACTTACTACCTGAAGAAATATTTAAAGCCAACCAAAGCTACTTTTTCTGGAATTCAGCTTAAAAATAAAAAAAACTTTACATCTGGGATTGAACAACAAACTGGAAAACACTCATTACATCCTTTGCTTAAACATCACAAAAAGGTTTGAAATTAAAAGCCATGTGGCTTGCCAAGCAGAGCACTCTGATCTCAGAGTCAAAGAACAAAGTCTGACAGCCCTCTTATCTCTGCTTCTCCATCTCACTCCAGCTTCCTCACAGGTTCAATGCCATGTACCTTATTGAGCTTCTCACACCGAGTCCTTTTTCTTTTTACACATAAGATTTAAGCATAATTTCATTTTCTGCCACCCCTACAAAAATCAAATCCTCATTAAATCTAACTATATGGTATATGCGATCACATGCAACCCTCAAACCAAATCAATATGACATGTTTCACAACCTGGCATCCCCTTTTTCACCCAAGATCTGAGAATGAAGTAGCTTTCCCATTACCTGCTCTGGATGTTATCTTACATATACTTAACACTGCTGTATTTTTCAACGTATTAGTCTGTAGGGTGAACACCCCAAAAGAATAGTACCCACACAGAATAATGAAGGTAGACGGTATATTTTCGTATGGCTAATTCTGACAGTAGAAAGACAGCCAGTAAATAAGGAAAGGCTCACCTGTCACTGACTATCAAGACTCATCCAGAACTCCACAGGGGAGAGATCACCAACAAATAACAATCCCCAGTGGTGGTCAGCCCTTAAATGGGGGCTGGGAGAAGTGGAGCCTGACTCCAGCCCTATTGGTCACACAGGTTAACTGCCTTTACCTGTGCTCCTGCGGATGACTCAGTGCACGCCTCAGGTGATCCATCAGTGGTTCAGGCTGTGATTCAACAGTTCTCATACAAAGTCTTACTAAACTACTTTTCCCCTCCTTGTTCCCTCAGAATCAAGGCCTCATACAGAAGAGCTTATGAAGCATAACTCATCACTGTAATGAATAATTTGCTTTTCTCTCTCAGCTTTTTTTTTTGTTGTTGTTGTTATCATTTTCTATTTTGATTATTAACTTTTCTAAGTAGGTATTTATTTATTCATCTATTTCAAATGCTAGTTCCTTCTTATTTCTTCACTTATAAAGCGCTTAGTATAATTGAGTTTTATGCACAACCTACTCAGTTTAAGTAGGCAATAGTAGCAGTAAGTGGTGTAGAAAAGTGTGTCATCCTATCCATGTCCAAAAGTAAATCTACTGTGGGATATTTATGTGGTGCTAAGAATGATCCTTTTTATCTTATCCAGTCTCTCCACTTAAGAGCTAAGTCAAATAAATAAAATAACTGACTCATGAGTTGCAAGATTACAGAAATTTCTTGAACCTCTTATATGTTTATTTTAAGCTAACAGTGTATTTCTTTGAGTTTTTTTTTTTTTTAAATAAAATCATGAAATAATACAGTCACACCTAAGACTATACACAGCCTAATATTAATTTCCTATTGGAAAAAAATATACTACAATTTTAGAAAAGTAAGAAAAAACCTACCCCTTTTCTGGAGTGCTTCAGTATATACCAGATAAGAATGCAAATACTCATGGGCACCAAAGAATTCTGCTTACTACTCACATTTCATGTATCTTGAATCTTCCCTTTGTTACTTTCTGAAGGAAATTAGAGAAGATTGATGACTCTCTGTGTTTCTTTCCTATTTAATATCTGCCATTAGTTGCCTATGTTTCTGATTTTTGCAGTGAAATGATAAAGAACCCTAAGCTCAGAAAGGCAAAAATATTTCTAGAGGATTCTGAAGACATTAAAAAAAGAGAATCTTTAGAGAACCACATTTTATTTAGATAAAAAACTTTCTGTAATATTCCTAGGGTAATTAAAGCCTGTTTGGAATGTGCTATCAACTTTAAAGTAAGAACTTTCTTTGAGACTCCTAACATGGAGTTTGAAATAGCACAGATTTTAAATGCTGATCTGATACAATATGTATTTTGTATTTGGGATTGTTGGTGGTAATAACACCATGGTGTGAAAGGATGAGTTGAATTGCCAATAGGAAAACCATTGAAATCCTAACAATATAACTCTCCCCTAGAATACGTGATATCTTTTTAATACAGCATTACTTTTTATACAAAGGAAATATTGCTTTAATTCTCTTGGCAACACTTTTACTTCACCAACACAACTTTGTAGAACAAAACTGTAGAACAAAAGTGAATTTGCTGCATCATTGTATTTTACTGCTATATAGTCACACTGTTTTCTTGTTTGGAGTCAGCTAGCAGCCTTTTACTGTCAAAAGAGTGAGGAGTAAAAAGATAAGAAAACGCACTTTTCAAGAGAAGGAGAAACACTTATTCTGTTTGAGAACTTATCAACAAAAAGCCTACCAAAAGCACGTGTTAACCTTAGTCTTGCTAATAACATGTTGAAAAGTCTTTATTAGTAGGCTGGATTTTAGTTCGCTTATAACAAGAGACAGAAGCTGAACATTTTCATTCTTATCATTATGCACTGAAAAAAAAAAAAAAAAACAACACAGGAAAGATGTTTTAAAATAGAGTTCCTCAACTGCTGTTAATACTTAAGTAGATTAGTGAAGTTGTTACTTGTCTCTCATGCCCTAGGAGTCTCATCATTAATGACAGCCACCAGGGTTTACAATATACAACAAGTTGCCAAAGTGGCAGTGCTACAGAAAGCTTTTAGAAATATGTAAAAAAAGCATCCTACAGGCCATTCTTGAGGACAGTTTTCCAAGGCAAATTTCTATTTTTCAGTCAGGCTTGTTTTCAGACGCTACAGTTGGACTTCATGATCCCAAAGGGCTTCTTCAAACTTGGGATGTTCTAAGATTCTATGATTATAAACAGGATAATTTATTTGAAAAATAAAAAGAAACTGAAAGGTGTTGAAATATATTCAGTGCTTTCACAGAGCACAGGAACCAATAATATAGATACTTCATCTTTCAACCGCAACTTCACTTTTCTAGTTAAGACTTCCAGGCTATGCAACATCAACATGTTGCTTTATAATCTCAGTATTTGGGACAAATAGAGTGAAAACTATGAAACCTATGGTAGATACCCAATAGGATCCCAGTATAGTGAATGACCCAAAGCACGCAGCTCAGTATCTGGAGCCAGAAGCCATCTATAGTCACTATCCTAAGGCTCCTTACATCTTCAGGTGGTTAGCAGAATTTTGCAAAGACTGTGGAAGACACTGTTAGTCTGAGTTGAAGCAACTGTATCAGAATAAAATGAAATTTCATCTTGTTGTTTGGGATCAACTTTCAGGAAATGGTTTCTTAAATTGGTGTCTTTCATTTAAAAAAAAATACACAGCGATCATTCCTCATTTTTCATAATAAAAGCTGACAACAGAAAACTGATGTCTTTAACATAAAAACTACCCAAAATACTGGGCTTTGTAAGAATAGTGAATACTTCAGTAATACTGCATGTTTTATCCTTCATTATAACATATTTCTTTAAACTTCCAGCAATTCAGCAACAGATCACTTAATGATAAAAATCATTTGAGGAAAAATAATGACTTAAATGGATTAACTACTTTCATGGTTATTTTCCACAGAAGTCAAGAGGTGAGGGAGAGGTAGGTACGAGTTCTCATTTTGAAGCAGTTTTCTATTTCCTTTGGTTACTCTGTCAAGATTCAGTTACCACACTGGGACAAATAATGTTCTATACAGAAATAACTGGAAAATATGCCATAAAAAGAAAGAATAAGGGAGAGACGAAGCTATTTAGATTACCAAGTAGAAGGTTAAGAAATGAATCAGTCTCAGTTTCTGAGTATCTACAGTAGGAACAAAGCCTTGGTAATTAGTTCTTCAGTCTAGCACACAAAGATACAATAAAGATGTAAGAACAGGAAAACAAAGCTACACAAATTATTCAGAATGAAACCATGCATTTTTTTTCCTATTATTTACAATAATCATAGGAACAATTTTAAAGTGATTGGAATTGGTTCTTTGTCTCTACCATTGCTAGTAAAGCTTGATTGGATGGATTTATTTTTTTTCCCCTCTCTTAGAAAGATATGATGTCATTGAATGATACACGTAAGTTCTATTTAGTGTTATTAGAACAGCTATGATCATACCCTCTCCTACTTGCGTAATTGTTTACAAGTGACTGTACTAAATAGCACTAAAATGCACACCTAGGTCTTTTATAAAAAAAAAAAAAAGATTTACAAAATAGATTTATTGCTTTCTGTACAACTGATGGTATATTTTCCTTGCCTTAAGAGAACAATAACATTATTAGAAGTCTCAAAATTAGGTTATCATTTGGAAAGAAGCATATGCCCCCAAAGAAGCATAAAGGTTATATGCACATTCATTTTCCTTCTTTCTGCTCATGGACTACTTGGCACGAAAAAACAGCTATCTACAGTGCTTCCCACAGCAAATATTCAGTGTTTCTGCCCATTTGCCACCCACTGCTATTCTGTAATCATTTGCTGTTCTATAAAATGGCTACTTTAAATGGTAGAGCTTGATTCTCCTTTCACACACATACCAGCTGCAAGCTATGAGCTTCAAGTAGGAGTGACAACGTGAAATTCAGTACTCAAATCACTCTTTTCAAGCTGGTAATATGCCAACGCAGTAGATATAAAACAACAAATATGAACCATATCTACTCATTGCATATATAGACCTTATGTATTGATAACTTATTTTTACTCATGGCATATTTTTTTCCTCCTTCGTCTACATCCTTAATTTCCCCCTTGGGCTTCAAAATACATTATTATCCAAGGGAAGTCAGTGCTGACGAAACAGTACAATGCTAAAACTCATGTGCCTTTCAGCTTCAGTTCATTGTAGTTTCTTACTTGGCAGGATTTCATTACGAAGGTAAAGACAAATAAATCCCACTACCTAAGCTCTTTATGCATTTACATTCTGCCTTCAATCTCAGAATGAGCATCATTTCACATAAGCATGATTTTGAAGAGGATAAATGACAAAATGAATTACAAAACTGAGAAAACGTTAAAAGGATTTCAGTAAACATCATCAACATTAACAGATCTGCTCAGCTAGAAGCTGCACATTGTAAGAATTCTGTCTTCTAATAGTTTTAAAACTCCTGTTGACTCAGCACCTCTCAAAGATTATATCAGAAGGTTTTTTCCTTGTTACCACTATTTCTCCCTTTCTCTTTCTGACTGTCACAAAAGAAAAAGACATAAAACAACTATTCTTTGAACTATACATGCTCAAGAAGGTTTCTCAGGTTGGATTAAATACTTGCCTCGTGCTAAATTGCCACAAGGTCATCTGCTGTCATCAGTTGAGGTCACTCTAATTACTGATTCCTATTGAGAGTCTGAAAACTCTCATTACTTTATTGTATATCGGTCAAGTCAAAAATAAAACTAGGTTTTTGGGTTTTGGTTTTCTGATTGCTACTTTTAATTTAATAGATAACTGCTAGCAAGTAATTCCTGCTAGCTAGGAAAATAAAACTGTACAGGCTAGGAAGCAATATCCATGAGAAGTAGAAAAGATTACTTTCTCAAGGCTAGAATTGAGATAAAAATAACATATTTTATATGAATGTCCCCAAACCATTTTTTTTTTTTTATGCATGTGATGTGGAAGAATGGGTTATGTTGTATCTAGTGCATAAGAAAAATGTCACTGAATGATGAAATTCAGTCTCGATTTTTACCTGCAGCGCTCCCCACACAGTTGATAATAGTACAGATAATGTAAATCAGTGCTGATCTTAGCCCAAGAACACTGGCTAGAGAATAACTGCAGTTTGAGACTGGATAAAGAGTGAACTGAAGATCAAGTACGAGAGACTTCTTGCAGACTTTGCTTATGCAGTAGCCTGTGCTTTAACTCATGAAGTAGGCCATGTCCTCCAGAAATGAAAGGTTTCTCTTTCAGTCCCACAGAGGATATTTTCAATATAAATTATTTTTAATTGCACATTTACTCTTGCATGGGACTGTAAGCAGGTATACATGACAGCCTCTAGTTGCACTTAGAAAACATCACACCATAAATTAATTCTATTTCACAAATGAAGAAAGTAATTCTTGCATGGTATAACCACAGACCACTATTAAAGTGTTTCTACATATGTCAACTAAAATTTATCCAAGGCAGACACTGTATTTCTTAGTGAGTTTTATTCCACAGTTCATAGTTATCTGTCCTTCTCTAACTACAATTCCTCTATTCTTTCACTAGTCCTACAGACTACAATGTCATTTGATCAGGTTCCATTTTCTGCTACCCATTCATTCTAGTTTACAAGTGATTTCAGTGACAGAGAGGAAGGTAATTTTCAAGAACAGGTAAGTACTGTGGCTATTTTAAAGTTCTTCTCTAAGAAACACAGCAACAATAAGAGAAAAACAGAACTCAGTGCTTTAAAATGTAATTTATGTCCATGGTCCTGCAAAAGTCATTATTATCAATTATTGCCAAGCAGTATTCCTCTGACTGACTTGGGCTGTAGATTTGGAGAAATCATTAACATTTTCAATTTCCTGAAATACAATTTTACAGTGATGCCTATAAAACATGATAGGTGCTTTTCATAAATCTAAGCAAATGAATGATGGTAGTGATAGTATTTTCTACTCAGACACAGGTGTTATGTCTTGATACATAAAAAAGGAAGAGACGAGTCAGTATTTCGTAGCATCTGAATCAATTTAGCTCAACTATATAATAAAATACTTAATGATAATACTGTGCACTTTCAAGTGAGTTATCTCTAAAACATTTTCATCTTTGGTTACAATTACGTTTTCCATATAATATTGTCAAGTTCTTTAGTTTTTTCAGGAAGAAAGAAAGATAACTGTAGAAACATTATGCAATAAAATCTGCAGACAAACTAAGAATATGAATGAAAAAAATTAGAAAAATATTATTAAAAAAAAAAATTGTAATAAAATGTCCCTGCAAACTCCACAGGAAATCTGAAACTGCTCACAGTTTCTGTTATTATCTAATTCTTTGCTAATGAACTCAACACTCAGTATATGCTGTAAAGACTTGGAATTTTGAATGCCACTGAAACTACACAACAGAAACAGATCAGACAGAAGAAATCATGTCAGGCTTCAATATGTAAAGCAGTAGGAAGAAGTATTCATATCCAGGCAAAAATTAAGGTCATAACTCATAAGGACAAAAATGTTACCAAGGAAGTCTAGGAGACTGAGGGTAAATTGATATAAAAATAGAAAATCATGCACATTAAAAACCATCTGGAAGTAAAATCCTAAAAAACTTTGTTCAATGGCTATCTGATGTTTGGAAATCAACATAAGCATCAAATTCATTACTTCTCCACAATCTGAAGTAAGACATGGGATTGCAAACTCGTGTATACTTCACAGATTCCTGTTCCTTAGGTTTTTCAGTATTTACATTTTGTGCCTTTCTACAGAGTGACAAATAAATATTTCTTTTAGAGGACTGTAAAGGTGACCATCAGAAGTGGTGCTTAATACATCTGGATGCCTTTTAACAAATATTTTTTCAACGATTAAAAAAACCCAAACAACTAATGAACACAAAAAACCTAGCGTTTGGAAGGAACACATTCAAAAGGATAAACAATGGAATTTATATCCAAATGAGAAAAGGAACTGCCAAGTTTAATGGAAGACTAAAGTGAAGCAAGACAGGTAATAACTTAACATGAAACTTGCAAAAGGCATAAAAACTAATAATAAAAATGGTTCTCAAACACAGAAAAAGGATGGCTGAAAATTCAGTGGATCCAGTAAATTATCAAGATACAAAAGGAGCTCTAAAGAATGTTGAGACCACTGCAGAAGGGATAAACGAATCCTTTCATCAGTGCTCACTATGGAGAAGGTCAGAAAGGTTCCCTTCTTCACAAAGGCTGAGATGGAAAGCTATTCCAAAAGAAGGAAAGTGTCAGTAGAAGAGGTTTTAGCACAAATTAATAAATAAAGCAGTAGCAATCGTCAGGACCAGGTAATTTGTGCAAGAGCAAAGTAATTCCAGTATGAAGTTGCTGAGTTTCAAACCGAGATATATAAACTATTGCTCGAATCAGACATTGTGACAGGAAGAATAAAAGACTGAACAGATACACCTCTTGAGGAAGGATACCTAAGACTGAAAGGGCTACAGGCTGTCGTACTAGCTATCCTATCAAGAATGGTAGAGATCAGACTGCACTGATATAAATATTTGGGAAAAGTACACATAGTTTTATTCTCAAAATTCCCACAAAAAAAATCTATTAGTTTACACTGAAAAAGTTAAAGAGCATTAATTAATAGATATCATTCACTTAAAATTTCCAGAAGGCTTTTGGCAAGGTTACTTCCCAAAGACTCTTGCAGAAGCTACGCTTAACCAATATAAGAGTTTTGCCCACTTCTAACTAATCAGAAGATAACAATTCCAAGAGAATAAATGCCCACTTATGAATTGAGGGGTCTGTGCCATAGATGCCTTTTCAGTGACTGCTGCTACATTTAAATCATTCAGGAACAGGTTTAATTCCCACTCAGCAGAAATGTTTGATTTCCTCAACTCATTCATGTAGGGCAAGAAATGTAGATGAGAGTATCATGATGACTCCTTTTTCAGAAAAAAGAACTATACTGGATTAGATTCAGAGGACTCTATTTGTGATGGACTTGTGCTCCTTTATGTTGCAGTAACACACACCTTTCTTTAATGATGTATCTGTTATTATAATCTCCAAAGAACCTTTACAATGTCTCAAACATGACAGCAAAGTACTTCAAATTATATAGTACATTTTCTGCGATTAAAGTCTGCAAATTATGCTTCCAAATCTTTCACTCAAATGATTCTGAAAAGCTTACAGTTCTGCAGTGCAAGTGAGTGACAATTGAATATTATTTCTAATAACATAATATTATTTCCATCATTTTTAATAGTAGAATTCTGAGCTTAATCGTTTGACCCATAGTGTTCTTTCTTTATTCTATTGCTTTCATTTCTTGTTTTCCATTAAATGCATCCTTTTTAGGTCAGCTGTATCAATATGATTTCATACTGCTGCTCATTTTTATTTGCTATTTTTAAGTTACTCAAACAACAAAAGCAACACAGAAAAAGCTTTTATGCACACTGATAAAAAGCCACCATGGCAGTTGATCAGTTAATTTACACAATTTTCTAGGGTCCTTTTATGAAAGAATTCTGACAAGCCTTCATGTTAATTTAATAATAAATGCATCTACTGGAATAAAATACAGCACTGTTTTCAACCCAGTGTTTATTCTGTTCAAATTGCAATTAGTATCAAGGTAACAAGCAGCACTGTCAAATCCCAAAGGTAAACATTCTGTACTATACAGATAAACGTACAGAAGATGAGAGTCAATTTTTATGAAAGCAGGACAAAAACACCCCTTGCTTTCTCCTGAAAAAGAATATTGACCGAATAAGAAAAAAAATATTCTAAAAAATGCTTTGCAAAAATATAGATGAATAAATTAAATACATTTTGACTAAGAGAAAAATATCCATGGTATCTTATTTTAATCCCTATAAACCCTGATACTCTAAACAGAGCAGAGAAATCAGCATGTACAATATTAATGAAGAAAAGATTATTGTGATTCATAAACACGAAATACATCACAAAACCAATGGTTTTTTTCAGAGTTGCTGTAATAAGTTGCTATTAACAATGACAGAGAGGTGATTAGAGACAACAGATTTTTCTTAAACTTGAATTACTATATATTTGATTAATGCTGTTCAAGTGGATTTTGACAGTTATCAGTTCAAAGCTTGTTTGCTTGGTTTAATAAAAACCTATTCCTGATCTCAAAACTTGAAAAATACTTCCCACCATGTGACAATGTAGATGACATCAGGTTGTTAATTTAAATGGAAGTCTGAATTGCTCTAACATGGGGTAAACTGAGGTGGATCAACTTTTCTAAATGGCATAATTAATCTGTTTTTTGTACACCACAGAAAATGCTAGTGCAAGCTAGGAATGGAGATTTGGTGTAGTTAGAGTGAAAGGAGCATGGATTTCATAGGTAAGGAAGCATTATCATAAAAAAAAAAAAAAAAAAGAGAAAAGAAATCAAAATGATTAAAATAAGAGTTTTCTACATACAAAGGCATCCTCAGGACAAATGTGAAAAAATAAATCATCTGGTTACTTATATATTCATTCTATTCCTTGAGTGCCTTAGTCCTATACTCAAAACTTTAAAGAAGGTAAAACAGGAATTTACGAACTTCTACATGACTGATAACATATACTGACATCATACTATTATACGAATATTTCAGAATGTAAGATTTTGCTCTAAGGAAAATTAAAAAAAAAACAAAAAAAAAAAACAATACAGCTCAGCTCTAATTAGGTAGAAGGCAAGCAGAAATGCCAATGAAGTATTTTGTTGCTTTTTTTACAGGCTATCTTGCTGCTTATATTTTCATACTTTTCCATTTATAGCTGGATTTCTTGGATCAATGTTTAGTCTGCTCTGGGCTGTTCATGGCACTAGAGAAGAAGAACTAAAAAACACTATCTCATTTATAATACATTATAAATAAATAAATAAATAAATAAAATTGTGTATCTTGGGGGTTGGGTTCTATTTAAAATATGTCTACAAATAATAACATCTGAAGCAACATTAAGAAAACTGTCTCTTAAATATAACATTCTACACTGCTGAAGCTCAGCTACATGACGTGGTTATGATTGCAGACAGAGTTTCACCTCAGCTGCCAAACTGTTTCTTAGACATGCAAAGGACTAATATTTCCCCCTTGAGAACAAAAGGAACAGGCCCTTATTAGCCTAATTTCAGCCCTCTCTTAACTGTATTAGAGAATTTTATTTGGATTTCAAGTTTTACACAAGCAAACTCAATGAAACCTTCCCAAATTAATTTACTACAGAGCTTTGTTTGATGAGGACAGAAATTTGCCCTGCGAGTGGCTTCTACAATATCAATATGAGATACAACACATAACTATCCAGTTAATTACATATCATGTTACTCTTTTATAAGCCCTTATTGATTTATTTATTTTTGATTCGGAAGACAAAAAACAGATTACAGAGCACAATGAGTTTAATAAGGACTAAAAGGAAGTTCTCCAGCCCTAGGTTAATTTCATTCTTATCTTTGTTATCTACTGCTCGATGTTTTGCTTTAGTAATTGCATATTTTATATCCACTTAATAACTTTGTTGCGTATCTCTCAAAGGTAATCACAACTAGATCACCAAAGAAAGGGGAAAACAATACATTTATCTCCCTCAGATAATAATTAAACCAAACCAAAACAAACAAACAAAAAATAAATATAACACAGCATGCTTTTCAGGGCGTTTCAGGATACAAAAGATTCTATGGGTCTGGAAGTATGTAACAACATAAAGTATTACCAGGATGCCTATTTTCTATGGTAAAAAATATCCTACTATACATACAAAAGAGCTTGTTAAAAAATATTATGAATAAAAATGTTATATAAGCTTTGTGCATTTGAGAAATACTTGACACTGCTATTGTACCATACAAAACTGCCTTTTAAAACAAAAGTCAAAACAACAATTGCGTCATTAGTCTGAAAAAAGTGGAAAATTACGTAGAAAATGATTACTTGCTGTAGCCTGATGCAGCACAGAAGATTATGAAAAGATGAACAACCTCTTAACTGTTTGTTATCAATAAATGTGAACTCCCACATGTAACAAGATAATATAAAAAGCTTCAATTTAAATAAAATTTCACTTAATTCAAACCCATTCTAACACCAAGAAATTGTAGATTTCCAGAAGAAACACTCAAATTTTTGTAACGTGTCACACAGGAAGACCTCCACCACAGCTACAGATCATAGCAGCTTTATTTTATCATAGTACTGAACAGAATATATTTATTCTTAATACGCGTGCAAGTATATCAGAATTTAACAAAGCAGTAAACAATCCCTTTGCTTCTATCATTCTAGTACAACAAAGTTACAAATGATTTCAGATATCTGAGATGTCTGTCAAGAAACTCAAGTCACAAGGACTACACAAGCCTCAAAGCCACATCACAATGGAAATACGTATTTTTACTAAGTCCAAATACCTGCACTAACAGACACTTGATGGAAGAAGTTTAACCATCTCTTGAAAATGAGAGAAAATACACAGAATAAGATGGGAAGCCAGTCAATAGGCAAGCCTGAAAGTTGTTTTTATAAACGTAAAGTAGACACTGTTTTCCAAGGTAAAGGACAGATCTGTAGTAGAGGAAGACTGCAAATAAAACCTTATGCATATATTTGAATAAATATTTTGCACCATGAGGACTTATTTATTGTGAACTGAATGGACCAACTAGTCTTCAGGATGTCCTGTCTTTCAAAGTGTGGATTATCTCACTCACCAGCACTGCTACTTATTTCTTTGTTTCTTTCAGACATTGGAAAACTCACTTGTACTAGACATAAAACACTTCCTTTGAGTCTTTCCCACACAAGTGAACTCCAAATAAAATTCTTAATGCACTACATGATGTTATGATGTGGAATACCAAAATCCAAAATCCTAAAACCATGATATATCCACTGAGATCCAGTTAGCTTATAGAAGGATATAATCACGACGATTTGGTCAAATTATCTGAATCATGATCTTACACAGGTTCTACTACTAAGTAGTATTCCTTTTGTGGTATAAAACTCCACTTATTCATATTTTCTGTTTTAAAACAGTGGTTGCCTGCAGCTCATTAACAACTTAAGCTCTTTATTTCTACCATAGGTCTGTAGTATTTATACAGCAGTACTTCATAAATACTGTATAAATTACTGTAGTACTTTGAACAGTAAATTCTCATTTAGTTCTGACTTAATCATTCCTGTGCCATTAGCTCATACTTCACTTGACCTTGTTTAGTTTCCATTTAACAGTTAACATTTTCTGTACACGTGAACTATTATATTTTCTTTGTAATACTCCTCTATATTACATCAGAAGATAAGTAGATTAATTTAAAACAATATGAATATTTTTCCTAAGTAATAAGAGAATTAAATCTCTCTAGATTTAAATCTTTCTAGAGACAAAAATGGAACATTTCTCAATAGATGTAATAAGCTTATTTAATAGCAAAATATGGCATATTATCTCAGTTTCAGTGGCTAAGACAGAAAATATAACTTTTTGTTTTTTTAGCTCTTATAGGTAAGAGCTTGTCTCCATTAAATTGTGAGCTGGAGAAGACAGTTTCACGCAGTACATAACATAATGGATAAATCACTCTCTTTGGAAAGCTTGTCGGAAAGCATTCTGGTCCTTGCACTGAATGGTCTGGTCCAAAACAGCATTGTTTAATTGAATCTCCAATAGAGTAACATTATAAAATAGCCAACAAAGGAAAAAGTTAAAAACATAATTGCTTCAGAAGTTCAATAGCAGGTATATTATTTGATAGTTACTTGACTTTCTTGGTCTGCCATCTACTTCTACCTCTTCTAAATTCAAGTGACGCTTGATTTCCAAAGAGGTGAGCAAAGAACATATGATGAAATACCATCTTCCAGTACACCATTCCTCTCAACAAGAAAGCCTAGTACGAACAACTCCTGCTGTTGTAAGACAGCATTAATACTCCTTCATAAAATCTGGAAATCTGGATCATATGAAAAGAGATACAATAAGCACCATCTATGTTATGAGATCAACAGAAATGAGCAAGTTTGTATAGGATTAAGATAGCTGCAACGGCACAAAATTAAAACGCAAAAAATTAGAATGCTCTGTATACTCAACAAGTTTGGATCTCCAAAATTATTAACCTGAATTGTGATACATACATAGAGGATACAGATTGGTTTCTCAAAAGTACTACCTAACAAACACGTAGGAAGCCATCAGAATATGTTAAAATCTCAGCCTGAGGACTGACAGTTTCTAACAGAAAGGTCAGCTTTCAAATGAGAAAACTTTTTTTCTCTTATATGCCAATAATGGATGAGCAAATTGTACTTCACGATTGTAGCTCAACTGGAACATGGAAATTAATTGTGCCAATCAGTCAGCAAGTAGTAGCCTGTCACAAGTGCCTGCACATATTAACTATGAAATGAGTCAAAAGAATAAATATTCAGTAGGAAAACCTTAGTACATTGTAGATAGTTACGTCTGCTTCCAGCAAAAGATAGAGCACAGCTGCATTTGCTGTGCCAAACAGAGATGCAAGTCTAAAGCCAAAGTGGGATTAATTAAGCAAGGGTTGTAGGATCACCACAGGCTGATCCCAGCTTCACAAATGAGATGAAGCCTTCAATTCCTCCCACATGCTGGCTAAAATAGATGCTCTACAGCAGGCTGTGCTTGGAAAGATAGCTCTAAAGGCATATTATTTGGGTAACCTCTTACAATTAAACCATGGATTAATCTGCTTGTTAATGTTTGCCATTGTGGACAAACACTTTAAAATCCCACACGCATTATTGCTGCCCACTGTGATCAGCTACAATAATCAAGTCCCCAGAATAAACTTAAAAATAGTCTTTTGTTTGAATTGACTATAGATAATAGAATGGCTACTGCAGCAGTCTTTAAAAACTGGAAAACAGATTTTCGAGGAGATAACTGAAGAAAAACAAGTCTTGACTTCTGTGATTTTTTTTTTTATTATGAGTAGGAGTGTTTTGAAAATGTAATTTATATACATTTTATCATATATATGATTACATGTAAGTTGTGAATGAGATATCATTTTTGTCTCAAAGATGTTCTAGCAAAATGACACCATTCAGATAAGCCCTGAATTCTCCATTTCTCTTAATAGAGCAACTCAGCATATGTAGCACTGCTGATGTGGGGGAAGGGTGGGGTCAGATGAACCACCAGAACTAAATTTCTCTTAGGCTTGAATACTAAAGACATATAACATGAAATAAACAAGAAGAAAAAGGGGGCAGGGAAAGAGAGTGCAGACACCGTGAGAAGCACAAGTAGATCAGCTGAGGTTAAAGGCAGACTGATGATTGCCCAAGGGCAACTTCCTGAAGAGCAGCAAACATCCCAAAGTGTAAAAATAGTTTAGGATAAGTCTCAGGTAAGGGAGTGATTCATATAAGCCAAGGAGAATTTGTCCTGCTTTTTTTTAATTTTCATATGCTGCCTTCCAGTTACTTAGTCAAGACCACTATCAAGATTTGTTTATACGCTTTTTGTTTCGCTAACTCTGATCAACAGACTGAACTTCAACAAACACGGCATAGTTTAAATCCAGAAGAACTTGGACAAAGCCTTACCTATCAGAATAGTTAAAGGGAAGGCATTAAGATGGTGAACAGAACAAATGGTACAAGCAAGAAGAGGAATTTAATCATGGCATACCAAGTCAGAGCAGTCATTTCTCTAGGGAGAGAACATCTTTAATGAGGTAACACAATAAATGCTTTTACAATAGGCCAGCAGAAATCTACTGAAAAGCAACAACTAGCTAAGTAAAATAAGGGTTTTAACATGAAAAGTCTGAAACTTGGAGCAGGGCTTTCCTTTCTATAGGTAGATTTGAATGCAACAGTATCTCTAAAGAAATAGGAAAAAAAAAAAACACTTCTGTGATAAAAAGCTCATCTAGTTTCACAAGTGTGGCTTCCTTCTGAGTTGTAACACAGCATGGAATACATGAAATGCTTTCAGAGCAATCTGGTCTTATTCAAGTCAGTGGAAAATTTGAAAGCATCTTCAGTGGAGCCAAGATGAAAGTCTAAGTGCAGTTCCATCAATTTCAGCAGGACCACTAATTGTCTGAAGCTATGCGTGAGCATGAATCTTCAAAGGAGCAAAGCTTCGAACAATTTGCTTGTGTGTATTTATCAGTTAAGAAGACAACAGTGTTTTGAAGTGGGCTGCAACACTGACAGGTGTTTGGAATGAAATTAAGTGTACTATTTCACTCTTGCTGAACCTCACGTATGTGCAGTTTAACTGAAATGAGCCTTTTGGAACAGCAGGTATCATTCCCCTACTGTGAAGCAAATTAGACAACTAAAAGCAATAGCAGTATACTGCAATAGAAACAGAGAACAATGGATGCTTAGGCTTTGCAACCAGAAACCTGGATGTGCAAAGAACAATCTCTCAAGATGAGGCTCTTTATGCTTTCCAGACCTGTATTACTCAGGGCCCTTTATTTTATGGAGAAAAAAGTACCCCAGCCTGAGAGAAGCTGCAGATTTCCTCAAGCACTCAGACTCTTTCCAGCTTTCATGGGACAACTTAATTCCCTCTCTACACTGTTTATGAAGTCAAAGGCAGCATGGAAAGGCCCCAAAGCCAAAACAACATGATTTGGACATTCAGAATTGCAAACAGTTGAAAAATTGCCAAGATTATCATTTAGAATTTTTGTGTCAGATTCACTTAAGAAAATTTCATTTCTCAGACAAATTAAAACACAAGAAAAAACAACAAAGAAACTATTGGATGTTATCTCCTAGGTAGTATTCGGGTGAAAAAGAGTACACTTGTAATACACTAAGATCAAGATCTATTGTAGCTGTATCTTTTACGTAGAACAATCTGGATAACAATTGTTAGCCTACCACTTATCTAATCAGATCTCTAATGAATATTACTTGAAATGCACTGATTTCCTCTGTTGCTTTACTATCATTTCTACTACATTTGGTTAAACTAAATATCAGGCATACTAATGTTTTAAATTGATCCACACCATAAATTACTTTTAAAATGAAAGCAGCCTCATAACCCATCACTTAAATTACTGCAATTTAGCATCTCACAAGTTTGTTTGTTTTTTAAGGAAAGAGGGAAAGAAATGTTGAAATACATTTTTATAAAGCAGTTATTTACAGCATCTACAATCATTTCTTTGTTTAGTCTGTTAACTTAAAATCTCAGAATTGAAATGCAAATCTAACATTCATTATGGTATTTACATTAAAATACTTTAATGAAATATATGGCAATGTGATTTACCTGTCCAATTTTCTGCTGCCTAAAGAGCAGTAGAAAAATAAGCCAAGTTTACTATTTGTAAATATTGTCAAGTCTTCTGTTTGTAGCTATTTCTTGAAAAGTTAAATCAATTGGTTTTTCATCATTAAAAGTTTAGTTTTCTAATACAACTTTTTGTAATTGTAAAAGACATTCAACACTATTTATAAGTGTTTTTTTTCCCCTACGTAGAAGGACATTGGAAGGACTTACTCTAATAATGGATATGAAAATTCATGAAAACAGCATAGTTTAAATGAGTTTCACAGAATACTTATGATAAATGAATCTCATTTTTGTAGTTATGAATGCCTGAGACAATTTGGTTCCTAAGATATATTCATCTGTCCATCAAACAAGAACTAGATTTCATTATATATGTCATTTGTCAAAACTATCATAATTCCATGTCTGGAAAAAAAAAACAAAACAAAACAAAAAAAACATGCTGACCAAACTGTTAATGAATTACACATTAATTGATATCTAATAGTGAAGATTCATATAGTCTATACATCAGAGCAACTGCATTAATAATCCAGTGTAAAATTCAGGCTTGAAACATGGAAGCGGTTAGCCCAGCAGGTGGACTTGCATCCAAGCCTAGTGAAAGGAGATACAAACTAGAATGCTCCCCACTGCTCCAGCTCACCGTTCACCATGACTAGAAATCTGACTAGAACATCTGCTCTGACTTGTACTAGATATCTTCCCCTCACAGGATCCAGGGACGAGGAGTAGGTAAAGCACACATTCCTATCCTAATACAAGATAAGATCAAGGAAAGCCAGGGCCTGTCCTAATATTCTCTATATTTTTTTCTAGCAAAATATTAACGTTAGTGAAAGAGAGCAAAGACTGTCAGCTAATGGACTGCACTGTTAGTCAGGCTAGTCATCTCACACTTAAGTAACATTAGAAAGGTCTTTAGTGTTTCGGTTTTCAGAGCTCTAGAGTTTATCTCAAGTATTTTCTTAATCAGACATAAGCGAAGTGGTCCAGGATTTTCTCTTGAAGAAAGTTGATAGCATTGTGGAATGACATAACTCTCTTGGTCTTATTTGCTTTCTGAGGTACCAAATTTTAACAGCTCCTAGGGACAGACAACGTCTGGGTTGATTTATACTCTATAAAAGCGAAGTACACTATTGACTATTTCAGTCCAGAACGTTTTCTATTTTCACTTCAATTTTCTTATGGTGAAAAGCAACATGCAAAGAGATAAATAGGGAAAGAACATTAGATAATAGATTTAGAAGTCTTATAACAAGGATTTTATCCCATTAAAAGGGAGAAATAGTTTACTAGATGGAAGGCACATACTTTGTTATTCAGTGAAATCAAGCATGTGAGAAATAAATAACCTCCTCTGAAATACAATTTCCTCTATCTTTTCATGACTGGAGATACGTGTGTATATACACAAATACATACAGATTTCTATGCACCAACAATGGGGGTGATGGTTGTGACCTGAAGAAAATGTTATTTTCAAGGTCTGAAAAAAATTAGGTGACAGCACGGATACTGAAGTATACAATCTTACTGTGTAAGAAATTATTGTACAGTAATTAAATTATCTGTATGCAAGACAGAATGGGCACTGAAAACTGTAATTACAGTATTGTGATGTATCCAGTTGCCTAACAGATACAAAATGAAGGCATTCACAGACATTTCAAGAATACAGTATAGTAGTTTAAACAACATATTCTAGTATTTGAAGTGTTTGCTTTATTGTATGTTTCATTGAAGCAGAATCACTGAAGATTTTTCTTTCCAGAATAAATACATGTTATATTTTCTAGTAACTCTAAGTAATGTACTCAGAGTTTGTGATTTACTTCAGCAGCCAAATAGATATTTTTGATAGCTCACAGAATTCTATAGGCTAAGAACCATTGAGCAACCTGGAGCATAGCACATGATAAAGTCAAGCTTTTATATATTAAGAAACAGAGACTTTTACAAGGAACCTAATTAAGTTACATACTGCACAGAGAAACTAATCGGTCAGGAAAATGAGAAATATTTGGAAGTGTTGAGTTCTACCTGTACCATGTGTTAGAACACAGGTGTAATTTAGCAACGCAACTTCATTATCATGATCCATAAGAAACATTCATTACCCAATATGCTTGTCTCCTTGAAACAAAGCATTCTCAAAAGATACATGTCAGAGGAAAAATACAGGCCAGTTTTTCCCGACGGTTTTTGAGATACATTAAGTTATTTTCACCTTTTTATTTTTCCTCCAGAGCATGCCAAATGTTGACAAAAACATGGATTTACTAAAAAAATAAATAAATTACAAGTATTTAGGAGAAATAGTCACCAACTTAATTTTGAAATTCATTGATGGTTTATACAATTTCATTCCTGCCTCCAATTTATTCTTGGTATATAATTGAGTTGTCCCAAGCTCCCACTGGCAACGAGAACCATGAGGAGGGCTCTACACCCAGGCTTAGTTTGTGTACAGGGATCCCCAGGAACCCATTCTCATAAAACAAATACAGCAACCACGAATATAGAAATGAAGGAAAAGAGTTGCTTACTTTCAGAAGGCCTCTAGTACGCAGCCACTTCCACTGCCATCCCTTGAACGAGGTCTGGGAAGGGGTGGATCCTGGCTCCACCTTTTCCAGTCACTCAGGTACACTGCATGCAGCTGAGGTCCCCCTTGAGTCGGTCCTGCCTTCCCACCAGGTGATCAATCACCAGTTCAATCCCTGACTTACCATTTCTGCTACAAGAACAAATGTTAATTCACCGCTAAGTAGCTTTCTGAGCAGAAAGAGCTGAGTAGAAGAGGCAGAAAGAAGCACTGTGCATTGGCAATAATAAAGTTACAGAAAACTTTATATATGAAGAATCTCAAATTAAGACTGACTATGGTAATCAGTGTAAGCAGAGAAGATGATGCCTCTTGGAGACTACCAAAACACTTGCAGAGAAAAAAATATTTTGCAACTATTTCTAGGTAACATGAAGATTTTAGTGCTGTGATAGCAACAAACACTTCTTTTTGGGAGGTGTTCAATCTCAAGCTACCAGGAACAAGACTAGACATTTTCTAATTGTTTAATGTACATGTTTTCAAACACTGTAGAAATTATACTAAGCTTCATTATTAACTAAGCACATACTTGGAAATCAATACCTTTAAACAGGCATTCAAGCAGGAGAAAACAAGTTTACATATAATGGTATGGGTAATAAATTATTTATCATTGTAAAACTGAATTTTACAGAAATCATCTGATTCTCAGCTGACGTGGACAACTTCTGCAAACAGTTGCAACCATCACAAATACCAGAACATTTGTTTTCCAAGGCTTGAAGTGCACACCAATTATTTCTGAGGGAAAGGCCAGTTTTTCAGATGGGAGTGTATTTTTCCTCTTCCGCAAAACAGCCTAAAATTATTTTAAGTAAGTTCAGGATTGTAAATCAGCTAGAATAAGGAAATTAAACTTAGATCATGGTTAGAGCAAATTATCAAAAAAAAAAAAAGATGGATTAGCCCCCTTTCAAAATTTAATTGGTTTCATGGAAATTATAATACTAAGTGTACTTTACAGAAAAACCGTCTGATTTTTGTTTCTGTTAACATTTTTATAGAATATTTGAATCAGTTGAAAAAGACAGACTGTTCTGGTGCATGTAAACTCAGAGTTAAATAATTCAGTAGTTCTTTAAGATTAAATATATATATATGTAGTATAATAAAGATGCCTTCACTACTGGTTATTAGTGTCTGCTGTTTTTTAACTCAAGACAAAAAGATGCTGTTGCTACAAAAAAAGGAGTGTGCAGTATATTGAAACTAGAACAATAATTCAAGTTGTTTATCTGTACCACAGACTATTAGCTTTTGTCATCATCCACCAGGAAGTGTCTAGCACTAAGTAGAAGTAAAGATAAATCAGAAAAAATACCTCTGAGCTGCTATAAATATCAATAATGCTACACTACAAAGTCACTAGCACACATCAGTTAAAAAAAAAGAAAAAGAGAGTTAAAAATTCTTTTCTCGTGATAAAGCAATATGAACTATTTTGGTGCATGTTTTAAAAATAATAAAAAGCAGGAACAATCTTACACAGTCTACAGAGTGAATTTCTCTGACATTTTAACATGAAATTCAGAAAAAAAGCTGAAGCCAAATAATCTTATCTCTGTGCCAAAAATCATAAAACCATTGCACCCTTTCACAGAATCAGAGCAGTTCCAGTGCTGGAGTAGCACTTTGGGGTCTGAGTCTTGCTCTGGGCACTCTTTCTGGTTACTTAAGAGCTCTTAAAGAGCATGTTTTTTGCCTTAAGAGCTCTTAAAGAGCATGCTTTCTGCCTGTTTTGTTCCTCTTTCACCAGTACACTTCAGTAGAAAAGTTATGTTCTGAGAATATATCCTTTTTTTCCCAAGATATTCAATTTTTATTTGAAGAACTAATGACCCTACAAGTCTGCCCATGGATAGAATTATATATTTATTTATTTTTATACAGACTGTGTTTAAAACTTGTTCTGAACCTTGTAATGAGATTTCACTTCTTACAAGCATTTTAATGTGTATGGGCAAGTGATAGAGCACGAGGATGATGTGACGCCTTAATGAGAATGTTTGCTATCATAGCAATTATTACCAATAATGGATTATACCACCAACTGTTCCTGTATTGGATCTTGGCTGTGTGAATATAATAGCAACAACTTACTACTGATTGTATGACAGAGTACATAGATTTTTCAAATACTTTCTAAATAACATGTAATTAATGCATTTTACAGTTTAAAATTTTAGACGAAGCTAAAAATATCAAGATGTGTACATAGAAGAGCAATTTGAGTTTATAATTCTGGTACAAAAAAAAATGGGAAAGTCAAATTAATGATAAAAACTGGACAATTGCAGTGCTTCATGAAAAGCATACAACCATGTTCTATGTTGTATAATTTTCGTAAAAATCAGTATCCTAACTTAAATATTCAGTATCATCAGCCATGCACACAAATGGGAAGGAAAAAGATGGTGTCTTTTCCTTTTTGACAGCACAGAAATAGGCAGTTACACTTTGTTAGACATATTTGTCTCTAACGGGTTATTTTCTGTTCTTTAAAGGGAAAGTAGGCAAAAGGGGAGGCAGAATTGAGTTCCGAACACTTTAGGAAAGCAAGCATAGTAGAGCTCTATCAGTATGATATGACAAATATTTACATAAGTTTTTTAATGTTTTTTCATCCTCAAAATTATGAGAACGGATGATGACCAACCTGTGTAAAACCTGTCAATAGTTACAGCATACACTTCTATGGAAACCGGAAAAGATTTCCTATCATGCAGGCCTGTTTCCAGAGACTGATAATTTAACAAACTTCAGCTTCAAAAAAACTTTTTTTTCTTTTTGCACATAATGTTTTATCGTAGCCTCTATTTCCAAAGCGTGATAAGAATTTAAATGGTCAAAAACTGTGAAAAAACAGCTCTTTTAACAGTAAACAGAGAAAGAAACATCTCTCCTCTAAGTTACAAATTTTTTTTATTTACTTTTTTTATATTAAAATAAAAAAATGACTATCCAGACTTATTTCCTCTTATAACACTGAAGTGAGGTGCAAGATTTATGCACACTTTGCTGTTTGTTAGAATTTTACTACTTTTGGGTCTGAGTAAAGATTTCCTTCAATATTCTGCAAGCAGGCATCTAGTTTGTGTTTGCATTTCTTCTCCTGTAACTGAAATTTCAAGACAGGGTGAAAAATTAAACATTGGAAATTTATCTCGTGGCGCATTTTGAAGATTGATGAAACCCTATCCACCTTGAATGACATACCGAATACATGGAACTGCAGATGTGGGAGCTATGAAGTCAAACAGCAAAGTTATTTGTGATTTATAAGCTTGAGAAGGCCTTACATCAAAGCAGCAGGAAGGGCTATAGTATGGTCTAGAATGAATCCTACTTATAACAAACAGGAAAATGTCCCTAAGAGCTAAAGTTGATTTAAAGGACGTAATCTTCCTGCAGGTAAAAGCATCCCCCTATTGCTACTTATTTTAAATGAGGCCTTCAGTTTTCTCCCTAACACCAAGCATTTCTTGGCTTCTGATGGATTTATTGCTCTCCTGCCTGTTTCCAGCAAGCACTTCTCTTCCTCAAAAGATGAGATTTAGTTGCCTTAGACATTTAAAGATGTAGTATTCCACAAAGTTGAAATCTTAAGTGACATACTGGCAAATCATAGTAGGTACAGCTCATCATGAACTGAGCTTCAATAATAGCTTGTGTTTAGGCAGCTGCTCAAAAAGTTCACCTTGAGTCAAAGAATTTCATTCATTACTCTATCTACATAGACTCATACATCTATTTGCTTACATCTCTTCTCCACTTGATCATAAATCACTAAACACAGTTGACTCTTGTAATCACATCCTGTCAAGTGATGTGAAACAATGCCACAGCAGCATCATGTTGGCTAGGACAAGGATCGTCACAACATCGAAGTGGGGAAAGACTCCTTCCCTTTCCTTCTCCTACCATGTGTTCCACATCTTCCCAGATGCATACATACACCCCCTGTCCAGTTTTTAGTTGCTGTTACTTCACATAGAGATGAATTTACCACCAGCTTATATGTATAGACACACTCCTAGACTCCCTGTAGTTTCACAGACTCTAACTTCTCATATCTACAGATGTTGTGAGAGACTGCACTGATGTAACTGAAGCACTCCGTGTTTGGTGAGACGCTACGTAGACAAAGAATGAGTGCAGAAGAATCATCTTTGCTTCACCTATTTAAAGCTATTCTGTACTTGTAACAATAGTGTTTTCTCTAAAACTGAATGATAGAATCACCAAGCTTAGAAAAAAACCACAAACAAAAAACATAAAAGAAATTACACATTGACTCAGCTCATATAATCAACCACGGTCATGTAATATTTTTGTGGACTTCCTCAATGGCTCTAAGGGAGTCTCCTATCTCAGGGCATTCTCAGATAAATTAACAAGCAGAGATTGATATGAGGCAAGAATGAAGACAGGAAAACACTGCAACAAATTACATACTCACAGACATATGGAACAAGGTATGTGCAGTTGCTACTATGCTAATAAAAATAAAATTTTACTACAGCTTTTAAGCATTTCTTCCAACTCCTTGTTTTCCTTGTGACCAAAGTCACTTTCTATATGTACACATCATACTATCCCATCCATTCAACAATCTTCAGGTTACTTTGTTGGAGCTTCGTGGGGTTGGGCTTTTTGTTGGCAGGCGGTAGCATCTCACCTCATAATCTGATGTTTGAGACAATTCTTCACACGATTCTACCATGATGTTCTACTTAACAAGGTTATAATTACATTGCCTGGGAGATTTGGAAAATTCACAGATCCCTATTTATCTTTTCAGCTGTCATACTCAGTACAAAAACTGATTTGATAAAGACTCTAGGGAAAGCCTAAAGCTGTGTTGCCTCTCCAGAGCATGGAAGCTAAGACTACTTTAAACAGTTGAGCAGAGTCACAACAACTTAAAAAGAGGTCACTGCAACAAATAAAATTCTTCCAGAATGAATATTTCTGTGATGGCATGTCCCAGAGAATATATTAGTAATCATAAGCAAACAAATGTCTGAAATGCTAGTTTTATTTTTAACTGAGAAAAGAACTGAGCAAAATTTTTCTTGTCTGAAGATTTTTGAACTTGTCTCACACTATAATTAGTGGAATGAATCTTAAAGCAATCTACATGTTTCCTACTGAATGTTTTCTCACTCTACAGAGGAGGCAAATGGAACTTCACAAAATAGAGTGCTTCGATCAAATGACTGTAATTTCTGAATCCCATGAACTAGCAAGGCTCTTAAGGCCATGACGTTATTCATTTAATCACATAAATGTAAACAACATGAAAAAAAAATAGGAAGTCTCATAATGATTTAGTAACATGGCTAGGGCCATGTAGAGAACAGAACTTTAGCAATGACTTTAACTACACCACAGAAATCTCACGTGCTGAAAACTGTAGCAGCTTAGGGTTCATGGCTTCTAGGGCAGTATATATCTACCTGTCTGGCAGGACAATTTTTGGAAACACTTGTTCCTTACTTACCTTATTTCAATAAGGCATTTAAGTTTTTGAAATCTATTAAGATTCTTTTCCTCTGTTTTCTTTAAAAAAGATAATTGCCCAAATTCTTTCTATTTTACTAGAACAGCAGAACCTACAAGAGGTAAATATGATCAAGCAAACTTGACCTTCGTATTGTTTTTTGTTTTCTTTTCCTGCTTCATTCAGTGATGGAAGACAAAATAAGCACATTTACATAAAACAGAATATCCAACACTGTCTAAAACCTTCTGTCTCGAATTCTTCTAGAGGAATCCAAACCTTCAACAGATAAGCTGGATTAGATGGTCTTCAGAGGTCCATTCTAACTCTAAGGATTCTATGATTTTATAGAAATCCACTTTGCTAACATAGTTCCAATAGGGAAGTATACTGTAATTCCAAATCACCAACTAATAGCACTTTTATAATCAGCAGCCTTGGGATAAAATGCATTATGCATAAACAAATTGCCCATTGTCAATTTAATTAAGATGCATGACAAGGCTGCCGTTTAAACAACAAAAACAAATACATTTTCTGTCAAAATGGCAAGAAGGGTGAAGTTTCCTCATCTCAGCCATTTCAGTTATGCCCACTCAAGTGTGAAAGTGAAAGCAGGCAGTGACAGGCTTTTAGAGATGCAGAAAAACCTTGGCAGATGCACCTCCATAGCTCCTCTTCACAGAGTGTTAAAGCTTCACAGGAGTGGTAGAACAGAGGTACAGGGTCACTCGTTCCCTCTCAGAAGTCTCATCACTACCAACATTTAAGAATGGTGAAAAGAAGTCAGGCTGGTCTAACATACAACACAGATGTTATATTCAGCTGTTCAACCTGCTATCTTCTGCTTTATGAGTACCTTTTTTGTTAATGAAATTGAACTGCAAGATCAGCTTGGGCATTTCTGATCTTGAAAGACAGGATTAAACAAGTATCGGATTTGAAAACTACCACTACTTGTATGTTGTTACTGAGTGACAGGAAGACAGACTCTGGAGTAAACAGACAACTATGCAAATTCCTTGTAGTGATGTTTAACAGACTTCTGACATTACTTTGCAACAATAGCAACTGTTAATTAAATCCATTCAACTATAACATTCTCAGGAATCACTGACTTAATTTACTGAGCATTTAACATTTTGAATCATTAAACAAAGAAAGCTACAAAAACAAACAAACAAACAAAAAGCAGTTGATTAAATGCATTATGTTTTTGACACTAACTTCTGCTACTCTGTAAGAAATTTACAATCTAAATCAGCTTTACATCTATGGAAGAGAAACAAATTCATTTCATTGTCAGAGTAACTTCTCACTCCCAGCACTGTTCACACTAATAACTGTTTTTGGTGCTGTGAATGTATGTAGTAATGTGTCAATACAGCATCATCATCCCTAAGGGTGTCTTTTATCTGAAGGCAATTTTTTGCTTGCTTGTTTCTTTTTAAATCCTTTTCTTACTTGTTAAGATAGTGCACTTCCCCACTGATGTATTTCCTTATTCTTCTCATCTGTGAAAGACCTTAACATCCAGGATGCCAGACTACTACTGACTGCATTAAATTCCACTGCTTGGAGTCAAGAGCTCTACAAAACTCATGTATCATTATGGCATCCACTTATTTCAGCACCAGCACCTAAGTCTTGGGCAGGAAACAATAACAATTAAGTCTTTCCACTGGTGATAGTAAAACCTTACAAGAAATTTAGCCTATACTGATGTTGTTGACAGCACAGTGTTTGGTATAAGAACACAGCCCTGTAGTGCTGACTGACAACAGTAGATCTCCAGAGTGTCAGTGGCCCTCTTCTAACACCTGAACACTGTTGGAAGATGCTAGAACTTCGTCACTTTGCTTTCCCATAACAGATGAATCAAACATGGCAGCTTTTTATCGGCACACATGTATGTAGGTTATCTATGTAGGAGTCAACCTCATGAATTAAAGATCACAGTATAATTAGACTGATTTCAAAGAATAAGAAGAACTCTCCATAGATTATTGACAGTGTAACGTATGTACCAGGAAAAACAAAGTACTTGAAAAATCACATGAATTACAGTAATCATCAGGAATAGAACCTCATTTAGTATAGCACAGATAAAATCAAATTCCTGGAAAGCTTATTTTTTCCTGTTTCACTTATAAGCACATTTTGACTGCTTAAAGAGATGTAGTTAAAAAAAAAAAAAAGTACTGCTACCTCTTTATCTTCTTCCCAACATTCATGTATCGAGCAATGTGGACAGCATACATTTCACGAATATTTCACTCACTCTGCTTAACGTCAGGTAAAGCACAACAAATTTCGCTGAAACTGATTAGTGTTCATAAAGATCATTGTTAAAATGAAGTGTAAGCAATTTTTTTCCCCTGTAAATTGCAACTACCTTTTATAAGTGTACGTTCAGTAAAGACATGAAAAAATTGCCCGATACTTTTATCGTTTTGTGGCTGTGATTTCTGCAGCAATTGTTAAGTTTCTATTACAGTAGAGCTAACACAAGGATTTAGTCCTATAAATGCATTTTGCAGCTTGTCGTTAATTTTTATCAAACTCTGAGAAGTAAGCTACCACAGGACTCCAATATTAAACAATTTTAAGTTGTCTGGGAACTATTGATTAGTTTCTCGCTAACTGAAATGAAAATCATTCAAACAATTACAAAAACAACGAAAAAAGATAACAATCAAGTCTTCAGTTATGCAAAATCCTTATTTTTAGCTAGTCTAAATGAGATGTATTCTCCCAGAATACTACCGAAGCAAGAGTTGTCACACAATCAGTGCTGGGAATATTAAGATGACATTAGATCAGCTGAAACCCTTACCCTTTAGAATAGTAACGGAGAATTCCAACAGTAAAAACATGAGCTAAGAATGTTAGATGCTAGCCAGTGAAGTAATCTGCTGCTTAGACATGGTATAAATGAGATCAAAAGCATACCCAAAACACTACACTCACCAGAATGAAGAAATAAGAAAAACTACAAGATGTTTGGTGACTGATACCACAGCATGAAGTACATCAATAGTCTTGAGGGAACTGGGATGATGGCAGGGAAGAAAGTCGTAGAAGGTAGTCGACAGGTTCTGAAGCAGGGTTATAATTCTGGAATACCTGATAAAGCATTAAGAAGGACTTGGACAGCTAAGGGCAGTTTGCAGTTTGATGGAATTACACAGCTCAATTTCTGCTATTATACTTCCTCCTCATTTCATTCCCTTGCTACTTCCAAGAGGTAAATAAACAGTAGCTGAGAGGGAAAAAAAAACAAAACAAACAACTGAATAGTGTGAAAACTCATATCAAGTTATACGATTTCTTCAATTTCTTCACCTGAGACTTGAGTGCAGAATAACAGGGAAGAAAAAAATAATTTTGGCTGCTAAGGTAAGACAGTTGATGTAGAGTGGAAATTCTGAGCTCTGTTTAATCAATTACAATGCACTATTCCCAGTGTTGATTTGTTTTGGACTTTGTTTCATGGAAAAATTCTGGCAGTGTCAGTCAAGAAGCAGCTGAGAAATGGAGTGAGCTGTAGCTGAAGCCTGTTACACGTTATGTCATCAGGTCACTCCATCTTATCCTTCCTAGTTCACTCTTTGCTTAGTCACGATGAAATCACATCTGTGATTTTTCTCTACTACAGGAGAATGCAGATTTCAGGAATGTTTATATTGTCTAGAAAAAGAGTATAAAATAGAACTAGGACTGGGAAATCCTACTCATTTTCCTGAACAAAAGGAAGTATTGAAGGAAAAACACTGCTGCCTGCTACGACTGTGAACTGTGAACATCAGAGTTGCCAGAGTGGCAAATAACACAGTGCTTCCCTTTCCACAGAACCTAACTGTTGTAGAATCAGAGTCTAAGGCCTACCTATTTTGACACATTTCTAATGAAATGCATCTGCTATTGTAATAGACTGCACATTTGCTAACCAGTCACATATTTTTTCCCAGCTCCTAACACATACTGGCTATATTCGAGGCACAGTCACGTAAACATTCTCAACTGTTTTAAAAATATATAAAAACACCTAAATACACACACAGCTACTGTATACTAATCATATCTACCTTTATACTTCAAGTAAAAAGAAAGTAAGTTCTCTCAATTGAATTTTAAACCCTAAAATATTAGCATCAACATAGCCTCCCAAAGAAAGTCTGTGCCACTAGATCCATTTCTCTCCTCTACTAAAAAAAAATCAATCTCATAAGAGATACTCTACTATATATTTAGAGACCCAAACTTACATTATACAAATATATTATAGCACACATTACTTCACTGGAATATCGTATCAAAATAATTACTTAAAAAGTTATGAAATAACTGTTGACATTTCAAAACATTTTCTTCCAGCTGGATGAAAAGGTAGTCGTTCTTAACAAAGAAACCATTTCCTTCTTAATTCCTAATTATTGTAAAATATTCTCCCCTATATGGTGTCTGAGGAATTACATCAAAACAAATATCTGGGTATGAAAATCTTACACTGGAAAAAGCTTATTTCACAATTCGTATTCTTCAACCAGTTATTTTTCATCAACTTTACAGATTTGCTAATAAATAATGAATTTAAGAAGATCATTATTGGTGTCACGGTGTCATCCATGACAATAACCCAGGGGAAACCAAGAAGGGAGAGAGAAAGGGAAGGAAAAAAAACCTGCCGCGCGCTCCAGGGGGAGGGGGAACAGAGGGAATAGATGGGTCTGTAAAAAAAAAAACAACACAACAGCACGATCTGAGAAGGAACGGTAACTTTACTAAATCTAATAAAATTGAACAATTGAGAGAGAGAGAGAAAGTTTCCAAACCAGAAAACTGGGAGCTTACGTTACACGTGCTCAACTTTCAAGCTAATAAAGTTAATCTTGGAACACATGAGTATAAACTGAAGGCTTGTGCTAGGAACAGTGCACTGATAATGCAATAATTTACTGTTCCCATCAGGCTTCATTACTGTTCCTGAATTTATTCAATTCTCCTTATGTCTAGCACAGCTCACAGAAAGTACCATTAAGGTTTATCATCTAGCTTGCCACCAAAAGAATTATAACCACTTAATTTCAATAAAGAAGTAAACTGGAAAAACAAACAAACAAAAAAACTAGATCACCTTCACCTACTGTTTCAATTCATTCATTCTTTATTACTGTCAACGTTTGTGTCACCCCACCTAAAAGTATTGTATAGCAACACTGGGATATATCTGAATTGATTTCTTCTCTTACCAATGGTTTCAACATGGGAACACCAAGTGAAACTACAGTGCTGTGG
This sequence comes from Callipepla californica brunnescens, assembly GCA_023055505.1. NCBI lineage: Eukaryota > Metazoa > Chordata > Aves > Galliformes > Odontophoridae > Callipepla > Callipepla californica. The sequence continues at coordinate 3,561,532 of JALIRH010000040.1, forward strand.
GAAAAGAGTGTTGTAGATGTCTGTCCTTCTAAGAAATAACACTCTACTGAGCATTTAAGGATAAAAGAAAAATACTACTAAGCCAACTCTAAAACCAACAAGTCAATATATTAACATCTTTGATCAGGGAAGATGAAAACATGCAATGGCATGATTATCTAAAGATAATCTATAATTTCACCGCATATTTCAGCTTCCTAGCACAAATCAAGTTACAGCCTCTTTCAGTGGCTGCAAGCATCTTCCCCTTTACTTTCTGCTGTAGTACAAGGTTTTGTTTACACACTGACTGCATGAGAAAAAAAATAAAAGAATAAAAATTACCATACTGAACTTAATTCTAAAAAGCAAAGGCAAATGTCTTTCCTGCTGCATTCATTCACATTTGTGATTGTGGTCCCAGGGCAAAGATAGATGACAGACTCTTGTGGATCACCAAAGAGTTTTAATGGAAATTGCAAGTTCAGAGCTTTCATTTTTGCCAACTATGGCCTGCAGCAACAATACATCATTTTCAGACAGTGCACTGAATAAAAGATAAGTACAAATATCACCAGGATCAATAGCCTGGGGTTTTATCATTGTACAGTAATTACTAACATAATTTAGCTTTAATGTTATCTAAAAATGAGTTTAATTACCTGAAGGGAATGGAACAGTGAAACAGAACGCAAGTTTAAAACAAAAATATTATTTTCTTCCTTAAAAACAAAACAAACAAAAAAAATCCCCACAAATATTAAAAATATTTAGCTGAAACCATTTGCTAATCAAATCAGACACTGAAGTTTCTTTTGATCCAACATGGTCAATTTCATGAAGCAAACTGGAAATGAATAAAAAAAATGAGTTTTCTATATACTAAGTGTTTACTGGAAAACAATGTTTTCCGTTGATGTTTACCTTCCTATTTAATACTGAAACTTATTACTTACCTTTTTGCTCAAGAAATTCTATAGACAATATCCCTTTGTTATTCTATTACTCTGCCTTGTACTACACCATAACAGTCCAATCCTGACCTGTTAAAATGGTCTTTTCTAGAAACACTGACAGTTGTCCTAACGATTCTGTATTTTTGTTTTGTTTTGTTTTGTAATTTGTGCTACTAACTAAGCAGAGGTGATAACAACTAACCAAATCAACTATAAACACTATCTATATTTTGCAGAAGCTGGTAAAATAGCACACTTGTTTGTTCCACGTTATATGCTTAGAAAACAAACACTGAAATTGCTCAAAGAACACTGAGTTAAATTTTTACTAACATGATATAGCACTTCATCACTATCTGATAATCAAAGCAAGATTAACTTCATTAGATTTGGTCTATTTTCATTAGTTAGAATTTCACATGTGGTAATTATGCATTTCCTGCTCCTGCTAGAGCAAATATGAGATTTCTACTAACTTTAGGAAAAAGGATTTCTATAAAGCAAAATATTCTATAAAAAGTAATGAGCTAATTAAGAAAATTCTATACTTCTCATGTAAACAAACCAGAACAATTAGAACAATTAATTAATAATGAATTTGTGTTGAACTCCAGTACTAGCTTTGAAAAAAGAATTGTTGGCAATGCCAGTATTCACTATAAATCTAAAATAAACTTATCTAAATTACTTTTCCTTAGCTTGGTTTTAAATACAAACAAAATAACTAAATACAACTCTATTTCTAACCATTAATGAAATGCCATAACCTCAATTTACGAGAAAAATGTTCTGAAATCAAAATGCAATTCAAAGTTACTGTAATAGAAACAAGCAAGAAAAAAACAAACATAATAAGAGGTTGATGAAGCAAAATTCAGATGAAACAAAATTAAAGATGATGATGTCGGGAGCTAAAGCATTGTATTATAGGTCAAGAAAGTGAAATTCACTTCAACAGTTTTTAGAATACAGGGGCAGCTGGAATGATTGAGGGATAATAACTTACATATTTCTGATATCTCCAGACTTTCTTCTCCCATTGTAGCACAATAGGCAGCCATTTCCCAAATGGTTTTACACTGAGAGAACTAAGCTCTCGGCAAGTGGGAGAACAAACTGCTTTACTTCCCACACTGCTGTTTCAGTACCAGCACTGATAGTTGCATTACCTGTCAAGAAGCATACAAATTTGTTATTTGTGATTTAAATACTTGAGAGGTGAGATGAAGTTGCTTAATTTAAATAGCAGAGGAGGTTGTGATGTGACTTACTTTAGGCTCTCAGTTATTTTCTCTTGCAATCTCTTTTAAAATCACACTGATACTCCATGAGTCACTGATATTTACTGATTTGCAGACAGTTGACTTTCGATGCTTTTCCCATTTTCTTCCTAGATTTCTCTCTAAATCTGCAAAATATCTGATCTCATGTTGTTTCCTTTTTTATTTACTCTGGTTGTCTTGAATGACAAACACTGAATTGAACCCCTGACTTCAGTAACATTTTACTGTTTTGACATGAGCACTGTCTACATACTTTGCTGTGAATGTAATGATTCATATTTGTTTACTCAGAAACTGTAACAGTAAGTACAAACAGTAACAGTTTGATAGAGGAAATTTTCAGCTACAAAACCAATTTTCAACATAGTCATTACTATTACCTCTGGATTTTCACCAGCAGTGAACAAGAGCCTGAATGCAGTGCTTGTAAAAATATACTTGTCCATTCATAATGTGGTTCACATTTCATGTTACTGTTGAAATGCACCATCCACCTCCTCACTGTGCTCACATTCACTGATTGGTCCCCATATACCAGGGAATACCAGTGGTTGCCATTCTTTTCCTGCAAGGAGAAATTCAGTGTCACACTTTTGCTTCATGGGCACTAACACTCTGTCCGACTGCCCCTCCGCTGCCACCTGCTGCATGGCAACAAAATGTAATGGAATACTGGTGGGAAGGTTCAACCTCTACTGCCATACCACCACCATCCGCTTCTGACATTGTGGACCAACCTAACAAAACAAGAGACGTTACCTTAGGATCAGTTCTCGTAAAAACTTCCAGTGACAAAGAACTGACAGAAGAAAGCCTTTGAGATAATAGGTACAAAGCCACAAACTGCGTGTGGCATGATACTACGTCTTGCAAGTGACAGCTTGGTTGCCTTTTCTTTTTTATGTCACTTTATCAGTGCCTACATCAGATGATAATGCAGGGAACACAGTTCTAAGGGAAGAGCCGAAGTTCCCTTAACTCTTGTGCACTTCTGTATTTATAATCTTCCTTCTCACTACAACAGAAAGCATATATATATATTTCCTCTGTCCCCTGAAGAACTCTTGCTATTACATGTAGTTTTTACTGTTCCAAAATAATGTTTTTCCTTTTATATGTTTTGAGAAAGTCTTAGTCAACTAGTTTCATTGATAGAAATTAAGAGTATTTCCATAGCAATTTAAGTACAAAACTAGATATATTTCTAACATTTAGAATTAAAGACTTAATGTATCCAATTATTTTTCAAACAGTTCTAAACAAGAGTCTCAACAGACCTCACAAATTAGATCTACTGACATTTATTTAGACAAAGAAATAGACAAACAATGCCAACAAACCAGTTATCTTCCAAAAAAAAAAAAAAATCTTTTCTACAACAATTAAAGTCCCTCTGGGATCAAAACTATTTTTGAAAAACACATTTCTGGAAGCAATTAGATATTAATTTAATTAACAGCATTTAAAAATTCATATTGAACATTTAACATTTCCCACACAGTAATTGCAGTTATCACTCATGTCTATCCATGTTCATTATTTGAATGGAAAGAAATAATCCATTATGTATAGTAAGAATTATAGCTCACAGACAAAATAGCGAGGAAAAAAAAAAAAAAGAAAGAAAGAATCCTACACTGTACTGCATCGTAAGAGAGCCTACAGCTTTGAATTTTTCAATTTATTTCATTTAGTTACTGAGAAAGATAAGCTAATACTTTCCAGAGACAGCAATCTATCCACGCAGGTCCCTCATGAAAAATATTCATTTATTTTATAACTCTTGTTTGAAGAGATGATTGCTGAAGTTGAAAGCTGTTGGTATATCACTGAAGTCTGCTAAATGATCTGTATCAGAAGACTGGAAGTTGCCACATGCTATGTTTTATGAAGATCTTTCAATTGTTAGATTTGAAAGGTCCTGTATTTTTGACCCTTTCTTATCAGTTACACATTAGCTCATCAGGTTTTTACAAGTCCTCCATCCCTTATACCACCACTGCTAATGCTTTCATCCTAAGTTCCTAGCTGCATGTAAGTTGTATCCTGAGGGAGGAAAACCTCATCTCCTGAACTCTGAGAGTGTGGTATTCTTGCACGAGAGAACAATCGTTACACTTCCAAGCGCTGAGAGAAAAATCTGTAACAATTACTACTAGTTGGAGACTTAAGCAAGTACAGATACACAAGACTTCTTGAATATTGTGTTTGTAGCACATCCAGAAATAAAACCTAGTTGTTACACAAACAAGACACCTACCTTAATACCCCCATAATAATCAGATTTTGCTTATTTGCATATATTCCCTAGTCAAAATTTCTCTTCTCTACAGAAGGCCAGCCAGAAAAGCAAAAGTCAAGCTCCGACTCATTTCTGCACAATTCTCTAAATTCTCAGTTACACAGTTGAGAAAACAACATACAAAGGTAGTTCACAGTATTTATATTGGGATTGGGACCTATTTTCATACCAGCTTAATTCTGTAAGAGTCATCTACGAGAAGGAAAGTCCATTCTTTACTACGGTATCTGAGGAACGTTTGTTAACAAAATTCACTGCAAACAATATAAGTCAAATCATACATTTACCAACATAATTAACTAATTTAGAATGCTATAATAGAAGATATACTTAGTACTGATGCAACAGGTAAGAGAACTAAGAGCTGAATTGATGTGACGGAACAGAAGTTCCACCTTTTGTTTTGTTTTTAATGGAAAATAGCGATTGTTTCAATGGTCAGTAATCTTCCTACTGTTCTAGTGAGAAAATTTAGCTTCAGTATTTCTGCCTTCAAAAAAAAAAAAAAAAAAATAAATAAAGTAGTATCAAAGTTCAGCTATATAGAAAAGAAAAGAACACAGAACAGTCAGTTAACAAGAATACCTTTACTCGTGTTAACAGAAGTACGAATTCACTGAAGAAATTCCACCTTTAAAATCAGAACTAGCATTAATTCATTCACAACATTATGGTTCCAAGAATTTTGGCTATATTGAAATGGGAAATGAAAACTAAGCTTTCCTTTAGATTTTGTATGAGTGGGAGGTTTATTTTTTTCTAACTGTCCTCAACGTCAAACCCTTATGAATTACAGAGAAAAATTTAAACAATTACTCATTTATGACCTTCGTCTACTTTTGAAACTAAAACAATTTCTTTGGGTATGAGAACTCCTGAAGAGGTCCTTCCAGGAATAGTTTCAGACAAGTTCACATAAAAACTGTTTTAGCAATTTATATTATTTACCTATATTTTCTAAAGACACATATAACACTGTCTATATTTTATTACCATCTTTTGTCTTCCCACAGTTCTAGCATGCTTGTAGAATAAGGTACTTCAGGCACAGTATGCCAAATTCTGCAATTTTCTCTTTAAAAATAATGTTCCCTGTATGGATTGCCAATGAACATGCAAACATGGCACTCAGTCCGTAAATAAAAGCAAAACTTTTTTCAATGAAACAAATGAACAAAATATATATATATATCATTATTATGGAATGAATATTCTCAGAGCTTATTAGTCTACAATACATCTATGGTAAGTATAGTTACTATGATTCATTCATTAGGCAGATATCAAGACAGAAAGCTAGATGACAGAGCATGTATTCTTAAACTGTGGCAGACAATTTACCTTTATATCATAACCTTCATTGAAAAGAAAAAAGATCATTAAAAAGGAAGATATGACTTCTACTCTCTTCACAAATCATATTTTATTGTTCTTCTTAATTTTTTTTTCTTACATGAGCATTTGAAAGGTATACATCATAAATTTTTATGATTACATGAAGTGGGTAATATTCCAAGAAGGTAATAACTTTATAAATTGTAGAGAAATGAATGGCAAGTAGATTGGTGCTGCTGACTTTTAAATAAACCCTCCAATAACATCAATCACTTTAAAAGACTGTTATTCAACTGTGTTCAGAAGTCTTCCTCAATACAGAATATTCATTGCTTAATGACAAGTCCTACGGACTGTTCTTTATTGCTGGTGGAATTTTCCACCTCCATAAAATTTTTGGCCAGTTGTTTTTCGTTAGAGAACTTAGAGGAACTAGCAAGGGAATTCAATCACATGGACACAGATGTTTCTGACCACGATAAAGATCACATGTACAATATATGCAAGCATACCTGGATAAAATGGTTCTAGCAATTAACTATAAAGAACCACTCAAAGTGAAAATCTGCTGTTGGCTACGGGTAATTTCATTGTTTTGGGTTTTTCTGGACGAGTTGAAAATCTGTGCTACAGTGATGACATTCAACTTCTATGACATTTTTCACATAGTCACGTGTACCCCATGTTCCATTAGACTATAATGGTATAACATACAGAAGCAGTATCAACCATGACACTAGTTAACATTTCCTCTATTATAAGATCTCTTGACAACATTTTTAGCTTACTGATGATAGAGTATCTGACAAAAAGTCTCCTTCATAATTTGCTTAAAGAATACAGGAGATAAAAGACAACTCTGATCTGCTGTCTTTAATACCTTACCTCCATAAAAATAAAATCATTCAGCTGAAATGTCTGTATGATCCTGAAATCTCTCTAGCAATTCTCTCTCCCCTTCCACAGCTCAGCTGTCTGGTTTTGAGAGGATATAGCTGAAAGAACAGAAAATAAAAAGACTACAGCCAAACAGAGAAGTGTGAAAAAGGCAGAATTGCAATCAGAGTTAAACTTAACATCAGCTAAGGAATTCAACAGGAAAACACCAATATGCAAATGTATGATTTTAAAGAAAATACAAAGATTATGAAGATGGCAATCCAGCAAAAATGATGATCAGTCAATTCTAAGCAACAGTGAAAATTAATTCTTCCAGATCTTACTGACCATAGCTTGACCAACAAGGATTTATTTGGCATCACAGCAAACGTATTAGTATTTAACCAGTAGCTAGCTTAATCTCATCATATAGGGCACATCTACCATAAAGCAATTGCTTTACAAATTGACTCATTATAACTTACTTCATTATCTCTGTCCACATGCAATAAGAGTCAAAGGTGGCCAGGACGGTGAAACTGCACCCAAGACAGATGTCATGGTCAGGACCAAGACTGGCCTTCAGCAATAACTTGCTGGAAATCTCTAAAATACTCAGAGCAAGATCTGGTCCTGAATATCATAGTGATACTTGCTTAACATCTTTTTTTGTTGTTGTTGTTTGGTTTTCTTTTGATTTTTCATGCCAGTATCTTGGCATCCTGTAGCCAGGATATGCTGATAGTGTGTAAAGATTGCTGTAAGGCCATCTCAGACGTCCTTCTCAGGTTCAAGAAGAAACACCACCTATGACAAACAGAAATAAACATACTGTGGCCTTCCCTGTCACTCATGAATTGCAAGCCTCAGTTTTACATTAAACTACTCCCACCAGTGGGTAGTATATTGGCATTTATCAAATACATTGTTAAAAGATAACTGTGCTGCTCTGATAGAAAACAATTCAATGAAAAAGAGACCAGAATATCAAGAAGAAGCTTGGAACATTTTTGCTCATTAGACTATCAAAATATAGCCTCTCTAAAAGAGTAGAGAAAAGAAGGGACACGAGGTATTTTTGTACCTAAAATAGACAGTGAAAGGGAATACTAACAAGGAGTTACATAGGAATTAGAGGAGCCTCAAATAATGTAACAAAAAGAAAATGGATTTTACTGTGGGAATTCGGGAGAAGTCAGTGAGCTGGAGGATTAAAGAGAAGTCTGTTGGTAGACTCAGGACTGCTTCAGGCAGGCAGAGAAAAAGCATCTGCAGCTATGTAATTAGTACAGTTAGTCCTTCCACACAGAGTACTCTTTCATTTTATGAAACACCGAAGTAAATTTATGAAGGTCTGGTTCCTGTTCTGCCCTGGCTTCTGGTCTTCAGGAAAAAAAATTCTGTGTCTAAACCTCAGCTTTCCTGCTGATGAGCAGGAGAAGAAAACAATGCTTACAGTTTCTACGAGAACAATTAAAACAAAAAAAGCAAGCATTACAACTTTCATAATACAATTTATCCCTGTTTGCTATCTGCAATAATATGTGAGACTACGTAGAGTTGAAATTCCAAGTATTTCTTTACTAATTTCTTTATAACAGCTATAGGAAAATTACCAGTGTCAGGAATGTATTTTTAGTTTGAATAATGCTAGGATCTTTCAGTTACGAGTACGAAGTTTGAAATATGAATTCCAGTGAGGTCAGCTGAGTGATCCACCTCATATACCCAGATCCTGAGCACTTCCAGGAAAAGTACACGTGTACAGTCAGAAAACTTTAACTATTCCCACATTACCAGTCCAGCAAATTACATAAACTTAAAATGGATCCCTTCTCACCCATAATTAAAAGGAATTAAAATGCAATTAAGAAGTACCTCAAAGTCAACTGTCAATTATTTAAAATTACTGATTTGTATTATATCTTCAACTCTTGTTATTTTCTGTTGTTAGAAGTCGATTTTCACATAATTTTACAGTTGTATCTTACTGGCTGTGTGGCTGCACTGAGCAGACCTCATGCGTGGTAAAGTAAGAACAAGATAGAAGATTTGAAAGAAGGTTAAGAAATGTGGACAATTGTAAAAAGGTCATATACAGATGCTTCATAAATCTATTACCCTTCAAGATATAGTTAGTAAACAAGAAATAGGATTGGCCTGTGAAAAATATTTAACTGAAGCCATAAGAAATCTGGTAATTTACAAGGATAGATGAATACTGGTAATTGTGGGAACTTTCAAAGTATAGAGTCAATTTCCTTATTCAGTTTGTAATTTTATAAAGTAAAAACCACCACAACTGCTGTTCTACTACGGAATACAAAGGCAGCTGGAATTGTGTTCAGGAAGCCAAAAAATTGAAATAATTTAATGGACACGTTATACACACATTACACGCAACAGGGCTAAAGAATCCTCTGATGCATTTACTGTGTCAATACTTTTCTTGCACTTCAGATTTTTCCTGTAATTTTCTATATGGATCTTTGTCTTCCCCCATAAGGAGATAAACATGGTTGTAGAAAAATAAAATAATAAAGGGTTGGTCTTACCAGTGTGTTTCATTAACTAAAATATCTGTATCTGATATTTACACTTCAAGTTTCATCTTCATATGAATTTCAACCAATTTAATGAGCCAATCCCTTCATCTAGGAAATCAGATGTTGAAAAGGTCCATACTACCCCTGGGAACAGAGAGATGCCTTAATAATAAGTTATAATTTTATGCTTGTTTACCAGGAAAATATCAACTAAGCACATACACATTTAATTTCAAATGATTATGAATAAGGAAAGCTAGAGGGCCTGCACAGACACTGAAGATTTAATTAGATATAGCCTTAAGAAACAGCTTTAAAATCAATCCCTGCAGTTGCATCACTATTTTTTTCCATTAGATAAAGTTTTCCCTGACATGGAGCACTGTACCTCAAACACTTGTTATTTCTTTTTTAATGCAGGAAAGTTGTTTCCACTTACTGCTGTTCCCTGCTGTTTCTCCCACCTCTCCAAAAACAGAATTTGTTTGATATCTTTTATAAATAAATCAAAAAAAAAAAAAAAAAACCCAAACAAAAAACAAAGAAAAACCTACAGCTAGCAGAACCCCTGGCTCACTATCCATTCCCTCTATATGTGGTTCAATTAGTAACAGTGTTAAAAGTGTCAGAAGTCTTTCAGCTCATTCACTAAATACAGAGAACTGAAGACAGCATGTCAAGTAGAACTCCCTAAAAACCAGGTTTCTCCTCAGTATTTATTTGCCTTAAATTTCATTGTCTCAACCAAATATTTCAGAACCTGTCTTCAAATAAAGGGTTTTTCAAGTGAAATGAGTAGGACTTGTTTTTTATTGTTTTTTTTTTAATAAATTTCCAGTCAACTTTTAGATTTGTTAGTATCACACATCTTTAAGTCTTGAGAACACTTTAGTTGGAGAATTTTATATTAATATAGTGATTTTCTGCATTTTTGAGCATCGAGAAGAGTTCCACTCTGCATGTTCACATGAATTAATATATTCAGATTATTCTTCGCAAGAACAACGGGAGATCTGACTCTGCCAAAGAGCTGGGGGCAGAGGGAATACACACAATGGCCAAGTCGTAAATGTTGTTTCTTGACTTCAGAAGTGAAATCTAATAGAAATTGTCCACTTCATTAAAAAAGAGTAATTTCTGACACTCAAAAATTTAATATTATACAGCAAATGCATGCATTGTACAGATATTTACTTAAAGCATAGCATACACTGGATAAAAAAAAAAAAAAAAAGATATAGCATCTTAAAGTTATTATTATTTTTTTTATCTCAAAACACTATATATATATTGTTTTGTCTTTTTTCCCAAAGAAAATATTTTGCTTTTCTTCTTTTTACTCTTTATATCACTTTTAACAAAATTTCTGAAGTTAAGTTTCACCAAGTTTGTTTTTGTAGCTGTAAGCATGCAACTGACAGAAAGGTGTTGAATTTAAGCAACTGGGTAAACTCAACAGCTTGTGAGAGCAGCCTCTTCAAGAAGAGGAATAGATTGTACAGCAAATGGCCAGTGGTCCTGGAGCAGACTGGGACACACTTGGTAAATGCACCCGGTCCTTCACTTCATTTACTTTTTCTCCTATTACAATATAAGAGTTGTCATTGTTAGAATTCTGGTTATCTCATTGTCTAAGATCACCAGGAGGATGAGCCCTGTGGTGCTGTGGCTTTCATGTTAAGCAAATACAATCAACGTATGAGAGGCACTCATGGAAAAGACAAAGCACTATGAAAACTTACATAAATAGACAGAACTATGGCAGCACTAGTTATCCATTTCACATTCCACTTCCTTTTCCTCAGGTTACACAAGGTTATTGAGAACAATCTTACACCATTTCACTGGAGATAGAATTGGCAAAGAGAAATATTTCCAGCACAAATATAGAAGACAACGAGATTCTGCCAATAACTCCACTATCAAATTTGTCAGTTTTTGCATTACAAAACAATACTGCAAGTACCCACAATTGTTAGTACCCGCTGACATCAACCAGTCAAGGGATTTGCACAGGGAGTTTACATCACTGAATGCAAGTACTCATCATTAAGATCAAAACTGTCTGTTTCCCAGCACTTTCTCGGCATAGCAATAAAAAATAAACCACTAAACAACTTGTCAGGTAAGCATTTTTACACCCCCCCCCTTTCAAGTTAAGGCATGTAGATTATGTTTTGAACACAATCATAGTAAGCAATAAAAAGATTGGCAGACATTTAATGATTATTATACGTCTAACAGCTCATCAGCTCTGCTGGACTTATATCCCTGATCTGCTCTGTTATCCTCATTCTTATTGCCAACATTTTTCATCCAACAATTTAACAGCTTTTTCTTACTCAGAAGCATAATTTTTAAATGAGATTTATGGTTTTTAGCTCCAGCTTTTTTTCACTGAAGTTTAAATTATCATGACAGTACAGATAGTCTTTTTATGGTAGTCTTTCAATAGCTTTGTAAATGAAATTTTTTGCACTATCTTCCTGATATTAGCAATTATTTAGCTCTGCCAGCACCTCATGGGAAGAATTAAGGTAAGAAAATCTTTATAAAGACTAGAACCACACAACAAAAGAAGTGTTCATTATTAGATAAAATCTACAGCACTTTCTAGTTTCAACAGATCATTAAGATGTCATAAATTAAATAAACGTTCTGTACAGGAACACATAAGATGTAATTTTAGAACTTTATTATGTTGGTAGACATGAAGATCATCAGCTTAATGTTCTAGAGAGGTCTGCTCGTGAGAAGGAAAAGTAAACAACCAACCAATACTCAAATTATTTTTTCAAGTTCTTCGTAGTATACAGCTAGAGAGCATACATTTCTCTCTGACCTACTCTGTTGCATAGGTCCTCTCCTTTGTTTCCCACTCCCCTGGTATTTTATGCTAGCACAAATTGCTTCTTTTTAAACCTGTTCAATCTTGTTAAACAAGACCAAGCAGATTCAGTCTTCATTTTGGCTTTTTAATATTATTATTATTAACAATAGTAATATCTTGAATTTTCTAGAAAGGAGTTGTTCATTTTTCTTTCTATATCTGACACATTACAAGAACATTGCTTAAGTGCAAGTGTCTCATTAAAGAAATAAAACTATTCTATTTCAGTGAGTATTTTCCCTCAGAAAGCTATCACTTATTAAAGAATATTACTTCCTGTAGAAATGCATTCTTACTGACTTCAGGACCACAAGCAATGCAATGCAAACATCAGTACTTGATTAATAGTTGCCTTTACAAGATACTTAAGACAAAAAAAAAAAAAAAGTTGAAGTAAACAATCAAACAAACAAAAAAAGGCACTTTGTAGGAATTTCAGAAGCAGTATTTTTGAGCATAGCAAATTATAGCTTTAAGTTCCTTATGGTTTGTACAGAGTAGCATCTTTGCAACCACAGAAAAAGATTTGTGTCTGCCTACAAGTACTCCAGGAAAGAATTTTCTAGTGACTAACAGCATTGCTTCCAAGTAACATCCCTTTGTTTTTGTCTTTCTATTCCTTCCTACAGGAGCTTTTGCAGCAAGGAAGCATTATTATATTTATTCTGAAAAAATCTTACTGCAGAAGGATATTGATTCCATTTGTTCAGTTCCAAAAGAGGTTTTGTGAGTGAAATTGCATTAAATGGCACAGGAGCCTGAAGAACAATTTTTGGACTTCATTTTCACTGAGATGTACACTTGCCTAATGTACAATAGCAGGCTGCTGGTACATGTAAACACTAGCTGTGATATTAAATTATATGTCAGCCTTTCCCTCTAATCCTGCTGCCTACACTTCTTTTTTTTAATGTATCAGTGGCAATCTCTTTGGAGGATGAACTGCATGTCATGCGTTTGACCAAATAGTTCAAGGAGAAAACACCTTGGTTTGTAGCAATGAAGAAAAGGCTACAGGAAAAAAGAAAACATACTAATGCAATAAGCAACATATATGCAAATAAGCAACACAATCTGCAACCTGAAGAATGACTGCTGTGAGTACTGGTGGACAGTGAGGTAAAATATAAAACGTCGATTATATCAAAAAACCAAATCTATATAAAACGCTGTTAACTTTTAAAATTTAATTAACATTTCAGCAGTAATATCAAACCAGAATTCAATATATATGGAAGGTACTTAGTTTAATAGGAACTGTCATTTTCTGCAGTAGTTACTACATTTTGCTCTTGCCTGTCACAAACCCTCCAGTCCCAACCAATGTCATTGTACTATAAGGTTTTATTCCCCCATTCCCCTTTAACTTTGTTTTCCCAGGTTATCACCACTGGTGAATAAGGCAATTATATTGAACTTTTAAAGAACTGATTTACATGAAAAATCCCTATAAATACTCAAACACTGACAATAGACAAGCTGGTGTGCAGCTTTTCACACATTTTTTCTTCTTTACTTTGGAAAAGATACAACAGCAATATGAAACATACTGGTTTTGTGCAAAGATAGAAGTAGGTTAGTGGCAGCAAAGCAAGCTTTTGAGACTAACTCCAAATAGCAATTAAAGATGTAAAAAATGTAAAACATTAGATTATCTACACATATTTGGGACAGGAGATTGGCTACGTGTATCACTGTTCAAAATACCCTCTAGACTTTGCTTGGTCTGCTTTTTACCTCACCCAAGTGTAAGCCAGTTGAGCCAGTATCTCTCCTTAACTCCCCATACATCACTCGAATTTCGGAGAGCCTCTCGAGCATTTCAAGTACTTCTTTGCTTCAGTAGTCTGATACTTGAAACACTGACTAAAGTGAGTTTCATGGAAGTCAACTGTGCTAGCAGTTTACAATTCACTTCTATAGCACAGCAGCTTTCCCCCCAAATTTAACTTTGTAATAAACTTACTTCTAGGTCTTTTTCTATTTCTCAGCCCAACTGTTCTACAAAACTTAGTAGTCTTCAGGCTAACTTAAATTATAGGCCATATCTCTTACTTTCTGTGTGTTCTGCATCCTACTTACTCTACAGTCACAGTGGCCTGCATTTTTCATCAAAAACCGAAAATGTTTTAATTGTAAAGCCACATAAGTAATTATAGTTTGCAACATTAGCTCAAATTCAGTACTGGTTCATATACTGATAGGAACTAAACTATTTCTGCAGTTGCATTGCAATGTTCTTTTATTTCTCACATCTGGATTATAAAAGATCTTTTTGCAGAACTTCAGAGAAACCTAGAAACAAAATAAAACTTTCTGCTCCATCTATGAACACACATATTTAAGCAAAAGAGCAAGCTACCACCACATATTTTTAAAGCTACCTGTCACAAGTGTTACAGTGATGTTTATGAACTAGTAATTCAAAGATTTTAAGTACACACTGTCAGGGTAAGATGGAACACAGATAGCGATGCATCCCTAACGCCTTAAAATTCTTCAATTTCCAGTATTTGGAAATGATATATCAAGCACTTTAAAGTTCACTGACTTCACAGTTTCATTCCTTGATCAATAGACTAAACCACTACACAAAATCATTCTTGATAGCCATCTGGCCTTTAGTTAGTATGGGATTAAATGCATGCTATTGGAAACAATGAACATATTCACAATTGGTTTTCATTTGCTAAAAATATAGAACACAAACCAATTTTATGTGGGAAAAGAATCCCATGAACTGATGTTCAGGTGAAGAAGAATTGAGACCCAGACTTAACATGAAGTTTAAATCAGCCAAACAGAGAAAAAGGTGTAGTAATATTAAATTCTAATAAAGAACAATCACTTATTTGATTATTTTATTGAAATCAATATTATTACCTATATTATTTTTGTTAAGAGTTGGGAGAAGTCCCTCCTAAGATATTCAAGCATCACCCAGTGTTATTTAGCAGCATTCAAGACAGTGCTGGTGATAACACAAATTAAGTGATAGAAAAATATACATCAAAGCTTAAAGAAATAATCACATGGATAAGTTACAAATGCTATCATGAAATTACTCCTTTTCCACTTTATCTGTACCTTAAAGACATCCATAGGAGAGAAAAAAAGATTAAAGACTTTTAAAAGACATTAATGTATTTAAGTCTTAAGTACTCAATTATTTAACGTCTTTCAATTTTCCAGGGCATATGGAGACACTGTACAGACATTTAGAACTGTTTGTAATCACTGCTCTGTGTGTTATTCTGTTACAATAGGCACCTAGATACAATATATAATTTTAGTCGCTTTTATTAGTAAAAATGCTTCGTGAAAATATTGTTTCCCTGTGACATTTTTCTAAACAGAGCATTTTTAGAAAATAGTCATCCCTAAATCTTCTTAGAATGTCAACCCAGACTCTAGAAAACTTTCTGATTAGCTTAAGTTGAGACAAATCCAACACGAGGTGAAGTAGATGCAGA
Source organism: Callipepla californica brunnescens (assembly GCA_023055505.1). NCBI lineage: Eukaryota > Metazoa > Chordata > Aves > Galliformes > Odontophoridae > Callipepla > Callipepla californica. Next base: position 3,577,175 of record JALIRH010000040.1, read on the forward strand.
AAGAGGAAGCTGACAGTTGTGACATGCTCCTATGTTTTCTAAATGTTTATCTCTCACAAATATTTTCTCTCAGGTAATTTTCCTTGATTTCATTAAACTCCTGTTTCCTTTCCATTGTTTTTCCTACACCAGTATATTTGTTTTCCCTCCTCGTATACAAATCCAGTTTATTAATAGCATGCTTTGCAGAGAGCAGCTAAGTAAAATAACAGTTTGGTTACTTCATGGAAAATGTCAGAATATATTTTGAAAGACTAGGAAAAAAATATCAGTATATATAATAAGTTAAGCACCATAAAAAAATTATGAGCTTGCCCAGCTCTGAGAAAATGTACCTTCAGATCACATATTTCATTTTATTCTGAAAAACTTAGGTAATTAATTTCCAGTGATACGTTCTCATGAAAAATAAGTACAAAATGGAAATAGTAGAATGCATCATTCATGCGTGATAGAAATTTAATACATGGGGGGAAAAAATGACATTTATAATATTTGTGGTCAACTGAGCTGCATAACAAACATGCTGTTGAAAATCTTCTAATTAAAAATAATGAAATTAAGAAAATAACCACACTAAGAAATTCAGCTAGTCATTCCAGGGTAAAAGAAAACAACTGAGCAATCAGATATCCACTGGGATACGTACAACTCAGTCTAATCCCCTAAGAAACAAACAAAGATGTGAGGTAACACGCTATCATTAATCGGAAAACAAGAACCGTATCAAATGTGGGAGAGGAAGAAACAAGCATTACTATTCCTCACATGATTTTTTCCTTGGAGACGAACATTTTTAAATAATTATTTAAAAAAATCATGGCAAAAAAACAATGACATTTGTTTGTTCCTTCACACATGACATAGTCTGTTTTGTTTTTTTTTTTGCTACTATATTGGACTAATTTAAATGCTTTGCAGCACTGAAGAGAAGAGTACTTGAAAAGACAAAGACTTGACTGTATTAATTCATCAGGTAGGTAAAAGAAGACACCGAGTGACAGAGAGCATTCCTGAAGCCATTATACTAGAACTTGATACTTTGACAGCATTGTGGCAAAGAAAATGCACAATTATATTTCTAAACAGCTTAGTTGCACCTCTCAAACATCTTCAGCCTTGGATCTTTGATAAAAAGTTATTTTTCAAATCACTATAGATTTAAGACAAAGGTTTCTCACCCTCCTTTCCAACTTGCACAAAAATGCCTCTGTAGCCTTGCTAGCTTAAGTCCTTCAGAAAATATTCTAAGTATCTTCAGTGACTCATGCAACCACTGAAATGGACTATATATATTATATACATAGAGTCTGAACGCAACATGCAAGATAGCAAAGCAATGTTGAAAACCTCAAAGAAAGTAAATGGCTAAACAAAAAACTTGATTCTGAGGAAGATTTACTCCACTGAAGCACAGAAATTCTTCAAATTGTGAGAACTCTTGGGCTTCATCTGAGTATTTCAATTAAATGTAAATGCCCCAAATCCAAATCTTAAAATCATAGCCTTCAGTCCCGAGTTTCCCCAGGTACCAAATGTGGTATGATAACACATCGCAATGGAAGAGAAAAAAAAAAGGAAGCATTCAACACATTGTTGAGCAGAAACACTCAGGAGTCCTACGCATGCGCTTCTTATCACATAACTTAAAACAGGACTAATTGAAAAGTGCGTAATGTGATCTGATCTGCCAAGCATTCCTCAAGGTTTTAGTGATAAAACCCTTTGGAGATATCTTATCCTTAATGAGTCCTTATATGCAATGGAGCAGACATTGAATTCCAATTTTTACTGTCAACATGCCAGTATATTTACCTACAGAAGTTCAGAGACCCTCTCTCCAGAGAATCAAAGTGATAGTTGAAGTGAAAACACAAAGTTCCTAAAACATAAACCACAGAACCGTAGGGGATACAAGTGATCTCTGGAGATCACGTAGTCTAACACCACTGCTAAAGCTGGCAGAGGTGATTGCCAAGCTGCTTTCTGCCATCTATCAGCATTCCTGGTCATCTGGAGAGGTCCCGCAAGATTGGAGGCTTGCCGATGTGACTCCCATCTACAAGAAAGGCCATAAGGAAGATCCGGGGAACTACAGGCCTGTCAGCCTGACCTCGGTATCAGGGAAAGTTATGGAGCAGTTGATCTTGAGGGAGATCACACGGCACGTGCATGGCAACCAGGGGATCAGACCCAGCCAGCACAGGTTCACAAAGGGCAGGTCGTGCTTGTCCAACCTCATCTCCTTCTACGACTGGGTGACCAGACTGGTAGATGAGGGAAAGGCTGTTGATGTAGTCTACCTGGACTTCAGCAAAGCCTTTGACACGGTCTCCCACAGTATTCTCCTGCAGAAGCTGGCAGCCCATGGTGTGGACAGGTTCACTCTTCTCTGGGTTGAGAATTGGCTAGAGGGCCGTGCCCAGCGGGTAGTGGTTAGTGGAGTCAAGTCCAGCTGGCGTCCTGTCACGAGTGGTGTCCCCCAAGGGTCGGTATTGGGGCCCGTCTTGTTTAATATCTTTATTGATGACCTGGATGAGGGGATTGAGTGTACCCTCAGTAAGTTTGCGGATGACACCAAGTTGGGAGGATGTGTTGATCTGCCTGAGGGTAGGGAGGCCCTTCAGCGGGATCTGGATAGGCTAGACAGTTGGGCTGAGGTCAATGGGATGAGGTTCAATAAGGCCAAGTGCCAGGTCCTGCACTTTGGCCACAATAACCCCATGCAATGCTATAGGCTTGGGGCAGAATGGCTTGAAGAGTGTAGAGAGGAAAAGGACCTGGGGGTGTTGGTTGATGCTCGGCTCAATATGAGCCGGCAGTGTGCCCAGGTGGCCAAGAAGGCCAATGGCATCCTGGCCTGTATTAGGAATAGTGTGGCCAGCAGGAGCAGGGAGGTGATCATCCCCCTGTACTCAGCTCTGGTGCGGCCGCACCTCGAGTACTGTGTTCAGTTTTGGGCCCCTCACTACAAGAGAGACATCGAGGCCCTGGAGCGTGTTCAGAGAAGGGCAACAAAACTGGTGAAGGGTCTGGAGCACAGGTCTTACGAGGAGCGGCTGAGGGAGCTGGGATTGTTTAGTTTGGGGAAAAGGAGGCTCAGAGGAGACCTCATCGCACTCTACCACTTCCTGAAGGGAGGCTGTGGTGAGGAGGGGGTCAGCCTCTTCTCCCAGGTAACTAATGACAGGACGAGAGGGAATGGCCACAAGTTGTGCCGGGGAAGATTTAGATTAGACTTGAGGAAAAATTTTTTCTATGAAAGAGTGGTCCGGCACTGGAATGGCCTGCCTAGGGAGGTGGTTGAGGCACCGTCCCTAGCGCTGTTCAAGAAGATGAGGTGCTGAGGGATTTGATTTAGTAGCTTGGTGGGTAGGGATGGTGGTGTGAGGATGGTTGGACTAGATGATCTTGTAGGTCCTTTCCAACCTAATGTATCTATGAATCTATGAATCTATGAATCTAAAGCAGGTTCCCTAGAATAGGTCGCACAGGAAAGCGTCCAGGTGGGGTTTGAATATCTCCAGAAAAGGAAACTCCAGAACGTCTGTGGGTGGCCTGCTCCTGACCTCTGTCACCATCAATGCAAATAAGTTTCTCTCACATTCAGATGGAACTTGCTGCATTCCGGTCTATGTGCATTGCCCCTTGTTACAACAATGGATATCACATCGTATTTGCTGCTAGGCTCAAAGAATATCTTCAGCATTCAAGAAACATAATTTTGTAACCTTAATTGTAATGCAGATGTAATTCCTGTTTGGTATTTTATCTTTACTTGGGTATATTCTCCCACAGGTAATATTTCATAGTTTCCACCAGCCCATATGATATATTAACTGATATATTAACAAGGGTACTTGAGTGCCCTTTGAACAACAGGTGACTTAGTGGAAAATGTTTCCTCTTCCAACTTACAAATCCTTCCTAGCGGATTAACCTACACAGCCAGTTTTACTGAGCATCCTGACTAAGAGGTCCCACATGCACACTCTTGAGATCCACCTGATGAGCAGTTCGACCCTAAAATACTAATACCATTTGAAAAGCTGGAGCTGATACAGCTTTAATTCAGGACTTGTTATTGCCCTTACTACACAGCTTTTATTCTTCTCAGGAATAAACAGTTGGCTGATATTAAAGGGTAATAGAATGAATAAGATGTAAAGAATGCAAATGAAAATCACTGATAAAGAAAAGGATTATAGTGGAGCTGCAGACAAAGGTCAAGAGAAATACGCTATTAACTTTGAAATTAAGAAAAAGTGATGTTCATTAACAGACGGGTCATATTGTTAATGTTTAAAACCTTCAGTCCCAGGCTTCCACCATATTGTGCTAAAACAGCAGATAGTGACCTCCTTTTACTACTGAACCCTAACCTTACCTCTTGTCAATACATTCCTCTCCAAATATTCACAGAACAAAAATTACTGCAGTAAACAAATTGGGACATCTTTTCTCCTTCCACGAGGCTTGATATTTTGAATCTTTCTCTTGCTCCTTTATCTCACTGCGAAGCACTGTATACTCTCTACTTCATCCATAACAAAACAGTTAGCATAGGCTTATTATTTTCAAAGCTTGTGATCTTAACCCACATCAGAATAGGTGCATCTTCATTTGTCCCTTTTAGGGAAGAAACTGTGAAGTTACATATTTTACTCAGTCTCTGTAAATTCAAGATCAGAAATTAGTCACTTAGCTCTAGTGTCTCCAGTCACACAAAGAACTCCATTTTCTTTTGCAGGACCTAAATTGAGTTACTTGCTGCTAAGAAGATTCTATTAGCATTGTGTTTACTTTGTTTCCTCCTTCCTATGGTCATGCTTTCATCACTGCCTGCCTTAACCTCATTAGCTAATCTGCTTGGAAATTGTCTCGGGTCATACTTATTCAGGACAGGTGAATTCTACTGCATGGAGCTGATAAATCAAAGGGAACACGGACAAGTTTAGAACAGATTTTCTTTCAGATTCTCAGCAGCAGTTTTCCCCAAGGACTGTTGTGTCACACACACACAGACTCCATCAGACAAGAATGTTATCTGTAAGGAAGGTTATTCTGCAATCAGTTATTAGGTGGTGCTTTTTTGGTGGATTACAGTTGTTTTAGAATAATTAGCCCTTCTCTATTACTGCTAGATCTTTATTTCTCATTACACTTAAAAAATGAACCTAATAACTAAAACAGGAAGCATGAATAAAAGAACAAATCTAGGCAGGAACTGAGAAACTGTAACATGGAGATACCAGAACACCATTTAGCTGTTCCTGGACAGTAGGCCACCATGCTCAAGATTCTGATGTTGAAGTCCATCTAGATGGTTGTGATGTGCCACCAGTAAGTCTTTACCCCAACAAGTGCTTGTGCAAAAGTTTTAAACAGATCAGCCCAGTCATCTGCTGAATTCCCTTTTCATCAACCCAAAGCAAAAAAAAAAAATATAATCTCTTTTTTCTCCTAAGATGATAAGAAGCCAAACAATTAACTGTCAGATTCCATTAGACAATGCACTGCTAAAGACAGACATTTTTCAAAGCAGTGGTCAAAAATTCATTTCTCGATTAACAAGTTTTTACAGCAAATTCAGAGAACCATTTGGCAGCATACATAAGAATTGTTTGTTCAGAGTTCTGCGTATACTTGTTTCATGGCTTCGCTGGCCATAAGCAATGTTACTCAGTCCTCCCTGTTGCAACATTAATACACTACAGTTCCCTCCCAGATCTCATTCCCCACCATATACCAAAACACTTCTTCAATTTCTGTAAAATTTTACTATTGGGTGTGATTTTAATGAAATGGCAAACTAGGAAGCACTATGGGAGAGGAACTGTGGAACGCTGCATGAATAATTCAGGAGGGATATGTGCAGGGGCAGCTTTTAATTCCACTACCAAACTACCAAACCTTCTCAGTTCCTTCAAACAACAAAGTTGTAATGTCTACTCCCCATTCTCCCCCAGCTCTTGGTGTGGGGAGGCAGGTGGGAACAGTGAATTTCAGATTTGTCTTACACCACTGAAAAGCCCTGAACAAGCTTTCAGGAAAGGAGAGTCTTAATTTAATTATTCACTAGTGTCTAGACATATTAAGCTAGGCTGCAAAGCAATGTCACTCTTAACTCGGGACTCACATCCCTGAATCCTCTTCTGGATTTAAGTGTCTAAATCCTTTCTTTCACGTCAAAAAAAGTTCCCAGAGGATAAACAGATGATAGAGGTCATTCAGCTAACAAACAGAACAATAAGACCAATGACTAAGATCTTGTACAGCACGCAGCAGGAATTTTGTTGCTGAATTTTGAACTTAAATTGAAATTCGGGGCAGAATAACCATGATTGATTTGTAAACTAAGCAGCTTTAATGAATCAGATCCTCATCATAATATTTCACTACCTAAAATGATATCTTTACTTTTTTTTTTTTCCCAGTAAATAATAAGCAAAGAACTTCAAGTATTCGTGTACTTCATAAAATAAAAACGTAAGATAATCATGGAAGAAATTATACTTCTAATTTGTATGTCTGTTTTCTAATCTTTGTAGGGTAGAAGTTCTGAGCCAAGTAAATTCTGGTTTTCACTGACCTAATATGACAGGAGGAAAAGAAATTATGACATTATCTTTCAGTCATACTCACATATAAAGAGAATAGAATAGTTTTGCATTACTAACAGCCAGGCTTAGAAGAACTGTGACCCTCCATTTAGACTCTTCCCAGCTTTTTAACCTGGAGCTAAATCCAAGTGTGCCCCTTGATATACAAAGGACATTCAATCTCATGAACAGAACACAGATCAGCTTCTTATGCACTGACAGCCACAAGAGTGCACAGTACATTTCAGATAAATATTTTTGTTCATTGCTGATTCTCAGAGAAGCCTGCTTTCCCTAGCTATCTACTTTATCATCCAAAGGAAGCCTTGCAGCATAGATCATCACTACTGGAACAGCTGAGCAACTGGATATGACCTCCTAACAGAAGCAAAAGCATAGCATACAAGTCGTTAAATTTATTTGATGAAATAGCTGCCTTCCTTCTGACAAACCTGTATAAATGAAAGAGTCCTTATTCAAGCATTTTGAAGACATACATGAGCTTCATGCTACTCTTCAAAGGTACAAAGTACAGTCCCGCTTTTATAGATATTTATGAGCTTAGCTATCATGAAAATATTGATTTCTGCTTGCAACTCTGCCTAATTCTGAAGGAAACACTTTGTTGATTGAGGGTACAGCTCCTTTCCTGACCCTTCGTATGATAATGAGAGAAACCGTGGATCAGTAGTATCAAAGAGCATTGCCTTAACAGCTTTTCTAGGCATGATTCTAAGCTCTCTCAGCACACTCTTAAGCTACATGCATTCACCAAAGGCAAGTTGTGCCTGGAATGGTTTCTTCCTTACACTAGCTCATAACAAGAATACTTCTCTAAAGAATTGAAGATGAGACTAAGATAGATCTCTTCTTCAGGAAAGTTCCCTGGTATTTCTACACCACAATCAAGATTTAACAGCAGCTCACTTATTTGGGTATGAAAGCCAATTTCAAAAACACAGAGGTAATTACTGAAGCAGCATAATTGTGCAGTACATATCCCAGTGCCACTGGGGTTCAAAATGCTGTTACATAGCACTGAAATTTGCTTGGTATCCAGGTAGCCAAGTGTAAATGACTTGGTGTGCACACAGGTAAGTTTTAACTACATTCACTCTATTTGGAGGAAGGAAAAAAACCTATATATATATAAATTATATATATATATATATTATTTTAATTTTTTTAATTTTTATTTATAATTTTTATTTTAATTTATTTAATTTTATATATTTATTTATATATATATATATTTCCTTTCCTTTCCATTTCTTTAAATGCATATATATATATAAAATAAAACATTAAACTTTTTTAAAAGAGGTTCCAGATAAAAATCTTGCAAAATAAGCACATGTAAGATCGACATGGAACAGGAAAGGTAACAGAAACTACCACAAATGGGAAAGTGGAGAAAAACAATAAAAATCCCCACACCACATTAAAAGGAGCATCATTAAGAGTGATATCAGACAAACTCAAGTTCTATTTATAAAATAGAGCTGCTAGATTTGGGAAGCAGCATTTAAAATAGTTTGCAAGGTCACGGATATGAGAGATCTAGCTGATAGAGTCAACTACAAGTCTTTCAACAAGATTAGTTTCCAAAGCCTCTTAAAGAAATTAGCAGTCATGGGATAAAAGAAAGGTCCTAACATGAGCTTGCTCATACAACTTGCTCAAAGACTGGATGAAGTGAATTTTCATAACAGAGATAGGCTGTGAATGAGGTTTCACATGTGCTAGGTTACATGCTGTCCAACATTAAAGACTACTAATTGTAACAGGAAAAAATTAATGTTGCGACAGAGATAATGAAATTATATTGTTCAAAATCCAAGAGCTGAAATTAAAAAAAACTATATAATAAATCTGCAAATGAAAATGAACGTTAGTATGAAGTACTCAAGGTGAGGAATAGAAATCCTAGCTTTCTAGGCATAGACAATGCAACACAAAGCGTAGCTGTAGTCACTACAGACTTAAGCATTAGGAATTTGGTACATCCTTGATATTACGATATCAAAAATCAAAACAGATCTCAAAGGGCTCAGAAGATATAGTATAAATTAGGAGCTCAGAAAAACCCAGTTGAAAGGCACATTCTAAAAAGTATTTTCAGAACACATTAGAAGCCAGCTACAAGGAAGGACTTTTCCAAGAAACTGTAATGTTAACTTACAAATGGTTGGTGAAGGAAGTCTTTCAAACAAAGTACATCAGCTTGCTCTGATCATAGAAACCTTCATGTATGCTCTGTGCAGCGCTCACACAGTAACAAGAGACTAAATTTATATCAACAGTAATTCTTTAGATGTTTAGATGCTTAGATGTTGCAAGAATTAGAGAAAAACAACAGAAGTGATTGTTATTTGATCTCCAAAATAATTCTACCTGTTCACAAATAATGCATCTCCTTGAACAATTCATGTGAAACGCATAACTTTAGATCTATGATTTAAAGAATCTATTTGAAGGACTGTTAAATAAAAGAATGGTGTCTATCATAGCAAAACGTCTTAATGAAATTGGTTGGACTGTTTTGTTCTCAGACTGATAAAACATGAAAAACATTCCTTATTTCACTTTGCAGTCAAAGCAAAGAACACAGAGGCAAGAAAACCAGTTGACTCCAACCCCCCACAGTTAAAGAAGAGGAAGAGAGAGGGAAACTCACACTCTGATATTTGCATAAGATGCTTTGAAATAAGCAATACCTTTCAGTTCCTTAAATTACCAATCCTCCTTGTGACTAAACAAAACTCTTCTGCTTTCCACCAGATATTATTTAACACAATCTTCTTGTATCTTCTTGTAAGGTAAAAAGAACCCTTTATACACTAACTACTTAAAATCCCCCCAAAAACAGAGCTAGAATGTGACCCCCAATCACAGTACAAGTAGTCACCACACACCACAATGTTTGCAAAGTATTGATGACTTCAAAGACTCACAAAACAAACCTCTACGAAGAATTAGGTATTTTGTTGAACTTACAAGGAAGGAAGCAGAGAAGGCAGGACTTAGTAGATTAAGGTATTATGCAGTCTGTTAACTCTATGACATATTTACTTACGCTATTCTAGGTGCAGTAACCCCTGCAACCACCGCAGGAGGATTTGGCTTACCTGGAAGAACCTTTAATCAAATCTACAAAGTGTGCAAATTTACAATTTATAATGTAAAATACAACTGACAGCAGAAAAAATAAATGCTTTTCCAAGACTTATGACATGACAGAATTCTTATCTGTAGCTGCTTCTTGAAGATTATCTTATATACGCTAATTATTAAAGAAAAAATATTAACAGTATTTTTAAAGGATTTGATAGTGTCAATTACTGACGCATTTTCAAGTTGTGTTTTATTTTCATTAAGGAGGATTAGTTATAATTGTGTTGCATTTGACTTTTGTGGTGATCTGAAGAGTACACGAATGCTCCACTTTAGTACAGAAAAATCCTCAATTTAGATGGATGGATACTGTATGAAGTTGTTCTTATCCCACTTTGAGAGGAGCTAAGGATACCAAAGCCTGGTTTTGAGGTTGTACTGGAAATGACTCTAAATTAAGTCACATAAAACAATATTCCAGGTAACTCACCATTTTTATCTCTTTTCGTCTTTGTTTTCAGAAGTGCTTTGCTTTATCTTTCAACTTCCTTGCATTCAGGCTGCAAAGAGTACCCACCTCAAAGTAGAGGGAGATCCTGATCCTGTCCTGCCTGGCACCAGCAAAACTACCAACAGAAAAAAATAACGTGAGATGTGATGATTAACACCAGCAAAAGAAGCCGCCAACAAAATCAACCTGCAAGAAGCTGGAATTGTACTGGGAAACCCAAAGACTAAGAGATTACAAAAGATCAGTAGCTGAGGAGCACTTTCTCTCTAGCTCAGATGAAGAGAGCCAGCTCAGAAAGAATTTTCATTTTAAATGAATGAGAACTCCAGAGGACAATAGAATTGCATTTTCCTTTCTTACAGACTTGAGTAAGAGCAAATCCTGGAAAATCTTGTTTCTCAGTTAGTCTTGCATCTTTTGTTGCTGCTGTCATGCTTAAGAGTAATCGATGGCATGCTTAGTAAACCCGCTCTCCACAGAAATTCTATCATTCTCCACTGCCATTTATAGAAATCCCTCAGCAGCAATCAGTAACTGTTGTTCAGTTATATGCTTTCACCAGAAAGGAATATTTTCTGTACAGTAGAACTATTCTGGTGCCTGCAAATATTTTGAGAAACACCTAGAAAGAGCCAGACAAGCATTTTCTTTTTATTTACTTATATATCCTTTACACATTTTCACTAATTCAAAATTGTTGGCTTATAAAATCTGATTTGAATACTGTTTTTTTCCCCTTAAGTCACATGACAATATTATTAATTCACTTCTAGCCAAAATCCAAAATTATAAAAGCATGAGCATCATTCTTAATAAAGTAGTTCTGTGTTACTATTGATAACGCACACTTGGAGCCAGAAAAGACATGAATATATGTGACATACTTAGTATTCATGTCTTGATCAAACAGCAACTGGGTGATGCTTAAGCCTGTGCATAAACTGTCATGGTTGCTGGAAGATGTAAACAAAGTGGTGATGAAACCAACGGGGAAGAATTTCTCTTCCTCCAGAGCTCAAAGCTGTTCTTCAGAGCAGCAATGTCTGTGACAGAAAAACAAAGCTGAAAACTTCACGACATAAAGATCCTGTTGCAGTACTCAGAATCAATTGAGTGGGAAGGCATCCTTAAGGGGCACATCTTGTCCAACCTCCCTGCAATGAACGTAGACATCTACAGCTGGAAAGGAGGGTTTAAATGTTTGGTATTCCTAAATTGCAAATAAGCATTAAGAGTAAGACTTCACAATATCTCCTATAATGAGTAACTTAAACTTCAGGATAATTTCAGACTGATCTCTACTGTCAATGCATGCCTTGGAGATTTATATCTCTCAGCAATCTCAGAGTGAAATAAATCCCAGGGAATAGTGCTAATCAATGCAGAAGCATCACAGGGTGAGCTGTCTGCAGCACTGTAAAGGACTGCTTTGTGCTGCAGAACAACTGCAGGTACATTTGTGTCATTACGCAGTGAAATGCCACAGCTACTCTTAAAAGACTCAACAAATCACACAAAGGTTGTCACTCCTAGCTGAGACAAGAAGTGATGCAGATCTTCCAAATATTATTATTTTACACAATGAAATCTATGGAGCGTCTCCAAAACCACCAGCAAAATAACTTGTTACCTTTTGCTTCCAATTTGCAAATACTAATAACAATCCATTATTTTCACGTTCACTAGATTTTCTACTACCATACTTAAAGACTTCATAACATTGCTATCAACTTTTCTTGAGTAATTTGCAATGTTATGTTGTTGTTCTAACAGGTGATGATGCGAGACTCCAATATTACAGTCATACTCTGATTTTAAGCATATTTTTTTAAACAGGAAGCAGTATGCTGGCTGTGTTATAGCTGATTTACTCTAACCACACTTCAAAGTTTCAGGTCATTTCATCCTTCTACTATAGAATGTTTTTCTGAACACTAAAAATCATAGAATTTATCTATTTCCCTAGCTAAAAGAAAAATCATGACCTTAGCTGAGATGTATATCATTATAATTTCATGGCCAGGAATTGAAGAGATTTGCTTCAAGAGCTCATAAAGCTTGAAAAATATCAGAGTTTAAAAAGTACACTATTATAACCTACAAAAAATCCTACACCTTTAACCGGATAAACATTACTTGTTAAGGTTATCATATATTCATCGAGTAATCAAAACATTTATCCTTACTTATACTTCAGTGATCTTTAAAACTAACCTATATGTAACAGGTTTTTTTTTTGAACCAGAAAAAGGTAACAGACAATTTTTCAAACAATGTTTATAATGGTGGATGTCAAAGAACAGGCCATGCATGTACTCCCCGGTTACTTTACTGCTTCTCAAGATAAAACCTTGCAAGAGAAAGCAATTAGAGGAAAGACTCATACTACTCAGTATAAACTAGTCATACATATTTTATACTTAAGACAGCCATTCTAAGGGCACATACAATTCTGTAACAGCCTTCCAGAGTCGTCTAAACAGAGGTTACTTGTTTCATGAAAATGTTGACATGATATCGCTTCCTGCAGCAGTGACACAGATACAACCCCAGCACCTTTTGTACTGATGGATGCCCCAAAGTCACACCATGAAAAGCAGCTGTTGAAATCTTCTTGTGTACAGTAAGACCAATAAACCCAGTGCTACAGATAAGATTTAATTCCTAACAGCATTCAGGTCTAAATTAAATACCACATCATTTTTTATTACCTTATCTCCCATTTCAAACACTGTTATGATATTAGAGTTTCCTGAATTCACAATCCCTAAGCAGCAGATACTCAGTTTCCTCTGGGAATTCCATAAAACTTACAATTTAAAAAATAAGAAATGTAGCAGTCACTTTTAGAATCCCCACTCTACACTTCACTTGCAGATAAGTCCCAGCACAAAGATGTTGTTACTTGAGTTTAATGTTAGCAAACACAAAAGAAAAAAAGTCTCTGGAAGAATACTAGCCACTGAATATTACATCCTGTTCAAGGAAAAATAATGCCCTGTCTTACTAAGCATAAAAGTTCCAGTTTACACAGTTATAGGCCTGAAATTACTATATTAAAAGACATCCATCTTTAACAAACTCACTTGAATACAGTCCACATTTCAACTGATCATTAGAGTAAGAATAATTTCCACTTATTACTATCAAGCCAAGTATTTAATGTTTATTATATCATCAGATGTCTAGATATTTTAAGATCTCCTCGTGAAAGCAGAGTGTAAATAAATCCCACTGATACATGCCAGTATCCAGAGGAATTCCAGTTTGAGGGAAGAGCTCCAATTTCTACAGTAGTTAGTTCTCAGAGTACTGTGACATTCCAGCTTTTTCCAGATGAAAAAGCATTAAAACATCTATGCCAGGTGTAAGCCCTAAAGTAAAGGATTACAGTGATAAAGTCAAGTAGCTGCCTCTGCAGAGTAGTTTAGATAATCCACAGCAAAAACAAAAAAAAAAAAAAAAAAAAAAAAAGAGAGACAAAAAAAAGAAAAAGGGGTTTAATACAAGAACAATAAGAGAACCTCTCAGGTTAGTTTGACAGTAGGTAATGAAAACCACTCAAACTATTAGGCTGTTGTGTTCCTTCCCAGAGTTCTTACCATGTTCCTTCAGATGTCAAAGGATTACTTTTATAGCAAATTGTATGGAGTAGGTTCTCCTAGTTATGTAGAACTTAGATGCCCACATGCATGAAATATGGAAATCGTGATCACAGCACTAAGAAAAAAGTTACTGAACAGTACTCACAGTATAAAAGTAGAAAACTCTGGGGAAAGATATTGCAGTAATTTCCCAGTGGCTGAGAAAGAATTGATTCCAGGTGTTGCAATTAGTTCACTGAAATAAGAAGATAACAGTAGAGAATACCAAATTCCAGGGCTGATTTATTCACAATTATTTGTATGCCTGAGCAGGTGTCTTGACAGCAACATCAGCAGCAAGTTTTACAACTCACAGGTGTAATGCCCCTTTCAGATCTCCAGCGAAGGCAGCTGTGTTTGAACAGCTTCAGCCTGCCAGCAAACAGCTCCTCATACTCCTGCTTTTCCCAAGACACTGTTCCCAAAACTGCTGCAAGCTTGTTCCACTCTCTTTACAAGTATACTAGAGGCTCTTTGAGCTTAGGCACAATCATAACCCTGTTTAATGTATTCCTGTTTGCTACTGCAGAGGTAGCAGAATCAGCGTTTCCCTGGTATGTTTGTAAGGATACTATTTGCAGAATGAATTACCCTCAACTACAAACTGTTCCCAACTGCAGTGAAAAGTTTGGAGTTCATCAGAGAACTTACCAATCCATTTTAGATGCTCATAAATGCCCATTACCTAACTGCACAATCAATAAGGTATCTACCTTTATGCCATCTCTGTGGAAGACTATTATCTTGATTTTATAGAGTGCGACATGGGAAATTAGAGTCCTGAACGTAGATCACACAACCATGACTTGAATGTCTGTTTCTTAAACAAAGGAAAAAATTGCAGGTTTAAACAGTATTAAAAGGTACCTTCACAGCTCCATAGAACAATCTAATAAGTGTAAACTAATACAAAGTTTTCTCAGTGGCAAAGTTGCTTCATTTTAGCACGTACGAGAACAATCTCAAGTTTCTGTATGGAAAGCTAAGCTATTCTAACCCCCCTGTAAGAGCCATCAATCACAATTGACCTGTGTTCTCACAAACTGCTGCTATACTTCAATATGTTGTCATTTATTGTCAACAGCACGAACCAAGTTTAAAAGTTAGATTTTCTTTTAATTTTAATCAAGTACTTGAACAGTGAAAAATAAATTAAGAAGGCAAAAAGGCTTTTTATTATATATCAAATTTAATGATCAAGCACTGAAATCTATGAGGAAAAACACTGAGAAATCTATTAAGCCCACCACAACTGATTTACTGATGAGTGCCAGTGCATTATTTCTGACCTCATTCAGCTGGAGAGGTGCCACAGTTTTATAGTTCCACCAGTTTTCATTATCTATCCTTGCAAGGCCTCTCTGGTCTATATACAAAGGCTAAGTGCTTTTTGCTGTCGGATACGTGGCCCAGCTGTCCCAAGGAGTGGTGGCACAAGGCCAGCACAGAACAAAAAGTGACTGCTCATCGAAGGTAGAGCTTTTAAGAACAACATTTCAGATCCGATGAATTTCTTCCTAACACATAAGTACATCAGAAGTGCAGCTTCCTCCCGTCGTTGTGATCTCTGTTCCTGAGACTGGCAGCTGACTTAACTTTACAGACAGAGAGAATACCCCTTGCCTCATGTAACTTAAAAGTGAGCCTTCTGGCTGGATAAGAGAGACAGATTCCAATGGGAGATCCATCTGTTCTTACTCAACTAAAAGGAAGGCGTTTCTGATGCCAAGATTCAAAGGCAGAATGATGAAAAATAGGGCGAAGCAGAGGAGTCACTTTACCCTGAATGATGCTTATTACCCTGTAGTGGATGTCTCTTATATTAGACTTCAAATTTTCTTCCCCTCTACAGCAGCATGTTGCATATTCCTTAAAATATTTCAATTTCGTTATATAATATTCTACAATTAAATGTGCTCAGTAATTGCTATCCAGTTATATTTACTTCAGAAATATTTATAAAAAAAAGAGACATCATAAAGATGCAAACTGACCCACCACACCTCTTCCAAAGTCAGCTCCATGGCATTTGTATGAAACATGCATTAGAAAACATCACCCAGTGGATGAGGAGGGAAAAAAAGTTACGTATATTTAATAGCAACTCTGGCATATCCATTTCTCATACAAAATAGGAACAAAACAGAATGAAAGAAGATACAGTTCCATAGAAATAAGTCTTTAGAAACTGCTCACTGATGTTTGTTACTGCTAAGTTCACAAGCAGTCCAAGGCTGGCAACTACAAAGAGCATGCCTAAAATGTCAATATTTTGTGGCTTGCTTTCAGCCTGAGCACAACTATCTCAGTATTATTCTGTGATACAGTTTCAGAGGCATAGTTCAGGTAAAGTCCTAAAAGGAAAACACCCTTAATGTTTAGAGCTTGAATAACTGGATTACATTGAAAGGTTAAATGTTTTTATAAATCCTTAGCAAATACCAAAGTGTGCGGTGCTGTTCTACTTGAAAACATACTCAAGTCTGTTTTACTTATTTATTTTCCCTTCTTCCCCCCCTGGAAGTCCATTTAGGCTTGAATTACCATTCACTGTTTCTGCAATAGAATGGAACAACTGACATATTGCAAATAAGCACTCTGTTCATCCACAGACCTAAAGCACTCTTGTAGCACTGCCAGCTAAAGCCATTGGATAAAAAGATTTTTGCTATTCAGAAACTTGTTCTCTCCAACACATGTTACAATTAGAATGAAAGTGGAATCTTATATTAAAATCCTTCACCCTGATCAACAAAAACAAGTGTCAAGCTCAAACTGAGCAGATTTTGACTTACTAATAGCAACCAAATAAATATTTATTAGCAGACAAATTCAAAAGAAGACTCATGACATTCAACTGTTCTCGGATCAAGAGGTTGTACAAGAGTAGCTAAGATAAACTTAGCAGAACAACAAAAACACAAGAGAACTCCACTGATTAGTCTGAGGGTTTGCAAGAAATTTGTGTATAATTTTCTATAAATAGACAACTAGAACTGCATTACTGCTGGAACTTCAGTTTCACAGCAGCAGAGCCCATGCCCTATGGAATTGTCCACTTCATGATCTTGAACACAATGAAGATGATAAATATGTTCACAGTAGGGGATCAGCTGGTCTGCTAACCTGTCCTTCAGAACCCAGCTGATAGCATTCTGTTTGCCAGAGCTGTCAGTAGCAATGGGAAGCATTCTGAAGGTTCTGAGCTATCTATCATTCACTGTCCTCCAGGGCTGCCTAGAGGACAGGAACACAGTTCCATAAGAAAACGTTGGAGATTTCATCCCACACTGAAACAAATAAAAGACCTCACGAGAAGACACAAGAAAAATAGTTATAAGCCCAGGCTGCCATCAACACAGTGGGTTTGAACACAAATCTGGAGCACATCCCTGCTGAAAAGTCAGACAGAACAAGAGTTCAGACCAATTTTCTTACTGCTGACTTCAGCATGCCCCACAGCCTCCAATAAACAACAACTTTTATAAAATATAATTGATTTCAACAAAATTACTTTCCTGATACAGAAAGACTTTCAGTACAGCTACTTACTGATTAACAATTACAAGTTTGGCCCACTCTATTTGGTTGGTGATAGCAACCTGAATGCTGTGGCTATCCCTCAGTATTAACCTTTCAATCTTGCCATCTACTTTCTGCTTCAATTGTTGATGATTTGAGGAACTGATTTTTTCACCTTCAATTTAAATAATTCTTTGAAACGCAGAAACGTCAGAATAACATCATGGTTTTCTCATACCTAAAACTTTCAAAACCTTCAGTAATATTTGAACATAAATGGTTTTAAATGGTCTTGTTCAAGCTATGCTAAAGCAGATGTATCCGTGAGCTTAAACAGGTCTCTTCAGTACTGTCAGTCAGGCAAAGATCCATTTGAAGATCACATCTCCCAAAGGCAGGCATCCGAGCCAAGTTTTTCAACTCCTATCACAGTCAGTAGAGATATACCCACAAAAGCTAATGCATTACTTAATTTGGCTGACTAGTTGCCACCATGCACAACAGCTCCAGCTCATTCTAGATACAACTGGTAAATCACAACATTTACCTGATCTTGAAGGAAGAAGAAAACAAACAAACAAACAAAAAAGGCAAACAAAAGAATCTAACCACAGACAAGAAGAAACCGGAATCTCTGACAAACAACAGAAAAGCCTGAGTTCATTAATTTCACTTTTAGTCAATGAACATGATCTTCAATTTCCTCAACTTCTTTAACAGAGATAACTGTCCTAGGAGCATGGTTTGTGTAAGCAACGTCATCTGAGGCTTTCTCCTTTCTTACCTGGGAGCAAGAGTACATTTCTTCATACAACATACACTTGGTACATACAGCAGCCCTGCCATTTATTTTCATACATGAGTCCCCCCATCCCTGCCACTTGAAAAGCATATTTTATGACTTTTTTTTTTTTTGCCTCTTGCTGTTAAGGGACATAACTTTAATGGGAATTTTAAAGAATGCTTATCATGTACTGAAGAGTGCTGCAAGACTCTTCTGGAATTATGCATCTCATCTGTGGAATTGAAATATGTTCTTTAGAAATAAGAAACACTGTAGCTTTACATAAAAGGAAGAGTATCAATACACTGTAAGGAGAGACCAGCCCTGGCATAAAAACGTCTGTGTTTTCAATAGGTCATATTGAAATATGGTCTATTCAGAGAATTTCAAAGCAAGAAACACAATGAAAAGAATTCAGTTCTCTTTCCTTCCTTGTCCATGGTTAAAAGCAGCTGATTCTGGAAAGGGGAGGTTGGGAAAACAGAGGAGGAAAAAAAAAGGAACAGGATCTTTATACTTTCTATCCCTGATCTTGACCCCATCTTTCTTCATTCTCATTTTACACTTGTGAAGAATTGTTCTTGCTTTTCCTCCATTTTATTTATTTTTCTCCATACCAGATGACATACACAAGCACCTTGCTTATTCTTTATGCTGTCCATCCTTAACCTTTTTAATTACAATTACTGTCAAGACAGAGTTTATTAAGAAGCAGTCCATTTCACCAACAATCCCACATATAACTCCACAGTTTGTTGAGCCAAATAACTTCTAGGGCCACATGGTACATCAGATGTCTGTTTTACGAACAGCCATATTATCACGTTCTGAGATTTCACTCTTGTCCAAGTTATCTCTGTAAACAACCTACAGCTTTGACAGATGCTGTGGCACGTGCTGTACTGTCTTTCTACTTATCCAAGTCTTGTTGCAAGTGTCTCAGTAGATACACACTCAAAGGAGAAGTCTCTGCTAGACATCTTATGAGACCTGTTCTGCAGTCTACTCATGGAGATTAAATCTTATTTCTGTAGCTCAGATTATACGCAGGTGCAAGATTTAACTGACAGTTAAGACATTCCACAGTGGAGCATTTGAACAAACTACCACTATACAAAATTCTCAGATATTACATGCTAAAAAAAGGTCTTTGTACCCCAAACCATCTATAATACTATGTTTTAGTCCTTTCTTTCATCTCTGACTGCTTGCTGGAGGATTGTCAGCTCCCTTCTGAGGCTCTGCCCTGAAGCATCAAGCTGTCAGTCGACGTAGCACTCTACTTTTAAGAGGTTGCTTTACACTTAGACTACTCAGAAACAGACTGCAAACCACAGACTGTTCAGAACACACTGCACCACTTAAAGTTATAAATAAAGTAAGAAAAAATACACCCAGAAATTCCTAAGAGAGGCATCAATTCAAAAGCAAAAAGTTAACAAAAACCCCTACTAATCCCACTAAACACTATCTTGATTCTACTGACTTTTCGGAACTGCAGTCCTTTACATCCTTAAAACCAGCAGTTCATATCAAACACACATCCCACCCTACAGACCGCTAAATATATTTTAAAGACTCTAAAAACTTCAAATTATAAGTAAACAGTGAATTTACCTTAAAAGAGTGGAGTCACTACACATGCACCTTCACATCCTCCTGTGATGAAGCGCATCTTCATAGCACACCTAGAACTGCATACCTCATTTCCTGCATAACCCCAAACAGAAAAAGAATAGCCCACCCTACTTTCAGTCACATTGAACTGAAAAGAAAGGTAGAAGTAGCCCTTCTTTATTTAAAATTCTCAAACACCAAAAAAAGACCTAAATTGTCTCAGCTGCGCAGACATTCCCTTGCAAGAAACTCACATCACAGGTGTGAGTAAAATATATATTATCTATAAATAAATATCTATAAATAGATAAATAAATAAAAAAACGTTCAAGGGAAATTGATTAGTTCCAGCATAACAAATATACATGATTTTTTTCTGGAGAGCAGAGTACTACCCAACAAGAATAACAGAAATAGGCAGGGGTTTCAGTTTAGCTGGAGAAGATTATAGTTGAAATCTTAGCTTTTCTTTTGTTCTGAGTACAGCTAGGACCTGTAGTTCTAAGCAGTTTGTATCACAGTCTCTCATCCACCACCTTACTAGCTGCTCCACTGAGCACCCAAACCAAAGAGAAGAATGACCTCTGTGCTCAAAACACACCTGTGTCGAGGATAAAAATGAATGCTCTCAATCCACAAGTGCAAGCACATGGAGCTGTAATAGAGTTTTCTCAGGCACTGCAGAAGATACTTTTAGCTGTGTTGTGTTCTACAAACACTATCAAGGAAACTACTAAGGATAACATCATTTGTATTAGCCTTAAAGGAGGAAAAAGCCCATAAAAACTGGCAATACTAAGCATAATTATGGGAAGGGGAATCATTAAGGAAATTTATGAAGCATCTCACTGATAACACAATAGGGCAATAAGGCTTTTATTAAATAGCAGTAGTCAGTAAGAGAGATGGTATAACTTTGCTCTGATTTGCTGTGTTCAGCGACACAGGTGCTGCTGGTATTTCAGTCATGCTGAATGGGGCTGCAATATGAGCTTCATTGTCTAGACATAATTTCTAGGTGATAACCTAAGCAATGAGTGTCTTGTTAGCAAACAGAGCTGATGCTTTCCCTTCCTGCTGCACTGATCAAAGCGACTAAGCAAAGACTAAAATACTTTCCTCACAAAACACTTGTTAATGAGGTTCACATTTTTGTATGCTCTAATATGCAATGACCTTGGTAACATATAGATAGGATATTCCTATTGCCAATACGATAGAAGTAATACATTTGGATTACAGTCGATTTTGACAGTCCAAACTAATGTTAAAAGATGGTAATTGGTTTATTTTTATTCTAGCGGTTGTAAAAACTTCTAGTCATACTAAAGATTCATCTGCTCTATAGCAGTGACTTAACAGAGGCCAGGATGTGCACCTCGACAACAATATTAGAAAGTGGGAAAGTAGAGAAAAATCTCCATTTTTGGTAAGGATGTAGGTTTGTTTTTTTTTTCTGAATCATTTTCTAACCAGTTATACTTTTAACAGTAATTGAAAAAACAGGGCCCAAGAAGTAATGCACATTTAGCATCTGAATAAGAATAGAAGGGAACATTTTGCAGTTGCCATAAAAAGCCTTCTGGTTCTGAAGTTATCTATTATCAATGTCATGAAAGGAGAATTAACAGATGCGGCCAACTCCTCGGCTATTTTTTAGGCATGTCACATTTTCCAATTTTAGAGAAAGTCCTTTGGAAAATTCCTAGGGAAACAGAAGCCTCTGAAGGCAACTGGGGAACGAAATAGATGTGGATCATTCAGAATAAGGCTGTTACAAGTGTAACTCTAATACACACATTTTACTCATTTTTTCTGAAGGAATGTGATGGACAGACTTGCAGTTGGCATTATAGCCAGCATTTGCAACACATTTCATCACCCAAATGCACTGACTTAATCCTTCTTGTTAATACTTCTCATGTCCTGGAGGGTTTTTTAGAACTCAGATTCGGTTAAGCAAATTTCCTACTTGTCATTTGTCCAAATGAATCTACTTTCAAGCTCGACTATATGTTTTTCTCCAGCAGGTAGAAGCTGCTAATACTGTATTAGAAGAAAACTCCTCTCAGCCAGCAGTAGAATAATGATCTAGTAGTAATCCTGGTTTCTAATTTCTTTGTGCTGAAGCAGCCTTAAAAGTTTACACGCCACGCAAATCTTCTGCTATTTTTCATTGCGAGTATCAAATAAAAGGCAGGTGGCATTACAGATCTCAAACAAGACTTATGAGCTTTGTACAGATCTATCATAAATTTAAATTATTCTGGGGGGTGAAAGTTAATATTGACAAGCCATTCAGGTCTGATTGTGTTTTCAGTGAAAGAAAAGGATAAAAAGTGAAATAGGTCTTCTTGGTTCTGATCTAGAGGTGATAGTTTGAAGAAGACATGGGTATGCTACACCCCGCTGAAGAAATGTTCCACTTTCACTATAACACAGCATGATATATGGAGCCAGGAATTTATTTTAAACATGATGTTAACAGTCTAATTAAAATGCAGCCAACTGATTAGCATAGTTACATTAATATTAACACATAGTCCAAATTACTGAAAAACCTCACTGGTAATGTCATTAAATTTGTTATACAAAAAACTTACTAATCCCTGCTGCTTTTTTTTCATGTTATACTTACCAATCACACATCTCTTTGGGTCATAAGGTTGGGGCTACTGACCTCCCTCAAGTAGAGGTAGGAACCGAGTTACAGTAAGTCATCAGCATTCTGAGTTGTTTTTTTCCATTGGGACTTAAGTTTAGGTTGGGAGGAGGAGGCCCTTCTGCCTTGATACTGGTGTTCACTTTGGGATATTTTTGCATGGTTTATTATAATCTGCTTTCTCCCATGGTTCCCAACGCAAGTTTGAAAGTTGCACCGTCTCAGCCTCTCTGAGATTTATTTGCTGTAAAAGGCTCTTTAGACAACAAATGAATAGTCAAGTACCACACTGTTACAGCAAAGGGTATTCACAGCACCTATACTAAAAGAAGCTGGGCAATAATCACTAGAGCACCAAAGATTTATTAAAATGAACTGAAATCAGCTCAGGCTGAGGCAAGCCCAGACAAGACGTGAAATACTGCTTTTATGAGGTCAGTATGAAACCTGTAGCCTTTTACTGGCAATGTCAATGGTCATAATTGCTGGGCTACAAGTAGGGAAAATATTGCAATAATGGTCAGGAGAAGAAAACTGTAGGGTCAAAGAGACAGGCAGAAATGTATTATGGCACTTAAAGGACTTTGTAAGTGATACAAGATGATGAATTTATGGATCACTGTACATGAAACTTAGAAAGATATGAGATTTCCTTTCAAAATAGTCACTTCCAATATTCTGATCCTGAAGATGTATTTTCTGCTATGTTAGGCAATGCCCAGCCAGAAGAAAAGGTCAGGTTACAGCTTCACCACTAGATGGCTGTGTTGTTTATTAGAGCATATCCTCTTAGAGATTTTCTGTGGAAGGGCTCCTACAGAAGTAAATTTCTCTCTTACTAAGCAATAGCACAACTCCCTTTCATGGCTAAATGGAAATGCACATCTGGAAGGAAAAAAAAAAAAAAAAAAGAAGAAGAAAAAAAGGGATCTGTTATGACAAAGCTGAAATTTCTCTGATATTACAATGGATATGAAATCAGAAGCTAGGCTGCTGTTGAATGCATTTCATGCTTGATATTTCTAACCAAAAAACAAATTATATTAGAGATTCACACACTGATCACATACAACACTATATGTTTGTTCACACTTCCCAAAAATTGGGGTTAAATTCTACATACATATCTAAGAAATTTATTGTAACATCTTTGGTCTTGAGTTCCCATCCTGAGGGACTTAGTGCTCTGTTTTTGGGCATGAACACTTCAGCTCTGGTAGTGAGGAAGAGTTTTTAGCGTTTCGCTCATGATAGTTCAAACAAGGTCCAGAAAACAGCAAATCCTTCTCTCATCTTCCCTGAAAAACTCAATCCAGTAGAATTCTTGATTAAAAGATTTGTACAGGAAAGACGTGGATAGTACAGTGACAGGAGAAGCACAAACTTTCTTCCTTTGATGAACAAAGAGCAAAAAGCAAATTCCCTCTCTGGTGCTGGAACAGAAGTGTGTAAGCACTATTGGTTATTTACTGCCTGCTCTCCTCAGAGTAGCTGGTATTGAGCTCCAGCCTTGCACTTATGTATATAGGATTACAGTTTTAGATTCAAGGAAGGAATTCTACAAAGAACAACCAAATATAGAAATATCCATATAACCTCAATAGTTTGTGGTAACAGATGAGCAAGCAGACAGACCTGGCTAATAAAAGAGATTTCAATCCTCATGGAAATAAGGCAGAATCTGGCATTCTCAGATGCTTTAGCATAGTAAGAAAATGGGGATATGATTCCAAAATCTGCAGGAGCTGAGAACAGGTGCCTCTACAGAAGCAGCAAACCAGACATTTGGCAGTGTCTGTGCACGTAGAACTCCAGATTCTTGAGAAATTCTACAGACCCAGTCAGTCCCCTGCATCATCAGACTTTGTTTCCAATGAGGCAGTACCTTCTGCTCAGTGGGGGAGAGATGAGGAAAGAGAAAAAAATGGGGAAAAAAAAAAACACCCTGGTAAAATCCTGCTGATAGGTGTCACCTTAATTGCACAGGTAACCACTTGCCTGAGACAATGATGAAAGCTGCCACCAAATTCAGATGCTATCTGGTATCTTGTGCTCTGTGAGCCCATAGATCCCACTAAGTCCTTGGAGGGTTCCAGGATCAAGATGCTTTCTTCATAATGTCACACTCTGCTCCTGCTAGTAAAAAACCATGATCCTATGGCAGGATTAGAGAATATTAAGGGAAATTCTTCGTCTTTCAGATGTTATATAACAAAGAAAAATACATGGCCACTACTGCAACTGAGGCTTCTAATAAGCTGATTAAAGCCTTTTTTTTGTTGTTGTTGTCCTAGTAATACCAATGTTTTAACTGGAGCCTAACAGCATGAATGTAACAAATTGAGGAAGCCCCATATACCCTGCCTGCAGGGCCTAGTTTGTCTTTTTTTTTTTTGTCCAGAGATAAGAGTTACTTTGTGCAGCAGAGGAGAAATTTTAGCACTTGCTAATAATCTCCATGACCGTGGAAATCATGTGGCTGCTATTGCAAATGAAAGAATGCAAAGATCCCTCTGATCCTTGCATTGTCATTTATTTATATTGCTTAATAAAAGGAAAACAAAAAGTGAGCTCGTTTCCTGGGATGGGTTTATTTCTACCCACACTTCTTCTTTCATTTGATGTTTTAAACCTTACGGGTCTGAAGCAGTCAGAATTTGCTCAAGCAATTTGCCATCCCTGTAATCTGCAGGCACTGGCTGGGGATAGCTGTGATTCTAAAGGAGTTCCTCCCCTATACAGGTATCCCTTTCCTTCCCAATAAAGTGTTTACCTAGACTGTAGTTACTCTAGCAACGTAAAAGCAATGTTGTCTTAGATGTTATAAACAATTTCTCTGAAAAAAGATTTTGTGTGACTGGATCTGGGGTTAGCAGCACACAAGAGACTTCAGTGCTTAAAACACATTTTCTCAGAAAACTCCCATTTTTGTGCTGTCAGTTCCACAGGGTGTTTTCTCTGCTAGATGCACAACACATAAAAATCCCAAGTCCAAAATCTGGATCCATAAAACCCGTACTTATCTTCCTCCAGAACTTTGTCCCCTAAATTATCCTGTGCGTGTCAGCTTCCTCCAGTACATCTTCTGGAAGACAAAGGGCCTGTTTCAGGGCATATCAAGATCTCACTATCTTTTAACAATGCTAAGCAATCTGAGGATTTATTTCAGGCTTAAGTGT
Organism: Callipepla californica brunnescens; assembly: GCA_023055505.1. Taxonomy (NCBI): domain Eukaryota; kingdom Metazoa; phylum Chordata; class Aves; order Galliformes; family Odontophoridae; genus Callipepla; species Callipepla californica. The sequence goes on from JALIRH010000040.1 coordinate 3,602,810, forward strand.
CTGCAAAGAGCAGGCTCCTTTTGTCAGAGGGGGGTCCAATTCTTCAGTGTTCTTACCCTGACTTGACACCATCCTTAATAAGCAATTAGAAGTTTTCAAGCCTGACACACAGGATCAAATGTACAAATATCTGCCCAAAACATCCACTGCCCAAAAATCTAAAAAAAGTCCTCCTATCAGTTCAGAAATTGCTCCCTCATTTGTTCATTATGGGAGGATAAAATGAGAAAGGCCATTTAGCTGATGGGCTCTATGACGCTTCCTTGTGACACTGGCTCTCCCCATGCTGTCAGAGGAACCATGCTTTCAGATGGGAATGCCCTTTCCCTTTCTTCCCCCAGCTTAAGTGTTGAGTTGCTAAGTTTTGTTTCACTATAGCCTTTCATCATCTGTGCTTCTTTAGAGAAAAGCTTGAACTGTGTTAAGCATGTGAGTTGACAGGTAAACCTGCTAATGAATTTTACCTCTTAGCGAGCTTGGACACATACACTGGTTTCAATTTATTTGGGATGAACTCTCTGTAATCACTGAATAGACATTCTTTAGTAATATCTACTTTGGATGAAGCCATTGTGTTCCTTCTTTGTCTTGTCTCTATTGTGCCTGGCTTAGCTCTGCTCAGACGTTTTCACGTCTTCAATCTTCCAATTAAAAGTTTATCTTAGATCGAATGCACTCAAAAAAACAGACCAAGTAAAGGTAAAACTCTCCCTGTGATTCAAAGTGCCCTTTGCTGCGTTTCTGCTCTTCCCAAATGAAGTCAATGGCATATTAGATTGAGGAACAGTATGTGTATCTTTTTATCTACATATATAATGATTCTTCGAAAATATCAAACAAAAACACACAATACTTTGTAATGTACATGTACATAAAATACTTTGCTTATATAAAGTGCCAAAGCATGTCTTCAGTGCTTCTACTCTAAGCTTATACTCTTAGACCAACACAAGTTTACTGTGTTTTATACAAAATTACTTATGTCCTCATGCTGAATGAAAGCAAACAAGAAAAATAAAGACGGACACTTCCTCTATAGGCATATAGCAAACAACATAAAAATAGTAACACTGCTACGGGAAAATAGGTAATAGATGTTAAAAACAGCATTAAAATAATTAATTATATTATATTTTCATATATGTGCCACATATATTAATACAAGTGATGAAGAAAACCATAATAAAAAGTAAAGCAAACACAAGGATTTTTAGCTCTTTGCGAAAATTTCCTCAGCTCAAACATCAGTGCCCTTACATGGATTGGAATTCAGTTAGACACCCTGGTTTGAAGAGTTGAATACGACATTTGGTTTGAGAGCTGGAATGGATTTCTCCTTTCACCACTCTACTGAGCACTGAAACACTGAAGTTTCCTGTGCTGAATGCAAGTTAGCATTGCAACTGCTTACCTCTAGTCACAGTCAAGATGCACTGAACAACGTGCATTACTCTATTTCCCTGTAATTCTCATCACACTGAGTATATAAAATAGAAGGAGGCAAACACAGGATGGAAGCACTGCAGTGCATATTACTTGTTTGCTGCTACAAAGATCTTGCCTGTTGTGCTGATACCTTACTTTCATAAAAGAAAACGTCTCTTCAGTACAAGATAGAGGTTAGCCAAAGCAAATGTAGCTTAACAAGGCAAAGAAAGTAAAAGCAGTAATTTGTGGAAGTATCATTATGAAGAAATTGGAGTTTAACATTTTAATAACATTTGAGAGAGAATAATACATCCTTTCAGCTGAATCTGCTTTGAGCAACAGATAAATCCAGAACAGTCATGCTGATCCACTGGGAAAAGGGTTCACTGCTACCATAGCAGTGCTGGAGATTGTCTTTAAGTTTGCAGGTGAAAAAAGGGCAAGACAGCTGGAATACCAACGAGAAATCCATTTAACCAGAAATACAAAAGAGCCAGAAGTCACCAAGCAGTGGAAGAGACATGGAGGTATGATACTCCAGGCTGAACAGAGTAAATGACGTAGTTCTGCTCTCAAAGAAATATCAGAAGAAAACCTTGCTTTGGGAAGAGCTTCCTGAAGATACACTTCCAAACAGCATCTAAGTAGTTTGTAAGCATATCTAATTAGCTAACCTTTACATTAATTACAGAAGAAATGGTTACTTATTTAAAATGTTAATTTCAAGAGCAATTTTGCACTAACATGGAGATTTAGCTCTCCTCTCCTTTACTTATGCAATAATTTCTCCCTGAGCAATGCTCAGTATAAATACAGTCTTTTCTCCTTCCTCATTGTATACGACTGCATCGTGAACAGTAATTTGGCACAGGTATGCCGAGATGAAAATAGCATGATGATTATTCTTTTCATTTTCTATTATTACACTTACAGCTTGTACTATCTCTCAAAGGGACCGTTCACGTTAAAAATCTGCAATGCACAGCTTGCACAGGAAGCCAGGAAAAAATCCTTCAAAAAAAAAAAAAAAAAGTGACAATTTTACAGAAATTAAAGTACATCTTCCATTGTCATAACATGAAAGAATACTGCAAAAAATTTGTGCAAAAAGTACTCTGTTGATGCTTGGCTTTAACATATGTTTCTAGTTATAACACGGTTCATAAGCAACCTTTAATAAAAGAAAATACAGAAAACTTGCAGTAGGAAATATAGAGAAATATGTGAGTGATGGCATGGACAGAGCCAGATGGGAAAGGAAGTCTTGTTTTAGACGAGAAGGAGGTGCTGGGAGATGGTGAGTTGTGGTCTGTTCCCTTTTTCCTCAAAAGAAAAAAGAATTCAAAAATATCAGCATGAAAATCTTTTCTTTTTTTTTCACCCATAGGTTTAGCATACATCCAATTAAATAGAAAGCATATACCTAAATTTAAATTATTAGACAAAAATATACAGAGATATATATATAAAATAACTAAGAGAGCTATTGTCCATTCTTCTGAAAAGAGAAAGGACATACTACCTCATGAAGATTAAAAATAAGAACATTATGACTAATAGCAAGAATCTATTTTCTTCATCTAGTAGATTAAAATAAGAATTTTAATATTCATAAGCTAGAAGAAGTGATTTTTCATGCATTACTTCTAAACAGAAGAAGGCAATTTCAGTATCATTCAGCCTTTTACCAGTAACTGAATTTGTCAAGCTTTGTGAAGTATATAGCTTACTGATGACAGCTTTAACATCATTTTTAAAGTCCTGGCACACCAAACATGGCATTTAACCCATTAAGTGGTGACAGATAGGAGAGATTCAAGTGAAATATGTATTTTTATATACTGGTTATGATCCTTTATTAAATGAATATCGATAGATTTTCCTGTTGAGCACATGGACTTGTTAGTAGTTCTTCAAAGAGTTAGTTTCACATTATTATTTTAGAAAAAGGAAATCTAGAAGCTGATTTTAAGGACCTCTGTCAAGGAATGTAAACATCTTTGCCTTGAAAGCGTAAAACACTTGTTTCACTCTTAGATTATAGACCCACTGTACTCTTCCCACCACAAGAATGATAGAAATTACTGAATTCTTTGGTACTATTACTATGTTCTGCTGAATGTGATGCCCTCTATGAAACAGTTCCTAATGCCAATGTAACTACGATTTTGACCATTTCTTCTAAATTTAATTATTTTTGTGACCATGTTCTGTTTAGATTTTTCTTTTTTCTCTTTAGCATGCTATAACATATAATCTGAACAGCTGCACTTGGAGAGCTGTTACCAAGGACACACTTGGGTGAATGCATTCCTATCTGGACATATGCTGCCTCGGAGCATTTGAGACCTTATCTACAAAGCTCTTCCTCCTTCCTCCAAGCTATTTTTCAAATGTTTAGAAAGGAGCACTTACCTTCATGTACTTCATCTTGTGTAAGTCCTATTATCAGCTTGGGATTTCCTGGGAGCCAAGAAATGTATTTCAGATTTCAAGATGACAATATCCTTGGTTTAAAATAAGATGTTCAACGCTGTGGATTACAAGTGACAAAACATATTTCTTTTCCAGGTTTTATTAGGCTATACTTTGTTTCACTCTTGACATTAGGGCTTTTCATTTGGTAACGTACATTTGAGTACCTGCTGTACAAGTTCAGTCAGAAACTTAAAACAACTGAAATAAATTATGACTGGCATTAGTTCCATCCCCATGTCAGAATCATAGAATTATGAGTTAATTCAGATTGGAAGCTAATAATAGGACATTTAGATCCCTGCTTAACTGCCCAGCTGTCTCCCTCCCATTCATAGGAAGTAGAGGAGGTTCTTTTGATATATGTTTACCTGATGGCAAGATTAAGACACAATAGGTCAAATGTTAGCCCAACCAGTTTAATACAAATCTTAGTTCCTTAGGGAGATGGGGAAGAGAAAACGGGCAATAGAACAGATAGGAAATAAAAGCAAAGAGTCGTTGTAGAAGGCAAGAGATAAATAAGTCACCACTGGGATTCCAGCGCTCGTTCTTCAGATGTAGATCTTCAGTAATGATGGGCCATTCAGTTGTTGGAGGTTGTGTTGTTTGGTTGATGACAACTTCTTTTTCCCAACAGCGGTACAAACTTATTTATAAGTCCAAAGTGGTAGATTCAGCTCTCTCTGGAATGGTAACTTCTGGTCTGTGGACTTCAGCAGGAACTTATTTGTTCCCATCTTCTGGGCCTTGCCAGCAGAAAAGAGGGAGCAGGGAGATGTCAAATTGTATCTTGCCTTCACAGGATACAATGGTATAATCCCCCTGTCTCCCATACCAGTTATTTGGTCACAGATCTTCCACCAGTAAACACTCCTGAGCACTCCCTTTCGAATGGAAACAGATCCAAGGAAATGCTGTCAAATGTAAAACTGTCCGCAGAGTGATGCCAGCAGCCAAATGGCGACACCCACCACTCACCTCCTAGAAAAGTGAGTCTTACTACAAGAAATGCCTCAGTAAGTGAGCTCTGAGCCAAAAGAGAAAAGTAAAAAAGGAAGAAACCAGCTCAAAGCCAGTTCAGCTAAAGGTCTGACAAGGCTGCTCCATTTGTAATCCAGCTGTCCTGAGAACCTTCATGGGCAGGGCCTGCACAACAACCCAGTGCTTGGCTGTCCTCACAGGAAAAAACATTTTCCTTATGTCCAGTCTGAAACTCACTTTATGTAGTCGTGTCTTGTCATCCTCACATGAACTGCATTGAAGAATCTGTTCCCATCTGTTGGGTAATGCTTCCATAGTACTGGCTGGTTGTGAATAGGTCTCCCTGAGTATATCTCCTCTCCAGGCTTATAAAGCCCTTAACTTCAGCTTCTCCTCTTAGGGATGTGAGGAAAAAAAAAAATAAAATAGAAACTAGGGTTCCACTTCTTTCCCTCACTCAGAGCAGTGCTTTCAGTCTGGACATCTGTACTTAAGAAAACCTTCACCTGGAGCAGACATGGTGATGACTGTCGTGACGAATCATTTGTCCAACTTCACCAAAATAATGGTGAGAAGCGTGCCAATTTGTTACACATACAGTCTGGAGAATATTATCAAAGAAGCAGTATTATTATTTTTTTTTAAAGCATGATATTAGAACAAAAGGCACTGTTGGAAAAAAAGTTTCAGTGTTTCAGCAGAGCTAGTAGGGTTATAAAGGATTATATAAATAAATGAAAATATAAGGAAAATAATTTTGTGATAGCAGCCCTCTAATATTTGGTCACATACTTTCCTTCAGATAAAGATTTTAAAGGAAATAAAGCTATTGCTTGTTTACTGGTCCAAGATTTAAGCATTTTTCTAGCTCCTCCTGCGAAGAAGTGATATGGGAGTTTTTGTTCAGTTTGAAAATAAAAAATTACCTCATCCATTTTCTTCTTTTTACTGGGCTTATTGGTTCCATTGAAGCACCAGATTCTACCACAACAGGGTACCATCAGGCTACAATGCTACATGCTGCTTGAATACTTAGTGCTAAGCTAGAGTCAGAAGTGCCTCAGGCTTACGTATTGCTGCTAAGTAGCAGTGGAGTGCATTAAGAGTCCTATCTGCCAAAGAAAAACACTGGGTAACTGAATTAGTGCTCAGAGAAGCAGAGGATGAAAAAGATGGTCTAGAGGTAGCTAGGGGAATTGACACAGCATGTGAGACCCTGCTATGACTTCAAGTTGCTTCTTCTCTGATGGAAGGAGCTTTACACGGTTCTGGATTTGAGTTCAAAAAACCAAAACCTGCCATATTCAATCTTTTGAAGACAAAAGATGCGGCCTTGCTTTTCTCTTAAACTGTAGATGCGGGGAAATGATTTCTCCTTCTATCCAATTCACTATTGAGAGCACTTGTCCAAGATACAGTCTAATTCCAATGCACACATTTAGATAATATAACTGGTATTTGTTGACTTATAAAACAGCCTACAAAGTTCTTCCACCTGCACTGGTTTTCCCTGAAGTTGTTGGAGTGAATGATTGCCAGAATAAGGACAATTGAAAATGCTACTGAGTGCAATTCTTAAAATATTCACTAGGAAGTTACCATAGCAACTGATTCATTTTTCAAAAAAATAAAAAACCCAAAACTTGAAATTCATTACAGATGTTCTCTTCAAAATGTCTTTACAAGGCAAAAACATAATAAGTACAAAGGATGGATAATTTTTTTTTCCACAATTGAGATCTATGAAATCATTTACCAAAAATCCTGCGCAGTATCCCATTACTCTTCCTTTACTAGATAAAAAAAATATCCAGAGTTAAGCTGAAAATTCTCTTCAATTTAAATCAAATTGAGCATCTTTCAGTAACTCAGCAAATACATGCTTTTATATCAAAACAACCCTTATGATTTGTAATGCTGCTATTTTGCAAACTGTACATAGCAATGCTTGATTCTTCGGTAAAATTTTGATACTATTTAGATGTAACCAAGCTGTTCAATAACACAAAGGAATACCATATTCAAAATGAGATATGTTATTTCAAAGAAGTTGAATCTGTTCATGAAGAGTCATTATTTAAAATTTAAATAATACAATGATAGACTTAAATATTCAGATGCTCTCTTGTCACTATTCAAGACAGTCTTACTTCATTACATAGAGTGAGCAAGAAGCTCAGTAAGAAGTTGTACACTTTTAACCTCATTGGTATAATTTTTAACAATACATAAAGTTCTCTGAAACTCGTTTCAACATTTTTGCCATTGAATTTCTTTAAGAGATGCTGATACAAATGTATTTTTTACGTATTTGCAAAGACATATTCGTTTTGGACTTATGCACTTTACCTTAGCAAAGGAAACTCCTTTCTCACAATCTCTGCTGAAGAGCACTGTTGTTTCCTTGCATTCCACTTTTTTCTAATTCATAAGCATGAAAAAACAGAGTGGAAACTGGACAGCTGGAACAGAACCTGGCTTCCTCCATTTCATCTCTTTTATCTTCAACTTCTTCAATGTATTTCTGCAAGGAAATTCTAAATCTTGAAGGTTAATAACAGCTTGTGGAATACAATGTTGGTGTTTACTGCAAATTAACAGAGGGCATTCACTGCCTCAGCTCACAGCATTAATCAGAAAAGACAGTATTTAAAACTAATTATTGCTACACCTGGGTTTGTATTAATAAAGGTCTGAAATACCAAAGGCAGTGTTTGATTTATCAGTGGGGTCAGAAGAACTCCTGGCAAACAGAAACCTATTTCAATTTCATAACAAATGGGAAAGAAACAAACCATGGTCTTTGGGCTATTATGCTGGAAAATCAAGAAATTGGCAATAGCTCTTTACCAACTGCCTTAGGCTAAATGCAGAGATATCCTTAGGGAGGGAATAGAAAAAATGATTTGGAACAATTCTAAAGTGATTGGGAGAAGTTGTACACTAGACAGCTGACCATAATATTGACATAACCCAAACCCATTAGGTATGTGGCAGAGATTTTAGCTTCCTGTTTCCTAGAGAAAGTAAAATATTTTATCTGCATTTTAAAGCTCCTCCAATTGTCATATGTTGTTAATACAAAAGAATAAGTCACAGATAAAACTGACAACTGCTTTTGATTTTGATTCTAAGGAATCACACAACATGGATGAGAAGGCTTCAGGCAAGACCCAACAGCAGCCTTCCAGAACCTAAAGGGAGCCTCCAAGAAAGCTGGAGAGGGATACTTTTATCAGTGAGCGTCATTACAGCCCAAGGTGTAATATTTTTTTAACTAAAAGAAAGTAGTTCTAGACTAAACATTAGAAGAAAAAAAAAAAAATATCTTTGCAATGTGAGTGGTGAGACACTGGAACAGGCTGCCCAGAGAAGGTGTGGATGCCTGGAAGTGTTCAAGGCTTTGGACAGCCTGGTCTAGGAGAAGGTGTTCCTGCACAAGGCAGAGACAGGGGTGGAACCTGGCGGTCTCTAAGGTCTCTTCCATCTCAAACCATTCTGGGATTCTTTGATTCTGTGAAAGGAATTTTGGAATTTCGTTACTCTAATGAGATCCAATTCTTATTGGATCATATTCATTGCTAATGCTTAGACAAACAGAGACCAAAGCACATAAACCTTCCATCTACACCAAGCAGATTAGATAGGAGCTATTTAGCTTTGTTGCTTGAGTGTCGCGGTTCTTGGTTTAGGTTTGTGTTTGTACAGCTTCTAGACTAAATGTCTTTGGCTCCAGTATCTGGGCATCAGAATAGATAACCATCTACACACTAATTACTTTGTATCTACATGATTAATTGGTAAGCTTTTCTCTGTAGCAGACAAAATTTCCAGATAAACTCTTCTAGAAAATTTTCCTTCCATTATTAGTATCATGTATTTTACATATATGTTTTTTGTACATACAAAAGGCAGATTAACTTCCTTCCACCTGGAGCATTCACCAAAATCAGAACTGTTTAAAATTTATGGGGTTTATTCTTCTTTTATCGAGCATTTTCTACATACAGAACATTCACGTGGTGTAAGGTACAGAAGGAAAATGCATGAGACAGACTACTGCAAATAAGTGAATAACAGACAGTTTACATGATTCTTGTTTGTTCACAATGAGGAAAAGTTGTTAAAAAGGAAAACAGATTCAGTAACTAGAAATGTAAGCAGACTCTTCATTTAGTTAAATCTACCTACCAGGAGGTTTGCTCAAGCTAAAGAGAGATTTACTCTGTATCACAAAGAGCAGGATGCTAAATGTACACAAGATTACAATGCTAGAAAATTCCACATTTCTGAATTTACACAATCTAAATCAGGGTAAAATTCTGTTTAAAAAAAGTATGTTTTGATTGCCTTCAGTAAAAGGAAGTCAGTTCAAGAGCTTATAAGCATTCCTTAGCAAAAAACATAATAAAAATAAAAATACTTCCAAACTTTTATGCCATTGCTCTAAAGTCTGGATAGTTGTTTACTGCTGGCTTTCTTATCTTACTGACTATTGTTATTTTGCTTCTAAGAATCTCATTTTTCCCATTTAGATGTTCACTCATCATTAAAATTAGGATTCTAAGTTAATAAACTATAAAAAATACAAAGTTTTTGTTGTTTTTGTTGGTGGTGGGTTTTTTATGTTGTTGGGGTTTTTTTGCTAATCCAATTGGACACATGAAATAGAAAACTTGTTGAGTTATCCAAGTGGTTTAATAAATATGGGTCAATGGTATAATGAATAAGCAAAAATATTATCTACTTGTTAAATTCAATTCTCTGAGTTTCCAGCTTCCTAAAAGTATATATACTTCTAAAAAAACAGTTTTCTTGCCAGTAAAAGTGAAACTTTGTGTAGCCAGGTATTCAAAATGTGGTTACTCTGAATAAGCTTCTCGAATTGCACTGATCAGAAAGCTTTGTACTGCAAATATAATTTCTCTTCTTTCTCCTTCTGTGTCCCAAAACTTGAGACAAAAATTTGATAGTTTCTCTCCAATGACAAACAATCCTGTAGCCAGAATGGGAATAAATTATACAATTGCTATGCTTTACCTTTCTTGTGAGACTTTCACTTCAAGGCACAAAAATATTAAGCAGTGAACTGGAGAAAACAGGACATCGTATTTCAGTTTAAGGAGCAAAAAGCTGTACATCTCGTATTTTGTGTCTGAAGCAAAGCAAACCAAAATTTGAATCATATTCAACTGTTCCATTTACAAATGCGAAGTATCAAGTTAAATTCCCTGAAGCTTTATGGTTTTTCCTATTTTCTTTAAGATAATGCATGGTATTTGTCATCAATTTCAATATGTAGTAATTCCAGTCAACCAATAAAATCTTGGCTGATAGTTAATAAGGCTACTATTAGCAAATAGCTGTTGTTTTAGTAACTTCTACTTGGAAATTGACTCAAATCGCATTCAAGTCGAAGAACTAACAGGCATAGAAGGGTTTAACAATTTCAAATGAAATTGGTGTAAATTTAAAGAATGCTATAATTGAAGTGCAACGTACTGTAAAACTATTAATTCAGCAAATATTCAACATAGAACCTTATGCTTCCCCAACCCAAATTACTGTGTTGCCTCTCTCAACTTCAGTGATCTCACAATTTAACTTATTGAGCCGTCCATCCAGGATAAACAGAGACTCCTTGGAAGGGGTCATGAGATACTGACCAAAAAGGCCACTGTCTTTTATAAGACGGTTCTTACTGTTCCAAGGCCATTCGCCTGGTTTGACAGGCTCCTTAAGACTCTTCACCATCTTAACCTTGCCAGAGGACAGCTCCACAAAGAGAACATCAGTTTGTGTGCTGGAGCTACAGTAGATGTTGTATTGATGAGCTTCAGTGAACGATGGCTGAAAAGCTACATCAGATATGTGCAAATTTGTGTGAATGTCAAATGCATCCTGTATTTCTCCTCTCATTGTTATGGTCTGGATCCTCATGAGACCCTTTGCATCATCGATACTGACAAGGTAGTGTCCATCTGGAGAGACATGGGGTCTGCCTGTTACATCACCATTGTATCCAATCACAGAATCAGTAACGCTATCCACTATAAGCTGTGGTAGAACAGCGCCAGTAGTATCAGGTTTACAGTAGATAAAAATAAATCCTCCAAGATGCGTATAAGCCAGTGATTGAGGAATGCAATTGTAATCCTTTAAACTAATTGTCTTGATGTACGACATAGTTTCAAGATCAATTTTCTGGAGCATAGGCTCATCCTTATGAAGAATAAATCCAAACCTGGAAGGAAAAGCACAAAGTCAAAGAAAGAGTTATTGTATGTATCACGTACAAAAGTGGAAAGCCAATATAAGAAAGTACATGAATTAATACTTCCACCAGTTTACAAATACTTATTTCAGCTGCAGATGTTTTAGAGATTAAGTATATTATATTATTTAATTTTAGTGTTCTTGCAATTAAATTTTAAATTGTGCCAAATAAAATGTCTAAAAATCATTTCTCAGATTAATTGTCAGTGTTTTATTTCTATAGACACTGGGGGGAAAGTAAACATTACTCTGAATATCCAGTTAAAACTTTTTCAAAAGCTAGGAGAAAGAAAAATATTAAATATCAATAGATAATATATCCCACAAGATTTTATTCACTTCATATTCTTCAGCTTCCTTGGGAACACCAGCTTTATCCAGTACTCATTGTTATTCAGACAATTATCCTAATCTTCCTCATTCTAATTCAGCAGAAATGAATATCCTAAAAGGATTTAAGTTTATGCCTCCCAACTACCTAAGCCCCACATTTCTTACATTTTTAAATGAATTTTTATGCCTCCCAACTACCCGAGCCCCACATTTCTTACATTTTTAAATGAATCTTTATGCATTTCCATATATCAAGGAATTCTCACTGAACATGAATAATATGATTAAACCTGAAAATTCTAGAGCTTAATGTTAAATACATACTATATGACTACTCTCTCATGTAAGTTCTGACTGCACAATTTTTGGATTGTATGCAAAAGCCAGTGCTCTAAATACTATAAAGTTACGTCAAAGTAGTCTTGTTTATAACCTAAGGAGCGTTCACAGCACTCCTCTGAAACAGCTGTTTTCCTCCAGCACATTTCTTAACATTTTACTCTGAATCTTTGATCCTAAGAATGAAGCTTTCTTGCTGCTGGGTGACGACATGTAATTTAAAAACACCTGTCAGAACCTACCCATATGAAACACTATGAGAACCACAATGTTTCAACAACTGAGCTGTTGAAAATAGAATAAAATCTCACATTATACTTTTCAAGCCCAATATATTCAGTAATCTCTGATTAAGGAAAAAACATGCAGAAAGATTTCAGGATGTTGCTCAGTCAGTTCTTCAGACGTAAGACAGGATTAATTAAATATGCTCTTCCTATCATTAGTACAATTTTCAGGAACATTTTTAATATCAGCCCTACTTTCCTAAACCCTTGCATCCTGCTTCAATATCATAGGACAATAGTATTGCAAAATAATTTCTCCTTTTTTTTCTTTCTGGATGAGCACTGACAGGGGTAGCCATCACTATTGGTTACTGATATTACCTGCTTATAATGTTAACACTGAAGAATTTTTCTCAATCAAAGTTTAAAAACAAACTAACAAACAAACAAAAAAACCCTCACAGTTTTCGAATGTGGAAAACTTTAGTCCAGAAGGCAAGGTTTTTGGAGGTAAGCACATTAAAAGATCAGCTACGGATGCAGAATGTTAATATGGTGAACTTAAGTAGAGGTTTTAACTTAGAAAACATTTTTAAATATCACCTTAAGTGAAGCAAAAATCTTCCCTAGAGCTAAATAATGATCCATTGGTAAATCCAGGGTGACAATATAAGTTATTTCATGTCCAACACATTTTTTGAATTTTCAATTGCTGGTTCCCACAACCCCGAAGATGTAAGAGGTTGAGGCTGTTTGGAGCTCTAAGACACCGATGGAGTTGTCGTGTCTGTGTTCACTGCAGGGGAGTTGGACTAGATGACATCTAAGGGTCGCATCCAACTCGAAATAGTCTATGATTCCATGGACTTTAAAGGAAGCTTTGAGCTTGGAATTGAAAGAAAAAGAAAACAACCCATATATAATAAAACAGTATAATTTACCAGATCTATAAGCAATGAATTATCAATACTAATGTGTTGCCTTCCAGCGGTCTCTATAATCTCAACACAGTGGAGATTAATTTTTTTGTTTGTTTGTTTCACTTAATGTCAGACTATTGTGACTGGGTAAAGAAATTGGCACTAGAAGTCTTATGTTTTATTCTGTCTTCTGGCTGGCTGAATTCAACCCCCAGAGCTACCATAATCTAATAACTTTTCAAAAGCACTTAGTTTTCCAGAAGGATTAAAAAAATACAGCCACTCACAATCATGCAATGAAATTGTGCCTGTTGCCTTTGTGCTGTTAGCCTGTTTTTTATGACTAGGCTGCTGGAGAACAAGTGATACTTCAGAGTAACTTCACTTTTCCCAAATGATTTATAGATAGATGGCGGTGTGTTTAATGCAAAGTTTCCGCTTATATAGATTGATATGCAGAAGTCTCCCACTGTTCATTAAACCCCGATCAATATTTATGAGAATCTCAACCCTCATGTCTCTTCTATGCAGTGAAATCATACACAATTTCCGACAGCCTATAAAGGCTTTTGTCAGAGTGCATATTGTGAACTTGTGCAACTCAAGCCTGCAAGATATGAGAGAGAATCTTCACATTTCCAATTCTTTATTTTACAGTTTATGCATGTGGGAATCTGTATCCTGTGGGCATAGCACTCCAATTGGAGTATATACTAGAATTCAGAAATCTGAGATTCTTTCTTTACTTACTGTATATGCATGAATAATAAAGATTTTAATACCAGATTTTCAGCAACACATCAAAATTTTTCAGCCACATCATGTTAAAAAAGAGAAATCTGAATGATTATGCTTATCAATTCCATAGCACTTTTCATCTGAGCAGTGCACTGCGCTTGGCTGAGATGAAGTTAATTTTCCTTATAGCAGCTCATATGGTGCCATGTTTTAGATTTGTGACCAAAACATTGTTGATAGAACACCGATGTTTAATCTATTGCTGAACAGTGCTCATACAGCAGCAAGGGCTTTTCTGTTTCTTTTTCCCCTCAAAAAGTTGGCTGAGTGTGGAAGAGTCTGGGACGCAGCCAGGACAGCTTTCTTCAGCTGACCAATGACATTCTGTGCCATATCATGTTCAGCAATAAAACTCTTATTAAATAGCCACTGCTTAAAAAACTGGCTGGGGACTGGTCCGCTGGTGGTGACTCATGCTTTTGCATCACTCTTTTTTTTTTTTCACACCTTCACTTATTACATTGTCTTTATGGCAAACCATGAATTTTCTTACTTTCTGTTACCTATTCTCTTCCTCATCTCAGCAAACAAAAGTGAGATGTGTGGTGGCTCAGCTGCCAGCCAGGGTCAACCAACACAAGGAGTCATTAGCTGTCTGTGAAAAATAACAAGTTTTGCAATACCCAGGGGAAGGTAAATGGAGAGAAATAAATTATATGACTTGTCCAAATTAACTGGAGACAGGAAGAATATCCTAAAAGGTGTTAACTGCAGAAAGCATTTCTGAGTGCTTTATATTCCTGTTTTTGGGGGAAACTGGGGACAGGTGTGAAGAAACAATAAAAAACTATCCTCATAATTAAGAGTGGAATAATTAAAATGTAAGTAAGTTTCCATTTCCTATACACAAAGAACAGCTGAGCAAGAAGCTGGCATGGAGCTATCAACAAGAAATAAACTCACAACTTTCCCAAATACTGTTATTTTCTTCCTTTAGACAAGCCACATACATTATTTATGAGCACAGTTGTATTCACCATAAAACAAGCAATGTCTAAACACTGGTTAAAAAGTAATGACAACACAAGGAAAGCCTGAGTAAAATACTGCTAGAAATGTGGATTGTTATTACTATTATTGTTACTTCTGAATGCTTCAACAAAAAACTGTATCTGTGGTTGAGTTCAGGAAAATTGATAGAGAGGAAAAATATGTAAGCACTGACATACTCCCTTTTGTTTCTGGCCCCACATTCACAAATTATTCCCCTTCCGTCAATAGCCATTTTGTGAGAAGCTCTGAGATCAAACCCTTAAGTAAAACTATATTCTCAGAACAGAAAGCAAGCAAAAGGCAAAGAGAACTAGAGCTACAATGAAAACTATTTGTACCAAGAAGAAAAGAGCAGTACACTGTGGTACAAAGTAGAAGCTTTTCAACCTGTACAACTCAATTCAATAAAATGTTGAGGAACATATACTTTACCCCAAGTGAATAAGATACATTCAAAATTCTTTATATTAGGGACCATTACACAAAACTTATGCAAAAGAAAAACAAACAATGCAGGATCAATCTAGTTCTACTGCGACAAAGCTTGATCAAATTTACCCCAAGTAAATGCCATTAACTGCTCATGAACAGTCTGTTAGACAATTACGGTATACTCTATATAGATCTAATCTGTCAACTTGAGAAAGTAAATTGAAACAAAATTCTAAAATAAAAATGCATTAAATATCAAGCTTTTTTTCTTCTATGATGAAATTACAAGTAAATTATCCACCAAAGTTCTGAAGAAGACATCAGCAAGAAAAGAAAAACATTCCACACTGCCATTACTTTTCTTTATTAAAATTACTCCTCATTTTATATCCATAAATGTATGATTCTCGGGAAGATTGTTTTCATTAATTTACTTCATGGAGGCCTTACATTCACACCACTGAAATCATCACAAAGTTAATTTTTCTCACCTTGCAATAAATCTTTTAAATAAATTTTAATATACAAGATTTTTATTGTCATTTTCTATATAACTACTGTGCTATGTTGCACTAATAAAACACTTACCTCTAGATAAATATTTTATCTAGAAATTTCGATTTAGATAAGACCTTTAGAAATCAGAAAGTCTTCCAAAATGAAAACTATCATCATTGCAAAGGCACACAATTTTCCCCTCAGGACTCAGAAAATGATTGTTCCTAGAATAGTTCATTGCTGACAAGTGGCTGAGAAAACATCTTTAATTTCTGCGGTTCAGAAATGGTTGTTTGATGATAACAAAAGGCTAAGTGGATTCTGTCTGTTGGCTATTGCTCATCAGCAAAGAAGTTGTTTTACTTTTGGGTACTGCAACAGTCTTTGACCTTTGAAGTTCGCTTCCCTAATTTTGCTCCTGTTGTTCATTATGACATTGTGCTTCGTAAAAAAGGCTCTCCCCCATCTCTGTGTTAAGCACAGAGATTCTTCCTAACACTGTGAATTAAATATTTAAAACCCCGTCAGAAAAAGGTATAAATAATATTTTCAGCAGAAACATGTGACTTTGATAATGTACCTTTGAAATCTTTAACACAGCTGTTCTGAGAAATAGGAATGAGAAGATAACAGAGTCAGAATAAGAAAATTAAAAACACAGAACAGAAGGTTGCAAGGTCACCCTGATGGAAAATGAGCAATTTCTGCCTATAAAAACATCATCACTTCCATTTTTGTTAAATGAAGGAAAAGGTCAGGTTCAGATATAGAATAAAATTTGATGGCAGGTCTCTTTCACTATTTTTTTTTTTTACCTCTTTCAGTTTTAGATTGTACCTGCAGAGCATTTAAAACATATCTCAGTAGAGATCCACAGAAGTGAAATGAAGCATGTGATGAAGAGTACCTCCAAACAACCTACGTCAAGGAACTATTAGGAAATTTCTCCACAGACAAAAAAATCACTTAATTGTGTAAAGAATTTAAATCAAGGAAAGGGCTAGCTACACTGACACAGTGAACAAGAGACATTCCTAAAGATAGCCTTGAATGTCAGTACGAGGAACAACAGAATCTGGCATGTTGAAAAACACAGCAAGAGCAAGGTGGGCAGATGCTGTAGAGAATGCACAGGAAAATTCATATGTGCCAAAATAAATAGTCAATACCTGTAGAAAATGAATAATGAGGTAGAGATAAGGAATGGAGGGGTGATAAATTAGATATGTCAAAACATTCCCCAAAGATCTTCATTTTAAAAATGAAGCTCGCCTACTGTGATATCAGTGGATGTATGAACACTGAAAACAACAACAGACACTAAACTTTACCACAACTACTTTTTCTGCCCCTATTTTTTTTAACTAATTACCCAAGTTAAAAAAAAAATACTGGACTGTACCAATGCAGATATTTATTCTATTTAAAAAATGTGATAGATTTTTTGGCACATAAAAGCACAAGAGCTGACATTTCTGTTGCACATGTAAGATCACCATGGGAGGAACTGAGGCACGCTGTGGCAAAATTGCTGCATTAAATTATTAATGTTTTGGGGTGTTATTTTTGCTATCGTTTCTGATAAGATGAAAGTTAGAATAGTATATATACAAGCAAATATTGCATGTTGACAGTTGGGAGCACATGGAATGAACACAGTCAAAGCACAGTCTACCACTGCAGGTTTTGAAGTTTCCTTTGATTCACATAAATACACAAGCATCTCAGCTTTACTAAATATTAGAATGTATAATTCATCATACTATCAAATAAAATTATTCAGGACGTTCTTTTCTTTCCTAAATTCTCAAAAATATGAACGTACAAATAAAAATCTGAACATTTGAATTTTCACTGTTCCAAAGTCATGAGTAAAAGTACAGAATTATATGGGCTGCTATGAAGAAAATGTAACTTCATGCCAGGTGAACACGGAATAACTTTCATGACCGTGTTCTGGAAGTTAACAGTAAACATACAAAATCTTTGTTAACTGCGTAATTTTAAGATCACCTCAAGGTTAAATTAACTCTTATAGACTGATTTATTTGGATAACCTTTGGGTATTAGAAGTAAAATATAAGGAATTTTCTTGTTATTGCCAGTAGTAACTTAGCAAGTTTCAGAGCATTTTCTGAACTGAATCTCTCAGTCTCTATGTTCTTCATAATGTCTTTAGGAAAAAAGATGCTGTAAAATATACTATTTAAAGCAAAAAGATGCAGAAAAAGACTTCTTGCTGTCTCATTCTTCCTGTGAAGTTCCTGTGAGCTTACTTTTCAAATTAAGGACCAAAACAGACCTCCACTATGTGGGGGAGTACAGAGAGGGAAAGAATGGCTTCAAGTTTCCCATTTAACACTGCTCTCACAAGGAAAGAGTTTAGAGAGAGATGGGAGGTGGTACAGCTTGAGCCCCTAAACCTCTGCGTGTGCGTTGCTACCACGGAGGATTTGCTGAAAGATTCTGCAGTCATTATTAGAAATTGCAGTTAATTGCTACATCTTTGCTGATTGCCCTGGGGCTACTGAGCTTTTTTCTCCAAATCCTCAAGCTTTCAAATGTTCTCCCCTGTAGAAGTAGATACATTTATAGCTTAATGACTAAGAGCAGTTGCAAACTCTCTGCTCCTGTAAAATTGCATCTTCTTAATTTAATTTGCAAAATATTAAATTATCTCGTATCTTTGAGCTAAATTATATTCGCTACATGAAATATTCAACCTCTTTTGTCAATGCTTCATTTCTATCTGGCTTCACATTTATCACTTTTTTTTTTTTTTTTGAATAGTTCTTCCTGATTACACTGGACCTTTGAGATCATATTGTGTGTGCATATCTTCATAAAGATACTGAAAATTCTCACAGTCCTTCAGCTGTTTCACATCTCTGTGCGGGTTTAAATTCTGGAATTAAATGTGAATTTCTGAATCCAAACTTCTGAGTGTACCGAGTCACCACCCCACAAGGATTTCATTTAAGGTTCAGAGGAATGCCTTGGCAGCATGCTCCAATTACCTCTCAAAGAAAAGCTTAGTTTCTGGAATGTGTTGTGCAAATGAACAAGTATAATTTTAGAATGACTGCTTCCCTTATTATCCTACATAACGGAGAAATAAGAGAGAGAAAAATTCAAACTGAGAATATTCTGATTCTGAGCCATCTCACCAGTGAGTTGATTGTTCACTTCCACTTGTTAAGTCAGATAACTGTATTACATTTAAAATACTTGCTAAAAGATTAAACCATCTAAAAACGTAGAGTGACTCCATTACAGTGAGTTCATTTAATACTGCTTTTGAAACATTTTACAGCAGTGTAATGATGGACCTTAATTTATTCCAATTATCTTTTGTTCACTTCAATTTATGAACAGTGAAGCTGAAATAATCAGCTCTTTTGCTCCTTAGGCTTCTAAGAATATATTTTCGTGGAATTGTACAAGTCATCTTTTTACAGCCATCCCACATACTAATTACAAACGTCTATTTTTATGTTAAGAAATGGTTGTTAGCAGACATCTAGGGACAAGACCATTGGTTGCACTGAACTGCTTTGGCACAGAGTACTCCACTGGTGAAAATTTAGTTCTCAGTAAACGAATAAGGCAAAATAGGAAATATATTATTTCTAAAAGGTCCATCTATAATTGGAATAAGATTTATAGATATACTCCCCAGAAATATCCGGTAAGAAATATCGTGGGATTGGTACTATCTATTGCAGATGAACAGATTCCACTCTGTCTGCTCTTTTATCTGATTACTTTTCAACACAACTAATTTTTTCAAGCAGTGTGTGTTGAAAACATGGACATGACAACGTACACAAAAAATTAACAAGCTTTACATTTGTTCATTCTTGTGGTGTAATTTTTTCATAAATTAGCAGTGAGTTCACATCTCAGAGGCAAAACAAGGCAGATGAAGACAGTAGGACAGGTTGTAATAATATACATTATGTTTACATAAATGAACGTAATGAAATTATAAATATAAACGCAAATTATAAACTCATATTTAAATTTCCTCCCTTTGAAATAATCAGACTTGGAACAGCAAGTCTGAATGATTCCTTTCAGTGTTCTTCTTATGGCTAATCATTATTGGTTTGTACCATGGTCTCCTTTTCCTTACTGATTTATCAAGATTTTTGGTTCATTGTTTTTGGCTGGAATAGGAAACTCAAGAAAAGCCTTGTGAAACTGTCTCTAAGCTCTAAGTTTGCATTTCGGTAGCTATGTGAGAAAGAGAAGGATTTTTATGTCCCTATTAATACTTGAGGGCACCCCATCAGAGCCAGCATATGAACTACTCTTATTTGAAAAAATGTATATATTTAATTCCAGAATTAAGCCATCAACATTGGGTGCCAAACTAACCTATCTGCAGCTGAGACTCAGAATACACAGGGATTTGCTATCTGTAAACATCAATGGGGTGCTCTACATGTTATTAGGGAGGTTAACGGTAACTCTTGTTTTTTAATAAAACTAGTATTATGTGTTGCTTTTTTATATATTAATAGTTAGAAATCAAGCCAGTTTTAATGTTGTTTGCCCAAAACAATTTCTGCCTTATCTCAGCAGTGAAAAGAAATAGCTTGACTGGATTCTAAAATAAAGGGAGATACTGCTCACACTATCACTCCTTCCCTCTACTAACAGAGGATACAGAACCTATCGCCATAACTCTTCAGCTAAAGGTAGCTGTGACTCACCATGCACAGATGA
Organism: Callipepla californica brunnescens; assembly: GCA_023055505.1. Taxonomy (NCBI): domain Eukaryota; kingdom Metazoa; phylum Chordata; class Aves; order Galliformes; family Odontophoridae; genus Callipepla; species Callipepla californica. The sequence continues at coordinate 3,623,244 of JALIRH010000040.1, forward strand.
AAGCAAGTAATTGACCTACTTAGACAGAATACCAACTTTAAATAGGTTTGATTTGACAAAATGATTTCTTCACTGTCTTTGTACAAGGTGTATTTTTCCAGGTGCCCTTTCTTACATCATTTTTACACCTATCCATTTCTTTCTTGTCCTAATTACACAAAAATTAATGTTTATAAATATCATTTTTGTTTTACTGCTCCTTTTATACCAAGAATCTATGTATTACTGTATATATAACAAGAATACTTAGAATACTTGTACGTTAGGATACTGCTGTATGGGAGAATATGTATCTTGTAAATAAATACAGTATAGATATAATAAATAAAATAAATACCATTTAGAAATGATCAATTTTACAAAGAAAACTTTTTCAATAATTCAAGACATTTTTTCCCCCTAGTCATATCTTAGACTTTCAAAGATTTACATACATCCATATAACTTCAATTAAATTCATTTAACATTATGTACAAGTGTCCAACTCTTAGCTTAAAAATTGTCCAAGGAGAAACCACAATGATTCACAGTAGATGACTACTAGCCTCAACTGTCTTTGGTGATGAATAAAGAAGCTGTAGGGAGCTATGCAAGTAGGAAGCACCAGCCGTATGTTCCTTTTATGATAAAACTCAACAACTTTGTCTTCCCCAGAGCAATGATGTAACAATAAACATCGAAATCAAACAATAAGAAGGCTAGTCAATCCAGAACTTGTCAGCAGTAGGTTCTGTTCCCTCAAATCATGCCTGCTCCATACATAGCAGGATGGGTTTTCTATGGTTAAAAGCAGGGGCTGCAGTTTATTTCATGGACACAATATGCGTTTGTCTCTTCAGTTATAGCAGTGTGGCAGTAATGGCACTTAAAGACACTTTCTATTCACCTATATAAATTTAAACATTACTTTTTAAATTGCACGTGGCTGATTGCTCATTTCCTTGTTAGCTAAGCTTTAAGGAAAATTAAAAATATTCTCTATCATCAGCAAGCTCTTTAGGAGAAACAGAATGTTTTTTGATACAGAATACATCAATTATAGATAATTATTCCTAAATTCTGTAAATAGCTGTAGAATCACCTTAAACTTCATGCTTTCACTTTTAAAGGACTACCAGCAACTGAAATAACTATATCTTTATAGATGGAGATGCACGTTTACATATGTGACTTGAAATTTTAGATAAATGTGCATGATGCTTTCTTATAACTGTAGAAAAGGGAAGATCATTGTAATAAAAGCGTTTCTACAGACAGTTGAACTTGGAAGAGTGGAATAAACAAATATTAACTATTTGCAGAGCCCTTTTGAACTGAAATAGGTTTGTGCCACTTTGCAAATAACCCAACAGTTCAGAGCATACAGAATGCTAATGGAACTTAAGGCAAGATTCAGATGTATAGATGCCAGAATTTTTCTACTCTAACCAGTATAAATACTACAGAAGATATCTAAAAACAAAAATTAAATTTTGCATTCCTGCTAATGTGTTTTGCAGAAGAGAAGGAGATTTTCATTTAAGAGGTATTAGCAAAATTGTTAAAAGATTTCTACTTCACACCTGGATGAAACATTGATATCTTCTCACGCTCTCCTTCGCTGTCCTATGATCTAACTTGACCCTTCCACTCATCCATGATTGATATATGATTTCTATCACTGTCAGACCATGTCTATGCTTTGGACATAGAGACAGTGCTACACTCACTGAGAGAAGTAATTAAAATCTCACAAATTGGTGTTATAACCAAGCATGGATTATACTATAAACAGTTATAATACCTTAATTTCATTTTCTCATCACATAAAAGATCACGCTAATTTTACTCACACATCTAAATAGAATTTGCATTGCATGCTCAGTCATGGTTTGTTTTAAAAACAGCCTGATAAAAAAAAAAAAGTATAAAAACAGAATGAGTAAGAGAAGCTAGTTCATAAAGATATATGTCATCTTGTATTACAACTACTTTCCAAAAGCATCTTTCCTAATCCAGTTATCAAAAGAATAGCGTGAATGCAACATGCATTTAATACAATATAGCAAAACATATATATAGCAACTGCTTCCAGCAGTAGAAGACAGTGGTATCATGTTCAAAATAAGATCCATGATTCTAACTTAGAGAATCATCAAAATGTTACTGTTATTAACTCCTCAAGTACACCTCAGATGGCATTACATCTCAACTTTAGTACACAGAGAAAGGGAACTTTTGAACTTCTGGTGAGATAAGAAAAAAAAAAAAACAAAACAGAATACTCCAATAAATGTGCTTATTCTGATAAACTTAAGAGCTTTCATTCAACTCATTAGTACTGTATATGAAAAAGGGTCTTCCAAAGCAATACTGAAGGTGCACAGTCAAACATTTTCAAAGTTATATAATAAATAAAATATTTTCTTTGGAGACAATGTTACAGTTCATTTGAAAGTTAAATATTAACTCAGATAAACTTACCTTATGTGGGTAACGATGAGGGTTGCAGCAGGAATGAAAAAGTCATCCACTCTGTCGAACTGCCTTCCCACCGGCTGAGTGTGGATTGTGTGATGAGAAGCACTTCCACTGGCCTGTGTTATCACCTACATAAAGTAACATTATTACAGATTAAAGAAATATTCCTTCAAAGTTTAATCTATACGTAAACAAATTCATACAATATTGCTTCTTTTTCCCATCTCTTGTTTTATTCTTCAGCCATGAGAAGGAATGCAAATGACAGTGAATAAAACTGACTGGGATTACAGATTTCAGAGAACTGTTGCACACTAGACAAGCTAGTCCTCATATTTACTTCTTTTTCTCTCGTATTTTTTTTCTACCACATTTATTCATTTACATTCAGAGTCAGTTTTTAGTGCAAACTAAGATTTTAGTCTTTTCTCACACTTGATTCTAAAGTGGGAAAAAGTTTCTTAAGCACTTCAGCCCAAGTGAAATATAAAATGTTATCAACTGCTCCACAGGAAGCTATGGCTATACATTCTCCTAAGTCTTGTCAGTCATAACAAAATCCAATATAGCATATATTGAATTGGTTGCAGTTTACGCATTCCTCAAGTTCTTATGAGTAAATTTGCTTTGAATTCTGAAATCTTGAGTGTTATCTCAGGTAGAAGTCTACGGGTAAGAAAAAGCCAATTTTATATTAATAGCTACTATAATGTTCATTTACGTGCACTTAAGACTGGATTAAAAAAAAAAAAGATTATGCATCATGGAAGGGAAAATGAGTGAAAATGAAAGCTTGCTCTAAAAAAGGATTGATCTGACTCAATTATTAGTCATTTACTTGGGAGGAGTGATAGCTGAACTCCCACAAATTATCTTACTCATAGTTACTAAGAGTATAAAAAATTGTTTTCAAACGTTACTCATTTGTCTGTTTGAGCTCTATGTTTGATTTTTAATTCCTTATGCATTTAAAAGACAAATAAGGACTTCACTGACTTCTAAAGGAAGAAAAGTTGAAATAAAAAAAGTATTTTTGAAATAATTGATTTAAAGAGCATCACTGTATTCTCATGGGATTACTTTGAATTAGGAGAAGAAAGGAGAGAAAAAGCAGGAAAGCAAGTACAGCTTCTTGAAATGTTTCTTTAGTGTCTGTCCCTAGGCTTGCTGCTGCATAAAAAGCATGGGAAAAACAAAGATTTTCATTATTTTATATTAAAAAACAAAAACAAAACAAAACAAAAACAATAAACAATAAATAATGTTGGAACTCTTAAGTTTGTCAACTCCAGAATATCAATATAATTTTAGTGAAATGTAAATACCCCTAAAATCCATAGTATCCTCTGATTAGGAGGATAATTGTAAGCAGCATATCTGCTCTCCAAAGACTGGCAGCCTAGCAAAACACGCCACTGCTTTCAACTGTACACTATAACCCTCCATCAAGTCAGCACTGACATTTCTAAGAGTTTAGAAAATCTCTTAACACTTTTCTAACAAGTTCAGTTGTTTCAGCAGGTTACCTGAAAACATTTTCCTACCCTTGCTGCATCATCATAACAACGTTTAAAGGGAAATGCATGAATGCTGCAATTTAAAGATTCAGTTTATTTAGATTTCCCAGCATGTAGTCAGTCTGATCAATACACTCACTTGCAAAGTTGGTGAATTCTTTTCCATGTTTCCCCAGCTCTGCACCCAGACTTGATCATGTGATTTATCATAGTGTAGTTTCACTGGAACAGGGTCTGTACTTACTGCCTGCAGGGTAATAAAATGAGAAATCCTTACTCTTGATCGCACATTGAAAAGAAAAATAATACAGCTGATTGAATTAAAACAATGACTAGATGTGCATAGCTTGATGTTTTCAGAATATATTTGAGATTACATTGTCAGATGTTGGAACAGTCCTCTGGATAATTCAAAATCACCGACTTCATGAAACAATGATTTTTGCTTGCTATGTGTTCTAATAAATACATGTTATATTGAAAATGTAAAGAAAATAAAAAAAAAAGTTTTAAATTAAATTAAAGAATGATAACCTTCCTCCCCTACAACTCTCTCATACCATAAATATCAAATTAAAATCTCCTAAAAATATTGAAAAATGACTAAAAAGGGAAGTGTATTCTCAAGCTAAAGTCAATGCTAGGTATCCCTACATAGTCTTGTCCAAACATTGCTATTGCACTCTTCTTAACTGGACATATTCTCTTGAAGTTGGCAATACCGTTAACATATAAATGTTTTCCTTGCTATTTCTAGCACTGGAAGAAATGATCAATCCCCAAGATGTTTTTTTTTCTTGAGTTCTGCATCCATAGACTACAGATCTTTTAGGTGTTTGAGATTTACGCTTTCATTGTTAGGAGAAGCACTGAAGAATCCAGATACAAAAAGGGGAAAAGGGAGGATGGAGTATTTGCTTAAGAGATATTCTGCATGAGGCAAGAATATCTGTTCTATCCTCATCATTAAGGCAGCAAAAATAAGTGGAAATCGCTTTTTAGTCTCACCATTATGGAGCTGTAAAGCACAGCTTGTTTATCAGTTTGTCAAGGAGAATACCAGCTGGCTAATTAAGTGAAGGTAATTTAAAGTAATGATGTAGATCCTCAAGATAATGTTCTAATGGCTGGCTGAGACTGTTGATGATACTTAACTGTACTCCTGAGGTACTGCAAGCCAGATTCATCTGGAAAAAAAAAAAACCTACCAATTTTTACTTTTTGAAAGTAGTAAATGGATCCAGGCTGCTCCCCAGCTCATTCAAAAGCAAAGATGCCCCTTGAAAAGGCCATTTTTGTTTGATAACACTTTCTTCTGCAAGTTAGAAGATAAGTTGTCTAAAACAATACTTGGGCTGCCGTCTAATTCATTTGTTTATGTTTATCAAATTTCCATTTGGCTTCCTCAAATGAAAGGTCTGACCTATGCATCTTTGCTCAATGAGCATCAGTTGTGTTCAGGAATTGGGCCATGGTACTGCCTGGAGGAGAAGAAATTGCCTGTGTAGTCAAGCATGGATAATGCAAGTCCCAAAAGCATGCTGGCAGCAGAAAGATTCTTGGAGTCTTGGAGACATGTTTTCACAGCTGCTCCTGGCTATCCAGGCTAAGCTGCCACCAACATACTCTGTGCTAAATGATGATGAGCTCTGGTTACATCAGCATGGCTCGAAATCATCCCATTGTAACTGCAGAATTACAGGTTCCTCAGCTTACTTTCAAGAATTTACAAATGAAAGAAAAGTATCTGCCTAAATCAGAAAATCTATGCACTGTTCATACTCACAGTTTGGAAACATACACTTCATTGCAAAATGCCTGCTCTAAGATCTTCGTCAACCACTTATTTTGATAGCAATATTTATATTTCACAGAAACAAAGAAACCTAAAGTCTATCAGATGTACACGTGCACCTGATGCACACACCTTTTACATTCAATTTTATGGTAGAAAGGAATAAAGCGTTATGTCCTCTTAAGAGGACTTCAGAAAAGAAACCATAGTAATCAAAACCAAATCAACATTGTTTGTAAAGAGAAGGATACAACTTGTATCCTTTGCTACTATGCTTTTAGCTGTCTTTGGGGTTATTTTTTGCACCTCAATGGAGTTGTTATCACTGGAACCTGCTCAGATTCAAAATATGAATTTTTCCCCACTTTTGCTTTTATTGTGGTATACATTTTTGAAAACCTGTTGTTGCACAGAAAATTGGAGGTTTCTTCTTTAAGAGATACAGTAGGCAAAATAAAACATGTAATATTCTCTATGTTAATATGTCACCTATCTACAATAGGTAAAATTCTCTTATTTATCAAGTTTAGTATCTATTTTCCAAAAATAATTTGTATTTTGATGTTTTTTCGATACTGGGATTATTGCACTTTATAAAACAGCCTGGTTTGACTGGGAAGTTAAATTCCTTTCCTTGCTTCCTGAGTGTTTGTGTATATGTACATGCTACGACTACAGGAACATTTAATACCTAGAAAAATTCTTGCTGCCTGCAGAAAACAACAACAACAAAAAGAACTCTCAATAATAAAGTAAAAGGAAGACAGGGGCACACCTGCTATGTAATAAAAAAGTGAGGAAAGCATTACTTGACTTGTCAGCAGATTCCAAACTTGCTTACTTCAATTCTGAAAGCGATCTGTGAATCAGCAGTTTTAGTTTTTATATTCTCATTCTACATATAAAAGCTTGTACAGTATTTTATTTTCACCAAACCTTATATATATATATATATATATATATATATATATATATTTTTTTTTTTTTTTTTTTAATTTTATTTTGAATATCAGCAAGGTTAAGCATAGCACCAAGCAAGTCCCATTAGGGACAGGATAGGATATAGTTCACAAAATATATCCCAGGGAATTATTTTCAGTTTAGTAATGAATAGCAGAAATTCTGCTCTAGTACCCAGAAGTAAAACCACGTGTTTTAACATGATTTTGTTGTTAATCTGTCATTCCGTAGTAACGTTTCACCAAATGTACATGTTAAGTATTTTTAAAATGTAAAATAAGAATCAGATGACATAGAAAGTACAAATACTGATGTTTGAAGAATACAACATTATAAACATGAAAATCATTTTATGTCAAGGTAATTTTAAAACCTCAGCTTCGCTTTGAATCCTATTAAAATTTTACACTGATATTATACATGTGCATATATATACACATAATCTTTATATTAAAGATTTTCATTCATTTCTTGGCAAAAAAAAGCAAGAGACATGAAGAAAATCTCCAAGTATTTTTATTAACGATCTAGATCAGAATTCTAATACAAATCCCTGTTGTATTTAGCTAAAGAACATCTGTTTCTTGTGAATGTGATGATACTGCAAGTAATTCTGTAGATATGATGCATTTTTTGTAACAATTTGTATGATTAAAATTTGAATCAGAAGACTCAACATGGTGCCAAAAGGTCTATGTCAGAAAACCTCATGCAAATACTCTTTTTTTTTTTTCACAGAACAAGTGAATCAGTGAGACTTGTATCGCCTTGTAAAAACTAGGCCGCATAGCTGGAGCAAACAAGTAAATTTAGGAAAGCAACACAGGGACCACAGGAACGCACATTTCATTGAAGATAAGTGAAGATGAGCAGAGCTGCCTTTTGCAACTCAGTGCGGTGGTCCCATGAAGAGAAGGACAACAACCACGGTGGGTTGGGTTGCTGCCTACAACCCAGTGGAGGGTCCATTGTGAAGATGGGAGTCCCTTGAAGATAAGGAGGAAGAGTTGTGGTTGGGACACAGTGAAAACCCCAAAGGTTCCCTCCCCACATTCTAGGATGTAAACAAAAACAAGCCCAAAAAGGCTGCTGACAGCCCTGAGCTGAAAGCTTTGTTTTTCTGCCACTGGAAGTGAAAGAGAACTAATCCTTCAGGAAGATGTCATTTGAACAGAAGGACTAAAGACTATTGTATATAAAATAAAATTAGCATCAGAACTATTGGCAGAAATCACATAGCAAAAAAACTTTGATTTTACCTCCAAACACAATTATTTTGAGACTTTAAATAAAATATTTTCTGAATACAAAGAGATTAAGATATACTGGGTTTATGTCTACTATTTGTGAGATGCATTCTTTAACATCCTTGAAAAATCAACATAAATCTAGTTCAATCTCATAGTATGATGTTAACACTCATAGTGCATTGATGCTATCAAAATAAAAAAAAATTAAAGAGAAAGTAAGACAGAAGGCAAAAGAACAGCGGTTATAGTATGCAATTTCTATAGTGTCAACTAAACACTATGTCTGTTTAATTCTCATGAGACTTCCGATGCACAGGCTCCCCTGAGGAAGTTGAACTTATTTAATATCTGTCAAGTTACTGGCATTATTTTTTCAAAAACATAATGAAGAAACTTGTGTACAAATTAAACATTAACTTGAAAATTAAGAATAAATACCTGTACAACTTTCTGAGACTGAACATCAACAATAAGCACTCTGTCAAGTGTGGGCTGAGTCACATAAATGAATTTGTCTTTGACATTAACAGCAGTTGCCCAGACACACCGCTGAACAGAATCTCCATCAGCTTTGGGACAAACTTCATCCTGCATTTCAACAAAAGTAGCAGAAGTGTAAGACTCAAAACAGGCAACAGTGCAATAGAAAAATAAATTACGCATTTTTTTGGCTAGCTTTATGATGGGCATTTTGTCCAGATGGACATTGTGAGATACTGTACAAAAAGCCTTGCTGAAATACAAAAACTATTACATTAAATAGCTTTCCTTGGTCAGCTAGGTGGAAAACTTTGTCATGAAAGCAAACAAAGTTCATTAAAGAGGAATTTTCCCTTTTTTTGAATGCACGCTGGCTGTGACCGCATACCCTTTGTAGAACAATGTTTTCCAGAAGTAGATGATGAATTTTGATGTAACTTTTCTGTCCCATCAACATTCTTTTCCAGCTGTGCCCCTCTGCATTTGAGAGAATACACTTCGTAAGTCAAAATAAAAAATAAATCAATTTCCAGCTTTAACTGAAGGAGGTTCTTTACAGGAGATCAACAGCCTCTGCTTGTCCTTATGTGGTTCTTAAACTTCAACAAATGGAAGGTCATCAGAAATCACACTGAAAAGGAAAGGTTGCTAAACTCAGGTTCCAAGGAATGGTGCAAAATCAGCAGAACTTACTAATGCATAAAAAGTGTAAGATTTATCTTGCACTACTAAAATATTATACAATTTGAAGGGAGATGTTTAAAATCTGTTTCTAATGAATGATAACAGAGCAAACTTTTCTTCTTAAACACTGCTAAAAGCTTTTCATTGCATATGTGAGGTGCCAACATAAACAAATATGTTGATATTTTGTGCAATAATGAGATCTATTGTAATACGCCTTCTGTGCAACTGTTACTTCAGTTGGAAGGCTGTTTCACTGATCTCATATGGTACTTCATGCTTTCTCTATACACCCCTTGTTAAAGCAAAGTTTCTAGATAAAGAGATAACTAATTCAGTATTGTATGACACAGTCCTCTTCTTTGAAAATCAGTTCCTTCAAATAATTCATAGATTCATAGATACATTAGGTTGGAAAGGACCTATAAGATCATCTAGTCCAACCATCCTCACACCACCATCCCTACCCACCAAGCTATTAAATCAAATCCCTCAGCACCTCATCTAAACGCTTCTTGAACAGCACTAGGGACAGTGCCTCAACCACCTCCATTGCACCTCCAGTGCCGGACCACTCTTTCAGAGAAAAAAATTTTCCTCAAATCTAATCTAAATCTTCCCTGGCGCAACTTGTGGCCATTCCCTCTCATCCTGTCGTTAGTTACCTGGGAGAAGAGGCCGACCCCCTCCTTACCACAGCCTCCCTTCAGGAAGTGGTAGAGTGCAATGAGGTCTCCTCTGAGCCTCCTTTTCCCCAAACTAAACAATCCCAGCTCCCTCAGCCGCTCCTCGTAAGACCTGTGCTCCAGACCCCTCACCAGTTTTGTTGCCCTTCTCTGAACACGCTCCAGGGCCTCGATGTCTCTCTTGTAGTGAGGGGCCCAAAACTGAACACAGTGCTCGAGGTGCGGCCGCACCAGAGCTGAGTACAGGGGGATGATCACCTCCCTGCTCCTGCTGGCCACACTATTCCTAATACAGGCCAGGATGCCATTGGCCTTCTTGGGCACCTGGACAACATTGCCGGCTCATGTTGAGCCGAGCATCAACCAACACCCCCAGGTCCTTTTCCTCTATACACTCTTCAAGCCATTCTGCCCCAAGCCTACAGCATTGCATGGGGTTATTGTGGCCAAAGTGCAGCACCCGGCACTTGGCCTTATTGAACCTCATCCCATTGACCTCAGCCCAACTGTCTAGCCTATCCAGATCCCGCTGAAGGGCCTCCCTACCCTCAGGCAGATCGACACATCCTCCCAACTTGGTGTCATCCGCAAACTTACTGAGGGTACACTCAATCCCCTCATCCAGGTCATCAATAAAGATATTAAATAAGATGGGCACCAATACCAACCCCTGGGGGACACCACTCGTGACAGGACACCAGCTGGACTTGACTCCATTAACCACTACCCGCTGGGCACGGCCCTCTAGCCAATTCTCAACCCAAAAAAGAGTGAACCTGTCCACACCACGGGCTGCCTGTTTCTCCAGGAGAATACCGTGGGAGACCGTGTCAAAGGCTTTGCTGAAGCCCAGGTAGTCTACATCAACAGCCTTTCCCTCATCTACCAGTCTGGTCTCCCAGTCATAGAAGGAGATGAGGTTGGAAAAGCACGACCTGCCCTTTGTGAACCCGTGCTGGCTGGGTCTGATCCCCTGGTTGCCATGCACGTGTCGTGTGATCTCCCTCAAGATCAACTGCTCCATAATGTCTCTTTAAGCATTCCTCACTGTATAATGTGTCATACTTTTCAGTCGTCTTTCCTTGGAACTCACCTTAGTTCAACCCATTTTATGGAGTTACAATTTCTACTGGGATAAATTCAATATATCATTCAAAACAGCACTAACTCCTGCTGGAGAAATCCAGGTTTCTCTCATCGCATCATTCAGAACAGCATAAAAGCTTAATCTCACTTACTAGTTCTAGAATACTGCTTATATTGTTATAAATTCCTATAACGCAATGGCAACTTGCACTTTACCTCCAAACTGAAAAGAATTAAAATAAACACAAAACCGAGTTTATCCACAGTGACAATGAAATATATATACCTAAATTCTCACATCCAAAATAAGTGTTTTTCCCAGCATTAATTGGCTTAGGTAGTAATTTTTGCCTTGTTATTCTAACTGACATTTATCAGGATGCTCCAGATATACCTTCAATCAATGGAACTCAAAACTTGCTTTTGAAAAGTTAACAGTTATCTGATTTGACAGTTCAGATTTCTTTTACATTAGAAGCAATAACTCTAAGACTCTATATTAATTTCCCCAGTGGTTGAGTTAAAATAATTTCGCCTTAAAAATCTAAGCATACAACCAACATTTTATTCTTCTAATTAAAGTATGAGCAATTTACTTTTTCCTAATTTATTCTCTCTGAAAAAGCTAACATCTGATAACACATTAATTCATTTCATTGTTTTGGGTTTTTTTTTTTTCCAGATTTTTTAATCAAAACGCGACTCACCCAACATCAAGTCAGCAGATGGACGAAAATAAATCCTCAGAGAAAGTTTTTCAAAGTAGATTGGGACAAGAAATCCTCAGGAGAGAACACACACTTGCAGATTTATGTGTGCTAATTCCTTGTTTATAAATCAAGACTTGGTGCTCAAGAGTCCTCAGTGTTTTAACAAGAATTTGTGTCATGATATTTGAACAGTATAGTAAAAAGTTTATCCATGCTTCATCAGCTATTGACATCAACAGTTCAGAAGAGTGTATGTATTAAGGTTTAAATTTATATACCATCTATTCCATATTAACATGAAACAATAAATTGTACATGACAAGTATAACTGTCATTCGGTTATTAAAAAAAAACATCAGACTCAAGACCTTTTTGTCTCTATTTCCCCTCCCCTAATCCTGCATTTACTATGCTTCCTGTATTATAAATGTGTAAACAAAATAAATTTGTACGTACTGACTAGCATGCGCTGGTTTCACATCCTTGGTAACTTTGCTCTGCTATGTATTTATATTTTCAAAAGTAATTATTATGAAATTAAACATTTGGTCCCACTTTTCACACATATTCAACTTCTGGCATTAGAAGTTTCAGTTTACTGAAATATGGCTTTCATGAGCTATTTCTCGTAATAAAGAAGAAATTGGAATGATTTTCCCATTGATTTCAAGGACATATTTCAATTGCTTTCCTTTACTCCGCAGAAACAGTTATTTTAGTTGGGATTCTTTCGGACATGACACTTAACCGCTGAAAGATTGTATTTGGAGCAGGGTTAGGGGGGATCTATCCGATAATAGGTTAAACAAACAGCTGTCAAAGCTGGTATAATTAAGCAAACGTGAAAGAAAATGGAAATGAGTCTGCGCAAACATTATTGTCAATATTAGCACAGTAAAAGTCAGTGTTCATTCGGTACTTTCTGAGAAAATGCCAGTAATTTAAGTAATTCTGGTAAGGACTGAAGGAAGCACTTTAGACCTTCCTGAGAACCACAATGGTCCTACAAGGCACTAAGTCTTTTCCTTCACTTTAAACACAATAACAGTCTAATTTATTCTTGTGTTAGACACACACTAAATCACTTCACTTAACTGACACTCAGTTGCACAAGAGGCAATTAAATACTTCCCTAAGTGTTCTGAAGTATATTATTATTGAGAAATTGTGTTTACTTTTAGCAAAAATTAGCATACCTAAATAAGTGCTTGGGTAACTACTTCACCATTCATTCACAACACAGTGTGAAGCTAGGTAGATACAACAACAGTCATCTTTTTCCAAGAGCTCAGCTAAGTGTAACTATATTTTGTTGACAAGTGAAGAGGAAAGCAAAGGAGGAATACTTCAGTGTTGTGTGTATATCACCTGTAGTACCTAAACTGCACTGAAGAACTTATATATGTTCCTAGACTTCAGCAAATATTTGACAATGAAACAAGTCTACTGGGATTTTACTAATCATTTGAACAGGTAATAGAGAGAAGTGTGAAGAAATGGAAAAACTTTAAGCAAGCATGAAACTATCTCCTATAGGTATTTCTTCAGAGGTAAGCAATGGGGATTTTATTAACAATAGTCAGAATAGATGTGAAAGTCTATATAAAGGAATCTAAAAATACACTAGCACCTCTAATTAGTTAAGCTATATAACAGTCCAAGAGAAATACCAGTGAACAATTCATAACATGGACTCTTACAACTAAATGAACTTGATAACCATGTGACTTTGGGATAGAACTGAGTTATTTTCTTACTGTTACTTAGAAAAAAATTAAAACTCAGAACTTCCAAAAAGGGTGAAAAAGAGAAGATATTCTGCAAAGGAGGCAATAGTTATCTAAATCTTCACAGGCAATGAGATCTTTCAGTAATATAGTGTTGTATATAGTAGTATCAGCAGCATACGGAGAGAATTCTTTTAAATTAGATCTTTTTTTTTTTTTTTTTTTGTTACTTATAATGGAATTTTTTTTTCTTCAATATAATCAGAGCTATGAATAGAAATATCTAAGAATATATATTTCAAACATTTCAGCAAGAATAAATATCTTCTAACTTCTGCTACACGTGAAGGAAAAAATGTTGGGTGTTCAGACAAATAAATAGAAATATTATTGAAATGAATGGGCACAATGTATGCAAGCAACTACAAAGTTTAACTCCTGGCTATATATTTGCCACAGGAACCCACAAACCAGATATCCAAAATACAAAGCCACATCTACTTAAAAATGAAAGCTGTCAAGTAGGCTGTTTTCCTGGTCTCTTTTATAGAAGTGGAAGGGAGAATCAATTGCTGTGCTAATTTATGTTTGAAAATAACAAAAACGGAAAGGAGTCTTCCTATCCATCCCGATTATTACCACATTTCAATAAAAATACACTTACACTCCAGGCTGCACTTTAGGCCAATAAAATCTTAACACACTTCTTAAATAATCAGCTTTTGAATTAAACAGCCATAAAAAAAGCTCTTTGGCTTTTTATTTTTTGGCTATGTCAACCTGATTTCACTTTAGCTGCATAAACCAAGGTATGATTAGCAGCTCAAAGTATAATTATTCACACTAAAATAAATCTTGCAGTTGAATGCAGCAGTCTTTGACAGTGGTAATGATAACTGAAGAAGAAAAAGCCACTGAGACAGCTCTGCTGCTACTTCAGTTTGTTTTAGGTACTGGGGAAAAAAACAGTGTACGCTTTCTTTTTTCCCCTCATTTCAAGTTCATTCACTCAAATCCAAACAATGAGAAAAAGAGAGTAGAATGGCTGGTCCCAAGTTCCTGTGGAAACATGTATGATGTCAGCTAATGATTTGATTAGCAGTAAAGGAATAAACAGGAAAAAAAAATATATACACAAACAGAAATGGAGAAAGCTGCCACACAGTAATAAGGATAGAAACACCTCATAAATGCAAAGAGTTGGATGAAATTAGCTATAAATTAGTTGACAATAAAATTATTGAAACTATTTATTCAAATTGTAAGTGGGAGTCAAAGTATCAATCATTTCTACTAACTCCAGTGGAGCTCTAGGCATGTTTATTAGGATAGGGAATTGCCTTGAGATAACTGGCAGTTCAATACAGACTAACAAAATAGTGGTAGAACAGTATAAACAAACATCCAGTGGAGAAAAAGAAACCATTAACAATAGTGACTACAGATCTTTTATTTAACAGAGAGAACATGATTGATCTATGCAAATACAGGGAAAAAGAGGTGGGGTGGAGGGAAATAAAGACAAAGAGCTGTTAAGGGAAAAGAATGGGAGAAAAGAGAGAGAGAGAGATAAAGAAGAGTAAGAAAAGCAGAGGGAAAATATTCAATCTAAAAGAGAAATTGAAAATTTGAATTTGACCAAAGGCAAACAATTTAGAGTTCAACGTTTTAAGCCATGTATTAATTGAGAAGCCGTGTCTGAATTTATTGAAGAGGTAACATGAAACTAGCATATCTTAATTAATAGAAAACTGTGGTTGAGAAAATATTACCAGGAAATAATAATAAATAAATAAACAAACAAAAAACACAACTTGCCTGAAAACCGAGGAGTTTTTCACTAGGCTTAATGTGTCTCTGAAATTCACATTCCACTGGCTGTATTACTTTGATTCCATCTTCATAAAAAACATAAAACATGTTCCCAATTCCCAGACCTTAGGAATAAAAGCACATTGAAATGTACAAAATTAAAAACTCACAAAAAAAAGTTCCTTGCATTGAAGTAAAACTCTCAACATATTACTGGTGTAAGATCAGTTTGTTAATATGCATAGTGCTAACACAACGAGTTCTCTGGGATCTTTTTCTGTAAAACTGAAAAAATCCCTCTTCTGTTATGCAGAATTTTACATAATTTTCTCCAGTGGCAAGAAGGTGTCTTTATGAATACAGAACTAGAAACGTAAGATACAGTTTGACAGCTGCAGTAATGAAAATCATCTTGTGAAATCATTTACACTGAAACCAAAGTCGCTATGTATTAATATTTTTCCTTTTCTACGGGAAGGAAGATTTAAAATCATTTCCGTATTGCACTGAAAGTTAAGTTCTGAATCTCTGTTATAAACATTGCTATATTTGACATTTCTTTCAATTAGAAAAGCTTTTTTATTATTATTTTTTTAATAGAGTGGAGCAGAAATTCAGTTCAAATAAAATGTTACCTCATACTTTTTTTTCTTGAGGATAGATAATACTTCCTTCCAGTTTTGTTTTTGATACACGTCTGTATGTCTCTGCAGTTAAAACATCTAGTCCATGTAAAAAATTTGTCAAAACCTTTCTTTAGAAGATGCCTGACACTTTGTCACGTAACAATAGCTAGAATTTTTAGATATGTCTGAAGTTAATGAATAGAAAAGATCTACAGCTTACTGTATCTATATGATAAATAAACATGTGTAGCTATTTGGGGACAAAATAAGGTCTTCCAACTCTCTGGCTTCATTGCCTAAAGTATATTATTGCCCTCTCTCCCCATCGAAGCACTTTTGTAAAACAGTTTCTGTGCCAGAAGCAACAATAAATTAATATATATTTCCTACAATTAGACAAATTTGAGTCTACATCAAAAACTGGTTAACACTGTTTTGGAAAAAAATATATATACTAGCTTTGGATTTGTTTGTACATATGTTAATATACTGATATAATAAAGTTTGTGTATGATTGTATTACATCCTAATGCATCCTCAAATTCCTTTCAGATTTTCTAATACACACCCTTTCCTGTTCTGTTCAAGAGAACTCTTTGATGGACACCTTCCAAATAAGCACAGAGAATACCACACACAAAGTCTGAAAACTCTATGATAATTGCATCTGGTTGTTTAACAGTGGAATTGTTTGAAACTGAACACATTATTTGCACTCTGCAAGGCCAACAGAGCAAGAAGGTCATAGTTGTGCTCCACTGTGAGCAACTGTCTGAGGAACTGGTAAAACAGTAATGTATATTAAAAAAAACTTTGTAAACACATTGATAGATGCCAAAGTTTATCATGTAATTATGCAAAATAAATATTAGTATTTGGAATCTTTAAATTGATTTAAAATATGTATTTAAGAAACACCTGGAAATAACGTATTTAGCAGTAATTTGTAGCAAAGCCTGGGCCACTTCCAGTATTACCAGTATTCCAGTGAAAATACTTGAAACATTTCCTATTCCTGAAATATATGAATTCCTGAATTAAGACTTCATATCAAGATCTGGATGCTTAGAGAAAAGACATGACAGTTCATGACAACACATTTTAATATTTTGCCATGATGACAAATATTTCTCAATACACATCATTAGAAGACATAATATATATAAATTAATAGATATTTTTGTTTTCCATCCTTTCTATGCTATTAACACCTGATACTATCTATGTATTTATACTTACCCTATCTGTCACAAAACTAATCACAAACCTTCATTCTCCACTTAAATACTAAGAAATCCTTCCTGAGTACACACATAAAGAAAAACATGCCTTGTCTCATTAAGAAACAGCAGAAGCCTTGAATTTAGCTGAAACGTTTAAAATTATGATTGAAAGAAATAAGGAAGAATAAGGCCTACATTTCAAATCTGAATTTTTTTTTGTTATCACTCTTTGAGCAAGTGTCTAAAACCTTTAGTCAGTTTATTTTCTTCTCCCTCAACAAATGGAGAGAAAACTCACAAAGGTACACTGTCATGGTTTTATGATTTTGGTACTGGTATTCCACATCATAATATCACGTATTGCATTAAGAGTTAAAGAGCTAATGCTCTTGGTCTAGTGTACCAAAATCATAAAACCATGACAGTACACATACATGCAAAGAATTGTTTTCCAGCACATTTTTTTTTAAACCATACCTCCTCAAATATTGCTTAGCAAAGAAGGTCATTACTGTAACTGTAGTCTACAAACAACAACAACAACAAATACACAAGGAACATTAGATGATCACTTCACCACAAAACAGAAAACTATGAAAACATTACATTAATACCTTGCTCTCTCCACAGTATATTTGCAACTGCAGCATGAAAGAGAAACAAAGAGCAGAAAACACAAATGAACAAGAAAGAAATAACATGAAATGATATATCACTTCTGGAATAATTAGCATGCTATAACCTCTGATTCACTCAAATCTGCAGGCAAGCCAATGGAAATAGCGGATTAACAATAAGATAATTTTTTCTGTGTCTAACAATGAAGTAAAAACCAACAAAATGATTGAGATAAAACAAATCTCATCCCTCCAGATCCTCCCCTCTGCCACCCAAATTAACTCAATTAGCCTTCAGTTTTGTGTTTTGTGATTGGTTAGAAAAAAAAACCATGAAATTTGCATATACATGTATTATGCACGTTAATTAGAGGTGACATAATTTTTGTCATTTCCTCTAAGCACAACTCAGAACATAGTCATGAGAGAAACTTGCAAACCCAAAATGCATACAAGATATTCCTTTGTACTGCTGGAGCATATGAAGATGACACGGTGCATGATATTTGACTTTATCTTCAAAAGACCACGATGGGGGGGAGAGGGTGGGAAACACAAGCTGGCATGGCAACTATGTGTTTAATATTTAGTGTCTGTGAAAATATAAGTTGTCTTTGATCATCTTGTTTACAGTGTTCAGATTGCAGGCCTCTGAGACCAATGAAATCTAATTATGCTAACTTACTACTCTGTAGCTTTTTCTGCCTGAGGAGAATAAGGACTAAATCATGAAAAATTTAAGTACTAATAGATCAGCGTGCTATGGAGCATATTGTTTAAAATGACACAAAAAACAACCCCACAAACTGTTTTATAATACAATAGTCTTAAAAAGTAAATAAAAATTTAAAGGGAAGAAATACGACACCGAGAACACATCACTTAATAGGCAATGGAATTGTGATGTTCATTGAAACACAACGTTGCAAAATAGTTAGTGTGCACTGAAAGAAAAGGGAAAATGCTGGAAGAGACATTATTAGAAACAACACTGGTTGCTTAAGCCTGAGAATACAAACAAGAACCATAATTATTTCTGTCAAGCTCCAAATACTGTGATTTTTCCCAGGCATCTTGAACTGGGTGCTGCTGAAGTCAGGACTGCACACCTTGATAAGCTTTCTGCCCTGTGCAGTGCAGTGTTTCTCTCATTCTCACACTCTGCCAGAATAGAAAGATCATAAATTGTACAGAGAGGCCCATGGAGAAAGCATCAGCCCGTCAGTCTACTTTCTTAACAGCTCATGATTCAAAGTCTTAAGTAACAGCCAATAGGCTTTATTTATTTATTTTCCTCTCCTCTCCTATTTTTCAATTGACTGCTGATTTTATTTCATTAGTTGTCACAACAGAGCTACTTCATTATGTGACCTTAGACACAGTATTTAAACTGTGTCACTCAGCTATCCTTTAATATAGCTAAGGTGGTGATTATTTTTTTAACCTTAGTGCACTCAGGTGTACCAATGATAGATCCCTATATAAGTACAAAGTAGCAATGAAGTGAAGAAGTGCTAAAATAAAATTTTCCACCACAGAACATTCAGAACACTTAGTCTGTGCTCTGTTTATTACCCTTAAAACAGCTTAATTATCTGGTATATTTGTGCTAGGCATACGTTATTTTCAAATGTCATTCTTGCCTTGAGTCACCAGGATCCAGTAAACTACCAAAAGCCAATATTAATGCAGCATGCCATCTTCCCTTCTATTCAGGCTGAGTAGTACCCCTTCATATCATGAAGCAGAGTTTCTCTTGGCTGAATTGCTGCTAGAAGTCAAAATGGGACAACGTAGTTGACATTTATTTCTCAATCACCTGCTTTTATACTGGTTCTTCTGATTTCACGCTGTAACTTTCAGAAGATCATAGCTTTGAATCAAGTACTGACTATGCAAGCTGAGTATGCATCCTCTACAAAACCAGCTTCTCCAAAGGAAACTTCTTAGTGACTAACTTACTAACAAACACTAGTATGACTATCAAATTTACATCACTCAACATATTATGCTCCAAATGTGTTTTGGAACCTCCAATCTTATTTTCTATATGCCAGTGTCTCTATATTCAGATGACAGTTCCATTTTCTTTTTCTTATATATTATATATAAAAATATATAATATTTATTTATTTTCTGAAATAAAGCAAATTAATCACCCCTGGGAAAGCAGGAGGATTTTCTCTGAAATTAGTTTTCTCTTTACAGTGTGAGGAAAGAAAGAACTTTGCAATTCCTATCATTTGATGTCCTGTAAATTTAGCCATTAACACCTACTTTTTATCAGTCTTTATTTTATTTTATTTTTTCTAGAAGAGAAATGGGAAAGAAAATAAAACATAATTGCATCTATCCAACTCTGAGGAACAACATGAGTTCAAATCAATTGATTTAGGATTTGAAGTACAGAATATATTCATTTGTGTTAAAGCAAAATTATATACATGAGGTTTTGAGCTAGACGATGAAAGAAAACAACAATTAAAGGGGATTAAACTGGTGCTTAAAAAGACTGGCTTATTCATTTTAAAATAAACAAATAAGGTGAAAGAAAAATGAGACATTATTTAAGAGAACAATATAAAATTACAAATGACTGCTATCACTTTACCTAATAAATGTCAAGAAAACCTTACTTAGTTTTTAAACTGTACCTATTACTTAAATACAAGAAAGATCTCCAGCCTCAAAACAAAGGCTACAGTGCTGTACAAGCCCTGTAGATGCAAACTGCGTTAAGGAACATATCATTTTCCTTTCTTTTCGGTTCAACAAAAATCAGCATCTTCAGCCACATCCTATACTCAATTTCCACGCACACTCATAAACTACAAAATTTGCAGATCCTTGTAAAACTTTCTCAATTTAAGACAACACCACCATCTTCTCTTGTTCCCCATAACCCTAATTTATTAAAAGAAACATATTCAGACAACGTACAACAATTAAATATTCTCAAGGGTGCATTTGCAGTCTTGCAGAAGACATTGCATTTGAAGACTTCAAGCAGGCCATAGTTTCTGTGTTGGGCCTAGTATTTAAAGCCTTAAGAACCTCATGTGTTAGCATGAGTAGCAGCTGAAATAGAATATGCTGTAGCACTCTGTGACATGCACAGGTGAGTGTTATGCCAGCAAAAAGTATTTTCAGTCTCCCCAGAGAAAATATTTGGTTTTGCTCGTTATGAAAGATAAAAGCCAACAGAGTATGAGACAGAGAAAGGAGATTTCCATACAGAAGTTCGGTGCATATTACTGTGGGAAATCCACCTGGGGTCCATTGGTACTAGATGACTTCAGGGTGGCAATCAGTTAAAGAAATGTAAGGCATACTATATATCTACATTTACAACTTTTTAAAATGGCCATTCTTTTGTATTTACTAATGACCTCTTTATGACCTCTCACAGCATTTCGCATTCTGAAATCTAAATAAAGCATTTTCATTGAATGTTAAGTTGTTGCATTGTCACCTAGGCAAAATGGATACCAACTAAACATTAACACCTGACATATTTCCGAGCTTGTTGCACTAAATAAGCAATGCAGTTCAAAATAACTATTGGAATGGGAAAAGACAGCAGCATAATTCATATATTATTTTGATAAACAGAAAAATAACAATCATCATCATCTTCCAAAATATAATGACTGCTTATGAATTCAGAGTCATCTGGTTTTATTCCAGATTTTGTCATATCCACATACAAGCTTTATAATTAAAATTCTATTGTACCTTTAAATGTTTAAAAAAGTTAAATGTTTAAAAAAGTAATTTCAAGATGTTTGGAGGGATGCTCTCTGCTTACTTCACCGACAGCCAATACTAATGGCAACTAACCTGCTTAACCCTAGACACATCATAAGAAAAACTTATCTATTATATTCCTTACTCTCTTAGCCCCTTCCCTTAAGCTATGTTATATAGTAAAGCCACTGCTGCATCGTTAGTGTCTGGCTGCTGAGTCACACAGATTTATTACTATGTTCATTATTAAAATAATAGTGTTAAAACTGAAGATGAGGTTAAGGTGAGCCACCTTTTTTTCAGCATCCACTGTCAAGCAGAATGAAAACATTCATTAATTATCTGTTTTTGTTTTTACTTGATAAGAAATTCACATTTGATGGGTTTACATACAAAAATGTGAAATGTAAATTAACACATTTTTTCAAAGTTATCAACTGATTGCATCACCTATTATTATTGTAACAAATTCTGCTGAAATTATATTCTGTTCTCCTGGAACGAGCATTTAAATTTCAACTCAGGTTGGGCAAATAAAGTAACCAAACATCTTTATCAATATTAAACTATTATTTGTCAGTTCAAAGTCAAAGACGGTCGACTTTACTTTTGGTCAAATATGAACTTCAGTCTCAGATGAACTTTTTGACATTCAGCTCTTTTATTATATGCACTTTTAGAATGGGTAACCATACAGGACAAAATATTTACTCAATCATACGGCCCTATCTATTTTAACACACACACTTATAAGATAATAAATATTAAAATATTTCAATAAATAATAACATATGGATTGGAATGATTAGCATGAATCTGCTCCTTACCTTCAATGTTAATTTTTCTCTTATTTATTTTGTAAAATAATTCCATTCTGAAAGTGCATTAAATCAATACAGACTACATTAAAAGGAAGAAAAAATGGCTCACGAGCTGAATTTCTGCCCCCTACTTGTAAGCTTGAAATAAAGTCTTTGCCTAAGATGTGTTCAACAAGTATAAACTTGTTTAGCACTATGATAAAATAAAATGCCAGCATAAATTATCTCTGAAGAAATTAGGTAAATAGGTATTATTCAGTATAAGATGTGACAGGAAAATTCTATTAAAGTTGCATAAAGCCTTTCAGAGAGAATTTAGGCCATAAATCAAAGTCAAAAGGCTTTTAGTCTCACTCTGAGTTCTAGGAAGTGAAGGTGCCTAGTTGCTTATGATGGTCATAAAACAATAAGACAATAGCATTCAGATCACATAAACTCTTGCTAGGTGTTAGGACAATGACATTACATAAAAAAAGGCACTGTGATAAAAGCAGATCTACTTAACAGCTTGGCAAAAACATATTACTTTGTAAATACACCCCCAAGACACAGTGCATAAGACAAATAATTTTCACACTGCTCTGCGTGACTTGGTGAAAACAATTGCAGAACTTGCTTTGCAATTTAGCGGGGACAACGACATAGTGGTCTAGCTAAATAATACAACAGTCTGCGATTGATGACCAAGAGTGAAACTTCATGAATAGTAAAGCATCATCAAGTAATATCAAATTACTGAAAATGCCTTAACAACATTACTTGACAAGTTTTCATTATGACAGCTATCTCACAGTGCACGTATTTGCCTCAGTAAAATTTACTATAAATCTTAAGGTGCAGGCTAAACTGTATTTTGGAAAACAAGATTTTGGAAGACATCAAGATAAACGCGTATAGTCCAACTAACAAAGTGAAAAACAATAACATACAAAAGGTTTCGGCTTTAAAGGGAACAGAACATTTTCATGATCTACAGTTCTAGTTTGATGGGATTATGCTAAAATAAAATGGAGAAGAAATCTAAGCCAAACTAATGCACCTTTCAAAGTCAGGGCGAAAGAAAATAAATAAATGGATTTTTAAAGTTACTCCAGTTAAAAATATTTTACAAGGATAGAAGATCAGAATTTTATGTGCCTGAAAATCACTCTTGGAAACATTCCCTTCTCTTCAATTATCCATGTTATTTATTTATTTGTTTTTCCCATACTGTTATTATTATTATTTATTTAAAACTCTAGGTTAAATTGATGTACTCTACTCCAGTAATGCAATTAATTTGAATTAATCCCATGCGAGGATATTTTTTTCCTCCCTTTTCCAAGCTCAGGAAATGGTACGCATGTTTATACTCTGTAGTCATACAGTATATTCTCTATTCAGCTAACGTTATTTCACATAAAATGTGAAATACATTGTAATGGTCCTAATACTGCCTAAAAATAGCCTTAATATGAAAACAAACTAACAGAATAACCCCAACAGATGGAACCTGCCATCACTGCCGTTTCTTCCTCCTCTCCTTGCGGTTAGTGTTCCAATCTGTACCACATATCAACTAAAAAAGGCAGTAACATACTTCCCAGTCCACCTTCTTCAGTATATTACAAAGTTACACTGTCAAACTGTGTTCTGTATATTCATTCTTCAGCATCCCCAGAATGTTTCAATCAAGAGCAAGTTGAAAAATTTGATTTTCCTTGTGGCTTCAAGGCACTGGGTGGATCCAACTGCTAAATTCAGTCATATGGTGAAGAAAACTGCCAGCTGATAAAAGAGTTGGGAGTTCTTTAAAGTGCACTTGCATACACTGCAAGTTAGAAAATGAAAGCCACCTTTATCAGTTAACGCAGAGATGGTGAGTATTAGAATAATAGTATTAGAATAAAAACCCCACTTACCAAATGTGGGATTATTTGGAAAGAAATAGCATTTAAATAATGATAATGAAAAAGCAGTCTTAGTTACAGTTCACTTCTAATTTTACTAGCAGAAATTGTTCCAGTAGTTTGGTATTCCTTTACACCAATGCAACAGCAAAGGCCCTGAATAATTTTCACAAATGACTGCTAGAGGTAGAAGAAAAGAATTCTGATTCCAGAGCTACTCAGGTTTCAATTGTACTGTTATGAACCAGCGTTTTTTAGTAATCTCTTGGCAATAGTATTCCATAAATGTTTTTGTTGTGTATTTGCACAGAAGCAGGATGGTAATTGAAAACAGAAGGTTGATTAAATACTTTACAAAGCAACAAGAGAGGTTAAATCACATGCACTCAAGATAAATAGTGTGAAAGAACAGGCATAAAAATTATTCCTAAATTAGTTTTCAGGAGGTGTTGGGCCTGCTGCTTGCTGTTTTGAACAAATTTTGAAGTATACTATAAAGTTCAAGTGGAGTGCTACTCCTTGTGCCTGTATAATTCCCCTTCTGCTCCTGCTAGCTCTCTGAAACATCACGATTCAGGTATCTGCAGCCTAGCTAGACTGGAGTATATGTCCCAGACTAAGGAATAGACAACACTCCCACAGAATTCAATTCAGTCAGAAATTAAAGGATGAGAATATAATTACAGGCTAGCTACTATGTTCTAATGGAAACCAGGTCTTGTCAAACAAATACAATTATATTCTTTGATGTGATTACAATTTTAGTAAGATAAAAGTTCACACAGCTGTAAATCAGAATCTTGCTAACCATCTTATTTGTTACTACAGAATTTTCTGATTATCTACTAGAGTTATACAATGGTAGTAACATACACATCAACTGAATTAAAAACTGGCAAACTGATTGATCTGAAAAAGTAGTTTTTTGTGTTAAAATATCAGAAAATGTTAAGAGAAGAAATTGCTGGAGTGTGTACAGAGCAATGGTCAGTAAGTCTTGTCTTAACGATTTTCATCCATGACCTGCAAGCAAAAATAATTTCCCAGGAAGTCTGTACATTGCTTATTATTAAAAATAATAGTAATAATAATAATAATAAAAGTTGTACAAAGTAACTTGAATTACTTTGTAAAGGGTACCATTAACATAAACTTCTGCTGACGGCACTAAGAAAAAAGTTACAGAAGGGGTGAGTGGATGTAGAATCCAAACATTACGAAGTACATATTTCTTCATCTACAGCTTTAAATTAATAAATAATCCAGTTGGTTTTGCAAACAGCCTTTCCTGCTTTTAAGAAAAACTTACCAAAACCAATTGAAATCTATGAGGTCAAAAGACACTCTAAGTACTGTGATATTTTTTTTCCTATCTCATGAGAAACTTCTACTTTGTGTGTGAAAGAAACTTTAATGATGGTAAAATCACAGAGCAAGAATACTTAAACAGTCATTAATCTACTGGGACAAAAAGAAAGAAAGGAAAGGAAGAATGCAACTCAAAAGGGAAACTGAACACAGTTCTGCAGTAGTGAAACTCCACATATTTAACTCAGGTCTAATTGCACTTCTGGGAGGACACACTTCAGGCAAACAAAGGGTTAAATCTGTATTTGGTAGCAACAGTTTGAAATTTCATGTCTTGTTAAATGGAAAAGACAGACTAGTTAGATAAAAATATCTCTGTTACGAATCCGTGAAATATCACTTTTGAAAGTTTGAATTACAGCGGAAAGAAACTAGAACAGTGAAACTAAAAGCAGATTTAAAACTGCTATTTGTATAACAAATGTGATTATGCCAGAGACTCCTTTCACTCAAGTGATTTTACAGGAGACTGACAAGAAGGGAGACCGTTGTCTTTGTTGAGATTTAGACCAGTTTGATGACCCAACGTTTTTACCAGACGCAGCAGTGGTCATCCAGCTATCATCCAGGTGAATTAGATCACTCTTAGTGGCATTTACTGCAGATTTGAGTTGAAATGGAATTAAAAAAATGAGAATAATTTCCAGTCTGTAGAGAATTAGAACAGTATAGATGATGCATTTAGTACATTTTGAGATGCGTCTGTTGTAAGAATGCGATGTGCTGACCAATTTACAATGTGTGCTGTACTGTTCTTGTTGACAATAAAGTTCAAGCTACAGTAAAAGGCACGTTGTGAAAAGCAGTTTAAAGAATCAATAAAGAAGACATCAGAAAAATAGAAGTAATGATTCTCTTTACGAAACCAATTTGCAAATATAAAAATATGAATATCTAGTGGTAAAAGCTGAAGGATTGTTTTACGTTTTTATAAAATGCAGTAATGATAATAAACTTTCTAGCTATAATAAAGCATTTTCATGAAACTTTTGCTTTCAGCTTAAGGGCAGGTTTTCAGGGGGTTAAAATAACTTCTTCAGGAGAGATTACAAAACTCTAACATTTCTCAGGAAAGAGGAAAGGAGAGCTAAGACCACATGATAAAACACATACACACTCGGAGGAAGGATAATGAGAGAAATAAACTTGTTCAATTCTGAAAGGAGAAAGCTTAATGGAGCCTAACAGCAGCCATGCAAGACCCGGAGATGTTTGCAAAACAACAGAATCAGACTCTTCATAACAGGCTCTGCACTGATGGGTATCATTGGAAAAAACAGGCTTTCAGACACACAGGCCCTTCTTCAGATTTTGTACAGAAACATAATACCTCAAAGCCTGAAAAATAACAACTACTGGGAGTTTAATTACATGGCATTTACACGCGTAGACCACGGAAATCAACTAATTACTTCTAGAGATGGCAAGAATGGCACGAGAACAACTAGAAAGATCTATTCTAAATCATTTCGCAATATATACTGTTTCTACATATAATCCTTCTTTTGATGGCATTACATATTTTCATTGTGCTACTATCATCCACAGTACAGTAAAAGGTGGGCCCTATGCTTTCTCTGGAATATATAAGATACATGCATGCATTAAACGTGTATGTAACTAATGCTACAAACTTGAAATCCTAATAAACTGAAATCATTTTCAGGCATACAGATGAAAAAATATATTTGTTTATTACTTAACAGTATTTATCTGCAACAACATGGGTTTCAATTCAAACAGAGATACTGATGCTTAAGATTTTCTTTTAGGAGTTCTTTACACCACCAAGATTTATCCATCCCCAAAAGAATGACCTAGCTTTGTCACTTTCGTTGCAAATATTCAATTCTCAAAAAACTGAGGACTGAGCTTTCCACATAACAAATTGGTGATGTGTTACAAATCAGATTTCACAGATGACATCCAAAAATTTAGCTTCTTATGCAAAATAGCATTAGTAACCAAAAATGTCCATATAGATAGAAGCAGTTGATAGGATAAGTTCAAAAACAAATGTTTCCTCTTACCATTAACTATCTAGGAAATAAATAGGTATATACTGGTAAAAATTGAGCTACACTCTTATGTTCATAATGTTGCATCTAAAATTACTGTCATATTCAATGCAGGGTAATGATAGCTCGTATTTTAGACCACCACTGTGAAAATTCTCTCTGCTTTATCAATAGCCAATGGCATCAAACTTCTGAAATGCTTTCATTTTGCTATGAACTTTACTTTGCATCAAGAAATAGAGAACCTCAGATTAACTGTTAAGTTAGCGAGAATCTGTTCTGCTTCTGTTCCAAAGCAATATTCTACTATAATGTTTCCAGGAAGGGAAAACATAAGCAAGCACTATCCAGGAAATAACAGTAAAAATAAACAAATAAACAAATAAATAAATGATAATAATAATAGTAAAAACTCGATTAAACTTTGATTACAAAAATAAACATCTGCTATATTCCTTAAAGGAGGATAAAAGTAAAATTGAGAGATGAAAAGCCCGAAGTCCCATCCAAATGGTTCTACCTATGTCATTCTCTTCTTTAATAATCCCTACTTTTCTCCATAAATCAATGTTTTGAGATCAATATAATAACAGAGAGAAGTGTTAATAATAAAGCCCTTGTACTTCATCATAACAGCTTCCAACAGTGTCCAATTTACTGCTAGGGGATTTCAGAGCATGTCTTGCCAGCAGTGCTCATTGCATGGTATGTAATTTAACAAATCATATAAAGGTAGTCGATCTGAAATTATTGCATCATATTATAATTCCTGAAAACAGTATTTTACATAATTATCTCAGATCAGGCCTTTAGGGAACACAACACTTTAGACAACGACAATACTGGGAACTTGGACAGCTGAGTATAAATGTTTCATTGCTAAGGTCAAACAAGTCATATGCAACCATAAACAAATTCTCATTTGTCAAGGTTTTGTAATTTGGCAACATTCATAATTCATTTCGCAGATTGCAAAAGGCCAACAAAGGTGACCAAGCTACTTCAGATCACCAGATTATTTGAAATTCAACATGATACGACAACTTATTCATGCTCAGCTTTCTTCTCAAAACTGAGCAGTCATTTTTGTGACACTTAAAAACAACTGCTAAGAATTTTGGAACGACAGTTATAATTAGCGTTACTGAAACCAGCTGATCAAAGATACTAGCACTGTAGCTATAAAATCTCCATCCATGGAAGATTTCCCCTGAAAACATTTAAAGTTTAATAAAGCTCTGGAACTGAGCATACGTAACCAAACTCTGCATCTTATGAGAGGAGGTGTCAGACAGACTTGCAGTGGAACTAATCCTGCCTCCAGTATATTCTGGTGAGAACTCATCAGTGTTGAATTATCTTTACTATACGTATTTCCAGAAAATGTGTGGTATTAATGAAAATAACTGGTTTAAAAAAAGTCAAAAGCACACAAACTCAGGAATGGACATCAGGGAAAGGGAGGGAAGAGAATATGTAGACAGATAACTAACAAGTAAAATGCTGCTACCATCCCATGAAGGATAAAGAGAAACACTTTACATTTGTAGGAGAGATGTCTTTGGCACTAACTTTGTGAACAAATGCAGTAAACTGCTCCTTCACATTTCTGGAGAGCCACAGTTATCAGGGTACAAGGCAGAACAGGCAAACTGGAACAAATCTGGTCCTGATCTAAACCTGCTGAGCATTCCCAGCAGCAGAGA
Source organism: Callipepla californica brunnescens (assembly GCA_023055505.1). NCBI lineage: Eukaryota > Metazoa > Chordata > Aves > Galliformes > Odontophoridae > Callipepla > Callipepla californica. The sequence continues at coordinate 3,652,426 of JALIRH010000040.1, forward strand.
TCAAGTCCAGCAATGGCAACACATCATAAGGACTAAGTGACTCCTGATACATGTCAAGAACATATATACTTTTCCCTCCCTTCCCTTCAAATTCCCCCTTGAAACGACTTCAGAACTACTGCTTTTCTTTATTTAGGCATCATTTCTTCCATAAGCAACAAATGTATCAAGAAGAAACCACTCAAATTTTTAACAATTTAAAAAAATGTCAATTCAAAGAATGATTTAGAGGTTTAATTTCATTTCCAAACGAGCTTCAAACTCCAGCATCAAACTCTGCATTACTTATATATTTATTAATACTAGTTTCATGGTTAAGTGAGGGCTGCATGTTTTCCCATACTTCCCATGGTACTTACGGGTCTTTCGAGCAGAATCTTCCACAAAAAGAGAAGAAATGTCTTCATCCACTCCTGCTTCATTCTTTGCAATACAAGTATATGCTCCTGTATCTTCATAGCGCACGTTACTAATGTGTACCTCACTGCCATTTGCTGAAAGGAGAGGAAAAATTCAACATACAGGTGTGAGAAAATGCTTTCAGCTTAAGCACTCAGAAGGCCATCTCTGCTGATGCTAATTAAACTGTTTTCACGACTTCATAACTTGGAGACATGCCAAACTAATCAAAAGGTATTCAACTGGGTAGTGAACTGTGTGCACTGTTATTAATGTGATAGATACCTGCAATACCTCAGTTGGTTTTAAAGTGCGGAGTTAAACATCTGATATTTCATATAGATTTAAATGACTACGATTGTATTTAAAATCAGATATGTTTTCATTAGGTTGCATTTGGTCACTTAACACTCTATTACAAGCTTTACAGACAATAGTGCAGTTTTTTCTATGGAATATAATGGACTACATTTTCAATATAAATGATACAGATTTTTTTCCAGCCTTTCCTTTGAAAGGAGCATAACAGAACACATACTTTTGATTTTATACATACATCAGGAACCTATGGGAAACCACCCTCTAAAATAAATCTAGGAGTATTTTCAGGCAAATCTTGGATGAAGTAAACAGAAATGGGTTTTGCACATGCAAAATGAGCATTAGCACACAAATGAGGAGCTGAACACCAGCTTGAATAGGAATATCAACAAAGAGTCCAAATTTCTCAAGCAAAGCTTTTCTTAAGTATTGTCATGTGAATAATGATGTGAACGACTCTGCCTTGTAAGTGTAGAATATTTTTTCAGCTCTAAGACTTGAAAAACAGCTTACTAGAAACGCTGTAATGAGGACTTTGGGGGACACTAGGTCATGGTAGAAATCTCCCCCTGGATCTATGGATGATATGCTATGTCTAATGCATAGACAGTTTGAGATAGGAAAAACTGAGAAACTACAAAACTTCATTTCAAATGAGTACACTCAGAAAAATCAAATTAAATTGTGCTTTGTTTGGGTTTCTAATCAAATTCATCATGAATATGTAATACAGAGACAAGGAAAAAAATAAAAAAAACACCTTTCCATTCAAATCCCTAAAGGAGAAATCAACAGAATGCTACTATGAAAGATGAGGCCATCAGGAAGAGACCAGCACTTCCTACTCACAGTGGAAAATCTTTCTGGTAAGGAAACTATTCACATGTACTCAGGACAGAGTGCTGTGAAAGCACAGAAGCCTCCATCACCTACAGAGAAGGCAGGGCCCTACAGAAGCAGTCACCATCTATTTGTCCCACTCTATCACACTGCAGCCTCATTTCTGTCCTGAGAGCACAAGGTTTTTTCTTCCACGGCTGATCTAGCCTCACCAGAGGGACTACAGATGAATGCCATTCTGAACTCTATTTTCAACTGAGCCCCAGTAAGTGTAAACTTTAGTCCAGGCTCCAAAATGAATATAAATCTGGGCTCATGAATAATAATTAGATTACCATCAATGCATAGTTATGAATAAAATACATTTTTGTGAATAAAACATTCGCAAAAACATTGCTTCCTAATTTAAATAGAAATTTTGAATACACATGGAATGGTATTACTATACTTGCTGTGACAAACTCTAATATCGTAATTAGAAGTCCGTTTGGGGCTGTTTGTTGTACTCAGAAGCTATATGTCTCTAAACTGAGAAAACCTATTGGAACTTGTTGGTAATTCTGTTCCTATGTAGATCTCTTATTTTGATGAAGAGAAAGCAGAGCATATGCATGCCTTAGGGAGAAATTTCAAGATACAGCCGAAAATGTTTTAGCTTAGACTTCAACCCTTGTTTAAAAGTAGGTAATAAGAACAGCTAGCAGAAAAATGATGCCCTTGAAAAGCTTTTGCAATCTCAAAACAACAAATACCCCCATGTACCTTGAAGAGTTAGCTGTTTAGATAACTTTGGGGTGATATCAATTCCATTCTTCAGCCAGCCAAGTTGTGGGTTAGGAATACCTTCAGCATGGCACCGAAGGCTAGCGGTCACTCCTGGCTCCCTTGCCTGACTCTCTGGGTAGACTCGGATGACTGGTGGAACTGAAGATAGAAAACAATGATAATTTAGAAGAGAAAGGTATTATCTTCATTTAAAAAAAAATGATTACAAGCAATTCTAAAGACTCCTGCAAGCAATATACAACAACAGTGCAAAATACAGATGTGATATTAGTCACATATTCACTCACATTCAGTGCTGAACTCTGTCACAGTAAATTTATAAAGCAGAAAACGTTCTGTGAGGAAATTCCCTTTTCACTGACTGCCAGAGAAAAGCCTGCATTCTAATTCAGCAGTTTGTGAGTTGAGTAATGAGATTTTTTTTCCCTTAAATTTCTTCAGAAAACACGAATAATTTGGAGCCAGTAAGCTGTGTTATGGTACAGAGATGATAATTTTCTTATTTCACAAACCATTTATTTAACACTTCCAACCCTACCTTTATACTCACTCTAAAACACCTAACAGTGACCTATCTTACTCATAAAACACAAGTAACCGTGTTTATGATAGCTAACATTACATTCAGTTTATACTTAATTACAACGTTCTGAATTCATGTGAAAATTCCAAGTCTCATATAGTACTGTGAACATGGAAACTTTGATGCTGTCAGAAAAAAAATCTGGCTTGCTTAATAAAATGTAGGGATAAATGCTACAGGACTGCAGGAACTTCTTGTTTTTCATTTTACAATGTTTAATACAACAATCCTAGAATGAAAGATTGCTTATTTGAAATTTCCACATGAAAAGAGTAAGTAAAGATACTATGTCATACAGATTACTTGGTGCTGCACTGCTTATTAGGCAGATCAGCAAAATGTTGAATTATTAATCATGTATAGAAAAGTATATGTAGCCATTCTGGGGATAAATTAAATTCATATTTTATGTGCTTTATACAGTAACTAGATAACTGTGAATTTTACCATAAAGCATCTCACATATCTGAATCTGAGGCTTGATCAGATCAGCTAGTCTTATTTAAGTGCTGATACTAAAGCTTTTGGTTTGAATGGCTTATTATTGACAGCACTTTTAGAAGGTTTGGAAACTTGCTGCAATACATGCTTACCAACAAAAAAAAAAAAGACCTTCTGCATAGTGCATCAGTATTGGCATATGACATCAAATTCGACATTGGCAAACGAAGATTCTTGAAGATTTAGTAGTACTGCTGTGTAGAATTTTTATAAGAATAACTGGTGATATTGTCTTTAATTACACGTAGAGAAAATGATCTTGAAGTTATTTGCAAACCAGCAAAAACCAACGAAACAAAAGAGCAACAACTTTTAATGAAGGTTAAAGAAATACGCGTCCTATTATCCAAAGATTTGTTTAATGTAGCTTTAAAAATGTGGAATACTTAGCTGGTGTTGCAAAACACAGCTGGATAGAGGTTGAAATATCAGCTGATAATGAAAGAAGATAACAAGATCAAAAATTAACTGTGTCTATTTTGGCAAGAGATTAAATATTTTCAAATGCTATCCAACTGTTTACAAGAAATGTCCCAGCGTGCTGTCCTATTAGAGCATAGAAATGCCTCACATTTCCAGACTGCATGAAACACACATATGTATGGCATCTCAATTAAGACAAAAATCAGAAGGTTTCAGGGATATTTTAAACCCAACTGGAGATGACGGTCTTTTCAAGTAATACATATGGAAAATTACACATAACTCCAGTAGACCAAGTACAAAAATATGTTAAAAAACATGGAAGAAAACTAAAAATTTGAAAGCTATGGCTGCTAATTGATTAGACTACCAGCTATAAGCAGCATATCTAGAACAGTGATTTAAGATTTCCATTGAGTTTCTGGAAGGGGGTATACACAGATCTCTCTATTTCTATTTTCATCTCAAGCCTAACCTTGCAATGCACATTTCCCCTCCAGCTGTTCCTGTCACCACCCTCCTGTAGGATCTGTGTGAGACATTGCCTTTCCCACTGTGTTCCTGATCTCAAGACCCTCTCAACTGTATGCTTGACTCACTTTTTCAGCACCTCATCTCCCAGTCTTATTCTGCCTCTCCTCCAAGGGCCCAATTTTGATCTCTGCCCTCTTCAGCATTTCTTGACAGGAGGGTCTTTGATGACCTATGTCCATGTTGCAGATTTTCCACTGCATCAAAGGCAAGTGGTCTATTTCTCCATTCTACCTCAAGTTGAGCAAGGAGCCTTAGAGAGGATATTGCCATCACTTTAGAATTACAAGCAACCTCAGCAATGCAAACCACTGACTGCAAGGCATTGCGTACCATGTACCTATTGCAAGGCACTGCTTGTTTTGTGCCAGTGGAATATTAGTATTGCATATAAAAACTTGTGGGAACTTCACCATCACATTCTGACAAACTTCTACTGAGTGAACGTGAAAAGGAGTCTTCAATTCATCTAATTTTGGATTTTTGTATTATTTTTTTTCAGTGAATAGGAAAAAGAAATTATTAGTTTAGCTTGGACAAAAGAGCAATTTTCTCCTCTCAGTTCCACTCTCAGAACACCCTGAAATTAGTTAGCTGCAATTTAGAACACTTTTAGACAAATACCCTGTACAGAATATTTCAGTGAAAAGGGTTTAAATTATGGCTACAAACCATAAAAATAAAACCAATTGAGTTATAAGCATTTGAGATCAGCATTTAATTGTGAATAGAATCAGTCTGCCATAAATCCAGTAGTTGCTCCTCCCTTTGTTTTCTTCCCAAATCAGATTTATCATGTTAAATACACCACTTAACTATAAGGCTTAATAATAATGTGCTTTGTTATTCTACAAGACCTCACATACCACTGAGAACTGCTCATCACCTGGAAACATCAACCTGAACTTCTAGGCTCGCAAAACCTCATGAAAGAAGCTAACAGTTATATACTGCCTATAAAACATACATTCCTGACAATGAAGGACAAGCTAAACAACATTAATGTCAGCTAAATCAGACCGTAGGGGACTGAAGTGTAGAACTAGCTCACGCTGTCATATGGAGGTGTTCAAGGAACATTTAGATGTGTGTTGTGGAACACGGTTTATAGAGAACTATTGGTGAAAGGTGAATGGTTGGACTGGATGATCTTGTAGCTCTTTTCCAACCCTGATTCTATGACTCCATGACATATAATAAAAGGTAATTCATATTTCTGGGGCAATATTATCCTCACAGATTTTTAGAAAATACTAAAACCAAAATAAAATGCTTCCAAAGCATTTCTAATTATTCTAATGCCTCAAAATTCTTAAATATTCCAATACCTTAGCATAAAGAGGTTTCTTTTATAAGGGAGAAATCCTTAGCATAAAAAACGAGCGGACAGGGGAAAGCCTTAAATGACCGTCTTTAATAGAATCATGAATAACACAAATTTGGATGAATCCTGCACTCAGTTCAACAAGACATGTGAGACTGTTGGCTTCAAATATGATGGATATATGACTATTCAATGCTTCTTACAATCGTTATAAAAACCAATGAAGACTACTTCAGCCAGGAATAATAGAAAAAAAAAAAAAAAAGGAAAATAGACTGTTCAAGTTGTCTGGAATCCAGACAGAATGCATCTGTTTATGAAAGTAACTTAATCTATTTAGTTTACCATATTCCTTTATTGCTCGATATCACAACTCTTGTTTCTGACTGAACTGGTATTTTGTTTTGAAAATCAAAGATCATAAGCAATTCCTCAGACACTATAAATCACTTATTTATATCTATCTGAGAATCTAGACTCTTTCATTACCTTTAGGTGCTAAAGTTTTTCTTTCCAGTAGGCCTTTGTCTTAGCACTAAAATGGAGAAAAATTCTTGTCACCTTTCTGCAAATAACATCCCTTGAGAAAGCTCAGGGAGTAAGATACCATCATTAGTAATAAACAGAAAGATAAGCTATACTTGACTGCTACATATGTGTATGTTTTTAGAGTAGCTTTGAATTTCAAAGCAGACTTTCTTTTTGTTTGTAATATCTAATGACATTTTATTTCTTTGTCTTTTGCTATAAGCAAAATACCACATTTGATTATTGAAATTATATTTTTTCATTTAACTGATGTATACACTTTTTATTTTGCATCAAATAGCTGGATGATAACACATAAAGCTATTGAATACATTAATATGTTAAAAGGTATTTTAGAGATAGGTGGCTCCCTACATATTAAAATAACCTTAATTACAAGAAAATCAGTTATTTACAAGGGTTTTGTAACCTGGGTTCACTACTCCGTTTGGAAAAACTCTACCAGCATTCCCTCATAAACTCTTTGAAAGTTGCAGTGGAAAAGAAAAAAGAGGCTAACAATCACAAAGTAAATTATACAAATGTTTGTGAAATACATATGACTCACCACTGTATCTATGTTCTATTTGCAGGATATTTTTTTAGAGAAAAGAAAGATTTCTAAGGGCAAATTACGAAGATGAAATTTTAGATATTTTGCGTGTGGGGGGAGACATAATTAGACAGCTCCTCTTTGTCTTCTTTTATATCAAGACCAACACATATCCATCTATCATCTGAAAACAGACTTCCAAATTCATGGGCTTTATGATATATGATGTCAACAACACTAAAGGAAAAATACTTGATGGCATGAATTTCATTATCACAAATATACAGAGGAGAAAAAAAAAAATCAAACTGACAGGCTCAGACTCTCATTATTGTAACCATTTGATGAAAGAAAGGCTGTGAGAAAAAAAATTGGCTTTTGGTGGAGCTGAAGACTCAGCAGTTTCATGAATTAATAAGACCAAACCATTTTAGTTTTCAGAAAGGGCATTCTGAAAACCTTTTCTGTTGAATGACTTTTTCAGTGTTCCATCAATCAACATCTGGCTGCTCCTCTTAAGTATGCCAGCAGTGTCAGTCACTTAGATGATAAAAATGAATCCCATAGTGATATACCTATGGAACTTATATTCTGCATATAGAATTATACAGAAATGCATCATGAATTTAAAGCAGAGACTTCAAAACTGCAGATGAGTTTTTGACATAGGAACATCCATTATGGGTTGGCCTCACTATTTAGTCCTCAACGTATAGCAGGAAAAATAAGTTTTTATAGGTATGTTCTATAATTCAGATAAATCTTAGCAGCAGCTGCCTTCTCTCCCAAACAGAAGAAAAAGATCACATCTAAGTCTTAATAAAATAAACCAACAATACAGTCACAGAACTACACCCTTTGCAAGTTTTAAGGATGAGGTAAATGCTATTCATTAGTATTATTTAAAGAAAAAATATTCCTGAATTATTATAGCTCGGTTGAGTTTTCATAAAATGTACAGAAAAATGAGTTAGATATCTACTTATAACACTGCTTACTGTATTTACCTACTGCTTGATTTTAAAAAATATTACACTGAATTTTCCCTCCATAAAACATGTCCTCTACAGTGCTGATTATCTGTATCTTTTTTTAAAGACTTCACAGGATGTTCATTATTCATACACGTATAATGTTTGCATTACTCATTACAAATAATAAAAATGTAATTTAATTTATCTAGAAACACAGATTTCACAGGATCCCTGCAGATCTGTATTTTTTATACTAACGGAATCAAGAACTTCAAATCTAATTACATTGTTTTCAGTGAATGCTCACATTAGATCTTTGAGATCAGAGCCTCGGTATCTCATTAACCTTTGTCTGACTCTCTTGTTAATAGAAGTATCATTATATTAATTACTCATTATCACAGCTGCAAGCACTGACCAGCATGTCCATTCTTAGGAAGACTGCTATTCAGAAGTACAGATCTAAAGTATAAAACAGCTGTTCATTTGACCAAGGCTTTAAATCTTTGTGTTCTTAACACTATTTATCCACAGTGTTAACAACAAATGATGCAACTGATCTATGGGATTCCTTTATTTCTCCTCCCTTACTCCCCCCAAAATAAGTATTCAGAATAGTGTTAAAGCGCATCATTCCAACAGCCGAACAGAGCAAATATGGATTAGTTAATTTGCTTAGACAACTTTAAATTTTTATGATTGATGTAAAAAAAAAAACAAACAAAAAAAACCAGCAGTGATTATTTTTGGAACGTAAAGGGTTTTCTCTCTCCAAAGGAAATATACTATTTGGTGACAGATAAATTGCCACCAGAAATACCTACAGCTGTCCTCCTTCACCTGTCCCTTAGTATGATCCTTAACATCCTACCTTTACAGAATAACTTCTTTAAGTTGAGTTTTGCCTCACTGAGGACTGAACTGAGCTAAGAATTGAAGCATATAGAACACAAGTATTATAAGTTCTACAGGATTACCAACACATTGGGATGGGTATAGAAGGTGCTAAAAGACATAAGTTTACTAACAAATTAGAGTAGAACAGGTCATACAAAAGAGAAGAGCTGCCTAATGACCTTCTAGAACGTCCAGTTCATTAGGAATCCTGTTATATTTGCCGGAATTAAAACACAAGTAAACTGTATTTCAGTCTTCCCACTATCAAGCCAGCATTTTTACCTCTCTTTTTAGATGACAGAAAATTGCTGCAGATAATATTAAAGGAGGAAAAAATGCTGATGCCGTGCAGTAGCTCAGTGAGAAGCCTACTTAAAAAATGCTGAAAACAATTCATAAAAGTTACAATTGGAAAAAAAAAATAAAGAAGAAGAAGAGATATGGGTCAACAGATATTTTAAATTGGTTTTCTGGAAGAATTCTATGACAGAAATGACATTAAGGAATCAGCATGCAAGCATGGAATATCCATGTCATTTTAAGTGCGAAGGATATTAACAAGTAGAAAGTGGGGAAAAAACAAGAGGCTGTTAAGAATAAGCAAATAAAAAGGCAAGTAAAATAATCAAAGCAACTGCATTTGGTCTGACTGCCTACAAAAGATGTGAGTAGCAGGAAAGATTCCACCATATTCTGATAAGAGGTATCAGGAAAAGTAAAGTATGATGGGGGTTAATGCAACTATCTAATAATACCAAAACCAAGAATAATGGTAGTGACTATTGTTTATGTTCAGAAAAGAGTAACAGAGTGAAGTTAACATGCAGCAAAAATTAAGCTCCAATATGATTCTAGACAGGATAAAGTATCACTATGAACTGACAAATGCTTTTTGTTTAATGTGGGAAGATCGATTTAAGAGCAAAAATGATAAATATGGAGGACAATGCAATAGAAAAACACAAGGTCACCCAAAACAAACAAACAAAAGAAGATATTAAACTTCACTGGAGACAAAATACAGCGAGATCACTGGTATTCCAATGGAGACGAACAGTTGCTTAATATAATTTAGTAGAAAAAAGTGGAGATGTAGGAAAATAGAGCTAGGAGCTGACACTACTGACTTCAGTTTTGTCCAAGATGGAGCATGGGTTGCCTCGACCCTTTGAGATACTCAAAGGATGTCTTGATATTAGCCAGAGCAAGCTCACTGAAGGAGGCCATTTGAGCAATGAGGTTGGATCAAATACTCTGTTTCCAACCTAAGCTGCTCTGTGAGTTTGTGACAGAGGCCAGGAAAGCAGTCCTTAGAACCTGAACAGATCAACACTTTAAATTCAGATGCCTAGACTTAAAAAATCATGTATAGATCTTGGTGGTATGGCAATGGGGGTTGAACCCTCCAAACAACATTGTGTTACTTCTTGTTGCCATACAACATTCGGCAGCAGAGTGGTGATGTAACAAAATGGTGTCTGACACAGAATTGCGGATGAAGCGAAGAAATAGAACTGACTTCTTCCATATGGAAAAAAAGGCATTACTTTCAGAGAACCTATAGACGTTTTTTTCTCCTGGTAATGTGCTCATATGTGAACAGTTCACTGTGCAGAGGAAGTCTACTGCACTATCTTACTCTTATTAATAAATGTTACTCTTACAGAAGTACTAAATGAGTTTGACCTACAAGGTAACGTATCGAACAACAAAGAAAAATAACTCTTTTTCTGTCAGAAAGGTATTAAAAAGACTTTTAAAATTAGCAATGGCAGATCTGCTTAACAAAATCCAAATTCGAATTTCTCATGACTTAGTAATCAGTGATTTTTTCCTTACCATTCACTTGAAGAATATGAGTTTGATAGAGTTCATCATAGCCATCAGCATAACAGGTGTAATTTCCCATATGAGTCGTAGTAACCTTAGTAATGTACAAGGACCCATCATCTCCAAAATCCTACAAGGAAATATTAAAAACAAGTTTATCATAATTACATCTTTATCTCTACAGTAATTATGCTCTTCTTTTTGGCAACAACTCTGGGATGCAAATATAAAATATTCAACCAGGATAGATGACAGTAATCTGAAATGTTGGTGTTAAAATGTCTTGGAAATGGTGGAGGTTTGTATTGGGTCAGTAAAAGAGAATATTACTTCTTTCTTGACAGCTAGCTAAATTCAGAAGTACTAAGGATGTATTTGTTCACTTAGCTATGATAGTTATTTGCAAAAGAGAAGCTATTTTGGCTTCAATCTGATTAGATAAAAAGCCTAAACTTCTGAACAATTTAAAATGGTAAATGATATCCTGTGGAAGTATAATTAAGTCCATTAAAAAGACTGTTATCTTAAAATACAATCCTAAATGAACAGTCTAGTAAAATCTAGCATCTGCATTGTTAATATTAAGTAGCATTTACTTACTACAAACATAGATCTTTTCTAATTAAATTGACATCTATGTTACGATCTCTGTTCTTTTTTCAAAGATACCATTGATAAAACACCTCCCTGGCTATTTTTCTCAATATTATTGGTTTTCAACAGGATTCATCTTCTGACATTGTGACTTCTTCACTCAAAGCAATTCAGTTTTAGGAAGGACTTCTGCTTTAGAACTACAAACTAGATGTGTTTGGTTTATTATTAGTATAATGAGTTCATTTTTTTTATTTTTTTTTGTTAATGAACAGTTAAAACAGAATACTATAAGCAGTTTTCAGACAGCCACAATGAAGCACAAACAAGAGTTCTCAGATTGAACTATGACATACTTAAATGTATTATAGAAGAACTCATAAGTTAGAGTCACCCACAGAAACTGTGTCCATACAGGCTCAGAGATGAACACCAATGAACCCGAGCTTTCAGAGATAAACAGCGATACAGGGGAAAAAGGTTATTTTGACTTCAGAAAAAAAATAATAATAATTCGATAATCTTAAAAAAGAGGGATATAAGTTTAGTTTATGATAAATAGAAAAGCATAAATGCTCAAGTAGGAGTGACGTGATTCTTCTAAAATCAAATTGAGAAACTGTAATTATTTTTGTCATCCAGAAATAAAAAAGAGTTGAACAATTATTTTAACAATGATTCCATTGCAGTGCTGTTCTGTTGAGGATCTTGACATTTAGGAACCATAATGTGTGTCAAGAATAACAAGTAAAAGAAAACATTCATTTGGCACTGAATCTTCACTTAGCCACTTTAGTGTTTAGTACAACAGAAATCTATAGGTGTTTTTTCTTTATAAAACAAGAATTATTTCCTTTGGTTATATAAATTACTTTTAATATATGAATTCTTTGCATGAGAGTGCCTGTGATCATTTGCCTGCCATTCCTCATTATCAGTTCTAGAAAGACCACGGCCAGCTTTCTCCCCAGAGAAGAATGTATAGTGGAAGATGGCTTGAACTTGTTTAATATTACAGACAGCTGAGGACTTTCATACACGATTATTCTAGAAAAGAAAGTGCAATGCTCTTGCAAAATAACTATTGCTAGTGCTCAGGAGTCCCAAATGAACTTGCATTTTCTTGAACACAGAATATGAAATATTTTATATTCATTTGTTTTTTCTACATGTTGTATGCTCATTGTTTGGTTGGCTTTGGTGTGCTTTTGTATTTTGGTTCAAACCTTTTAATTTTTTTATTTTTTTTTTTACAAGGATACACAGAATAGATCAGCTTTTGAAGATTAACTGTAAACCTTCTTAAAAATTATTGATTTAATGGCATGACAGATAAATTCCATTTACACTTTACCTGTTAACATCAATATTACAATTCCTACTTTCTAAATAATCAGCTTCTCTGTTGGCAGATAAATGCAATTCTGCAATTTGCTATTGGGTGTCAGGAGGAAAATAAATACTAGAAAGAAACTTTAGAACTACTGTATAAGGAACTAAACCAAGATATTTTAATCTTTTCCTTCTGGCTCAAGATGGAAAACAAAACACGAATTGCTTCAGAAAAAATGTTTTGTGCTTTCAGCGTCATATTACAAATGAGATAAGGACTAATCATAAATCTCAAAATGATCTCATTGAAGAACCAGCCCAACAGAAAATAGTAAATTAAGTCAAAACTTAATGAATGAATAAATAAATAAAAACCACAGTATAAGATATTATGCAGTTGTAATACACGGAAGAAAGCTGCAGTATCATTCTATCATCAGTATGGAAAAAGGTGACCATGCACAATTCAGAACAAATTAAATCTCCAGTTCAGATTTTGAGGAAAATTTTGTGCACATCCTAAGTTTGCCTTACAAACACTTCTATTACCTGTTCCTAAAACAGGACTTTGTGATACATGGACAGTGGTCATTAGTTGACTTCAACAGGATTTGTTTGTATCCTGCAAACCTTAGAAAAACATTTACATTTCTCTTACTTTAAATGACCTCTGAATTCAAGTAATATATATGTAATGACGTATGATTTTTCTGCTATTCTTATGAATGCAGTAAGGACTGCTGTTTCATTTCACGATGATGAAACGGTAACATCTAAAAGATGGTAGCAACCATTATTCTATTACTGCAGTGAAGCAGTGGGTAGTGCACTTCAGCGGTGGCAACAAAAACACAAAAGACAAGTCATGCTCCAGACAGCCACATAAGCTGTCACACTACGAAATGAAGAGCAGCTCAATTAGCTCATCCATGCAAATCAGTGGATTACAACCAGGGAACTGCATCCAGATTTAGCATTTTCTGACCTCCACCTGTCTGGGTCAATTAAAGACAGACTGTGTGTTAACTTTTTCTCAGAAACAATAATATCCATAATAGCACCTCTGAAACAGCCTGTCTAATCTACTAGTGCAGGTATTCAAAGGAAAGGCATGCAGGCTCTTGTTCATTGCAGACAACAAAACATAGCTAACAGTGATGAGTATGTTGTAAAATAGTATTTTGTTGCTAAGAAGTAGCGCTACTGTGCTCAGTATCTATCATATATCCAAAAGTGCCATCGTCCTATCTGTCAATTCTAGTTTATTTACACAGAAATAAATAGGAGGCATTACTTTTGGAGCAGACCTCATGGGTGAAAACAGTACATATGTTTATGTATATAAAGATAATAAGATAATAAGATATGCTTAGAAGGATTTTGAATAGAGTTGCTATACAAAAGAGTTTTAAAACTATAGACCTTAAGACATACAATGAAGGGAGTGATGTACATCCAATGGTGTACTCCACTCATGTGCAGAAATGAAAATACTGAATGCTTACATGCTAGAAACACAGCTTCGTTTATAAAGAGCTTGCCGAACACTACACTAAGAAAAAAAAATACAAATAATTCTTACGTAGAGCCTTTAAGCAAACAGTGAATAACACTGTTATAGAATAAGAATAACACATCTTTCCTTTCCTCAAACCATTAATACAACATTCCATGTTCATCAGTCTAATCTTTTATCACAAGAAAGCTCTACTAGCTAATGTGTCAGCGAAAGAAAGGGCTATTCAGACTTCCACAGTATCTGAAACTAGTTGTAAAAGTAATTGTTCAACACAACTACTGTTTCTACAGTGATGGACCATGCTAATGATTTCTAGTGATATTTGTCGCCTACCTGGGCACTGATGTGAAACAAGATCGATCTTACAGTGCTTAGAGAGTCCATAAAACAAAGTTTCATGACATGAAATATGCAAATAGAGTAAATACAAATAAGAGTCTTATACTTTCTACACATTGTGGGTAGTGAAATATTTATGTTTCCTCTTTACAGTACATGTCATTTTGTTTGATCTATTCTGCCTCCAAGTTGCAGAAACCATGAAGGAAATTCCCTACTTCCTACAAGGAATGTAAATAACGTTTTACTTCCTCATATTAACAAAGTAATTATTAACATTTACTAAGATATTTTATTAATCTATATTAACATGTTCTAACATTAATATTTCTATCATTAACAAAGTAAATTTTATTTAGTAAGAACAAAATAGCTAGATATAATCACTCTCATCATTCATTAAACATGTAAAGTTTGCCATATACAACTACTTGCAAAATTCTTCACAAACTATGTATTATTTTGAGACAAAGTGCTTAACTTAGACATACATTTACAATATATATAAACACGTGTTTGTTTGTTTTTTTTTAACTTTTTTTTTCTATTGACAGTCAAAACCAAAACCCATAAATTAAAAAAAAAAAAAAAAACCCAAAACCACTTAAATCAGAGTATTGCAGTGAGTCATAACCATATTCTTGCACTCTTTGAATTGAGACTAAAAGGTTATCTCTCCTGGAAGAAACCCAGTGCTTCAATTTTACCACTACATTCATCATAATTTAAAGTCTTTGACATGGTCCTGCATCACATCCTTATCTCTAAATTGCAAAGATATATATTTGAAGGCCAGTGATTTGTTGGATAAAGAGTTAGTCATACGACACTCAGGCCAAGTGGCAGGTGTTGCACTTGGGTGCAAGCAGAAATCCCAGATATAAATACAGAGTGGGAGAAGAACTCACTGAGAGCAGCCCTTCAGAAAAGGACTTGGGGGTTCTAATGGACAAGAAGCTGGACATGAGTCAGCAGTGTGCTCTTGCAGCCCAGAAGGCCAACAGTTTGCTGGGCAGCATCAACAGAAGGGCAGCCAGCAGAAAAAGGGAGAGAGTTGTTTCCCTTGTGAGGCCCCATCTGGAGTACTGTGTCCGAGTCTGAGATCTCCAATGTAGGAGAGGTGTGGAGCTGTTGAACTAGGTCCAAAAAGGGGCCATGAAAATGATCAGAGGTCTGGAGTATTACTCCTGTAAATAAATGTTGAGGAAGTTGGGTTTGTTTAGCTTGGAGATCTCAAGGGAGACCTCGTCATGACCTTCCAGTACTTAAGGAAACTTAAAAGTAGGAGGTCTTTTTACGTCATCTGACAGTGATAAAACAAGGAGGAATGATTGTAGGCTAGATGATAGGAAGCAATTTTTTACTCAGAGGGTGTAGAGGCACACTGCAGAGAAGTTGAGGATGTCCCATCCCTGGAAATGTTCAAAGCCAGGTTGGATGGGGCCCTGGCCACCCTGAGCTGGTGACTGGTAACTCTGCCCATGACAGAGGGTTGGAACAACATAACCTTTAAGACCCCCTTCAACCTAAATCATTCTAAGTTTCTAGAAGTCTATAATACATAATTGCATTTTGCTGCAACAATAGTTGCCTTTGTTAACAGATTTCAAGGAGACCAGCCAAAATATTTTTTCTTTTCAGTACCCCATTCTTGTTTATATTTGTTTTATGCATTAAATTTTTGCTTATTTTCTTTCCCTGAAATCTATCACCTCATTTAATGTTCTCAATATCACTCAAAAATACAGGGGAGGTACAAATCCTTCAAAAACCATGACAATATGTATGCTATACCTGCTTTTTTCATCTTTGTCATAAGCTCTCATACTAAATAATGGAATAGCACTATTCATTGGAAAGCTTGTGTTATACTGTCAATATATGTAAGATGCTTTACAAAAATAACAATCTACAAATTCTTTGTATATAGAACCTGGAAGACTAAAACACGCAGTTTTATCTGTATTGTGGATTCCTTTAGCTAACCCCCCCCTTTTATTTTTAACTCTTATTTTTATAAAACTATCATCAACAGCAGCTAACTGATCATAGAATTAACATCAGAAATAAGGTCTTAAGTAGGAGAAAGGAAGGCTGTTTCTTTTCCTGTCTTTCTTTTGCCTTGAACTCACGTGTAACTTTTTAAAAACACTTGGCGCTTCAACTTCAAAGCCTTCTTCATGAAAGAATTTGTCTGATGTTAAAAACTAACATACGATACGATGTCAAATATATGAAGGCAAAACAGGATTTCAAACATCTTTCACTAACTGTAAATGACAATAACTTCACAGTATTCCTAATATTTGCCAAAGTTCTATACAAGCAGAAAGAAGTTGAACTCATCCCAGAAAAGATGTTCAGATGTTAATATACATGAGCTGTAGGTGCAAACTAATGCTAAATAACCAAAGAGCAAACCTGTCTTCCAACTCCAAAAATTTTAGGGAAAGCAAAGTAGTGAATGCTGACAAAAAAAAAAAAAAAAGATAGTTGGGACTTAGCAGCAAGAAAGTGAAGTTAATTTCGACTGATTGTATTTTTCAAGAGATCTGTAACAGTAAATGGTAAAGTGGAGACAAGATCTACAGAATTTAAATGCTGAAGCAGTAAATTAGTGATGCTTGGATGTTAAGATGCCGAAGAAGACTAAAAAAGTGGGAGACAATCCACTAGAGAAAAACGAAGAGCTTTCTGAAAGATTCTTAGCAGTGGAGCACTCACAGAATTTATCACAGTCACAGGATCAAATAAAAATAAAAAATAGAAAGATGGATCAAACAATATCATGAAGACAGAGAAAGATAATATTCCAAGAGTGATGTTAAATGTACTTCAAGGTTGTGCCCAGGAGTTTTAGTTAATTAAAGTGTTCAAATATGCTGAAAAGCCCTTTATTTTCTACTTACCTATTGTAGTCCACAAAATTCTTAAGAACAAATGGACACCTAAATTTAATTTAGAATCACAAAAGATAGCCTACTTCAGATGAGACTAGACAGGAGTGTTTTGTGTCTTAATTAAGTACTCTGAATTTCAGTTTAAGTTGAAGATTCATTTTTCTTTATACTCTGAATGTTGGAATAAGTATACATGCAAAAAGATATTGGAAAACAAGATATTTTCCTTACAAAGTTCTAGCAAGAAAAATGCTAATCGTCTCTACTGTATCAAAAGAATTAATCATCAAAATAACATTTCATAAATCTTTTTGGATAATAAATCCCTCTCTCCCAATTATGCCTGTTATGGTTTAACACAGCAGGCACCACACAGCTCCCACAGTAGGATGGATGAGAAAATTGGAAAGAGGCAAAAATAATGGATTAAGATAAAGACAGTTTAAAAGGACATAAAAAAGGAATATTAATAATTAAAACAAACAAACAAACAAAAGTGAAGCACAATGCAATTGCTCATCATCCTCTGACCAGTGCTCAGCTAGTCCCCCAGCAGCAGCAGCCCTTCCCCCAGCAATTTCCCCCCAGTTTTATTGTTTAGCATGATGCCATATGGAATATGGCATATCCCCTTGGATGGCATGGGTCAACAGTTCAGCTTCTGTCTCCTCCCTACATCTTGGGCCCTTCCAGCTCTCTCACTGTCAGGACATTTGGAAAATCTGAAATGCCTTTGGCTCTGTGCAGCCACTGCTCAACAGCAACTAAAACATTCGTGTGCTGTCAATGTTATTTCTCTTCTAAATCCAAAATGTGGCATCCTGTCAGCCATTACGATGAAAATTAAGTCCACCCCACCTGAAATCATGACACTGACGCTTCATCTTGCAAAGAGCTGGACTGGATATCTTTGAAAGTCCATTCCAACTGGACTATATTATTCTAAACAAAAGTATAACAAAGAGTGAAGATTCAGTGATCCTCTGTAGAATTTGCTTACTTTAGGGTAAGATATGTTTTTATAACAAACCAAATTAGGTATTATTTAGGAACACTATTTCAGCTTCTTTACTTAGGGCTTTAAGAGCTGCAATAACCAAACACACATACACACACACAAAAAAAAAAAAAAAAGGACAGACATAATTTTGTGCCCCTGTTGTCTGCTGCACAAATGCATTTCCTGTCTGTGAATTTCTACTCCACTTAGAAGAACTCATCTCACACATCCATTATCAGACTAGCCAGAGCAGGCTTCAGAAAAAGAAGTTTCATGAGACTGAAAAGTTAATTCAAAATCAGGGTTTATCAGAATTGTTTGGAACGTAGAAAGAAGAAAATGGAAGTTTCTGGCCTCCAGATATAGGAAGTCCAACTCAAGAAGGTAACCATCAAAATATGCTATTGCTTTACAGATGTTCCACAGACCATGTAAAATCATGTTTGTGTCACTCTTTTCAGCTGCAAGGAATCGCCAAAGTGAAAGTCAAGTCAAAGCAAAGGCAAAAGAGGGCAAAAGGAGAGTAGAGATGGCCATCCTCAAAATGCTTTTTTCAACTCAGAGTTGAAGCCTGGCAGTTAACAACACATGGAGAAAGAGCACTACTGTTTTACTGAACATTTACTCCCAGTGTTGTTTCTAAAGTTCCATGGCTTTCATGATACTGAGAAATCTACATGACATGATCAAACATGGCAAATGTCAACAAAAAAAAATAATGAAAAGCTTGTCAAATATACTGCAGTAAAAAACCCACAACATTTTAGTTATGTAGATGTGAACCAGTAATAGAAATGCAGAGTTAAGAAAAACTATGTGATCTATGTAGAGTACTTACTGACAGACTTTACGATAATTTGCACTAAATTTAGGAAAAGCTGTTCTCTAACAGAATAATGAAAAGATTCTAGCCACTGAAACAAAAGTAACTCATTCTGAATGTGAACTTCATAAAATAAGTTCTAGATTTTTGTGGATATATAAATATATATAAAAATGACTAGAAAAAGATGCCGAAGGGTCATTACATTTATGTATGGTACAGAATTCTGGATGATAAAAGAAGTTAGACAATACTACAGGAAACCACCAATGGAATTTAGAAATAGATGGAAATACGGTAACTAGGACTATGAGTAGACAGATCACTGAGCAATTTAATTCAGAGAAATGTTAAATACCATCACTTGAAAAATCTATCAGAGATGGCATCATCTATTGTAATCTTATCAGAGTTCAGAAATTAAGTAGGTTTGAACTAGATAAGGAATTTGATTCAGTCGCTTCTGTGAGTAACAGTACTGGTGTCTTTTGGTGATAGGGTGCTTTTTTGTTTGTTTGTTTTTTGAGTCACTATTGACTCATTGACTAGGTACAGTGATGAAACACCTTGAAAGGATGATGATGATTATTATTAGTTGTAGTGTTTTACCTTCACCAGTACATATTACAGAAGACAGTAAAGCAAAATTCCTAATAGGTAATCATGTTCTACCTGTCTTCTTTCTACCTCCAGGGATGCTTAGAAGGGACAAGCAAAGACTTTTTGTTGTTGTTGTTGTTTTTAAGCATTTGTGCCTCTCTGTTTAATAACAGAATCTCAGATATGCAAGCACTTTCGTTACTGGTGATGTTGCCCTCCTGTTTAACGTTGCATAGCAAGACCTAGAAAGTCAGGACTATGAGCAACAGGAGACCATTATTAAAAAAATATCACACTTTAAGACTGACCTTACCTACTAGCTGAGTTCAGGCTGCTCTCTGACTTTTGTGACTTTGTTTTTTAATGATAACCTGAAAAACCTGATATCATTTCCTGCATTCCTAACACCTTTTTCACACACTAGTGATGTGCTGCAAACTGAGTTGGACAAGTCAGAAAAACCTTAATACTTCTTCAAAAAGAGAGAAATCAACAGCTGGCTCAAAAGTAAGACAGTTGCCACCATAAAAAGATGCATATGAACCTTACCATAAACTTCTGCAGTGTTATAGCTTTGAGCAAACTAGTGTCACAGAACTTGCACGTCCGGACTATCTCAACAGGCATCAGTACCTTTGAATGAAATCTCACAACTCTTCATCTTATTTCATTAACCCAGAAGATTACAGATCTATACTGGTACTTCATTTAAAGCGCATCTTTACAACATTATAAAAATGTTATGATGTACAGTTTACGAACCTGTGATCCACAATCTGAATTCATTAGATGATTAATGAAATAGAATATTTGCAATATCCAGAGCAAAAAAAAAAAAAAAGCCAAATCCTGCAAGTCTTACACATACTCAATATTTTCTTTCAGTGCAATTTATTCCACTACTAAAGTAATTACGACTCCAAATCAGATTTCAAAAAATAAAAGAGGAGTGGAAGCAAACTCCTGAGTGACATAACGATACTGGTGAGCAAAGATATATACTTTTGGCATAACTATAAATAAAAAAAATAATTAGAGATTTAAACTTTTAAAATCAAGCTAATGAAATTGGTATTTGACAGCAAATAAAGGAGAAAAGGTAACAAAAACTTAGTCTAGACTAAAGAAAGTCTGTGTAAAAGAAAGATCAATACAGATAGATCAATACAGATAAAAATAGAAATGTGCTGAATCTGATGAGTCACTGTTAATCAAATCCAAACATATCATTAGGAAAAAGTAGCAAAAAAGTCGTGAAAGAGATGCAATAGGTGAGAGTGATTTCATAAAAATAATGTGCAGGGAAAACCTGTAACTAAGTTGCTAAAGTGAACTTGATATATCTAAGTAGTAAAACAGACAGAATAGTGCTGCACTACATGGAAGACAGAATACTGCAACTTCTTTGCTGTAATTTGACTACTGTTATTCACTAAGAAAAACTTAAAATAAGTTGACCAGGAACCAATTTACGTATTGAAAAATACTGGTAGCTTTTTAATTACGATCCTGTTTCTGACTGCACCCATTTGATTATTTATAGGCTATCAAACATTTTGAACAATGTGAAAATATTTATTTCATCAGTCGCTGATAAGAACTCCGTAGAATGGAAGGGAATGTGGGTCTTTTGTCTGTCTGTTTTGTTTGTTTGTTTTCCAGAGGACATTAGGCTTTATTTGCGAGTTAATCACATTTTAGAAAAAAAATAAAATAAAAGATATTATCATGCTTGGGTTGGAAGGGACCTTAACAACTGAATTCCAAGTATCTTGCTGTGGGAGAAGGGTTGCCACTCACTACACCAGGCTTTAGATCAGGTTGCCCAGGGACCCAATCCAACCCAGAGTTGAACTCCATCAAAGATAGAGCATCCACAGCTTCTCTGCTGAACTTGTTCCTGTGTCTCACCATCCTCCAAGTGAAAAATTGCTCAATGATTTAACCTAAATCTCCCCTCTTTTAGTTTAAAACTCTTCCCCCTTGTGCTATCAACTATCAAGACCACATAAAAACTCTGTCTACCTCCTGATAATAAATTTATTTTAAGCACAGAAAGGTCACAACAAATGCTCCTAGAAGCCTCTATTTTTCAGGCTCAACAAACCCAACCCCCTCAGCCTTGCTTCATAGGAGAGATGCTCCAGCCACCTCATCGTCTTTGTATCCCTCCACTGGACGTGCTCCAACAGCTCTACATCTTTCTTGTGCTGGGGGTCCCAGGCCTTGATGCAGTATTACAGATAAGATCTGAAAAGATTTCATGATTTTATGATTATTGCCATCAGTATGCCACATCACATAGTGGACTGGGAATTTAAGAGTTAAAGCTGCAGTTCTGTGGATTGTTGATAGTTCTAATCCCAGAAGAGATGAATGAACTACAACTCCCAGAGGACTTCATTATTCTGTTTCCATTCAGATGGAAAGATAAAACCGCCCAGGAGTTATGGGACTATCTTTCTAGTCATCTGTGCTGTGCATACTCCCTAGCCTCCTTCCTACTTTCTCCTACATTAGAGTAAGGCATTCGGTTTTCATACATTCTCATTTATTCATTAGCTTCAATTTAAATTACATTGTATTGTCTTGCATTCCGCTATCATATTTAGTAAATGTGTTTTCTCCCTTAGCTCATTGCCACTGCTTTCCTCCTCTTAGCCTATCACCCTATCTACTTCCTTCTGCTTTACATGTAGAGTGGGACCACGGGTCCCTTCCTTCACCCCATTAGCCATGGAACTAAACTGAACTAGCCTAGAACCACGATACAAGGGCAAAGTAGACGTGGACAATAACCTCCCTTGCCTGTTGGCCACCCTAGGATACAGACTTGAATATGAAATCAATTCAGGTAGCCTAACAAAAGAAATCACCAGTTTTCATTAAAAAGCAGAGATTAACCTCCACTCCTTTAAAAAGCTACCAATTTAAGCATGTTAGCAGATATTAAACTTTATATGCAAGCAAGGCACAGAATCACATCTAAGTCATCTAAGTATGTCTATAAATGTAAGAACAAAGAGCAGACAGCTTGTAAGAGAAGTACTGTTCCTAACAGGCATGAGAGCAGCTAAAGGCAAAACTAAAGGAAAAGGACAAAAAAGAATGAAGTAAAATGAAATATAAAAAGCATTTAAAAAGCAAATCAACTTATACGTGAAAAACATACGCACTGCATTTGAGTAAATAAATGCTAATTTTCCTATAAATAAGATCTTTATTCTGTAATGAATAATAGTTCAGTTAGAACTCCAGAAAATAAGTGGAAAAAAAAAATCACAAATTTAAGATTCATGATCACGGCAGGAAAAAGCCCTCCTAGACGCATACTAAAATATCAGTAAAATGTCTTGTGACACCAGTACTGAGACACAGCACAAATGAGTTACAATTTAAATAAAGTAAAATTTGCAGAGGCACAAAGTTTTTCATGGCTTCATTCAGGTGAATGAAGATTATCTCTGACTCCTACCAGTTTACATAAAAAAAAATAGAAAATCAGTATCAAGGCATACAGCTTTCATAATAATTTGCAACATGAGAAAAGTTGAGCTCTAAAAACTCCTACAATTGGCCAATAGATGATATAATATCGTTTTTAATATTTAACCATCCATTTGTGGCTGGATAGGATTCTCTAAATTATTCCATTGTTTACAAAAGCACTGATTAAATACTATGCAAGTTCTCAATCCTTGGAAGTCAAAGACATTACATTGTTCTGAGTTTGTCTCTCCCAAAACAAATGATATAACTTGTATTGAAAACTGCACAGAGCAAAAACTTAATTTCCATACCATAAGATGAGAATTTGCAGTGATTTACAAAATCACATTGTCACTAATACTTAATCTGACTGGTTTCATATATGCTCACTTCCAGTTACATGATCTCTGATGCATTTTGCCAGAAAAAAGAAGTATTTATCTGTCTCCCTAGGTCAGTGTTTGTCACTTATTTTTTCCCCAAAACAATACCACAATTTAGACAAGATTATTATTTTTGAGATGCACTTATGTGGTTGATCTATAGCTGAGTAAATTGACAATTCCCAGTGCAAGCCAAACACTTTAGATTATAACACAGTCACAGTAAAGCACAGAACACATTGCCTCAAGGGACATCTGAAATTATACAAAGGCTTAGGGCTTTTGAATGTTTAAAATTGTCTGAATAAGTATAACACATACTTAGGTGGTTAAAATGCAACAAACTGGAACATACTGTATTCCCTCTGCATTTGTGCCTATCAAGTCAATATTTAAGTAGTAACATAATTTCCCATATTGAAATATAAAATAATGCATTTTGTCGAATTATTATTCTTCTCCTCAAGGTTTTATTTTTACTACATTGCTTGAATGGATATTAAATGATAACTACATAAGAACCTTGAAGAAAATGAGAAGTTGTAAAAGAATCAAGTCTCAGAACATTATGGAATGACCAAAGAAATATCAAGATAACTTTTTTTTTTTTAAAGAAAGATACAGAAATTTTAAAGTGAGTTCAGATCAGTGCAAACAGCGGAATGCATAAAATAAATTTTGAAGAAAAGATACTCTGGGAACCAGTTAGTGTTCTTATGCTCAACCGTTTTTGATTGCTTTTGTTCTTGCTTTGTTTCCAGGCTCCATTAATTCTTTTGCCCACTGTTTTGTTGGTTTATCTGCATATCAGAGGAGTATCACCTACATTTATTCAAGAAGTACATACTCTTAATGCCTCACCTTAGGGATATTGGATCTGTCTTTCCCTTTGAATCACAATTGTTAATACTAATGGACTAAGATCTAACATTTTTCTTCAAAAAAGCACTTGCAAGCATTCGTTTTTTTCTATGATTTTCTTTCAGTATATAAAGAAATGATGAATACATTCACCTTCAGAACTATACTCCTGTCACTGAAGAATTTACTTTCTTTCATTCCTACTGTAGCCATACACAAAATATACACACAGAGCTCATCCTGAAACAGAGAATTCTTAAATAATTCTACTCTGTGCAAGTCTGAATACTAAGTTTCTCTCCAGAGACAAGCAATCCCTCATCTGCTTTTACTTCCACAGCATCTTCTGGCTGTCTTGCAAATTCTCTCGGGAGACAATCTGGAGACTTACTTTTGGGAATTACCTCTTTGCTTATTCTATTTATTTGCTTATGTTTATGGTTGTTCAGCCAGTACATTCTCACATGGTCTTCCACTCTTATTCTTTCACTGTAGATAAATTCAGCCAATTCTAGCATTTTTAATTTTCTCCCTTAGCTTTTGATTGCTGATCACCACTGCAAACTGACTTCAAATTAGGAATACCATATGTCTTCAAACCATATTGGACTGCATTCCAGCTGTTATAACTACCAAAGAAGCATGGTAGGCTGGCCCTAGATAATAAGAAAGCTCCCAGTTGGCACTTGCTCATTCCCCCTCTCAAAAGGGCAGGGAAAGAAAAAGGGAGTAACATGAATTGAAAAGTTTGTGGGTCGAGACTGCTTTCATACTACCATCATGGGAAAACTAGATCTCGCCTAGAAAAAAATGGCTTAATTTATATCCAATTAAAATTTAAAAATAATTAATGACTCAGGTTGTAGGAAACACAAAGATGAACTTCATTAAAACAACAGCTTTCTTGTGCTATTTCCCAGGCTCCACCTCAATTCCAAGTGGTGTAGGAGGTTGTGGTGTTATGGTCACTATACAGAAGTTGGATGGTATCGACCATCTCCACAGAAGGTGACTCCACAACCTCTCTGGGCAACCCGTTCAAGGGCTCCGTTACCCTTACCATAAAGAAGTTCTTGCACATCTTTGTATGAAACTTCCTTTGTTCAAGTTTTAGACCATTGCTCTTTGTCCTGACACTACACACCACCAAAAAGAGCCTGGCTGCATCCATTTGCCTCTTATCTCCCTTTAAATATTTAAAAACACTGATCAGATCCCCTCACAGATTTCTTTTCCCCAGGCTGAACAGACCCAGGTTATTCAGCCTTTCCTCATATGGGAGATGTTCCATACTCTTTAAAATGTTTTTTCGTATTTCACTGGACTTCTAGGAGACTCCATTTCATTACAGTGAAGTGTGCTTTATTACAATGACCTACATGTGCTAAATAACTACGCATTTCTTAAAATGTTAACTTAACTTAAATATCTGAAGCCTCTATAATGCTGAATGTATAATACCAAGTTGCACTTTTGTGTTCATATGTCCATGTCACTATAATCACTCCTTTAAATGTTTGGTCATTGAAATATTCTCATTATTCCTAACATCAAGAGTTTGCAAGAATAATAAATTATAATAAAAATTATAATAAAAAATAAAAAAAACAGAGTTTGGTAGACATTTTATTCCTATTATTTTGGTTTTTTTTTCTTCTTCAAAACAGCCATAAGAACATTGAGTAAGGAATTTGTTAAACATCACTTCTCAATTCTTCAAACAAAGGTTTTGTAACAAGCTGTTAAATAGAACTCTTTTACTTACATTGATATCTTCCAAATCTAAATTATTCAGAATGACGTTGTTCCTCTTCCAGATGATGGGAGGCCTCAGAGTTCCCTGGATGGCACAGCTTAAGACAGCACTTTGTCCTACTGTTGCTGCAGTGGTGCTTAGTTTTTGATCTTCTGGCAAACTTAGCTGAACTACCTCTGCAAAAGATATATTGTTTGTAAGGTTAATTTGCTAGCAGTTTCATAAGGTTAATTAGTATGCAGCTATTGCACACTGGTAATTTAAGGAATTTTAATTGAAAAGGAAGTAAAAAGATCTTCCAACAACCACAGGAAGTTCAGATTGTTTCAAATAAAGGTCACCATGACATTTCAATTAAATTGACTGACAAGCATGATTCTATAAAGAGAAGCATTTAATATGAAAATGAATTTCAGAGGTAAGACTACAACAAACATGGCAATGTATCTACAGACTCCAAAAGTTATTTAACAGTTAGGCCAATGTAGTACAGCAGCTAGCACCTTCATTTAGTTAACTTGACAGTACTGCTAAGAGTCAGTCATTTTCAGAAAAGAAAAATACTATTGGTGCACACTGTGCAAAAGGTACGAGACTGAAACTGGAATGGACAAAAGGTAAATACTGTTTTCAGAATATAGATTTAAGGCATGAGCTTTCTTTTCTGATATGTCAGTTTTTATGGAGGATTTCCACTGATTGTGAAAAGCAGAAATTTCTGATTCAACTGACATCAGTACTCTCTTCCATTTTAGTCTCTGAATATGCATTAATCATAGAGAAAACACATTAGTTTCTACCAGTTAAAAATAAATAAATAAACAGGGTAAAAATAATTTCTACTACGCTTCTCTGGTCAAACACGATTTCTTTTACAATAGCTATGGAAATCCAGAGCCAGAATAACAAATAGTTGTGTACATTAATAAATCTCTCCTAAGTTCAGAGAGAGAAAAAAACGAACAAACAAAAAACAGAGCACTTCGTAACATCTATTCTGTAACTGCTGTGTCTGCCAAGCAGTAGCAGCAACAATGAGGATGGAATACAGCACCTAGCAGAAGTAAAGAATAGAACACCATCTAAGGTAGACAAACACAAAGTGAATGCAGTATTTCTACTGAAGTATTGTAATTCATCTCAGTCCACAAATACTCATCACCTACTTTTAACATTTCCAATGCATCACATATTAGAAATTGCTAGTGTTAACAATCTACTTCAAAACATTAAGATTTTGATTTATTTAATAGAAGGACTCTCGACTTTGATATCCCATAAGACATTTGGACGCTTACAATAAAAAATAAGAGGGACATTAAACCATTAAACCTTCCCATTATGGCAAAGCAACAGTCTATAAGCAAGCTAAGATTCATTACTGGTTCCTGTTAGTTTCATGAAACAATTTTTAACTAATACAATTAAAAAGATAGTTCAATTGAATACTTTTTTCTTCCTTACCAAATAGCAAGAAGAAAGTAACTTCAACAGATTCAGGAAAGAAAGATTTATTATCTCGTAAGGACAATTTTTGTGTGATCAAAAATACTGATTTTCTATTTAGACAAAAAGAAAAATATCCATATTTCTCTATTCCAGTAGGAATGTGACACAGTCTACCAGTCAGTGTGACTGACATTTTTTTCCCCTAAATGCATGACCTGACATAATCTGCTAAGCAGTTGAAAAGGGAACATAGAGTAGATAAATAAAGCTGAATATTCTATCTATTGTTTTTAAAATGTATTTTGTTCATCTGAAGCATTTCAGCTTGTATGTTACAGGAGATGGTTCTTCAAGGATGCAGCTACCCTGACTTCTTGAAACACACCTGAACGACTACTGAATGATTCAAAACCTCTGACAGATAGCAACAGCACACTAATACTGTGTTTCTATACAGAAAACTGAATGCAAAAATCTCAACAGTTAGATAAATTTATTTTAATTTATTATATTATTATTTGAGTAATTATGTTTTTTCCAAAGCCAGTACTTAATTTAGCACAGTCACTGAATGATATAATAATAAAATAACTATGAAAAATGCTAACTTTCATGATAACTTGAGTTACCTAATTT
This sequence comes from Callipepla californica brunnescens, assembly GCA_023055505.1. NCBI lineage: Eukaryota > Metazoa > Chordata > Aves > Galliformes > Odontophoridae > Callipepla > Callipepla californica. The sequence goes on from JALIRH010000040.1 coordinate 3,680,597, forward strand.
AAATTCTACAAAATTTCAAAAGTCTGTTTTCAATTAGTTCCAGTATTATAATGGATGTCTTTATACAGAAGTTCAGTACTTACTGTAGAAATGCTTCTTATTTTCAATTAGACTGAAACTGCAGATAAGGAAACGTGTTAAACACAAAGTTTAGCATTTGCTACCTTAGTGAAAACTGTATTCTGGAATCAAAATAAAAAATGGCATTACTATTCTATGACATTAATTAATTACTAAGCTACTACATTATCCATGACGCTGAGCTTAATGGAAAGCATACAAAATGTTGCCTGACTTCAGAATGAGTGCTTGTAGGGCATTAGCTATTGCCTTTTTATTTTTATTTTTTACTGTAGTTAAAAACAGTGTTTTTGAAACTACAAAGTAGCCTATAACTACACAGAAAATGCAAAAGTTACTGCTTTTCAACACGTATAAAAGCTTCTCCTTGCCTTTGGCTCAGTTTTATAGGTCCTAAAAACCTGTAATGCCTTAGAGCAATAACCATATATAACCCCAGCAAAATTAACACAAATAAGCCCTAAAACCTCCTAGTCTAGCCCCAGCATACATATAGGCTGATAAATTCTGAGAAGATTTTGAAGAACTGAAGAGAATAAAACAGAACATTAAAAAAAATCTGAGACTAATAATGCTCGCTACAAGGAATTTTATGAATAGCATGTTTCATTTAAAAAAAAAAAAAAAAAAGGAAGAAAAAAATCAACAAATTCTAAGGCTCTGCTGTTGGTCAACAGCAAGATAAAATCTACCGCTAGAAAACACTAAAGGAAACAAATAATCTGCAGCAAATATCAGGATGCGTACATACTTTCACTTCACTGTGAAAAATGGGGAAACGCAGCTATTTGTTTGTGGCAAATCTTACTAAGATATTGTTTTATGTCTTGTAATATCTGAAATGCAACTACTTAAAGTGTGTTTTCCCTCTTCTGGCACTGATCACACCCTTCTCAAAATGAAACAACAAAAGCCTTTTCATCAGTGCCATTTTGCTTTCCTTAAAAGCAATTTTAAAATCATCACGTATTACGATTAGTATGTCTAACTTCGTCGGTTCAAAAATTAAAAGACAAAAAGAAATTCTTCCTATTTTCATAAAGCTCAAAATAATCTTAGTATGCTAGGCTAGAGAAAGTATATAGAATTTCGCTTTGCATCGTAAATAAACTACTGAAAGAAGAAATCATCTTTGCTGTAAGTAATTTTATTTTCAATAAATATATATAGAGGAAAACACAGTTCACCTGCAAATATGTACTTTGATTGGCTTTCAAGTTAAAGAGAAATAGACAAGGATCAAGAGGCCAGAATTAAGTCTATCCAAAGGTTGTATCTCAGCAGCTCCATCACACTAACTGATTTATCATGGGGGAAGAGTATTTTTAAGTCATTCTAGTAAGTGGAAAGCCCACTTACTATTAAAACTTGAAATATATATGTATTTTCCTATACAAAATGATTTTCAAATAAAAATAACCTTCATTGTCCACCCCATTCATCACAAAAAACAATATAGTAGAGTTGGCTTAGAACATGGTGCTGATGACCCTGAATTCCTGCTCACACACTGCAGGAGTTCATAGTGCTCAGCTCAAACTAATCACATCATAGAATCATCGACTCATCAAGGTTGGAAAAGACCTCTAAGACCATCCAGCCCAACTGCTCACCTATCACCAATATTTCCCATTTAACAATTCCCTAAGTACAACATGTAAATGTTTCTTGAACACCTCCAGGGACAGTGATTCCACCACCTCCCTGGGTAGCCATTCCATATCCATGTGATAGAATTATAACAATATAATTCATGTTGTATTAATTATTATGTAGACATGAGTTACTTTTCTTACTCTTTCTAAAGAGCAGCAGTGAACATGTACTGTTCCACACCTACACAAACAGATTTATTTCATAGAGTAGTTTTACACAGCAAAGCAACTGAAGCCAAACAAAGGTGAGTTCACAATCTCACATATCGACAAATTCTATTTGCACATCTATTTTCAGCTACAATTTTTTTTTTGTCAATAACTTCTCCATGTACTATGTCAAATGTTTTAGTACAAGAAATAGCAGAACATGGTTCACGAGTAGCTAGCAAAGACTTTCAAAAACTGAAGTTTAGCTCTTCTGACTTAAATCCAAAATACCTTATCCCAGCTGTCTAGAGGGAGAAAAAAAAACTGAGAATAATAAAATTATAAAATATAGATATACAGAAAAATGTAGCGCAATAATTCATAATCAAAATGTCAAAATATGTTAATATTTATAAATCTGAAAGATCTATTAAAAACATCAAGAGACCTGTTCTCGTAATTCTGTTAGCCACAGATGCACAAGCATAAATAACTGTGTCACTACTATTTAGCTTCGCTGCAGAGCTTGTATCAAAATTCAAAAAGTTTATTTCCATCCTAAAGGCTAGCATAGCAGAAATATCTATTTCTCTATTATCTAAACTCTCTTGTTAATAAAAAAGAAAAGCTCTTAAGAGATTTCTTCTCATCAGTATTTATTCAACTTTTCCTTTCTTTAACAAGAAACTTGAAAATATATTTTAATGGAAATTGTAAGTGATGTTATAATAGCTCATATCTGTGGAAAGTCCTGTAGAAACTAATTCCATAAAGAAAATTAATAGAAACCACAAAAGAATGCAAAAGCTTGTCTTCAAAATCATTTCTGATACTAGTCAGCAAGATGTAATAGAGAATAATTGACAGGTTGTTTCAGAATTTCAAAACTCCAAATAAAGTGAAATATTTCACCCAATTGCCTGGTTTAATGAATTTAGCATCTAATACTTGTACTTATTATATAATATAATATAATATATTGTACTAGAAAATAAAAATGAATAAATATAAAAAAATTTCAAAAGTCCTCTGAAGTAAGCAACAGGAATAAATAAAATATAGAAGATATTAAGTTTAAAGATGTATGCACTAATAATGCTTTTATTTTTTTTAATATAAATTTTTCCTTCTATTTCCTTCCTGGCACAAAATTAACATGTGCACATTGGAAAATAAACAAAACCTTAAATAGCAACCATTAAAATACTCTTTTCTTTTAAATTATCCAACACATTGCCTAAAAAATGTATGAACACGAATGGAACAAAAAAGATTTTAGTTTCTTCATCAGTTGTTTTCATTACAATTGAAACAGTAACATCTCATATGAACCATTGTTTGGTAAATTAAAAATAACATACATAGATATCTTTTTTAACAAATATTAAAAATGAAAGGTAAAATAAATGAACAAATACAGGATCTTAGCTTGTTCATAGATCACCTACTTAAACAGTTGTATCATATAACTTCAATACAATTTTTTTAAGCTTCCACCTATTCAGTCTTTATACCATCATACTCTCCACGAAGAATCCTCTAGGTATATAATTGGACACACCTTACATTCTATTCCTTGTGATTAAGTTAAACAGATTGAAAACTGAACATCGTTCACCTTTAGAAATTTTAAAATGATGTATACTTTAACATTCCTTCCTCACCTTTCAACAGCATTTTGTAAGCTTGTTTTTCAGAGTGTTGCACCACGGTCTCCTACAAAATTAAGCTGGGAAGGAAACCTAGTCTCCTAAATCCACAGCCACTCACACAGAGATTATGTCATAAATCAAAGGCCTCTACTACAGTTAAAAATAATAATAATAAGAAAATCTACGGAGTAAAAATACCACAGTGGTCTTTTCATTCTAAATTAGAACTAACGCTTAGTCTTTGTGTTGTAAACTCGGGTATGAAAGCACAATCGTTAAAGTAATCTATGGAGGTATTGATTTCAGCAAATGTATTGACCATGAAGAAAGTGAAGGGATGGAAATTTTCACTTAGATCAAGATCATGACTGTTTTTAGCTAATAAAGAACTTAATGGAAAAACTATTAGAAATAATCTACTAGTTTTACTATTTTAACATAACTGAAGAAATGAAAAGCTAATTGATCTTCTGGCAGAGTAGTATCAATCTTTTAACAGTAAACAGATATGAAGAACCACAGTCAGTTCCCATCCCAAAGGCTTGGCACTTGTAGGAACGCTGAACACTGAAGAAGAAATATAAATGTTAAAATTTAATTCCTTAATTAAATGAATTTTACTTCCTCTGTCCATTCTATCAAACTGCTCTTTGAGCCCTTGTGTTTCCCCTGAGACTGCACAGACTACAGAACTCAACAGGACTCAAGTTATAAATGAGTGCCACAAGGACTATAATGATTCACTTAAGTCTTCATAAAAATCAATAAAACATATACTCTCACTTGCTCTGCAGGGCACTTTAATCATTAAAAAATATTTCAGAAGCACTGTTCACGGGAATGCAAGGAGTCGTTGATTATTTATGACTCCCTTGTCATTGTGTACAGATGTTTCTATGTAGGTATGGGCTGCACCTCATTTAATGCATCATGCTAGGTCAAGAATTATCAGAACAGCAATGTTATCAGCACTGAGGATAACCTACATATATTCACTGAGTTTCTGAAGTGACCGCTCTATCATGGCGACACTGCATCAACACCTGAAGCAGCCAGGAAGTGAGAGAATTACTTTGTGAACAACAAATATATTAAACTTGTAAAGATAAACCATTCAACTCTACCGAAAGCTGCACTGAAAAAAAGTACATTCAACACGCACACATCAGGTTTCGTCTGATATTGTTATACAATTTGAATGTTAGACTAATAGGAGCATGTTTTGAAATAGTATTGTCACCGTTTACTATGAGAACAGTGACAATAGCACAGATAAAGGTTTCATCCTGAAGACTGGCAAGTTATGAGAGTCCACAAAGCCTACAGAGACCATACAATCTCTAGGAGAATTTTTTCAGCCTCAAAAGAAAACACAGGACAGCCAGCTCGTGAGATTTTTGGTTTCAAACTTTTCTGCCTCAGGGGAAACCAGTAATCCAGTCATAGCACCTACAGCCTGTTTACCATGGTTTATTTATTAGGGATAAGGAAAATGATTTGCCTATCCTGACTGACAGACTTGCCCCTTCACCGTACAAAGAAGAATGGAATTCAAACTTCTACGAATTTCCATCTTCTGGGAGAGACAGTGAATGAATTGGTAAAAAATAAATCTCTCTCCCTCCCATTTCTACCATCTCACCAGACTGAAACTACTTTTCCAACCTTAACATCTCCTCTCAATGTGGTCTGTAACAGATTTTCTGCATCATTCAGTGATTCCTAAGGGAAATTTCCAAGTTAGTGTGATGGGACAGAGTTTGATTTGATGCACGCTACACGAATTGTCGATCTGAAAGTAGTCAGATACAATACCTTAGGCTTAAGTAAAGATATAAACTTAGAGCTTTAAGAAAAGAAAACATTAGGGTTTGCTGGAAGAAAATCTCAGAGTAGATGAAACAGTAGTTTCCTAATAACGTATTGCCATTTAGAGACTTCAACATCACTTTTTAAAGGCTACACGTAATATGGACAAGATAGAATTAAAATAGATGTACACTAAAAATATTTCTAAACACAAGAGAAACCACAGCAGTCCAGAAAAATATGATCAACACTCTCACAATGCCACACTGTTACGAAAATATGTCCTTCAGAGTGCACAGATAATGATTTATTTCTAATTGTACTTGTCATGATATTTAATATGACACTACAGCTAAGTACATATAGCTGAACCATCTTTCTTGTCCAACAATTTGCATGGACATAAGTTCAGACTGTACATCCTTAACACTGCAAAAATTTATTTGGTGACAGTCAAGAAAAGATGAATTAAGGCTCTAGCTTCTAGGTTCTGAGGGTATATTTGCTAATTACATTCTTCAGCATCTTCTTTCCTTAGTAAAATCATTTCTCCTCGAGTTCATCATTGCATTAAACCATCCCTTTTTTGCTTTGACTCTTCAGCAGCCATCACGCTGCTATCATTTATCTAAATTACAGTTACTGTAATTTAAATCAACTGCCACAAACAACAGTCTTATCTAAATAACTATGACCTCATAGCTGCCTACAAAGCCTCGCTTTGTTAGAAATAGCAGCCTTTCTGCTGCAGACTGCCATGCATAACACCATGCAAGCTACATGTTGCACTATCTAGATCACTATTTTATTTGAAATAGCTCTAAACTTGGTTATTTTTCATCAATCTAGTACCTGGCAGCATAAATATCCAAAGCTTCTGTTGATATGTAGAGATGCAGTGCATTTTTACAAGTCATTATGACACCACAGGATGTTTTGAATCATTGCAAAGCAGAGGGGACACAGTGCCTAAAATATTATGAATCGATCTTTCTTTCAGTACACAGTGAAACTTGGTTCAAGTACACCAACTCTGTCAATACACAAAGTTCAGCTGAAGTGTTCACCTTGTTTACACTATATAAGCTTGTAAACTCTGACCACGCTGTAGGCACTCAATTACAAAGAAGCCTAGATCACAGGAGCATGCAACTCATAAGCAAGTACAATCAATTCTGATTTATTATTTGAATGTCTGCAGGTTGGTATGATATTTCTTAGTGCAATTTAATATAAAGCTGTAACCCAGTACCAAATCTGAAATTCTCAATCGGCACATAAAAACTACATACATATATACAGCCTTGGTTTACAGTGGAAATGTATGTCCTAACTTTTGCATCCATAATATATATTCCTAAGTATCTTAAGATCCAGACCATAAATCTGTAATGTAGCCTTGATGTAGAACAAAAAAAAGATCATAACATTATTTGAGAACAGATTTCAAACCAAATTTTGTTATGAGCTCGCTTGTACAGGCATACTGAAAACTGCACATCTTGCTCTAAATTAGTAAGAGCTGAATTTGAATGAGAGAGGCCAGTAGGAATAATGCATAAATCTTAAAAGTATACGAGTTCATTATTATTTTATAACGTGTTCTATTTTCCTCTCGAAAACAGATTTCAAAAGATTTGAAGTTATATGTTAAATATAGCTGTCTTATCTAGGTAACACGGAAGGGCTAATTCACTAAAGTAGTGATAATTGGTTTTGGTCTTATTTATTGTAGAGTATGTTGGTGCATCTGTCTAACCAAAGAAGGTAATTTATACAAAAATCTATTTCAGCATGTTTGTTGTGTTTGTATATGACTAATTCAAGCAAAAACATTTTATTTAAATGCTAACAGCATAAATATTTTCCAGTCATTTTACTAGTACAGATCCAACTTTAATGCTCCTTATGTTCTCTCTAAACACAGATGCTGAACATCAATACTGCATACTTTCAGTTACCTCAAATTAAACATTTAAAATGCAGCAACTCAATCTATAAAATATTTCCGCAACCAATTCATAATGAAATGGGAATTATAAGAGGAGAACTAACAATCTTGGTAACTCATGGTTTTATGCACAAACATTCCCACTTACTGATATAATATTTTGCCAATTTTATTTAATGTACAGATACATTTTATTTTGAATTTTCAAAGCTTTTTTCCTTGGAATGATAATAGAATTTCCAAGTATTTAAGACCTCCGGATGTTTTCAGAGTTTCATTGTAACCTAACTTTGAAAATATTTCTGTTCTCTCTCTGTCAGGACAAAATTCTATGGTAGTAATTCACGACCAAATTACCTGAAATATAAATGGGAGTTAGAAAGCCTGAAGCAAAACAGCACTACTATACTTCCTCTACAAGAAAAGAAAGGCCATGCAGCTGTTATTCAATAGTTCCCTGCAACCCAAAGAGTAGAGTTATGAGTCAGTTCCTCACAGAAGTCTATAATGTGGAAAAAGCACAGATGGGAGTAGAATGAAAGCAACCCTAAAAAAATAAATCAATTGGCTGATGTGATTTACATGTAGAGGGAAAAAATAAAACAAACCAGAACTCAATGTAGGCTGTATTGCTTGTCTGTACAGAGGCCTTTAATTTTGGTTATTACCCAAGTAGACTTTTATTCTTGTTAAGAGATCTACCCTGCAACAAACAATGTGCACATCAAATCTAGACATGGTCTTAGAAATGCCCTTTCATTTCTCCACTGAAGAGTTCTGGTTTTAGGTCCTGTATGAAGAAAAGTCACCTGTGGAATTACATCTGGATTGCCACTGGAACTCACATTTAACCAGCAGGAAAGAAGTAAATGAAGCAATACATTTATCTGAGAATAGTGTTGGAGGTCAAGTAATATAGATATGAAACAAAACTTTGCATGAATAACTTATGATACTCCTATGTCAAGTTCAGTGTATTCAGTACTTTGAATACCAAACTGAATATGAAAAAAGGGAACCAAACTTGTCTAAAAAGAGACGAGCTCTCAACTAGTAACTATTGTTTAGGTAAGAGACCCTTAGAATATAATTGGCAGTTTTATGAAAATATGTACTCAGTCTTCATGATGTGTTAATAAAAGAAACTATTAGGCAGAGTATTACTACTAAATCCATGACGGCTCTTTGTTTGCTTCTGTTGCTTTCCTCTGGGGAAAATAAATAAATAAATACAGTAAAATCTTAGGAAGAAAAAAAAATCATATGAATAATCAAATATGCAGTGAGCTCTTCACACAAGTAGCTATTAAATGAAAATTTTCAGAATGGAAAAGAGATGACTACAAAGATTAGTCAGGAGACGCAAAAAAGAAAATCTCAGGATATAAAAGACTGAGAACACAGAATAATTGTTCACCGTATTTTACCATACATTACAAACTAAAAAGAAAGGATGCACAGCATTTAAAATCCTAGTTATTCTAGCATGTAATTCAGTAACAATGACGTACATGTTAATATCACATGGTTCCAAAAAGCAAACAAATTCATGAGCAAACCGTTCATCAAGAGCCATTAGAGACAATCAGTCTCCAAGACAAAAATCACTAGAGATAAGGAAATATATTACAAGAATCTTAATATCCTCTTTCTTCTTTCGTAATCTTCCCTAAGGAAAGTAAGAGCCAAGATACTGGACTACATAGATCTTTGTTGTAACTCAGAGAAGTTGTTTTTATGTATACTTCGTTACTCAAATAGATGTTTGAGTAGCACTTCGTAAGCACAAACAAAACATTAATCTTTTTTTAGCACCAAGTACTCCTTAAATATAGTGTTCAGCAAATTGTAAAGCACTATAACTATTCCCTCCAAGAAATATATCTCCACCATATGTCCAGGTTGAGAAGAATTATAATCACAAAGCTAAATAATTTTTTTAAAAACGTCAATTTCTCCCATCATTTATTCATGGCTGAGTGGTAATCAGATGAACTGTTTGGATTATTTCCATCTTAAACACTTTACCAGCTCATGAAGTAAATAAGTATATAAAGAAGGTTTCTGTGTCTCCCTCAACCCTCGTATGTCTTCACAATTACACATCTTTGCACTACATCTTATGCAATTTTGCAATCTGCATACCTCCAATTGCAGCTTCATTGCCTTTGTGTGGTGCCTTCATTTCCACTACTTCCCATATAAATATTTGCTAACCTACTTAACATACCATTTGATAACCTGAGAATGCAACTTACTTAGAAAAGTAGCTTCATAATGAACTGACGAATTCATTCTTTGAACAACATAAGCACAGGTATATTTTTTGTGCTTCTTTATTTCCTTTGGTAGAAAAACTCTTTTTTTTTTTTTTTTTTTTTTTAAGTTTTAAATTCAAAGCATCTAAAACACATTTGGATAATTGTACATTCATTTTAAACCTGGATATGAAATATTTACCAGTCAAACAACTAAATAAATCCTCCAGCAATCACAGGCAGCAGAGTTGATGTGATACGTAATTTCATCATATATTCACAACTTGTGTGTTCCCAAATGCTCCTACTGAATTCTGCTCACATGCATCTCTACAATGAATACATAATTATTATCTAAAATTATGAGATGCATGCTTCTGAGAAGTTTAAAAAATAGAAATGATGCAAGAAGCATCATAGTTTAGAATACAATTATCTGAGGTGAAAAAACAAGGTTTGGCAGAACATTCTTCCACTGCTGTCCCAGTCATCCCACCAGTAATATTTATATGGAGTTTAACAATTTAAATTATAGGGTACCACATTCCTTCCTCTACACACTTCAAATTGTTTTACTTCTTAGCAGCAACAGCTAAGGGAAGCTACTTATAAAACCTTGACAGCTGTGATACATCACACTAGATGCTCAAAGACTGAGGATTATTGAAATCAAATAAACAGAAGTAATTTTTTTTTTGCATATGTGTACACGTCTTCACACAGATTGAATAGTACATAATTCACTTTAACTTTCATAACTTGAAATGATACAAAAATTGCATTTGCCTTCATTTAATATAAGAATTCAGAAAATGAAGTTATCAGCAAGACAGGTAACAGTCTAAATTAAAAAACACTCTTTTATCCAAACGTTTTGTAAATGCACTAGAACACCTAAAATGTGTACAAGCATCTGCTATAGAGTAGACTACCAAAATTATTAGATATTTTAGAGAGAAAAATCATTTTCCTTATGGCAAATGTTTTAAGATTACAATGCCAATCACACAGAAATAAAATGTGCAAAAGAGAATGTATAAGGGTTTTTTAAAATGAAATATTCCAACTAGGTAGGTGATAAATGCATTCATTTTAAAAAAATCTTTTTTGATTGGCTCATTTCATCTCTTTTTTTTTTTTAATTATTATTATTTATTTTTTTTTAACTACAAGACAAAAACAAACAAGCCATCTAACCAGGCTGAAAACAGAAATAATGCATTTGTTGTACTTAACTAACACTGAATTATCTTATCACTTTTAACCTTTGTAGCTTTCCACCTTTGGAATGAGCCAAGCATTGAATGCTTACTAGAGATAGTCTTCTCCTTCCCTTACCTCAAAATAGTTCAGGAAATGCATGTTAGTACAATAAATATACATTTCTGCTTTCCCAAAGAGATGCACCATAAAGGCCCTTGAAAATCACTACTATTTCACTACTTCTCTCTTACTACGTTGTATGAACAAGCTACATCAGAATGTCAGAAATACCATAGAATCAGAGGGGTTGGAAGGGACCTCAAGAGAGAAAAACAGAGCAAAAAGTGAAGAAAACTCATGGCTGTTTTGAATGGCTCCCTCCTATTCCAAGCAGCTACTGGTATAGGCATCAGGAGCATGCAGAGTGGCTCAGCATTTCATTTAATCAATCCTTGTTGACTTGGAAAAGTGAAGGCAACACAAAACTCAAGTGCACAAATATTAAATAGGAGAAAACGAAATGTAAATAATTAGGTTAAAAAAACAACAACAATACATCAGAACAAATAAAACCTACAACACAGCACACTGAAGTAGAGTAAGTAATAAACAGAGGAGTGACAGGAAAACGATCTGGGTGCAGTGAAAGCACGTTAACACCTATGAAGATGATTGCAATTAGACAACATTTGAACATCCTTGCCGTAATTGCATATGTACTGGGAACAATATGACAACAGGTAAGTTGGATGCTCTCTACTTATACTATTTTCCCAATGTAAAATTAGAAACTGACAGAAAAACATGCCTTGAGTGTGTCACCATTAAAGTAATTCTTTTAATTGTTTCCAGTATTTCCTCTCCCTTTTCTGCTCAGAGCACTGGTGCAAAAAGATGCTCACAAAACTAACACGAAGAAGGTATTTTTGAATAGGAATTCCAAGTCTTAACAGGGCGCTTTAGAAAGCACTTCGCAGATTAAACTATTCATCTACACACTTTCATTTGGGCGTACATGTATGTTATGCATAAGCATACTTAGGTGAACAGCACGTAATTTCAAAGTAAATCACTTGTTTTCATTGCACATCTAATATACACTCAATATCCAAATGAGAATTTATTTTATCCATTACTTCATTTTTCTGCAAAGCTTTACGTAAAATAGGTAGACCCAGATGTCCCATTCACTTTTTATTTCAGCTGGCCAAAACTAGTGCTTTTCTGAAGCAATGAACTGCAAAAACATACATCATCTCAAAACACATTTTGGGAACATAACACTGACAACTAAATAAATAAATATACTCACAAACCAGGGAAGAATACTATAGTAAAACTTCAAATTGTAATTATTATGTTTTGGAATTAAAATTAGTAATGAAATTCCTTGAAATAGAAACACTTTGCCAAAATGTATTTCGTATTAAAATTGGAACGAACTCAGAGAGCAATGGAGACATTTTTCAGCTCTTTTGTCCTTATTATATGTAATAGAAATTTGAGAGTACTCAATCAAAAAACTTAACCAATATACTATAATACACTTTTCTATAACATGAAGGTCTAAAGAAAAGTACACAAACTTTGCAGAGTTGGAACCTTTTTCTGTCCCCATTTGTAGAATCTGCCATGTACTTTCACGCCTTCTAGGTAAAAACAACAGGTGCAAAACTATTTCTTCAGATTCCTTCTTAAAGTGTATATGCCAGATATACTTGAGAAATTCACAAGTTCCAGGAACTACTAACAGAATTCTCCAGTCTTTTGTCATGACTTTTCTGCTTACCTATACAGATGATCAGAACCAACAAAAATCAGCAGAAGAGATGAGTTATAAAACAACTAAATCCCAAAGATTCTTATGGGAAGGGATTGGTTACAATTCCAGAATAGACCAGGAATATAAAGATGTAACAACAACCACCAACTTTGGGGATGAAGTTAATTAGTTTTTAAAGTGAACATTTGTGTTCTATGCCTAAGAACAAACAGCAAACTCAAGGTTGCAAGTAGGTTAAAATAAGACAAAGTAACTCAAAAATAATAAACTGATCCTCCTCAAAATAAATTGATCCTTGGACAGAAATTCAATCATCACCTGAAATACTTAAATTATATTAGTGTTTACAAGGATCTCTTTCTGATGTCTTGAGATTCAATTTCTCTTTCAATTATTTTTTTCCATTTCTTAAGCACAACTGAGAAATGAACTCTGATTCTTATCGTGTTACAGTAAATCTACCTCAGATTTCTGGTTAGTAGAGTTTCTGGTAGGTCTTTAAAATAAACCAGCATTTGAACAACTGCTAAGCATTGTTAATCTCCTTTTAGTAAATGGATTTAAGGTTTTCATATTCAGTGCAATGTACAAAATAAAGCAAGTATCTCATGTACATACCTTAGACTCTTAACAGAATTTCATCTTTTACCATTTCTATTCCTATTGATGTTTTTTTACTCGTTTTAAAGAGAAGATGATGTCACTATGCTGATTCCTCAACAACTTAAATTTATGATTCCATTTCTTCTCAAAGGAAATAGTGTGTATGTAGATTTTAAATTATGATAATGTTAAATTATTTAAGCATTTTTGTTTATTTATTGTTGACTAGCAGTACTATAGCTCTAGGCTGAAACTAACTCCAAATATGAAATCCAGACAAAAAAGTGATTTTATAGGAGGAAAAAAAAATAGTTCAATGACCATTGAGGTTTCTTAGTAAATAATATTTTATGAGTGTATCAATATTCATTATAGTTCTAGAAGTGTAATTCTCCTGTGAATAAGATACTTAATGCTCTTGTTTGTGGATTAGCTAGTGATCAACTCCATTATTCAAGTCATTACCCCTTGTGGAAGTACTCTGGAAACATTTTCTCTCCCCTATACCTTTGCATCTGTATTGGAATAAAACGGATTCCCTTAAAACCCTTAGTAATTATCAAGTTATTATTTTAAACGTGAATTGAAATGTGAACCACCCAGATGAAGGTGTTTGTGAATGCTGGAACGTCAATAATAAAACAATCTTACAGGTAGACTGACTTGCAAAAATGAAAACATTATCTCTTAATTAGCAACATAAAGGTATCAGCTACAACAAAAGTGAAGTTCACCATGAATAGCTATTGACAGCTAGATTTACAGAAAAACCACTCTTATTATTACAGCGTGGCCATGCATAACTCAATTAGAATTCCATTTCTATCTATCTAAACTCATGAAATAACAGCTTATTGATACTAAAATAAAATGAGATCATTTTGACACTTATCTATTCTTATCTCTCCTAAACGCATACAGATATTTTGTGGCCTAAGAGAGGCATTAACAGAACTACATGAAATTACAAGCATCAGGTGCAATCAAAGTCTCATGTCAAATATCTGATCATGCAATATCTTGACAAAATCTTTTTTTTCCAATATCCAGAAGAAAAACAACATGCAGGTAAACTTTTTAAAAGAAAAAAAATATTTAAATTTTTTTGAAAAATATATTAACTACATAATACCATCACATATAAGCCAACGTTTAGAATGTATGCTATAAAATTATGTTTGTTCCTACACTGATCCAGAACTGAATGAGAACTACTGCACCAAAATCACAGTATTTCCCAGAGGACTTCTACGTGACCAAACAGCAACATTTAAAGGATAAAGTAATTATAATGTTCTTTTAAATAACCCATATTTTTTTATTATTTGGGTATCAAAACAAATTGATTATGATTTAGTATCATGTGAGACATCTCAGGCATACTACTTCAAATGATGAAACATTTCATGCCTTAAAAGTGCACTTGACTGAAATCATGAGCTTTAAATTCTGCCCACTCTATGCGAGAGGTTGCATTCTTTTTCAGTTGATAATCTCTAGATTGAAAATACATGTAGCAAAAATACATGTAGCACAGGTAGGAATTTAAGATACTGAGTGGAAAAATTTTGCCACTAAGTTCAATGGCTTCTACTAGGTATGTTGTAAATCTGTATTTTCAGAGGTTAGTGCTGAAATATAATTCTCCCCAGAATGATGCGACAAACGGTACTTGTTGCCAAATGGGAATTAATGGTAGCTGGGGACAGATCTACATAAACTACTTCTTCTGCTATTTGTTAGCCAGCTTTATTACTGAGGACTCATCATAGTTACATGGCTTTGACTCAAATCTCACATTAAATATTTCTGACATAATACTGAAATGACTGGAAATAGAAATCCAGTAGGTATTTTCCGGGTAAGACTTTGTGGACTTGAAGATATAGATGAAGTGTTGAGTGACATGGTTTAGTGAACATGGTGCTGAAAGACTGATAATTGAACTAGAGGATTTATAGATCTTTTCCATCCATCTTTATCATTCTACCTGAATCTCCCCTGGTGCAACTTGAGGCCATTCCGTCTAGTCCTATTGCTAGTTACATGGGAGAAAAGGCTGACTCCCACCTCGCCACAAGCTCCCTTCAGGTAGTTGTGGAGATAAGCAATAATGTCTTCCCTTGAGCCTCCTCTTTTTCAGATTTTAATTTCATGGTTCCTTTTTGGAGCATTAAGATAACAAAAATAATTTTAATCTAGAAGTTTTTGGCAAACAACGTTTTTCTTCATTTTATGCAGACGATGAGTTGTTAAAGCATTTAGTTCTATTATTATAAAGGACCAACAAAAAAACAGTTAACCATAAACTTGTAATTCATATTCAGTGTATTCAATCAGTTCTATTCATACATATCTAAATTACCATCATTCTTTCTACTGTGATCACATACACACATACATCTGCACTCTGAGTGATTAAAAAGAATAATTTATAGCTATTAACTTACTTTTAGTACCCCTTGAGACTTTGTAAGCCACTGTGAAGGCCATCTGAAGAACCTGCTTTGAAATTTCATTTTATAAGGTACTATAAATGGGAAAAATATTATTTATTTTAGTAAAGAGCAACAGAAGATAGGGAGATTGAATGTGCAGCAAACATACCTTAATAACATAGCAGACATTACATAAAGACAGATCCTTAAAAAATACCGTAAGTTTATCAGCTGAGTTTTATTTTACATAAGAAAAAACTTTTGAGAATCTTTATCCTCTACTTCTACATTTTGTTTGGCTTCAGCATCTTATGTTTTCAGCCACTCTCCCTTTCAGACAAAGTTACATACATCTTGCTCTGGGTAAAACCTCATTCTCTCATATAAAATCCTTTAGTTTAGGAATGTGTGGTGAAGGAAAACAAAACAGTAAACAAAATGCTAAGATGGAGCTGAATCACTGCCAAAATAGAATTTAACATTGCGCAGCTGGGGCAGTAGAGGACTAACCAGTATGTTCAGGATTAACCCCTTCAGTCCCATATTGGAAGACCTAAGGATCTAAACTTTCCATTTTGTCTTATTCTAATGAAAATAATTATTCAGTACCTTTCTATACGCACTATTGATCTAGTGGAATGTTTTAGATCCGTGCCATGGTACCAAAACCAAGCTCAGTATACATGTGAAAGCAGCTGATATCACTAAAACCAGTCTTGCTTGTCTGTAAAACACTACACAAGCCAGTAAGCACCTTCATATTCTCGTAACATTTTGCAAACTGGGACTTCAGAGCGTACTTTAAAAGCGTTCACCCTCTCAAGCATTTTCCTTTTTTGTTACTGCCTCAACATCTCATCTTCTGAAGGAGATAAAGGAATTTTTATACCACTGCTTATATCTCTTTTCCCCATTTTGCAAACAAAAATATTTCAAAGGATATATGCAACTATACATATACCACATATATATATACATCATATAAAAATGTGTATACATATATATTTATATGATGCTAATACATTTACAACGGCCACCGATTTATTTTGCCCTTAATATGAGTTTCTACCAGAAGAAGAGATAAAATAGACATCCTGTTCCCTGTGTCAAACTCTTGATAAAACAGTAAAATTTACAGCCATATTCGATTCTAAATTTACAATCTTCAGATGACAGTCACATTTCTAATTAAGTATACCAATGGAAAAAAAAAATATTTCTCACCTGCAAGTGCTAATGCAGCAGTACTGATAATAAAGCCCATAGCATTCATATTTAAATAAACTGAAATTGCCTAATCCTTTAAAAAAAAGGAAAAACTTTAAGAGAGCAAGCTGTTTAGCATAATAGTGACAATACCTTTTAAATTTGCCCATCTGGGTTCAAAGATCAAAATACTATTGAAGTGTTCTTAAATACCAGTCAAAATCACAGCTAGAAATGTGCATGGTATGCTTGACTATAACCATCACCTTTACAGGCTCAGGCTGACGACACAAATACCCTAGTGCCTACTTTCAGTTCATTTTCAGCTTTCTGAATTTCCTGATTCTTTTGCATAGTATTCTGCTGCTCAAAGTAGAGAAGGTCGTTTGAAATCCATACCTAGAAATGAGAGTTCGTTAGTCTTCACCACATTCATTCAAATACACATCATAAAATTACATTTTATTATTTATGTTTTTTTTTTTTTTTTTCATATTTTAGTTGTTTTACCTACAGGATGGCTTCTAAAGCATCCTTGAAAAATGATTTAGGAATTACCACAAACTGTGGGGCTGTGACTGATATCCCACCTCCTTCACAATCCAGTGCTTTTATTTCTGTGCCCATTAAACTGTCTTATACTAGAAACTGGAACACTTCCCTTATTTCCCTTCCTTCCATTCCCTTTTCTTGCCTAAATAAGTAACTCATTAGTAATAAAGATGGAAAAAAAATTAAAACAAGGAAAAGAACATCTGAATTCTCCACTGCATTTTTGTATAGGATCCGTTTCTTCAGTTTAATGAACCAAATTTTCTTTACTGCTCTTCACCATAAATATCCATAACTCTTGCTCCAGTTGTTAAGCAGACAACCTTAAGCAAGAATGAGGTATCCAACAGTTCTCAAATCTATCACACTACTACTAAGAGATACAGAGAGAAATCCACTGGAAGTATATCAGGTACTACACTGAGATTGGCATTAAAAAATAGATATAAAATTTGGAGATGAAAAATGAAAAAATAGAGATACATGCGTTATCAGCTCAAGGGACAAAAAACTGTGGTGCTAGGTAAAAAAAGATAACGGATATAGCATTTTCAGTTTAGAGTAACAGATATTTTAAGCTTCTTTTAAAAAAAATGAAAGATTCAAAAATTATATCCTGCCAATAATATTACTCAATCAAGATTGCTATCATGATGTAGTAATGAAAAGTATTTTAAAAGCACTTCTTATTTTGATTACTTGGATTTCTTCCACATATTTAAAAACATCAGAGGTGGTCAAAATCATCACACGGTGAAAAATATTAATTTCACAATCATAATACATGCTACCATAATACCATATATTATTTTAGGATACAAACTGAAGCAGTAAAATACCCAAAGAAAATCCTGAAGAATAAACAGTTTTTGTTTGGAATAAATATTTTCTGCATTCATACTTTTTTATTAAAGAGTGTAATTCTTAGCTTGATTTTAACTTTTGTATTCACAAATACGGAAATTGCCACTGCTAGTAGCAGGTCACATCACACACCTCTGGACTGGAGCTTTCACGTCCGCTTAGAGTTTGGCTTGGCTTATGTGCTGTGCTTGGTTTCAACCTGCTTTGCAGTAAGAGTTGTGATCTAATGATCGGAAGGCTATCATTTAATTTTAGTTTTGTTTCACTTGGTATACTTTCACAGCAATATGCAATTTTTGTTAATACTTCTGATGTAGATTAGAAGGACTAAATTCAAGGTCTCCGAAGATCAAATGCAGTGGAACTAGAGCTATTTTTTTTTTTCTTTTATTGAAAGAGCACTCTTCGTGCCATAATTACAGCCATTAAAGGTATTTCACATTCCTGTGGCTGCTGAGCACACAATGGACTGGAAGGTTTTTGAGCGTTTATTTTTAAACAACGTAATGAATATGTACCTTATATAAAAGAATGAATATCAGACTAGAAATCAACCCATTTTTTTTCCTACTCTTCAATACAATTTTGATCCATATCCCAGTGTGTAGAGTGAATAACCTGAAAGAATAGTACCCACACAGATTTATTAAGGTGGATGGTATATTTCTGTATGGTTATCCAGAAGATATAAAGACAAAAGTGTATATTAGGAAAGGCTCACCTGTCACTGACTCTCAAGGCTTGCCTGGAACTCCACAGAGAAGGGATCTCCAACAAGAGAATCCTTCCCAGTGGGTCAGCCCTTAAATGGGGTCTGGGAGAGGTGGGGCCAAACTCCACCCCTTCTGGTCCCACAGGTGAATTGTCTTCACCCGTGCTCCTGCAGCTGACTCAGTGCTCACCTCAGGTGATCAATCAGTGGTTCAAGCCATGATTCAACAGTTCCCATACACAGTTAAGATGTTCGTATGTACTATAAACCTTCATCCCAGACACCTTTGGCATTCAGAGAACAAGCATCCAGCAAAAGCATATTATAAATCAGTACATCCCTCTGAATCCTAAAGCACCAATTAAAGCAGTACATTTGTTGCTGAGTTTATCACCACTGGTTTTACCAGTACTCAATAAGAAAGGGTGCAGGGAAATTCTCACTTCTATAACAATGTCCAGACTGCACGCGTGCAAGCAAAAACACAACAAAGATTTTCTTTAATGCATGTTGCTATTAAGGAATGTTATATACAAATTCTCCATTACCAAAATCCCTCAGAAATATGGACACTAATGTACCTCTTAGTGATTGCCATTAAAGAGTTCTTTATGATATCATGACTGCTAAATTACACCTGTTGCTTCAAAACAGTGACCTGATGTATAAAAAAAGCCATTTTAGGAAGACAAAGCAAGAGATGGGAAATAAAACCAAAAGAACAGGCTCATCTTTGTACTTACGAAAAGCTCTATAGAATTCTTCCAGACCTAGGTGCTTGTCACTATTATAATCATCGTATTTCAGCAAATCGAACAGAGAGCAGTCAGACAGATCCTTGCCAAGCTCATCCCGTTTTATTACCTGACAAGAAAATTATAACCATGAAATTACATTTGGGCTCTTAGAGTTCTCTGGTATAATTAATTGTTTCTAATAATCACTTAATAGATCATTTTAAGGTTGCTTTGAGGCAAAGAACTGAAACTGTGTGAAGTCAGGGGTTTTCCACTTACTTTGTAATAACTTATCACAGTTTTTAAGTTTATATATTTAAAACAGACTTTCTGAGATTAATCAAAAGAATTCAGAATATATAGAAAATATATATAATCTAGCTAGACAAAAGCACAGAAACTATGAGTGATAAAGCTGATCTTGTTCATGCATATGAATGGCGATTTAGAAATGTTTGAGCATCCATGATAAGATGATTTTCCAAGTATATGCGACTTTTCTCAGCAATTCTCAACCAAAAAAAAAGCCAACAACTTGGACACTTTCAAAATTAACTAAAATAAAAACTGACTGCCCTACTAATTTTATCAGGTTCTTACAGGCCTTTGAAAAGCCTATTATCTTCCCAAGGTCCTTTTAACAAAATAGTTGACCTGAAAAGACCACTGTTTCATTATGGGTGCACATCCACTTTGTAAACAGTTTATAATTAGTAGCTCCTAGATTTTCACTCAAACGAGCTTCTCCATGAGAGGCGTCCTTTAATTTGTGCACCACTTATGATTAAAGTCCTGGACATCAGCCAAGGTATTTAAGATGTTTGTATGAAGAAATATTCAGACTTTTCATTTCAGATAGCACATGTAGGAAAGCATTTTCATATCTGAAAGAACCAAACAGAATACAACTCTGCTAATCATCTATTGGCTGCACAGTTTTGTACCAGACAAAGAAAAATGGAAGCAAATGCAGTTAATTCATTTGTAAAATGATTACTTCTCCTGTCCTCTACCTGTCTCCCAATATGACTAGAAAAATATTACACATGCATTATATGATAGCTTATGAAAAATTAAGTGATACAGAGGCTTTTGTGTTTCAGCTGTTCTGCAAAGGAATCAGCATGAACAGAAAATAATGGATTCAGTTATTATTCACGTAAATACAAAATGTCTCAATGTATAAAAGAGAACAATAGAAGTATTACAGGGGAAAGAAAGCACAAATATATTTTCCTCACAGAAGTTATTTTCTGTATGCTAACATAAACACATTGTAAAAAGATAATAACATTGTCAGCACATTAGAAATTGCAAAAACCATTCACAAAGATAAGAAAAACTAACACAAAGCAACATTTAATTATTATTAATTAAAGAGGCACACTATGCTACCTGAACATTAGTTCTAGCTACTCCTCACGCTTTAAAAGCCTGTTTATTTGGTTTCCACTAAACTGAATGAACAAAAATGAAATAGTCTAGATCTTAAGGAGGTACAACGTAGCTTAGGAAAAATCAGTAACTTCAATCTTACATCTGTAACTACAAAAGAATAAAGTTTTCAATGCATACTGTTCTATGTTTACCTGTAAATGAAATCTCTGAGTTTTCAAGCCATGAAACATTATTAAAATCACAACTGAATCATGAAAATGCAACACTTAAGGGGTGAGAAACACTGTTCCTTTGATTGTTTTTCATAAAAGCTGGTCTAAAATTGGTTAAAACATTGTTCCCAGTAGCATCAGTTGTACAAAGATTTAACATCACACATACAGTCAGGCAATAAAACCTGTTAAAATCCACCGACACTTACAGCTACAGTTCTGTATTTTAAGGTACATATTATCAGATCCCATCTTTTGAGCTGAAATCCATCACGATGCTTTTCATCTAAGAAATGTTCGATTTTATTTTAAAAACAGCAATGGTCATTATTAATTGATAAAGATGTAGTCCAAATTATTGCAATATTTCCAAGACTGATACTGTGGATATCTACCATTTCTCTGGCATTAAACTCTTCTCTTTAGCAAGCTCAACATTTAATTACAGGTATGAGATTCAGTGCTTGTTTATAAATGCAGTACACTTAGGGCTTCTTTGGAAATTTCACTCCGTTTTGATCAATATGCCGAACTCCCCAGTAGATCTGTGAGGACATATTTTAGAAAGTAAGAAGTGATTTTGTATCGTGATTAATTAACTGCGATTTGCTGTTCCAATTGCTGCAGATCTACCCATTTCTAGACTCCACATGCAATTGGATTGCACTGCCTAATTCTCTAACGGAAGAACTCGTCTTTGTGGAGTTTTGTTTGATTCTTCTCCTTCTATCAAAAAAGATACAAGCCAGAACAGGCGTTAGGGTGTGACAATCTGGATTTTGAAAGAAGAAACCAGAATTACATGTTTTAATAGAAAAATGAAGTGAGATCAGATTGACTGTCTTGTGAAATTATAACCTGGGTAAGACCTTAGTAGAGTAAGGCTGACTTCTTACCAACTTATTAGCAAGCAGAAAACATCAGCATAGAGTGTTTTAAAATCAGCAGGATCAAACTGAATGTTCTCAGGAGTCCTTAACTCACCATATTCGTCTTGCTGAAAGAACCTTTTAACAGACCTTCACTTATCAGCGAGAAACTCCTCACGGTGGGATATATTATGACAGCACACAAAAAAAATTCAGTTCAAGAAATAAACAGTGGAACCCACAATTGAAGACTGAATTTATTTTGTACTGCTTTATGCTGATGCAACTGTTTTTTTTTTTAAAAACACCAAATTCTAAGAAATACAGCCTGTCAGACAAACCCACTTTCATTTTCTTATGGTAGGGATTTAATTTGCAAAGGTACACAGCTAAGCATAATAACTTCTTGAATTAATTTCAATGTCATTACAAGAAAACAAAAACCAACCAACCTATGTAGTGTCAAAATGGTATGCAATAATAAATTTATCTGTAAACTCAATTATTTTAAGAGGTGTCAATAAGTAATTCAATGGTATTTTGGGGGTCCTGTGACTCATCATGTCTATTTTGATCTGTTAAAAATGAATACAAAAAAATGAATTGGCAGATAGCATGTATGAGTGAAGTGAATAGTAATGCAGAGAAGGATAGGGCAACACAGGGAATGAAATGGATTACATGGTTAGATGTCTCTGTGGTTTCACAGAGACAAAATAAGGTAATTAATCCAAAAACAAGAACCTAGATTGTACCCAAATGAGAATAAAATACACCCCAGAAAGCATTTTATCTTAAAAAAAAAAAAAAAAAAGGCAGGATTTGCTGTGGATAAGACAGTCTCAACCTCCAGGATCACGATCACCCTGAACCCTAAAAGCAAGCAGTAGCAATACTATCTTTGGAAATGTAAAAGCGCAACTGGAGGTAGAAGAAGCAATTTTTTACTTCTTTCTAATGAAATGTCGAAACACATGCTAAAACTGTCAGATTTCCCTTACACATACTATATTTAATGTTGAGAAGCTAAATGTTCGACTTTTCAAGTTAGAAGTGATAAAAAAAAAAAAAAGTAACATTAAACCTACTGAAATACTTTACATTAAGAGCAGCAGCAAAAAATCATAGATAGTGATTTTTATGGGTTTTTTTGGGTGGTTATATATATATATATATTTTTTTTTTTTGCATTATTTTTGAAGGAACGCTAGCAGTTGACTGTAGTATCAGTTCCATAGGTACTTAAATGGGGAAATTATTGATGCTCTACTTGACAAAGCCTATAGGGCAAGAAAAAAGAATAACATCTCGTATACACACACACACACACAAAATAATACCTACCAGGGCAATTAACCTTAAATCCTTGGACCTATAAATTCTCCTTGACATTTTCAACATAGAATGAATGAGGTTGCTCAAAATACATTAACCTAGTAAACAGAAGAAATGTACCCAAGCCTTCGAAGCTACAGATGTTACTTCATAAGTAAGGATGGTAATATATTTCTATGATGGGAAGGATAAAAGGCTTACTGTTCTAAAATGATAATTCTAGAACAAAAAACACCTGGGACAGAACTGAGGAAACACAGAGGGTGTTCCCAGTGTTATTCTGCATACCTCAGCAGTACGTACTTTTTCCCTATTAAGTCTAGTTTAAAACCCTGATGTTGAGTCCAAAGAGCTTGCTGCCTAATGTATTCTTGCTCCTGATGGTCAGTTGCATCCCATCCCACATCGGCCTTCCCAGTTTATCAAAGATGTTTCCTAGACCGTAGCAACCAAATCCCCAAGCATGACACCATCCGCATACCTGTTCCATCAACTGGTCTGTTCTCCTCCTGCCTGGATCCCAGTCTCCAGTTGGGAGGACTGAGAATACCACCTGCACTCCCGTTCCCCCAAGCATATTCCCAAGTGATGTAAAGTCTCTCTTGGTATTCTTGAGTTTCCTAGGCACAGTGTCATGTGGCCCAGCCAGAAAGACCAGAAGTAGATAGTAATACCCTGGCTTTAGTCCTAGCCAGTATCCTCTTCCCCAGTACAGACCCCTGGCAGGAAGCAAACCTCTTTAAAGGGACTATCTGGGCAGCAGGATAAATGTAGATAAAGATAACCAGACCCACCAACAACTTCTAGATTAATTTAAAATCTTTCAAAGAACATTGTTAAAACACAAACCAAATAACAACAATGTAAAAATTTACCTTCACAGAACCATTGCAGTCTACTAAAAATCTTGCAGATACACACAGCATTTACAGGTAGATTTGGTGGAGAAAAATATTCTGCCCAATTTATAAACCAGTTTTGGAAGGGTAGATGGTATTTCTGAGCAGTACTTATTGTCAAAACAGAACAAGCTACAAGGTTAATTTAATCAATAAGTTATTTTAATACCAAATGTTGTCAGTGTAGCACTTGGACGTTAGAACATGAAATGATTAAGGTCCAGTAGTGAGAGCAGTCAGACTACAAAAGCATTTACACGACCAACAACAAGTTTATTTAACCTGAATGTAGCCTCACAATCCTATCATTTCTATGTCTTTTCTGTAGACTACCTTGCCTGACATTTACACTGTAAACTTTACACTGTACACATAGCAAGAGCTACTTTTGAATTAGTTTTATATTAGATAACAGAGCCATTCAATAATCCCACTCAGATGCCAGACCTGCCCAAATGAAAGGAAATAACATTCTGCAACTTTGATGAGTCTTGCAATGATACATGATGCTTTAAACTCTTTCATTCTTTAAACGGCTTTATTATTATTATTATTTTAATAAAAAAGCAGTAACAATCCTTTTTTCTGAACTCTATGGGGATATGGTTACAAAATAAAAATGGTAGATTTAGGGTGGATATGAAGAAGTTTGCTTTGTTTTTCTTTGATAAGGGTGGTGAGGCACTAGAACAGATTGCCTAGAGAGATGGTGGACGACCCATCCTTGGAGTTACTTTAGACCAGCCTGGACAGCACTGTGAGAAACCTGATGTAGCTGTAGGTGTCCCTGTTCATTTCAAGACAGTTGGATTAGATGAGCTTGCAAATCAAATGCTTTTATGATTCTATGAAAATAGAGGAGATAAAATTGAGGACACTCAGAGAAGTTTTAGTTCAATTCCCATTTGAACAAAAAATATCTTCAGGATTCTTTTTTTTTTTCCTATAACAATAAAAAAAAATATTTTCAATAATCTCTTAAAACAATTACAAGTGCAGAAAAGTAGTACCGACAAAATCGCTCCGGTTGGAAGGGACCTCTGACATCACCTAGGGATCATCCAGACTGCAAAATTTTGGCTCTGAGAAAAATTGTTCTGTTCATGATTATGGTTTCTGAGTGAAACAAAAACTCCTGTACCAAGACTTTTCAAACATTTTCTCCCCCGCACACAGAAAAACACACGGATATATGGTAAAAAACAATCATCTTTTCAAGAAAGTTAATAATTACTTCTTCAGAACCAGGAGCCTTTCTCATACTGAAAATCAGTCAAATTCTAAACTGGGACTTGCTTTTCTCCTCCTTACACTAATTTCAATTTTTAAAAATATTTATGGCTACTACATACATTAGAGGGTGAAGAAAGCAATGATTTCAATTTGATACTGGGTATAATAAAAATAGCATTCACATGGCTGAACTCAGAAGAATACGTGTCAAGCTTTCAACAATTAAAAATAATGCTCTGAAAACCGGTGTATTGCATCTGAAGATCCTACTCCAAGTTTGATTTCTTGTTTTGAATCTTTATTTAGATCTGAGTTGTATGCTCAGTTCTCCACAATTATGCAGACCAAAAACTCCATCAGACAAAGGCTTAAATTTACAATTGCTGAGATTACACAAGGGCTGGTGCTTAACTGCAAAACTACACACAATTAGGGATAACTAAGATGATTTAGTGTTCCCTACTTTGTCTTAGATAAGGGAGAAAAGCATTCTGAGATGAAGCTTCTGCTAGAAAGAAGACTTCAAGAAAAATATATATCATTATTCATCTTCTCTATTCAAACTGACTAAAGAACTTATCCTGGAGGCAACATGTTACTCTTTAAGTCTTGTCAAAAGAAAACAAACCGAACAGTATTAACAATTATTTCATTTTGTTATTATTATTATTCTTTGGATCAGATAACTTGATGTTCTGCTATGAATTTCAACAAAAAGCTTCATGACTGGAGTAAAGCATGTCAGTAAGTGCTAATTTATAGTTGCCATTAAAAAATCATTTCTACAAAAGGAGTATATTGAAAAAATACATATTATTGGAAATAATGCAAAGCATGGTTGAAAATATAATTGTGGAAGACTTTTTTTAACTGTTTAATAACAACAAAAAGAAATATAAAAGGAGATGTGCACACAGAGCAATTAAATTTCTGTATATTCATAAACACTGAAACTGCAAAAAAGTTTTGCTATTGACCTTCAGTACTATGATGGCAACTCAGAAAATAACACCCCTTATTTAATTATGTTGGCCCATGAGGTCAGAGGTGGATGTTACTGGTACAGCAGTAGGGGTTGAACCTTCCCAGCAATATTCTGTTACATGTCGTTGCTGTGTGACAGATGGAAGCAGAGGGACGGACTGACAAAATGGTATCTGATATAGAATTGCGTATAACAGAAAGGTGTGTCATTTTTCCATGCAGAAACAAATGGTACCCACTGACATTCAGCAGTATGAGAACCACGAGGAAGTGGGTAGTGAAACAATGATTCACTTCCTCTGGTATACAACTGCAGCACACAGGTTCTTGTTCACCACTAATGAAAATGCATGGCTAACCACAATGACTGCACTGAAAAAGAGCATTTTGTAGCTGACTATTTGCTTCATCAAAAAGTGCTATTGTGCTCTTTGTACAAGTTGTAGTTTCCATGGAAACAAATAGCATGCATTACTTTTGGAGCAACGTATGTAGTACTTTAGCCCTGCTCCTCTAGTGAAAAGGTTATGGTTCACTGATAGATAATGATTTTGTAGTAGTGAAATCAAGCCTTCCCTCAGCTCCTCTGCTCTGGGCTGAGCAAACCCAAGGACTTTAGCTGCTCCTTATATGTCTTGACCTCTAGACCCTTTATTAGCTATGCAGTCCTTATATTGTGGTACTCAGAACTGCACACAGTGGGCGAGATGAGGCCACACAGCCCAGAGCAAAACAACCCTTTACTTCATACATCTCGCAGTGCAGGACCTGATGAAGCCTAGGGTAAGGATGGGTCTTTCTGCTGCCAGGACACTCTGCTGACTCACATTCAACTTGTCATCAGTCACAACCTTGAGATCCCAGAGCTACCCTGTCCCAGATACAGCATTTGAATCAAGCATCCTATTATGATTTATAATGCAGTCTCCATTAAGGAAAATTGACACAAATTTTAGGAGTTCTCCTATACTTTTAGTGCCTGTCCAGTATTTGGTGTTACTAAACACGATGGGTTATGACAGCTTCTTAGAAGTAGACTTCTGTAGTGTCCAGTCATTCAAAATATATTTGCCATGACAACATTCATCATAGAGTTAGCCGCCTTTGGGGGAT
Source organism: Callipepla californica brunnescens (assembly GCA_023055505.1). Classification (NCBI taxonomy): domain Eukaryota; kingdom Metazoa; phylum Chordata; class Aves; order Galliformes; family Odontophoridae; genus Callipepla; species Callipepla californica. Next base: position 3,708,294 of record JALIRH010000040.1, read on the forward strand.
TATAGTAAGTGCCGTCATGCCTACTGGTGCAACCATCATTGGTCTAAATTCTCAATTGGTTAATAAAGCTTGCTGACTAGATACACAGCAAAAACTCAATTAGTATTACTGAATTGCTTTAAAATACTGTTTTGCTTTGTATGTATATATTTTTTAAAACTCCTAAAATACATTTCGACTTCAAGATCACATGCAGCAGACGACAGAATATGTAATGGACAGTGCAACCTATAATATATTCTGTCCCTCCTCGTGTATATTTGAAGTACTTGTATTCAAGTTCCTCAATAACTATCACGATTTCAGAATAGTAAACATTCTGCCAGAATACTTGAATAAAGTTTTTCACCTCAGAGCTACACATGAAATTTCTAAAGTGAAAGCATCCAGAGACATAGAATTCCATGTATCAAGACTAGACAATAGCTACTATGCTAGTGGAAATGAAATTAAATCTTACCTGAGACAATTCATTCGTGTCCACAAGTCCACTGCTGTCAGAATCAAAATAACGAAACATGTGATCTACAAGAAGCTTCCTTAAAGCAATTTTCTCACCAACATCTCTATCTTGAAGTTGCGCAGCATATCTCTGATTCTGAAGAGCCAATAACATATTTTTCACTTTGCTGTATTCAGAAGGTTTGCATTTATCTCCTGAAAAGGAAGCACACAACACAAGCTTATTTTGAATTTGATTTCTTAGGAAAAGTACATTAAAAAATAAGGATAAAAGAAGAGAGTGTTAGCACCCTGTAACAGCATCAACAAGGTTGCCCTATGAGACAAGGAATTTGTTCTGCTGTATCTTTATCTGCACCATTTCCTTATTTGTTTTTCAGCTAAAGATCAAAAATAATCACAGTTCTAGACAGACTGAATAGATAAAATCCTCTGTGAATCAAAACTAAGGAAAGTCTCTACAGTTTTAAGCCTGTACCTCTCACATTCAAGTCATTCAGAAGAGGAGGACCTAAAGATTTCATAAAACGTGACCTTTGAGAAAGCATTTTGTGTAAACATTCATAATATTGCAGTGCAATATACGCAGTAAAAACTGAAAATATGATAGGAAATCATACATTCCAAAGAATATAATTCACAATAACAATTTACTTCAGCAAGTAGAAATTGCACTTGATGGCTCATAAAGTAGCTTTAGCTTTTCATGTACAGGACAGAAGAAACTTAAAAGTGAACAAGAGAATCTGGATTCACAAGGGGAAAAGAAACAACGTCTAGGGCAAGATCTAGTTTAGTATTTTCATTATCGACTCTTTCTACAAAGTAGAAATTGCTGCAATGAATGTCCAGCATACCATCACTACAGTCAGTGATTACAGCTGCTATTTATTTTGAAATATAATACAATTTACTTCTGGTATTCTATTGTATCAGATACTTTATAATTTAAATTGAATAGATAAACTATTGAGAAGGTTCTTTTTCTTTGAGATAACCTTCATAAATATCAGATACGTAAATGTGGACGACAAAACACAATCACTGTGTACTTGTTGCAAAAAATATATATATATTTAGCTAGTATCCGTTAACTCCAAAATAACAGAAATATGCTGTGTTGATTAGCAACGAAATCTATGTTCTAATTATTCTTTTTAGAAAATACCTGTAATCAAAGAGGAACAAACATTTCTCTCACAGAAAATTGACTAAACAATTTTTAGTTGTGTTTTGGAAACTGGAGATTAGCACTTCCCTGCACTTAATATCGTTTCATTGATGTGAACCCCCATCACCATTTCATTAGGTAGAGAAAGAAAAAGTTCCCACAAGCTTCTCACAACCTTAGAGTGAAATTCAGATCTAAAAGTAGGAGCTTCCAAAATGGAAGATAAACAGTACAGGTATAAGAAATATTTCTGAGAATTTGAAAGACTCCAGGGTATCTTTCATTTCTAAAAGCTACGTAGTAGGCAGTTACTATTTTACAAACCCAAATGCTGTAACAGCAGGAAAGAAAACTAAACTGTTCTAAGCAACAGTCTCAGCTACATATATTAATCACATATTTGTCTTTTTCTCGCCAAAAGCATGAAGACAGGGGACATACAATTTGTAAAACTGGCTACGTGGATGTTTTTCAGGGATAATACAGGAAATACTCATTAGGGAAACAGAAGAGTTCTGTAGCCACTCTGGAGCTGTAGAGAGGAAAGTTTGTCATCGGAATGGACCCAAGCTCCAGGTGATGGGGAGGGAAGACAGCACTTCAGCAGACTAATTCATTTGGGTGAGCTCCAAAAAGCTGAGCCAGGAAAGGAAGCAGCACTTTGTCTCCCCTCGTCAACTTCTCTTGATGTAGTACCCTCGGAAAGATAAATTCTATTTTTTTCTCCTGAACAGCAGAAATCTAATGTCACAAATGACATGACTTGTCACGGTTACAGTTTCACCTGTGTTCACTTTTTTCTAAAAATTAGAAATCCCACTTATTTATTAGATAACACAGTGATCAGACCAAGTTACTACATCTAGATTTTACTCCCAGTAATTTCTTTTTGATCAGTTCTCAGTCTGCTATTCTAAAGCTTGCAAAGAGATCCTTGTACCTTAGCAATGTGAAAAGTAAAGCAGTTTATTACCTAATAAAAACAGTTAAATTCTAGATTTGTTAAGAGTATCTAATTATGTCATAAAAGGTCTGAGTTAAAGAAAGAAACGAAAAATTAATAATAATAGAAGTAACGTTTTACCCTCCCAACCCAACTTGAAAATAATGAGTGATCAAGAATTGAAATAGGTTCTTCCATCTATGAAGACAACGATGACAATGTTCTCTGGAATACTAAAGATTTAACTTTTTTACTCAGAATTTTGTGTTCTGGAAAACGTTTTACAGGCTGGATGGGTCTAAAAGCAGCCCGGTGTACAGAAAGGTGTCCCTGCCTTTAGCAGTGGGTTGAAACTAGATGATCTTAAAGGTCCCTTCCAACCCAAATCATTCTATGATTTTTCAACCAGCTGCAAACAAGGTGAATACAGTTCACAAGGCAATTTCATGATTCTGTTAACCTATCTTCAGTAGATGATTATTTTCAACTCAACAACGGTGGCAAAGCCAATGTTCTTTATGAGGTTGCTTTGATCATGTCTATAAGATAACAGCTGTAATTTCACAGAGCTGTAGGGGTTGGAAGGGACCTCTAGAGATCATAGAGTCCAACCCCCCCGCCAAAGCAACTTCCTAGACCAGGTTGCACAGGCAATTTGCTCTTCATGCGTTCCCTTTCACTCATCAGATCAATCTGACTTAGAATTACACTCCCAGCCCTGATAGTCCACTGGCTGGTGGTGCATTCAACATTATTTTACCTCTCTAGACTGTTAGTCTGACGCACATGGCACACATCGTATATACCATGGAAGCAGTGTTCTCTGATAGTTTTATCTACATAGAACATCAAGGTCTTTTGGATGCAATCACATAGTTTGCATACAAGAGGAGTGATGCAAGCAATAATCAAGTATTTTAACTCACTGTCAACTTTCTACTGTATCTTGTAGTCAATGCACAAAAAAAACAATAAATTATTACTTTAGAGCAGTTTTGATTTATTTATTTGGTGTGTGTGTGATTGTTCATAACGAATAAAGGCCAAATAACTTAAGTTTTCTGCTCCTAAAGAACATGGTGTAAACAACAGCTATTTCAGTATCTTGGAAGAGTAAACAGATGTGGGTAAACAGGGCATATGCTGCACCTGCCAGCTGGCTGTCTACTTCTCCTGTTCCCCTGTCTTATTATATTGTTTGAGATTATCAAGCTTCTTGCAATATTTGAAGTGAAAAACACGTGATACACTTAGCTATTTTAAATGAAAACGTACGTAGCTATTGTTTTCAAACACTACGGAGAAATGGAAAGTATTTACTGCTACTTAGAGTATGTATTCTTAAATAAATGTAGCTAACTTGCACTTTTCAAGAAGTGAACAATGTGCACCAATTCTACCTTGAAGTGTTGCTACATTCAATTTTCTCAATGCCCACTTTATTTTCCATTTTATTTGACGAGGTACTCTTACAATGGAGTTGTTGTATTTAGAGCTAAACACCCATCTTTCATACTGCATTCTACAGATTTTAAGCTGGTGACAATTTAACCTCCCGTTTTTGCTCTAAGCAAATTACAGTGGTGCTAACAGGTGTACACAGGTATACTGCATGAAAACATTTTCATTTTATACGTAAATCAATGTGGTTTTTTACGCCAAAGGCTTCACAGATTTCAATATCAAGTCAAACATGACTAATGGATGTAACTGACAGGCAAGGGGATTAATGACATGCTGTCAACACAGTTGTTTAACAAATCATTCTCTTATCTCATTGACACGTCCACCTTTTGATGTAATACTCAGGATACAATTGCAGTAGATGTTTCAATTACAAGAATGAGGCTCTGTTGTACAGAAGAGCACCCCCAGGCTGGAGTAGCAGCGCAGGAAAGAACTTGGAGTGCTGCACTATTTGTGTTTAACTTCATCAGCATAACCCACAAAATAGTTGTCTGAAAGGTACATAAAATGGCAAACAGGGATTAAGTATGACAACCTTGAAAGTGAGGAAAAGTAATTTATGCTTAATGTAACGGAGAAAGAAACACACTGTAAATTGTATTATTCCCAGTACTGAAAAAGCCGAAAATAATATTTAACAAAACCAGAAAAGATGATTCACCAGGATGCAAAATGAACTTCACCACAGCAGACTTCCAGACTGTCAACAGATATTCAGATTTATCCCAGTAATAATACTGTAACACTTAGACAAACAAAATATATCACGGTTTTAGTTCTGTTTATGGTTTTGAAAGAAAATCCTTAATATATATTCCTAAAGCTCATCCCCAGTAGATCAGCTAGACTATGTCAGTCAATACTAATTACCAAATTATCCTTTCATTATCTTCCTATTACTTATATAATAATTGACGTTATCTTAAATAACACAAAAACATTTAATGTTAAAAAGACTAAACTGCATAAATTTAAAGACTAAACTGTACCTGTATGTGAAAGCAATCTACTCATTGAACATAACTTCATGATTCAGTTCAGTTTTCTGATACTACCTTTTTTTTGCTTCACCATTTCTGAGCTGGGCTTGCCACACAAATAAGTGATTGATTTCTGAACTCTTGGAAAACAAAAATGGTTTTTGTTTTGCTTTTTTTGTTCTTTTTTTTGTTTGCTTGTTTCATTTGTGGAAAAGACTCCACCACACAGCAAAGTTTTGTAAAAAATAAATAATAATAATAATAATAATAATAATAAAACAAAAAACACTGCTGTGAGTTATTTTACAAGTTTCCTATCTCCTCTGGAATCTTATAAGACATACAGGAACCCAAATGTAAAACGCACACACTACAATCTGAATGCCAATCTCCTGTCCTACACCTTGTAATTTCTGAAACAGCGTTAGTCCTATGATTTACTTAATTTAAATTCCAAAATAGGAGGAAAGTGGAAATGTTTTTGGCTGTTAGATTTTTCTCCATTTGACACAGCAGCTGTGCATCTGTATCGTTGTTACCTAGGAAACAGCTGGAAATTAGAGACTTGAGTCTTTGACAGGTTTGAACAATGATATTTGTCCATAATAAGGAAAAAAATATATCATTTGGCAACTTATTTAATTTGCCAGAGAATGAGAAGCATATCAAAACTAATAAGACGTTTGTGAAAACTTAGCAATACAATACCATCACTATTCTTATTGTTTACAACAGAAAATTAAAGACTCAACTAAGGAAATAGTTCAGAGTCACTCCTTAAAGCCAAATTCAAAGCTCAAGGTTTTGCATTTCATAGCTCTGGGGAAAACTCTTGTGTACAGAGAGAAGGAAAGAAAGACTATAATTGAATAAATTATATGAAGTCAAACCACCTGATTTCTGTTCCCAGTTATTCACCACTTTAACAGGTGAAGCAGGCATGTTAACCTCTCCTTGCCTTAGCATCTTCATCTACAAAGACTAATTCTTATCTCAAAGAGTTATCAGGACTCATTAATATTAATGGAAAACCTAATCTGCACAACAGAAGTTACCAGCTCCTGATAAACAACTGGATTCTTAAGTATTTTATGATATTGAGCTAAAGTGTGTCAATATAGCACAGTTTTCTTAAAGATGTTGAAATTTTGAAGGAAAAACTTTGGCTCTTTCAGAAGAAACAGTACTTTTTACTGGAGAATACTACACACAATCAATTTCACAACAGATTTAAGCATAAATCATTTCTTTTAAACTGAATAGACATGAAGCTAGACTGCTTTTAATATTCTACATCCATTTTGAATAAAGTCTGAACTATCTAATTAACCAAAGTGCTTCTCTGCACAATTACAAACAGCATTCCACAGAACAAAAGTAATAAATTCATCCAAAATATGATACTACACCATATCTATCCACAAACTTAGATATATACAAGTACATATACTCCCATACGCAGGCTGAGGAAGTCACTACAGATACAGTCTGATCACAGTTGAGTTTCAAACATAACATGAGGAACAACAATTTGAAGGTCTTCATACATTTAGCTCTTTTTCTTGATGGAGCCGCTATGTATGAGCATGAAAGTCACAATCTTATTTCCATCTCTAACAAATAAAGGCATATTTTAAACCACCAAAATTACCTAAGCTTGTCTGAAAGAAGCTTCAGATTCAGAGAGCATTTCACGTTGAATTTCTTTAAAATATCACATTTCTTTAAAAGAAACAAACCAAAAACCAGAGCTCCATGGTTTTCACCCTTATTTTTCACTCTCCCCACTTAAGATTTGGAACTGCCCTTCAAGAGTGCTGGTCTCATTTACAGACTAGTGATGTATCATTCCCAGTTGGAGAGGGATTGCCCATAACATGTAGTTTTTAATACAAATTTCCTGGATAAACATGGGGTAAGGAAAAAAAAAAAAACAAAAAAACCTTCAGTTTCACAAATAAAATTTCACATGCAACAGGAATAAGATAACTTGGTCTGGTTGTCCTTCCTAGGTTATTAAAGAAAATATGAAAGAAAAAACAAAAAATCATGATTCAAAGACAGACATTGCTAAATATGAAGACTGAGACAGGAGGCTAAATGCAGCATCCTAATTTCCTCTCTAGTAGAGTTAACCTAACCATTGAAGTTAGTCTTTCTCCCACAGGGCTTGGACAAATTTTGTTTTGCTCTATTTATAGTGATACTATGAAAGCTATGAAACACCTAAGCTTACATTGGGAAGGACAACATAAATTCAAACATATTCCAAACCCAGGAGGGAAATAATAATGGGATGCAAGCTTAGCCACAAACCTACTGAGTTCTGCTTTTGTTTCTTAGATAGCTTATATTAGAGATTGCTTAAAAAAATTTTTTTTGAAAAAGATGAACTTACTTATATTAAATCACAGTCTTCCTTTTCCTAAACTCTACTCTAAAAGGAGGAATTTAGAAAAGCTAAAAAGGCACAGCAGCTAGAGGGGATGGTTTTATGTCTCCATTTCTATTTCTTCCCCTCAGTCACACATACTGACAACCTCAATTTTTTCAGCTTTGCACAGTTAGCTTTTAGTACTAAGATAATTTAGGAAAATCTTCAGATAGACTTCTACTATAGAAAAATTCATTGTATACATGGAACTTCGTATTTACTTTTATTCTAATGAACACTTTAAACAGCATTATTCCAATTTAAGCAATTCAGAAAAAGATCAGAAACACGGACAAAATTTACCTTAAAACATTTTTGCATCTTTCTGACATTATGCTCATCTTTCCATTTTCCCTCTATGTTCAAAGGTTGTGACCTTCTTCAAGAACAGTGCAGAGTAGAGATAGTTAAAAGGAGTCAAGAGCATCCTAACAATGTGGTCAGAAGTTCTTTCTCCTCAGTCTCAGAATCTTTTTATTTTATATTATTTTATATGGTATTTGGGTTATTTTACTACGTATATTTCACTATCAGAACCTGCTTATCCTGTGTGGTAACCAGATCAAGTTTGAAAACAGAGAAGTATTTTACCAGCTTCTGTTGAAGAAGAGGCTATAGCTTGTTAAGTGAAGATCCATATGTACCACTGAGAGAACGTAGAAACATTATACAATTTTGCAAACAAGGAAAATCAGCTCATGCCAAGGCAAGATCGGGCAAGTCCTGGGTTCCCACACTATGAGGAAAGTACAAAGAGTTCTTCCTAGCCGCAGCAAAAAAAAAACAATCATGATTTAAAGGGCTATTCATTTTTGAGGTATGATTACAGTATAAGCTAGAGCAATTCAGAGAAATCTGAGCTAAGAGGAAATCAAGGTCACAAAGTCTGATGCAACTTGATTTAACTGGTCTATGAAGGAGGCAAGTAATGTTCTATAAGGTTAAACTTGATAGTTTTTTTTTTTTAATCTGTTCTCCAGTTTCTGTTCTTTCTTCAGAAAGAAAGAAATACACTAGTTTGGCAATAAAGCAATGAAAACAAGATTCATAAATTGAAACTCAAACGAGTAAGGAAGTAATTTCCTTTTGAATCTACACCAGAGTTACCTCAACATACTGGTCTAGCGCCAACATAAGCCTGTAATCAAGCTAATAACTCACCAGCTTCATAAATCACTTCCAGGTTGTTTCTCAACCGCACTAAAGTACAAGCTAAAAGCACATATTTAAGGTTTTAACATCAGTTTTAATCTCATCAGTTATTGGTTAGAAAAAATTTCAAAATCCTTCCATCAAAATCAGAAAGTTTGCAGACAGCCGAGACAAAAACTCAGACCACTTACTTTAATGTTCCTCTACTTTCAATTTCCTCATGTTTAACAAATCCACTGACAAAGACAGAAAAGTCATGTAGGACAAGACAGCTGTGTACTATGAAGATCTACACCAGTATTTCCCTTGGCTATACATGAAGGGTTTTAAGTGTTGCCATGAGGGCTGCTGGTATCTCATGACCCTAAATATTATTGCAAGCCAAGTCATAAGGTTGATGAGTCAAATGTAAATTATTGTGACAAACATACATTGTTAATACCTGCTGTCAAGGATTCACACTAAAGATTCAGCATCCTTTTAATGATCCTTTATCATACATGCTTGTACCTGAATCGTTGCTTATGCTAATCTTTGTGTATTTCAATCCAAGAGAGAAGCTAAGCGTACAACAGTTCAGTGCAGGGTTCTTTTTCCATTGCAGCATGTATATATCCCACAACTTTGCAAGACACAAGTATATTTTGATGAGCCATCCCTAAATTAAATTTGGATCATAGCATCCCTTCACAGAGAGTCACATAAAAAGTTACCTAGGGAGGGCAGATCATTAAATTTTACTCTAGCTTCACTACAAAGAAATAAATGTTTTAGACAGTTTTCTCTGCATAATCCCAAAAAGCTTGCTGACCTAGTACTGTTTCAAAGATGTTACTGCCTGTCCTGATGTACAGCCTACTGACTTTATTCCTCATCTGTGGTTTGATGTAGAAAGATGTTTTTAAAAAGTTCAACTCTTCAGCATTTCACCAATTGCAATTAAACTCTTTCCTTTTTTTTTTTTAAGACTTGCTTTCCTTTTCTTTAAGCCTTCTTTTTGACATTGAACCTTCAGTAGAAGATATTATACATATACTCAGATATACATTAAAATGAGTTCTACTTGATTTCATATTGATGATACATTTCGAGGTGAAATTCTAAGCACACTTTATAAAATGCCTAGTGATTAACACTAAGTTATAACATTGGTTTCTGTCAAAGTGCAACACATTTATTCAAGCTGTGTCAAAATTTAACAGGAAATTAAATATATTGTAACTATTATTACTATGGAAGAAATGACAATTATTCAAAAACAATATGAAATACTATTTATATCACTTTCTTCTCAAAGGCACAGACTTAAATTTGCTTGACAAGACTAAATTTGTTTGTGAATCAGTCCATCAGATGCCTGTCCAACTGAGCAAGCTGGATTTCCTGTTTCTTCTTGAAATTAACTACTACAATGCAAAGATGCATTCAAACCCATCTTGAGAATTAAACTCTTTTCCACCACCCCTCTTTACTTCTACCATTTCTAGCTGGGAAAAGATTAGGGGCCCACAGAAAAGGCATAATAGAAATATGCTTCATTAAAAACACATCTTTTGGTAAACTGCTTATTTAAATCTCTAAAGAACCATCAGCATATCAATTCAAAACTTCAGTTCAAGCAAAGCTCTGAACACTCAAAATTACTGAGCCCTTCCTTTGAATAACAAGACCTTCATTAAGCCTATCAACCACAGCTAATATAGCAAGGGTGTACTGCTGGGTCAAAGTAAACAGAAACAGCCAGAAGCCCTGATACACATATCAGAGAAAGCATCTTCTAGTTACATTTGTAAATCAGCTAAAACGTGGTATGAGCCTTCAAGGCAGTTCTGATTGGTGAGAGGTTTCAGTACAAACTGTTATTCCTCAGAAGTCCACTGAGACAAATAGTCAAAAAATTGGACTGCTAGAAATCTAGCACTCAATATACGTCTGCAAGGATTACAAGTCCTTCTGAAGAAAGTGCCAGTAATGCAAAGTGACGTATTTCTGAAGGTAGGAACTGGTTATGAAGCACTTATACTGCATACTAAATAACTTATTATCTGGGACAAATATAATCCCTTACATTTATTCCCAAGAGATGTGGATGTGAAAGAGCTTCTTTGAGAAGGTCCTTTTAACTTCAAGAATAGCCTAAATCACAAAAGTAGAGACATAAAGAGGTCACTCATGCCAAAGTACTTATTTGTCTCAGCATTCAGTTCTTCAATTAACTTCTTAGCTTAAAAGTTTGCAAAACATTTTTAATTATCTTGAAGAATCTTTAAATTCATTTGTATATGCTACACATCACCAGAAAGAGAAAACCCTTCAACTCTAACCTATTCCAGGTAATTGAAAAATTATATCATGAAGGAGAGGATGCCACCTCAGTGACCTTAATTCCATAGTTAAGTAAATCAGCACATGCCAGAAAGAAAAGAATAGCAGTCTGTTTTCAGGGTCTGCGCTCCCAATGGATAAAGATGATGATCTTTTGTGAGTCTGAGTTGTCAGAGTCCAGTTGTCAGAGATTTCCCCAAACCATTTTGGTAAACTCCATCTCACATACTGAACATTTGCCAGAGGGCATCAAGAAGCTGAAGAAAAACAACTGGGCAAGAAAATGTATTTGACAAAAGATTTTAGCGTGAAGAGTGATCAGAGAAGGGAAAGACCATGTCAAAACACATTCCTCCAAGAGACCAGACAGTGACAGTCATGGCATGGGTACTGACAAAGCTGCAGTCAAAGGATTCTTACCCATTCATCAGCTCAGTTCAACCCTTTTGGTACACAGGCAGGAGCACTTGATCATAATCCATAATTCTTGGTCCATTTTAGGTTAAGAGCAGCCATTCTGACTACAAATTTATATCCCATCTGTGCATGACCATCTGACAGGTCTAAGGAACTCCTAAGTACAATTTAAATAAACCTTCGAGTCAAGCTACAAGTCCACATGTACCCTGCATGCTATGAACAAGTAATTCTGGAGATGTGAATGTCAAATTGACAAATCTGTTCTTCCATTTTTACCCTCTATGATACACTAAATATGCAAAAAGAAAATCACAGCAGTGAGAACAAAGAAAGCTGAAGAAAGTCCTCATTCAGAAATTACCTTACCTTTAATAAACGTTTTCAGTGAGTAAGGGAAGAGAATGAAAGATGTGGACTATTCTTAAGGTATGTGAACACTACAATTCTTGCTGTACAATACTGTATCACAGCTTTGCTACAAAGCAGCTTGTGAAAAGTCAAATGTAAAAGTCAACACTCTTCTCTTGGCACTAACCAACTTTGTGGTGTAAATATATGTCAGCAAAATATTTGGTCAACAACAATGACTGCTTTAATAACAGCTTTCAAAAGACATGTGGCTTCTATTACAGTTCTTTTGCCATACAACATTAAAATCAGGTCAAATTTACTTTCATGATTATTATTCAAAGCTAAAAAGTCACCAGCAAATTTGAGTTTTGTCTTTTCAGAAGAATTTACATCTCAAAGGCAAACTGAAACAATATGATTGCACATCTCTTCCCCTTGCCCATTTCATGTCTCTAACACTAAATTTTCCTTGTCAGTGTTGTTATAGAAATAGTTTTACTCACCACAGTAGAATTAATCACGTTAAAAGCAACAAAGACCTCACACATGTATTAGTACCAAACTGATCAAGTATCATAATATTTTACTCCTCAATTATTTAATGAATTAACATGCAAAGATCCTCTCAGCAATATACACTGAACAATTCCTCAAATGACTTCAATTGTTCTGGATCACCATCCTACCTATTCCCCATTCCTAAAGCGAGGTGTGATCAAAGTCTTGATTTGCTTTCCCTGTGGACACAATGCTTACATAAAACAGATGGGTGGATTTCCTACTTTTTTTTTTTTTTAAATCAGAATTAGTGGAAATTAAAAAAAGGATTTATTGACTCATGGCAGATGGCTGAAGGATTTTGCGTAGGTGTGGCTCACGTTAATTTCAATGGGAGCAAATTCAATGTCTTCTAGAAGAACTAACTTTTGTTTACAGGAAGAGCACTCTGCTTAGATATTGAAAGGAAGTAAACACTTTTTCCACACAACAATCTAAGACTTCAACTGTCCCTTAAACACCAAGCACATTTGGAAAGAAGCAAAATATCATAAAATACACAAAGTTGAACTGTATCTCCCTGTGTATGTAACTTCAAAATTGCTTTCTACAAGCCCAGTCTCTCTTAAGCAACAGTCTCCCTTTTGTCTACTAATAGGCTCTATTGTTTTGAATTCCTCACCAGCAAAGTAAAGGTGATGAACCTAGAAGGAAACTCAGGGACAGTAGAGATCTTAGTTTCAACATTACTTTATTCTGCCAAGGGTCTTTCCAGAAAAAGGGTACATGGAAGCAGTTTCAGATTTTGATCGTCTTTGTAGCCCATCAAAATCATCTCTTAAGTACAGTTCCAGAGTTAAACTCCTGGAACTAAAAGGTAAATATAGATGACATAGCTAATGCTACAGTCTGCAGAGATGGGCACCAAACAAAGACACAAGTATGTAGCTTGATTTAAATGCTGTTGGCAGAGAATAGCTGAACATTTTAATCAGTTTCTATGGATTTAATAAACAACACAACTACAAAAAAACAGAGATATCATCAGAAAAACCGACAAACAGAATACTAACAGATTTTTGAAGAGCACAGCATGATCTTTCACCTAAGCATTGTAATTTTCCAGAACAAGTTGTGACAGAGAACTCGAGTGTCTATCAGAAGAGTGTCATACAACAGAAATAATGCAATGTGAGAAAACACACAAATACAAAAAGCTACTTTGGCCAATACCACAAGCTGGTATGATACTTGATATCTGGGGAAAAACAAAATAATAATACAAAAACAGCAACAAAGCGATCTACTATACTACTTTGCTTAAAGTATAAGGCTTCAGCATAGTACCCTTGGCATGGACAAAAGGGATAAGAAAATATTTATTGGCTAAGACAAAATGGCAGTGCTCAAGTGGAGCATTAGCAAGTCACTCACCAGTGTATGATCAGTTACATGCCACAGCCTGCAGGCTAAACTCAAGAGTGAAAGACTATTTTTTGCAAAAACACCAATACTACTAGGATGTATACCATGCACACAAGTCTGTTTAAGGTCCACAGTGCATTCAAGAGTACAACTGGTACTTAAAAGTGCACGTATGTGAATGTCATTTTGGTAACTGGATTGCATGTCTGGTCGTGGAATGGTTATTACCAAAAATTGTCTCGACATTCCTACCTCTCAGAAATTACTTTTAGCTATGGGTATCCCATATCTGACTTATTACTTCAACTCTGTCAAAAGGGAGTAGTAATCTCTCCTCTATACTTAGAGCTGTAAAATGATAAAATGGTACCACTGTATCAGAGATTGTCAACTGCTGACATTTTATTTAAGGAAAAAAAAAATAATTTCAATGTCACCACGGGCCTGCAGAGACACTGAAAACATACAAGCAGGTGAGGCAACAAAAAAAAAGATGCAATTTTCTCTTTAAGAACTGCCATTTCTGTCTGAAACTTGTATCAATTACTCTAGAGAGCAGCGTGTTGCAAAGATACAGGAAATAAAGAGAAAAACATTTTACCCTCAGCTCCAAGAAAATACTTGTTAATTTTGTTGTTTGTTTTGTTGGGTTTTTTTCGAATATATATATTTTTTCCTCTTTGTTTGATTTGTTTTCACTTGGTTCAGTGAGACTGTGCCATCATGAAGACTCAGCAAACCTTCTAAACTGATTACATCTTGACAATAGCAGTGCTGGTAACTCACCGTGAACTGCACATCCTTATGACATATGGAGAAACAAAGTCAACATTCCTAGCTGACTGAGATGTGTAAGAACTAGCTTACGTTCTAGATGTACTGCAAAGTAATAATGATAATTAAACAATCAAGCATCTTTAGAGGTTTTAGCACTAAATCTAACAATTCCAGCTCTCAAGAGGATCAACAATAGGCACAAGGATACAAACTCTATGATTTTTACTTGTAAGGCAGTAAAGTGAAAGCAGTACTGCTAGAATGAGCTAACAGATGGGTAAGATACCTCTAAAACTTTAGTGAAAGCCAGATAAACGCTTATGCCATGCAAATTACTCTGCTATCTGAATAGCTTGTGAATTATACTGTGAGACCTCACTTTAACAAAGCTGATCGCAGCAGTGTCCTTCTCCACATTTTCCTCACATAGCAGTGCACTGAATGACTTTGGGCTTAAAGGCTGCATTCGAGGTTACAGAGCAGTTTCACTATGCCATAGGAATGCTGCTCTTAAGGGAAGCCACAATCCTGAAGGGAGGGTCTCTCATGGATTGGAGGAATCCAATAAATGGCTTTGGTGGTGAAAACTGGGCCCTTGACTTTCAATTGGTATTCAAGTTGCAAGTTGGCGTACCAAGCACATTATAGCAAGGGAGAGGCTGCAGTGCTGATGGATGATGTTAAGCAAGCTGCTGAATGCTAAACCTATTGAAGCATTTCTCAGAGTTGAGACTTTTATTCCTGCATACAGTTATCTATAATTGAAGTTGAGTCATTCATGGCTCAGCAACTTTGGAGCCACATATCTTACAAGATAAATCATCTTTCAGGTAACTCCAGGTGGATTTGTTTTCTTCCTTCTTAATTTTAAGCAGATGTAACTACAAGGTTAGTAGTATCACTGAGAATTCTGAGATGCCCTATGGACCTCATAACTCAATGACAGGGAATGTTCAATGATCAGAGACATTACAAAAACACAAATTCCTATGTATTTTTGCAAAAAATTCTGCCCTGGAGCTCTGAACTTTGTTGCACTGCTCAGCTTCAGTTTGCTGCTTGTATTCTAGGACCCAAACTCTTTTATCCGCTTCAGTTACAGTTGTAAGAAACACAGATCCAACTGTATTAAGTATATTGACATCATTTAAGGTACAAGAGTGAAAGGAGTTGCATTACTAACATATGCTCAAACTGAGTATTCGATCGTTAAAGGAACAAATAGCAATTCATCGAACTATAAATAATAGATGAAGCAAGACCCTTAAAGAGTTGGGGTTGGTCTGTTATTCTGTATGCTTGTTAGAAGCTCCCAGCATTAAGTGTCTTACAACAAAACAGCAGGTTTTGTAGGAGGAAGACCTAACAGAAGGGCTGTTACAATAAGAACCACCTTGTTATTATACAGTTAACATCTGTGCTTCCCAAACAGCAAAGTAAACGAACATAACGGTTATTGCCCTGCATCCACATTTTGCCACCTGCATATGCATGACAATACACAGAGTAATCAAACCAGAGAGCCAAGAAATGCCTGCTTCTATCCTTTCCACCTTCATCTGAACACCAATATGAAACGTGGTTATATGCAGCTAAGCAAAACACCATGAAGATTTTACAGATCAACCAACCAATCAACAGTAACTAGTCCACATTTTTAGTTGCAAGATAAGGATATTAACCAGCAGTGCACCTTTACATACTGGCAAAGCAGAATTAAAATGCTGCACCAGGTCCCACTTGCCTGAATATATTTAGTAGTTTTACTAGTAGTAGTTTTGTGTATTATTTGCCTCTGCACCAATGCACACAGCACAGGAAATAAGGAAGAGGGAAACTGGTTTAATTAGAAAACTTCTATTGCAGAAACATGGTGAGATGAAAGAACAGCTGGAATAATTGTGATTGAGGCCTACAAGGTTCTCAGAAGAGATAGGAAAGGCAGGGAAGTTACATTCTACGTTAAGTCACTTTAAGAGGTTAAATTTAGATTTGATACTACGGATCTAAAACTAGGATTTTGGATAAGGACAAACAGATGAAATCCACACTCCTCAGCCTAAGAATGGTCACTACGTGTAGTTGAGGTTTCACCTTTGAGCATCATAAATCTTGTACTCATTCTCAAAAATGCCTTTTTTTTAAAATCACAGTATTGCTGTGTAAGTAGTAAAGTCTCTTTTAAGCTCTGCTGCAGCAGTGCTCCTCAAGAATGAGGAAATCGTGATGACAGTCTTAATGTTCAAGAGCTAGAGCAAAACAAAAGCTTAATGGGACAAACAAACTCATTATTAAAGCTACTTTTAGCAGCTAAAATACATAGGAAAGTCACTGTTTGAGTATCAACATAAGAGCCTTACTAATTATCAAGATCATAAGGAAAATTTAGCTTAAAAAGGAAAAAAAAGAGAACTTTGGACTTTTCTTACGAACTCACCAATAAATTTGGCATTATTTTTTAAATAAGTTTAAATCTTTACATAATTTTAAAGCTTTCTAAATATTACGAATAGTCTCTAAGTCAGGAAGCCATAGAAACCTCATACTGAGCAGCCATTTAACTTTCCTAAATTCATAAAATGAGATTTGTGAACATTTTTTGACACTAAAAGTGAAGGATCCAGGATTTTTTCACAGCAGGGAAATTGAAGTGTGGCTATTCCCCCTAAGAGGAGTTGGGACTGCCACGTGGCTAAGGCAGGCATAACCCAGAAGATGTTAATCTTTGTCCTATACATCACTTGCACGAATGAAGATACCATGCATTCGTTTTATACATAAACTGAATTTTATATCTGTCTTCTGCCTGCATACACTTTCAGATAAACTCTTGCTGGAATGAAATGTTCACCAGAAACAGTGTTATAGACATTATGTATATTAAGGCCTAACATATCCTGTAAATCTCAGCATTTCCAGTAGTCACTCAAGAATCACACCATATCATGTGCATTAAAGTTATCTTAATATAATCTTATATGAGGAAGTTTGAGTGCATAGATTTCTGTGTATACTTGATTGTCAAGCTGGATGCACTTTTGTGATTTTAAAATCAATACTAAAATGTTTTGGATTACATAAGCTACTGGAAATGAATGTTATTAAGCCGCATTTGAATAGATGCATCTTACAATGTCTCATCTTTATAACATAATTTGCTCGAAGTGTATAAAAACTAAATAACAGGAACAGCTCTTGATTCCCCCAGAGGAATTTAAGCTTCATGGTGGATTTAAACAGGGACAATACACGTCTGACTGCATTGCCTGGAATGGATATTAAAGAAAATGAAAGAAGTTTGCCTCTAATCCCCTTCCCTAAATAAAAGTTAAAAGGAAGAACACTAAAAATTATTTTTTAATTTCAAGCTCATGGTTTTGATGAATTAATTACTGTACCTCCCAGAAGGATAAACAAATTTAATAATTTGTAAAATTATTTATATTTAAGCAATAAATTGCTACAGTAGATTCCAAAATTAAAAACTCAACAAGGGACAACAAAAAGATAACCCCTTCCTTCGGATTCTTCAGGTATAGAGACTGAGAAAGCATGCTCACCTAGTGCATCTCATTCTTCCCCAACCTCGTATCTTTTAGCTCCCCCAGCTGGCAGGTTATGGACTAGAGGTTGCCATTCTCCACTTCCATTACCCTGCACAAACCTGTATAATCTCCTTCAGTACTCCAGGTGACTGCATTATAATCCAGTTTTTACAGAGCCAGTACACTCCAGCCCTCCCCTGGAGGAAGAGGCAATGAGTAGAGGCGTGGCTTTCCCCATAAAACCACTTGCTGTCTCATTGCAAGCTGTCCACCTAGCGCAGGAGCATTCATAACTGAATACAGCTCTGAAGTTCAAACGTGACAGGTTTACTTGCTGAAGTTGCACGTCCACAGTATTATTTTATTTACTTTTTAACTCAGAATAAAGCTTAGACTTTCAACAGATATTTGCATAAATATTTAAAGATATTTTAATGTTAAGTATAATTGCAACAGGGAACTACAAACACCTCTGAGACAATTGGACAATCAGTTTATCCCTCTATTTCCTTACTGAGACATTTTGCATATCCAAAGCCTGGCTCACAACTGTTTCTATAAAGACTAACGTTAGGAAAGACACTAAGATCATCTAAGCCCTCCCAACAACCCATCACCGAAGCTCACTAAACCACATCCCTCAGTGTCACATCTACACTACCACATCTACCCCATCTATTCCTTCCTTTGAATGAACATGCAACAGCAGCTGATTTACATTTATATGTTTAAATTTTATTTTCTGTCAATATATAGTATTCTCCTTTCAATTCTTCAAAAAGTTATGTACCATAAGCATTAATATTGCAAACCAAGTTTGAAACGGATTGTCCTTGAAATCCCAGAAGCAAATATCACTACAGAATAAACTAAACTTTAGATTTCTTATCCTTGATGTTATCTCTTCAAGTTAGTATAGCAGTTCACTAAAATAGACGGTATACAAAACCCTACTGCATTCAAATATCCTACAGTACACATTAGCAGGTGTGCTGCAGGAACATCATTTTGAATTTCATCAGCTCTGATCGTTAGCTCATCATGCAGTGAAAGCATATTTCAGGCCGACTGTAATCCCAAGACATATTGTAAAGGCTTAGGAAAAAGTACTCAAGCAAGAACCAACAACAGATTTTGTTTACAATGAGAGACTGAGGAAAAAAATATCATTAACACACTACAGTGTTTTGAAAGACAGATGGTAGAACACTAGGCTTAAATTCAGCCCTATAACTAAAATCATATAGTACATGTGGAAAGAAGACGACATTTTGCATGTAATATCTTTTATCAGAAAAAACAGGTACATTTCTTTATAACATTAAACAGTGTAATGGAATAACATACTTCAGTAGTATTTTTCTTTCAAGGCAGGTGTGCTTGCTGTTGTACACACACATCTGCTGTTAGATAATGTAGTGTTCAAGTAAAGGACTGGGTATTAGAGTTGAATATAGTGATGCTTCCACAGCTCCTGACAGAGTCATATTTACAGTCTTGAACACATCTCCAAATAAAGCTGCTTCCGGCACAGATAAGGCTGCCATGCTGTTCCTTCTAAATTACTTTTTCCTTGGAGGAGAACTGTTAATCATTCTCTCCACCTGAGATCATGAGGTAAAAAGCCAAACCCTGGATGTGGAGTTCAGCACAAGCTCAAGTCCCACACTCCATTATGACCATGATATCTAAACCTCATACCAGTACCTACCAAAAAATAATAGCTAGGATGATCTAGGTTACAGCACATTCTTTGATTCCAAGTCTTCAGGAATGTTCTAAAACAATCTTGCACCGTTCCAATCCAAAGGATCTAACTGTATACCAAATCAACTTGGGCTGATTGTGTCTTACTCTCTATTGATTAATGTTATGGCTTTAGATTTCCAATAGGCTGTGAAACGGCTACAACTGAATAGGTTCAGTATTCAAACGGAAAACGAAGCACATTCCCTTTGCGTCAGGCTAATAGTTATTAACAACTCTCTCTGATAAATTCTGACATGGTTTATAGACCTATTAAGACAAATTAAGCAATTTATTTCCTTCAATAGGCAATTAACTCAGATACTAGGTTAGCTTCAGTGAAGACCAAGGAAAGAACTTCTCTGATCCATCACAGAGCCTCAACAGAGATAGTTTCAGCTCCTCCATGAATAATCAGATATCAGAAATACTGGATCACAAATCACATCAGATGGCTACCCACATGGTTTCTAGTTATACACCTCACAAGCACTCGTTCTGCCATGGCTGTCATCTCACAGCCACTGTGCTGGGACATACAAATAATCCTCTGTTAGGCCAAGGAAAGCCTGCGAGGCTTTGTAATAGAAATTAAAATACCAACTTCTAAAATGGAAAAGAAAAAGAATTCTGATTTACACTCAAACTTGTATTGGGGATTAAATCACATTAAAGTCTTAAAAGCAACTTATGATTTTGAAATGTTTTCTTTTTGCAGATTTATTCTAGTGGTTTCTCATAAACTACCACTACTAGTACTTCCAGAATGTCCAAAATAGAAGTTACCTTACAGTTACTGTAGTGTCAAATAATAAAGTGATCACCAAGAATAAACATTATATATACACACACCCAAACACACGTAGAGGAGTACATCTGTGAATAATGCTTCAAATTCCTATTTGATGTAACAAAAGCAGGAAGATTTTATTGTAATAATAGGTTGTAAGCTGTCAGCAGAAGATAATTCACAATAATAGAAGAATTAGAGAAGGCAATGTACTAAGCCACTGCCTACAGTGTTACAATTCCTAAGAAATGAAAGAAAATGAAAGAATGGATTTCTTTTTTTTCCTTAAGTGTTTCACGGGCTAAGAAAAGCTCAATCCTAATGCAAGTTCTTTTTGATTCCTTCATAGAAATCACATTTATACGGGATAAATGAATACCACTAAGCTTAATACTCTTCCTCACAGGGAACATGTTTCTGCAGAGATCCAGCCCTGGGGACAAATCCTAAGTACTACCTTTCATCAGAAGATTTTATAGCACTTCACAGAGGAAAGAGGTATAATTTCTTTCAATTTACAATGAGGGAAAACCATACAGAAACACAGTATGGATACAGAGTTCAGGTCCAGATGTTTGAACCACCTAAAAAATTTTAAACACAATGCCGATGCTGGAGACTAAACCCTAAAAACTCATAGATGGAAGTAACTTCTGGGATTACAGCTTCCCAGAAACTTTATCTCTCCAGTTATACACCAGCACCTTTCAACAACGTTGTAGCAAAGCCAGAAATAAAACCAAGGTTACAAAAGCATGAGAATGATAACCTATCCTCCGGCAAATCTCCTAAAACACATTGATTTCCAGACACCGGTTCAGTCAGCATCATCTATGACAACATAAATGAAATTTTCCAGGACTCTATTTCTTAGTCTCAAACCTGAGTTCAAAGCATTTTAAAAAAACAAAACTCTTTTTTCAGCGCATCTCTGAGATCAAAAATCACACTGCAAACAATGCCAGGTAGTTGGTAAATGCTTGGCTGAAGCCTTCATACCTTTCCATTTGATACTCCAACAGAAGCTAAAGCTAACTGTAGGTATTTACTGAATGTTAAGCTGATACGTTGTTCATGCATCTTTTTTTGATTCATTTGACTACAAAATTCACTACTGAGTATATGAAAGCATCAACATGGGGAAGAAAGTATAAGACAAAAGCTTAGATTGCCATAAATCTTCCTTTCATGCCTCATTTCTGAATACAAATGAGTTACAGGGCATTAGTATTCATGTTCCAGTTCTGAAATACAACATGATTAGTACATTCAGGCTCTCATGAGTTCTTGAAATATTTACCTAAGTACTGAAAAACAGGTTTGTAATGTTCTCCAAGTAATCAAAAGGAGAGCAACCCAGAAAATCAAGACCTTCATACTTAGCTAACTTCTTGCAAAAAAAATAAAAAATGCTTTGAGTGAGCTACATTATAGATCTGAAAGACATTGCTGAGAGTATTACATTCCCTCCAATCATCCACTTCTCAGAAAGTGTGATATCTCCCAAATCCACCTTTACATAGCCAGAACCTTGATTTGCCCCTAGCACTCCTACAGAATCCTTCATAGAAACACTTAGCATTGTTTCCTTAAAAAAAAAAAAAAAATTAAAAATTAAAAATAATAACAATTAAAAAAAAAAAGGAGAAAAGGGAGAGAAAGGTTGGCTGGCTATCTTTGTTGTTGTTTGTTTTTATTCTTATTAGCTTTAAATAATATTACAAGGCAACTATAACATGGAGGCATAAGAAAGGGCTGGAAAAGGGGCAAGGAGGCAGTTTCATGAACTACTTAAGTCAATCTAAAGAAATACTGCTGCCAAAAGTGGGATAATTTCCCATTCCTCCCACCCAGTCAGCACGCTTCCTCCTTCTCACTTGTCAGCACTACATTTCTCATGCCCTGCAGGAAATTAGAAAAGAATCTGTATTTAAAATGTTTTTAAAATTTTTCACTCTCAAATGAAGATTTACTTTCACTGACAACGCTTCTTCCATCAGGGTTTGTTTGACTCGCTCACCTGAAACTATACAGAATTACTGCTGATGTGCACTTGAGAATTTAATATCCAAAGCAACCTTTGAGCTATCTCCAAGTTATGTTGCTTCTTAAGTCTGAGGAGATGCACAAAAGATTCTTCTAGATTTAATTACATTCAACATAAATCTTTCTTCCGTGGTTCCACAGTCTGAGTACCTCTGGTGTGGGAACTGCATATGACTGAACAGACGCAATACATTTCCCACGCACTAATTTCTCAGGATAGGCACACAGATATCATTATTAAATTTCTGTAATGTCAAATTTGCATTGGAGGCCTGCATACTTTGGGGGTACCCCTCCCATAAGAGAAGTTTTGTGTAACTCCACTGACTTTCGTGCAGCTGCTTTGTTTACATTGATAAAGGATTGGATCCACTGTAATTTGAGACTCAAATACAGATACAATAAAATTTAATGTAGCTTGGGAAGGATCTATTCTAGAAACAGCTTGTAAGCATCAGATAATTACTCTCTTCAGATAGTTACAAGGGTGGATTAATTTTACATCTTGCTCATTTCCACTTAGTATATGATGCAAATGAATCAGTGCTACAAACAAATAAAGTGCAAGAGTGTTCGTCAGAACACATAACAGTGTTTACAGTCCTTTGCTGCACACACATTTCATCTCATTCTTACTTAATTACTGAAATTCTTGAGCAGCAATGAAGAAAGCTGAAAGAACCCCTTGCTACTGAACTACAAAACTACAGGAGGCAGCAAGAAGGCTGGTTCTCCCTGAGGGACTGTCTCTAAAGGTTGTGGTGATCTCATGAGTGTCCCTCTCCCCATTTTGGTCTCAGTTATATAAATAGGTTTATTTTTAAAGATGTTTCAGAGTGCCATGACTTTGAGTAGTCAGAGACATTAAGTAATTTGTCAGACTGGTACAAGGCAGTGCAAATTAAAATTGCCTTTACCTTGTGAAGCACTGAATTACAATTTTTTTCTATAAAATACTTACAGTGAATTATCTGTCCTACTAGTTAGAAAGACACAATGTTAGAACATCAGGTATCTTCCAGTTTCCACTTTTTTGGTAAACATTCCCAAGTTTTTGTTATCTTTTTACTCATATTTCAAATAAATAAAGGATGGTAAGTTGGCTCCACAGGAGCGCTCAAAGCTCTCCTCCCTTGTAAAGGATTCCTCACACAATTCTGAGAAAATGCAAAGTAATGGGAGAGTTTTAGACCAGAGTCATTTTCTCTCCTACCAATTCTATTAACTAAGTGCACTGCTTCCAAAATGGACATTGCCATACAATAGCTAAATATTATTGCCATCACTATGTTGCTGAAGGATGGCTGCAATTACAGCCATTCTTTTAACAATTATTAATATATTCCATTACATATCCCATTTTGCACTATTCTGTGTCAAAATTTAACTATTTAAGCTCAGCAGTGTTTGCAAAGAATCATTTTTATAGTAAATTTAATAAAAATTGTATGACTGTCAGATGTTTAAAGCAGTTTATACAAAATCCACCATTTTTAAGTTCACAGTTTTCCTACAGTTTCTGGGGTGCTTATTTCCCATAAACACAAAGCACCTTCACTCTCTTGAAATCTGACTGGGAACGGAGGATTTCCCTCTCTATGTACAGTGATACATCTTTAACTCTGTCAATAAATCTTCCATATTTACCTGATGCATAAATCCAGATTAAAATCGTCAACATAACTTCCATGGTGACTGAATCATAATATCAGGCAACGTGTAGAACACACAGGGATTTTTTTCTTCCTCAAGTTCCATTTGCTAGAAGTCAAAGGAAGCTATGGAAACAGACCTAGAAACTGAAAGCAAGCTGCAGATGTACTAGAGCTGTTACCTCAAAGTTTTTTTCTTGTCTACGTGTAATACAGAAGAAAACATCCTAATGGATAGGTAAAAGTGTACAGGAACTACTAATGAAAATAAGAGGTGAGTGAAAGCAGGAGTAAACAAAAAAGAAACAGAAAGGAATATCTGCACTCAGGTGAGATGACGAAGGAAACAAAAAAGGGGAAGGGTCTGACTCGGTCAGAAGGAACTGAACATTAAAGAGCCACTGGAACCTATAACCAAACACAGACTTTAAGTTCTTGATTCACTTGTTGGTGTTCTAACTAACAACAACAAATCTTACACTTAGTATTTAAGCACACAGGAGAAATATTCTTGAGTGCTCCAACCTGGCTAGCTGGTATCAGTGTGGTACCACATCAACAAATACTGGTTTATTTATTAAAAGGAAGTGATCAAAATACTGATATATACACATATATATTTCATATACAGGACTATGTAAAGTTTAGAAAATTGTACACTGATGTTTACTTGAAACAGTTTGTCTTCACTGAACACGCTCACTCAAATATAGCATTAATTACAGGAATAAATGTCACATTTGCGTTATTAATTGCTTGACAAACTATTTGCGCTCGTCAAAGAAAAGGTCACTATCTCTGCCTCAGTGATAATACACTAAACACATTCACACGTTCAGGCAAAATCAAAACGCTGCACTTCGAATGCATCCTATAGGTTGCGTTGCTTTCCTGAGTTGATATTTCAGTTTAATACCACCAGTGTTTCTGCTCAGTCTTGCTCAAGGCTGAAGATTAGCACTTTGAGGGTTCACAAGATGGAAGGAGGATATCTGATTGTTCTCACAAGTCAGAAACTATCCAAGTATAAACTCATACAGCACATTACTCCTAATTACTGTGACTTATCCATAACTAAGACCTAAGGGTCTTATCTTGAGAAGCTTTATTCACATATGCACTTTCAATGATGAGAATTGAAACGGCATGTTGAATACAGAACTGCTTTGAGCCCTGAAAAGTATAAGAGAAAACTGGATCAAGTGGGAGAATTTTCATGGTTTTGTTTGCTTTCCCCTAAGAATAATGCAAGGATATGCTTGCTTACTTTACGAAATTAGGCCTATAGAATATGTATGATCATTTTAATGTCTAAACCAGCCAAGTAGCCTACATGTGAGTAAGCTGTATCAAGAGTTAGATTAAAATAAAAGTGTCAACCCATGGCAAAGGAAAAAGTCATCCAGTTCTGTCGTAAATTTTCTGACTGAATTTCACAGTTATTCAGAAGGGAACAGGGAATAGAAATATAAAGCCACCTAATGAATTAAAACATTCCTATTTTTGTGAGTGATTTAATACCACCATCACAGAATTCATTCACAGTTACTTGGGTTCATAAGGGAATAACATGTTTATGATCTACATTCAAGGGAGTTTTAAGATATGGTGTGTATTGCACAGTGATACATTCTTGAGCAATACACAAATCTTTCTTACTCCTAGTACTCTGCTTCCTCAGTAATGACCTAGCAGATTCAATAAATAATATGCTGAAGAAATACACACCAGTTCAGAGGTAAACTTAAACCAGTGAGACACACTTTCAAAACATAATCTGAAGATAACAAAATTGGATTAGATTGGGAAAAATAATTTGGAACAGTTGTTGAATAGGAAAAAAGTCTCAGAGCAACAAAAAAAAAAGTCAGGAGATGAGAAAGGATAATTTGTTGGTGTGAATTGGTAGCAAGAAAGTCCTTGCTGGGCTAGGCTGTACGAATCAAAAGCTATACATGACAGTGTTTGGGTACCTAGTATACTGCATTTTCACAGTTGCTTCTGGAACAGTATTCAGTCTGGGCATATTACCAAAAAATTATGGCAAAATTACAGCAGACTTGAAGAACAGCAAAGGAATTAAATGCCTGAGGGAGTTTTATATGATAAGATTTAAGCCCACTAAATATAAATCACCTTCCCCAGCAAGAACCAAAAGGAAAGAAGGAAAACAGGTACAGTCAAAATATATTTGTAAGATTAAATATCATGGCTGGAAAGGAGATAATTGTCATGGAATAATAATAATAATAATAATAATAATAATAATAATAATAATAATAATAGTTTAAGAACTAAGAAATATGGGCTAGATGATCTTGTAGGTCCTTTCCAACCTAATGTATCTATGAAATACAATATTTTTGCAGATTCATACTTCTAAGAATAAAACAGAATTATTTTCTTATTATGAAATTGGCAAATTTAAAACTATAACAGTTCAGACCCTTACAGATTGGAAGCTAGCCAGAAGCAGTCAGGGTAAGGACCAGATTAGGATATGCATAACATGGCAAAAGTTTCTTATCTAAGAGGAAAATGTGGAAAAAAAAAAAAATACAAGTAGAGAGTGCCCATGAACGCCAGAAACTCCTAAAGAATGCCAATGTTCTCATCAAAATATGCGCTGACTAAACCACAAATAGTGGTTTCCATCTAATCATTTAGTCACTAAGTATGATTTTCAATACTGGATGCATACCTGCTGGCTGCTCAGAACTGAAATTCAATCATCAGTTACGGTTCATTATTTACTACAGTAAAAACGCTAACTGAACTAGATAAGACAACCTGAATAAAAATCAAAGTCTAGCTTTCTTACAAACTATGAAAACAGTTAGCTTATCTAGACTCAAATGAACAAACAAATGCAAATGACTGACTTCACGAAGAACCCCCCAAAAAAAACATGGTCTGTATGGTAGAATAAAATAAGCCAAACAGTCCTTCTGCTGAGTTCTTACCTCAAAAACATCTTAGGTGTGAAAGAGAAATTTTAAGAAAGTTGATTTTAGCTCTCACATATGGCTGACAAAAGACAAAGTATAGTAAGAAAGTGCTTTAATTACGGCAAGTTAGCTATCAGTATCCCTCAAGCTTTTGCCTCAAACACAGTATTTTGAGTGATTATCTATTAACTCCCACAGTCATATCTAAGTACCATTTGGGACCAAACTGTGCCCTTGTTTACATAGTTTCAAATCAGTATTAAACTCCACAAATTCACCAGGACTCTGTTCAGTAAAGCCTTCAGTCTTGAAAAGCATGGAAAGAGTGGAATATGGCATTAATAACTAAAGCAGTGGGGAATATTTATTACAACTCAGACACTCAACAGAAAAAAAATGAAAAACTTGAAACGTTCCTTAGGCAAATTATTCCTTTTATTCCAGCACCTGATTCTTGTTTCCTACATCACCATCTGATGAATGCATGAGGGAAACCAACATCTCCAATGCAAGTGGTTTAACAGAGTTCTGAGTACAACCAGAAAATTGAGTCCTACAGGTGAAATATGTAAACACCTATATTTCGACACCATCTGTGAAAGAGAAATTCCATGCAATCTGGCTTGGAACAGACTTCAGTACCTCATCACCTTAGCAGCAACAATCTTTGGTTCTTTACCTAAAGAAATGTGGGTTGTTTTTTTTATTATTATTTTATTATTATCGTTTTGTTTTTCGATTCAGTTGTAAGACTAGTACGCCAGAGAAAAAGTTACAAAATAAAAATAATAATAATAAAAAGAACGAACGAATCCAGTCCTTAATCTCAAGTTGTGAGGATGGCATTCAGATATTCAGGTGAATATGTTTCCAATGAGAATGACTGAAATTGTTTGGATGAATTAATCTTTCCATTATCTTCTCAAAGCAGTCTCTCTTACAGACTCATTTACCTTGAGTACTCTCTGAGTACTTTGCCTTATTAACTGTGACAATCTTTCTCATTATTTTATGGAAGAAACACCTATTTCTTCTTCTACCAGAATAGGATCCATCTTATACAGGTTTCTGGTAATACTCAAATGTATTTTTTCCTCAATTACCCACAGGAAGGTACCTGAACAAAGAAACAAAAAACAAAAACCTGAAGACAACTAGGACATTTAATTTAAAATTGCATCTCTGTCCTTTATATTTTAATATGCTGAAGCTAATTACTAGATTTAATACCATAGCATTAATACAAAACAATAACGGTGGCTAAAAGCAGCATGATAAGAAAAACAGATTTTAAAAAGTTACATTCTGAGAGAACAATTTGTCAAAATATATTGCAATTTCTAGGGCAATAGTAAGTTTATATGCACTCAGTGCTTTAGCCAATTAATGTATTTTGCCAAAAGCTTTAAACAAAATTAACTGAAATAAATTCAAAACCATATGTAAGTTAACCCACAGGCAACTGTTTTGCACATATTATGAGGCCATTGCACAAAAGGATCAAAGACTTCAAAGCAAATTTTGAATTAAAAAGTTAATAACACATTTCTATATAATAGGGTAAAATCTCTCCACCAAAACCACAGCATTTGCCCAGAAAATCTGAAAAAAATTGAAATGCCTTTTTTCTAACAATAAAAGACACAAGCTAACATAACTTATATCTAACTCCTACTAACCGGCCATGTACATGAGGACACAGTAAAGGTAAAATGCTTCTTACAAAGTGATTCAAATGAACATTGAAGCTAGTGATGTGATACTTAACCACTGTATTACTTTCGCCTCCTTGAGTCTTTTTATTCTCCTCCGTTATGAAATTTACAGGCCATAACAAAGCCAATGAGAAAACGTTGAGTGACTTCAGCTGAGTCGGCTTTTTGCGACTCCTACAGAAGTCACAAAAGAGTGGACAAGATGACAGAAAGCACAGCCTATTAAATCCTACTTCAGTGACACATCTAATATGGGAGACTGACAAATTTTGGGAGAGAGAATCTCCCGGTCTTACTTGCTAACATTTACATATCTGCCAACACCAAATCTATTCTTAACTGTCTAAACCAGCAAAAAATCAGGACCCTTTGAATAAGGATTTTGCATGCTGTACTGTTTTATTTTGATGAAATGTACACGCGCATGTCTGCCAGATAAACTGAATGAGAAATATGAAATGGTCTTATAGTGAGTTATTACTTCTTGTGTCAAAGCAATAAAAAGCCTGACAGCTAATTGCCTACAAATAATCCTATCCTACACAGTTTTTCTGACAAACATCTGCATCACACACATTTTAACAAATAGAATGTTTGAAATAGTATGAATGAATTAAACTCTTTAGATCTGAATTGTAGATCAGACTGATGTCAGTTGCTTCTAACAGACTTGAAGGAGGTACTTTCATGGGACAGATACATACTGTGTTAGGTACAGAGTAGATGTAAAAGAATCTCATCGGGAGGTTTTTTTCCTCAAGCACAGTGAAATCAAAGGAAAAATAATACCTATGATATCCTCCACAGCCTATGTTATTAAGTGGCTTCAGTTGGACCACTCTGCAGTAAGTAGTATTATATACACTTCTTTTTCAGTAAACAGGATGATACTCAAACAAAAACTAAGGATACGAACACACTGGAACGATCACCATTAATTTTGTGACTACTGTAGGCATTAAATTGAGAAACATAGCAATTTTTAAATGGTAGTCCATTTGATATCTCCTCAAAGCCTACACTGTAAGCCAAGTAGATAGATACTTCTCAGAGAAAACTAAACAAGCTGGACTATTTCAGGTGTGCTCACTGGTAGACATAGTTACTGCCTCCCTAGACAAAGCAAAAACGTACAATCATGAGAAACTTGCTTTTCTACCTGACAAACCCCACACCATCAGCAGATCTGAAACGCTCCAGAGTTGCTGGGAGATGCACAGATGATTCTAAAGATCTACAAATGCAAAGCACCATGCAGGACTTCCTATTAATCCAGTATTTTCCCATAGTGTTCTTTGCAACTAAAGTAGCACCTGAACCCAGGACATTGATCTCTGGCATGGTCTAGAGCAAATTCTGTGCTGTTCTTTTGGCACTGAAAAGCTTTATTCACCATCCTTCAGAATACATGAAGTAAATTTTCACTCCTTTTCCTCTGGAGGCAGTTCTCCACAGCTTCGGGCCTGTGGGCACTGATGGAACTAGTTGCAGCTACTGCTCACATGGAACAAAGGTTTTTACAGAAAGTTGTGGAGTTTGTATTTAAAGCCACTGTACAATGTGCCTGAAAGGTTAGAAGGCATAACAAACGTAATAGTACACAACCAGAAGGGACTGCAGGGTGAGGGGGGAAGCAAATAACCTTAGATGTTCCTGAAGATACAACTATTTCTCCTTGTGAAGGTGAAATGGTATTAATGACAAAAAAACATACAACATTCTTCCTTTGTCAATGTATCATAATGATTACATAGAATAAGGCACAAATGCTAACACAGAGCCAGAAAGTAAGGACAAGATCAGTGAAGGGGACTGATTTTCTAAGCTATGATTTTCTTGTTGCCACCTGTAATAGGCAGGCATCCTGTCAAAGAAGGTTGCGCTAGAGATCCTTCAGGCAAACTGCTTCACTCACAAGGGTGAATTACAAGGTGATTTGTTGATATGCTATTTAAATTCCAGCAATAAATTAATCACAGGACACATCTCCGTACTTCAGTGCATTCAGTTAGATGAAGTTTTCACAGATTATTTCTGAAGTAGAAAAAATGATAGACAAAGCTTGTAAGAATGCACGTGATACAGTAAGCCAGGCTGCTTCATTAATCAGAAACAGAGAACTAAGGCTTTCTACAAAATAACAATCCAGCTATATCCTAGAAACATATTTTAAAATCATTCTTTGTGACATCATCACAGAATAGTCACACTTTGCAGAGGTCTTCAGTTTCACTGAAGTTGCCATGATGATTAAGTATACTCTTTATGTAAAAACTGTGGCTGTTAAGGCCTCCTCAGGTCATAAACTGCTCAATAAGCAAAATCCAAGTGAGCATTCACTGCTTCAAATTAAAGAGCACTTTACATTGCAAGTTATAAAACCAAATTTCAGCCAACTCATTATGGATATTTGGGGTTTATAAACAATTTAGAAATAATGAGAATCATTAATTCAAACTCCAAAAGCTAATACAGTTTAACCTAGCATAATGTACAGGGAACAATAAATAGATGCTGGCAAAGTACACTTGGCATATTTTATCAGACAAAAAACTGTCATAATTTTATCCCTTTTTTTTTTAGTCTGTTCCCTTAGAAATCATTCTTAGATTCTCCTGTGTGTAAAATGCTGACACAAAGATTTACTTTTTTTAACTGAATGAATAAGAAACATTGCATCCTTTTTCAAAGGCTATTTTACCATCCAGTTCGAACAAGGAACACACAGTATCAGTGTATGCTTTCAGAAATACTTGATCTTAAATACAACAGGAATTGAAAGGCGCAAGTAACTTTTCCAATAAACTGAGTAGGTAAATTAAAAATACTAGCTAAAAGCCTGCGGCAGTTTACAAGAAATTATTAGTGCCTAAGTTTTAAGATCTTGTGTTGTTCTGCCATTATTTTTCCCCTTGGAATTCACCTTCACGTAACCTAGTCTTGCCTCACAAACAGTAAATCACTTTCTTAAGTATGTATCATAACCCTCCATCTTCTGTCCTTCTCCTTTCACATGAACTTTAAAATCCCTTCTCATACAGTAATTAGAAAGCGTATATGTTTTTTAGCCCTAGATACCTATTTTTATAACGATATTTATGTACCACCAATATAAGTATGTATTTAAAAGCGCAGATGTTTCATTTGACAGGCTCCTGCAGTCTCATCTGAGATTCTGCCTAATATGTAATCATATACACTTCAGAATTTTTTAAATATTTTAAGGAAATGCCTAGGGTATTTTGAAAGGGAAGCTGAGCAGGGTGGTTTTGTTTGCTTGTTTTTGCTGTGTCTAATGTTCAGCTGTGATCAAAGCATTGAATACGCAGAATCAAATTCAGCAATGCTTTGAAATAGTACTTAATGTCATACTAGACTTCAAGGCAAGGAAAAAGTCTGACCTACTGTTCAGTTTGGGAGACCAAAGTAAGCTGTTTTGGTACGCCATCAATGACGTCTTGTGACCTTTATTCAAGGCCAGGTTAGATGTAGCCCTTGGCAGCCTGATCCGATAGGTGGCAATCCTACTCACTGCAGGGGTTGGGACTGGATGGGCTTTAAGGTCCCCTACAAGCCAAGCCATTCTATGATTTGTTAAGCATTTTTTGTTAAGTCTGAAAGTCTAAGATCGAGACCTTCAGATAATTTTAGTACCAAATGAGAAGAGGAAAAAAAAAAAGTTTAAGATGATAATACCAGCAAATAAACATTATTTAGAAACAGAATAGCTAGGCAAAAAAAAAAAATAAAAATCTGTATAAGCTTTTGTAACTCACACTAAAAGGGTAACTCAGCTTAGATATCTAAACATGGAATTAATGCATTTGATGTGCCCTCCCTTCTATTTTGCACCACATAATGTTAATGCCACATGCAATACAGAGGGAAACACAAGATGTGGAAATTATTACACTGTGTGTTGTGTTAGGGGGTAGAAGGGATATCACACAAATCCTGGATTCAACTGTAGTGCCAAATACTGAGCAGCAATATTAAAGACCCAACACAGTTTATTTTCCCTGTAGAAGATATGGGCAAAGGAGCTCTACCAAGCAAATAAACTCTGTGCTTCCTGCTCCAGAGCTGACACACCTTGTGATAAATATTTAATACATAAACTTGTCCCTAATTGTATCTTTACAGAGGTGAAATAAACTTTTTATCCTAGTGGGAACAATATAACCGATTCATATAGAAGTCTATTTTGTGTGTCACATTTAGTGCATCACAAATGTAACAAGAGAGAAACATAGCTATGCTACAGCACAGATGTCCAAACATTTGCCTTGTCTGTGCCACACTGCGTGAAAAGGAATTGTCTTGTGAGACATATATGAAGGTCACCCCAAAAGTAACATCTACTGTTGATTTCCATGGAAACTACAACAGGTACAACAAGCAGAGTAACAGTGGTCGGTAAAGCAGATTCTCAGCTCTACAAAACACTTGTTCAACATAGTCACCACAATTAGCTATGCATTTTCATTAGCAGAGATGCTAATGTCAATGGATGTAAGGGGGCACCATTTCCTCTGCACTGAGGAATCCAGTTCTATCCTTTTGCTTCACATGTACTTCCAGGTCAGACGCCATTTTGTCAGCCTGCTCCCTCTGCTGTGCAGGAGCAAGATGTAGTGGAAAATTGGATGGAAGTTTCTACCTTTGCAGTCATCCCACCAACATCTATTTCTTTCATGGGTCAACGTAACAAAATAGAATCATGGAACCACTGGGAGCCTCAAAGGTCACCTAGTTCAACTCTCCTGTAACAAAATGGGAGACATTATTTTCGAAGCAGCCCTTGTAGGATTAACATTATTGTAAACTGCAACCAGTCAATTGGAAAATGCATTCTATGTGACTCATTTTCTAATTTTTGTGTTTAAATCTTATGTATTTTTCCCCTCCTCCTGATTTATAGAGACAGTTTACTTTGAAAACAGATACATTGGAACTCACAGGCAATGAGTTAATTCGTTCTTCCTGAAAGGGCTCTGATCACGTTTCCTAAGGAATTTTTCCACTCATCCATCACTGATGTTACTTCTAAGACTATTCTCAGTCTCTCTTCCCCTCTTCTGGACATTGCTCTCAGGATAGCTAGGGAAATAAACCTTTCCTTGTATAGCGTGTAAGCCTACAATGCAGTAACATTAGGTATCTGTCTTATTTCAAGTTGGTTTCAATTCAGTCTTCTTGAAATGCTTACTGAATTAGGCCAGACTACTCTTTTCTTTTTCAAATTACTAGTGACTTATTAATGCAAAGTGATAGAAGGTCTATTAGTTCCAAATCAAAATTTTGTGTTGCACAGTTGTTTGAACTATTCCAGATACTGAATTTGATTAATCAGGGTTTATTTTAGTCTGTCATTTGTAAATCTCACTCTGGAAAAATACACAAGTAAAAACTGAGACAATTGTCCCTTCTCCTGTTCATTTTATGGAATTAGCTGGTAGCTGGTATCTTAAACATTATGGTCCAGCAACTACAAGCACACTACACTAATCAGAGCTGCTTCACTTTCTTATACAAGAAGTAAAAAATAAAAATTAAAAAAAAAAAAAAAGTGTAGATCCACACAGTGACAGAGCAAAGCAGATCTGCTTAGTGACACAGATGCATCTCACGGCAGCTTCACTTCTCATAATAAAAACAAAGAGCATAAGAAAGAAAAAGCGAGAATACACATATACACACACAAGCCTATGTCAAATGCCTCTTCTATTCATCACTTACACTTCTCTGTAGATACCATTCCTTCCATTGGTAGAAGGAATATCCACTCTAGATGACTACTGCTTTCATTCTTTTGTACGCTACCAAAAAATGGTAGAACTGAAACATAACGTTACTCCAGACTACGCTATAAAGATAGTTCACATTTCCAGAAGAAGAAATTGGATGCCCGAAGCACTGTAATTCCTCTACTCAGCAGTAACTATGAATTTACAAATTGCTTTCGTCAATATTACATATATTAAAACACAGTTAAGTGAATTATAATTAAGTAATCGTATAAACTATTCATTCTTGTAAATTGCTCAGTATGAGCACTATACTAAGTTGTTCAAGTGGTTACTAAACTCAGATGAATGATAACTACAGATCTGGCTTTCACGTTAAGTCTTGGAACAGAAATTCTGAAGTCTTGTCCTAGTTGTCAGTAATATTGTATGCACATGCACAATACATCTATTGGTAACTCTAGCTTTACTTTAATGAAACTCACGATAACTTTGTCACTTCGGTACCACTGATAATTTACCAGGAATTACAGTTGTACTATTTGCTTTGTTATGATGTAAGCTCACCTAGAATGGGAAGGCTTCTGCATTCATAGCCACAGTAAAACCATTACATGTTCCCGAAGCTTAAGTCAGCAAGAGGCTTAAACTTATATAAATAAAATTAACAAACTATCGCATAAAAAAAGCACATCTGAACAGCTGTTAAAAGGCATTGTTT
This sequence comes from Callipepla californica brunnescens, assembly GCA_023055505.1. Taxonomy (NCBI): domain Eukaryota; kingdom Metazoa; phylum Chordata; class Aves; order Galliformes; family Odontophoridae; genus Callipepla; species Callipepla californica. The sequence goes on from JALIRH010000040.1 coordinate 3,743,609, forward strand.
TGAAATTGTGTATTAAGACAATAATACTATAATTGTTAATTAGGACAAATTGCTACAGCAAAATTCAACTGTCATAACAGTAATAGGATGTATTTGAGAGTTGATACAGGATGTCAGCAGAGGAAATTGAAAATAGTTCAATTGATAGGTTCCTACCTTTAAGAGGTTTCTTTGCTATTAAAAAAAGGAAATAGCGCTATTGTCTGTAAATAAAGTGCTATTAAATGCCTGTATTTTGAAATACATCCCAAAGCAATTTGGTATTTCCTCCTGCATCTTATTAGCAGACAAGAAAATTCAGATCTGCAAAACATCTAAAAAGGCTGCCCAGAGCAGACCAATTTTTATTGTCTGCAAAAATGATAATCAACATGTTCGTTTGTTTTTTTTCTCTCATAGAAAAATCTGAACAAGACTATTATGGTGTATGCTGAAGAAAACATTCCAACAGAGAATCAAAGACTCAGAGATGGAAACTCATTCTCAGCAGCAGAGGGAAAAACTCTAAGGAAAAGCTCTTCCCCTAAGAGAATCCTCCATTTTGGTTTAAGTCAACAAACAGCAAACAAACTACAGTGTTCCTTAGCCCTAATTACACTTAATTTCTACCACTTCACCCAAGTCTTTTATTTCTACCCAAGCTAACATTTATAAATATTTAATTGTTTCTAAAATATCCCGGAAATTCTGAAATTCTCTGCAGTAAGTTTCTTTCTCCAATTCTTCCTACAACCACAGGGACTCCAGTGGAGATGACAAAGAAATCTTAAGGGTTCAACCTTAGGAAAGAGTGTGATCAAGGTGACTTCAAGAAACACGAAGCAGATCCTGGTACTAGCAACAGAATAAAGAGGCTACTGCAGTTGATCTCAGCTGTCACACTTGCTTTGTAAAAAAGAAACAACTCTGATGCAGTTCTCAAAACCTGAACGGAGCAAAATAAAACTCTCAGAGTCAGTGAAATCTCTGCCATAATTTAATCCCCAAAATATAAAGGAAGATGGTTGTTTCACACTGTGGAACTACATCTTCAAGATAGAAAACAGATCCCTTCAAGCAATTTGAAGAAAAGATTTTCAAACTACAACAGTATATCAGGGAGGAAAACCCACAAGACAGACCAATAGACTTAATTATTTTTTCTCGATTGAAAACTATGAAGTATAACAAAAGGAAACAACACACCCCACCACTGTTTCATCACAGGCTAGCATTACGTTTATCCAACCTTTATAAGTCCCTTGTGCCCTAGCAAACATTATTCCTCAATTACCTTATTTGCAATTGTACAAGAATTTAAAGGACAGAACATAATTCCACTCTGTAAGAGACAGGTAAAGAGAAAACAGGGTCAAGCTGAAGGAAAGCATGCAAAGACAGCACCATTCTTCAACGAAGGTTGCAAGTCAAGGTAAAAAAAAAAAAAGTTACAAAAGCACAACTTAACACGATTTTTTTTACACAATATCCAAACAATTTGCAAATTCTGTACATGAGAAAAAAATATCACATGACAATATTCCCAATAAGGAGGCAATACAGCCACATATCACAAAGCAAAAAGGAAAACAGTAAGTTAATAACCTAAGATACACGAAAAGCTATTCCTTCTATTATTTTTGTACATAAACTTGAATTCCTAAGCATATGAAAATAGTCCCATTCTGAATGCTGAAAAAATGTTGCTTCACAATACTACTTGCTAAACAACAGCCCACGCTTAGTGGAGAGTTAAGTACTTGAAGTTTTTACCATAAAAAAATTGTTCCATTTGTTGGGAAGCAAAATTCTTTCCCACTAGTCCAACAAGCAAATTAAATTAAGATATTCAGTTTTCACTAATAACATTAGAGAACATAAGATTGCAGACTAGACAAGGTGGGGAGGGATCACAAAATTAAGAATTAAGATCCTTTATTCTTTGATTTCTCTTCTGCTTTTTAGAAATAATACCACATTCAGTTTTCCATACTGAAAATTCAAGTCCTTAAATAATACAGTATGAAAGATCATTTAAATACTTCAAACAATGAACCATCCCTTCAGGTGAAGGCTGAATAAATTTTCTGTGCTATCAAATTATCACAGGAGTAAGCACTGTCTGACGTTTAACAAAAACAAGTACAAAGATAGAAATTTAAACTGTTCAGTTTTTAGTTGGCTATTTTTTCTCTCCACTTAAAGGTCTAGAATGGCTGGTATAGCATTTGTATGCAACTCACAAACGTAGACTGATAGTGCTTTGGCTGGATGAGTAACTACACTGTTCAGAGAAACCATTCTTCAGACCATGCAAAAAGCTTTTTATCTTCCAAAAGTTAATGTACAACAAGGACAACATGGACTGACCCCATCCACAGACCTCTCACAGTGTAATATGCACACTCAGATTCCTACAAGGCTTCAGAGTGTACCACTGCCACAACTGTTTGCAGAGGAAAAAAAATATGCAGATGAAGCAATTTTTCTTTTTCTTTTTTTTTTTTTTTTTTTAATACTATTATTTTGGGAAAAGGTGGGAGATTTTTTGGTGGATCTAAGAATTACATACACACATACATGTTGGTCTTGAGGTAAAGATGCTGTTTGTCCTTCTGCGAGACAACAGCAGGATAACAGTGGTTATACTTACTGTGAATAGATACTCATTCATTTACCTACGAATGGGTGAAGATGTTAAGTCCGTACCACTACATATTTCAGTTGAACATGCATGAACTAGGGAAGGGGCATGAAGAAATCAGGACAAGATTCCTTCAGGGGAAGGAAAGCAGATCCCTGGGTACTGCACAGTATAAAGGAAACCCTCCAGCACAGCACACAGCCACTCTGTGTCTTGAGATTATTATTTTGGACTCTGTTACTCACTGGTAATGAACCACCTATAAATATAATTCCAACACAAAAAGCATTTTCAGGATTGAGAATTCATTTTTGTTTTGTTGTTCTAGAAACCTGGAACCCTAGAAAGACCTCTGGAAAAGGTTAAGGGGTCCTAACATCACAGGAATGACCACATATTAGCCAGCTTTATGAAAAGCCTAGAGTCTCATCCCACTCAGTGGGTTTTGGGGGTGAAAGTTTTTCCTAAGTCACACCTCCCCTAGTCAGCATAGACACCATGTTGAAGTCATCCAAGACTCAGAGGAATAACACACATCAATTTATTGAGAACTTTCAGTAACAACTAATGCTCTACTCAGAGGTAAAATTGGCTTATTTCCTACTAACGATCAGTTAGTGTTGCAAGTAAGAGTACTTTCGTACTAGTTATTCCTACGCTATAGGTTCTAAAAAAATCTCTGTCAACGGCTACTGCTAAGAGTGAAAGAGAAGAAGAAGAGTTAAAGAGAAAAGGTAGGAAGCAAAGAAAAAGAGACAGACAAATCATGCAAACACAAACAGAGGAAAGCAAAGCAGTTCACCAGTCCTCTATCCAGCCATGTCCTGTTGTCAGGGTCGGTAGTGGGGGGCCATCCAAAATTGCACTGGACAGCTGACAACTAATGTACATACTCTTACTTATAGTCCACAGAGGTTGAGAATGAGAAGCTCTTTGGAATGACAGCTTCTGCTTTTGGAGACATCAGCAGGAGCTCCTTTGTTCCCGTCTTCCATGCCTTCCAAATTTAAATCAGCAGAAACTAAAGGCAGCAGGGAAATGCCAGCCTGCATCTTGCCTTCACAGGATACAATGGTATAATCTCCCAGTCTCCTCTATTAAGCTGGAAACATTTGCTCCCAGGCCAAGTCTTTAGACAGAAAACATTATTGGGCCTTCCCTTTCAAAAGCAAATAGCTCAGAACAAATGCTTTTGAAAATACAACTGCCTACAAAGTGTTTCGATTGTCTCAAGTTCGGTTGAGACAATGCATTCCTTACCAGACTCAGACACCTAGGATACAGCTTGTTCTTTTAAACCCATTTGGAACAGGCATGTTTCTTCACACCTGTTAAGTGGAGAGCTGAAACCAGGAAGCCTGAAGGACTATTTAAAATAGGATGCCCCCATGACTGATATTCTATACTTTCAATTTGAATACCAAAGCAAAACACGTGGGTAACTCAAGACTTAGACTTGGCCTGACTGAAACTGATCTAAAAACAGTCTTTACATAGTCAAGGTGATTCTGAATTGATCTCCTTTCACATCTTTCACGCTTTCAATATGCCACTTATTTTTCAAGTCTTTTACCTGAACGACCCTGAAAATCTTCATCTGTCTTATTATTAGCTTCAATGGGTAGGCCTGAATTAGGCCTGGAATTCACTCAGGTGACATACCAGAGGAAAATCCATACCAAATGGTGGGCTATAATACTAAATACTCTGGGCTTTTTGTTGCTGTTCTCTTCTTCTTCTTGTTTTATGTACAGAAAAAAATAAAACAATATTAAGGAAATTATAAATTACACCTTTAATTTAAAAATATTATAGCAGTTAAAGAAAGCATCATCATTCTTGCATATTTACAGCATCACGTATCCTCATGCATATGATATATACTGACTTCCTCCGTTCAGCATCATAAGGGACTTGAAAAGTTTTTACCATTCTTTTTTCCTTCCAAGTTTATTACAGAAGTATGTTTTTCTCTATCTACCATAACTAAAGTATCTGCTTTGAAACTTGATCATACAGTAAAAAAGATGGATCTATTCCCATTGTGGCCATTCACCATCTGCTAAAGCAAATACACTTAAAGATGCTTCTACAATTGTGATAAAATGACAGCAAATCTAAGAGCACACAGAGCTCATATTCTAAAATGATGATTACACAACTATAGTTTGCATCATTAGGGACCAATAAAAGTCTTTATGTTCCATTTGAATGGCAAGGACCTTTTTCAAAGAGAAGCTGAAATGGGAAAATAACAAAGAAATGGTCCATTCAGGAGTTGCCTTGAATTTAGGAGCACTATTGGAACAAATTCTTGACCATAATTAGTATTTAGAACAGCAAACGTGTTTTCTTGCTTGTAGATTATTTTTAAGTGATATAAGACTTGCCCTTTTGCTAAACTTCAGAAACGTTTTTCATTCATTCTTCCAGCTACATTAACCACGTAAGCACAAGTAAATTCCATATTCTTGACAACATGAAGCACTCCCCCTGCGTATTTAGAAGGTGGTTACTCAGTTAACTAACAATGGATGACAGAAACGCTAAATACATCGCTTTCTACTCGCAAGTGAAGTTTTCTGACGCACAAAGGATGAATAAAATTTATAACTTGCTATTTCATTAAATAGCCTGTAGCACTTCTTCAATTCTACATGCCTAATGTTATTAAGCCGGTAACAAAATCTGCATTGAAATACTGTTTGTAATGAAGCTTCGATACACTCTGTGTATTGAAGACTTAGTAGACTTAGAAGTAGCCTTAGAGAGATTATACCTAAGAACCCTGCTTGTTTTAAGCCATCACTAATTTTCCATGACAAGAACACTTTCTTCCAGAGATTCAGCAGTCTTTGTTTCTAAATGGTGAAAAGGAAAAAAAAAACAACCCACCATCTGTTCCAGCCCTAAAGGAGACAAACTTTCCTGGCAGTATATAGTTCAGAATTTAATTGTACCCAAATCCAAAACTAGAGCAAAAATGCAAAAAAATATATTAAACTTCATTCATAGCAACTGGAGGTTTTATATAATTTCCCTTCAGGCTCTATTTTAACTTTTTTTGGTCATTATCTCTTTCTTTTATTTCTGCTGTTCATTTTCAATAATTTTAAGAAAACAGTGTTACCATTCCAGACAAAGAGAAAACTAAAGTATCTAATTAAGATTCCACTGCCCCAAATTTAATTTATTCCATGCTTGAGTATTAGGAGAAGTACATTTGCTCAGTCAGCTTAAAGAGACTGCTTTTCACTCAAATAACTTCAAACAACTGAATTTCTCCACAAACATACAGATTTCAAACAACATTAATATCATTATATCTCTGATATCAGTAACAAGTCTATGTGATTTCAGTCGAAAAATTCCAAGTCCTGACAACAAAGAGGAAATATATGCTACAACTTTCAAGAATACTGTGCTGTTCAAGCATCTGAAATGAATATTAGCCCTTAATTAGCAGAGCATACCGCCTATGTCTTTATCTGTTTATAAACTCCTTGAAGCTCATTATTTTCTGGATACTTCTCCTATTTGCTCATGCCACAACTTAAATAAATTAAAAAATATATAAAATCAAATAAAACCAATCAATGAATAAGAACAAAAAAAAAAAAAAAAAAGAAACCCACCTCACACAGCCTAAAAATATCTGACAGCATAGATGCTGGTGTGGGGAAGTCATCTTTGTGTTAAGAGACATCAAACTAGAGGGAGCATACAAAAAATTTGAAGCTGTTTGCTAGGTTCTGAATGTAAAAGTATCTCTTACTTTTCAGTAATCACGTTCTGCTATTTCAAGTAGATTATTATAAACATCTACAGAATATCTTACAGAAACTGGTGAAACTGCCTTCTTAAGGTGCTGACAACATTACTGTGATTTTTATACTATAACCAATTTTTCAGGTTCCAAAAAGGCTAAGTATTTTTAATTTATTTTAATGGATAAACAAACATTATTAAATCAGTGTTGTTTTATATCAACAATAACTATTTTCATGATACTACTAAGGAAGAAGCAAATAGCAAGTCACAAGAAGCAGCTTTTAACTGGCATGGTTTATCTACTGTAGATTTACTTCCCCCACCGGTTATAAGTCAGAAATTGATGTTTATGATCACTTTCACATAATTAATTTTCTCCAGTATTTGAGGGAAAAAGTTATTTTATCTCTCATCTAGTTTACCATACACTAGGCACCTTAAATTCAACTATTATGCCCATGTCTTACTTATCTAAATACTAACGATGTTTAAAGGCCAGCCATAATATCCATTAAGGTAAACTTTCCTCAAAATCTTACCATAAAGGTGACACGATTTTAATTAAAATTTTAGAAGTGTACGCTAAACAAATCAGTGTGCACGTGTGCCTTAGCTTAAGGCTTCATTGTAATTCTAAACTGTAAAATAACATAGAGCACTTAAATGCCCGCCTGAAGATTTCCCCCATTTGTAATAAGTTTATGATTTAAAAGTTTAACTTGTCTGATTTACTGTGTAATAATTTTTTGCAAGATCGTAGTCCCTCGTCAGATTAGGTTATATTTAATTGGAAACATTACAGAGAATTATAGCTGGCATCAAGAAGCAATAGGTTTGGAGAACATGAAGCCACTGTGGTTACATCATGCACTGCCTGTTGTTTATCCTGAGAATACCATTTATTATTGTAAAATGGTATATAAGGTGCAATCAAAGACACAGTAAATATTTGAACCATACTTGTACCACGCATCTTTTGTACTGGAGAGCCCCACCTGGACCCATTTCTCCAGATGTGGCCTCTCCAGTATTGAGAAGGGAAGGAACACCTCCCTCCAGCACCTGTGGCCAAGGCTCTGCGTAGCACAGCCCAGGATGTAAGCAGCCTTTACAGCCAGGATATGATTCTGGCTCCTGCTTGTGCCTTCTCCTATCAGTCCCACAAAGTTCATCTCCCCTCACATTCCCTTGTCTGAAAGGAGTGACAAAACACATGCTGTTCTCCCCCATAAAGGACGCTTAGAAATAGCTGGCGTTGCACCAGTCAATCAAGTGCAAGTTGAACTGCAAACTTTATATGGAATCTGGTATAATAAAAAATATACAAATAATTCAGTACAAGTATAAACAATGTATACATTTGTAATGAAAAAATATTTAAAGATCCTATATCTAGTAAATATTATCCAAGTGTATCAATTCAGGATAACTACTATATATGACAGCTATATGTGGCATACTTGCAGGAGTTGCAATAACTCTTAAAACTGCTCATGCAAACATACTTGCACTCCAAGCTCAAGTCACTAGAACTATTATTTTTCCTTCCCAAGCTTGTTCTCCCATTTAATGTAGGAAAAACACTCACTCACTAAATGCAGTTTCATTGAAACTCTTTCATGCACCTACACTCTGTCATCACAAATAGGTTTCCAACACAAACAGTTGTGTCTACATTTATTACCTTGCTTGCCGAAGTCACTGAGTTGACAAGAAACTTTGGAATAGAGCTTTCATTATAGGCTTCTTTAAATGCATTCAACATTATTGCTAAAATAAGAAAAAAAACAATTACGACTCAAATCCTTCTTCTAAAATTTGCGATGTCCACATATCCTTTTCCTTGTGTAGTAACAAACAGCAGCAATGCCCCTACAAGCAATTTCAAACTTCATTAATTTTTGTACAGAGATTAACTAGAGAATACTAATTCCTAATCACTATGAACGCAGAATACATAGTAGGTTAGAGCTTATAAATGCATTTATTTCAGTGGTGAGATAATGAAAGCCATAGATTGAGACTCAAAATATATCTTTGCTATGTCCTTAGCCACTAAGAAAAATTTCGTTATAATGTGGTTATGGCTTCTTATTGTCCCATCTTAGACTGTATTTAAAGCAAAGGGAAGGAAAAATAGAAAAATGAAAAATTTCAGTAGCAATGCAGTGCTTCCACTCAACTTCACTCTACCCATAGCAGATATTCTGTATACAGAACCCAGCGTTTCTGCTAGTGTAGACAATTTAAGAAGTGTAAGACAATTTGGAGTGATTTAAGAAAAATATCTGTGACAAATCTTGCACCAATGGCTGAGGAAAAAACAATGACGACGTTCCAACTTTCACAAGCAATGCACCTCAGGGAATAACAAATAGAATGACCACAGAGTAGAGGAAGAGTGCTAAACTTTAGTCTACAGTTGCATAAAACAATAAAAAGAACCAGATTTCCGTTAGCTACAACAACCAGTTTCAATAAAAAATACTAAAAGAGGCCAAATATTTTCCCACATTTTTTACCCCATTCTGTGGATGAGCAATTAATACTGTAAATAGCTAAATATAAATGCAGTTTCCTACATGAAAATACACATCAAAATTTCATCTTAAATTCTGACTGTTTCAGTAACATGAATCGACGTAGATCATGGACTGAATTCCTACTAGAAGTCAAAGGATTGTTATATTCTGTCAAACGCTATATGTTTAGAACAAAACATTTTTTCATTCCTCAGTCCTCTGATAGAGTTTTATATGGTTTTTCCTGGTTCATTTTATAATCCAATTTACGTGGAATGTACTTCTGGAGAGAGAGTTGAATTTTCAAGGTTTATCAGCAGCAACCTTAAGGGTGTATTCTATCCACTAGGGATCAAGTTTTCAGAAAGAGTATAATAACATGAAACCAGCTGACAGACACAGAACAAAAGAAACTCCTTAGAAATTTTTTGTTGCACCAGAACCTCATTCTAATTAACATACCCTAAGTCTCTTTTGAAAGTAATTGAAGATCAACACTGAATAATGAGTATGGATATTCAAGGTTGATACTGAAGATCAAATTCTTCCTAAAGAGAGGTTGATAACATGACAGAGACTTGCATTTTCTTTTGGAGTACATAAACTTCAAATTAAATAAAATAAGTGTTAGTGCTTCTAAATGAACATGTCAATATTTCAGGAATTAGTGTAAGACTACACTGACTTAGGGCATAGATAACAACAAAAATAACCTTGGACTAATCCTGCCGTTATCACTGGAGAAGCTGGATCAGTATTCTAGAGCTCTCCTGCAGGTTATCACTAGGATTTAGTCCACTTTAACTCACTTCCCCAGAAATGTTAATATTAGTTATATGGCTTACCCCTCCCCTGATGGTGGGAACATTAAAAAATGCACAAGAAAATTCTATATACTTGACCCTAATATTTGCGAAGTCTGGTTGTGAAACATGATGTTCCTGTGTACTAAACTAGATTAAAGAAAAAAACAAAACAAAAGTAAAAAAAAAAAACAAAAACAAGCCTTGGGTTTGAATTTGCTTGTGCCATCATCCTTGATGTTTTTTTCCTCCTTTCTTTGGAATAGAAGGCATACCATTTACTCATACCCAACCTCAGCATACCCTGATGATTTTTGTAAGCCTTTTTCAGATCCTACATAAGCCATCTCATAATTTGTCGTATTTACTGTGAACTTCTTCCAGGTGGCCCATACCCCTTCCCAATTTCTTCACAGTCAGCTCTTATTTTCACTGTCCTTCACAACTCAATATCATCGGCAGACTTCTTTTAGTTTCCTAAGTTTCCACTTTTACTTGTCATTTATGAACAGGATAACAATATTACAACAGTCCTCAGAAATCTAGTCATTTTAGTAGTAGCAGAAACTGAAGCCTAACAGTTTAACAGATTACAAGTGTCTGAAAAGTGATAGACAAAAACAGAAAGGAAATTAAAATGTTAATATCAGAAGGACGCTACGGAAGCTACTTAAAAATAAAAGTTTATACCTGAAATAACTTTTACCCCAGAAATATTCTATAAAAGTCCTAGTACATAGGAAATGTATTACAATCCTGAGAACTCCTATTAAATTGCAGTTTGTCAAAATGATTTAGTGCATCATTGTTATAGAAAAAAACATCTAAGAAAAACTAGAAGATCATTGTGTGAAGAAATATAACTTGAATTGTGTCACAAAGAAATATTTGTTCTCCTGCTTGGGTTTACTGGTCTGAATTTAGGAAAAACAAAATTGAAGTCAACATAAAAGAGAACATATTACTGATGCCTGTTTGACATCCAGTGTGGGGGATTCAGTCCCCAGAGCCTGAGCAATCCACTGACTGCATCATTTAGTGATACCACAGCTCCTGTAGTTCACAACCCCATACAAAAGTCCAGCTGAGCTGTTCAGAAGCTTGCAGTCACTGCTGTCCCTCTTGGGAACATGTCCTCAGGAAGTAATGGCTCCAGCATTCTAAATTAGGCACAAAGCTATTATCACATGCTGAGACCTCGCGGAACAAAGACGGTCACAGAGGAACCAAGTAAAGTAGTTCTGGGTCATTTCATTCATCAACCATTTGGGCTAGTTAAGGTACAAATGGTAATAGCCAGAGGGTCTTATTTCCACCCAATCTCATATCCTCCCCCTCTCCCCTGCACACTAAACTGTGCTGAAACACAGAATACATAGCTCAAGAACAACTAAGATGTTGGAAGCAAAGAGCTCATGGAAGCCACTCAGCACGAGAACCGTGTCATCAGCATGCCAGCAAAAGAATTAACAGTCTGGGGTTGCATCAGCATATCAGACTTCCAAGCTCACACTGCTCATGTCAGGTCTAGCGAACAAGGTCTGTGACCTTGGAATTTCTGTCACTATTATTTCCTTTTATTCATCATTCTTATTTCCTTTTTCTCACACCACAAAAGTGACTCACAATATTTCATCCCTTTTCTTAGAGCCATAGAACCATCTCGAACTGCAAAAACTTAAGATCAAGTCCAACTGTCCCCCTATCAAGTCTGCCTCTAAGCTGTGTTACTGATTAGCATCCACATGCATATCTCCAAGGATAGCACCTCCGGCCCTTCACTGAGCTGACCATTCCAAACCCTAACCACCCTTTTTGATGAAAGTATTATTTCTAACATCCAATCTAAGCCAGCTCTGGTGCAACTTGAAGACATCATCTCGTACCCTACCACTTGCCATTTGAGAAAAGACTGACACCCACCTCTCTCAACCTCCTTTCAGGTAGTTGAAGGGAGCACTGAGGTCTCCATTCAATGTTCTTTTTTCCAGACTAAAACAGCCTCACTCCCCTCAGACACACCTCACAGGTCTTGTTTTCAAGTCCATCCATCAGCTTCATCTCTATTCTCTAAATACATTCCAACATTTCAAATCCTTCTCATAGCAAGAAGCTCAGAACCAAACACAGCAATTGAGGGGTCCTCTCACCAGCACAGAGAGACAATCACTGTCCTAAATCTTTCTAGACACAGTGTTCCTCATACAACAGCTTCTTGATATACTTTTTTCTTACCTTCCCTCCATTTTCCCCCCTTTTCTCTAACCTTACTCTATACTCTACCATAGAATTAAAAACTAAACCACAACAAATATGAGAATCACCAGGGCTAACCAAACTAGCAGCCAGTCAGTTGTTTACTTCCCCATCTCTTCATTTTCATCTGTTGAAATAATTATTTGAAAGAAATCACTCTTGAAAAACAAGTTCCTTAAATCACAAAGGAATTCCCAACACATTTTCTTAAGTTCTTTAAAAATGTTCTGAAATATTTATTGAATACAATTCTATCAGCTGAGGATTTAGAACACCTCTGAAAGTGAATGTGGCACTTCCATTCACTAACAAACACAGAGAGGACAACAGAGTTGACAGGTAAAAAAGAAGGCAACTCTACAGATATAAATTGTGTTTTCTGTGGATCAAAAAAAATAATTATGTACTCTGCAGAATACATTTTTCCTGTACACCAGAAGAAATTGAGAACCACACTGAGTAATTGAAAGAGTCACAGTAAACATCTAACCAAATCATTACAGGAAAAAATATGTTCAGTGTCTGGCGCAAGTTCATCTTCCATACTACAAACACACTAATAAAAAACTAATGAAAATTACAATAAGAGCTGTGAAAAACTAATTTCTGATTATCTTGAACCATGACCAAAAATATATAATTTGCATGCAAGTCTCGAACATCAGGGAAAGATGGTCAGAAAAGCGATACTTGAAATTTCCTGCTTCAATTACTATTTCATGCCTGTGTTCCACCCACACGTAAGGGGAAAAATATGATTTCATTTAGTTAAATCCATGTATTTCTATGTCAGACACAAGAAAGAGAAGAACAGTTCATATAGTCTATTAACTGTTGTTAATTTACTGCACAAAAAAAAAAAAAAAAAAAAAAAAACACTTTCCTGGCAAGATTACTTCTTTGAACATGGTTTCTTTCATAACTTCTCTTATCTTGATCACAAGACTATCTGAGGAATGTTTCTCTGTTCCTGTCGTGGAAATCAAACTGGTATGAAGATTTGAAACCCTCAATATCAATATTAGAGATAAATACATCGTTTAGACTGCTTAAAATCTGTAGGAAAAAAAAAATATAAACGAATTCTACCCTTAAGTAGACTTATTAAAACTGGCATCACTGAAAACCATTATCTTCCAAAAGCTGGTTGTTTATTTAATGAGGGAAAGCACGCTACAAATCTGCAGAAGTACTCAAATGTGTTAAATCAAGGTCAATATAGGCAGAGTTCCAGAAACCTTAGAAGTACAGGCAAATTGCATTCAACACAGCAACAGAAATTGTTGACACCTTCAGGGTGATAAGCCTCTTGAACTAAAATCCATCTCTCAGTGTTCTGTAGATGAAAACATAATTAAACTCGCATGCTTTGGTAAACACACAAGTAAAGTTGACCATCCAAACTCAAAGTGAGCAAGATGCATTTAGCCATGAATAAGCTGACAGTTTACCTATACATCAACTTCAACACCAAAGTAAGCACAGAACCTGCAGACATACCAAACCCCTAAGCAATCTGAGATTATGATTTTCTTATCAGAAAGATTAATACGTGTTGGGCTTTGGGACTGTAAAGACATTTAGATGAATGCAGTCAACTGCCAAACCTCTAAGAAACTGTCAACGGTTGACTCCCAAGAAACATTTTGATTAATCAGGTTTACGAAGGTGATAACAGACAGCACTAAGTATAAACGCAACGAGAAAGAAAAATATTAAATGTCTCTGGATTGAAATACTTAACTCTATTAACTTTTTGAGTCATCCATTTGCTGTGCTTTCAACGTATCTTCTACAGAACTTGAAATGCTTGAAAACACATAACCAAGAGCAATATTTCAGATACCGATCAGTTTCACTTACCTTTGAAGAAGCAATCTTCATTGTGGACAATGGTGACCTTCTGCTTTTTCAGGCAGGCAGCCCTGTGTACTTCACAGTGGTTTTCATAGAACTCTCCATCCGAGCCACACACAGGTTTGTAGTGAGGCTTGCAGTGCTCCATGCAGACACACTCAGCCTGCCCGCTCTTTCCATTCACAACGCAGTGCCTACCCAGGCCGCAGTACTTGTTTTCACATGATCCAAAATGCCCATCTTGGCCCATATACCCTGTAAAAAATGAAATTAATCAATGTAGAAAGCTGTCACAGTGCACGCAAAGCATCCGACAAAATAAAAAACATATTCTGCCAATAGGCTTTCCTTATAAGCACTCAAAGGCTTCTATGAATATTTACAAGACCTTGCAGTAAGAGCTCCCTTATGAATTTAATGAGGTAAGAAAATGCAGTGAAAAAAGTGCATATATTAATTCTTCAATCCATACAAAAAATTGTACTCTAAGCATCGTAACAGATAACACTGTTTTATTAAACTGACTTAATTCCACCTACTCAGTGATTTCTGAATCTTTTTAAAAAGTACTTAGTACGCAGACTCATAACTGAAGTCAAAACAATTACTGGTGAGATTCAGCATCTACTCTGCAGTACATGGACAGATGAGTGTAACCTATCAAAAGCAACAAACACAAAAAAAAGGAAAAACACACTAAAGGAATAAAACCATGCAGATTCATAAATTCAAGAAGAACTGCACATCTCTAGAACACAAGCCAATAAAGAACAGAAACGAGCAGAACTGAAATAAGACTTAAGGCATTATAATTAAATAAAAGTCTATCCAAAGCTCTCTTTCAACCATAGAGGACTCCTGAGTGGGCAGGTTTATGTAAATACAGAAGTAATATGAATGAGGCAATTTGGAAGTGTAAATATGACTGGAGAGACAAAGATACGAACCTAAAAACAGCGTGTAACGTAAGAAGAAATAATAACATTACTAAAGCAAAGAGACTGCTTTTAAGTGTACTGTGAAGCCTGCTTGTAGTAATTTTACATTCCGGTACTATGCTTTTCAAGAAGCTGGTTTCACTGATACAGTGATCACCTACAATATAGAAATACATCTTGGATTTATGAAGTAAGAGTTTCTGGTTAGAACTAGATTAAGAAACAGGCTGTTTTCTAGTAACTGATGGTTGAGATCACTTGGAAACATATAAATCTACATAGGATCTATGTATTTTAAGACAGTAATTACATTTTGTTTAATTTTAAGCAATATCTAAAAAGATATTTTATTATGTAATGCAAGTAAGAGCATTTTTTTAACCACTTCCTGACTAATCTTAGCATAGGTCAGCCTTAAATCAATTTAATCAGGTTATGATGTCTAGGTAGACTTCTAGTCAATGTCACATTCGATTAACTGTAATTAACAGCAACATATAGTTACAAGATAAAATTTACCCATCATAAAGAGCATTGTCTTAGTAAATTATGTCTTTTTAAACTAGAATAAAATTCTTTCACCTTCAGATTATTGTATTGTTGTATGTAACATAACGCATTCTCCAGAATTTAGATAAAATAAACACACAGAGGTTGATACGCAACAACAACTAGAGCTGGGTTAAGGTTCCTAAGAATCCAGGGGAGGCTAAAACAACAACAGCCACCCACAAAACCAGAACTGCTGTACTGGCAAGATGATGTTTCATGGAATAGAGCACAGTGGGAGTTTAAGAGGGCTGAAACACAGGAACAGCAGTTTCTGCTGGCCATCAACTGTGAACTTCCTTCTACTCATGTAACATGAAAATTATCTGCATTAGTTTCCTAAACCCAACTCTCTATCCTTTCTGTGCTGTTGTCATCACATAAAATAGGTGGCATGGCCAGTGGTAGCTCTAGAAAAAAGCAGTAGAAGGTAATAGCGTAGAAATACCTCCCTGGTATAGACTCCACTGCCACAGAACTGTATAGTCTATTCTTAGCATGGGAAAGGATTGTACGGTGAAAAATAATTTCACATTTCCACCCACAATTACTAATGCTTCAATGACGCAGGTCTGAGACCATAACTGTATCATCAGGTAAGCATAAAATACTAAAATAACACCAAATGTGGAAATAAATACAGCCTTTCACACTTCTGTCATTTTATTCTCTTAGTGCACACTCCTAACCCCTGAAGAAAAAGGGAACTTCATCTCCAAATACTATATCCTCCTTGTACTCTTATTCCCTTCAATACCTTCCTCATTCCAACAGCCAAGCTGCACCCCCATAAAAAAATTATAAATGAATATATGCAAATGAATAATTCTGTAGCTTTAGATTATTTTCTTCTTCAAAGAACTAATGAGTAAAAAATACTAGCTTGGCACACATTGTTCCTAACCAGTAAGAATCTACATACTTCATTTCCATGCCAGAAGTCAATTCTCAAAGGTTGTTCTTATAACTAGTGGATTATTAGGCCTAACACAACTGTCCATTGACTCTTTACTTTTCTGAACAGCACAAATCCCATCAATTTGAGCAGACAAACATACTACAAAAGCATGTAACCATGAAATTTGGTTCTAACATGGCAAATCCTTTTGTTGTATTATCTTACAGCAATCTCAACACAAAGCTGACACAACCACATTGGAGTGACTTTTGTACGTGTGGATGAAACAGTAACATCAGCCCAGTCTAAACTTTCAAAAGCACCAAACAGATTTGAAATACTGACATGTAGTGGAAAATAAAAATTTCCAGAGAACTTTTGAAAATATTTCTCCCTATGACAATACATCATCACTATATAAGGGCAACGGAGATTAACTAAAAAACTAACAGAAATCCAATTTCTTTTTCATACTGTTAATATCAAATGTAGTCTAGCCCTGTGAAGTCCAAGAGTACTTTACAGCACTGATCACGTAAACACATTGCAGAATTAGAGGAGGACTTTGGAGGAGTAGAATTGCTGCAGCTTGAGAACAAAGTCCATCAATCATTATTTCTGATTTCTGAATTGGTAGACAGAGATCTCAAGCTGACAGCTGCCCTGAATGATTGAGATATGTGGTGACTAAACAACATACAGTACTGTACACTGCTGTGGAAATGGAAACTGATTCATGATTTCACCTGGGGCTTCATTTTAGTAGTACAGTTGAATATGATGCCTGAATGCAAAACAACGACTTCTAGTTGAGGGAGAACTGTTTCCATTATATCGATAGTAATATATGTTTGCATGTGTCAGCATATACCTATTACATACAACAATAAACAAGAAAGCTTTTTGCTCTAAGAAAAACCTTCATTACTTCGTTAAGAAATGTTTTATAATAGCATAAAATGGAAGCATTTAACTAATTCACAATACATGTATTTGTATATACCATTGCATACACATCTGCTTTTACTGAAGTCAGCAATAACATTCCAACCAACTTTAATCTGCTCTGACTTTTCCAAGCCCCACCTGGAGTACTGCATGCAGGCCTGGAGCCCCAAGCACAAGAAAGACGTGGAGCCACTGGTGCAGAAGAACCACCCCAGAACTGGGCATTAAAGACACCTTTCCTATGAAGAAAGATTGAGGTAGCTGGGTTTGTTCAGCCCTGAGAGACCTCACTGAGGTGTTGTTGTACTAATTAAAGGAAGCTTGTAAACAGGAGGGAGATTGACTTCTTACACAGTCTTACAGCAACAGGACAAGGCTGAATGGTTTTAAACTAAAAAAGGGGAAATTTAGATTAGGTGTTAAGAGGAAATTCTTAGACAGCAATGAGGAGCTGGTGCATGCTGTCCAGAGGAGCTGCCAATGTCCCATCTTTGGAGGCTCTCAAGGACAGGCTGGATGGGGCAGCCTGAGCTGCTGGGTGGCAACTGCTCATGGCAGAGGGTTGGAACAGAATAGGCTGTAAGGTCCCTTCCAATCTAAGCCATCCTATGATTCTACAAACGTGCCTATCTTCTGGAGTCTTTCATGCAAATAATCCATTTACAAGAAACATCCAGTATAAAATAAACAAAACCAACAAAACTTTTTTTGAGGACTGTTCTTCCATCTAGGCGTCTAGAATTAGGCAGTAAATTAAGATTAATCTAGGTTCTTATATTTGGACATACAACTTAGTTGAGAAAATAAGCAACTCAGCATATTCAATATTAAGAGACAGAATAAGCAAATCAAAAGGACAAATTATCTGCCCAGCAACACTAATCTGTTTTAGCCAACTTAATTGGTATTGCTTATCTGACAATAGAGGAGACCAAATTTGATAAACAGCAATTCCAATGGGCATAGGAAAATGTGTACCCATACAGTAAAGTCAGCATACTCTGCATTTTCAACTCAAAAAGTACAATATCCATGGATTCCTTCAGTGTTTACAGAATACTGAAAAACAAAATGCCCTTTGTTCAACTTGAAAGCGAATATACTTTGGATCTTCACTTCCAAACACAGACTTCATTCTTCCCTAATAGCAAAGTCTGCATTCACATCTTCCATCGTAACTTACAGAATTCTCTACACAACATTTAAAACAAAATGACAGCTATTTTTGGAGGCTTATTCAATAAGTTGCTTTTTTCTGGTGTCAACAGTCCATCTGTTTGTCACCCTTTTTTTTTTATTATTTAAAAAGATCCCATCAAGGACATTTCCAACTCTACTGTTACGTTTTGTTCATTATATTAACTACCCAAAGACAACACTGGGATTACCACGTTGCTAAATGCTCAGTATAACCTTAAGTTTCACATTAAACTGAAGTATCTTGGAAGAGGTGGGGATGAAAAAGGTACAACTGTCCACCACCTACCATTAATAATGATAAAGCACTAACACTGAGCATGAACACAGCACAAACTGCATCTCCTTATAAGCTAAAAATCCTCTAGACAACAACAAAAAATAAAAAGGGGATAATTCTGTTTCTGTTTGTTATGTTGTAACAGATAATGCTGTTTTAACAACAGCATACTAAATCATCTGCCTTCCAAACTCTGACTAACTTAGCCAAGCTTTTGGTCACACTGCTAGCAATTTGTAATTCACAAATTCTGCTGAAGAAATGAGCTCTGAAATACAGTCACTTCAAGGTGGGCATGCAAATATATCTCACTCATCAAAAAGTTCAAGGATTTACATACAAATTAATCTTAAGTTATTGTGTGTCTTGTATAAATTGCACACAGGCACAGAAGCATTTCATAAAAATGCTTAAAACTATATTTTTTGTTTTCTTTATTTTCCATCTTATCCTTTTATTTTGCAACTGACTTAATAACGATAGGGCAGCTTCAGTTCAAATAATCTTTCACACCACTAACTACTCATTGGAAAGGAGTACATAAAAGAAGAAACAAATTATACCCCTTGAAATTCCAACAATCCCCTTGAAATCCAAGATTTTACAGCCTAAGATTGAGCCTGAATAACAATCCATTACTTTCCATCAAGGTAAGATTGAATTCAGAAATCTCTCTTGCATTTCTACTTAAAAAGGAATTTCTTGCCTCTTCTCATTTTGTTTTTAATTTTATCTAGATGCTTAAGTTTAAGTACATGAGGAAAAATAAGAACTCAATTAACTGCCCAACGCATTCTTAAGTTCTTCATCTGTATGTAGCAAAGGAGCCAGTGGGACACAGAGCAAGGGGGAATTATAACAAGTAATAGTAGCTGAGAAAAATTACTAACTGCTACCTTATTTTTGACTCCAGAATAGTAAAATAGAGAGAAAAACAAACAACAACAAAAAAAAAAGGTAAAATTGCCCAGTCCGAGGCTCACTCTTCTTAGAAAAACAATTGGTTCTTTGTTTCTTTTATTTCAACTTTGTGGGAAAGAAAGGAATAAGATTTGTCATGTCACAGAAATGAAAAGGAGGGAAAAAAAGCTTATGGAAGACAAAATAATCTGAAAATTAGTCTTCCACCACAAAGAAATTAGCAACTTGAACACAGGCATAGAAATAGTTTGAATTCAACAACAAGCAAAACAGAGCAGTGACACCTGAAGTAGATTCCCATTCATAACAGCGAAAGATTGTCCACAAGTAGCTGATCACATGAAAACTTGTTCTGTGAGGAGTTCAACAGCACACATAAATTATAAATAGGACTTAGATTTGCCCTGTTAAGGCATGACCTTGTAACGTTAAGGTAACACGACAGTAACTATAAGAGCTTTTTAATAATTACCAGTACGTAAGCACAAGAATATACTACCTCACTCTAATTAGCCACAGCAAAACATCTGCACACATGGTTATGGAAATGAATGGATAAAACACAAGAGACAACTTTAAATTGCATAGTACTAAAAATATAGAGTTCAAAATTTGCACAGATATATGATAATGCAAGGTTTACTTATACATTTTCTACTGTCTAATATTCGTCCTCCCAAGAAGCTGTCAGGACAGAAATGCAAAGCAACTTTGAAGACAATAAAACAAAACCAAGCAGTTACCATTTCCACACCAGAAAGCTTCTTGTGACAGCACTACTGATCAATTTCTTCTCCTGCATTCTTCCCATACCTTTGTCCCTTGTAACTGCAATATCAAGTCTTTCACAGAGAGTAGAAAGCAGATAGAAAACCTGAGTTCTATATTCTCAAGTTCTCACAGAAATAAGTTTCATTTAGCTACAAAATTGTGCCATTGCTTTTTTTTTTTTTTTTTCCCTTTCCTCACCGAGTTTTCTGTGGCTGCCCTACCCAACATACACACTACACCCTGTACCTATTTTTAAATTAAGTTGTGAACATACTAGCCAGAAAAGTGCTCTTGCACATACTAACCTTCGTTATCAGAGAAAGCAGCAATTTGAAGGTCTTTGAAGTTTCTCAGAAACAGAGAGAGAACAAAAGCTTCCAGTGACAGCAACAATGATTTGAAGGTGGGGAAGAAATATATATGTAAGTAAAAGCAGGCAGCACACCTGACCTGTGAAGGGGGCAGGGAGAGCACCTGCAATTCGCTGCTCTGAGTTACAGTCAATCAGCAATCACACACTGAGCCCTACTCTCACCTGCAGGAGTGGAGTGACTACACACATAGCTGGATAACAGATTGCTGGGCAGGAGGTTTCCTCCTGCAGCAGCCAAGTAGGTTTTACCTTACACAGCAGCTGACAATTCCTGTGCTTACAAGTAGGTTTTTGGCTTGGTCCTGTCTTGTCCTCCCTGTCTGCCTCCACATTCCACTACTTAAACCAGTTTTCGGATTAGAAGTACAGCAAGATCTTGCACCTCCTTAGAATTTGATTCAAGCCTTCTGGTGCTCAAAACATGCTGATGGGGGCTGAGAGAGCTGAAACAGACCCAGACTTACTACTGCACATGGAAGTCATGCTAAATTCTTAGGAGGACATTTGCCTTGAGCATTCAAATAAAGCGACTCTTGTTCTCCTATAGAGACAGGCAAGGAATAAACGAGGAGAAAATCCCATGCTACTAAATGAATAATCATAAAAAGCACAGCGAGGAAAAGGAGAATAAGACCAAGGGAGATTTATAACTGTTACATGCTCATTATTAACCTAAAATACAGAAATTCCCCAAAATAACTGTTGGTCAGAGGCAATCAACTTATCAACTTCACCCACCTGAACCTCTTCTCTCTCACCAGCATTCTGCAGCTCTCTTGAGCAAACTTCACAGGATTTAGCTTCCTCAGAAAACAGAAAAACCTAATCATACTTCCTCAACTTGAATCAAAATAAAGACAGAGAGCAAAAGACCACAAAGGAAAAAAGAAGTGAAAACACAACGCAAGCCAGCACTGCATAAAAATATCTACTTAGATATGTTCTCTCTCTTAGAGAGAACATTTTCTCACCCTCCTCAAGCTCAGTCTTTACCTGCTTCTGCCAGATGACCCCGTGTGATTTTCCTCCTCTCCAGGTGCCAGGCAGCCCTGCAACCCCTTCACTTCTGCCCCTAGCCAGCAGTAGCTGCAAGCATCACCTCCAGCACAGAGGTGGGCAGGTTCCCTCCAGCGAAATTACTGTCCTTACTGTTCACACGCTTGTGGGAACCAAATAAGGAAGCGTTGCCAAAGGAGACAATCTCCTAACAATTATTATTCACCTAAAACAAAGCCATTTCAAACAGAGCATCTTCCTAAGCACTGTGGGAAATGACGTGCTGGCCTCACCAGGGATATCTGGCCCCGTTTTCAGATGGCTGTGCTTCCCAATAGCACCTCTGCCAGCCACACTAACAGTGTCATTGCACAAGAGCAGGCAGTGGGCACCACAATTACTGCAAGCTAGAACAGCTTTTCACACGTTTTAACATTTATGTTGAAAATCACAGTGGCTTAGCTCAGTTCTCAGCCAGTCAAAACAGCCTGAGTAGCGTTTCTTTGCTTGCCATTTGAAAAACAGATGAGCTTTAGCAGCAGTGGTGAGAAGCAGCAAAAGTCTCCATTAAATCATTGACTGGAATTTCCATTTCACTAAAAGCTTAGCACCAACGTATCTAGGGATTCTGGTTGATGGCAAGTTGAATTGGAGCCAGCAGCATGCCCCAGCAGCCAAAAAAGCCAACCCAACCATACCCTGGCGTGCATTGGCCCAGTGCTGCCAGCTGGGTGAAGGGAGGGCTTGCTCCACAGTGCTCTCCACCTTGAGTACTCTGTACAATTTTGTGTGCTGTAGCATAAGTGGATAAAACTATTTCTGAGCAGCCAAAGGAGGGCTACAAAAATGATGAAGGATCTGGAGAGCAATATGCGTGAGGAGCAGCTGAGGTCCCCGGGTTTGTTCAGCCCAGCAAAGGGGCTGAGGGGAGGCCCCATGGCAGCCTGCAGCTCCTCACGGGGCAACGTGGATCTCTGATCTCTGGTGACAGTGACAGGACCCGAAGGAACAGCAGGGAGCTGTTTCAGGGAGGGTCAGGCTGGGTGTTAAGAAAAGGATCTTTGCCAGAAGATGGCGGGCATGGTATAGGCTTTCCAGGGCAGTGGTCAAGGTCTCAGGCTGCTGGAGTTCACAGAGGATTTGGGTTTGTGTGGTCCCGTGTAGAACCAGATACTGGACTTGATAATTCTTGTGGGTCCTTTCCAGCGTGGGACATTCTGTGATTCTATTCTAGGATCAAGCAACATTATAAACAGAAATTTTAACTTTATCCTCTTGTTAAAGCACCTGGCACCAAAGAGGCTTTTCAGCAACTCACTGTACAAACTAATGCTAAATCATACTGCAGATATTGAACAATTCCTGTGTATGACATTAATGGTTTCTTGTTGTGGGTTGTTTTGTTTGGTTATGGGTTTTTTTTTTTACTACAAAGCTCTCCCTGTAGAACAGAGCTGTGATAGTTTTCTGCAGCCTTCCCCAGGGATCTCTACTAGAGAAAGTGGCATAGACATTGAGCTGCATTTAAACCATATGGTTGAAATGTAGCATCATTACTGTTCAGGGAAAACTAAAAAAGAATTGTCAAGTATACTCTGTCTTACTGATTAGAAACATTCGCTCCTGGTAAACTTGACATCGCTCATTTCTTTTAAGTCATTAGAAAAGAAGTACGGTGAGCTGGCTTTGGTTACCTGGCAAGCACCCACTGTGTGGTGGGTTCAGCCTCACGTAGGAGAAGGGCAGCGATCCTTTCAGGAATTTTGTCATTACTTCCCATCAGCAGGCAACAGGTTTCTTGTCAGACTCAGAAAGCAGAGCCTCAGCAAGCCTTTAAGGGGCTCTTAGCCACAAATGTCTCCATTTTTCTTTTTTACCTAACATAATATTATGGTAAGGGACATAAGGGATCAGCTGGAGTCTGCTTTCCTGGCCATGACACTGCCTCAGCTTCCTGCTCAGCCCCAGCCTCCTCACTTTAAGGGAGCTGGAGTGGCAAACAAAATCCTTGATGCTATTTAAGCACTGCTCAGCAGCAGCTAAAACTCTGCTGTGTAATCAACACTATCTTCAGCATCAGTCAGCAACACAGCACTGTGCAGGCTGTTAGGAAAATACAAACTCCCTACCAGCAGACCTGCACAACAACTCTCTGTGAGCTTATCCAACACTGCCCATTTGCAGGCAGTAGGAAACCCTGCAAGGACATTAAGGGAAAGAGAAATAAGGAGGACACAAGAAAGAAAGAAATAAACTAAAACAACGATGCGAATGCACAGGTAGAAAAAAAAAAATAAATCTCACAATAACTCCTAAACTGCTCATCGGTGGAAATTTTTAGTGGATAAATTATGTCTGAAAGACCATGAGAATATTTTTACATTCAAACTTCAGCTTCTCTGACAAAAGTATTGAGAGACTAATACAGTTCACCTGCTCACACCTTTGCGGAACATGAACGTAAATTTAACAATGCAACTACTACTAAGGTGGCCTACAGTCTTCATAAATCCTTCCTAAACAACAGGAAAACATAGAATCATAGGGGTTGGAAGGGACCTAAAGAGATCATCGAGTCCAACCCCCCTGCCAAAGCAGGTTCCCTACATCAAAGCATCATATACTTGTATCATACCTGTTCGCATGCTGTGCTCATCTTTGTGTTAGACACAGAGTAGGCCTACAGCAATATCAGCAAAAACTTATAATTCTGTTTAAACAGGAGTGTGGCTATCAGCAGAAGACCATCATCTATCACCAAAAAGTAGATATCTGCTTGAAGCTGCTACAGTGGAAACTATCATACGTTTACGGAACTGCTCATCAGTTCGGAAGTACTTGGAAATTATTTCTGATAGCATTATGTAAGGTTTGAAGATCCCAATAACGATCATCACTATGATTAACAGTAATGATAATCAGTATTCTCCATTCATCTTTAGCAAGATGCTCTCTCCATTCAAATAAATATAAAATCAATTTATTTCACTAACAGAACATAACGCACCACAGAGATGACTCATTTAAGCAATACTGCTACTGAAAAACATACTTTCTAATTCCATGCTTAAAATAATTATACTTTTGTAAAACTAGACCTTTAGTCTGGAGAAGACGAGGCTCAGGAGAGACCTCATTGCACTCTCCAACTTCCTGAAGGGAGGTTGTGATGAGGAGGCCTTTTCACCCAGGCAACAAACAGGACCCAAGGAAATGGACACAAGATATACCAGAGTAGGTTTAGGTTGGACATAAGGAAAAACTTTTTCTCTGAGAGAGTGCTCAGGCACTGGGATGGCCTGCACAGGGACATTGGTGGAGTTGCTGCCCCTGGCAGTATTCAAGAGGCGCCTGGATGAGGAGCTATGAGATATGGTTTAGCAGCTTGTGGTAGTAATGGTAACAGAAGGACGGTTGGACAAGATTAACTAGTAGGTCCTTTCCAACTTAGTTATTCCAAAGCTTTACAGCTAAAGCACTGCAAGGCAGTTTAAATTTTACAAGCCTGGTAGTACTTGTAGAAATAGTGATTATAGAGTCTATTTTTATTCCTTTGCCAAATATGTCAAAGCAAGTTAAATAAAAAACACCAAGGGTCCTCTCCCCTGCACTGTGGAAAATCACAGAAAACGCATATACAACTTCATGAGGAAAGAACATTTCGCTTTCAGTAAAAAAAAGATCCAGTCAGATATTCCAACTGTCACGCTCTTTGTAATAGCTGATACAACTTCCATCTAGTGACAAATTGTCCATATTACAGAAATGAAAAAAAAAAAAGAAACATGATTTTTCTCTTGGATAATATTAGGAATTGACAAAACCCTCTAGCACTGCTGCACATGAATTAATTTAGGGCTACAGTAATAGAATCGTTAAGCATTTCAGAAATACAGGCTGCAGAATTAATTGCACAAAAAAGCAGACTATCATTCTAAAGCACTGTTCAAGGGAGTGCTGGCTACAGGAACATCAATAGTGATTCATAACCTCCGCACCTCCGCTTCAGTTGCTGCGTTTCATCCCATTGTGAAAGGGAGAAAGGTTAAACTGTAAATTATGGTAAGCACAGCTATGGAATCACTGTCAATCTTTCAAAGTTTTTCGATGCTGCTGTGCAAAACATTTTCAAAAAGAATGAAAATCCAGTTATATTCTTTTTACACGTCATTTCCAAAAGGAAATAACGCGTTACACATCAGACTTTCATCAGTGACTTCAAGAAGTTCGTGAAATGAGACGCACAGGCGTCCATTTGCTTTTTATAACTGGAGAAATAAACACGGCTGTGGGAATAAGCATTTTGGGCTGCCTGAAGCAAGGCTACCAAATTTACATTCTATTACACCAAATTGTGAGTTACTGCAGGTCAACGCACCACATTTGTGATTGACAACTTAAACGAAATGGAAAGAAGCATTCCAGTGCAAATACAAAAACATTAAAGTAAAAAAAAAAAAAAAAAAAAAGTAACTACATTTTTACCATTGTTTTTATCACAGTCCAATGTTTTCATCAGTCCAATGACTGAAATTATAATGCAAAATATATCTTCTCTGTGCTTAAGGGCCACCAGCACAACACTTTGAAAGCTGGTAAAGAAAACTGAGACTCTTGTGGTGTGACTAATTAGATTAAAATTACTCAAATGATCCACCAAACTTGATGAAGTTTTCCAAATGCCGATTAATTACACCTTTGTACCATTTGCCCTTACATACAGGCATAATTGAAAACAGTGTTAATTTCTTCCTATTGCTGTAACGAAGGGTAACATTCATATAATTCTCACAGACATTTTTAAATCGTGGCAGAGCTTATTTTAGTGTCTAATTTCATCCTGTGAGCAGATGAAGAAATGGTACAATGCTATGGAAAGGCAAGAAAGGCGAAACTAGGAATGAGCATGCACTTCTCCACGAACGGCCATACTTATTTCTGAAAAATCTGAATGTTAGTTTTGTTTCAGTCACATCAGTTAGCACAAGCTGGCCCTTGGATGAGCTTATAGACACACTTATTTCTTTATGCACAGTGTAATCAGCACCATTACTTGAACGTAGACCCAAAGGTAAACAGCGGTCTAATTAGTACTGCTACAGATGGATTCAGAAAGGAGTTTCACAGAATTCTGTTAGTGCTATAACATCTAGCAAAATTATACGTAATATATTTGTGCATACAGCTCACTGGAAATCTTATACAGTTTTATATCAGTTTTATAAAAAAAATAATTTGAAACCCTATCATAGGAAAAAAATGCTTCTTATTTCCTTTTTATTTATTCTTAATTTCCTTCTTGAATTTGATGGCCAGTGTAAGGAATATTCTTAAGTATTTATTGCCTAAATCTCTTTCAGTGGATCTTAACTGTATTAGAGTGGAGTGATTTTGCCTGAATGTGTGTGCTATGATAATGAACAAGCATTTAACTCAAGTTTATGTTCCTCCCTAATCCTCACCTGAGAAGTGTCATCCCTCTCCATCCTATCTTTCGCTTCCTGAGAAAGTAATTCTAGAGGACAACTGTCTTTACAGTAAGAGTGCACTGACAGGAGCATCACAGATTAACTCCGCAAGCAAAGATGATCAAGGTGTGCTAATTCTGCAGTACGATCAAGTCAAACTGATTTCTTTTTCAGATACATGGAGACACAGTCTCCTTTATAATTTACTACCTGTGAGCTGCAGTAAAAACAGTCACGGAGGATTTCCAAGGTAGCGACACCAGCCAAAACTGCTAAGTGTTTGCTTTCTAGCTTGACTTGCTCACTTTTAATTGATACATTTATCACTCTTAATTACATGATTCTTTCTACAATAGCCGCATAACTCTTTTAGTGCTACTGATGAACACAGTGACGGAAACTAATCAGATAAAGTCTGAAAAACATACTGTGTGGAAAAATACAAATCACAACACGACCAGGTAACTAGTCCATGATAAAGAGTTCGTGTTAGCCTGGGAACACAAACTGTCCCCGCTTGTGATTTCGTGCACATAGCTTTGATTACAAAAAATAGTTCTGCAGCTGTAACTAAGCATCCTAGCTTTCCATGAATGACCTTGTTTATTCCTAAACACTGTTTTACTGCCTTCTGCTGTTGTATACATGGGCACCCTATTTAGGGAGTGGATGCCCTAATGGTTAGTTGCCTTCCTAATGAAGATTCAGTAGTCTGCTGCCGTACCACCCCTGCTACCATTAGTATCTCTTTGTTAAGCTGTTGAATATTAACTTGTCTCTGTGTGGTTTTCTTGGGATTGATAAGTGCTGCATGGAAGGCTAGTGCTTTTTATTACAAGCATTTAGGTAGTCTATATTAGCTCTATTCTGTAAGATTTGTGTTGAATTTTATACACAGAATATCAGTACAGTCTTCCAGAATAATATTATTGATAACTCATGAAATACCTATGTCTAGTAACAGTAGTACCAAATTATGTTTGTTGGAGAAGTACTGGAGAATTAAAATGTAACTAAAATGATGTTTTTAGAAAACTAGATTCATGATCTCATGATACTGTTTAATTGAAGTTGTCAGCCCTGTAACATTCTGTTAATGAGTAGGTAAGACAGATAAATCTTTCATTGAGCAACGATTCTGAGTTGAGATTTTTTGTGTTTTCAATTGCTGTAAGTAAGTTACTGTGAAGAGAAGAATTTTCTCCCTTTAAGGCTAACAAAAAATTTATTTTGGAGGTAGCAATACCATTATAGTAAAAATACACTGTTACATACACTGGGAAGCAGTATTCAGAGAAGGACTATGGCAGTAGAGAAAGTGAATATCTTAATCTCTATCAGGAACACAATGCCTTTCTCAACGCAGAAGGAAGTGTTGAGGAGACAGTCTTTACCTACTAATTATGGGCATCAAGTAATTACTGATGAGAGGCAGGCACGGGAGAAATAACCAGTTTATGTTCTTCTTGATATCAATTTTACAATGACTTTATTGTAGCTTGTTTTTTAATCTTTCCATGAAGATTTTCTTTTAGCATTGTCTAGAAAGAGACTGATTAGTGTCCTCTGGACAACTCCATGTGGTATGAGTACTGCTGTGAGACTTTGACCTGAAGCTATATCTTGAACAATCCCAAACAACTGTGGGGGGTTTGCTAGCTGTGAGATTAGCTCAAAAGTTCATGCCCTTATTCTGTGTTTCTGCGTTAACCAGGTACAAAAGAAACCTCCCCAAGGCAGAAGGTACATTTTCTGCCTTTAATTTCCCTTTTTATATTCTTGTTTTTCTGAGCTGATCTTTTGATCTTAAAGAAACCGAGTCAGACATTCACTAACACCAGCAGCTTGAGACCCTCTAAAATAAACATTTTCTCTTCTTTCTCTTTCATTAACACCAAATAAACAAAACCAAAGAGAAGCAAGGGTAAAAACAATTTCTGGAGAAGAAAATAAAGACGCAAGATCAAAATGATTGAGCCAAGTGCAAAACAAACTATTCGAAGTTACACCGATTTCACATAATTCCTGCATTTAATACTGCGTTACTGATGACTGAACTTGACATGTTGCCAGAGCCTGAGTTTTGTTTTGTTTGATTGTCTTTTTATTTTTTTTCATGTCAATGGACTGCTCCCCAGTTTAGCTGAGCATTTGCTTAACTTTAGGATTGTAAAAAGGAGAAGTCAAGCTGTGTGTTGTGCACCTCCATCAGTTTCTGTTCACAGAAGACAAGGGAAGATCATTTTACAGTAGAGTTATTAACAGTTAGCTCAGGAGCAACCTTTCCTATTACTTAAGCAGAGTGAGCTTAAGGAATACACGTACGGTGAACAGCAAATTTATATAAACATAATACTCAGAGAAATCAAAGTTCACATGGAACTTAAAGCAACTGACAAAAGTTGTTTACCAATTTTTTTCTAATTCGTATTACTGGTTAATACCATTTTTTGATTAAATGGAAAAATGTACCTTGAAGTTTCTCAGTGCTTTACTGCTTTTGACTCTAAAGTACTGAACAGTTAGAGAACAATAGCAAAAAGACTCTTTAAGAAAAACACCCCCACTGCCACCCCCCAAAAAATTAATAAGTATTACTTTATTCTCCCCATTTTCTACTTAATCTCTACAATCTGAGGGCACATCCTCCTCTTTCTCACTTCTAAACTCATCCTCAAGATCACTTTGAGTGCCTCAAATTTATTTTCTTTGCTCTGATGTGTGGGAAGAAGGAAAAACCTTCCCTGGAGTTCAGATTTCTTGGGGGTAGCTGTCAGGCTGAAAAATCAGTCAGTGTAATGCTTTAAAAATGGATTTGTCGTAACCAAATTTGAGTTCAATGGAAGATTCCAAGACACTAAAAAAAAAAAAAGTGAAACAACTCAGGTATGTGATTTTGTTTTTGAGTTCCTAAATTTTCATCTAAGGATGTACATGAAACAGAGCTAAAGAAACTGAAAAGACATCTGGTTAATATTGTTTGGCTTAATCAAAGCATTTAGAAAAAAAAAATGCCTGTGTTATTATGTTTTATTAATGGAGGCACATTCACACAAATCCCACAATCTCTTCAGTATCAAAAAACGAAAATGAATTTTGCAATGTAAATGCACGAATATGGGTTTCTTATCGGTTTTTAACGCGTCTTCACAGGAGCTATGTTTTCCATGGTTCTGTTTTTCACC
Source organism: Callipepla californica brunnescens (assembly GCA_023055505.1). NCBI lineage: Eukaryota > Metazoa > Chordata > Aves > Galliformes > Odontophoridae > Callipepla > Callipepla californica. The sequence continues at coordinate 3,773,965 of JALIRH010000040.1, forward strand.
TATCCTAACATTGTCAGTATTTTTTGTTTTATACATTTTTTTGCATATTCATTGTCAGGTATAAATTCTGGGCCTTGAATGGACTGCATTCTACTTCAGACAAAGAAAAAGTTATCTGAAGAGACTTGGAGTTAACAGTAGAAATTGGTTCTTGAGATTTTTTACGCAAGATGAATTCCCTCAATCAAAGCACCTGATTTAAAAATTATATATATAGTGGCAAGAAATGAAAGGTGAGGAAAGGCTATCACTTGTATATTTTTGCTATGCTAAGAGGATTGTAAAAATTAACAGTTATCTAAATAAACTCCTTGTTTAGTTCAACATTAATTTTGTTGAACCGTTCTGACACAATCTAATTAGAAATGTAGCTTTCCTAATTAACAGCCAATAGGAAAAAAAAAAAGACAAAATATTAAAGGCATGTGAACAAATAAGAGAAAAAAAGTCAATAAACCCTAAACTGAAGCAGAAAGCAGTAGAGTGATGAAGCATTAAATACACAAAATTATGAGGAAAAATGCGATTTAGTCTAAAGTGAAATCTAAAAGGATAGCAATGCAAATATGCATAAAATAATACATAATTCATCTTACGTAGCATCTCACAAAATCATTGAAAAAGCATTAAAATGCAGATTTGTTGTATTTCTAGTGCCGACAAGTCTTTTCAACAATAAACATCTGCATAATCTGAGGCTAAACTGAACAATGCATTTTATGAATGAGTCTGATAACACCTGTCTATCACCAAGCAAATAACTCCTTATCAATCCATTAGTGTATGTATTCAACTACTATATAAAATGTGACTTCCAATCTATTCTACAACTGACGTTTAATAATGACACATGAAACTCTTCAAAGCGTTAATAAAAAGTCCCGCATGACATCCTGAAGGAGGGAAAATATCAAAGGAACGTAAAAATGTGAAGTGAAAGTATATGTTTCTGACAACTTTCAGCGTCTCAGCACCCTCACAGAAAGCCATCTTCCTTCTGCTGTGATCTACCTAGGCCCATCGTTCTTACAATGGCTCTTAGACAGAATGCACTCACAGAGAAGTTCTGAGAAGTATTGTTGTGTTGCCTTTGTGCAAGAAGCGCATATACACAATATATGTAAGATTAATATAGGTGAAAAATAGGATATATTAAAACATAAGAATTAAATAGTGTTGATTTACAGAGAGAGAGGAAGATAAGAGGTGGGATATTTCTGACTTTATTTTAAAGAAAGTTATATTCAGAATGATATTTCAGTGATGTCAACATCTGGTCTTGGAGGGTGTGAAACAGCTTCAAACTGAAGAGGAATTACTGCTATTTCTCCTTACAAAACTCCATGGTAAAATGATGCATCAATACGGCTGAGTTTCAATCTACAATACAATTTCTTTTTGAAATAGCGTATTTTCAAGGGGTCAGTTACAAAACATACTGATGTGTTAATTGTGCTTAACTGCCAATTGTTAACACATCAGAAGAAGAAAATATTGAACACTAAGTAGTAAGCTGCATTTTTTTCCTAATAATTTAAGCAAACAACAGCACGGGCATTGAGAAAAGCGAGCCCTAAAAAAACAGCAGGCAGTCATCATAAACAGGGATCCTCATAACTGACTAAGGGGCACAACTATGTGCCATTTCATTACAAGAAATAGACCTGTCAGTTAAATAAAATGTTACTCTGCTATAGCTGTTCTTACATTGAGTTTAAGTTACTTATCAGCATCTAGTCTTTATAGTAGTAGAGCACTGATTTCAAGTTTGGTTAAACGTGAACTTCTACTGAAATAACATGGTGTGTTTAGCAACAAGAAAAAACAACCAGAAGTCAATTCTTACTTACATGGGATTCTGGTGAAAAACAGTGGAAAAATAATTACAAGCTATTGAGCTTTTTTAGTTATTTCCTAAGATAAAAAGAAAACTAACAAAAGCACTTAATAATCAAGTTCACTGGTGAATAAGAACACATTTTTATGCTGGAGAGGACTCTAATGTGAGATTTTAAACTCTCATAACATGTTTTTCAGCGTGTGATTCAAAGTACTGGTTACAGCAGAAGCCAACTCAAGTGCTTCATGCAAGGGACACTGAGTGAATAGCAATCAACTTGAAAGAAGTTAAATGGAAATCTATGCTGTTACCATAATTGGTCGCATGCTTTTTAGTGACATTTTTTATTAGGAAACAAAAAAATCCATAAGCCCATATTAAGTTTAAAAACTGACCAGTTAAGGAAGTTGAGACTAACAAAAACATCTGACCTTTCTTGAAGATACAAGATACTAAACCAGCCTGAATTTGAAGCACTTTAAGGCAATAAGATTAGGTAAAAAAAAAATTAAAAAGAAAGCCCCTCAGCCGTGAACAAATTTCAAGTGCATTCTAAAAAGTCTCAGTTCACCATCACTATGGAATTTTGATACATCTCTGAAACACAAGAGGATGAGAAACTTCAGTCTAGAAGTTCATCTGAGCTTGAGAATACCTTCGATTTTTCTCTTTGTCATGAAATTTTTTGACATGTATGTCTGAAATAGCACTGTCTTTTCTGTATTAGAAAGCAATTCCTATTCCCTTCATAGCTTGCTTTTCATTAATTCGATTTGCGTTAATGATACTCTGTAGTAAAGCTTCTTTATAGAGGGCACACCTAGAGGTTAAGCTTTAAATACATTAAAAAAAACTGATAGCAAGATGACAGAGTACAGGAGTCTCATAGTCTGTACAGAGCCCTCATCTCTACTACCCTCTGACAATGAAATCAGTATTCTTTGCAGAATCATTTCAGAAAAGGAAAATGATTAATATTGCTCATTCTGAACTAATACACATGCACACCTCTTCTGTCATTTGCAACGCTTCAGAAAAGACTCATTATTTCTCAAGTATGAACCCAGCACTTCTTCCTTTTTGTTTTTCCCCATGTCCACTACTCCATCTTTACGCAATGACATGTCCTGAATGTCAACTGCTACATCTTTCAAGTTAAACCGAAAAACATGACAAAACATTCTCACCCACCTCAAGATAATATTTGTATGCATTTACGGAATCTCAAGATGAGCATAGGGTGAATAAAATGAATGAATAGAATCCACACAACATAAAGAAGATAGACAGTATATTTTTGGATGCATTATCCAGATGGTATAAAGACACCCAATAAATTAAGAAAGGGTCACCTGTCACTGAAGGTTGAGGCTGGCCTGGAGCTCCACACAGGAGGGAACTCAAACAAAAGAACCTTCCCCAGTGGTGGTCAGCCCTTAAATGGGGTCTGGGAGAGGTGGAGCCTCCACCCCTTCAGGTCACACAGATGCATTGCCTTCACCTGTGCTCCTGCAGCTGACTCAGTGCTCACCTCCGGTGATCCATCAGTGGTTCAGGCCATGATTCAACAGTTCCCAAACAGTGAGTAAAAAAGCAGGAATTTTATTAACTCATTTCTCCTACAGAATATTCTACTGTTGTAGCTGTTCTTTAGACAGCAATGTGTAAACAATGTATTACAACCACAGTAACCATTTACTTATTAAGAAACCACACACATTCTAAACAATGAAGTCCTGTTACAGCAGCAATGCACGTAATCTAACACTAAATGATTCTGACTAACACTCCAGATAGCCAAGCATCATTTAATACAAATCTGTCAGTAAGTGGACTTAAGCCATGGTACTACTTAGTTCTGTAAGCAACAGGCATTCAATTCGGTCATCGTTGCAAAACAAAGCAGCTCACATCACTTCATACATTAGAACTGCACTCTGCATGTAGATTTTTACTCTGAGGAGCACAGAGAAACCAGGTAGACAAGAACGGCATATAACCCCCTGTTCTTTTGGCTAATAAACAACTTGAAGCAGATTTTCAAAGCCCATCTGATTCAGGCCTCAGATAAATGGAAAGAAATGAATGTGAAGGTCCTTGAGCATGCTTGAAAAATTTCAATGCTGAATGCTCCCCTATCCCACATCTGAGCTGTATATTGCAGAGGGCTCTTTGTTCTCAATTTACAGAAAAGTCTGGTTCAGTTTCTTTACTCTCTTTCAATGTTTTTTCACTGAGAAAACGGCAATCATCCAGTAATGCCCAACAATTTTTATAAAACAATGATATCTTACATAGTTTTCTTTGATCTCCCATCTTTGTCTTTTCCCTTTACTCCTCTTTTCCCCAAATATTCTCAACTTTGGCATTAAATGCATGCCTCCTATAACATGCCAGTACATTACAGGAGGAGCACATAGTCACTGAGCCAAATACTTCTGCCAGCTGATTGGTCAGTACGCACGTGGTGCTGGGCTTGCTGTGATGCATGTCCAAGACATACTGTGAATATGTCCTTTCTTCTTTGAGAGAGTCATTAAGTGCTCATTTGTGTTTATTGTTGTTGTTTTTCTTCCCAACTTGCTGACTTCTACAATACTTGTTGAATGTATTTCTGAGACTCCTACTGATCTCTAAAACGTTTACTTAAGTCTGATCAGGGACTTAATTAGCCATTATAAGAGGACTGACAGAAGAAAAGTTAACTGCATAAACTTCATTTTCCAAATAAAAGGAGTATGGAAGAAGAAAAATATAAGGCATCTTCAGGCAGTTAACGATATAGTGACAAGAAAGTTGTTAATTCTTGACATAGTCTAGTATTAAAGAACAAACGATATGAGATAGAATAACTACCAGGAAGCATACTGAAGAGATAAAAGAGTTCACAAACTTTTGACAGCTACCTAAAACAGATTGAACAGTTAAATTTCTTTGAGAGGTCTAAGTCTTCTCATAAGTAAGAACATCCCTAATGCTAGCAAGTAGTTACACTAAACTCATAAAAGAGCAGTCATTGTTTTATGAATAAAAGATGAGCTCAATCCAGCACTGTCACTTGATTTTTACTTTTTGCCTATTTAATTGATAGTTATATTTAGTAGTGTGTAATTTGGTTTTTAATTTCCTTTTAAGATTTAGTACCTGGAGCTTCTTCCAACTAGCTGTGAGTACCAGCATCAAAAACAAAACTTTAGCATTTTCTTAGAGTGTGTACGTAGCTAAACTAGGATTTGTTGAAAGTGTGGGAAGTTCATAGCTACAACTTCATGCAATCCTCAAATTTACTTATTTCTGTAACCGTTACTTGAATCAGAAGTGGCTTCTGTGGGCAGTGTTCATGCTATGTGTTAGTAAGTAGCCACTGCTTATTTTTCTTTTGAGAGGCATGACATAGAATTTACATCTTATTTCCAGTAGAAAGAAAATTTTATAAGCCTGATGCTATTTAAAATTGATGCACTTTAAGCATGATTCCTGATCATATAAAAACACACTAAATGCCCTTCATTCTTCAAAAGGGGATGATCAAAAGAGACCCAAGTGGTTTGGAGTAATGCAGCAGAGGAACTTGAACATGTTGTAAGCACTGACATCAAACTTTCGAAGCCTGAAATTGCAGGAAGGCTGAGTTTATCCTTCAGTATTTAAGGTAGATCACATTTTTTATATGATCAGTTGTGAAATCGGTCACTGAAAAACTACTGCTGAAAGCTGTACTAAAAGTCATGTCAGTCTGGAGAGTATCCCCATCTGATCTTCAGTTTTCTCAGCACACCAGCATAAAATAGTCCCAAATTTTGTCATTTCTCCTCAGGGTTAGAATCATTTGGTTTCTTTCCTCTGTGATCTCACTGCGAATAGGCTTAGGGGCACACACCTGCTCTAATCACAGGAGGATGAACATTCATTTGTGAGCCACAGAAGAAAACCTAGTTACCAGCATAGATGACAGGGCACGGGAAGGTTACGGATACAAAAGTGTTGTACGGTGATAGGGTTCCTCCATGTTTCCTCATTTAACTGTTTTCATTTTCCTTTCTGTACAGCCAGAGACTTTGGTACAAGTCAGAGTTGCCAGAATGTTCCCTAATTAGTTTGGAATGTGTGAGAGTGCATTGTATACTTTGAGTACATCATCAGCATTACAGTAGTGTTGCTGAAGAGTATAGGCACTGTTTGGTCCTAAAAAACACACATTCTTGCTGTATGCTACCTTCTAACCATTAGTAACACAGTGGATTCCAGAAATCAAAATGCTTCCCTGTCCTTCTGATGAAAAATGCATTAACTAGGAATACAGAACTCACTCTAACTATTGAAGACTCACCTAAAGAAATCCCAGTACAGTTTTTAAGCTTTTTGGTTTTTACACAAAGCTCATCTCTAAAAGTTAGCATGAAAATGCAATTTGACTGCTTCCGTGGCTTCATCTTACGGAAAGCACATGTATTTAAAATTAAATGTTACAGTTTACTTCCTTTAAAGTGAAAACATATATATGCAACAAATCTGCCAAAATGTTGGGGGTTTTTAGTATCAGTATAGACAGGTGGAGGATGGAACAAAAGAAACAGCAGAGCAGAGACAACATAAAATTTCCTATTAACTACAAAATATATACAGAAAATGTATTTCTTATTGTGGTGGGTCATATGAGCAATTCCTAGGAAAAAAATGACTTTGCATCCTACACATACTTGCAAACTAGTGAAATTAAAAATGCTTTTATCTGTATAATATAATATAATGTATAATATATTAGCTGAAATATATATATATGTATATATATGTGTGTATATATATGTGTGTGTGTATATCTATATTTATAGAGAGAGAGATATATGAGATTGGAAAAGAAAAGGGAAATTGTTTCCAGTTCTTAAAAGCAAAACTTTGATACCTCTAGGTATGTAAACAACCATGTCATCTAGGCTATGATAAACTGGGTATGAGTTCTGTTAAGTTTTGTTACATTTCTACTGTTGCTTCTAAACAATTATTTCAAAATCTTTGTTTTCTGTGGGGTTTTTTGTTGCTTTTGTTATCTTTCTGTCTTAAATTCTGTGAGATTACATTTAAGGCATACAGGTAACAACGACCGTAATTAAGCATATGCTCCCTTATACTAATATGTGCCACATTCAATAATCTAACATGCACTACAAACAGTTTTTTGATAATTATTACATTTTAATTTTTATAGCTATCTCCCTAAAGGCAAGAACATGTTGATAATTTGTTATGCATTCTATACACAGAATTAAACTCCAAAACAAAGGCTGATGCTGACTACTGTTGCCCAATTATTAATAGGGAAGTTCATACAGAACATCATAAACTGAACTGCAATCTGTATACGCTCTTCCAACCTCCAGATAAAACTCCATAAATCCGTCAGAAGTTAAAATTAGAAACACCAAAATTGCCTCTCTTATCTGTGATAGAGTGCCACAGATCACAAAAACAGAAAGAGTAAAGTAGATTCCTGCTAGTGAAACCAAAGTAAACAAATAGGAGATCCGTGTCTTCAGTTCAATTACGAAAACTTGTGATTCTCAACCAAATAATTTATGCATTTTCCAGTCACCATTAGCTTAAGGAAAACCACTAGCCAGTAGGCTTGCCCTAGATAAACAACAGAAAATCCCTGAACAGATTAGTGATTTGCAGATATTTTAATGGTTGGCTCTGAGAGAAAAGTCCGTACTATTTTAATACGAGGAAGGATTACAAACATAATCTCACACTGGGACTAGCTCTTCAGTTCAAATTCTGCTATCGAATGGGCAAAATATCTGCTGCATGCACAATATGACTTGATCCTAAGTTGCTTTCCTGTTAAACGAGTAATATACAGGGTAAGGAAGTACGATGATAAAGGCTGATAGAAGAAAGTACACAGGATAATAGCTCTCAGACTAAGACTCCTGATGATATGAAAGAAGGACAGGCAAGGTCTGTGCACACGTGCTATTTTTTTTTTTTTTTTTCATAGAATGCAGCTTCTCCATGAATAAGTTATTTCACCAGGGTGGATGTGCTCCATAACACTTAGTTTGAAGAAATTAGAGTTACAGAAAGTCTGTAACTTTTGTACATCTCTGGAAGTATGTACTAGCTACACAAGAGTACTGTGTGGTCTAAAACTACATTTCAGAACTAATGGACCTGAGGTTGGGCTACCCATGCACGTAAGATGTTCAGTGTAGAGGTATGGGTGGAATCTTATAGCAGCAGCTAGCACCTACATCAGCCAGATGAGCATTCAGTAGCATACTGCACCAGAAGTCACAAAACACGAATTTTTACAAAGGAATGACACTTAGGACAGTCAGAAACAGTAGCTGTACTACTGACTAATATATTTCACTTTGTTTTTAAGATTATAGAGTGATGGGTACTAAGAAATACCTGCATCTGCTTCATGAAATCAATACAGTGAATAATTTGTGACCAGACTCTTGTCGACAAATAAGTTACCTACAGTTGAATTAAAACAAACCAGATACCTGTTAACATAAAGGGTAGAATTATCTCACTTACTGTCTTGCATAACCTTCTGGGTTGTTGTATGGCCACATATATGGCAGTTTCTTGAATGTCACTTTTTTCTCCATTTAGATCTCCACTTCTGTGTTTACACTGATGCAGCACAGAAGGATAATTTCCCATTATGCATAAGATTTCAATATAAAGAATAGAAACCTTGTTTGATAAGCCTTCTGAGTTCAGAATACTTGTAGCTTCAGCCTCTTCAGTTAAAAATCATATTGCCCGGAGTCGCTTTTTTAAGTATTTGTAGGTCAACTCATAACTTTTGACTTTTCAGTATGCTACTTAAAATATGTGATAGTACACAACTGGTTTTCCAGCAATCTCAACAGGAGCTTAAGTTCAGTAGTCATTTTGTGTTGTAAATCTAATTTCTTTTCAGTTTCTCATTTCTTTAACAGTGAAATGAAATCACTATGTACTATAGAATTTATCTGATACAAACAGTAACAAAACTTTACTGAACTAAACATTTGTTATTTTTTTATCATATTATAGTTTTTAACTGAAGAAAAATGCAAACATATAAAAAAAAAATAGAAGTGTTCAAGCTTTTACTTTACAGGCTTTTCCAGATTTTTGTCTCTGAGTGAACTGGAATTAAGGTAACCCTAATCTTGTATTAAAAAGTATTGAATGAACAGGAAATATCATACTGTTAACTTGTTAAAATACAGACACAGCTAATAAAACTTTACTATGAAGCAACAAACAATTGTTTACTTTCAAAACTCCCAGGAACTATTCACAGTGTCGTGTGGATTAAATTCAGACCGTTACTCATCTGATGGCCAAAATAGCACATCTTCAGTTATCAGATATCTGTCTGGAACAACTATTTCTGTGTTTGGATGTGACTAGAACATACAATCTGAATAATGTAAAAACTACAAAACAGTTATCAATTTTTCAGATAGCATAAAATGGAGTGGTTTATTTTTTTTCATTATAGGAATTTCATTATTTAGTAGAAGAAAATGACTCTTCCATTATTTATCACTGGTTGCTTATTTATTTAGTATAAGGTTAGCCAAATATTTTGGCCCAGCAGCCAAAGAATCAGTTTGATATTCTTAGAGAAGCAGCATTCTTACTAGCTCCAGGAAAACAAAAACACTAAAGAATAAAAGGTGAACAAAAAAGAAGCAAGACATCCCCCATTCCCTTTCTCTCATGAACACAAGAGAAGCCAACCAACCAAAAAGCCCACAGAAACCAAACAGCTGGAACTATGGAATACCTAGTAGTGAGAAAACAATGATGAGAAGGAATACACTATGGCAAAGACATTTTCATGCACTTTTGAAAGCTGAGCAGAAGAATTCTACACATGAACTGTTTCAGATTTTTCCACTCTGAAGCCATCCTTCAGTTTCTGTTCTCCCCTTGCCACGATCAAGTTTCAGGAACTAATATTGAAGCATTAGCATTGAAATGAATGTACAGTATAGCTCTTGATCATAAACTCACAGACTCAGTAGGTGTCTGCCTGCCTATTTCAGCAAAGTCTTTGCACGGCTAGATCAAATTCACTTACTGCAACATGAGTTTATGCTCCCAATTCTGAAAGCTCAACCCTATCTCACAATGCTTTTGGGAACAAAAGAACCAATAATAACTGAGGGAACATACATACCACAAAGGTCATTGTCAATGGCTGGATTGAGTCCACACTCCATCACATGAAAACAACTTATATCAGTCTGACTGTTTCTATGGTTGCCTTCACTGCCTCACAACTTCTGTGCTCCCTCAAATCAGAGGACAGTACACTCTATAGACTGTTTCTTGTGTCTTCTGCTGTTGTACCTCTTAGCTGACAAAGTACTACTTTATCTTTTAGGATCTCCTGTCACTGACTTAGAGAAGTAAGTTTTCCCCTCTTGTTTAGTGGAAAATCTTCACATCTTTCTCAAACTAGCACCATCACCTCAAGTTGGAAAGCTTTCAGGACAGAGCAAAAAGTAATTAATGCATTAGATCCTTCTGTGTGAGATCCCATTCATGTATATACGCAATGCAGAGCTTGAAGGAGCTCATAAGACTCAAGTAAACCAGGAAAACATAAGTATAAATAATGCTAACGGTTCATTGTTCAGATTTCTATCTTGACTGTGTGGGCTAAGATCTCTTCATCAGCATCTCAAAACGTTCCCTGGATGATCTCACGTTCAATTCCATCTTCAAAACATGTCATCTTGGATGATGAAAGCAAACTGGTCAAGACGTTTAGCAGACAGGTATCCATTTCAAAAGAAAATGGCAGGACATTAGGTCCTATTTTTGCATTGAGCGCAGACCACCTTTCCTATCTCAGCTTTAATTAAAGATTACAGAATATTTTTATGCAGTCACCCTATCAGTAAGTGGCTTCATAGTGTCATATAGCAGCCTGCATGCCTGGCATTTAGAAAGTAAGAGCAGGTTTGTGAAGTGAATCAGTCTGAACAGAGCTGCAAATTTTTAAGTGGCTGATCTCTATACAGCAAAAGGGAGCAATCTAGTAAATGCGTTGGACTGATACTTTCATGGCTTTCTGAAATAGATTTTTTGCGTGTTATAAAAGTTTTCAGAATGATGTAGTCTGATTTAAGTCCCTGTCTAAAGACAAAATTCTGTACAGCTTCAGAATACCACTACAGCCAATCAGGCTCAATATATGCGTGCAAGATACTGCCCATAGAGAACACCTCTGTGACTCTATTGCCTATAAAACACACTTGCACAACTTCCAAGTTTGTTTTTTTTTTTTTTAATGGAAACTGCTTCGATTAGGTAACTTTTAAATCACTTAAAAAGCAGAAGGCTGTCACATTAATATCAGCAGATAAATTAGTGTTTCTCAATAACCAGTGTGATCCCAAGGTTCTAAGTAATAAATAAACATACTGTGAAGTAAAATAATAGCTTAACAATTAACATTCTATGAGTAAAAGATTTTTTTCATATTTTCCTTCAAGTCGTCCTTCTAGTGCCCTAGCTGAAATTAGAGAACATCAAATTCTAAGCCTGTTTAACTTAGAATAGCAAAGAATTAATCCTTATAATGAAATAACTCCGTACGGCGTTGTCTTTGAATCATTAGAGGGTTTGCAGATAGTATCTCGTGAATGCAAACAAGATAATCATACAAGCAAAGACACCAAATAGCCCTTTTTCCAAACACTAGTGGGCATGCATATTCAACAAAATGCAAATATTGACTTTTCTGATAGCAACTAGATCAGATTGCTAAAGTGTCTAATGGGACCCTGTAATCCCAGTGTGAGAAACAGTACTGACCTTCATGCTTGGTATGGTTAGCATGTAGCTAGCTTGCATTTATGATTCCCCTAACCTCTCAGCATTTGACACAATTGGAAGAATAAAGTAGATGTGTGGAAAAGGGCATTCTCAAACAGTAGGAAAAAAAAAAGCTTGAAAGAAAGTAAAAGGGCCTCAAGTCTCATAATATCTCTCTAGAGATGCAAGGATAGGAAGAAATGGCATTTGAAACTGACTGCTTATAAGTGGGCACATAAAAAGACTCATTTTTTCTTAATGAGTCAGGAAAGAGGATCGTAACAGGTCACACGCCTGAATGCCTGGCAGTCAGCATGTCCAGCTCATATGTTAGAATAGGCAAGCATATGAAAACCTTCCCGCTTTGAAGAGCACTGCTCCTGACTCAGCGTTATGCAGTCACATGGACAGTCAGTTTTTGAATGGCTCACAGAACCAAGAAACTAAAAAAATGAATGACAAACCACATTTTAACTGGGAAACCTCTATATTACCACTGCCAAAACTATCTGGTAGTGATCTACACTTCCAAATCTTCCCTAATCTAAAGCTTCAAATTGAAGAAAAAATAAAAAAATGGATAAGAAGAGCCTCTGCATTTTCTGCTGATTTTATTACCCTTGCAGCAGTAAATGACATGGTACCTTCAAAAGCACAGTGACAATGCCACTCCTTGCTGTGAATAGGTGGGAGCCTAAATTCACTCTTTAATTTACCGCTATATTTGCTAAAAAAAACCCAATCTAAAACCAAAAACCCCACCTATCTCTGGCTCACCACTAACAATTTGTGTCCATTTCTGTGAACCTATATACATGCACTTCTATTCAGTTTGTTCCTATATATTTATAAGGAAATATGTAAAATATTTTGAACAGCTTTAGAAAGGCACTTTAAGGAATACAAATGTTCTTCCAGAACTGCATGACTTCTACCAATTTTATATCATGATTTGTACAATTCCGCGTGCTGCTCTTATTTTGAGATATCCATGATAATTATAAATAGTAACAAGATTTTTCAGTGTTTTTCAGGATAGAAGGTCAGGTTACTGCTAATTAGATCAGAGTGCAAGCTGCATAAACGATCCTTTGGGCACAGAAATTATGATAACAGAATATTTTAGCGTTTTTTTTTTTTTTTTTTCCCCCATTTGTAGTTCATTTTTAGTGTGCAATTATCCTTAAAGCTACAAAAACACAGCTTTCGCATTTTATGAGGAAGAAATCATGTGTGCTAATTAGAATCTCGGTGGCACTTATAATACAAAGGGGATTTTTGTATGCTTTTCTATTTGCTGAAATTCTTTATTCTTCCCTTCCTCCTGAGAGCTTTCATTTAATCAGTCTTATGCAGAGTTTTACAAAGCTAAGGAAAATGCTTGCTTCAATGTTCTGAGATTTATTTATTTTTGAATCATAATAAAACTTTTTCTTAAATTGCTATTCAAGCAACACCATCATTGATTGTTACGGTATTTCAAGAGAATTCAAATATCAAAACTGAACTGATTACCAGTGTGCCAACATTCACAATTATATCTGTGTTCTTTGTGAATAAATTTAATTGAGAGCAATTTGAACCTTATTAATGCAAGCTTTTGTACTGAGCCCTGGCTAGCATAGTGTATGGGAACTGTTGAATCACTGATGGATCACCTAAGGTGAGCACTGAGTCAGCTGCAGGAGCACAGGTGAAGACAGTGTACCTGTAAGACCACAAGGGGTGGAGTCTGATACCACCACTCCCAGACCCCATTTAAGGGCTGACCACCACTGGGGAAGGATCTCTTGTTGGAGATCCCTCCTTTGAGGAGTTTCCCTCTGCAAGCCTTGATCCTCAGAGATGAGTGAGCATTTCCCTTTATCAACTGCCTCTTGGTCATCTTGATAATCATTCTAAAGTACAACATTTCTAAAATATCTTGGTTAACATTTCCATTTGATATTATTCACTTTGCTACCTTCACTTCTTACATGTAATAAACTAAGCCTACGCTTAGTCCGAGTCTGGATACAAACCCAAATGCTGAAAGCCAGCAGCAGCCTTTAGCCAGTGAATAGCACAGGTAACTTGATTTTCTGTGCCACAAACTCCAGCGAACATGAAAATAAAACATCCTACCATATCATTTCTGGATGTTTGTTTATAAAACAGTATTTAGATATGCAATAATTTTCTGTCAAATCCCTTAGATTATTTAACCTGGGCTTCATTAGCCAAGAGGTTACTCAACACAAGAGCTACGTGGACAAAAATCTGTGTCGGACTAGGCACACTTTTAAGACAGCTTTTTGATCCATTTCTGAAGCCTAAATAGCCAAATACTTCCATAGCAGTGCCTTGGAGAATGATGATTTGTTATTACATTCCATGAAACTGTTGGTTCTTCTTTCAGTAATTGAGCAATATAAAATTTGGCAAGGTTTACTCTTAGCTTGGCTTTTTCTGATCACGTAAAATACATTCCTCTTTGGACTGTAAAATTGGAAGTTGTGTCTTATTACTGTGAAGAAAAAAAAATACCCAAACACCTATAAGTGAGTTCAAATAACTGATCTCTAAATGCTTTGGAGGTTCAAAGGCATACTATGTATTTGGATATGCAGGGGAGGCTGTGTATCGAATCCCTGCATATGGAAAAATAAATAGTCTATTCTCTGCTGGGAAAAAGTTTACTTTCTGCATAATCATAGATATGAATGGCTAGTATAAAAAAACTAGGATAAGGCCCACAAAAGGGGGTAGAGTTGGACAAGCAAAATGTAACTTCCAGACTCCCATTCAGAGCACTGGCACAGGCTGCCCAGAGAGATGGTGGAGTCTCCTTCTCTGGAGAAATTCAAGACCTGCCTGGATGCCTACCTGTGCAACCTGGGCTAGGGAGCTGCTTTGGCAGGGGGTTTGGACTCGATAATCTCTAGAGGTCCCTTCAAGCCCCTACAATTCTGTGATCATGTTAGGAAAACAAATTCTTGAATTTTCACATATGAAATACTGTATGATCATTGCAGTAGCCATTCCCCGTATTAATTCAAGACTGCATTTCATATGAAACATGAGCATTTATGGATATAGTATGTCAAATGAGGATTAAGTAGTGTCATACCTGATACTTTCTATTATTTTCCTCTCTCTGCTAACAATAACTTCCTCAAAACACCACGAAGAAATCTAGCCTTTTAAGTCATGACTTAACCAACATCAAACAAGCAATTTTTTTCCTTTTGTTTCAAAATTACAACCTTGATTGTCAAACAAAAAGGTTATTCTAGTTTCTTGGAATTTGTAGCAATGCATTTCATCTCATTTTCACTATAAACTTGAAAACCACGCAATTCTTTCAAAAAAATATAGAGATCTATGACTTAGTAACTCCACCAGTAATTTCTTGCTAGGACAGAAAATTCCTCCAAAACACACTTGGACTTCTGAATTATGTGGATTTAAAACAGCAGCAAACAATTTTTATTTCTAATGCTGTTGTTGTTGCTGACAGCATCTAATTCATATTTATTTTTCAGCAAACTTCTTAAAAGTATATTTTCAAAGGCGCTCACAATTCAGATGGTTAAGACAGGAAACTGGACAGAAAAAGGAAGAAAAGGCATTCATTATATATTCATGCAACTGCATACTGTACAAAAAGCTACAATACATTTTAGTTTGACTAGCGATATAAAACTTTAAGCTATAAAATGCTTAACCAGTGTTCTAATTAAATTACACTTCGAATAGTTAAACTAGCTTAATTCAGTGGGATATTTACAGCTAGCCAGGATCTGCATGGTCCAAAAAAATATATCATCACAGGATACAGTTGCCTCATTTAAAGCCCATTAGTGTTGCTCTGTACCGAAATTATTTTCTTAAAAAGTTGTGCATAAATGAGGACCAATTCCAGTGCAAATTTTCTGAAGAAAAGAATGACTGTCTACCTGGTAACGTGCTTTTTTTTTTTAGAAGAAAAGAAAATAAGCTTAGCAGAACTATTTTAAGTACTGAATTGGGCATAGTCTTGTAATATTAAGAACTGCATAAATTTCTACAGTGCCCATGGGATTTTGCTTATTCATTTATTAAGGTACAAGATCATTAGTACCCTAATGTACAGTACAAGACAGGCTAGAGAGTTGGGCAGAACGGAACCAGATGAGGTTTAGTTAAGAGTGTAGAGTCTTGCACCTAGGGAGGAATAACTGCATGTATCAGTACAGGTTGGGGGCTGAGCTGCTGGAGAGGAGCTCTGAGGAGAGGGACCTGGGTGTCCTGGTGGAGACAGACTGGCCATAAGCAGCATGCCCTGGTAGCCAAGAAGGCTAATGGGATCCTGGGGTTCATTAAGAAAAGCATGGCCAGCAGATCAAGGGAGGTGATCCTCCCCCTCTACTCTTCCTTGGTCAGGCCTCATCTGGAGTATGGTGTCCAGTTCTGGGTTCCCTGGTACAAACAAGGAAAGGGATCTCCTGGAAAAATCCAGTGAGGGATACAAAGACGGTAAAGGGCATGGAGCACCTCCCTTATGAGGAAAGGCTGAGGGACCTGGGGCTGTCCAACCTTGAGAAAACACGACTCAGAGGGGATCTGATCCACATCCACAAACATCTAAGGAGCAGGAGGCAAAAGGACAAGGCTGGACTGTTCTCTACATTGTGCAGCAATAGGACAAGGAGAAATGGCCACAGGCTGAAGCACAGAGAGCTCCACACAAAAGTGCATCGGAACTTCTTCACAGTGAAGTGAAGAAGCACTGGCACAGGCTGCCCAGAGAGGTGGTGGAGTCTCCTTCTCTGGAGACATTCAAGACCCGCCTGGACGCCTACCTGTGCAACCTGGGCTAGGGAGCTGCTTTGGCAGGGGGTTGTACTCAATGATCCCCGGAGGTCCCTTCCAGCCCCTACAATTCCGTGATAGTTGTTAGCAGATATCTGTACACCTAAGTTTTTTTTTTTTTCTTCTGAAAATGCTTCTGTTCTTCACAGCAGGAATAACGGTACAGAATCGTTTTTCATATTTCTACTCTGTAGACAGAACAGCAGGAAACTGCTGCTGTTCCTCTGGGAAGAAAACATTATTTCTCTTAATAAAATTCCTGAAAAAGCTTCTGAATTGAGAGAATGGGAAAAAGCAGAAAAACAAAGGACAAAGTTAAATTAAGTCATGTCAGAACAGATTGGGAGGTTATTTTTAAAGCTTACGACACCTGGTTTACATCTAAGAATTCAGTTTTCAAGCACTCGTGGAGCTATTCACATTTCAATGATTAAAAACTTAAAGGAATTTATCAAAGAAACCTACATTTATTTGTAAATTGAAAGACATTTGATCAACAGCAATCTCTGGTTGGGATCTTCTCAGAAGAGATTGCTAATAATCACCAACATTTAAACTGCTAGTTAAAATAGATGCATTCATTCCTTGCAAATTCTCCTTAGAAACATTAGACTTCTAAGCATAATCAAAAGAGGCAGCTGGGTCCACCCTTTATGATAACGTGCCACGCAGCTTTATTAATCTGACCTTTGGAAATAAATGAGAAATTCAATACTGCCCCGCTATAATTGTTAGTGGCAGGCATTTTAGCAGTCTTTAATTTGCACTTCACTTTAATATCTCCTTTCAGTTATGATGTAAATGTTAACAGGATCTGACACTGCTAATCGCGTTCCTGTGTCTGAAACAGCAGCAAAAGAGTGTGTTTGGAGCAAACTGGGACACGACCTTAACGGATAATGAAATGCATCAACCCTGGCTATGCGAAGAGTAAAACAAAAAAATGAATGCTGTAATTGTTTCAGTTGGCATCTGGGTAACATACAGTGCTGCAATTACTGTGTAGGCCTGAGGATGTGGGGGAGTACAAATCATATTCACCAGACCCATACTTCAAGGTCACATGAATTCTGACTGTCCTTTCCACTGACTGCAAGAGATATATAATACAAGGAAATCTTATCCAAATACCATCAATAACATTCTAAAGAATTCACAAGAAAGCAAAAGGTAATTGTGCTTTTCAGATTGTATGAGTAAGAAAATTCCTTCTGCAGAACACAAATCTGTTGTTCTTTTCTGTGGAAGTGTACTTAAAGGTTTTATTTGTCTATAAACATCACAGAAAAGCAATCTGCAAGTCACGTTGACAGCTATCAAACTTGTGTGGTAAGCACACAATAGAAAGGTAACAGAACTCGAATTTAAACAAACAAGACAAAAAAAAAGAAAAGCCAACACTATTTTTGCTATCTATTGTAGAACAACATGAATTAAATAGCTTATTTCTGAAATACCAGTACGCATGAGCTGACTTATGAAAGTTCTGCACTCCTCTCAGAACTCACTTTTTCTTTTAGGGCAGTCATTCCTTGCTTTTAAACACTCCCATATGAACAGTCCAATAGGAAATCGTATTTAGGTCTACACGTAAAAATGGATGCTTACAAAACTTTTAAACACCTAGGTTGATTTTTATTAGAAGGATCTTTATCTTTTTCAGTGATAGGAATACCAGGCTTTTTTACTTCTTGGGAAAATTGTATCTCAGGCTATTTTAGGTCAGATTATACTAAGATTACACTGAGAACTGATAAAGGGTTATATCACAAAATATCAAGTAACAACAAAAGCTGCTTTCTCTAAAATCAAACCACTGATTCCTGAACTATTAAATCATATACATATTTACAAGAAAATGCAGTAGTTTCTACTGCAATGGCATTGCAGTAGGTTCTAACATTCTGAGTGGATTTTCAGAAAGAATCCTAAGTTCTTTTCAATTGGTAAGATGGGAAGATTATCAGACTTCAACACTCAGCAGCCTTAATTTGTTCGCGCTCTGGTTCTACTGCTTCCAGTCAGAACAACCACCTTCTACATCACAAGTACTGAGAAACAGCTTGCACCTGCTGGCTATTGTCAGAGTTAACTGAGATACCAATGGCACAGGTACAAAGCCAGGAGTGCTCTAAGCATCACATTCAATCACTGCTTTTACATTCTCAAAATTCTACTGCTTATGTAATCAAATGAGTATTTGCTACATATGAGCAACTTGACATGCATTCCCTGCAAACACTGCACTAATGTTTTTATAACAGATAGTACAGAACCCAAGAATAATTCTTCATTGTAATGTTTCTCTTCGAATTTAGTGTAGGTCTTTGGTGCTCAAGAGCTACTTCAAAGCCCTTCAGAAGCTATTTGTGGTTCCTGTGCTTCTTTCAAGGAAAAGGAAGAAAAGCAAAGGTAACATTTTTTGAAAATAAACATACTTCAGAGCATTTCTTTTTTTGAAGATGGCAGTTAAAGACATAAAAGAGCCCTAATATATGAAATTGCATAGCTTTTATGAAAAAAAGTGCGACTTACAAACTCAGTATCAGTATAATAAAAAGATAGGCTAACTTAGAGAACGTGATGTTCTCTGTTTCATTTTCCTTCTCCACCCTACACTTGGAAGAGCATAAGGAACTCTCCAAAACATTTGCAACTGCATTCAAATTAAATAGTTGCTACTTTCACATGGGAACATATAAATATTTTAACACTGTAAAATTTAGGAGAAAAAAAAGACTTATTCAAAATGTGCTCTTATCAAAAATAATCTGTCAGTTGCACTATTGTAATTCAGACTGTGAACATATTTCAATTAGAAGAAACTGCTCCATTCATTCCTTGAGTCACTTCTCTAAAACTATTTGAGTTCTGTAAGGAAGGAACATGCACTCCATTGACTGGTCAGGACTTAGTTGTTTTTTTCCTCTTGATGTTGAATCCCTCCTCTCCTTTATCTGTTTAAGTGGAGTTTTTTGCATGATACATGGGAAACTTCATGAATACTACAGTGCCTATTTTCTCAAGTCAACTTCTGAAGGTTTACTTTGAAATAGATTTCACAAATGAACAAAATATAACCTAAACTTGAAGGTGGACATGGATATCCGTTGCTAGTGCAGATATTTCGTTTTGCAGGACTATTTCCTGTAATCTCTATTCCTCTGAGTATTTTCCTCCTGAATAGCACAGAAGTGTTAAAAAAAAAATAAATGCTCATTTTTCTCTCTGATACATCAAAATCAAACATATACAGAATTTTTTTTTCTAACTCCTAAAATACTTAAAGGATTTCAGGATACATCTCACACTGAAGTACACTAGATTAATGGCAGAAACAATGAATATATACATTCAAGAAAAACTACAGACATCTTGATATTCCAATGCATTTCTCAACAGGCAGGAACTACTGTGATTTATTGTTTTAAGCAACATTAAAAACATTTTTCAAACTCCTTCCAGCTATTTAGTTTTCTAGTTACCTTTTTAATACAAGTTCTTGTCAGAGCAAAAGGCTCAAAAAGAATTTGTAGCCAACCGACACAAAGTCAATAGCTCCTTAGCTGAATAGTGAATATAATATATACTGTAATCAGTTAAGAAATTCTCTATGATGTTACTCATCCCTAGATGCCACCATACGCAGTTAACAGCACCATCTTCTAGTTTTTGTAAGTCTCTGGACAGGAAAAGTGAATGGAGAATTTTTTGAATGGGAAATGGACCTGTATTTCTTATGGCAGTTTTAGCAGACAGAAGGGATGAGGATTTGAGCTGACTAGGCACTGGATGAGAACGCAATAGGATAAACAGGCCAGTACTGGCTGTGATGAGTACAGAGAAGCCTCAAACCAATCCTTAAAATTTTATTTGTTCACAACAAAGAAAACATTAGTATATATATATAGATAGTTATATATATATAAATATATAAAATAGCTGCGTTCCAATGTAAAGAACACTCTTAGACATACCCTTAACTATCTGTTACATATACTCTATAAAATACTATACTATAAATTTTTATGATATGTTCTAGACTACTGGAAAAGGATTACTGTACTGTCTCAAATGAAAACATGAATCAATTCAGACCAGTAGGACTATAGTTCAGACTCTAACCGCATTCACATAACACCATGACTGCTGAAATTTGAACTTAGAATCACGTATTCAAGAGATCTAGGCTCATGAGGAAGGAACTCCAAAAAGGAGGTATCTCCAACAAGAGATCCTTCCACAATGGCAGTCAGCCCTTAAATGAGGTCTAAGAGGGGTGCAGCCTGGCTCCACCGCTTCTGGTCATACAGGTGAACTGCCTTCACCTGTGCTCCCAGGGCTGACCACATCTTTCCTTCAGGTGCTCATGCAGTGGTTCAGGCTGTGATACAGCAGTTCCCATATTGTATGCTAAATAAACAAACATGATTGAACTATTCAAAGCTTGAATGCATAGCAGATTATACAAAGCACGGGCTACCTCTAAATTTCAAGTGTTTATGTAAACATACATGTAAAGATTATATAGATAAAATGTATACCTATATAATCTTTATGTAAAAGCATTGTTTCCTTTTCTCTTAAACTGTACAGAATCTTCTATTATATATTACATTAAGAAATAATATCACAGATCAGAGAGAGATGAGAATAGTGTCAGAACAGGGCATGTTTGAGTATTGGCTTCTATTTAGGTGTGAATGATTTAGTGGTTGACAGCAGAAGCAGCAGATGGGAAAGAACAACTGGGTCAGAAAAACGTCAATATAAAAACCAAACACTACAAAAAATAATAAGAACATCAATAGTAAAATATAAATAGAAATCAGATTTGTTTTAGTTCATCTACTGCTTTAAAAATAAGTAAGCATCTATAATATAAGAAAGATACAGAATGATGTCCATTACTATTATCTCAACCTTGAATTCTGCTGCAATATCTTCATCTTATGAAAAAAATGGAGTCCCAAAGAAGTACTGAATAACAATTAGATACTGGGACATGGGTATCAATGGAAGTTACAAGGCACACCAGAGCTTCCAGAGTTTCATTTGGCTAGCCTGTTTAGCATGAGCTGCAATTGCCCTCCACATTAAAATGACAACATTAAATTTCAAAGTTTCAGAAGATTTAAGGATCTGAAGAAAGCATTTTGTCCCTTTACTGTATATAGCAGTTGCAAAACACAGAGCATAGGGAAAACAATTGCAACCTACACCAGGGAACCTCCTTTAGCAAGGGATTGGACTAGATGATGTCCATGTGCAGCATTCAGGAAGTTCAGTTGATTATAACTTTATTCAAGAGATATTCCAGATATAATCACAACAAGCTTCGTGCATCTGAGTACCAAACTCACTGCCTATTGAGAGATGATGAACATATATCTTAAAGTAGTTTGATACTTTGTTTTGGCTGTAGTTGCTAGCAATACTGAAAAACCTTTATTTGATTACTTAACAGCTATGATGAGCACTCCTAACTAGCTCACTAATTGGTTCCTAGTTTCATTGTTCATCTCTGCATAATGATCCTACACCTAGCTATAGAGTGGGGGGAAAAAAAACAATTAAACAATGATAACTTTGTAATCACACATGTTAATAACAGATGTCACATTTCAGTACCTTTCTTTCTAAGTGTAGACTTAAGTTTGTAGTTTTCTCAAATTTACGCTAACATCTCTCATTTCTGTTTATTCCTTTTTATGTAACATATGTTAAATCATAAAATTCAGTTTTTGAACAATACGTCACAGGTGCACTCACAACATCTCAAGGTAATTCACCCTATTACTTCAGAAAAGGAAACATAGCCCAGGTGCAATTTAAAATTGAAGTTCTCTTTCTGGTCTATCATACTGTAAACATTATTTAAAAGAAGGACCTACAGTCCTTCAGATGATGTAAACTACACAATCAAGAAAAACATGACTGTACTGACAACTCCACACAAGCATCAGGTTTGGCATCTCTTTATATGCCTGTGTGTAGCCTTAGTGTGAAGGAAAGCAAGGAAATGGAGATTAATGAGTACTGCAATATACAGATCAGTGAATTAAGAACAGCTAACACAAACAATACGATTAAGCATTGCTTCCTAAGGTAATAAAAGACATGTTAGTTTGCCACTTAACTCCCTCTTAGTAACCTTTAGCACAGTATTCTTTTCTTTTCTACTCTCCCTTTGTTTTCCTCTTCAAAGCACCTCATAATCTATCTCTATAAGCACCTACGATATCAAGACAACATTCTCCACCTGTGATGGAAATTTCACCTTTCATTAAGTCATACTCGAATGACACATAAAAGCCACAGTTGGAGTTCTGGAACTTTCTGTTTTGTTGATACAAGGCTGCTTCTTTAACTCAGATATTCGATTCTGTGTAGTGCACAAAACAAGGTGTAGTGAAAGTATAAAAAGACTTACGCAAAAAAACACTAATGACTACTTTTACAAGGCATCCTACTAAGGATGTGATTCATTTGTGAATAAATTGTAATCACATCCATTACAGATGTACAGAACAGAAAGCTAAAGTGACTGTACTCATGTTTCATTAAGGGATACCAAGCATCTACAGCCTAGTTCACAAATACAGGAAGATGCAGTCAATCTTATAAAGAAGATAACAGTTAGCCTTGCTTGTCTCTATCAAAATTATCCAAAAATAGTACCTTAGATATGTACATTTTATCCCACCTCCATGGATGTTTTTTTCTCATTTCAAATATCAAACACTTAGCAATCATACTTATTCATTTGTAATAAGAAGAAAATTTGTTTGATTTTTCTTTATAGTTACAAAAATCACCACAGTTTGAAAACATTCAGCACTTACCTTCACTTCTTGAGCTCTCCTGATTCTTTTCCTGCTGCAATTAAAAGTAGAAAAAGAAATGTATTATTTTAAGCAATAGTTACCACTTAAATCATAGACACACAGAATCAAAAGAACTTCAAGTCTAGTTCATACTCCTTCCTGTTATGCCAGCTATATTGCAGAAAAATTACTATGCTACGTGTTTTTAAAATACCCTAGTACTTTTCACAGTGACAGTGATTGAGCACTGGAACATGCTACCCAGAGAGGTCATGCTGTCTCTGTCACACTACATCCATCTTGGGAGATATTCGGAATTCGCTGGCTAAGACCCTTTGCAATGTGATGTTATTTTGAAGTTAGACCTGCCTTAATCAACTGGTTGAACTAGATAAGCATCGGGTTGACCATATGCCTAACGATTCCATGAGCTGCGAACGGGTGTCCAGAACCCTGAGAGCAGAGTTTAACTGTTCTCATAATTAGAAAGTCTCACCCCAACTGACAAAATGGTTGTAGTAACACTGTCAAGAGAAATGGCTGCCAGCCGAGGAAATGCAGGCCTGGCAACTCAGCCTAGTGAGTCAGTGAGGGAACCAAAGACATCTCTGAAGTGCAACTGGACACCAGAGAAGTCGTGAAGATACCACTGATAAAGATGAAACAAGCATCAGAAAAAAAATGTATCACCTGAGAAGGTGAAAGATAGCCTGGAAAAGAGGAAATTGGCCTGAAGAAGTGGTTATTGACTTGAAAAAGTTTTATTTAAAGAAAATAAGACATAATCATCTATCGGATGTCTCAAGAAAAATTGGGAAAGCAATAGCTGCTGTTAAAGTGATCACTGAATGGTTAAGATTGGAAAAGAACTCTAAGATCATTCAGTCCAATCATCCACTTCACCAATACTGTTCACTAAACCATGGTCTTCAGCACCACATCCACACGATTATTGAAAACCTCCAGGGATGGTGACTTCATGGCCTCCCTAGCCAGTATTTCAATGCACAACCACTCTAAGAGAATAAGCTTTTCCCAGTATCCAAGCTGAATCTCCCCACAACTTGAGGCCATTCCTTCTCATCCTCTCTCTATCACCTGAGAGAAGAGAGCAACAACAGTCTAGCCACAACCTCCTTTTCAAGGAGTTCCAGAGAGCTTGCTGTAGAGATACAGAGGTGTCCTATACCTTTTTAAGTCTCAGTACTACAAAAAGGGTCTGATTTTGACCCAAATTGAAGATTTCCTCTCTGAGAAACTTCCTGTGCTGCATGTGCTCCTTTCTGTTATGTATTTTCCCTCCCAAACAGACAGAAGTTTCACTAGAACACTGGGTTAACTCTGTGATGCTGCAACATCAGCTCTGCAATGCTCCGAACCCTGCGAGGCATATCATCTTTGAAGCAAGTCTCTGTCATTAACTTCAGTGCCTTTCTGGGCCTCTCTAGATATCCCTCTGAAATCATTTTCAGATTCTGTGAGATCATCCCATCTGAGATCATTTTTCTTAAAAATACTTCTTCGAATCTACTGCGGCCTAGGTTTGATACATTTGGTACTCTTGATTTTATGAATATTTATAAATGCACATAATAGTATAATACAGATATGTATAACCCATCATATTTCCTGCCACCGTATCAATAAGTCTGGAATCTGTAATATGTATGTCTATTCACTGCTGGGTGTTTTGATAGGTCGGTTGAACCTATAACTCTATATTTGCTGCTAAATTACTTATTTTACTATGACTAGCTAATTATCTTCCCACTAATTTTTATTTCTGCTACTACCAATTAGTGCTGTTTCCTTGATACCTGCACCATATATTCATGCTTCCTTGTAATATCTATAATAACTTATCAGAGCATACTAACGATGATGATTTGTGGCAAAAAAAATACAAAGAGCTAGTTGCGTTCAACAACAATAACGTAATAAGGCACAGCAATGACAACACAGTAGTAAAGCCCTAGGCTGTAGCAAATGAGGACTTGCTCAAATGCAAAAGCTATGGGTAATGAAATAAAGGAAAGAAGATACTTACCTTCAGAAGGCCTCAGCTACACAGGAATCTCCAGCAAGAGGCACCTCCACTGCCAACCCTTAAGTGAGATCTGGGAAGGGGTGGATCCTGGCTTCACCCCTTCTGGTCACTGAGCACCTGAGCTCCCCTGGGTTGGCCCTGCCTTCCCACCAAGTGCTCCATCACTGGTTAAAGCCCTGACTTAGCGTTTCCATTACAACAACACAAGAAAAAGCAACGCAAACTTAAAGCAGCAATCTGGCCTCAAAATCTCACACCATACTTGCTCAAGAAGATGCTCTCTACTTTGTGTACTACAAAACATTCCTCAAATATTTTCTTTTTTATAAATTCCTATCAGGAAAATGGTGTTGGGAACATGCTAAGGGTTTTGGGTTTTTTCTTTTCCTATTATGGGAAACATTTATTTTAAATACTAACAGAAAAAGAGTCATTTATTTTAGCTATTACGACAGTGTCTAAGTAATACCTTTAACACAATGTAAACTATTAGTAACAAAGTAAATGCATTGATTACAATCTTAATTGACTTTTTATATTTAATGTACAAGCTCCAAAAATTAGTTATCATTGTGCAAGTATCAGCTTCACTGATCCTATATGTAAAACTATAGAAAGACATGAATACCTGCACCAATATCTACCTTCTTCTGGATTGTGCAATCCTACTTCTGAATTGGTAAATATTAATCTTTTGTTATTATTTTTTTTCCACAATTACTAAGCAAATAATTTCAGGGTAAAACTTATTACCTCCCTTTGTCCAACTAATATAGAAAAATATAAACTGAAACTAATTCACTGCAGTCACATGGCTGTTCAAAATCTGTCAAGGAGATTACAAATGATTCAGAAGGGATAAAGCTGTAATCAAAAATGCAAGAGCATTTTATAATTCATAGGGACATGAAAATGTGTAGCCACCACTAAACTGAACAGTGAGGCAATCTAATTTCCTTATGCAAAACAATGTGGCAATATTCCTTTCAACTCCATCCTGCATTATCTACGTCAGTGTTTGTTTTCCTCTTTCTCCTGCTGTTTCAAAACCACAAAGTGGGTCAAAACCTGCACTTATCTGAAAAGCACATCTTCAAAACAGTCCATGTCTACATGAAACACATGGAAAGGAAAAAGGAATTATATTCCTTGATTATGGCCTAAATTTCCAGGTAAGTCTCAAGTACTGATTGTCACGTCATTCCAGGTTTAGCATTGCTTAACTCCTTTGACATTTCTTTTTAATCTCTAGCTTCCATTTGGTTAAAATGATCAAGCCAGTACTTCCTTTTTCTCTTTACAAAGGAGAATATTTTCATTTTCTCTCTCTTCAGAGGTCAGAGAGTGTAGCTCAGACTTTGCTCTAACAAGACAGTGGAACTCAGAGGAATCTTATTCTTGTTCAGCAAGATGGACTTATTAAAAAAGAAAAAAATCTAGCAAGAAGTCAGGGCTAAGTTATGTTAGCATTCCCACACTGCAGCGTATAGGCTCAGAAGACACTTTGTCATGCCACAGGCCTGACTAGTCCAATTAACACTTCTTCAATTCTTTTAGTTTGTAATTAGAATTAATGGCATTTTTTGTTTGTTTGTTTGTTTTCCAGCAAAGCTGCGAAGCCTGTATCTGCTGCTTAGACTACAATAAGCAGATTCTGAAGACTAATCCTAGCACTGATTACAAAACAGAATAGCCTTACAGGAAAGCAATCCGAAAAATCTTGGTTTCAGAGAAGAGAAAGGACAACAAGAAGAGTGGAGAGAATGCAGCAAACTGGGCAAAGCTGGAAGGTGAAAACAAAAAAAACCTATTTGGGTGAAATTTTAAAATGAAAAAAGTTGTTTGTTGGCTTGAAGTGAAATCTTTTAAGATTTATGTGACTTCTTAAAAATTACACCTTAGCCAAAAATGGTTTTCATTTTCTTTAAATACCTTATTCTGTTTAATAGAATTATTTTTGTTTCAGCTGGAGATTATCAAGCAGTGTTTTCTCAAAAGACTCCATCTACAAAGACAGCTTTTGCTAGCACATCACAGAACAACCCCAGCACAATATGCCTTCTGCTGGTGAGACCCTTGATGGCAGCAAAGCACATTCAGATGGAAGGAGAAGTCTGTAAGCCTGAAGTTACTTCAAGGTTAACCAGTGATTAGAATGGGTAGAACATCTCTGAACTGCAAGATTAACCCTCTGGCTAGGAGAGGGCTGCCATTTTAAAAGCATCTGCAACTGAAACACAATGAAGAAAATACTGAAGTACAACTTACACTGAAGACGCATCAAATACAGATCCTTATTATTAAAAGATACAAGAATGTGGATTAATGTATGTAAAAAGCCACTAAGAATCAGTGATTTAGAATCACAGAATCACCAAAGCTGGAAAAAAACTTACAAGATCATCCAGTCCTAATGTCGACATATCACCAATAGTTCTCACTAAATCTTGTCCCTCGGTGCAACATCTAGATATTCCTTGAACACCTCCAGGCTCAATGAGTCCACCACCTCCCTGGACAGCCATTCCAGTGCCTGACCACTCTCTCAGAGAAGTAGTATTACCTAACATCCAGCCTGAATCTCCACTGGTGCAACTTGAGGCCATTCCCTCTAGTCTTGTCGCTAGTTACACAATAGAAGAGGCTGACACCCAGTTCACCACAACCTCCCTTCAGGTGGTTATGGGGAGTAATAAGGTCTCCCCTTCTCCATACTGAACAATCCCAGCTCCCTCAGACACTCCTCGTAAGACTTGTGCTCCAGAATCCTCACCAGCTTAGCTGCCCTTCTCTAGATATGCTCCAGGGCCTAAACGTCTTTCTTGAAGTGAGGGGCCCAAAACTGAACACAGTGCTCAAGGTGCAGCCTCGCTAGGGCTGAATACAGGGCATGATCACTTCCCTGCTCCTGCTGGCAACACTATTTCTGATGCAAGCCAGGATGCCACTGGAGTTCTTGGCCACCTGGGCACTCTCCTTGCTCATTTTAAGCTGAGTGTTGACCAGTATCCTCAGGTCTGATCCTTCGCAGTCATTCAGCCACTCAGCCCCAAGCCTGGTTGTCCTGCACATGCCATGTGGCCTCCCTCAAGACAATCTGCTCCATAACCTTTCCTGGTATTGAGGTCAGGCTGACAGGCCTGTCATTCCTAATGACCCTTCTCACAGATAGGAGTCACGCTGGCAAGTCTCTAGTTTTCTGGGACCTCTCCAGTTGATGAGGAACACTGACAGATGATGGAAAGCAGCTTGGGTATCATCTTCACCAGTTCTCTCAGCACTCTTGGATGGATCTGATCTGGTCCAAGACCTTGTGGCAGTCCAGGAGGAATTGTAGGTCTCTGTTTCCTCCTGAATCACGGGAGGTTTATTCTACTCCACATCCAAGACTTCTGGGCCAGAGTAGAGTACTCTGAGGATTACTGGCCTGACTTTTAAAGACAAAGATGAAGAAGGCATTGAGAACCTCAGCCTTTTCCTTATCCTTAGCAGTCATGTTCCCTGCTGCATCTAGTAAAGGGTGGAGATGTTCCTTACCCCTTTTCTTACTGTTAACATATTTGTAAAAGAGTTTCTTGTTTCCTTCTACCTCAGTAGTCAAGCTGAGTTCAGGTTGGACTTTTGCTTTTCTACTTTTCTCCCTGCATATCCTAACAACTTCTTCGTACTCTCTCTGAGTTGCCCATCCCTTCTTCCACAGGAGGTAGATTCTTTTTCTTTAGGAGCCTCAGGAAAATCTCCCTGTTCAGCTGCACTGGTCTTCTTCCCTGACAGCTCATTTTCAGGAGGACAGCCTGCTCCTGTGCCTTTAAAACTTCCTTCTGGAGGAGTAACCAACCTTCCTGGATCCCTTTACCCTCCAAGATTGAATCTCAGATACCCTCCCTGCTAGTCTCCTGACCAACAACACGTTATAGAATAAATGTTATAAGCACCTATAACTTAGGAAATAAACATTTGATGCTCACAGAACTTTTCCTGGTTGAAAGGAAAAACATGAGAGAGGTAAGCAAACGATCAGTTCTCACTTGCATTTTTGCTACGATAGGGAGTTGATGCTGGTTGCCCCCAAATTTACAAAATTGCTTCCCGTACCCTATTAGAAGTAGTGCATTTCAGCAGTGAGGGCAGAAATGTGAAAGACAAGCCACATTCCAAAGTTCTCACACCCCAAAATGAAGAGCACCTCAATCACCTCACCTACGCAAATGCACTAATGGCTGTGACTGTGTTGAAAAACAGTGTTTTGTAGCTGAGAATTTGCTCCCTCAAATAATGTTACTGTGCCCTTTGTACCCTGCTACTGTTTCCAAGGAAATCAATAGGATAAATTACTATGGGAATGAGCAACGTATTTAGTGTTCAAATAATACGAGGATGATTACATAAACCACTTTTATATTATGATCTACTGTTACAAGTCCTCTTTAAAATCACCTTCCATCTAGGTATTTTGGATCCACTTCAATGTATCAAAGCCAAAATCCAACCAAACTCAGACAAGTTGCACAGCTTTGCATCATTTTATGCTGCATCACATTGTATCAGGTTTGTAAAGCGTATCAACGCAGAGCTGTAAAGAAGCCCTTCTTCTGAGTCCAACAAACTGAACACGATGCAAACTTTTCAAAGCACAGCAAATGCAAGCTGAAAAATCATCAACTATTCTGCTGCGTTTGTGAATTTAATTCTAGCAAATCATAACTTATGAGCTACTTGCAATATATATCAAGCCACGGGATGTTAAATAAAAATAATGTCTTAAATAGATACAGAAATGCTTTAGCAAGGTAAAAACAAACGAACAAACAAACAAGGTACATATGGTGTTCATTCTATTTGTTTCTCCCTTTCTGAAAGGAGAGGATATGATATTAATAAACCGTGGTTGTTGCACACAGCAGGAAACTGAATTCCAGTTAATTCTGTTGTCTTAAAAAGCAAGCTATGTGCTACTTGCACTGCATCTAGAGCCTCTCTGAGACATCTGCCTAGGATTTAGCTGTGTGTCAGGGCAGATAAGTGATAAAGCAGAGGAGCCTTTGCTGTTTTGCAAAACTCAGGCAAAGTCCCCTCTCCCCTATTGAATGTATTTAAAGAATAACCAATTAGAGAATGGAAATCTTAAACGAAGTGCAAGTTAGTCGAAAGCATATGGTAGACCATCCTTGAGAGGAGACAGAAATTAAAATAATTTGATAAATATAAAACACTAATGACAGAAAACTCTGAGAAAAGCAGAATCACAAATTAATGCCTGATTAATGTTGTATAATAAAACTGTATCACTAGTCATATCATAAAATCTAGTTAAAACACAGAAAAATACTGCTGTGGTCATTATCTTTAATGACAATCCCACCGTGGTGGTACTTTACTCCTGTATATTACTCTTTCTTCTTTTTATTATTATTTTTCAAAGCTTTAAAGGAATAATTGCTTTTAAATCAAGTATTTCAGAGGGAGGTATTACTAAGATAATACATTTTTACTATATCTCTATATGCAAGCTAAGGTAGTTGTATTAGCTTACGTTAATACAAAGAGTTTAATTACAAGGAATTTGAATTGGAAGTCACAGAAACTTTTTTTTTTTTTGCAGATCAAATAACAGCACAGACACAGCAAGCAGAGAGCAAGTGTGCATAGGGGACCACAGTTTGGTAGGCAGCTCACTTTTTCAGAAACACAACATAACTACAGTTTCTGGTCCTTAGCAGGATCGTTTCATACCTCGTTCTCTGATGAAAAATCCAAATCCACATTAAATTATAAGCAGTTTCATAGTACATGAGAGGAAAAAAAGAAAAAAAAACCCTAAAAATTTACATTAATTTCAGATGTGGTGTTGGTTCTTTTTATAATGCTTTAATCACTAAAATACTCAGCACAAGGTTTAATTAGTAGAAGAGTTACAGTGCACTGAAACATGTACAGAATGCTACAAGCCCACGTCCAGGTATGTTTTGGAGGTCTCCAAAGAGAATACTCCTCAGCCACTCTGGGCAGCCTAAGCCAGGGTTTAATCACCTGCACAGCACAGAAGTGCTTGACAGTGTTCAGATATCTCATGGTCCAGTTTGTGTGCATAGCCTTTTGTCCTCAGGCACCACTTCAAAGAGCCTGGCTCAGTCATTTCTGAACTGTCCCTTCAGGTATTTATAGATAGTAATAGATATTCCCTGAGCTCCTGCTTCTCCATGCTGAGCAGTCCTGATTCTTTCAGCCTCTCCTCACAGGAAAGTGCCCAGATCTCCCTTTGTGCAATGTTATATGTAATACACGCACACTTAAGACTTACCTTCCTTAAAAGATAGCAGTATTTAATGTTTACATTTATTTTGGTATTATCTTAGGATGTTCCAGATTTGCATAAATAAAGAGGGAGAGATATCTCCAAGAAGCAATATTTTAAGCATCCTGAATCACTCCTGGCAATACTGAGGGCTAGTATGACTATCACATTATTGTCTCCCACATACGAGTTCCTAAAACTCCAGGTACTCTCACAATTACTGAAAAGTATTATAATTCCTTACAATATAGTGCTATTTTTTTCCCCTCAAAAAACCCACGCAGATGGATTTTTTTCTCTACAATTCCCATTGACATTAATGGGAGTAATTTGCCTAAAACCTCTACTCATTTTTTAGAATCTCATAGATGGTTTTTAAGTGTAATTTTCTGAAGTGTAATTTTCTAAAAATGACATGATGTGTGTTGCATTTTAGCATTCAGCCTTTCTGAGGCTCATTCAGATCTTATCTTTCCTCTTTGCAGAATTTTGCCTAGATGAAAGAATATCTGCAGGAAGAAGGACAATTAGAGATTACAGATGTGTCGGCATCAACATCAATTACTTTCTTACAATCCAGGAATGCAAGTAACGTTTAGTCTGTGTTAGGACAT
This sequence comes from Callipepla californica brunnescens, assembly GCA_023055505.1. Taxonomy (NCBI): domain Eukaryota; kingdom Metazoa; phylum Chordata; class Aves; order Galliformes; family Odontophoridae; genus Callipepla; species Callipepla californica. The sequence goes on from JALIRH010000040.1 coordinate 3,806,258, forward strand.
AATTTTGGGTAAGAATTGCAGTCTGTCTCTCAGTCTCAGTATTGATTAAAACCTGTGTGCTGAGAACTTTCTAATAATAATACATTGTTTTCCTTTACAAGGCAGATAAGGTAGTGTTGCAAAGGAAAAGATAAGTTCATGATATAAATATTAATCAGCTGCATCTGCTCTTTTGTAAAACATTCAACAATGTATTTTAGGAATGCATTCATTTTACCAGAGATCTAAGGAAAGGTTATGCTGCATTACCCATTTGGGAAACTAGAACAGAGAATAAGGATGGTATTTTTTCTATTTTAATCCTAGAAATTTCAAAGTTAGCTCAGTATCTCACTTGCATTTCAACTGCTTTTTCAAAAATCAATCATAAAGTTGAGCTATATACACTACAATTCTATCAACAATAAATTATCACCAGTGAAGTAGGCAATGAACTGTGAAGCTTTTTGCTATTTTCTCTTGGGGTAAGCGTCTAAAGCAAGTAGCTTCAAGTAAAAAATATGCAGAGAGAGCTGCAATAACAACACAGAAAATTTCAGAACCTTCCTTTAACTCCCATACTGGCTACCTTCTTAGTTTCTGAGAGATAGCATACAGTTAATTCAAATAGGGGACATTTGTTAACTCCTTATAGATATATTATCAAAGCTTTTCAACACAGAAAATGATGACACCGAGCTGTGTGATGCAGTCAACGCTCCTGAGGGATGGGATGCCATCCAGAGAGACCTAGACAGGTACAAACAGTGGGCCCAGGTGAACCTCACAAGGTTTAATAAATCCCAGTGGAAGGTCTTCAACACGGACTGCCACAGCTCCCAGACTAGGGGCTGAATGGATGGAGCAATGCCCTGCTGAAAGGAGTTAGGGGTACTGTTGGATGGGGAAGCTGGACATGTGCCCTCTCAGTCCAGAAGGCCAAGTGTACTGTGGAATAGGATAAATGATGTACAAAAATGATAAACTGTTCTTTGCTCATAGCAAATCATCAAGAGAAACGATTTGAAAATATCTGGGCATAGAAAATGTTTGAGGACTTGGAGATTTTTTCTTAGATAGGCATGCTTTACTCACATTCTGGCTATACTAGGAAGTAGCTTATACAGAGACAAATGGGACATCCTTACATAGAAAACCAGACTAGCTAATACAGTGGTTACTCAGATCTTTAAAACAGATAAAACTACCAACTGTCATGGCACTGGGCTTTCACAATTTTTAGGGCTGGCTCACTGCATTTCAGTAACTGCTATTAACATTCCAATACTTTTTTATCCAGTTGTATTTTCCCCTGTGAAAAGCAATGCTGAATACTAAATGTACCACCCCAAAGAAGTGCTGGATAAACAAACTGAATTAAATAGATCCTATTTTAAAAAATGTAATATTAGTTCTGTACTATTTGCATGGATGTACAAGTACAATGTCTGGAAAAGAGTAATAAGACCTATCAGCATTTCTATGAACCACTCTAGAGAATCTAAGAAAAGCATCAGAACACACACCACCTCAGAAATTACAATTACGGGTTGTTTATTCAAGGTGGTGTACCCATAATTATAGTTTATACCTTAAACAAACAGCCGATAAATTCATTTTGGTTTGTTTTCATGGGAAGAGGAGAAGTAGAAAAACTACATTCTTATTTGGGGAATTAAAGTGAAAAAAAGTTGTTTGATAGAATAAACAGTACACAAACACGATTAATATCATGTAATGCTTAAAGATATATTTAAGGCTGCTTTACTTAATTTGGGGAGCACGAGCAGTTTGCACTGATGTTTTACAAGCCACATTAAATGCCAACTTGGAAAATACCAAAGAGCTAAAAAGATAGTTCAATTGAAACAATCATCTCTTGCTCATTTCTCATGTCACTTTCAAAGAGAAATAATATTTTAGCTATTAAAGTTTGGGAGATGTTTGTTTTAAATTTGATATGTAAAATCTTTCATCTTCTATGCTCTTAAAAGCATCTAGGCATAAACATATTAGTGCCTAACAAGCAATCAACGCAGATACAAGCAGCAAACACCTCTTCATTAACACTTCATTATACTCTCCATTGTCTTTGCACTTCGGGCCCAAACAGAGCTACTAAAACCATCAAAGTTTTTAAGGGGTACTCAAACATCCAGCCCCCTTATTAGAAAGGCATAAAACCAGTGAGGGTAGTGTTTGATTACTTGTTTGAAAATCAAATCTGGAACTGATTCTGCTCATAATTTTCAGTTGAAGGGAACTGAGCAGAGCAACAGATGTTCATCTGAAGAGATTTATCCTGGAAGAACTTATAAGAAGCAAATAGAATGCCCTAAGCTTGGATTACATATGCGGTGATAACAGTAACTATAAAAGAGTAAAAATGATACGTCTCAGAATTACAGAACACCACAACGGACCCACAAGGAACACTAAGTTCAACTCCCAGCCCCACACAGGACTGCATCAAATCCTTCTCTCTGCCTTTACCCATAACTTCATCTTGCATCCATTGCACATCCCACACTCCTCACCTTTACTCCTTCAACCTGCACCCTTCCCATCCTGCCACCACATCCCTCACAGAGAGGTGACATCCATGGGCATCCAGGCTTGCAGCAAGACATCCACTGTTACATCCCAGCTTAAGTGAGTCCAGCCTAAGAGTTTAGGGGTAACTGTCATGATTGGGCTGAAGGTTGAGTGTGTGCAGGGTGCCTGGGTCTTGTATGAGATGTAAATATCTAAGGTGCAGGAGGCAAAGGGAGGAGAACATACTCTTCTCAACAGTGCATCATTCTCATAGGGGCTCACTTGTTAGTACAAGAGTTAAAGCCTCTGCTACTGCTGCTTTGACTGGCATGGTTCCCCTCGCCTTCTTTGTTAAGCTGTGGGGGGGTGGTCAGAACCTGCAGACTGTAGGCACTATGCTGAACTGGAAGCATCTCATAGTAAATAGATGCTAGGTTATTAGCAAAAATCAGTTAACTAAGTTAGAAGCCAGTAAGAGTGTTGTTACTGTTATTTTGTTTTGGGAATAATAGGGTTAAATTTCAGTCTGAGTTAAGGATAGATTGCTGGAAAAGAAGACTAAATCAAGTTTACTTAAACCTAATATACCAAAGCATACGCCTGTGCTTCTTACCATGGTTCCTCTGAATAGATTCCAAACGAAAAAGTTAAAGCTGATCTTGAAAATAAATGCTGGAGCAGGATCCTATATTGAAATGAGTACTCTTACTGCTTGTTAACAATGGCAATGTTTCACAAGAAGGACAGATAGAGTGCCTAACCTGAATTTCTCAACAGCATGAGATGAGAACAGTTCACAATACTAAAGCAATATATATAAGGGGTGAAGTTAACAAATTGAATAATACCAAATGGTATTGCTATCTGATGTATTTTATAGATGCTGTAATTAGAAAGATTATCAGGATGGAAAAGAGACAATCAATATAAAGAGAAATGCTCTCCCGCCTCTGAGGATAGAGGCTTGCAGGGGAAAAATCCACAAAGGAGGGATCTCCAACTAGAGATGTTTCCCCAGTAGTGGTCAGCCCTTAAATGGGGTACTTGATAAAGTACTTCAGAGGAAAATGGAATCTTTGAATGGTCGTTTTACTATGCTATGTCACTGATTAATCCTCTGAACATATAAATAAGAAGAAGAGGGACTGTACAATAAAAATATACTCAAGCCGGAACCCCTTTGTGACACTTTTTATGAGGTCTTCATAAAGCTTTTTATTATACAGTAATTATCCTTTCCTTAACTCAACTTTCATTCTCTGCATCGATTCAGCAATCCTGAATCAATATCACTACATGGAGAATTCAAGATGACCAGGAAATTGCTTCTCCATTTTATCATTACATGTAGCCTAATACAGACATGGTCTCATCCTTAGACCATAAAAATTTCCACCATCAACGAAGGTGGCCTGAATTCATTGTCTTTAATATGTCAAGACACTCCAAAAATTGGCTTTATTTATGAACTGAGATCTTGCAAGCATTTCTGAAGTTACTGATCAGATCAGGTTGATATCCTATTCGTAATCAAATTGTAAGTCCATCATCAAACTGTTTTCAAAGACACAGTACTGAGGCATTTCTACAATTTTGATTGTCATTTTTCTTGAGTGCCTTACCACATATTTCACATTCACTGACATGGAATCTCTCTGCTAGTGAGGAAAACACAATGTTAAGATGCAATATGATCAAATACTCCTGTTGAAGGTTAAGAGTATGATGAGTTACAGAAGTTTGGAGTGGGGCAAAAGGACAGCTAATATTATTCAAAGAGAACTGAAGACAAAACAGGGAAACTTCATGACTGTATCAAGATCTGAGATGATAATACTTGTATTTGCTAAGATGGCAAGAAGGATAAACAGACTCAGAACAAAGTCCAACCAATTTCAAATGAAGTTGAAGTACTTGCTAGCTGGAGTACATGATTATCTCAAGGTGCTGTTTGGTTTAGCTATGAAACAATGAAATCCATGTTTGAAAATAAGCTCACTTACAAAAGTATGTATTAAAAAATAGGACAAATTACCCTGTGAAAAAAGAAGCTAAGCCAGACCAGTTAGTCAAGAATTTTCCTAGTATTAAAAGCAACTAATTTTTCTGAAATACTTTTCAATCACAAGAAGAAAAGTATTGAAAGGAAGTCTTAAGGATATCTTGTTATCAAAAATACAGACAGATGTAAAGTCTAGTATTTGAACAACCTGGCTGGAGCCCATTTGCAAAGACCAAATAAATATAGCACCTTATTTTTTTATACTAAAGTCTAAAGTAATCGTCAGTTTTCTTACAAAAGCATTTTTGCTATCCATCAGTGCTACACTTAATTAAGAATACAACATTGTAAACTGGTACATAAAATAAATGTTTAGAGTACATCATCCCTCTACTTTACCAACAGAATTCAACTAGCTAATCAGAATCAGAAAAGCCAAAGAGGAACCATAGCTAAGTACATGGACAATTATTCAGTTTACAAAATGAGGCAGGGGTAAATTCCAGTTTGGCTGTGCACCAACAAAGCTTACTGCACTTGTCAGCATTATAGAATATATTCATCATTACTTAATATTCTTATATTGATTTTGCATACTCCTTTTCACATTATAAGCACTGTGTATCCTACATGGTATGATTTCCATTTTAATGAATCAAGATGATAAAGAGTAATAAAGATGATACAAGTCTACACGTATCATCATCTTCTAGGTTATTAAAATGGTTATTAAACTCTAGGGGGGAAAAATGAGAAGAAACCGCAAAAAAATACAAACTTTGGCTGACAGAAAAGAAAATTATGATGTTAAACTATATGCAATCCAGTTTATAATAAAACGATTAAGACTTGGCAAGGAAGGCAAAGAAAAGAACCGAACCCCTTAGATTTCTATAGTAACATCCACTTTAAGTATCAGGCCTCCTGGATCTTAGAAAATCAAGTGGTACCAATTTGAGCAGGAGCAAAGCAGCTCAATTTTTATGTAGAACAAGTTTCTTCCAGCTTTCTGTTGCTACTGTGATGGGAATTTGTGATGATGACTTCACATGGTAATAGAAAATGATAACATACAGTCAGCAGATGATAACAGATACAGATGGTGTTTGCACCAATGTCCCGAACACCATTGTCTTATCTAGTCGTAGACTAACCAGAACTCCTCTTCCAGGACAGCAACACGAGGCCGATTTAAGTGCTGTGATGTTAAGGGTAATTACATCACTGTTATATACCACTACTTATTTTTCATTCTTTGCTTCCATGTTGACACATCAGATTAAAAAGGCAAGGTTAATTTAAAGCTAGGTGATGCCTGTGGATCTCATCATCCCTTAAAACAGTGGGGTGAGATTCATTGCTTCCACAGTGGTGATTTCAGTATCAGGAACACACAAGGAAACGGTAGCAAGAGAGCGCAATTGTAAAGACGTACCTTCTCCTCCTTGTTAACCCCAGAGACTTCTTGACTAAAAGCTTACAGCTAGATGTTGCTAATGAGTTAGCAATGGAAGGAAGCATCAGCAGGCAGATAGGAGAAAGAACTTCACACTGGCTTTAATACCAGCCTTCAACATCCCTTTTTCCCCCTCTCAGGGCCAGGCAAATTGGAAGAAGCAATATAGAAGAAATTTCACAGAGAGATCTTATAAGCAACATTCCTAAGACTTAAATAAATAAATAAAAATCTTTGAGCATGTTAAAAGAGATAGCAAAAGCGTTTGCTTGATATTACTTACTAACATACAATGACTGTAATGAGAATTTAAACAACAAAAGAATTGCTGTGCCTTTTAAATGCTAGTGCCCACAGGAAAGAGTAGATTAGAATGTAAGATGCATTCGGACTCCCTGAGAACGGCAAAATAAAAATTTTCTTAAGACTTCTTAATCGTGGTTAGAAAAACTATGGGGGAGCAATTCTTGTTATTTAAATGAAACCCTGGAATTTGCATAGGACATAGCTATTAGATTCAGGGAGCCTCAGGAGGAAGAGAATTCTCTGGTTACCTTAGAACTGGGAGCAGCACTGACATGCTTAAAAGAAGCTCCGCTCTCAGCCTTCAGAATTCAGTGCTGCATCTTACTGCAAAGGATTTCCCCCTGCTTTCCCCCCCCCCCCCCCCCCCCTTCTCTAGGACAGAGGATTTTAGAGGATCAAGTTTTATGACTTCTCAGAGGCTGCAGGCAAACAGCATTTCCAGATAAACACTATGAACTATAAACCCCCAGTTGTCTGGGGACCAGACCACACAAGAAAAGCTCAGATTATTTTTGAATCCTCAAGTACTACTCTCTGCCCGTTTCTTTCTTGGCCTGTCTGAATTTTACAGGTGTTTCACTGTAGCACAGAATGCACTATTAATCGAGGGACAATATTTTACTGTCTCTGAGAAAAAAGGCTGCGTAAAAAATGTATTCTACGCTTTGTACTCATACATTTGAATTCATCTTCAGTAAAACAAGGGAGCCTGCTTAAGGCATTACATGTTTTCCTCTTGCTTTGTTCCATTAAAATTATTATTACTTTCCAAAGACCTCTAAACTGGACTTAGTTTTGATCTCATTCAGGCCTTGGTTATTGAGAATCTGAGGTGAACTGGCTAACAGCAATCTGACCATAAGGAGCGAATAAAAGGGAAAAAGGCAGGTTTTTCACAGGAAGATTAAAAGAAATACTCTCATCTAGAAAAATTACACAGAAAACACTGACTGCTGTGCACCCGGCTTTGATCCCATCAAAACTTCAGCTAAACAAGACAAAATAATGGCAGGGCTGGAAAGAGTTGTGACCAATGCAGCAAAATCCGTGGGTCATTTGGAAAAAAAAAATTAACATTTTTTTCATGACAAAGCACCCACCTTGTCATAAGCACAGACTAAATTCCAAATGTCCTGATTCCTTTCCTCCCCCCTTTAAATTCACCTCAGCTTTGCTCCACCTACCCCTGCCCAGTCTCCCATGCCAGTGCTTGCTCTTAATTAAGCATTATAACCCTGACTAGCCTGATTTCCATAAAATCACAATCAGGCCTGAGTAAAAGGTGTTCAGGTGACGATGACTAAATAATCATTGTCCGCTGTTTGCCTCTTGAGACTGAAAAAAACAGTTCCATACTCATAATGATATAATATACTGTTAGGCATTGTTGTCAGCATTATAGATTCTCCTCCCTACCCCATAACCAATGTGTATTCACCTGGCTGTATGTGCATGCGTTAGATATGGGGATTTGGCATGCCCTGGAATATACATATGAATGAACAGACTATATCCCATATTTCTTAGTGCCTAGCCATGAATCAGAAACTGGCAGTCAGTGTTCTGTTGGCTGCCTTCTTCCTGTTTGTACCTGAAAATTCACAACGTACATTTTTTCACTGAAGGCACTGCATAAATATTACTCTCTTAGTAAAAACAATACAAATCTCAAGAATAAAATTCATCAGGATGCTAGGAATACTTTCCAACAATTTCAAGCAGGAACCTAAGTATCAACAAATTGCTCGCAATACCCTCACCAGCAATGTAAGAAGGATCCCAAATGAAAAGCGCCTTACAAAGTTTTTCAGTGCTTTGCCTAATTAAGCACGGAAAATTAGCTGGCACAACAGGAAACACACACGCAATTCAGACGTAATCTTTTTCTGAATAACTACAGAAATGAAAACAATGGCAGCTTGAAGGTGACTGGAAATAAAATTCCCAGGTGTGTTCAGTAATACTCTTTCTCCATCCAAGCCCAAGCCTGTGGTGATAGATTATACCATAGAAGAAGAGGCAGAATTGGGACAAGCATCCAGTTGTTGAAAATATATATATATATTTGTAATCTATTTCCAGCATGGCTGGTCCTGTTGCTCTTGAATCCCAGTTTGACTTTCCAACAAATGACCTTCAGAATTCACCCTGTCCTGTCCAGGCAGTTTGTGAACATCTCCAAGGAGACACCCCAGCCTCCCTGGGCAGCCTGTGTTAGTGCTCTGTGTAAGTTTTTCCTTATACCTTAGCTTTGAAATTTTTCCTCCTAGATTACAATTCATTCAGGCTAAACATTTACACGTGATTTCTGTGCACGAGGAGCCAAACTTCTTCATGATCCTTTTTAAAACCACAAAACCTTTATTATATGAACACCTGCTATCATCATGAACACAATTATTTTTTCAAGATAATACCTAGGTATTATCTTGACAGATAAACAACAGGATTATTTTCCGTGTAGTCTGATGTTTAGAGCTGCTGTGGTCGTACTATCACCCAAGATAAATTCTCCTGCACTAGAACAAGAGCGTTTACTCATCTTTCTTTAATCTGCACACTCATAAACTTGCATACATACCACCTGATCAAAGCAAATATGACCGCTGATATTTGTGATCATTTTCTATTTGTAATAAGTATTCTGCTTGCATAACAGTCTAAGCATTTGAATATAAAATGCTTGATTGGAGAAGAAAGTTTCCTCAATGGTTACTATTTACATATTTTTGAGTATGTGTGCCTGTGACAGAACTGTTTGTAAAAAATGACTTTAGAAACATTCTGCCCTCCTTGTTATTGTACAGGAGCTTCTATCCCTCATATCAAAAGCTGAACTGTCCTAAACCAATTTCCAGGCACATTTTGCCTAGAAAAAAAAAAAAATGCCCAAATATTCCTTGCTTTTCAAAATCCATCACCTCATTGTTTTTACTCTCAGGTATTCTCCTATATCGTTTCTTTTCTTATCCCTTATGCTTTGTTCTATAAAATACAAGACCCACTTACAGAATGTCATTCCCTTCTGTTCTTTACATATGTTTTCCTTTCCATTTTGCAAATACTTTTCAAAAATGTATCATTAATAAAGTAGTAAGAAGTTAAAAACAGAGGAAAAATTATCATTCATATGTTTATGTGTGTGTGTGTATATATATATATATATATATATGTGTGTGTGTGTGTGTGTGTGTGTGTGTGTTCACATACATATGTGTGTGTGCGTGTGTGATCCACCCCAGTATTAATCTTCAAATGTTTATTCCAAGGATTATAAGATTAAAAGTATTATTAAGGTACAGCAACATTCTGCTAGTTCCACACACAACCCAGTATTAATGTCAGAGAGCATCTAAATCTGAGAAATTATGTTTACTGTACCTCATCTCAAAACGTTAATAGAAATTACCACTTAATGTTACAGTTAATAACGAAGGTGTGTAATTTATGTGTCCATAAATGACAAAGGTGTGGCAGGTGTGTAAAACACAGTTCTTGAAGATGGGAAACACAGCACCTCAGGAAATACCTGCGATGTGCCGTGGTTCAAAATGCCTAAATTCAGTGTGAACAGCTAGCTCACACAGAAAAAGGTTTTGTTGATGAGCTAGCTTCATCACCAAACTTATTTGACCCACATTTCTCCCAGTGCTGTGTGGTCTAAAATCCGGTTGGTCCTGGGATAAGTCTTTGCCTTCAGCAGATGCTAACAGTCACTTTAGGAGACAGTCCCCCTGGCTCTCTCAGAGCTTCTGCTGATACATGCAGTCTCTAGCTTCTGAAACTTACAATATTGCTTAGCTCGCTATATTTGAAAAGTTTCTGTGCTTTCTGCTTCAGTCAGCTCCTGTTTACTTGTCAAATCGACTCTAGATTTCTGCAGATAATGGTATGGAAAACGTTCCTTTCTAAACATCACTCCATCACTAAGTAAAAGAAGAGAGAGCTGGCATATGCATTAACCCCTGACCATGCAACAGAAGTCAGAAGAGCTAGAAAGTAATCAGTACCTTGTGGCGTAATCTTACGAGGGGCTGATAGGGTCTAAAGTCGTATCCTTCTTTGGCTGGCCACCCATCTGCTCCAAGCAAAATGCATCCAAGAAGTACAACAGCTGACCACCACATAAACATCTTTACAGGTCTTTTCCTGTCGAAATAAAATGGACAAGCTCAGTGAAAGAATTAATAATTATTTTAGCATAAGTGATTTTCTTTTCAGTATTCAACACTCACATATATAAGATTTTGACTGAGGGAGGGGCTGCTCCAAACTCCATCCTAGCCTTAAGATTGATATACAATACTAGACTTCTCACTGCCAACCCTGCGCTTCACTAAAACCAATCCCACTCTGAATTTCCCTATTTATAAAATTTAAGGTTTCTCCTTGGTTATCATTGCCTTTCTTTTTGTTACAGTGTCATTTAGGTTACATTTTTTTTTGGACATCAGCTCTTTTAATTTACTGCAAGAGGTAACTCTTATAGGATATCTCCTAGAGAACAAGCTATGAACTGAATTATTTGAAACAGCATGCTCTCTTACAGACAGATACAAATAAATTCAAGTTTGGTCTTTTGTAATTGTTCAATAACTGGATTTCATAGTGGTTGTTGAACATTCTCGTTCTGACATACCCTCATGCTAAAACAGAACTACTCATTGGATGTTCCAATGCACCTCTGACTACATTACTATTACAACAAATCTATCTCAGTGACGTGAAAGACTGGAAAAGAACTCTGAGAACTCAAGTTTACCAAAGAATGGCATTTTTCTTCACTGATTCTGTGTTAGTTCTCAGTATCACTGAGAAACGATAAAACCATTACAAGGAAACAAAAGAAAAAATGAAATAAAAAAATAAAAAAAAACATCTCTCATCTTGACTTTTTATCCTGAAGAAAACACCTTTCTATTTCTGTTCATTGAAAAATCTTTGAAAACAGTTTATTCTTAACTTTCAAGGACGGGATCAGATTTTTGTAGCAGTTAAAACCACTATGTACAGTTGAACCTTTGTCTCTTTTTTTTTTTTTTTTTTTTTTTTTTTTTTTTTTGCACTTTTGGTATATGTCTCCGTACAATATTACTTTGGAGAACAGTTGTTCCACAGACGATGGAGAGGGCAGACGCATTCCACTACATTACTCGTCTGAACTGCATATATTTTAACTTCACATGGTGTAAAACAATAGAGGCCTTACAATTTGGGAAATTGTTTGACCCTGAAAAGCTTCTCCTTTGTACTTGCCTAAAAGAAGAGGAAAACTATTACATTCTCAATCTCTGACTGCTCTGCCTGGTACTTGGATGAACACTCGTAATCTGAATTCAAAAAATCAGCTTTTAAGACTCCATCTAAAATCCCAAAACCGCATAGGGTATTATCCACAGTTCTTATTTGCCTTTTCATAAATAAAATCTCCATCTTTTCTGTTGAACTCACTGCACAACGTCACTGGCTATTTCTTCTCCAGAATGTACAACCAAACCCACAAATCTCCTTAAAATAATGAGCAGGAACTGGAGGCAGGTGGGCTTCAGCAGTTTCAGGGTCAAATGAATGATGAATCAAATGTTACATTCAACGCTATGCCAAACGATTTCTCATAGAAAACTGCAGTAAAGATCTTAAGTGTGGACAAAATGGAATCAAGAAATACATAAAAATCTGAGAATCCAATAAATACACCAAATATTTCAACAGATATTATAAAGACCTTGAGTACAAATAACTTTTAGACCTCTGTGTTCTGCTAACACTGGATGAAAGAGTGGAAATAAAGTTCTACTTTCCTATTCCAGACCATTTACATATTTCTGAAAGCTTTGGGACCGATGGGGTGGGTCCAGGGATGGGAAGCGTCAGACAACTATTAACAATAATTACCACATCATATATTCTATGAATACAAATAGATAAATTTACAGCTACTTGTTGCATGTAAATAATTACTGTGTTTTCTTTTTTCTCCTCTGTGGTGCATTATTTTGCTAATTAACAATGAGTTTCACCTGCTATTTTATAATTAAACTGATCATTATTGTGGGATCCTTGTACGCTATTCTGTCAGCCTGAGGTTTGCCTTAAAAACTGAGGAGGAATGAATTTAAAGATGCAGAACAGAGAATGGTCACTCCCTACTTCTAAAGGTACATTAAGTTCTTCACATTTAGATTTGCCTTTTTGATTGTCATGAAGCTGTCATTTTATGCTCTATCCCATTTCCAGAGCAATCACAAGTTTGATACACACTGCAATTTTCTTGCTGTTGACTTCTCTCCATTTAAGTCACTACAGAAAACTTTGATAACTTATTATTCATATGAGGTTTCTGTTACTCAGTGACAAATTTGCTCCTCTAAATTTTCAGGTGAGGAATACTGTTGGAACAACAGTGACTTCTGAAGTGGCAGTTGGATGGCAGAGGAAATATCTTAGGGCAACGCTGTTGCCCCCTGTAGGTATGGGAATCAACACCATATGGTCACTCCTTTAGCAAAGCAACTTGCTCTGCTCTGTGTTATTTGTACCATGTGCTACTGTTCTATCATCTTTCTTCCACAGAATTTCCAAAAATAACTACTATACTGAGAACCTCTCTCTAACAATATTCACTCTTGCACTCAGTTTGCAACTGTCTATACAAAAATATGTGGCTGTGATGTATCCATCTTATGACTGTATACAAATTCTCCAAGCTGACTCTTGTCTCCAAGGGAAAAAACAAAAACATACTGTTCAGAATACAACTGCAAAGAAGAAAGATTTCATCACAGCTTTCTACTGAAACTTAGAAAGCATAAATACAAAATATTTAATTCAAGATTATTTTGCTTTGTAAAATAAACGATATTCAACTAAAAGTGTGGTTATTGGTTATGCTTAGCACAAGGCAAACATAATTCTAGTCTGCTTAGTAGATCAACTGCTAATCATCTAGCCTTAAAACTTTCTTACATAATAAGGTTGTTAAATTGCTATTTTACATATGGACACAATACCATGAAATTATATATTGCCTCTTTACATGGCACAGGATATTGATTTCACAGCATTAAACTGTGCATATGTTTCCAATTCTGTTAAACTGATGCTAAATAATCTTCAATAGATCTATTGGACTCAAACCCTCAAATAGCATTATCCACATGGATGGGATTCAAACACATATATGAGGTAGATAGTTTTTCATGAATTGAATACCCAACCCGTTTGAACTTTAATCATCACTAGCAATTTCAATGTAAATTCTTCTTCAATCAGCAGCACCTCTGAACAGATATACATCAAGACTTGTACATTAGCTTCAACATGCATATGCACAAATTATAGGTATTTATGGCATCCGTTTCTCATACACATCGTCTACTTTACCTCAAAACTAATGACAGCATTATGCACATTAAGTAAAAAAGGGAAACTGCTTTGAAAATAGTAATTTTAATTTACTGCTGAGCAACCAGCAAAAAAACAAGTTTTACAGGGTGGGGAAAACACTGCTTATATATTCTTATTTCTTTGAAAGAGTGTGTAAAGAAGAGCTGTATACCAATTCCCCAGTTAAAAATACACACACACAATCACAAACCATACAAAACCAAATAAGCAAAATGGAAGCAACATAAGTCACATGAAAAGTTCACCAAATCGCCACAGTTATCCCCCTCAATTAACTAATTGTTTCTAAGATGGAGATCATTTTTTACAGTCCCTGAGAAAACACAACACGTGTCTCCATCTCCCTTTTATTTCCCATTTAAGATTTTCACTTCTACTTTTCAGTAGTTTGTGGAAAACAAACTAAATGTGGGTTCTGACACCTTCCTCATAAATATGTAATCATGATTAATGTATCATAGAACAATTTATTTCAAGGTGTACTGTGCTTTCTAAATCTTCTCAGCATTTCACTGTAAGCATAATTTTTATTCTTTGACTGGTTCTTTGTTTGAAATTGATGGACTAAAAGAGATATTGCTACTGTACTAGTTTAGCAAATACATACTAAGCAGTATTTTACATCTCCCCATGATGTAAGCTTAACAAATAGAGATTGAAAAAATATTGTATTATACACAACTAGTTCCAAAAGCGATAATGTATCTATATAAAATATCTAATAAAAGAAAGCATATTTAAACCATTGTTCATCTGTTAATATAAGTATCTAAATATGGGAATACCCCACTTAAACGTGTGTATGCTTAAAATTAGTTTTACTTTCAAAAAAAAAATAGCAGAATTCATGACATTTATGCTATTGATCTGTTATTAAAAGGTGTCCAGCCAAGACATTCAGTATTAACTGTTGAGACTGTATCTGAAAATACAGCCACTGTATCCAAATAAACTGATTTAATCACCTCTACACATCTATGCAGGGTAATAAATGAAGTTTTAAATACTAGATAGTATTGTTTCTACTACCATTTTCTGAATGGACACAAAAAATTAGCTTGTCTTTATTTAACATTGGAAGAAATAGGACTGTGTACCCTCATGACGATCAGTCTTTCACGTACTATTAATATGAAGAAGAAAATAAAAACAGGAAACTGTACCCAGTTGTCTGCTTTGTATGGATCAGGAAAAACAGCCAAAGTTCTATAATCATACTCAATGTTATTAATAGGTTGGTAATATAGCTGCAGTAATAAATACATTCTATGATTCGTGTGACTTTGGGCACTCCATCACATGAACTGATGGATACATGTGCCTGTCAGGAAAGAACATACAGCTACCCTTCTTAAAATGCCATTATACCTTCTTAAACTGCCATTATAGCTTCACAGCAGAAAGGTATATGCAAACAGAGTAATCCTAATATAAACATTAGGAATTACTATTGTATTATATGCACACTATATATAAATGGATGTATTATTTGTAGATGATACATAACAACAGATACACTTCGAACAAGTAGCAGCAGCTTTAGCCTATCCCCAACCCTATCAGGTTCCTTTAGTATAGCACAGACCTGTGCCCCCTGATTCCTTCTTCAAAAACCCCACACCAACCAAGGCATCCAAGCTGCCCACATTGTCAAGCAAACCTGAGGTTCTTAC
The DNA here is from genome assembly GCA_023055505.1 of Callipepla californica brunnescens. NCBI lineage: Eukaryota > Metazoa > Chordata > Aves > Galliformes > Odontophoridae > Callipepla > Callipepla californica. The sequence continues at coordinate 3,821,616 of JALIRH010000040.1, forward strand.
AAAGCAGCCACAGTACCACACTCTCTCTATTAACACAGCCCCAGTCTGTATCTAGCACAGTTTTTCTTCTTTAAAACATCCTGGGGAAAGCAGATCTGTGTCAGGACAGCAGCTCCCACCTCCAGGTCCTGCTGCCAGCTTCTACTAGTGCACATCCCAAGCTGCAACCCTGCAGTTCTTCTGCAGACATGGCAGCCATATTCCGAGTCATGCTCTGAAGTTGTTAGGTGACAACACCGTACAGCAAAGGTTTGGGGCTTACAACTGCAAAAGGCAGTTGTTCTGTCTCTCAGTAGCTACAAACATCACGCCTTCACACCCTCTTCGTCCTTCATCCACTGAAAAAGGCTGGCATCACCGTTTTGACATAGGCAGCATTGTTGCTGATAGCTCACATACCGTAAGGGAAACTACTTTTGTTGTTAAATCTCATTAAAAGGTTTCAGTGGACGAAGGCAGCGTACTGCCTTCTGCTGACTCCTGTCCATCTCTTCCTTCTTTTTCTTTATTCAAAACTATCACAGGCCGCACGCATGGAAGGTGGAGCACAGATCCCCTCAGGCCTGGTCCAGTACTATCATGCTTGGTCTTCGCACAGACGTGAAAAACACTTCAGGTGTCTCTGAAATATATCCTCCAGGGTACACCTGAGGCAAGCAGCCAACACAAAGGCCAGGTGTTCCTTGTCTTTTGCTGCTGCTCTCTCTGCCTTCATGCTGTTTTCACTGTGGGGGGCTGGCAGGTGAGCGCAGGAGCTCTGGCATTAAACATCCTGGGGAGAATAGGACTGAGGAGCTCCCAGGACTTGATACGCACACTGGAAGGGCTTTGCTGGAATAGAACTGAAAGGCTTACAGGCAGCTGTTGTAATCAAGTAGCTTGAGTGTGCCTGGGGCACATTGAAAAGGCCGTGAACAACAGATAAGTAGATGCAGCATGGATGCATCTCTTTGGAGCAGTAGAACAGCAATGTAGTCTTGGGTAGATGGGCTACACAGTAATTACTAAACCAGGACACTACCCGTGGGGATATACGGCAGCATGAATACTGCAAACAAAATAAGAAGCTTCAATTTATTTGATTAAATCTTCATTGCTAATTTCATGCTCTCATTTAGCGCTCCCATTTTAAGTTTCTTTCTTGGTTGGCACCAGATTTCTTACTATCAGTGACCCAGGTTCAAATGAACAGCAGTGAAATGAGAAACAACGAATTTAAACCTTTCTCATCACGTTCTTAACGCAATCTCACAGCTGCAATCTCACTATTTCTTTACTTTTATAGAAAGCAGAAGTAAATGAAGGAACTATTTTTCACATATTGCAGAGATGCTTTCTATAATAGCATAGAGTTGCAGTTTATCATCTAATTTTTTTCCTAACTCTTCAGGATCGGTTTTTTTTTGGTACTTTTACTGTCGCCAATGCACACAGTGGCAACTTTGTGGAGGTCACAGTGTCAGCAAGGCAACCTCCTTCTCCTCTCCTTAAGTAAGCTTGTCACTGGACCAATGTTTATCACTGTGGCACTCTCTGAACCGATGGGAATTCAACTGCTTTAACATTATATAATCAAATAAATGAACTCTACCAGCTTTGAGCTCAGATGAATATTTTGATTCTGTTAGCGTATTATCAAATTTTCTTTACAGTTTCTCATTCATGAAAAAAGATTTAAGTAACACAACACACTGTTGTGTAACCGTTGTGCTCTCTTCATGAAAGAAACATTATAAAACATGAAAAAGAATTTATTTCTTAAATAAATTTTTGCAAACCTTAACTAAATGTAAAAAGACAACAGCTGTTGGCATTAATGTAACAGATCACCAAGCTAAGTATGCCATCCTAGAGAAGGCAAAATGTCCACTTGTGATGTAAACTTTCTTAAAACAGGTGAGCTGGTAGATTAAAGAATGAAAATCCTTTTCCATATTTGCTACTATTTGCTACTCCTTTTTATTTCTAGGAATCCAGATGCTGAAAAACATGCATGTAAAGAGAGCAGATAGGTAGTTTAGGGGCATATAAGTAGTGCCTCAGCGGCTTTTGTTGCATCCCAGAAGTGGGATGTGATAGAGGGGAGACTATGACTCTCAAGTAATCATGAGCTCCTTGCCTCCTCAAACACAGGCAAACAACACAAAAGCATACTGGGTTAAAGAGAACTGGTATAGGTACACTCTTGGGTGGAGATGATTACACACAGCAGTACAGACACTCATAGGGCGCATCAAGTCATCAAACTGCAGAGAAAAAGATGTTCATGGATTTCAGTATCATCGGATCTAGCCACAGTTCGATCGGTCACCAAGACAGTCAAATATTGAAGCTATTTGAATGATTTCTAGTAGCTAAGGACAGTTTGTCCTCATCAAGATTGAACCAAAAATACATTTGCCCTCCAGCACCCAGCCTCAGTGCCCTCATTACTGTAATTAAGACAACTACAGATGAAACCCTGACCTAATTGAAGATAACTCAAAAATCATCTTTTATTAAGCTAGGTACAGCATTTTACCCAGTTTATAGGACTTAGGAACCATGCAAGTTCACAAGGAAGGAAATGAAACTCTAAAATAACTTCATTAATTAAAACGAATGAAATTTCAAGCTGTTCATTATCATCTTTAAGCAAAGCGTGTATCTAAACACAGATCCATTAAAGTATACAGATAGTTGAAAGTGTTCTGTACTTCACTAGCTGAAATGGCTATAGATAATTTTTTTTTTTTTTTTCCGATTTACATCTCCTGTGGGTTTGTCACTCTTTTTCTTTGCAGTGACTTGTCTTGGTTTCTGTTATACTGCAACAAAGGCCAACTGTTTTTTTTTCACAAGCTTGAATTCAGAGTAGTCAGAAAGAAGTACAGAAAACTGCAGTTGTTCTGTCAGTCAAAAGCTTTCTCAGATCCGTCAGCTGAGGAAATGCCCTGAACCCATCAGCTTAGCTACATTCTTTGGGAATAATACGGGAGCAAATTTGAAGATATGCCTTTGACCCCAATCTGAAACAAATCTCTGATATCTACTAGACTGGCTGTTTCACTTGGACATGAAATTCCACATAATTAAAATAAGATCCTTCTCTCTTTATGTGAAATGAATAGCCCGAGCAGGGTACGAAGCAAGCACACAGTTCTGAGATGGTGAAGAAAAAATGCCACCCTGAGCTGTCATATTTGATTAAACAAATTATTTTTATTTTTTAACTGAAAACTTTGTCATTTATCTTCCACTATTCAAAGCAAATTTATTGTATTAGTAAGTATTTCATTGGCCTGCAGTCTTAAAATTTCACAGAGATATTCCTAATAAAATAATGTATCTCTCTTATGATCAGAATCTTCATTTTCTGCCATGTTTTAACTGTCTGATATTATTTAAAAGCATTCACTATGATTTTATAGTGCCCTAATGCATCTACTAGACAAAAGCCTTTCCAAATGGATGCTGGAAACCTTACAGCAAGTAAAATATAAAACCTACAATTGCCTAATGAGCTTGTAGTAAAATGGATTGTAAAATAAGATTTTCAATAATTCATTAGTTAAAAAAAAGTAATTTCTTAGAAGAATGCAGTAGGTCTGCTACAAAACAAAAATTTTAGAAGCTGCCAGTAGCTAGTGATAAAATGGTCAGTATGGAGAAGGAATGAATTAGGTCATGCCCATAACATCATCATAAAATTGCATGTGACTAAGTTTTGACCATATGCAACACCAGGAAGCACCAGGAATTGCTTTTAAACAGAAAAAAATATATATGTACAATGAGAAATTCAAGCTTAGGAGGCAAAGGTTCAAATATCAGCAGACACCATGAGTACAGGCAAGAGGATTCCATCTCCTCACAAAGTTTATCCCTCTGAAACTGTGACCTCATTTAATTTCTCCACCTCCCTGAGAAACATTTGTGCTCCCTTTTTCATCCCACCCTGCCACCATTCTCAGTTGTTGAGTTAACCACACAGACTATCTCTGACGTGGAACTGGGAGACACAGCTGAACACCGCACCTTGTTCTTACTGATCAGCCATGAATACTGATCACACGATTGGTGCCAAAGTCCTGCAGTTTACTCAAACTCCTCACAGGCCCTTTATTCAATCAGTTGCTGTTGGCACAAAAGCATCCTCATTACGGACTCAGCTACTCAACCACTACACAGTCAGAATCTAAAGAGCTTCTCCTGCTTCTGTCCGTATTCTGAAGTTCTGGGAATGACAATCCTACAATAATTTCAAACTTTTATTGTAATCCAGACTATGTTTTCTGCCAACCAAAACCAAAACCAGAGGATTAAAAAAAAAAAAAAAAAAGTATTTTTAAAAGTCAGTTTAGTCATTTTGTGGAAGAGTACGTACACAGAAAATAATTTTCCATCTTGTTCAGCAACACACAATGCAACCTGAGAGCTATCATGTTTAGACTCTTGCAAATCTTAGGTGACCACTAAGCAGAGGAAAGAGCCTCAGTGGAGGCTATTTGGATGAAGTAAAGCCTCTTTTTAGTCATTAATTAAACTTTCTCATATTAATCAACGTTATATAATCATTCTCACAGTCTGAAAATCTCTCATTCTTGCCCATGTGGAAAAGCAGGATTACCTTGCTTAGGCTGATGGAAAAATCCGCACTTCTTTTCTCCATTATCATCCTAAGCACACAGTAGAATGAATGAGGTCATCTGGTTGGAATCATAGAATCATTTGGGTAGGAAAAGACCATTAAGTCTTAACAACAACGTAACAAGTCTACCACTAAGCCATGTCTCTAAGTGCCATATCTACACATCTCTTAAATATTTTCTGGGTTGATACATCTCCACTTCCCTGGGCAGCCCATTCCAATGTCTAACCATTCTTTCCACAAGTAAATTCTTCCTGATATCTCATGTAAAACTCCCCTGGTGCATCATCAGCACTTGAGAAAAGAGACACAACCATATCACTACCATCTCCTTTCAGGTAGCTACACAGAACAATTTTCCCTTATTTTCTTTTTCTGCAGATTAAACAGCGCTAGCTCCCCTAGGCCATCCTCGTAGCTATTGTTTTCTAGTCCCTTGACCAGCTTTTTCACTCTACTCTGCACACACTTGAGCAATCAAATCCCCCTTGGCAGATGACAAGAAGTTGAGCAGCAGTGTTGATCTGCTTGAGAGTACAAAGGCACTGCAGAGGCACATAGAAAAGCTGGATTACACAACAGTCAACAAGGCTGAATGCTGGGTCCTACACACACATCACAAAACCCCATGCACCGGTACAGGATTCAGGACAAGTTGCTGGAAAGTCGGCTGATGAAAAAGGATCTAGGCATGCTAGTTAACATTCAGTTGACCATGTGCCAGCTGTGTACTCGAGTGACCATGAAGGCTAATGGCAGCCTGGCCAGCAACAGAAATCAGGTGGCCATAAGGCTCTCCTGTCCTGTCACCAGTTACACACCCCCACCTCATTACAACCCCCCTTCAGGTACGTATAGAGATTCCTTTTTGAAGAAAGTTGATCTGCTAATTTTGGATGCAGTTCCATGAGAGGTTTAAGCTGAACTCAGGCCATGACTAGAATAAAAAAAAAACACTCAATTTCTAAATTAAAACTAGTTGAGTGGAAAGGCAGCGAAGAAAAAATCACTTTTTTTTTTTGCCAGATCATCTCCCTGTTTCAGCTCATCACCTACTCATGTGAGCAATGTTGTTCAATAGAAGACAGACCAAGGGGTCAAAAGGATAGCAGGGATACCAATGGACCCAACACAGCTCAATTGATTCTCTTTTAGAAACTCACTTTTAGTTTTACTAACACCATCTCTTCATAAGCCTTACACTGAGGGAAATCTTCCCCCACTCTCCCCCCACCCCTTTTTACTTCTAAAGGAAAATTTGGATAACATATTCTCATCTTAATTCCAATACATGCTGCTTTGTATTTTTTAGCATATTAATGAAGGGCTTTTTTTTCCCAGATTTAGGTCTAAACAAACTAAAGGATGTCTAAACTGTCTTCAAATAACACAACTGAGTATTTATACTGTTTACATAGTTTTGTGCATGACAATACTTTTCCCAATATCTTCAGACAGTATTAAAAAAACATCTTCATTTCCACTAGACAAATACTGTTTTCCAGTCATCCCAACAGTTCAATTTAATGATTGTCTGCAAAATGACGGATTAATATAGTATGCTTTTACCTTTCATTTTCCTGCTGGATATCAGAACTCAATATGGACTTACCTATTTATCTACTCTGTAAAAATGCATAGTTTATTCTCTGATTCACTGCTTTTCTTGACCTATTATTTCATAGCAAGCATAAGAAACTTTAAATCATTGTACTTAAAATATAATTAAAATGCTGTTCAAACAAGCATAGTATATGGGCATCTGTCTACTACTATTATGATTATAAGCTTGACCCTGAAAACCACAGCCACAAGAAAAACATTTCTCCTTTTGAGATGGTCTGAATTACCTCAATACAAGTAGTAGATTTCCATCCTACAAATAACTTATGCAAAGATTTATTTTCACGACGTGGCACTAGCTTACCTTGAAATTGCCAACATCCCTTCCAAAGCAGCATTCTAGGTGTTGAGTTTTACTATCATTACTTTGTTACGTAACAAAGGTTTATTAACGTTGGTCATAACAGCACTTGGTGAGCAGCTAGTAATTTATTAGGCTTCCTCAGTAATACAGACTTTTAACTTTAATATTCTTCTGTTGTAAGTGCTGCCCAGAGTCTGATTTAATAATAGTTCCTACAGATGGCCAGAAATAGCATGGTTGCAGGGATAGTAAAGAACTGCAAAACAATGACATAGTCCTCATTAGAGAAGTGCTCTTTTAATAATTGTGGAGATGCACATATGGTGTCTGATTTACCCTCATATTTTCTCTCATGTAAACCTGCTGTGACAAAAAAAATAATGTGATGTACCAGTTTTTAGTCAGTTGGGAAGCACAAGTATTTGTTTTCTTATTCCACAAGTACTTACACATTTTTTTCCATCTGAAACTGGGAGAAAGAAAAGTAGTCACAATGTCACAGCCATAGATATGAAAGATTTGCTGTCTTAGAAGGAAAAGAAAGCCTCATAATTGTTCTTCTTTTTATTTTTTTCCTTTTGTTTTAGCATTATTTCATTAAAAGTTCTGTTGTATTATTTTTTTCCCTTCTCTCAGCGAAAGCTACAGTACCATGAACAGGTTTTCTACTGAGATATGCCAAAGGCCTCTGCCATTTGCCTAGCAATTTTACACTAAAATTTATTTCCTGCTGAAGAGAAAAAGACAATCTTGTATCATGGAGTAAGAGAAATAAATGTTTCTATCAATTAAATATTTTTTTCAAGGATATTTCCCTAAAATTCTTTTTATTAATTTTTATACACAACTCTTTTCCTTTTGCCTCCTTTTCCACTCTGCTCTGGTAGTCCAGTCTATCAAATCCTACACCTTCATTTATAAGCAGCTATGAGGCCTCCTACGAGCACTGATTTATAACACCACAAGCAAAAAATAAGTAGCAGGATTCATACTACCCAGCTCCTGGAAAGCGTAGCCTTTTCTCTTTGGGTCTCCACATCTTGATAATATTGAAATACTGAAAATACCTAATAAGCTCAAAAACGTACTGAATGAGAAAATTGTGGATAGTACAATCCTAAAAGGTACTTGTTCAAGCCTGAAAATACAAAGATACAATTTTTTCACAGTGATAACACCAGCAATTACTTTTTCTGGCTTTCAAATGTTGAATTAAATTCTGCATATAATTTACTATGAGGGAGCCCTTTTCTAGACTGTTTCTCCTCAATTTAAGCTATTAACAGATCTCAGATTTAATATGTTTGCCTAGCTACATAATTTCCAATTTGAAGTGTCAACTCTAAAGACTCACTTTTATCATTCATCTTTGTAAATTAACTTAACCTTCACTTCACATATGGAGTCATCGTTTGCATTCTGCGTTGACTGAACGGAGCCTGTCTTCTTTGTGCCTTAGTTTAACTTAGTCGAACGAGGTTTTTTAACTTAAGTTTTACAGTTGACATTTCCTATTCCATATAAGACTGCAAAATAAACATATAGGAAACTGATAAAAAATAAAATAAAATTGCTCAGTTCAATTCAGGAAGAGGACATTTATGAAATAAGTGTGTAGCAAAAGGAGTGAGAAAAAATAATGTAAAAGATAACACAGGAAAATATAAGGGTATAATTACTGCTGGACATAAATGTCAGAAATAAAAGAAAATTATGTGTTACATCTAACTCACACAAATAATTCTGATGCAATTACAACAGGTCTGTGATAGAATGGATTCCTGAGTCACTAGTCAAAAGCAGTGAAAAAATAGTGATGGTTACTGGCTTACAAACCTAGTTGACATGCAGAACAAAATAAGCTAAGGAGCTCCTTGTCCCTGCATACTCACTGACAGGTATGATAGCAACAATTCCTTTCAGGAAATGGCTTTCCTTCTTGCCATCCCTAAATACCCACATCTTGTACATCAATGAACTTTCCAAAAGGTCACCTCAAAATTCCAGTCTGAGAGAGAAATAGCAAGCTACCACTAAGCAACTAAAAATTTACCAAGCCTTTTCCTTTATTAAAAACAGCTAACTGGATGTTGAAGGGATATTAAAAGATGTAAAACAATGTGCCACAACATCCCTCTGCTGCGTGCTGGGTTAGGAAAATTGATGCTGAAAATCAAAGTAATGATCTGTAGCCTTAAAATATCAGATGTATGGGAATTGTAGAGAGAGCCTTCACTCTGACTTTAAAATCTATAAATATAACTACCAATGTATTTTGCACTACTTTACGTATACAACGTTGTAGCTTTTATTTTTTTTTTATAAATAACCCCATTTAATACACAAATAGATATTAGGAATTCAAAAGATGTGCAATAACAATCTGTTATTCATGCCCTATTAGGAAAACAAATATACAAGACTCCTTCCCTATGTTTTACCCATTAGCAGCTTAATGGTCAGAACTGTAAGGCTTCTCACAACTTTTAAGCACACTGTGACTCCAGGAACAAACGCCCAGGTTATCAAAACCACAAGACTAACTGACTCCATGCGGATCTTCTGTCTCCCACAAGGCAAACAGAGAGAACGAGAAAAACAAAATGATGAGCTGTTTTACTTCACGTGGCTCACGAAGGGCATGGATGCAGCACATGAATTAATAAGAACACTCTAACTCATTACAGCCAACAAGCTATAACCTAAACTTTAATGTGTTTCTTTTTATTAATTCGAGAGCTGTTACAGCTCAGAAATCATGACAACATGGGGAGTGTGGGGAAGTTACTTTCAATATTCATTTCCAAGGCTCTGAAAATATAAGTTCTATCATCAGTGTAGCTTTATTAACTTTTCGTGTAAAACATACATGGTATATGCAAAATGAGCATGGAAAACCCTCAAAATGTTTACTTATGCATGGATGACATTACTGAGAGCCTACAGAAGTAGACGAATGTGACTGTCATGCTGAAAAGACGCAAAGGACACAAAGATATTAAAATACTAGATTTTTTGTTCCATAGGGGGCAGCAATTTTAAGATCGAGTGCCTGAAGCACTCAGCTAAAGCTTCAAAGAAAACCCCACGGTGCAGCTAACACCACTACTACCACCTCCCCTGCTGAATGCAACAAGAACATAAAAATGGAGATTGTTCAAATATTTCTGTGACAATAACTCTCTAAGCACAAAAGAAGAGAACTGGCCAGCTATTAGACAGTAGAGTAAAAAGTAATTATAGCTAAGCGGAACAGTTTTGATTCACCTAAAAATCTGTTTCCAGTTTGAAGAATACTTTGCATAATACAGAAATTAAATCTCAGGAGGAAAGGTATTAATTGGTTTTGTCTTTTTGTTGTTGTTGTTCTTTAATTTCTGTGATTCTAGAAAAAAAAACTAAATAAATTCCTGTGTCAACATGTAGAACACTTTTTGACTAATATTACTGTTTATCAAAAAACAGCCTGGGGCAAAAATCATCAAAAATAAGTTAGGATTTTAATTTTTATTTTTAAATACTTTGGACATACTAATTACTGCTATATTCTTTAACTACCTAAGAATTAAAAGGAAGCAAAAATGGACGATACAGGTTGAAGGAGAACTCATGGCCAACCTTGGCTGGCGCAAAGAGACAGAGGAGCCACAGAACTTAACCCCATTTTACAAGGGCATTCCAAAAATACTGTCTGGAAGAGCATTTCTTCCTTCTCTGTGGACTTCCCACTGTTAACACAGATGACAGACAGGGCTGCATCAACAGAGGAGTGGCCAGCAGAGTGAGGGAGATGACTGACCCCCTCTAATCTGCACGTGTGAGGCCCCATCTGGAATACCGTGTCCAAACACAGGGGCTTTCAGTACAGGAAGGATGTGGAGCTGTTAGAGGGGGGTCTAAGATAGGGCCTTGAAGATAATCAAAAGGTTGGAGCATCTCTCCTGTGAAGACAGGCTGAGGAAGCTGGGCTTGTTTATCTTGGAGAAGAGAAGGCTCCAGAAAGATCTCACTGAAGCATAACAGTACTTGAAGGAGGCTCACAGGCAGGAAGGGGTTCAACTTTTTAGGCTGTTAGTGATAGGACAAGGAGGAATGTCTTTAAACTAAAAGAAGGGAGATCTAGAGTAGATGCTAGGAGAAAAGTTTTTACTCAGAGAGTGGTGAACAACTGAAACAAGTAACCCAGGAGGTTGTGAATGCCCCATCTCCAAAGGCATTCAGGGCCAGGCTTGATGGGATCCTGGGCAGCCTGATCTAGTGGTTGGCAACTCTGCCCAAGACAAGGAGTTTGGAACTAGATGAATGTTAAAGTCCCCTCCAACCTAAGGTATTCTGTGATTCTATGAACACCTGCACAAAAAGGAAAATCAGCTTTTACCAGAGGTACATGCTCTCAGATTTCATTCTACAGGTTCAACAATCTCACAGTTCACAAAGAAAGTGAACAGTCACCTTCATGTTATATAGATCTAATGCCTTACGAAGGTTTCTGCTTCCTGTTAACTTTAAGTCTACTTCGAAGGGAAAGAGCAGACACTGCAATGAAAGGTGGTGAAGAAGTGATGAAAAAATAAATCGATAAACGAGCCAGAAGAATTCTCTTGAAATCAAAATGCAGATGTAAAGAGCATTTTCAGAATTAACATGCCACACCTCCTCTTCTACTCACGTGTTCTGCTGTTTTAAAAGTCAAGCTGCTTCAGCTCTCATGTGTGAACTGGTCCGTGTGCATTTATATGCACAGGCAGCCTTCCATGAAACAAAAATGGAGTTTGCTCCTAGAGTGGAGATACTGCTCTTCTCTGTTGAACAGTCCTCAACGACTTATGTCAGATCACATATAGAGTGCTGTATCTTGTTTTGGGCACTCAGAGCACCAAAGTTACATATAATAGAAACCTCAGCAGAAGACTACATGTGTAAACTGCAGACATAAGGAGGAACCACTTCACAGTTATTTTGCCTTCTTCTTTCACAGCTGATTTGCATCTTTCCTAAGTAAATCTCTTGGATACCTCAGCATTTCCATGGAAAGGAATGACTATCACCAAGTAGAGAACTCTTACTATTGGATTATTCATGTAATTATAATGCTGGTAGTACTGTTTTCAATCACCAAAGGAAACAAAAATTGTATTTATTTATTTTTTTGACTACTCCTGCATGCAAGTTAAAAATTTCCATTACATTGCATCTGATTAATGTTACAAGCTGCTTTAAAATTATTTTATTTCTTTTCAGAAATGTTAATAACTTCTTTGTGAAGAAACTAAGAAAGTATTCCAGAAAGCTTTTAATATGCTGATTTGAAAACGATAGTGGCTTTTAACACAAGAGTACCCATTCAGTATAAAAATTCTTCAGAAAAACAATAGGCCTTATTTTAAGAAAAAAAAGAGAGAAAAAAAATCACCGTATGAGTGGAAGGAAAAAAAGAATTTTAAATATCCTCCATCATCTTCCAACTAACATTTTCAAGTACTTTATTATACAATAAAGTCTTTCTGAAGCCTGCTCTGAAAAGCACTGCTGGACACTAATCTCAATTAATTCAAATGCAAATAAACTGTGAACTTCCCCCTACTTCAAGCAATCAGCGCAAGTATTGCCAGATCTCCCCTCGTTTAACTCTTTACGACTTGTTATTTTCTTGGGATGTGCACAATTCAGCAAAGCAGACAAGTGATTCACCGCTCATTTCACTTTGCAAGTTCTGAAGTGTTATTAATTAAGTAGACTTACTATCTTCATAGGGTAAACACTGCTATCAAATAAACTCTGCTATGAAATCAAGCTAAAAATGAGTAACGATACGAATTTTCATGTAGCTTCCACACCAAGTGGGCAAGGAGTTATTTGTGGCTAGGTTACAACAGTTCGGTTGATTTGAACTGATTTCATTACATCTCCCAAGGCAGTATGCTCAGCCAGAACAATCAGAGATATTAATGACACGGAGGAAATGGGAGATAACGGCAAATGGGGAGCAGTTTCACTGTTCTTCTGCCACTATAACTGCACAGTAATTTCTTTATCTGCACTGACCCATCCTTACTGTTCCGGTAAAACCAGAGCAGAACAAATGAAAACACACGTTGATGAATGGAAGTGCTGGAATGAGAACTACTTATTAGGAAACAAGACTTTGTAACCAGAGGTTACTCAATTAACCCAAAACCCAAAGAATTTGTAAAACAACCTAGAAAAGAGTTAAGGCTCACAGAAGAGAGTGGATTTGACTCCTTTGAAGGTACAACTGCATTCCCTGCTTATTAGTAATCTTTGATTTTAATGAGGTTGTTAAAGGGAGTTTTGCTCAGCACTGCTTTCAAAGGTGCCATACAACCTCAACTGTCACTCAACACTCAGCCTTCTCAATATCTATTTATAATAAAGTTTCAATGTACTGCTCCGACTAATGTAAAAAGCATGTTCTTTGTCTTTTCTGTCTACCAAGAGGCAGGAAAAGCACACTGTATTAAATATGTATAACATCTCATGCAAACAAGTTCCCAGACTCTTGAGCTGTTGACAGCTATTCCCTATGCATCAAAAAAAATAAAAATAAAACAATAAATAAAAGTTTGAACTATAAAAAAGGTTTAAACAGATTTGCAAATAAACTTGCTAATCTATTTACTTTGCTTTAAAGTTATGTAACATTATAGGTCAAGCTACAGTGAATAATTAAGAATTATTTTCTTGTGCTGACTTAGGAAAAAAAAAAAACAAAGTGTGACGTTTGATTCATGACTCCTCCTCAGAGTTGCAACTCACTCCTGGAATGCTTAATACCCTGTATTATTCCATACAACTTGTCAGTCTGAGGAAAATATTCAGAATTAGCCACCTACGTTTCATTTGGCCTTTTACTTTAGAAATTTCTAAGCTTAATTCCCAACTGTTAAGAGGTAGAGCAATTTGTATTGGAGCTCCATCTTCTCACATAGCTTTGAAATTAACACCAGCCAACTACAGCCCTGCTTTCATTAGAACTTTATATTCTCTAGAAATACAAAGAGTGATGCAAGTCTTCTTTTTCTGAATTTTTATAGAAAATTTGAGTCTAGAGGTGCATACATTTATTCCACGGAAATTTATTTTTCTCATAATTGTAGAGAAATAATTTATGATCAAATCTTTTTCTTCTTCTGCAGTTGAATATCCTTGCTTTCTTAAGCATATACAGAAAATTATTAAGAAAACTCAAAAAAAAAAAAAAAATCACAATGACCAACTGGCTTAGTACAATAAATCTAGAACATATCTAGAACCAGAGAAACTAACGTATGCTTAGGGCTTTTTTTTTCCTGAGTGCCATTTACCAGCCCCGCTGATGACCCACTAACCTAAAAGTTTTCAAATGTGTGGATATAATCAATAAGCAAATGACAGCACACACACGTACACATGTACTGGTCAATGTATGCAAGGTCTATTAAAGCAGAACTTAAGCAGTGGGTTTCCCTGAATACTGATTTTATGCCAAGTCCTCCCTGAGTTTGCAGTATTTTTGCAGGCAGCTATTTAGCCGTGTCACTAGTATCCAGTTGTATTCAACTCTTAGGCCTTGGAAATCCACATTTTCCTCCAAGTATACAAATATATTTAAAAAAGATTACTGCTGAAGACAGCAGTAAAATGTCTAAACACTTGTTAGAACAACAAATGACCAGAATTGTTATGGACCACAACGTACAGATTCCACTTCATGTAATTTAGTCAGTGTATTTAGAAAACCACTTTGCTGAAGTACAGCAGTGCCATTTTATTTCCTTTGGAGTCTACTTATTATTCCAAGCCTCCATTTTTTAAACATGATTTATAAAATAAAGCAGTCAAGTGGAAACCAAGAAAAAACATTGCATGAAAAATACAAAAACGTAAGATAGAAATTAATGCGCAGAATTAATGTTTCAGCTTCAAAGTTTATCATCTGATTGATGCTGGTAAAATGACTGATTTCAGGAAGATCAATGAACTTCACTCATGTAATGATGGATGTAGTCCCTTTGCAGCTAACAGGACTGCTTGTATGAATAAAGAGTACTCATGTGAACAAGGGCTTGCAGATTCAGTTCATGAACATGTCAATGACAGATGAAAACACCTGTCTTAGTTAACAGGTAGACTGTTAATGAGAATTTACGGTCAGTGTAACTTCTGTTTAATAACAATTTTTTCCATCCTACTGGAAAGAGGAAAACAATAGCTGTTTCATAATTAATTAAAAAAAAAAAAAAGAGTAAATCATCTGAATTTCATAATACTACTTAAATGCAGTGAAAGTCTTAACAACCTATACTACATCCAGTTTGATTTTCTTGCTTTCAGCTTCACCCCTCAGTATCTCCATGCTGCTGCCAGGTGGCTTTCTTTGTACTTGAGCTGATAAAAATATTCAGTAAAAACAACCCAACATAAAATGAACGATACAGGAACAACAACAAAAATAAATAAATAATAATCCACAGTACTGTGAAACAAGTCTGCTATGATCAGCTCCATAACACCCAACAGAAGTTTCTCCACACTTAAGAACTGCTAGTTCTTGGACAAGACAACCATGCAAAGAAAAAAAAAATGTGTTTTAGGTTTCCATTCCAAGGAAAATTTACTGGAGTCACAAGAGTATAAAGCAATACATTATGCTACAAAATGCAGGGTGAGGGCCTCATTTGCTTGTCTTCTCTGTTCAGGCATCTCATTTGCACTGGCTACAAGCAGCAGATTCCTTCTGGAATCAACCGTTACCTCAGAGAGAAGACCCTGCATGGTGCTCTGCCCTGAGTGTGCAGAAATCCCTTCACGGTGCTCTGGTGTGTGCAGAACTCCCTGCATGGTGCCTTGCTCTGCCTGTGCAGAACTCCAGCAACTCGCAGAAGCGGTAGAAAAGCCTTCTGTGAAACACAGCGCCCTACCAAGCTTATAAAAGGTTAAACACTTCTGGAATAGCAAGACATTTCAAACAGCAAGGCATCTCATGTACCCACACTTCCCAGTTCCATTCAGCTACCAACAGCAGCAGTGCTACAGCGCAATACAATTCTGTGTTATTAAATCTGAGATATGCATATACACCCGGCTATAGTTTGGAGGAAGGCCTGACATCTATCAATCAGCAGCAGAGGAAACAACTCACAACTTCCATGGGCTCACACACACTACATCACACCCACTGACCTTGGAGCCAGCGATCAGGTTGATGATCCCTTTCAGAAATACACTATTTCACAAGTTCCCAGAGCTGCAGCCTCTAACTGTTAATCACATACCGAGGTCCAGCTGTCCTTCTGTATTACATACACACAAGCACGCAGATGAACACGCAGCAGCATGAGGCTGTGCTTCTAAATCCTCTTTAATTCCTACTTTGCTCTCTGCTTCCAAGGATGACCTTATATATCCCTTCTGGCTCCAGACAGGATCATTCAGGGCTTTTCTTGTTCTTCCTTCCCCCCCCTCCTCCCCAAAAGAAACTGAAGCAACAGACAAGAAAGGTATGCAACGTCTCTTGAGAGCCCTTTTAAATTCTGAAGGTTTTTAAAATGAAATATTTTCAAACGTCCCCCCTCAAAAAATAAATGAAAAAAAAATAAAGAAAAAAAAAAACACAAAACAAGTTTTCAAGCAAAGATAAAGAAAGAAAAAGAAAAAAAGCCTGTAACTTCTTATTCTGGCTCCATCTTTTGTTTCCAGAATCCCTCTTTGCCGGTGCACTCCTCTTTCCCAAGTGTTGCCCCTACACCGACCTAAGGGCAAACAAGCTCCCAAACTTCTCTCAGCCTTTTTAATTACCAGCTTCTCCACCCCACTGTCAGCCCACCGCTACTACTACTACTAACTACTCGCTGGCACGCGTCAGGCAGAGAACACGCAAATAAATAAATAAGCGACAAACGCAAATTCGTGCTCACCTCATCCGAGAGTCACCGTAAAGTCCTCAAGGGAAAAAATAGAAATAAAAATAAACAGAAAATAAAACGGAGGGTGCTCTCTCGAGCACAAGGGAATACTTCTCCAGGCTGCTGCCGACCGGAGATGGACGAGCCGCGGCCCCAGGCGCCGAAGGAGGCGCTCGGGGCGCCCGCCCTTCAGCACCGCCGCTCCGCGGACAGCACCGACCGCCGGAGCCGGTAGAGCCCTACTGCCTCCCGCCGTCGCCGCACGGCTCCGCCCGGCCCGGCCCGCCCCCAGCCCGCCCCCGCCGCCCAACTCGTGTCTCCCTCCCGGCGGAGGGCCCTCTCTCCTCCGGCAGGGCTGTCGTCCCGGTGGAGTCCGCAGCTCGCCTGCCACCAGCACGCCGGGGGAGAAGACCCGAGCCCTCCCTTCCTCCAGCCCGTGAGCCTGCGGGAAGAAGTGCAAGTGATGCGAAGGAGAGAGTGGCTTGCAACCCGAGCGAGCACAGGGGATTTAGAGCGCTTCCATGTTCAAAGCAGGGTGAGCGTTATGCAATATTTATAAGCTTTAATACAGCAACCAGCTATCTAAACTCGCAGGTACTCCAGAGGCTCGGCCCCGCCTGTAGGAATAATCCCTGCCGTTCTTATCAAGATTTACTGCCCGAGTTTCGAGGTGAAGCTCCTCATTGGTAACCCATCCTAGAAGTATAAACTTGCTACCCTGAGTCTCTTCTTTATTTATGAAACATACCCCGAGATGAGACAACTGGTCCGTGTGTAGAATGAAGGGCACGTACCTCCATCCGAGGTGCATCCAGCGCTCTCCCCACCCAAGAAGATTAAACAAATGAATAAAGAAATAAATGCTAAGGATAGCAAGTAGCCTGAAAAATCAGAAATATTCTCACTCCAAGTCACACAAAATAAATAAATAAACAGTTTTAAGTCTCAGCTGAACCTCTGTTTTTATCTTGATATAGCAAGTTACCTGATTTATTACTTTCAGATTAATTTATCATTCATACCAACAGTTTTTTAAAGAGTAGCTACTTAATCCTCAGTGTGAGATCATTATGAAAATTAAGTGTCTACTCTTCAAGGCATTACAGGTTACCTGTGTCTGGCCTTTTGGGAAAATGTGCTGCAGATTAAAGTATTTAACCGTCTTTAAATCACCCATGGCCAAAGTAAGATAGACAGAGGTCAGCTCTTCTGATCCACAATAGCATGCCACGTCAGCCATACCTGCATCTATAGCAACACAACATGGAATAAAACTGTAGTGACAAAACAAAACAAGGTAAATCCAGTACTTAAAGAACTGAATTAGTTAACACATACTTAATAATAAAATGGGATACTTCGGATCTCATTTGCTGATTGCTGTTTCATAAGGAGGTTCTTACTGGACTGATAATTAGGTCATGGCTCTGCGCAAAGCAACATGATTAACTTTCACACTTTTATGCACCAAATGTACAATACAAAGCCAAATCAAACAGACTTCCATTGATACAACCTGTGATAATTGCTGGTTATCACAAAGCCTGTTTGCCTGGCAGTTAAACATCTCTGTATCACCATGGTTCTATTTCTCCCCTCCTTTTAATCCTAAGCCCTCTCAGGTTGCCCAGAGAGCACAGACTGAATAACGTTCCATTATGCAACAACAATTTTGGGGGTGCAGAACTGACATTGAGTCAGTTTGACTTCCTACCTAGAAATGACTGTTTCCAAATTCAGTGGAAACTGAAACCTTCCATACTCAAATGTGTACCTTGCCCATCCAACTTTTCTTTGCCATTATGAAAGGCCATGAAACGAACCATCAGGACATAAGTGTTTTGAACAACACAGTTCAAGAAGGACTCAAAACCCATCAAATTATGCAAGGCCTTACATACTGGGCTTTGCAAATTGGTAGGGATGGCTCCAGGAAGAATTCTTAAAGACTCATGAAGGAGGATCGGACTCTTTAATTTAAATACAAATAAGAAAGATAGCATAAAATAAGATTTAATTATTTTTGTATTTTTTTTTAATGTATAACTCCAATCACCCACTTTTTTTCCTCTGGATGCTCACTCTGACATCTAGCTTATGAAGCTTACACTTAATTAAAATAATTTTATGTCTTTGATGTAGAATATGCAGAACATTTTGATGTAGAATGTTCATTTTCTAATTTCTCTTCTGTTTTAGCTCTGAACATGTAGCTGTCACGGACAGCTGATAGAAAATAAATCTTTTTTATTCTTATCCTCCATTTTTCTGGCTTCTACTCAATGAAGATCTTTGTGAATTTGATTTTGCTCTATTTTTTTCTGCCTAATAATAATAATGAGTGAACTTGAACTTTTTTTCCCATTATTTGGTGACCCAGACATCGGATCATTCCTGTTTTCAACTGAAACCCTTTAGTCCACAGTGTACTACAGTGGAGTGTTACTTCACTTGCTGTAATACAGACCCAAGTACTGCGCTTCACTGGAGAAAATAACATGTTCAAGAATTAATTATCAGTCAGGAAAGACTGTTGATGCTTAATAACATGGATCTGACTTCCATAACTTTCATTTGGTTATTTTGGAACAGGCCAACTTACAACCAACTTACAGTTGGTTTGCTTTCTTTTTATTTTTTATTTAATTTTTATTTTTAATACTGTATTTGAAGCATTTCTCATTCTTATATTGGCAGCTGAGAAATCAAACAGTAGGAACTAAGGTTTTCTCGTAGACTTGATCAACACAAAGGAACTTCAAAGTTACTTTCAGTCTATTAAGACTATCGTAATTAATAATAAAGATTTTCTTTTTTGTATTTGTGCCGTACTGTTTAAAACGGGATCCAATACAACAGGAAAGTATAAACAATACAAGAAGATCAAAATCTCCATATATTAAGAGGAAGTCACTGCAAATAATAGTTGTTTAGTGAGCTATTCAGTATTTGTCCGAAACACTCACTCTCATAATTTAAAGCCTACCCCTTATCCACTGAATTTAGAACAACAGTGGCTTTCTCAGTCTGAATAATTTGGATCTGCTTTTCTGCCACAGGTAACCATTTCTCCAGAATTATTTCCCTTCTAAACAGCCTTGAATGTGAAATGAATGCAGAATTAGAAAGTAAACACATTGTTTCAGAAATGGCTATTTTTCCTCCTCCTGGCTTTTCTAGTGCTATCACTTCTAAAGCTATTTAAAATCATTTTTATGTGCTTGGGTTTTTGTATTAGCAATCTGTAAAGAAAAAAGAAAATAGGAAACTTCAGAGAGTTTTGTCATTACTCACTCTTTAAATTATTCCAGTGACTCCCTCACAGCTTGGTACCACTCACAACCTGTGCAACAACGTTCTGTTTTCCAGTGGTATATCTTTGAGCATTCAAAGGGAGAAAAGCAATCACATGATTTGCATTATCAAATTATCAGACAATCCAGGCTACTGAAATCTGATACTGCCTAGGATCAATTAATCTGTTGTCCCAGCTAGGCTGACAGAGTGGAGCACAAGGCTAAAAATAACCTGACTATACACACAGAGATAGTTTAATTTCTATTTCTTTTTGAAAGATTATTCCATTTATTTTACACTGGAAGAAGACAGCTGTCCCCTCAGTGCAGCTGTTACTAGTGAAGGCCATTGATTAGCTTGAAGTAAATGACAGCAAGAGAACTCTCATCCTGCTCTGATGTGAGATGGCATGAATTAACTTCCCAATCTCGCTCTCTCTCACATGCTTACAGCAAGAAATTTGGAAACGAGTATCTTTTCCTCATCTTCAGCTGGTCTGATACACTCAACGTCTGCTTAATCTTTTAATGAACTTGAAAAATGATAACGCATGCACTAGAAACTCTGTGCTGATCAAAAAGCATGATAAAGTGTGCTAGATCTGGCCTGGTGCTTTTGTAACAGCAGGGCATCACAAGCACCAGAATGACAGACACTGGCAAATGGTACAGAAGAAAATTAGCTTGCTTGTGGCTTGGAGAGAGGTTGTGCCAACCATCTGGCACAGGAGATAGCCCACATGGCATGAAAATCATCAAGGCACATTATGGTTACCCCACATCCCCTCAAAGTCTGTGTTCTCACAAAGGGACTCAACTCTTTAAATAAAGGGAACGTCCAATATTCTAGTGATCACAATGCACCTATCTTTGAAATGCATCAAAGTAACTCACAAGACAACAGATGTAAAATCCAGAGGTGGGAGGGAGAGGGGGAAGCTTAGATTCTGAGGTTAGACATTCATATTTCTCCATTATTTTTAAGTAAATGCTATAGGTTCATTTAAACATGTAGCAACTGTGCAGTGATAACGATTCTGACAAGATGGCATTGTTTCCATTCTCCTCTGGTGACTATAAAATAGCAACCGATTAAACAGTAACAATGTAATTCACTACAGAATTCATACGCACATTAGGAAACGCTATTGAAAAAATAAGTGAGAAATGAGGATACATATTCAATTTCTTACCATCCAGCCTTTTTCATTTGTAATCACATAATTTCAATATTCTACATCACTGAAATCTGAAATCCATAATACCATCATTTGATAGAAGATAACGAATTCTTTTAAATGCATACAGAGCAAGCTGAAGATATTGGTTTCAGTACTTCACTGTGTTGTTTTTGAGAGATCTCTTAGGGCATCTATTGGGGAATCTTAGTATTGCACTCCAAGTTCAGTGTAAGAAAGATTAACTAGTTCTGCTAACCAATTTAACAAGGAATATTAATTCTAACATTTTTCTCTACCAAGCTGTCCTCATCAGATTGAACAGAGCATCCAACAAAAGTCAAATAAGAAAGGCAGTTTTGAACTGATCTGAAAATCTTAACAGCTGAAAGTACTCACTAATAGAAATTACAGAACTAATACTCTACCTTTCATAATTTGCCATCTCATTGAATCTTGAGTATTTACATACATTCTGAACTGAGCATATCATGTTCTGTTTATCTAGAAGATTGATTTCTCTTTTTACATAAAAAAAAAAGTTCACTAAAATCCACAGTCAGAGATTTGTTTCCTAATGATTAGGTTTTCTGATGAATGATGTTGTTTTTGGATTAGTCTTATTTAGTCTTAAAGTTTTTTTATTTTCATTTATTTATTTATTTATTCTGGAGTCAGATGCTTGTTTAGACCTAGACAGGCTTGAGCAATGGGCCCAGGTGAACCTCATGAGATTCAACAAATCCAAATGCAAGAACTTGCCCCTGGGTTGCAGCAAACCCCAATTACCAATACAAACTGGGGGATGAAAGAATTGAGCATAAGAGAAGGAGGAGACAGACTCTTTAGCAGGGTCTGTGGTGACCGAACAAGGGGAAATGGCTTCAAGCTTAATGAGGGTAGACTGGATATAAGGAATAACTCTTCTACAGTGAGGATGATGAGGCACTGGAAGAGTTTGCACAGAAATGTGGTGGGTGCCCCAACCCTGGAGACTGTCAAGGTGAGGCTGGATCAGGCCCTGGACAGCATGATCTAGCTGTGGTGTCCCTGTGTATTGCAGGGGAGGCTACAGTTTCTAAGCAGTCACAAAAGAAATATGGATCAAGTGCTGTGAAAATAAGTTTCTAATTTCTTATTCACTCCTAAACATATGATAATCTTTCCCTATCAGTCAATGTGAATTTTAAAGCAATCATTACATATTACCAATAAGTGATGACCCAATATCTGAGTATAATAAAGGCATACAACTGAACTTCACGTAGTTCAGAAGAATCACATTTTGATATAAATGGCATTGTTGGCTTGATATACTCTACTGATATTGATTCAGTACAACTATTTATGTTTTCACCGTAAAATACACCTGCTGTGCTCCCTTGCTCAATGTATGCTACAGAATTCACATGTTCAGAGTACTCTCACTGAAAAAAGTCCAGAGATGCATGCAGTACTGTCATACTGTCAGCATTATGGAACAGGATCAAAACATGTGCAACACTCCTACGTCTGCTAAATCATGCTCTTGTTTTGCGTCAGGAAGCTTGAGAATTTTTAGAGATACACAGTTGACAGTGTATATTAAAAATATATTAGGTGCTACTTTCTAAGTATAAATACTTCTGATAAAGTGATATTTGCATAAAATTATAATGTTTTAATGAAAGACTACTTATTTGATAATTACATCACAAGTTTAGAAATACAGGTGCAATATGCAGACTTTGTACTTTTCTTTGAACATGCATGTTCTAGCACAATTTCTGCTCACAAAAGTCACAACTGGATTTCCCCATCTCCTTTCAAGACAAGATGAGTCAATATTTGTGCTACTTTACTTTCTGCAGTTCCAGGTCTATCTATCCACCATCTAAATTCTTATTCAAAGTTAAAAAAATACGTATAAAATCTATCAGAAATGCCCGTTAATGGGTAGATAATTATTCTGAGACATGATACCAGTTATTTCAGCTATTTCATATATTTTTATTTCTACATATTAAAAGTAATTTTTCTATCAATTCTGACTTTGTTTTGATGCAATTCTGAATTTCACTACCTCTGAGAAATCTAGCTTCAGCTGTTTACTATCGGTCATCTATAAAATGAGGTACATGTTATTGCTGATCACCATTCAGAGGTTTGTTCTCAGGGTCTTACTACGCATTGCAGAGGTAGAATACTATTACCAAGGCAGCATACAAGGGAATAAATTCAGAAACTCTTCTCACTCTGCCTGCAGTCATGTCCCATTTACAACATAAATTCGGACTACTGCAACAAACACATTTCATAAGGAGTGTATATTTACTCAGAATATAAACTTTGTTCATATCTCAGTTCTACTAAGGATGTAGGGCACAATAATTGCTCTGCACACTTACAATTATATTCTAATTATTATTATAATTAAGTTTTAAATATTAGCCTAGAATTCATCAAACAATACAAAAAAATACTAAAAAAAAAAATCCATTTCATGACCAAAAAAAAAAAAAAAAAAAAAAGCTTTCCAGACAACAGTCTACCGCAGATGGATATAGGGTAGACTCTACAAGGAATCAAGATCGATTCAAATAACAAGGAGTTAATTAAACTATCAATGAGTTATCCCCAAACATTCAAACACAACACTACAACAGCATCAGCATTTTTAACGGATGTGTTTTGTTTGTCTGTATTTTCTTCTAAAGAGTAATTTTAGGCAACTTTGAAAATATCTGGGGGAAAATCATCACTATTTTGAAAAACCATACTGAGGAATTTCACAAATTCTTTTTTAGAACTTAGCAAGGAAGTCTGAATCTAAGTGAAGGCAAAATAGGAAACAATCTTAGTCAATGTCTTACGAGCAAATGCAAACAATAACAAAATAACAGCGATGCTGCAATAGAAAAGAACAACACTGAAAAGAAAAGCTGCAGGGTCAATGAGGGTCTCGTCTTTTATCAAGAAGCATAAACAAAGAAGATGGTGTTTCGACCATAAAAAACAAACTCTAGGTGATTAAAAGCTTAGACAAAACTTCCTCTTAGTGATAGAGAAGGCTGCACCTGAAATGTTGTGCAGAAAGAACCTTCAAAATTTATTCTGGGTGCAAGATAATGACAGTAAAGCTGGAAAAGATGAAAACAATAAATGGTACAACTGAAAAAAATGGTGCAGAGGTGCTTAAGAGCTTTTTTATATGTATCTTACAAAGTCTTTAGAGGTGACTGAGAAAGAAAGCTAAAGTTGCAGTTTATACAGAGCTATGTGGAGTAGGAAAATATAACCAGGTTTGAATTGGCAGTGCCAGAAATGGGAAGATGATAAGGGGACCAAGGGCTGAAACTCTGGACTCAGAGGGAGACCCTGAGGAAACATATTCTTTGAGAGAAAGACCATTGAACAGCATAATAGGTCAAACAGCAAAGCTAGATCACAGCCAAAAAGAATCTCCAGACATTAGAGTCAGGAAACTATGATAACATGAACTGACAAAGGAGAGAAAGAGCTGAAGATTCTGATACAACAGGTGAGAAGCAGGGACAGAAACAGACGGCGATCAGAATGTGAACAAGTGGAAGGGCTAGAGGGAGGAGAACAGGTTTAGGGCCTGCAGTTCAGAACCTGAGGTAAAGGAAAGGAAAAACAGCTGTGGAAATGTTACCTCATAGTTTCAACTGTTGTTTTCAGAAAGTCCTCAGCAAGATTTTGTTTCAAAGAGGAGAAAGGAGAAAGTCTGAGGGATGAATGACTAACAGTGAGAAGGTGGTTAGACTGGATAGCAAACTGTAAACTGCAGCTATTATAGCAAGTTGCAGGACTAAGGAGACTCAAAGCCCTTCAAAATAAAATCATTTTAACTCAGATTTGTTTGGTTCCAAGCAATACAAAGGCACTTCAGGAGAACCGTTTAAGACCAACCAAAAAACCATACCAAAATTGCATTCTCGCACCTAATACTGCTTTTCATACAGAGCCACACCATCATCTAAGCCTACGTGGATGTAATCAGTAAAGTGTTACATTCTTATCTATCCCAGCTGTGGCTGCTAACCCCATCAGTGCAAGGTGGCCATGCCTCAGTAGCTCAGTTAACTCTAGCTCAGGTACAGACGTCAATCTCATTTGTAAAAACCAAGCAGACTAAAATGAGATACAACCTATCAGCCAGCTGCATTTAATGTAAGCATCTCCAAAGGGTAGTTTTAAAAGAAAACAGGGCTCTCAACTGTGTTACAGGCTTTTGCCTAAATTGTTTGCAAATTCAGTGATGTAATTATAGTCAGGAGTATCCACTGTCTATTTTTAAACCCAAATATGCAAAAGCGAAATCAACTTCAGAGTTGTTAATGTACTAAACCATCCCACCAGTAATCTAAGATAACTAAGATCGATTTCAATAGCTCAGGAAAGGTCTGTATTAACATAAAAATAATATAACCTCAGGCTATTTTCAAAAATTAAAGTAGTATTCTTGCACGTGCTTTTGCTGCACACAGACCCATTTAACGGAGAACAGAGGCAGTACATTAGATCTATGTGACTATGTAAGAAAGAGTATGATGACTGCAAAATTGAACACTAGCTAGACAGCAGCAGCACGTTATCATATAATCAGAATATTCAAATAATTGAGAATATTTAGCTCTATTATGATGTATTGATGTTATTTTGATCCAAATCTGTGAGGTATTTGCCAACTGCACTTTCGTCAAAGATTGACCCTTCAAATTAGGATGTGGAGGTGCCACTAAGAACCTATAAGCAACAACTGTCCAGTAAACCTCACCTTAAGGTATGGCTAACCTGCTTAAAATTCTATACTAGACTTGATGTCTTGCTTTCAAATCCCTCATTCAATATCCATTTGAAACAATTAACTGACTGAACTTAGAGCCAATATAAGGTCACAACACAACTTGCTGTGTTCTACACCCAACTGTTACCTAGGAGTAAACTGCCAACAGGTCAACTCATACAGCCTGTCTTTCACAGATGAATTCTTGCATAGCATTACAAAAAACATCGTAAGGAACTCTTCAGTTTATATTGGTTCTTTATGTGTGCTGTCTTTGAAATAATTAACTTTGGCAAATTCCTACTGATACAGGCTGTGGTTGATTTTTCCAACTGATTTTGTTCTGCTGTTTGGCTGGAACTTGGGTTACGAGTGTTTTTTGACAGTAGTATTTGCTAGCAAGCTAAACATTGTTCCATCCCTAGCTACCAATCTTAATTTAAAAAAATACTTACAAATAAGGGAGAAGAGGAAAAGAACTCAGCTTAGGAATGAAACAGTTACAAAAGATGAAAGAAATATCTGCATTATTCTGAATGCTTTTCTGTTTTCCTCAGCTTGGCTGTTATTTGTTACATTTAGAATTAGATTCTTTTTCCAGGTGGCACACATGCCAAGAGGAGAAATGGATCTAAAATGACACTATAAATTAGCTCTCAAGGCTGACTTGCAATTATTCGTGTTCTGCAATACCTTTCATAATTGCAGGGTAGTTTAAGGACATACTGAAGAATCACAACAGTCAAAAAAAACTTCAAAGGCAGCTTGACACTGCAATGCTGAATATGGGAGGAGTGATGTCAGAAATTGCGAAAATGAGTGAGAAATTGAGGAAAGAACAGTTTAGAACTATATATACTGTTCTTCTGTATTCTCTCCACCAAAACAGCAGGGATCTGGAGCAAATTCAGTATACAGAGTTTTAGCTAATACTGTTGCATTTGATACCTTGAAGTGATACCTCAAGAATTATTGCAGAACAGGCATATCCATGTGATTAGTTAAGATTGGTCCTAGAGGTCTTCAAAGTCAAATCACAATTAGAATATCATGAGGAAGATGACCAGTGCTCAAGTTAAGGTGCTCTCAACTATTGCAGTTTCAGACCATACTACAGCAAAAACAGCAGCTTATTCTCATTCTGCACCGTCAAACAGATAAAAAAATCTTGATTTTATTACATGATATATTACTCCTACTCGGGAGTCACTTGTTATCTTTGCACATCTGCACACTAATCAACGTTTGGTGTCACATACTACAGCCTCTTGCACAGTCTGACACCAACCCACTTGCTCAAGATGTTTGGTCTGCATAAATCTGCAGTTTCTTTTGCATCAACCAAACCCCTCTCCTTTTATGAGTCACCACTACCTTATATTCCTTATATTTGGTGGACTATATCTGTAGTCCACCAAATTACCCAGGAAGGAAAATCTTTGTGATTTTAAGCGTAGAGCAAAGGTTTGTTTTCAGCAGAAAATGGAAGCTATTTTTGTGTTGCTAACTCTGAGGGATTCAAAAGCAAGGAAATGTTGTGATTTGTAGGAATCCAACTCTCAGCATCTCAATTTGAATTTTAGCATTATGTTAATGCAAACAGCAGGTGGCTTCCAGATACCTTTGAGTCTAACTGAAGATTTAGATCCCTAATTTTAAGCATCAAGACTGGAAGAATAACCACCACTGTTCTACCTGAGCTCTTACAACAGTGTTTGTTTTGATTAGATAATAAATGTAGAATAATTAGAAAACTCTCAATATGAATGTTTAGCTGTATTTTGGAACACCTAATCATATTTTATTTTTTCTTGCTTCATATAGCTCGAAATTTCTTGCTAGCATTAGCTGCTGTGCTTTTTGTTTCAAAACTGAGTTACCCATTATCTTTTGTGCATTTTTTATCAAACACGAAACAGGGGAGAAACTATGTACCTGTCATATGCTGTGATCTGCATAGTAAATGTAGAAGTGTAATCTGCAACACTGAAAGAAATTAGCTCATGGAGCAATCTGTAGAACTCTGAGTATTCACTCTATGTTGTTTTCCTCCCTTCCTCTCATGACTCAGAACGTGAGCAGCGTGCAAAAAATAAACTTATGTAGAGCTGTAGAATGCCACAGAGCAGGTCAGAACGGCAACTTTAAAAAAGTACTCTCCTGAGCAACGTAGACATTTCACATTTAATTCCCTATCCAACCTAATCCTTTTCTATTCCAGATGAAAAACTGAAGTTGTTTCCTTTTTAGAACTTGACACGTACTTAATATGAATCATCTAATTGCATATTCTTTCCTTGCAGAACATAACTAATTCTGATTTTGTGGGCTGTGGCTAACTGAAGAATTAAGGAACTTTTTGATCCATCTACCTCCCCCCAGCTATGTTAAAACAGTGCTATAAAAAACACTGTTGACATCGATGGTGTCTTGGTAACAAACATAAAATAATTCACATTTTAATAAACTCAACAAATACTGAAAGCAATGTATTCTCAGAATGCTGAAGAGCAATCACTGGTAGAATTGTCTTAGTTGAGCAGTCTTTATTCTTCAATACAAACCTCAGTTATACCTGTCCTGCTTTCACTTCCATAGGTTCTTCTCTCAGGAAGCTTTTTGAAAGGTGTTCTTTTGATTTTTGTTAAGTAGAGAGTATCCTATGTTACTTCAAGAGCTGTTATCACTGCAGCACCTCCCATCCAGCTGCACTAGTTATCAGCATCCCTGCATTTCTGTACATTTTCCCTTCTAAAAAGCAAATCTATGGGAATGCTCCTTGGAATACATATTCTGAAGGATAATAAACTTATTTTAGCAAGTGGAATATTTGATTCCTTAAAAGCAATTGCAGTTATTTCAATTACGGTCAGTAAACCACACTGAAATACATATTTACTCATCCAACAAGAATTTAAATCAAGTGAATATTACTAAAACTGCTAAATAACAAGAATTAGATTAAACCTGTAGGAGGTATCAAAACAATGAACAAAAATTTGATCTGAACATAAATAATCATTAGAGAGAAATACAGGGCAGCACTCAAACTGATCTACAGTGACCTTTAGCATGGCTCAAATATCCATGACACAGACATTTTTTCTGGTAGTGATGGCTCAAAGCATGGTTATATTTCATCAGTTGTGTTATCCCTACTGAAACATCCTATAACTTTTAAAAGGAGGTTTGAGTCTGAATTGAGAACAGAGTACTTGCAGAAATTCTTCAGGACTAGTTTAAAAAAAAAAACCAAAAAAAAAAAAACCAACAACAAAGGGGGCATGAGAATGTAGAACTAATCTCACTCATTCTTCAACAATAGCAGATATTTCTGAAGTACCACTGACTTAAAGGCATGTCTAGCAGTTGTCAGGGAACTACCAAATACTCAAATACCAGTATGTGTTATTTTTCATCTATTATAGATGGAAAGAAAAAATAGAAACAAACCACCACAGCATCTGGAAGAAGCACATTTAATCACTGCATAGCGTGCACAGTTTTGATTGTTCTGAATTGAGCAGCCCCATTGCTTTTGCTAGACTGGTGTTTTGTAGTTAAGCTTGCTGAGGTATTGTCACTGTGATTTAAGTTCTGCTTCTTCGTTAGTGTATTACCCAGAGATCAAATTAAAGGAAAACAGACTTTTCCTTCCTCACGTTAGTCCCTGTGGTGGCAACACTGAAAAAGCAAAGGTCTGAGAAAGGCAGCAGAAGAAAATCTCAAAGGAGTACAGAGCAGGAGGTCAATACAGCTGGTTAAGAACGTAAACTAACTAACAATACTTCCTCAGATAATAACGCAGCTTACTGAACTTACCCATCGTGATCTTGTAAGAAACAATTCCTTTCCAAGCGCAAATTTGACTGTGATATCATAACACTCTAACGGAGACTCATCTTTTAGCTATGAATAGGCCAAAATCTTGGATTATCGATAATTCTTTATGAAATATGAACCTTCTCTAGTGTCAAGTTGATTTAAGAGTGATATTTTTTGTATCTTTCTGGTTTCTAGCTACCTGGGGAACTAATTTGAGAAACAAGCTCGCCAGTTTAATTTTATATGAGAAAACTTTCAATCCTTAGATTAGCAAATTTAAAACAAGTTATATAACATCCCTAAGCAAATTCATTTTATAGATAATGCAAACTAATACAAGACTTTCATCAGATAACATGCATACCAGATTTACATTCTCTCAGCTTCAGCAATATCATTTGTTTTCCTGATCCTTCTAAGCATATTTGCTACCTCATAACAGAGAAATCATTGAATTAAAAAAAAAAAAAAAAAAAAAAAAAAAAAAAAAAAAAAAAAAAAACAGGAAAAGAGCTGTTTTCCATATCCATATCTAGGAGAATTGTACTTTGATAACTACAGGTGTTCTTTCTTTCTTCTGGTTTTGGTTTCTGTGAGCAACGAAAGTAGTTTGTTTTTTGTTGCTGTTTTGTTTTTTTTTATTCACAGAAATGCTTAATCAATTTTAATCTGATCAATTTGTAGATGTAGAATTATCATATGAAGGATGGTTCAACTGCAAACTTGGAAATAGTAAAATTAAATGGTTTTCTTACAAGTTTAACTTGATATTTTTCAGTTGGATCAGTTGTTTCTTATTTCATGAGAATGCTTACAAGTTACTGTTTTGAGTGCCTCAGTCAACCTTCACTCTTGTTAAGCTCTTTTTATCAAAACAGTTATATGCCTCTTATCCTGTATTTTTAAACTCCCTTCAATCTTGTTAAATCCTGTGCAAGAGAGTATAATGGCCAGATGATTCAGTGGTTCCCATCTGTACAGCAAAAGCTTTGGTAGCATAAGAGAGGATTTCTATCTAAAATCCTCTCATCTAGGCAAGATTATTGTGCAGTCTATCTGGGAGACTATGAAATCATAATTCTCTCAGATTCAGAGGAAGAAAAATCCCATGTATTCAGAAGAGCAGAATTTCACCCGTTCTGAGTCTTGCTTTGCCCCTCTTATGAAACAATAGCATTCTAAAGATATAATTTAGAATTCCTTTAATGGAAAACTCCATCTTTTCATTCTCTAATCCTGTCCTGCATCAGTAAAAAAGATAAACTGAATTTTAATGTATTTCTTCCAAAAGGGTTTATTCTGACAGTTTTATGCTAATCTTTTCTGTCCTTTACTCTTCTGAAACATGCACTTGATTTTACTTTAATACGTAAGCTAAGTTTGCTCCCTCATTTCTCTTCATTTTGTTGAAGGCTGTTGCCCACAAAATAATGCTGTCATTTCAGAAGGCACAGATTTGTCAACTTTACATTACTCATCAGATTCAAATGTACCACTTCCAAGCATTGTGTTTTCATTTTCCATAGCAAGTTTTAGCTCCTCAAAGACCTATATTTGTCTTTCTTCGCTTTTTATGGTATTATTTGTGCTCATAAATGATCCCTACCATGATAAAAACTATGATTAGGTTAGCATTTTCCAGCCTCAAGGCAGTTTTGAATAATGATGAGAACTGTGCTACTTGGAAACCTGAAAATAAGTACTGCTTCTTTCATTTGATCTAATACATTACCTACACTCCAGAAAAGGAAAAAGTAACCATTTGTTTTTTGCTACCAATCCCCTCCGCAACACAGTCGAAGTTTAGATGTGGTAAGCTTGCAATGAAGTACACCTTTATTGAGGTTTTAACTTGGTGGCATCTACAGGATAGGCTGATCAGCAACGTTCTCCATAGAGAATTCAGCTTTGGGACATGAGGTCCAGCAGACATTCCTCACTTTGTTCTGCTTCCTCCTGACCACTTAAGCCTTCCTTTCTTACGTATGAATTAATGTTTAAGTATGCACAAGCACGCTAAAGAAGCTGAATTATGATATCAGGGAAAGAAAAGCCTTGCAGAGAGAAAATTAGAAAACAGTAAACCACATTTAAACTTGGGAAACGAAACTGTAAGTTGAGCACCTACGTAAAGAGAAAGATGGGTATATAGGTAGCTATGTGTCACAAAGTTAGGAAAAGCTAGTATAATTTCTAAAATGTGAAATGACTCAGGAAGAAGTTTAACTGAAGAGTACAGTTCCAATAATAAATACAAATAATTGTTTACTAAATAGAAGAATGCACTGAGTTTATTCAACAAAACAAACAGAATGGTATGAAGCTATATTATGCAGTAGCTCCTTACAAAAGCTGATGCACTGAAACCAGTGGAGGCTTAAAAAGCAACAGGTTGAAACTAAAGAAAAATACTGCCTACAAATACACTGTTGTCTGAATCTATGCCTACATCCATCAGCTCCACCTTCTGCCTAGACTCCAAAACCAGATTATAAACACTTGTTTAATGAATTCTCAAGTTGCTGCATTAATCTCTTACAACATCAGACCGTACAGGTCAGACAGATTTCTCTAGTTTTCATAACCTCTGCTGATTGCTCCATCAATGACAACTGACAATGAATATTTGAGCTTTTGTATCGTGCCTAGCAATATGAGTTAGCTGATTTAATGGATACTTATCCAGTCCAGCAATGCCTATACCAATGTTATTTTCGCATTCAAGACAGTAAACAGGATGGTACAACTAATTAATAGCAACGCCAGCTTTAATAGCACTACTGACATTATTGCTTAAGTAAGCCCTTGGCTCACTCCCACCTCACATACACACAAATACAACCACAACAGGGACAAAGGCTTCATTACGGTACAATTATTCATTCACGCTCTACCAAAACACACAGGAAGAAGAGAGTATTACATTTAATATCGACTATCGCAAAATAATATATAAACAGGCAAGCTGGGTAGCATAGCCAGCTACATCTACAGATTTTTAACGTTTTTTGAATCAGTACTTGAGATTTGGCATCCTGCAAGACTCTTTGCATTCAATTAAGATAAACAGACCCAAAATAAAAACACAGCCTGCCATGGTTCAGTGCAGTTCTCATTTTCAAGCTTCTGTATGCAATAAAGATTATACATTATCATCGTTAAGTCAATTTAAAGCATTTTTTAAGGATCTCAAACGCTTCCACTGATACAAAAGGTCCCCAAGCATATTCCTGAATCATTACTTTTGCTGTTATAAAGAAGACTGCCAAAAACACAACAGGAATGATAAAAGAAAAAACAGAATTAATAAAACTACTCATAAAAGCAGCATCAAGATCAGAATGGTCTTTGCATAAATCCTGGCTTTTGCTATTTTTATGTTTGTATGTGCTGTATGCATGTGTGCGGGGACTGCTGTCTCACAGCCTGAACCACTGACCAAGCACCTGAGGGAAAGACCTGTCAGCCCTGTGAGCACAGGTGAAGGCAGCTCTTAAAACTCTTAGACCTCATTCAAGGGCTGACTGCCACCGAAGAAGGATCTCCTGATGGAGATCCCTCCTTTAGAGTTCTTTCCTTATGAGCCTAGATTGTTAGAGATGGGTGAGCCTTCATTTTTCCTTCCTTTTGTAACATGTGCTTTTTTGTTCTGGTCCCTTTGCCTTTACAGTACTTGTCTTCATATCTCTGTGTCAAGATTGAGTGAAACCTCAATGAAAAATCTTTCATTTGAAGTTGAAATGTTTAAACACTCCTTTATTATTCTCATTTCTTTCTCAATGGCAAGTTTATTTTTGTTGTTCAGATCCTGTTAATTATCCTTCTAAAGTAAATAAGATATCTTCTATTGCACTTGAGAACAAATATTAGGATATAATGTGAGCTTAATTCTAATTACTACATTTAGGGAAGTCAGCATATTGACAGTTCTAAATGCTTCGTGTAGGGAGGCCTTGGCTATGGTGTACATAAACATCCATAACTGAGGCTGCTTTTCCATTACCACCCAGCCACTTTTAATAATTTCTTGAGCACTTTGCTTTACCTATTCTACTTATTCACTATCACTGTGGTTTTTTAAAATCACCCAGTGTTTTTCTTTTCACTTGAAGGGTTGACTCAATTACGTGTAAATGATATAGAAGCCAATCAAGGATAAAGTCTGCTTATTGGTAACTAAAAAGAACCG
The DNA here is from genome assembly GCA_023055505.1 of Callipepla californica brunnescens. Lineage (NCBI taxonomy): Eukaryota > Metazoa > Chordata > Aves > Galliformes > Odontophoridae > Callipepla > Callipepla californica. The sequence goes on from JALIRH010000040.1 coordinate 3,855,355, forward strand.
CAAACCAAAACGTGCATGTGCTTTCCTTATTTCTAAGACAAAAATCAAGCTTTTTTGGCTCATTTAATAATGAAAGTGATAGATTACTTGCTATGTTAGAGTACATGAAGGTCTACATGCTTTCCTTGAAGAAATCTCAGGTGCAAGGCCACGTTACCTTTATTTTTCATTTAGTATATAAACTCTAGTCAGTGACAAATTTCCCAACATTTCCTGTGCACACCAATTTGACTGCTCAGCAAACTTATACATAATGTCTTTAAGTACTTACATTTTTTAATCTTGGATCTCTTAATTTACTTTTTCTACCAGCTACCAAATTCTAAAGTTACCCTTTACTTCCTTTATTGCATTGCAAAGACTAACATTCTGCATATTTAATTTGCTTAAGAGAAAAACTGCTATGAAAAGAAGTTAATGATTTCTTGCTCCTTTTTATTGATTGAATACATACTTAAAATACATATTCGAGTATCATATTTGTCTATTTAGGAGCTAATCAATCAAACTGTAATAATTCTCCTCCTGTCCATCTCCACAGGTCTGTAATAGGCATTAAAACATTCATATTCAAGTTGTTTGAAACTGATTTTGCAAACAAAGTTTCACCAGGCAGCATGTTAAATGCCTAAGTAAAATCCAAGTGTCACATCCTTCGCTTACTTTCCGTCTCCATACTTTTACAACTAAATTAAAACCAAAATGCCATCCTCCAAAACTAGACATATAACAACAGCCTTCAACATTACTACCTAAAGTTTAGATGTCCTTAGATTAGAGATAAATTGAATTTTCATGTGTTGCAAATAGTTAGGAGTCGCCTTTATCTTTTTCTTGGCATTGAAACCTTGCTTTGCAATGTCTAAGTATCTACTTCAGCTGATCCTTCTACAGAGTAAGGAACAACCCAACACATAGCATGTTTCAATAGAGTTGCACTAGGCCTATCACCGTACTAAATGCATGTGAACGAACTTTTAAAGAATGCTTTAAAGCGCACTTCTAGAGCCCTTTTGTTTGTTTGTTTCTTGGTTTATTCTCACTTGGCTTGCTGCATTAGTTTGAAAGCCTCTGGTGAGAGAGCACTGACTAAAGGGAATCTCCTGGGAAGATTACTTTTCTCACTGGGAGGAACAGAGGCCAATGCAGGATCAGCACAAGCAGTAGACCATGGGAATTAGAAGCTTCTGCAGTTTAAGAAACTGTTAAAAGGAGCAGGCCCATAAGCACCCCTACTGCAGAACAGAAAAGCACAGTCCTACGGACAAAACTGCAGACAAAACTGAAAGTTAGAAAGCCAAGAGCTGACAGAAACCAAGCCTGGAAGTGAGCGAGAAGCTCTTCAGGAAAAGATCTACAAGCCTTTTTTAAGCATAGTTCTCTCTTACAAAATCATATCAAATGTTAATATTAAAACCTTAAAATTGTCTATATAAATGAAGCAAGGAACTTGAGCTTCGCATCCTTTTCGAGATGCTTATAATCAGGAAAAATTGCAGATGTGCTTTAATGTTCTAGCTGTTACAAGGCCAATCGAAAGAGCTATATGAACAGCAAATTAAAGAACAAAAATACATGCTTTGGTATCAAAACAAATTACAGACAACCATTTTGTTGACATCTTTAGAAAAAGGTGAGAAGAATTTGAGTAACTACATGTGCTGAAGCAAAATGTAAATGTGAGAAAGACAAAGAGAACTGATGGTACAAGCATATGATATTCTTCTATCATGACCTTCTGAAAGAAAGAGAGGAAAACTACAGCTCGTAAGTGGAAATGAAGTGCAGTTCTAAGCTCACACACAAACCCTCAGGCAGTAGCACACGCAGACTCACACAGAAGACTGCATAATCACTCGTTTTCAAGGAAGACAAATTCAGACAACAAAAGGAAGTATATAAATGAATCCTAGGTTGGGGAGCAGTAGGACTAGAAGGCTAAAGTAAGAAGATATTGCTTTGCTTACTGTAGTTTACTGTAGACCAACAGGAAAGATAACACGTGCCCATTACAAAAAAAAAAAAAAAAAAAAAAGCCTCAAAGAAAAAGAAAGCAAATATTCTGCTTCCATCTAGGAAGAAAGATAACACTGGTGTAAACACCCTGGCTGTTTCAGTCCAAGAAAAGCCCTCATTCCAACTATCTCAGAAATAACACTTTTAAGGTACATTTAGACTGAGAAGGCCTCCCAGTCCCATTTACTTTAATATATCAGTTGGTGATAATTAAATGGCTTTCACTACTCTATGAGGGGATTAGCATATTTTGTTCCTGTATAGCAGAAGCACTTCTTGTGCTTCTGTGTCTGTTCGGGGTAAATTCCATAAAATCAAATAATGCGTGTTTCTAAGAATCTTTGTAACCTTTATTTTAAAACAAATGTAATGTTTAATTCTAAATTTTCTTCATGAAGTGGAAGTCCTAAATTAATAAACCTTTCCATTCAGAGATGTGCTGCAAAATGATGGTGTCAGAAGCATTACATTATGCTGTGTTCAGGGAGTTTGGAGACTGTCAGGACATCTTTGATATCATTAGGGATATCAAAACTTATCTGGAGAAGGACTTTGTTCAAAAATTGGTCGAATTGCTGAAGTGTTGGATACAACGACCGTTCCAAGATCCCTTCCAACCAAGATGACTTAATGACTGTAAAGAACGGCAGCAGCTCTTGAAGGAAATAATATCATACCAAGCTTAATCTTGTAACTCTCTCTTTAAAGATCAAATCAGAAGCATTACAGTTAATAGCTTACTAAAAACATAATGCAAATTACTAGAAAAACCACAATGCTTTTTCCACTCCGAACAAGTAAATAAACTACATGAAATCTGTGGAGTAAATTTAAAGGTTTAGAAATTTGAGTGCGCTGCAAGTATGAAAACCAACATGCTCAACACTTATAGCAGTGTTAACTCTTCCTAAAAGAACTCACCTCTCGATTTTCTATAGTTTTTGAGTTGAAATAATTAGCAGCTTTTTTGTTTTCTGTACATTTGAAAAAGAATAAGATGGCTGAGTCCAGATAACATTTTTCTCAGCAAGGTTTCATCTAAAATTCATGAAGTATGATGTAATATAGAAAAATGTTATTTTCCCCATATATTGGCTATTGCTGCCATGCACGCCAACAGCAAAATGGTTTGAAAAAATTAAGCTGTGGCAACAAATGCCTCAAAATTTTCTATGCTCTAATCAAGGAGGAAGAAAGCTCCAGCATCAGACTTCTTCAGGCTGGAAGGATGCTGATGGCTTGCTGCCTTTACCCTCCATTCATACTTTCTGCTCCTGGTAGCAGTGAAAGACTAAGAACACCAGGAAACTGAATAATTATTAGGGAGTGGGCACTCAACTGTATTATTTACTGTACTATTTAACTTTATTATTATGGGTTTTTCTTTCCTGTAATAGCACCCCCTACTATTATTTCTCTTTCTGTAATAATTCAATCTAAACTACCAACAACTGCTGATTACGCTTTTGGGATTTCAATTAAAATGGTAAATTTTGACTTGGTTTAAAAGGTTTATTTCCATTTTGCCTATAACAAGATGTGGAGCACAATATTTGCTTTAACTTTCTCAAGCATAGTGACAGTAAGATTATTATGGACAGTAGCTGTGCATAGAACACGGTTATTTATTTATAAATATAAACGTTAATTAAGTAATTGGAGTCAGAAAGCAGTCTCTATTCAGTTTAAACAAAACGACCCTGCATATCTTGAAATGAATATTTCAGCACTTCACTTCTAGGTGAACACAGTCATCTCTTACACAGCTTTCATTGTTTTTATTTTTTCAGAATCGTCTAGCAGATAATTTGACGTTTATTTGATGTTTAGAATTTTTTTCCCGTTTCCATGCAAACTCTTAAAAAAAACCCCAAAAACTACACATGATTATTAGCTGTTCTGCAAATCAGACCTTCAAAATTACACCCATCTATAATAATCACTTGAAACAAGAGGCATACTCTATCGTTCTTTATGAAAAGATTTTAGATGACCTTGGAATAAAAACAACCAAATACATTTTTCTTTTGAACTGATTAACATGCCATGGGATTGTTTACTAAATGTAAACCAAGTAATCAAAGGAAAAAATGTAGAAAGATGCAAGAAACTGCACAAAACTGCCTTTGATGAGTCTATCTTTCAACTCCACATTATACCAATTCTACACATAGCATTCTCATAAAGCAACCTACACCTCAGAAAGGAAGAATTACGGTCATCTGATCATCTCAAATACTTCTGCCCAACTCCCCTCATTCCTGTGTGCTGCCTCCTTAAATTAATTTAGCTATGTGCTGATTAACACAGAGTGTAATGTACATACATCTGATAGGGAGCACTACAGTTTTATCTGCAAAATTAACAGCACCTCTTCAGCAAGCCCAGCTTTTTCAGATGATTTCATTTTGTCTTTGATATGCAGAAACCAGTGCCTTCTATCAAACAAATTGCAACAGGGTTCACGGAATATATTTTTTTGGCTATGCTCTTACAGCATCTGCAGAGGGGAATGAAGAAAGACTATTTTTGTGTGCACAGAGATCATTAAGGTTTTTTGTCCCTAAAGCACTGTTCTCAATCCAGTTTCCAGAACAGATGAGCCTGAGCAGAAGGAAACCTTTTGCACTAACACAGAACAATGTCAGAAGACTGCTAAAATGTTCTTGAAAACCGACAATTCAGTCACTGCGTGATGGGCAAAGAAGGGTGAAATCTGTGGAGATCTTGATTTACAGCTTGTATTCTGGGCATTTACACCACAAAGTCCAATATTAGAAAATCTGTATGTTATTTCAATCAGATATTTTGCTAAGCTGGAACTTGCCATTTTCCTTTAAGAATATACTACTAGTGTCATTATTGTGTCTGTATGAAATACAAAGATAATGAGAAACTAATGCAGATGCTTTTTCCAACATCAAATCAAGATGGTAAGTGACTCTTAGAATCACAGAATCACCAAGGTTGGAAAAGACATGTAACATCATTCAGTCCAACTGCACACCTTCACCAATATTTCCCAGTAAACCATGTCCCTTAGTACAACATCTACACATTTATTGAACACCTCCAGGGCCAGCAACTCCACCACGACCCTGGGCAGCCCACTCCAGCACCTGATCACTCTCTCCGCTTCCTAACGCCCAGCCTGAATCTCCCCCGCTGCAACTTGAGGCCATTCCTTCTTGTTCCATCAGTAGGAGATGAGGCTGACTCCTACCTCACCACAGCCTCCCCTCAGGTAGTTATAGAGAATGCTAAGATCACCCCTGAATTTCCTCTTCTACAAACTGAATAATCCCAGCTCCTACAGCTGTTCCTTAGAAGACTTATTCTCCAGACTCACAGCAGATTTGTTTCCTTTCTTTGGACACACTCTAGGGCCTCAACATTTTTCTTGTACTGAGGGGCCCAAAACTGAACACAGCATTCAAGATACATCCTCACCGGGGCTTGAGTGCAGGAGGATGATCACTTCTCTACTCCTGCTGGTAACGCTATTTCTCATACAAACCAGGATGCTATTGGGGGAGGCAGCCAATAGGTGAGTTGGTCTTCCAAGAGTGCAGAGATACTCTGCCCTCCTTGAGCTAACGCAAAGCATTTCATCTGCCCTGGTGTAAAACAGCACTTCAGTCACACAGTATCCAAGAAGGCTCAAGTGTGTGTTTTGATGTATCCCATCTGACAACGCAAAGCTCCAAGCACTTCATGAAGACAGCATCATGAGCTCAGATAGAACAGAAATGGTTTCAGACAGAAGTAACTTCAGATGTAAAACCTAGACATGCTCAAATGGCCTAGCTACTGGGTTAGATTTTATGGGTACACTGAAAGCCACTGATACCTGGTCCATGTCTACACAGAGAAGCTCCCTGAGACAAGCAGGTAAATCAGGAAGCAGAAAATCTAGCTGCAGCTCTGAGCAGACTATTTCCAAGATGATAAATCACCCTGTAGAGAATAATTCTTAATAAAGCTGAGCTACAGAGTGGACCCAAGAGACTTCACCACACAAAACTGCATACAATCAAATTAAATAGCTGCAAACTGAACATCACCCTACGTAGTGAAATAAAAATGTTTTTTTCCTCAGCCCTAATGTTCTTTGAAGGAGATCACATTAACAGTGACTAGGAGCAGACAAGAAACCTTTAATATAATAAATAAATATTATAACTAAATGTAAGAAATATTACTTATTTTAAGAGCTTAAGTTTTGTGTCTGTGCTTGATGGTATTTTTCTAGCATATTGAAAATAATGATAATTTTGAATAGCACCAGAAAACATCAATAGGTATTTTATTTTAGCAAAAAGAAAACGAAACAGCAGTACAAGAACAATAACATCAATCAGCCTTGGGGAAATCACAGTATAAATTTACTACACATTTGGAATTACTTTTATGTAAAAATCAGGGATGTTAAATAAAATTTCCTTATTTTTCTGGTTATTCTTTCTACACAGTCTAAACAGATATATTCTACTGAATTAATTGAAAACAATATTAAGCTGAAATAAATATTGAGACTTATCTAAAACTACAGCAACAAAAAGTTAATAAATATTAGTACAGTTTTGTATATCATTCAGATTGGAGTACAAAATCCCACACCTTTGTAGCTGTGTACCTACAGCATTAGTCTCTATTTAATCAGTTCTCTTACCTTCCCATTATTAAAGATAACATGTTTGCCCTACTAAGCAAGGCACAAATGCATTCAAGTGCTTGATCTAAGATAATGATGTCGCTCAGTTAAAACACTGTGATAAATGAGCAAATACATTCCTGCACAGCTGAAAGAATGTTTTTTGTCTTATTTTCCCACTTTCTCTCTTCACAAAGGAAGTGCCTTGATTAAGGGGTACTACCATCCAAAGAGAGCAACAGAATTGTCTTAGGAAAAAAAAAAAAAAGAAAGATACAACCTCCCTTGATGGTGTAACTAACCTCTGTAATGCTGTAAAGCTTGCTTTAAACCAGAGAAAACTGGGAGTTGAGCAAGGAATCCAGCAATATAAAAGATAACTAGAGTAGCCCATGACTTACTGGCTGTTGATGTTTATCATTATTTGGAAACAGCTTTCTAAATAAAACCAAAGTCTACTCTACTGCTACTTGTATTCTAAGCAGATTTTTGCACAAGTGCCATGAAACTAGCTCAAGAAAATCCCTTTCAAGGGACGCATTCTACAACGAAGCCTGAAGCTAGGTTGGAGGAGGGCAAGAAAGTTAATTGACTAAAACAAGAACATTAGCCAAACATTTTATGACAAATAACAGTCTCCATGAAATACTTGAGGAATTCAAATACTGCTGACTTTATTAAATAGGTATCGCTTTCATCTTGGATGACTCTCTCAGCTGCAAACATTTCAAAATATATATAATCATAGAAAGGTCACGCACCAACAGCCTTCCCTCCACGCTACCATTGCTCTTACTCCTCCAGTGTTCCTTGTCCAACAATTACTTTTTAGATGTAACAATTAATTTTACCAAAGATTGCCCAGCCATTGCCCCACGACTGTAAAAATGACAAATGAACTTCACAGAACGTTAACACAACCACATTCTCTCAGAAGTCACGGGGGAAAAAAAGCATTAAGGAAGAAGGTAATTCTGCCATTGTCTTAATACTTGCTAAGGTACAGAAAGATATCAGTCTTTCTGATACTCTCTGTATAGGAAGTGTTACTGTAGGCAGCTAAGTATGAGTCATTTGCAAAAAGCACATGAAGTGCTTAAAGTGATAAGTAATATTATTCAAAAGGCTAAGGTATCTTTTGAAATACCCTCGAGAACAATTTGTATTTCATTCCTGGCAGTCTTCTTGTAAATTAGAAGCAACTTCTGTAATCTTTCAGTAAATAAACCAACCTTTTCAGTGAAACCACATCTACATTTATTCTGTGAAAGGAAGACTTGCTACCCTCAAATTGCTGTTGAAATTGCAATCTCCCGTGTATCATTCAGCTGCCTTCTTTTCACAAACATCCAAATAAGGTCTGGATTTGTAATGATTGTGTCTCGTGGTTCCCTTTACTGATAGCCAAATCATTCTGTCTAGAAGCATAAATCATATCCATGCCCTTTAAATATCCAATTCATGCCAATCTTTAAAGAAAAAAACCTAATAGTAATCACAGAAAAATAACCATTACATTGTATTTGCCTCTTTAAAACCACTTAACACACAATTTTTTTTCCTCTATTTGCTGGAATGCAGTTTTAAAGTACTGTCATCAGCAAACACACAGATCAATTGTATTTCTTATCACTCATTTTCTCTGTGTCTGGGTCAAAGCAATAAATATAGTTTATTTACAAGCTGAAAAGTAATTAATTTAACAGATGACCAGAAAGACCTCAGGTCAGTAACAGTCAAAGAACTAGTTCTGCCCAACCAGTGTAATTCCACTGAAATTGATGAAATGGTTAAGCTATACGCTGCTGTAGGAAATCTCATCCCATAACACAGCATTCCCCCCCACTAGTCTCTGCAGAGCTTGGAATTCTGGTTCTATGAATCTGGAATAGCTCCCACCAAAGCCAAAAAGCCAGAGGGATATACAGCACATGTAAGAGTGAAATTAGAGCTGGGTATTAGTTACAGGCCTCCCAAAAGCAGTATCAGGTATAAACATTAAATAGCCATACAATACGGATTTCTTTTGAAATATCAAAGAGCATTGCACCGATAAATACACTTCATTACCTTCATATGAATATTTAATATTTGCAATGAAGTTTATTTTATAACAAGGACTGCAAAATTAACCTCAGAATTCTTTTCCTGCATTTAAAGTTCAGAAATACCAATAGATTCTTATCTACTCAGCTTAGTACATCCTTAGAAAAATCTTAAAGATCAGAAAGTTATATTGTACATAATACCTTTTAAGCAAATGTTTCTAGTTACCAGGACAGAGCAGACAGCTGTTAACTCGTGGTAATCAACAAAACAAGCAGGATAGCAGCCAGAGACCTGCACTCACAGGGCTACTTTTCCTCTTGGACTGCCTTGCATGGTGAGTGCTACTCACAACCAGACATGCACACGCACAGGTGAGCTTAGCTCCCTGATGCAAGGGGGTGCCCAGGAGCTGAACCTACTCTTCCACACACTTCTCCATGCATGGGGCTGTCATGGTTTTGTGGTATACCAACAGCACAGCAAAAACCACATCACCATGACAGGGGCACACTGGGAGCCACCCAGAGTGCCAATAGAGACATGCCTATTTCTTTAGCACTAAATAACGCCTGCGCTTTGACTGGCATGGCTTCCAAGCAACTCAAAGATTTATGTGAAACATTAAAAGAGAGCCACTGCGTAGCAACTTTGCCATTCCAGCTTTACAGCTTCTTATCTACGAGCTTCCTATCCCAGCAATATTTACAACATATGCTCAGATCTTCAAATGCAGTCAGCAGCTCCTTTACCATGCAGGTTTAACAGTACACCGTGAATGCCCCCAACAGACACTAAACGCTGTCAGTTAAATAAAAAATATATATTGCTTAAGTGCTTTTTGTTTTTTTTGTTAGGAAGATATATGCACCAGGTAAGTAGATGGAAAAAAAAAAATTGTCATTGTTACTGTGCTAGCCCATAGTTAATATACCGTTACTAACCCATAATATCTCCATTTAAATCCACCTCTTAGTTTGTTCAAGAGATGAGAGCAAGGAAAAAGGGCGTCAAAGGAGAACTTGCACTGAAAGGAATGCAGAAAACCTGCTCAGTATGCTGCACTTTAGATGTGATGAAGATCACAGCAATAAACACGAAGAAAGATTATTAGACCAAACACGTATCACTTCGTTGCTATAAATAATTAACATAAATCACCTGCATTAATGAAACATTGATTTATTTCAAAATCAGCTTGGGTGTTTCCCTCCCACCCCAAAATAAATAACAGTTGAATTTCCTTGCCTTTGGTTGTGTTTAGTATTTGCTTTCCCTTCTCCTCTCAAGTTCCACCAACTTGCCAGCATTACTGCACAAATTAATTTACAAATTAAAGAAGGGAGCAACAGGTGATTTAACACAGTAATCAGCATAACTATTCTTCCAGCAGAGTTTCAAGCTCAGAATTCAGGAAAGGAAGAGAAAAAACTAGGGAGATCGTATACACTTACTGAATTTTTATGAAACTTAATGAAATCAAGATTTCTTAAAACTATTGTCATGTAACCTCCTCCCAGGAAAATTCTGTCCCTATTTGCTAACAGATTCAGCAGGTTCCAGTGTTGCAGACTGAGTAAACTTCTTCTCAAATCAATGAGAAATCATTTCTCTAAGTCAGGAACGATGTTAATTTGTTAAGTATTATTCTTCTATGTATCATTACTCTGCTGCACAGTCATTTCCATAAGACATCCCAACCCCTGGATAAGTTATCCATAGTTAATGTTTCCAAGTAGTAACATTTTTTGCTGTATATTTTTACTGCAGCAATTTTGAAATCTGAAAACAACAATTTGGGGTACTCTGGGGAGAGCATCATGGAATATAGACATTAGAGTCCTGTTCTCAGGAAAAGGAACAAATAACATCAGCACAGCTAATACATACTTAGGTCACTGAAACATCATTCAGCAACAGAGTACTACAAAGTAATTGGAAGTGCATAAACAGAGCACTGGACAGAGTTTTGATGTGCTGTTTATGTAAGCACATAGGACTGGATTTGCATCTTTTAGACAATTAAGTGATCAAACACATGTGACTTAAAATGAAAATTTTACTACTAAAGGTAATAACGACTATAAAGGAAAAGATAGAATTTAATATCACTTTCCCTCCTGATTAAAAGGAGCTTAAAGGACAAACCAAAGTACAGCAGCCATAGAAGCAGAAACAAAGGAAGAAAATTTGCTTACCTTTGGAAGGTCTCAGGTGGGCAGGAATTTCCAGCAACATACCCTCACCTCCACTACCAACCCTTAAATGAGGGCTGGATCCTGGCTTCCATCCCTTCCAGGCACTCAGGTACACTGCATGCATCTGTGTTCCCCTGGGTTGGCCCTGCCTTCCCACCAGGTGCTCCATCACTGCTTCAATCCCTGACTTAGTATTTCCACTACGTTGTTGCAACTACTGATCAGATTTTCACTAAACTTTATACATCCTTGGGTACATTTCTTTCCACAATTTTAGAATATTCCGAGCTCCAAAAGTCCTTGAAGAGAGAGGAAAAGCAAAGTAAAACACTAACTAAAATTATTATGAGAATACATGTAGAACAAGTTATCTGACATTGGTGTATTCACAGTGCTCAGATGCACAACTGAAGTTTCTTATACTGCTAGGCTGACAGCAGTCACAAAGACCTCAGCATCTGAGGACGATACACAAAACTGGCAGTAACACATTCTGAGAAAGCTGAAGATATGACTGAAGACTGAATCAATAACCTCCTCAGCAAATTAGCCCCATGACACAGCCACTTGAAATAAAGCATATGTACACAGAAGCAATGAAGTTAAAAGCAGATTCTTCATTATCTCCCCCAGACAAACTGTACTGGCAGCCCTCCTCCTCATTGTGCTCGTGTTCCACTGAACGCACACAAATCGTTCATTTTTTGAGTGGCAGAAGAAAAAGGCATGAAGCGCCACAAGTGAAACACAAAAAGAAAGAAAAGCAAGTGCTTTAAGAGATGTTATTTTGCTTCTTTGTGTTCACAACTATTTTGATTTAGGTTTAAATCCACTAAATATAAAACCAAAAACAAATAAACGTGTTGTTCCTCTGTAGTTGGGTGATCCCCTAAAACAGGGCAGGGTGCTCCTAAAGAATGTTTTGAATTTCTGGCACTGAGGTCCTTCTCAGTCACTCATTTACAATGTTGGAAGTAACAGGTGTAGGAATACACAGCACAAGTTGTGTGGCTTACGTGCCATTATAAAAATTACAAATAAATAAAGCAGCTTGGCTAATGAAGAACCTTGTGGAAGCAACATCAAGTTCAGAATCTCTTAAAAGAAATTTAGGATGCTGCTATAAATACAGCTACTTATTCCTTTTACTTTAATTGGGTTTCCAAAAATAACTGCCTCTTAAAATATTCACATAATTAGAACATGGAGGAATCAACCAATTTCAGTTTTATCAAGATACAGGTAATTCAGCTTGAGTTAGGCATTAGCAGAGCCAAGAAAAATGGTGCATATATTTTCTCTGTTTATGTGAGCACCTCATAAGTATGTTGTAAAAATAAAGAAGCATAGCAGGGATTGTTCATTAGATTCAAGTTTCTACTCAGAGGTGAAAAATGTCATGTTGATCACACAGAAACAATAAGGAAAGAAAGAGTACTTCAAAGGTACTTGTGAAATTTATTCACATGCACAACAGAATAGATTTAACATCCACTCCATAACATTTTGACATTTAAGCTGGAGATAGTCAGTATTTAAAAATTATGCCTCTTTATTGCAATAAATCTACCGACTTTTTGTTTTAATTAGAGTTACATCTTAGGGTTAAAATCAACTTACTCATGAACAGAACATGAAAACTTAATTAAAGATCACTAAATTATTCATATTTAATGAAATTGCCAGGAATTCTGTAGAGAAGTTCAACAACATTTATCATATTATTACACTAATGAACTTGTTCTTCCTACTTAACGAATAAAGGTTCATAAGAATTCATAAAAACTTCTTAAAGGTCGATGCATCTTCAGTTGTGTTTAAAAAGGCACACTTAAATACTTTCCCAAGTCTTACGGAAAATATGCATGAACTTTAAAAAATATTCATGAAAGCAACATAATGAGCAACTTTTCACTTTTTGGTGGGGAGAGGGATAGATTTAGAACAATAACTGAGAATATCTTCAGAAACTGTCTTGGAAAGTGCATTATGTATGAAGATAGTAACATCAGAATGCACAAATGAACTGGAGAGAACCACTGGAAAGGAGGGTAACTAATCATGGGAATTTAAATTGCCTCATAACTGAACTAGAAATAAAAAAGAACATATATATGTACATAAGTGAAAAAAGAGGATATTCTTCATCTTTCAAATAATTCCAGTTTGATACCGTGACTGACTTCCTCAAGGTGACAGAAATAGTCAGGAAAGAAGCAGTAGTAGTAGTTCAAATAAGATCAGTGCTTGTTTCTGTGCCAGCCTCGTGACAGCATTTGCAGGATTTATCCTTTGTTTGCTATAAATAAATTTTAAACCATGGGAAGATAGGAAACAATTACAGAAACAGTGTTACACGCATTGTGTATCTGACCTCACAGTAAGGTCTGGCTGTGGTTTTACTGTGAAGTATTGCTTTCCTGTGCTATTACTCCTTCAGAAGTGCTATTATTTCACAACCTCTCTAGTATACGGCTGGAAAGTAAAGGGAGGCAGAGAAGAACACCAGCACCAAAGGCAAAAACAAAAAAGTCATTCATTCATTTTGTACAAGGCTTGACAGCGACTGGAAACAAGTAGATAAGGTATGGACAAAATTTACAAGCAAGGTACTATGCTGGTTTGTTTCCCACACATCATTTGTATAATTGTTAGCTATTGAGATACTGAATGGCCATACACATGGACACAGCAAAACATTTTATATTCTACTAGCTACTGAAGCATGTTAATGGGTTAAACCCATATCACCAACATCAACACGCGTCTACTCACTCAGTCTTCCAAAAGACACTGTCTCAGTGTTAAAGTTAAGGAAAAGATACAGTCTTCATAAAGCTTTTCCAAGCTCCTCCAAGTGCCAGAGGACAGGGAGCATCTTACTGAAGCACAACACCACACTCGTGCCTTGCATTCCTTATGAGACAGATGCTGTTCCCCAGACTCGTTCCTTCCTAAATCACTTAAATTCATCTATTTCTCTGTCTCCGTCCCTAAATATCCCTTGGTGGTCTCTCTACTGGCTTACTGAAAGTTCTTCTGGTGCTGGCTCATCATGCTGGCTTTCACACCTGGATGCTGGGGCTGAGGCTGCGCAGAGAGAGTCTGGGAGGAACCCAGACACTATATCCCCCCTCCTCTGAGCATAATTTGATTTCCTACCCATCCCTATGCCCCTATGCTCCCCTGGCCTTACAGAGGTGGGTCTTTGGTGGGAGCAGCTGGGCTTCCCTCCTGTCACTCCCTGTGCTGCAGATGAGCTTTAATTAGTCACACCTGATACCACCTCTTTTCCCTGATTCACCTTCCAAAACCAAACAGTTTTTCACACCTTCTCTAAGTTATCAGCACTGAAAACTAGACTCAGAAGGTTATGACATAAAATTACTTGTTTAAAGATGCTAAGCACAGGCCATTTGTGGAAACAATCTGAAGAGAACGCAGAGCAGAAATCTCCTCCTTCTCAAACGGAAAGGCAGGGTAACAGTAAATGTAGCATCTTATCAAGTCTTACCAATTGCCTTAGGATAACACATTTAAGCCAATATTTTTGTTGAGACAATTGTTTTTTCTCCACGGCAGTAATGCAACTTTTACTTGCAAGAGTGGGGAATCACAGCAAAGGGTTCTTTTCCCTGACCTTTTTGATTGATCAAATTAATATTTTACCTAACCTACCTACCTCCAGTCCTCAAAGTTCTCTTCCAACAACTCAATGGAAGTCTATCCAAAACTGAACATTTTATGTAAAAAATAATGATAAAGTATGCCAGATAATGCTACATTTCATCACCTCGGTTACAAATACATATGCTTTGTGTTTGAATCTCAGCAGGAATGCTCAGCTCTATTTTGGCAACTCATTCCAAACTGTATTATAGCTCAATACAAATAAATAAAAGCAATGTTTTTATGCAACATATTAACCTGAACCAAAGCTGCTACAAAATCTCATTTGATATTCCTTATTTCAGTGGGAGTGTTGGGATTGCATAAGAGTGAGAATCTCCTAAGCCTCATGATATCATTGAGTTAAATCCCTTCTACATTAACAATGCCACAACTGATTTTTTTTGTTTGCCCTTCCCAAGCCACAGCTTGTGGTTTGTGACTACTTACTACTGCTGCAGATACGAAATTGTAGCTGCATAGGTCATCTTCAGATGAAAAATGAATTTAAATATAAACCACTAGTCATTATTTCCTCTAAATGCCAACACTTCCGAATTTCTGTCACTACTTTTCCCCAGTGCGCTTTGTTTCAAAACCAAAATAGCTGTCATTACAGAGAATGAGCTCTGCATAAATAAAAATACCGTTGCCAGGAGTGTGGGACTTTGTAAACACTCACCAAGTGTATGGCTGCCTAAGGGAGCTATTTTATGGGACTCCCTGGGATTGACCAGCTTGATACCCGTGATCACCTAGCCTGATGTTAATATTCCTTAAGAAAACGTTTGTTTGGACTACAGTGAAAGAACATGCAGATTTTTTTAATCCTCAGGTCTGACTAGAAGTAAATATAATTCTTAACAGAGTCTGAACAAGGAAAACTGGAACAGGTTGGTCTCGATCTCTAGAGGTCCCTTCCAACCCCTGCAATTCTGTCATTCTGTGAAAAGCTTAGAGAACAGATGAGCACAGGATTTTAGGCGAGGAAGGACAGGAAAAAAAAAAAAAAACAGCCATCATCTGGTCACAACAAAACCTTTAGTTGGAAGATATGTGAACCTATAGACATGAGAAAAAGGGAAAGAATATCACACTCAAGAATACTCGTGTCCAGTGTGAGCATTCATTCTATGCACTACTACAGCGAGAAATCTTATGCTATATCACTTCCATTTATAAACATTTGGAATTTCAGGTGCATAACAGAAATAATAACCGTTTGTACACATCTTCCTAACGCCTTCACAATAATTTTAATAAGCTATTGGGACAATTAATATTTAATCCCTCAAACTGCGAGTAGCAGAATCCTTGGAAATAATAATAAGAAGTTATTTTCTCATTTTCTTAAGTGTTCTATGGCAGTTCTTTTCCCCTGAAATTCAGTTTGCATTTAACTTAGTCCTAAGTTCTGCTGCTGTAATAAACAGATTAAATCTATTCTTTCAAGACCAAGAAATTAAACTAGCAGTTACAGTGCATGCAACAAATTAATTTATAAATAAAGAAGTAGTTCCCTAAGCTATCAAATACGATGCAAATAGCAGAGAAAGTTATCAAACTTAGCTCTTCAAAAGCTGTAACCATTTCATGTTTACCCACGATAAATAAGAAAAATATATATATACAATAGCAGCAATGAAAACAATATCAAAAAACCTGGTCACACTGGCTTCCTCAGAGCCTGAAAACATTTCCATTCCTTTTATTTTTAAATGCTGAGGTTGGATGCTTTAAATTTTAAATTTCCCTGCATGTTGCCCTTAGCAAGAAAGCTTTAAGACTTGGTACCATTTTCATCTAGCTTTACAAAGCAGACAGCTATTTCAATGTTTATATTAGTTTTCTATTTTTTTTTTTTTAACTGTGTAGCTAAAACACTGAGAGCATTTCATAGAGAAAAAATAACAATAATAAAAGCTTAGCAGTTAAAAGATTATTTTGAGTTTGCAGGCAAATATATGTAACGTTTACCTGTTCCCAACAAACAGCAAAAGCTTGCTTTGTGCTCACAAACGGTACAGCTGGAAGCGACTTGAAAAACAGTTTTTTGTTGATTCTGTGGAAGACATTGGGGAGAATAAAAAGCGTGCATTGTGCAATGGGAAAAGAAACTGCAATCTCAATGGGGCAAAGGCCACAGGGAGGAGCAGCAGGTGCAGGTAGCACTAATGAGCAAGTGGGAAGGCCACTGGGGACTGCTCTGGCACCTGTGTTAGGCCTACATCATCCCTGCAAGAGAGCCAAGTGTTTGTGCAGCCTCTCAGCTGCTGCTGGGTGTTCTTCCATCCACAATGGGAGTACCAACAAAATGGAATCAGGCGCAGACAGAGAAGCTCTTAATGTTACTTGTGTTTCTCTGTATGGCCTTTAGAAAAGAAAACTAATTCAAACTCCTTCAAACATACAAATCCTGGAAGGAAATCAAAAGTAAAATCCAAGAGAATTAAATTGCCATACCTTGGTGTGCTACGCACGATGCCTTCCCAGATGTTTTAAGCAAATAAAACAGAAGCAGTTCACTATTTGTTCATTATGTACTAGAAGTGTTGCCATGATGAACAGGCAATAATAACGACTTGTTCTGAAAGCACTGTGTTTATCCATATACCTCCTAGCAGTATTTCCATAGAGTCAACTGTTTGATCACTCTAGGATAGGAATATAGGTGTGAGCTGCTTGCTGTAATAAAACACTAGTTACATTATCAGGAAATTGCAGCTTAACCACTGCATAAAATAAAAAATAACAAGGGAGTCTCAATAGTCCAACCACAAGATGATAACAAGGGCACAAACACAAATTCAGAAGGGTTAGCTAGTACTGAAGGGATCCAACCTCAGCATTAAAGGAGATCTGATTTGTCATGAAACAGAACAGAACGAAGCGTAGGTACCTACTGTAAGTGAGAATCCCATGGATGGGCTCAGACAGCATGGAGATTGCATAGCAGTGAAGGTGGAGCAAGTGACACAAATACTATGACAGAAACTACATATGTATAACCTCAGCTACAGCAAAGAGTGAAGAGGAAGAACTATTATGCATGCCTACTCAAGAACTGCCTGCTTGCTTAACCAAACACACCCAAAATCTATTACTGCCTCTGTAGGTAAGGACATTTCTTTAGCACAGAAACATCCTGAGATTTTCAGTTTCACATCCCACCCCAGGCTTGGCTGCAACATTTGCCCAACCCCAGAGAGTGGAATCACATCAAACTGCAAACCAGACAAGCCAACACTTTCAAAGCTGCACATCAGTACTATTTTCTTTTCAGTTTGACTTCTCTAAGAGCCCTGACCATTTTCAGGAATGCTAGGCTCAGCTTCAGCTAATCTGTGGAGGGTTACAGACGCTTAGGTATTTATGACAAGTAATACTTTTCTGCCATTGCAGAATTTTCTGTCACTCACAGAAAGTCACTTATACTTTGCAAATGAACCTACGTTATCTTTCCACTGCACATACAAATGTCTTCTATTTTTTACATTATCAATTTTAAATGCATTTTTCTCCTCACTGTTTTCCTTGCACGCTATCTAACTCTGTCAACTGTCTACCATAGCATTCTGAATTCTATTTTAAGAGAAACCTGCTTTCAGAATGGTTCTGTTCAGTTTGGGAAGTGATTCTCCAACAGCACATCTCTGCAGCAAATGCTGAACAGCTGGAAACTACCTAATTAGAACAGGGAGGGGAAAAAATAAAAAGGATGTTTGAGATGAATAATAATCACATTCATCACACTCAGATTTTTTCTGCTTTATGTAGCGTACACCTGTGTCTCATTGGCACTGAAAATTACTGTAAGATGAGACACAAGTCTGCCCTTCTATCATATTCTTCTGTCTGTGATCTTTAAATAGCTTTTGCGAGTTCTTTTAATTATATAGGCAGATTTGTTTACTGAAGCATTCGTGTTAGAGCTCATTTCAAGAAAAGGGGCAAATTACATTTTTAATTATGTTTCTTTGGGAGGGCTACGTAGTTAAGATGATTTGCTGTCTTCTATTCTCCACAGACCTTCTAGGAGATGATAATCATGGAAACTCGGTGTAAAGCACAGTTGCATAAAGTTTTCCTACAATAAATATGCATACATTCTTAAAGCAATAGCAGTGTATCAAGGTTTCCAAAGAGGCCTGCTCATCTATGTCTTTGGGACGTAAAATACTTCTTATAAATAGAGGCCTCACCTGGAGTACTGCATCCATGTGTGGAGACCTCAGTACAGGAGAGACATGGACCTACTGGAGAACGTCCAAAGAAAGGCCTCAAAAATGATCCAAGGGATGGAACATCTCCCCAGCGAGGACAGACTGGGAGAGCTGGGGCTGTGCAACATGGAGAAGAGAAGGCTGTGAGGTGGCCTGAGAGCAGCTTGTCAGTATCTATGGGGGTTGATGCCCCATCCCTAGAGACTTTCAAGACCAGGCTGGATCAAGGACCTGGGCAACCTGATGTAGCCATGGTGTCACTGTGCACTGCAGGGGACTTGGAGTAGATGGCCTTCAGAGATCCCTTCCAGCTCTAAGGATTCAGTGATTCTATGAAATTGCATTCTTGCAGTAGAAATCTTGCAATCCGATTTTTACAACTCCATTTAAAATGTCCAGGAGCAGTTCTTGAAGCTGCCTAACCCAGTTTTCTATCATTTTGAAACCAGATAATAACTTTCCAGCTAAATTTGAGAAGAGATCATCTTAAAATTAAAAATGCACTCATATATAGTCATCACTAAAAAGAGTTTCCAATAAGCTAGCTAGCTAGGAGCCAACTATTCTCCTAAAGAGCTAAAGCAGGAGATAGTCTACAAGTAGCAAAATAAAGCAGAAATCACACTGAAATATGAACATCGGTAAGCAAATAGAGAAAGGATGCAACATAGCTTGGCAGTAAGAAAGGCTCTCTTCCAGTCTTAGCTCTCAGCTTGGCACTTCTGAGCTTACCTGCTGATACTGTGGTAATTTAGAGTAGTAGTGTGTTCATTTTGTAACACGCACTGCAATATTTTATAAATAAAACTCAGTTAGGTTCAACACTTGACCCTTCCTCAGGAAACTAGAACGTGGAACATGTACTTTTCAGATACACATCTCTGTAAATGTTAATTGAAACTTTCTGCCATATTCCCAGCCCGTGCTCTGCTGACTAGAATGTTTCCTAATGTTAGTAAAATCCTGAACCCATTTCAGTTGGGTCCTTTTATATTATCTGCCAGATTTTAGTGATTCTGGTTTTCCCCCTTTTTTTTTGTGGGATCACAAACCAGAAATTTTGCTCTGCTTTTAGCACAAACTCATGCAATTCAATTGCCATCGTTATTCTGGATAATGCTGTTTCTTATGCATTTCATGTTTTTGGCTAAACCCACAAGGATATAATTAGGTAATTACTAACTCCCTTGCAGTGCTTTCTTGATTTCCCATGACAACTACCATTCAAATCTCATTTTCACTTTTGTTAGGTGAATATGCTTCTCCTCATCAAAGTCCATAATTTTTTCTAGCATTAGAGCTTCAATCTGCATCTTTTACTATGCATAGACAAGATACAGTATGTTGCTTAGATTGTGTAGCACAAATGCCATGTCTTGCAGGGTTCTGTGGCCAGTGGTTATGAAAAATATCTGAATTGTGGATTTTGTTAACCACTTTTCCTGTAAACAAGAGTAAAAATGAGATCTACAGTAGCAGGAAGTGAAGTCAAGGAGTCAGGGTGTCATGGTTTTATGATTTTTGGTACTGGTATTCCACATCATAACATCATGTATTGCATTAAGAGGTAAAGAGTTAATACTCCAGCCCCATGGATCATTGATGGTTCCAAGTATACCTGTCTCAGAAGAGAAGAACTACATTCCCAGAGGACTTTGTGATGCTTTGTATTTTTACGTGTTTTCTGCTCAGAGGGAACAGATAAAAACTCTCTGCGGTCACGGGACACGCTCTTTCCTTCGGGATCAACTCAGCAGTGGGTGCTCGCTGCCGTATCGCCTTCAGCATTAGCGTAAGGCCTTCGGTTTATCAGACACTCTCTCTCTTGCTCATTTTATTTGATTCATTAGCCTCAATTCCAATTATATTGTATTATATTCTGTTATTTTGCTTTCTGATATCTTCTTTAGTAAATTAGCTTTCCTCCTAAGATCGTTGCCGCTGTTTTGTTTCTAGGCCCATCTCCCTTTTCCCTTTTTCCCTTTTTTCCTTTCCCTTTCCTGGGGTGTGGGTCCGTGGGTCCCCCACACCAATCGTCACGGAACCGGGCCGATCCAGCCTGGTAAACCGTTGACATTTTTGGCACCCAACGTGGGGCACGACGAGCTGCCTTAGCCGGGCAGAGACATACTCTTAGAGTGAATCTCTGTCTCTTGCTAGCAAGCTTATCTGTACTGCAGGTACTGTACAGCATAACACGGCCTTGAAGTCTGGGCGTACTGCCAGTTGTTCTGGGATATCTGTAAACTTTTTTAGGTACTGCTAGCTTGTTTTAGTAAAGAAAAAAAAATGCTCTCGCTTTTTAAACTGCTCTTAAAGGGGCTGCATTTTGTTGTTTTTTTTCTTTTAATGCTCAAAACATACTGGGACCTTTTCCCTGAACATCTGCAAGATCCTGAGAACCTAAGCAGATATTTGAGACAGGGATGTTGCGGCTCAGACAGATCTGAGGAGGCCCAAATTATTTGGGGTCTGGCTTATGCCAATCGGACCTTATTCAATACTATCCCAGAGAGGCATAGAGTTTTTAAAATAGAGCGAGAGAGTCTCCGAGCCAAAAGGGACAGTTTCCAAATTGAGAAAGACAGTCTTTTAGCTGACAATCAGACCCTCCAGACAGAGAGAGACGCCCTCCAGATTGAGAGAGACACCTTCCGGTCTCAACAAGAAGCTCTCCAGACCAACATGGACGCCCTCCAGTTCGAGAAAGATGCCTTCCAGCCTGAAAGAGATGCCCTCCAGTCCGAACTCAACAACCCTCAGTCTCAACATGATGGTCTCCAGTTTGTGCAACAAGACGGTCTCCAGTTTGTGCAAGATGCCCTCCAACCTGAAAGAGACACCCTCCTGTCTGAGCGAGATGTCCTCCTGTCTGAACGGTACTCCTTCAGAACTGAGCGAGGTACCTACCAGCTACAATAGCCCGTGCCCCCCAGCCAGGGGGGGGAAAGGGATAATAGAGTGTATTGGACTGTGTGGATTCGATGGCCTGGCACATCAGAACCACAAAATTATAAGGCACTGGTGGACACTGGTGCACAATGCACTCTAAAGCCCTCAAGTCACCAAGGGACAGAATTAATCTATATTTCTGGGGTGACTGGGGGTTCACAAGAGTTGACCATGACTCACTCCCCTTTTAATAGCCCCATATGGCCAGTGTGTAAAGCCAGTGGAGAATGGAGGCTGATGGTAGATTACCGTGGCCTGAATGAAGTCATACCCCCACTGAGTGCTGCTGTGCCGGACATGCTTCAACTCCAGTATGAACTGGAGTCAAAAGCAGCCAAGTGGTATGCCGCCATTGACATTGCCAGTGCCTTCTTTTCAATTCCTCTGGCCACAGAATGCAGGCCGCAGTTTGCTTTCACCTGGAGGGGAGTTCAGTACACCTGGAACCGTTTGCCCCAGGGGTGGAAGCACAGCCCAACCATTTGCCATGGGTTGATCCAAACTGCACTGGAACAGGGCGGTGCTCCTGAGCACTTACAATACATTGATGACATCATTGTGTGGGGCAATACAGCAGGGGAAGCTTTCGAGAAAGGAGAGAGAATAATCCAGATCCTCCTGCGAGCTGGCTTCGCTATTAAGCGAAGCAAAGTAAAAGGGCCTGCACAGGAAATTCAGTTCCTAGGAATAAAGTGGCAAGATGGACGTCGTCACATCCCAACAGATGTGATTGACAAAATCATTGCTATGTCTCCACCCACTAGTAAGACAGAGACCCAAGCTTTTCTGGGTGTAGTGGGCTTTTGGAGAATGCATGTTCCAAACTACAGTCTCATTGTGAGCCCTCTCTTTCTGGTAACGTGGAAGAAGAATGATCTTGTGTGGGGTCCTGAGCAGCAGCAGGCTTTTGAACAAATGAAGCAGGAGATAGCCCGTGCCGTGGCCCTGGGGGCCAGTGCGGGCGGGACAGGATGTAAAGAACATCCTCTACACTGCTGCTGGAAAGGAAGGTCCCACTTGGAGTTTGTGGCAAAGAGCTTCTGGAGAGACCCGAGGCCGACCCCTTGGTTTCTGGAGTCGAGCATACAGGGGGTCTGAGGAGCGCTACACTCCAACTGAGAAGGAAATCTTAGCCGCAGACGAGGGGGTTCGAGCTGCTTCTGAAGTAATCGGTACTGAAGCGCAGCTCCTTCTGGCACCTCAACTGCCAGTGCTGAACTGGATGTTCAAAGGAAAGGTTCCCTCTACCCATCATGCTACTGATGCCACTTGGAGTAAGTGGATTGCGCTGATTACACAGCGAGCTCGGATGGGGAACCTCAGTCATCCAGGAATCCTAGAAGTGATCATGGACTGGCCTGAAGGTAAAAAGTTTGGAACAACACCCGCAGAGGAGGTATCACATGCTAAAGAGGCCCCACCATATAATGAATTACCAGACAATGAAAAGAGATATGCCCTGTTCACAGATGGATCGTGTCGTATTGTGGGAAAGCACCGCAGATGGAAATCTGCAGTGTGGAGCCCCACACGACAAGTTGCAGAGGCCACTGAAGGAAAAGGAGAATCAAGCCAATTTGCAGAGGTAAAGGCTGTCCAACTGGCCTTAGATATTGCTGAACGTGAGAGGTGGCCAGTGCTTTATCTTTACACTGACTCATGGATGGTGGCAAATGCCTTATGGGGGTGGTTACAGCAATGGGAACAAAATGGTTGGCAACGGAGGGGTAAACCTATTTGGGCTGCTGAACTGTGGAAAGATATTGCTGCCCGAGTAAAGAATATGGTTGTAAAGGTGCGCCATGTAGATGCTCATGTTCCTAAAAGACGAGCAACTGAAGAACAACAGAACAACCATCAGGTAGATAGAGCTGCCAAAGTTAAGATGGCTCAAGTAGACCTGGACTGGCAACACAAAAGTGAATTATTTTTAGCTCGATGGGCCCATGAGACCTCGGACCATCAAGGAAGAGATGCAACATATAAGTGGGCTAGAGACCGAGGGGTGGACTTAACTATGGATGCTATTGCACAGGTTATCCATGACTGTGATACCTGTGCCACAATTAAACAAGCCAAGAGGATGAAACCTCTCTGGGAGGAAGGGCGATGGCAAAAGTATAAATATGGGGAGGCGTGGCAAGGTAAGCGTTATGTGCTCACCATGGTGGAAGCAAACACTGGGTGGCTTGAAACATATGCAGTACACCATGCTACCGCCTGAAACACCATTCTAGGTCTCGAGAAGCAAGTCCTATGGCGACATGGCACTCCAGAAAGAATTGAGTCCGATAATGGGAGTCATTTCAAAAATTCTCTTGTAAATACTTGGGCCAAAGATCATGGCATTGAGTGGATTTACCATATCCCCTATCACGCACCAGCTTCTGGTAAGATTGAAAGATACAATGGGTTGCTAAAAACCATGTTGAAAGCAATGGGTGGCGGAACATTTAAGCACTGGGAGAAGCATTTGGCAGAAGCCACCTGGTTGGTCAACACTTGAGGATCCATCAATCGTGATGGTCCTACCCAATCCAGCTCCCTACCTACAGTAGAGGGAGATAAGGTCCCTGTAGTACATGTAAAGAACATGTTGGGAAAAGCGGTATGGACCCTTCCAGCTTCTGGAAAGGGCAAACCTCTCCGTGGAACTGTCTTTGCTCAGGGACCTGGGACCACATGGTGGGTGATGCAGAAGAATGGGGATGTTCAGTGTGTACCACAAGGGAATTTGATGTTGGGGGAGTGCAGTCAGTAATTCCATGTATATACTTGTATATATATGTTGTGTGTGTGTGTATCTAATGCATGTTAATCATTGTTCTTTCAGTATATATAAAGCATGATGTAATTATGTGGAATAAGGGGTGGAATGTCATGGTTTTATGATTTTTGGTACTGGTATTCCACATCATAACATCATGTATTGCATTAAGAGGTAAAGAGTTAATACTCCAGCCCCATGGATCATTGATCGTTCCAAGTATACCTGCCTCAGAAGAGAAGAAGAACTACATTCCCCAGAGGACTTTGCGATGCTTTGTATTTTTACGTGTTTTCTGCTCAGAGGGAACAGATAAAAACTCTCTGCAGTCACAGGACACTCTCTTTCCTTCGGGATCGACGCAGCAGTGGGTGCTCGCTGCCGTATCGCCTTCAGCGTTAGCGTAAGGCCTTCGGTTTATCGGACACTCTCTCTCTTGCTCATTTTATTTGATTCATTAGCCTCAATTCCAATTATATTGTATTATATTCTGTTATTTTGCTTTCTGATATCTTATTTAGTAAATTAGCTTTCCTCCTCAGATCGTTGCCGCTGTTTTGTTTCTAGGCCCATCTCCCTTTTCCCTTTTTTCCTTTCCCTTTCCTGGGGTGTGGGTCCGTGGGTCCCCCACACCAATCGTCACGGAACCGGGCCGATCCAGCCTGGTAAACCGTTGACACAGGGTAATGAATCAATTCAGTCACCTCTGCTTTACTTGTACTAGAGGGACAGAATATTTCAGAATTTTGCAACATGTCAAGACATTTGCTGGTTATAATCAAGCACTAATTTCAACAGAAGAAACCAGCTAGGAGGCTAGAGTTGTCTATCAAATGCTTGTGTGGCATTTGTCTTCACAAAGCTCCATTTGTTTGACTTCTTAACTCTCTTGGGAGTGAAAACAGACATACAGGAAATTCAGTCTAACGTTACTCCCCCGTGCCTTAGTCAAATGATAAAATGATTTTAAACAAATGCTGGTGCTAAGTATAATAGCTGTAGTCTTCATTCCAGCTTAATTACATCTTACAAAATACTGTTCAGCTTCATTCTGGAAGAAACGCAGCTGCCACTATTTTAATTTGACAGAGCAGATACATATATTTTTATATTTTTCCCTGTTTACAGAAGTTTGCAGACACAGCAGCTGCTTGCTACCTGAACTTTTTTTTAAACAACTTATGACTGACTTACTGTTTATGACCTCCAAGCTGATAAAGCTCTCTTTAGTCGCTGCATCTTTACTGGTTTAACATTAAGTATATACACAGAAAATCCAGTGAAACTTTTTGCTCTTGAATCTTGATGGTGGTAACTGAAGGACTGGTGCCAGATTTCATTAGCATGATGCCAGTGTATACCAACAGCTAATTCCAAATTAGGTTTTATGTCGTTAATTTAACCCTTAGCTAAGCCCCAAACTGAATTCACAGAACTCTACTTTCCATTCTTTTCCCCGTCCAGAGGCACTTGAAGTTGCAAAATGGTCCCTTATTCAACTCAGAAGCATTCTAGGTGTCTGTAATTTTTGCTGCTTTCACAACCACAACCTTTTTAGTCTGAACTTTATATTGTTCCAGCAGTGAAAACCTGGATTTTGAATTCCACATTAAGTTCACCATAAGAAACTTTACAACTTCTACGTAAGATTTAGTGCAAGTGTTTGAGAGTAGTCAGTATGTAAATTACATTTGGAAGTAAAAAAAAAAAAATTGATCAAATAAAATACAAGCACTCAAATATAAAGAACCCTGTTCAAGTTGATTATCCTGAATATTTCAACACTTTCCTTGTCCACAATACAAAAATGCAAAAATATTTCTTAAAAGCCAGAAATTCCGAGATATTTTTTGTCACCGGGATTTCCTTAGCTACCAAACATAATTTTTTATAGACACCTAAGATATACGATTCCTACTGATTTCATCAGCATTTGAACGATCAGGTGTAAGTAATAATAGTGAAAAAGTGAATTTCATAGAACTACAGGGGTTGGAAGGGACTTCTAGATATTATTGAGTCCAATCCTCCTGCTATAACAAGTTCTCTACAGCAGGTTGCACAGGTAGGCGTCCAGACAGGTCTTGAATATCTCCACAGAGGAAGACTCCACAACCTCTCTGTGCAGCCTGCTCCAGTGCTCTGTCACAGTTTCTTCACAGATTTTATCACAGAGATTATGCTATTATCATCTGTACATGAGAAAACCTTCTGCAATGTATGAAAGGAAAATGAGAGTGTAGCTTTTAATCTTTCGCTATCATTTCAGTGTCTTCCCAGCAGTGTGAAAATGTCCATGTAAAAACGTTGAAAAATCCACCTTCCACAGAATTCGTGAAGAACAACAGACACAAGAATATCTTTCATATAATGTGGAAGTGTGCTCTTTATCTGAGTTCCCGAGGTCTGATGCTTCAGGATGAAAGAATATTAGAATATGTGGTTTTCTACAAGCGTGATGCAATTCTCACCCCTCTTCAGTAAATCGTAAGTATTCTTTGTGGGGGATGGGGATGGAGGAAAGGAAGAGGAATAAACATCAGTTTTCAGATGGCTAATTAGCAAGTACACCTTTAGGCTCACATCTTTATGACAACTAATTATGTTAATATACTGCACAGTGACTGACTCCATTTTTAGAAAGTCAACCAAGGTAGAATTCTCTCTATAGCTACCATTTAAGCAAACATCTGTTAAGGGATACATTTACAAAGCTGTTTGTAGGAGTTACAGCAAAGGTAATGCTGGCCATGACAGCAGCTTTCACAAGTGTTGATGCTGTAGATCTTTTTATTCAATATTAATAAATTCACCACGGAATTATTTTACCATCTGTCTCCTGTAGAGCCATTTATTTCTGTCCTTCTAGTAAGTATACGGAGAAAATATATTGACATTTCCCGAAATACAATAACTAACAAATTACTATAACGATGTTTTGTGTACAATATAAGAAAATAAAGGTATTATTAGTATGACTTATTATTTTTCTTCTAGTACGTATGTAAGATGAATTACTTAACTGTAGAATACCGACATTATCAGCATGAAATATTCACCAACAACTTAAAAAAAATTACTCACCAGGCTGAATTCTTCAATTCATGCACAATTAGTTCAAATTTCCTGTCTAGTTTTGTTACATTCTGTTAATATTTCTGCAGGAAAGTTAGTATATGTCAGTTGTTCAATTAGCATTAGCTAAAATTAAATACATACATATACATTTAAAAAAAAATTACTTCTGTGGGAACATAGGCTTTTCCTAGTACTACCAAATGTGTCCCAAGAAATACATTATAACCAACCAAAATGTCTCTTCCTGCTCTAAATATTTGCTACCTAAATGAATCCTTGGTAAATGCCAACGAAATAGAGAACTGGGGGGAAATGTGAAATAAGAATAAAATGTGATGAATAAATATCTGTGTCCCCATCACTCAGAAATACAGAACATATCAGAACTTGGACTAGAATTTTAATCAAAACAGAAACTCCAAAGCACCTAACCCAGGTACAATGAATTGTAATATTGTACACTCCATATACATCTAGTCAACTAAGGGAATAAATGGCAATGACTGACAGCAAAACCAGGCCCTCCTCTTGCATTGTCATGAAATGGTGGCATGAAGAAAAGGCAAGATGAGGAAAAAGAGTGACTTTCTGATACCTTCTTTCTATCATTAGTATGCTTTCTTGTCTTGAAGAGCAGTGTCATTATCATCAAGGGCTTGTAAGCAGCTTTTCTAGCAACTATTTTGTAGTCTGCTAGGTTACAAGCAGCTTCACTTTCTAATATCATTGTTGAATTAAGTTATTAACGTTACTACTTTAAAGTATTACAATAAACTGATCATTACTCAAACCAAAGCTTTGATTGCCTGTGATGTGTTTCAGTTTACAGATGAGATTTAAACGGTTGCTTATTATATTGCCAGCTTATCAATACAATTCTTTTAGAGCAGAAAAGTGTATAAAGTTGTATTTTCCCTCTCAAAATTGATAGTTTGCTTTAGAAAGTTACATTCCTAAGTCCAGCGCAGCTCTGTCATGGGCTCAGTGCCACCATCTCTAAGAAGAATATACAGAAGATCACCTTAATGAAACCTAGAAGATGGAAGGTGTTAGCACCAAAAATGAAATGTTACAGATAGCTATGTGGATAAAGTGTTAAATTCTATGGCATGTGTGTGTATATCTCTGAGTTAGCTACAGAAAGCAGTGTTAGAGAAGGACCTCTTATTCAGACTAGGCTGCTTATATATCTCTTTCTCAAGAGGCCATTCCATCACCAGGAAGCAGTTCTGTCATTCTGGTCACAGATCTTATCTATTTTGTGGCAGCACTCACTGGAAGTCTAAGTCATTTCTGGTATTTTCTTGTTATTCTGACCTGAATCACACAAGCAAGTCCTGTGAACAAAAAGAGCAGTCTCCTGTTTTCCTCACCTGACAGAAGTTTTTCTACAGAGCTCATCATTCCCACTAGACACGTCAAACATTGCATCAATCCCATTTAAAAATGGGGTATATCTTTCAATTGTATGTTTTTGTCCAACTATTGTCACTGAATATTTTATCTGTTCCTTATTCTAGGCATTTTTTTCCTCATAAAATTTTTATGACTTAAAAAGACAAGTGTCAGTACTTCTAATTAGCAATTCAGTCCAAATTTTTGTACTTGCAATTTCAAGAGTGCAGATTAAATCCATATTGCTACAATATAATTAAAATTATAAAATTAATTGAGTAAATAAAAAGTGTCAGATATGCAGTTTAACAATTTGAAATACACTTTTTATATTAAAGAATTATAATCCTTCATTAGGATATCATTTCTCCAGTAGAGAATTATTTTTCTCTTAAATTTCATAAGCATATATATTGCTGAAGTTTCAGATTGAGAGCACTAATGAATATCACCCTCAATTTATTTCAAGATTGAATTATCTCAGTGTAATGCAAACTAGACGAAAGGTCTCCTTCTCCCTGTTTTGTTCTCCACTCTACAGCTTAAAGAAGTATATATTATTGGTGACAAAAGCTAGAATGAAACATTAGAAATCAACTTCGTTAAATAAGAAAAACTCTCTTCATTAAAAAAGAACTCTCTTCTCTACCTGTATTTAAATAGGAAAACTGCAGTCTGAAGTAAAAATATCCACGTGCATACAACAAGCTTATCCATAGTCTAAAAGAATTAGAGGCATGTCCCAAGTAAAGAAGACAGCTACTCCTTCTGATCTTTTTTGTACAGGTAGGGCAATATCTAGGAGAGAATTTACTAAAAGAAAACTACAGAAAATGCACACCTACCAATATAACAGTAGTATAGGGAGCAGCAAATCTGAAACACTCAGGGAAATGCACTGGTGGTCTATGAAGAAGAATCCTGGATCCAGGTTTTCTGTGGGCAATAAACCTAGATTTTAACAAATGGTAAAGCTCTTACAGAAATCTACTTCTGTATAAAAATCATATTTTAAACATTCTCTCTAGTACTCAATAAGGATGTGGAAAAATGCACCAAGAAAAAAATATACAAATATTCTGAGTGGATGTCAATAGCTACTTCAGCAGATAGGTGACAAAATGTCAAAACTCCTGCAGAAGTGACAGTATTTAACCAGATCAATTTTGTTACACAAAGCTGTGATGGAGATTTATCAGAAAACTAGATTACTTGGGGTTGAAGTGACCTTGCTGTATGGCATGATTCAACTTGACTTTCTCTGCCATTCTTTTTTTCAATCTTCCCCTAGTTAATTGCAGCATCTTCCTCAACTTTTCAAGTCTGGGATGTAGGTGAAGGAAGGCAAAGGGCAGTAGCCATGAGAGCTGCCCATTCCAGTTCCAGTATCATCACAGGACTGATAGGGATACTGAAGCAGAAAATACTGGAGACTGTTAAGGGGAAAAAAGCAGGTTACTGAGCTTTAACAGAGAACCGAGGAAAAGAAAAAGCAGATAAAATAACTACCTGTGGTAATTCGACCCCACCAGTAAACATGGAGTTTACCTTGAGGACATCAGAAAGAAGTTATTACAGTCATCTAAATGCTACTAGGTTTGCCTGCTAAGATTCTGTTTCTTTCTATTCCAAACTGTTGCTGGTACACATTTAACAGAAAGTACACTGCAATAAATTAGTCATCTTTTTTGTCAAATAACCCATCATAAACTCTCCAGACATCACTGCTGTTGTGTCCACAAACAAGGGCTCTCAGCTTGCAGTGAAGAGGCACAGGACTCATTAACAAGCAACAGCCATCAGCAAACAAGACAATTATCTGAGCGGATGCAGCTACTGTGCTCTCACGATGGCTTAAATTAACCTGGTTTTCATCCGATGGAGATAGAGAGGAAAAAAATAATTCAGCTCTCAGGTGGAAGGCAGAGATTCAACTAAGACTGAAAACCTAACTTTAAGATCTAACTTTAAGATCCTTTCATCACACAGCTCCTGGGAAACAGAAACTAGCCTCATTATTTCCAGCAAGCATTTTTCAGGACATAGAAACCTAAGCCACTTATGTACCTTGACTTGTCATTTCATCCATTCAAGAACAGCACATTGATTTGCCCTAACACACAGCATTCAAAAAAGTTATCAGACCCAGACTTGGAAGTATGATCTGCTGTTCGTATATAGGCTCTGGCTTAATATCAATCAATTTAATTTATAACATTAATATTATATATATCTGAAGATAAAAAATTACTAGGAAACCTGAAATAGGATAACCTGATTTTTTTGAAAACACAGATATCCTGAATTCAGTTTAATTACCCTTTTTCCTTCTTTCTCTTCAGTGACCACATACAGTTAAAACATTCCATCAATAAAGTGCATGAAATTTTTAAAGATGATAAGAAGAAAAAATGTTAATTACTGGCCATTTGTAATTGACGTCTCCAGGCAGAAGGGTATTTTAGAGTTTGAGCACACTATAATTTATTTCCACTGTTGATCACAAATCTCATTGTTGATAGAATTACCTCACTTTATATGGGCGGTTAAGTAACAGAGCTAGCTCTTCTTGTTCACAACTGCTGCCCATATACTAGCTTGACACAGAAGTTCTCTCTTCAGATTTATAAGGCTTTGGTACTTTACCAGAAATTAAGCTCTTTCTTTTCATTTGAGACCCCAGGGTTGAAATAGCTTCTTGCATGTCTACAGTTCAGAGCTCATTTAGAGATATTCCAGCACCACAGTCTGACTCACAGCAGATGCAAGAACAAGGAGCATCCCTATCCCAAATGTGCTCATCCTACTCTGTACCAACACAGTCTAAAAGGCAACCTGCTTGCTGAGTTGCTGGGTCAGAGATTAATGCTGTGATGCTCTTCAGCTCATAAAGCATTCTGTACGAACAACACTGTTTTCAGAAAATGGCTAAAGCCATGTACACTCAAGAAACAGATGTAAAAATTACAGTGTCTTGATATTTTGTTTTTTATTTGTCAGTCAACAAGAAATTAAGATACTCTATCAGCCTGTCTTCTAGTTATGTTTGTCATACTAGAAACAAAGGCTAATAAGCAAAATAAAATGCAAAGCATTCAAATGTAAATTTGAATGTGTGGTTTGAGATAGGTAACTTTTATTATACTTTAAGAATGGGGGATGATTTCTGTGTTACTGTGCTGCATGGGAACTGCTGAATCGTGGCCTGAACCACTGACTAAGCACCTGGAGAAAAGACATGGTCAGCCCTGGAAGCACAGGTGAAGGTGATTCACTCATTTAAAGGCTCTCTTGGTGGAGATCCCTCCTCTTGGAGTTATTTTCTCCAAAGCTAGATCCTCAGATATGCGTGAGCATGCCTTATCCTTCTTTTTGCAGTATCTCCTCATTTGTGCTGGCAGAGGGTGCCATTACACATGCCCAATTTCATGTTCCCATTCCAACAACATTCTATAATTCTATATCAAGTCTTTTATGCAATAATTCTCACTTCATAAATAAAATTATATTTGGGAAAAATGTCTTGCAAACAGTAACAGCAGTGGTGAAAGCTGGACTGTGTTTGTAGTGATAGTCTTAAAACATAGAGTACACTCCAATCCCTCACCTGTTTCACACATGAGGGTCTAAGAAAATAACACTTTTGCTGTAGAAAACACTTGAACTGTGAAGACAAAAATCTAATTTTCTTCACTAGTATAAAGATGATCTAGCACTCTTGTAAAACCAACTATTCACCTCCCATCTGTCAAACTAATCATAAAAGTTCGTTTTCCTAGCTGTTCTTTTGGAATCTAAAGATCCTATAATGTAGTACTTTTTCCATAACCACACACAAAGAGGGAACGTACCTAATGTAAAAACTTTTCTCACAATATCCTATAATATGCTCAGATTTTCATGCTTTGTTCATCAGTCATAATGTCCCCGTATTCAATGAACAACAAATTACACATGCAAGAAGTACAAATACATTTCTTACAAATAGCTCAAAGCTGTAAGGAAAAAATAAATATGCAGAGATCACTGTATCCAAATTACTATGTAAGAATCATCCATTGTGGCTTTCTGAGCTGAGCTACCCTGAATTTAAAAGATACACATATAAGCTGAATCATAATCAGGGAAGCTAACTAATGTCATCTAATGAATTCATCTGAATTTGTTTTGGAGAGTAAGATAGAGAGAGGCAAAAGCCTAATTATTTTGAATCTCTAAATCAGCAAGTTTAACTCTGTCTGAGATACTGTATTAATAAACATTGCAGTAGTGGTGCAGTTTCTTTCAGCGCACACACACACACAGAAAAAAAAAATCAACTCTATGGTTTCTGGATAGGTTTAATATTCTTTGTTCTTGTTTACCTTTTCTTTCCCTTCTCTGCCTATCAAAAAAATGAAAACAGTTTTCTTCTAGATGGACTTGGCCCAAATGCAAGTGTGTAGAAACATAACTTAGGAAGATGCATCGGGCTTATTTGATTCCAATCATCAGCCAAACCTCTGATCAACCAGCTTAATCCCACCTGGGACATGAAAGTTCTCCCTCTAGTGAACCTGGTGAGATAGAAGTAGCAAGTGTCCTCCTAATCTCTTTTATTTCCCGTGAAATTTCCCCTCAATTGAGAACATCTATCAACTGTCACAAAGCTTATGCTGCCTGAAAAAGAAAAACTGAAAAAGGGGACAAAGTAAGATCAGAGAGATAACAAACCCAAATAATGAGAAAGAAAGAGCCCACCAGAGAAAGAAAACAATCCCGTTTTTAAGGAAGAAGTTTCACTTTTCATCAAGACCCTAAGAGATCCAGAGCCTCCTTTAACTTTAAATCTATTAAAATTGTATATTTCTAAGAAATAATTTATCTTTTTGTTCAATGATCTTCTGAAATGAGGAGTTCTGAAGTGAAATTTAGGAAAATGTGGAATAAAAGGCCTGCACAAGGGAGGGTGGATATGTTATAAAGACTGCAAATTTGAATGTGTTGCCCACGGAAATGTAGCACAGTCCTCAAAGAAATCCTGATACATTGAAGGCTGAGACAATCTTGCCTAAACAACTCTTCCACAGCTCAGTAAGTAAGCTGGCAACTGGCAATTAGACAATCTCACTCAGATATGAGTGCAACAGAAAGTACTGTGAGGAAAAGAATAGAGGAATACATTGAATAGAGGAATGTGTTTGTGATCTTGGGGGCTACCCAACCATAAAACTGGTATCATGTTCGTGGAAGTGCAGATGACACAGATGTAGTACTTGTGAGAGGGACTGGGAAGAAACAAGAAACACTGTATAGCACATTGAAACCAGTTGAAATTGCAAACTACCACTGCCTGTCTGAAAACTGACACCCTGAAAAATCTCACTGGCAACAAACATCACCATGGTAGCAAGAAGCATACCACGACTCCATATCCGTGCTTCTTTATCTAGGATAATTTAACAATTTTTCACTTGCTTGCCATGGTGGGAAGCTTTGCAATCTGTTTTTCATTTGGCACCTGTGACTGTCTCGCATGGGGAAAAAAAAAAGCCCCCCAAAAATTGTTAGGAGGATTTATGTCTGTGAAATACAAGAAGAGTCTGTTTGCTTTGACAAGATTTGTCTGTCAGGAGGCATGGCGTGCCCAGAGTTTTTGTTAGCCTTCCACTGCTTAATATGTGCAGCCATGCATATTATTACAGGCTTACTACAGGAATGAAAAAGGGAGGGAACATTTTATATATTTTCCTTTCATTGGGGATCTACATCTTCTCATTCCAGAAGAAAAGCTGTGCAGGGTTTCAAGAACAAAACACCTAGAGATATCTAATTCCCCATGGATTCCAATCTGCTTGTAATCTCTACTGAAAACCTCTGCTTGGTAGCAGTAAGAGAAAATACTTCTCATACAAACACGCAATAAATAACATGTCCTGCTGCTCCCGAGCAGAATTACATGTATTTCTCTACTGCTGGTGTTCATAGTGAGGAATTTTTAGAATAAGGAGACATGTTTTACCATCCTTGGCAACCAAGTATTTCAAGCTCAACAAATGTTCAAGGCAAATTTAAGAAAAAACTGTTGATGGACTAACTCTATACAGAACCACAGCTCCTCTTGGCAATCCGTTTATCACCTTCATAGTAAATAATTTCTTCTGAAAGTCCAATTACTATTCTCCCTGATTAAGTGTCCCTCCCCAAGAAACTGTGTACTCTCACAAAATAAATGTTACGCAATACAATTACTAAAAACACATCTGTATGATCTAAGGGAAGATTCTCAAACAACATCTCTGAGTTCCTGATTCATCTGTCTGCACCTGACTGAATAAATTAATGCTTGGGTGGTCTTGGGAATGCATCATGTATTTAGATTTAGGAATGATAACACAGCTTACCACTGTTTTTTGAAAAATCTCGCAGCAGGACATGGTCACTAAGTAGAACTGAGACTTGCTGTTTTGCTCCTGGACCTACATTCCAAAAGGAAATTCTACCAAGAACAATAAGCGCCTTGGGAAAAGCCACAGAAAAATGTTAGTATTCGTTTGAAAATTTGTTATACTTCAATATTTTTATCTGTCAGTGCATCATACATATTTATCTGGCATCACGTTCTTTGGAAAAGTCCCTACCACAGAAAGGTTCTTAGTCTCAGGTACTTGGCAGTTAAAAATAGACATGTA
This sequence comes from Callipepla californica brunnescens, assembly GCA_023055505.1. NCBI lineage: Eukaryota > Metazoa > Chordata > Aves > Galliformes > Odontophoridae > Callipepla > Callipepla californica. The sequence continues at coordinate 3,891,024 of JALIRH010000040.1, forward strand.
AATATGACTGAATTATTGTGACATTCATTTTATGTTATATTTAGAAATATAAAAACTGCATACCACTATTCAATTAATGCATTTACGAGCACAGGTTTTGCCAACCAGAAACACCTTTTCTAGTCAGACTGTTGAAAAAAAAAAATGCTAGTATGAGAAAATAATTCTTCTATGTACTCATTTTCATGATTAACTCATTTAATAAGCATCACCAAATTCCTCAGAACACAATAGGAGCTGCATTTCTTGGTGGTTCAAGCAGTGTCTGTCAGGCTTAATTTTGAGGACCAACTGGGCTCACATCAAAGATTCCTTCCTCAGTTTGTATCCCATTACCTCTATGACTGGCTAACCTTGATCTGATATGGTAGCAACATCTTTTATTTCCCCTTCTGTAAGAGAAAGAACTATGTCCCTCATGAGCAATCTAACAGAACAGGAAAATTGCTTCAGCAAATTTCTGCTTTTGTTATTGTTCCTGTAATGCGGCTTCATTGAAAGAAAATAAAAAGGAAAACTAAGAGGTACGTTAATAATCCTTGATTGAAGGTTACCAGGATTTTTAGAAACTGTAATAAAGTACCTGAAGAAAAAAGGTATTAGAATAGCTCATATAAGAATTAGTCCAGAAACAGTTGCATACGAGTAAAAATGTCCTAAATACTTGAAATACCCTTGTCTGTGAACCTGTGAGTTTTGTTGATGCATTATAAAACATAGAAATAAAAACATGCAATATTGGTAATATAAAGTTCCTTCGGAATTGTGGTCAGGGAAACACAAAATTTTCTGTCCTGATGAACGAATGGCCATATGAGTGGACAAAAAATTCATCACATGAATGGGCTTCAGGAACACAAGCCTCATTACCAGGATGCTCTGATAATTTTCTACAAAGCTGAAATCAACTTTCCTTCACATATAATGTTTACATTGTCATCACACAGAGAATCCTCCCTCGGGAAAGAATCAATCTTAACAGAGAAAAATGAAGTGGCCTTCAGTGACAGCAGGCAAACAATTCAAACATTTTTTTTTTCTTGCTCTTAGTTTTCCTCATCTAAAAAATTGGGGAATGATACTGCATTCACTGGTAAACAATTCTGAGATCAAACAGTGAAATAACTGGGGAATAAAGAAAAAGATAAACCAATGGCAATAGAGAGAAGGAAGAGAAAGAGACCTTTCTGGGTCTAGTAGCTAGTTTTTGAAAAGAGTGCAGCAAATCAGTTCTGCTGTTTGTCCTGTATCTTGATTTTTCAGGCAAACCCAAGAAAGCTCAGAAATATCAGTAGCTGGGGTAAATGAAGGTGTCTATAAAATCTCAATCATCAAATCTTCTTGGTTCTGGAAGATGCACTGCTTGAATAAGATACTAATTGGTTCTTAGGAATAAGGAAGAGAGAAATAATATTAAAAAAGAAGAGAGTGCTCTTAGTCTTATGGGAACCTTTTGTCCAACAAATTAACAAACAAATAACACTCATTCTGCTCCCCCCCTAAGAATAAATAAATAAAAAGAAAGAAAAAAAAAGAAAGAAGAAAAGAGAAAAGGAAAAGAGGGAAAACGGAAAAGGAAGGAGGGAAAACATTATTGAAATACTTTCCTATGTTGTTGTTTTAAGAAATTTCCTTCTGATTAGCCAGTTCAACTTTGACACTGGGTAGGCAGTCAAACACGAAAGAGAATGTAATGACATACAGCACAGCAGATGTTAAAACACAAATGTGGAGCTAGGAAGATGTTTGTTTGGAATCACAGGAGAGAACAGACAAAACAAAGACTGTGCACTGGAAAGACAAACATCTAAAACTAAAGATGTCTGTGGCACAGAGATAAAAACATGGCCTAGCAGGAGTCACATCTGTAATTTATGTAAATATTTGATAGGGCATAAATTGAGGCTGGCTTTCTGTTATACTCCCAAAGCAACAACAAGAAAGAAATACAGAAAAGAATTGTCACGTTCCAAGTACCTTTTGGGTGCTTCACGCTACTTTCCTTCCCCATCTGTCAGCAGAGTTTTATTCCCTCCTTTTGTCCCTTTAGATTTTTATCTTTATTTCAGGCTTTTGAATTGTGGAAGTCCCAAGAGAACAAGAAGAAATTTTGTTTAAATATTCAGCATCAGAGATGAAGTTTTTTAACCACACTTCTGTAATAAACACCCTAATTTAAATGCATCATGTGCTCTCATTGGACCTATCATATCACATAGCAAAATATTTGTTTATAAGGGAAGAACAGCTCAACATCTGTTGACCATCTATAATTACGCACCTACAGATGAGATAGCTCAAGGATAGGTTCAACTTTCAATGGCATTTTACAATTTTAGCAGAGAAAAATAAATGGATGCCAAGTACTTTCCCCAACATCCAAATCTCTTCTCATCCTGCTTATGTCAGTCAAGCCTTAACCCAAGCTATAAATGCAGCTTATTACACTTTTTTGGATAAATGGCTAAGCTACCTGCTGCCATTTTCATATTCAGGGAGCATATGCACAGGCACGTGGCCATATTAATAACTTTCATTTGATTCAAGAACGTCACTGAAGATTCATTCCTCCATACATCACGAAGCAGAAAAAGACCAAAAGGTTTAAATTCCATATGGTTATCTAATAATAAGTGACTCACAGATGCAGTCAGAGAACATTGCTGCACTGTCTCACTTCTGTTCTTTATTTACACAAACAAGAACCCACAATGCTCATCTGAATCTCTCAGCACCTTTCATTAAGGGTCTTTTGGAACAAAAGAGCACAGAAGAAGAATAAAGAGCAGGACGTATTCCTATTATTGTAGGTATGGCACAGCCTGCTATATGGTAACCTTCTTTATTTATTTCCAAATAGTTATCCGTGAACATCCTGTTTATTGTCAGCAGTCCCCCCTCAGAGAAGGCCAGAATGAGAGCAGAAGAATGTTCCTGCACACCTTGCACCTATTCAGGAAAGTATCACTACATTTCTGTGTCAGGATTATGCTTATATGGCACATCAGATTACAGCCATCTTTTTGATAAACCTATATATTAAGCGGGACATTCAAAATCTTAGCAAGATCATAGATATAGCACAAAATCAAACTGGGCACTCGTTGCCCAGAACCTTGGGTAATACAGTGTGATTGACAGCATGAGAAATTAATCTAGTGAAGTTCTCAACTATTTTTTTCTCAATATTACAATACTGCTGGTGACTGCACATTCTGTTCTTGCTGTTGGTGAAGAAAAGACTGTTATTTCCATCTGAAGTAATTTTATATGGCTTTTAAAAAGCTTTTAGACTCAGTAGCTGCATTTATGTTAGAATATTTTTCAAGCGTTATTTGCAGATGATGGAGAATAAAGTAAATGATGAGTGAGATGCACTACTTCCTTATTTTTACAGAACATTTAAATGGTGACTTGTAAATGGCTACAAGAAATATATTTTCCATAGTACAAAATAATATTAATTAAGAAAGCTTTCTTTCACTAATTTCTGAGTTGATTCTGTTATCTCCTGCTTTTTCCCATTCGATGTTTGTTAATGATGCATGCTCATATTTCAACTGCATTGGCTGCCAGTTGGTCCTGAAATGATAGCACAGCTGCTATTCTACACAAGAGATTTGAGCAGAAACATAGATAATTAGCAGTTGTAAATAGTATCTCAAAAGTAATAAGTGATTCTGATTAAGAATTTAATACGTAAGTATTTTATAACACAAGGTATGGAATAAAGTCAAAGGACTGAATTAGTTCACTTTCAGTTGACAACAGATCCCCAGCTACAGCTTGCAAAATTAAGTCTTCATGGACTAAGCTAAAATCTCAAGTTTCACATTTCAAGGATGAAGAATATTCTGAGTATGGAATGACTATTTAAGCATCTTACCTGAGGGACAGAGAGCTGCTGCTGGTCTGTGCTTCCAAATACACCATCGCTGACACAGTACCATGCATGATAATGTGAACAGAGAAGGCTGGCCATACATTTGAATTATTTTCCTCTCCTCTAAACGATCTAGGCAGAAGCAATATTTTTCTTATTTACTTCTAAGAAAAATCTCATCTTTAGAAACACTGACAATCTGTGAAGCAAGAAGACTCACCAGGATAGCTGCAAACATGAAGATACTACATATTTAAAATAGGTACCACTGTGGATCTCTTCTTAAAGAGCTAAAATAACATTCCATCAAAAGGATAAAAGAAAAAAATGTTGGCATTTATTTTTTTATGCAACGAATGTGAATTGGGAAATAAGTTAATTGCAAAGTCTGCGGTATAGTGACAGTTAGGACTGGACTTCCAGTGATTTTCTTCCTTAACCTCCTCTTAGTAGCTCAGTAATAACAGCTACCACAAGGAAGGATGGAGACCAGCCTTGCCTAAAAGGACTTAAGGGTATTGGTGGATAGGAAGCTGGACACAAACCAGCAATGCACTCTTTCAGCCCAGAAAGCTGACTGTATCCAGGGCTGCACCAAAAGCAGAGAAGCCAGCAGGGCAAAGGAGGTGATCCTGCCCCTCTAAATAAGCTCTGGTGAGACCTCACTTGGGAGTCCTCAGTGCAGGTGTGCATCCAGATATGAAGTCCTCAGTACAGAAGAGACATGGACCTGCTGGAGCACATCCAGAGAAAGGCCACAAAGATGATCCAAGGGATGAAACACCTCCCCTGCAAGGACAGGCTGAGAGAGCTGGGGCTGTTCAGCATGGAGAAGAGAAGGCTCTGGGGGAGACCTGACTGCAGCCTTTCACCATCTAAACAGGGGTTATAAGAAAGAAGGGGACAGACTCTTTAGCAGGGGACAGACTCTTTAGTAGAGTCTGCTGTGAAAGAACGAGGGGAAATAGCTTGAAACCACAGGAGGAGAGATTTAGGTTGGATGTAAGGAGGAGGTTTTTACAATAACGGTGGTGAGACACTGGAACAGGTTGCCCAGAGAGATTATGAATCCCCTGTCCCTTGGAACATTCAACGTAGGCTGGACAGGGCCCTGAGCACCTAATGTAGCTTTAAGTGTCCCTGTTCACTGCAGGGGGGATTGGACGAGATGACCTAAAAGGTCTCTTTCACTAAAAGATTCTATGATACTATGATTTGTATTAAATCCTGATCTTGAGCCTCTCGTATCTATTTTAAGACATTTTATTAACTGTAATTCACGTCTCCTTAAGCAGTAACTAAGAGACTGTACTTGACAAAACTACAGGTTTGCATTATTTTGCTTTCAAACTCACATATTTAATGTGCTTCTTTTCTCTAATTTACCATATAGTCATTTGCTATAGCTTAAAAATATCTTGGTTTGTATTATTTTCCTCTCTTCATTTTTAATCTATCAACAGCCAATCAAATGCAGAAAAGTCTAGGCCGTGTTGAGAAACTTGCTGCTGGCTACTGCAATTCCACACATTTTTCCTCAAAGATTTAAGCTGTGCATGCCAAAGATGCCTTTTCAGAATGCAAAGTTGCTATGTCTCCTTTCTACTAGACTTTTTGTAGAGTTACTATCACTGTTCAGCCTGTGAAGTGGATCTGTCTGCATCCAAATCACAATAGTTCTATTGCTCTAAATTTCACCCACTGCCTGGTGAAGACTCATCAGGCTACATTATAATCATACCCATCTTTGCTTCTTTGCAAATAGAGCACAGCTTTTCAAAATATGCCAGGTATTATGGCATTATAATTTGCAGCAGTCACTAGATAATCATTCTCTCTATTTCACTGAGTGCGTATAATAATCCATTATGCCACTTCTATATTTCCTCTTGCCTTCCCTTTATATCCCCTCACACAATAGAAATTTTTTAATGTGCTGCATTTACACGAGGTGTAATCTTCACCAGGCAGAAAGCCCCGAAAATGTCTTACATACCAGACTGTGCAATTTTCTCTTGGGGTTAAAAAGGATTTTACAGTCGGACAGTTATTATGCAGCACAGTATAGCAGATGAAATGACGTACTGAAGAGCTCAACTCGCTCGTAAGGTAGGCCATTAATAACAGCCACAAAATAAAGTACCAATATTAGTGTCAAACTTCCACATCAGCCCCTTGCTTACGCATCAATTAGACATGCCAGCATTTGTGAGCTTAGTTTCAGATTAATTTGTCATCTTATTTGCTACTGTTCTCTGCATCTACGCCCTTGTCTCATATTATTCTATATTGTTCTCCACTTCTACTCCTTTGAAGTCTGATGCATCTTATAGCAAACACTTACTGAATTTAATGTATTCCCCCCTCTACTGTTTGCTTTGCTTTCCCTCCAAGTTTTGGGTTTCACTCAATTCATGTAACGATGCTTAAATTACATTTATATTATGTTAGAATATTGCATTTCAAGAATTTAGGTATTTCTCATAATGTTATTAATCAGCATAGGTCCTATTGGCTATAGAAATTCATGAGCTAACCAGAGGAAGTCTGTTTATTTACTTTTGTTGAACTGGAGCAGGCCATACTTCAAAACATAACATACACAGATAACATTACTTCTCACTTATTCAGCTCCATTCAGAATAATTCCTTTCAAATTCTTGCCATACGGTAATAGGTTGCCAGTCCCTTTCTGCTGCTGCTTCCTATAATCTCTTCTGAAAACATCTCTGTTTTCTCTCCTTCTATCTCTTAAATAATAAATAGAAGATGTCAAGGGAGAAATAGACTCCAAAAAACGTGATAAATAAAGTTAACGGAGAAGTTTTGGTTTTGCTTTTGAGTTTTGTTGCTGTATAAGAAGCCTGTCTTTGATTATTAATGGCTTCTGTGATCACAGTTCGCAGATTCTTCTCTTATTAAAATAAAGAACTCTGTTCTCAGTCTTTATGGTTCCAGCCTAACATTTTTCTAACAGCAAGAGAAGTGCACACAGTGTAGAACATCCATCAGCAGCACCATTCATGGCCACGTAATCAACTCTCCAGCACTGTAAAACAGAAATGGCAACTGTCCTTCTGCATCAACAGGAACACACTGGGACACATTTTAGGGCAAAAGAGAGTCTTTCAGACACATCATCTGATGATCCAAAAATGTTGATGTTTCCAAGAACTCCTGAAGAGTTCCCAGATGGAAACCCCACTGTTTAGCAGATTAACATGTTAAATAAGTGGAAGAATGCTAGCTTGCAAGGTCTTGCATTGACTTACAAATAACAAGTTGGCTGAGACTAAAAAGTAGAAATGACATACTGTATTTGAAAGCTAATTGCATTCATGTAAACAGATGCAATGAGATCATGATGGAACAACGTAGAACTAAAGAAACCTAAGGAAAGTAGACACCAAGTACGCACGTGTCCAGATCTTCCAGTTCAGTTGTTTTTCAGTACAATGTTTTGTCTAGTGAACTACCCAAAACTATGGTATTTTTTCATTAACAACACAATTTGTGCATATAGTTAGGCACATTCCTTCCTTCGACGGTGAAATACTGACTCAAGAACTCTCACCACCTATGCAGTGCCAAGCTTGACAAGTGAAATACACACAGGCCAGCATATATATTGGATTAGCCAATAAACAACAAATAATACTTCCTCAGCTAACTCTAAAAATAGCGTCTCAAAAGAGTCAATTCTTGCCCTGTCCATTGACAACTTCGTCTTCCAAGCTGACTTCACTATTTTTAAGCCAAAAATCATTAACTTCATACAGTACCTACAGGAAAAATTCTGGAAGCAAAATCATCTGAATGGGACATCTGGTCCTCTTTAATAGTGTTCATAATTTAAAGAAGTGACTCTATGGATATAGCAACTGACCTCTCCCAAAAATGCATTTGAATATATGGTTTATTGAACAGCAGGGTTGTTTTTTTTATTCACTTATTGAGATTTTAATTCTGCCTTCACAACTTAAATTTATCTGCCTTGCAAATGTAAGGGGTTTGTTGTTACTGAAAAAAAATATTAAATTTTATAAATATAAAAATCCAGAATTGTTTATATACGTAAGACTACATGTGGGTAATACACGCCTGAAGAAACAAGACAAGGTCTGCAAATCTGATCTGATGATCGCTATCTGATTACAAGCACATTTAGTCAGGAATAATGATTATGTTAATGATTTCTAGAAACATAAAGCTACCGGGAGTGATACTCCAGAGGAACTAACATTATCAGAAAACAAAACATTTTTCTCATCATGAGATGCAGCAATTCTTGAAAGTCACAGTTGCTTCATCTTCCTTATAGAAGATAATATCCTTATCTTCAGACATTATTATCAGACAGATATTAAATAGCTAATTCTCACACTTTTAAATCTCCATAGAGACCAGTCTGCAGTTCTAGATTACTTGAGCACTCAAACTAGTTTCACCTTTCCTCAGAAAGAAAATTTCCACTGCTTCAAGGACATTAACGAATAATTTTTAACTGAGATTTCTTTTTTTTTTTTTTCCACATGTGATGGAAAATAGTGTCTCCTGTCTTTCACATGGAAATGTATACTGTACAGTGCTTTTTGAAACCTTTGTTATGAACCACCTCAATTTCTTTCCACGTCATCTAAGAAAACTGAAGGAGGCACTGGAGTTGTGCTTTGCTATCAATTACTTCCCCATTGGATTTACCAACTCTTAAATACGCAATATTTAAATAAGCCAAATAGCTTATTAAGTTGAAGAACATTGATAAAGTTATCTTCAGCTAAGGAAAATAACCTTAAGACATGGTAGAGTCAATAATATCAATTAAGTTGCGTAATAATACCTCTTTAATACCAGGAAATAGAAGCAACCCTGATATAAATGGGGAGATTCAGAGTTCAGGTTTGTCACTGAGATGGGAACGCTTGTCACTAACAGAGGCAACTGCACTGTCTGTTAAATCTAGCCTCACAGTTAGCATCAAACTACAGATCTTGGGAAAATAGACCATTATAAATGGACCTTCAAACGAAGTGAATAAAGCGTAGCATTTCCATGAAATTGCATCTTTTCCTCAATGCCAGATACTCCAGCTCATATCTGAAAAGCAGAATCTATTGTACTATGCTGCAGGAATGGTATACAATGGTACTTGAAAAAAACATATCCGTATTTTTTTGTTCCAAAAACTGCTTTGCAGCTCTCTGAAATGACCCAAAAATGACTAGTATTGTCCATTTTAGTGCTGAACTACAAAACGGTAGCAACATGGCATTCATATCCTCACTACTGCATAGAACGTGTTTTAAAGAAGAGCAGGATTTTTAAAGAAGAATAGGATGGGGTATGTCTGAATGATCTTTACTCAGAAATGTCTCTAAAAGTGATTTTGTGATTAAAAACGCTTAGAGTTTCTCTATTTTCAATTTTCCATAGCAGTTGGTGGACGTTTTGCTTCTAGACTACGTGTACCAGCATCAAATACACTTTCTACATTGCTCTGAAAAATGAAAATGTTAGGTAGCCGAAATTCAGCCCGTTTAAACGTTAGTATTACCATCTAGTGGCAGTTTAAAGAATTTCAAGTCAGACGTGCCATGGTTTGCTCAACGTAATGATTATCCCTTCAGATGCATTCTGTCTCAAATTCCACACATTTGAACACATTTAAATGTTTGGATAGCATGTTAAAGCAGAATCATGACAACAACAGCTCCATTTGTGTTTTTGTAACATCACAAATACTGTAACGTCTGAAAAACACTTCAAATTCGTATTTGATCCAGCTACTCTTTTCTTTCATGTCCTTTCAGTATGTTTGTTAACGCGACAGATGTATACCCACACTAAACAATATAGGATAAGAATTCACATTCTTGGGCCTTAATTCCCACATTTTTTCATAACAAATGAATTAATTACACACAGTTATTATTGTATTCTTTTTTTTTTCTCTTCATGTCAGACTCGCAGCCTCACAGAGGAAACTGTGCAACACTGTTTAAGCAGATCTCTAGAGGACTGAATAACTCCACAACTCAGGTGAAAAAAAATACCATCATCCAAATATGTGTATCTCACCTTCCGAACCCATCTATTCTTTAGGGTTCATCTTAATCTCCCTATTTAAGATATTTTGGTACAGGAAAAATAAAAGCTTATTTATTTATCTTACATGGTAAACTATGATAATCACAAATTCTGATACACAAATACATTTTTTTTTTTTTTTTTTTAGAAGAGGAGACTTCTCAGATTTACTCTGTAATAGTAAATCATTGGACATCATTAAATACATACTATTCATAGCATGAAGACACTGGTATTTGTTGTTCTGATATACTACTTCACCATTTCAATTACAATAAATAAATAGAGGGGTTGACTTGACTTATTAACTACTTCTTTTCTTTGACAGCACAGGAAACAAGTTTTTACTATCCCAGGAAGAGTACAGAGGCTTTCATGCCAATCAAATCAGCAAGTCATTAGAGAAGACGTTAAATCCAAAATTAATCCCAACTACCACAGTTCACTAGAACATCTAGCTCCTGTGGGGTCCCATATTTTCTCTTTTCTGTAGCTTGTTCATGACATTTCTCATTCTTTCTATGGTTTATTGATTCCAAACAAGAAAAATCCTCTGTATTGAACTGAGAAAATTAGGTTCAGTTTTCTTTGTTGCCAAACAGCTTTAACTCCATTCTTCAGAACAAATTTAGCATCTTTCTTCATCTAAGAATTCTTTCTTTGTGTGATTGCCATTTTTTTCATTCTCCTTTTCCTCTGTTTGTTCCCTGAACACAAAAGATTCTGCCCAGAGACTTTACGTCTCCAGCCAAGTACTATGCAATAGAGATTACTGCTGACCTTGTCAAACTATTTAACACGTCCTTACTTAAATGCACAGCACTGTTTACATTTTACAAACCATGACATCCTATTATTGCAAAATTGGAATCACAGAATGACTATAAATGCTGTAAACTGTAAAAAATAAAAAATAAAAAATCACCAGCATATAAAAGCTACAGCTTACAACATTAGGCCAGACTAGGTTGTAAGAGACAGAAAAATAGGAAGCACTTTGCATTCTACTGTGCAGTATCCCAACAAGGAGGAAAAAAAAAAAAAAAGAGCACCTCTGGCTCATAGATCCTAGTTATTTTATATTAGAGTAGCCAAAAGTCAGTCACAAAAAAAATAAAAATACATAAACCTTTCAGTCAGGGAGAGAACACGGCGCAAGGAGATGGAAAAAGCTGCACTCTTTCTCCATTTTCTTGGATAGACAGGATATTAAGGGCAAAGAGATAGGTGAATTTTCCACTCTGTCACAGTTAACAAACTTCAAGTCTTTGAGCAGCTGTGGTTCAGTCCACTATGCACAAAGCCCATTTAAAATTTCTAAGGAAAATCATTCAGCAGTTACAATACCTTGATCCATGAAACAGTGTCAGCTGATAAAGTTCCAGGGGTCTTTGTATTTTGTTTAAATTGCTTCAGTTTTAGAAAACAGACTAATATGCAGAACACAGGAGGTAAACATACTCACGTTTGCATTCAGAAAAACCACAGCCTGTTCAGTAAATAGGCATTTGCAGCTGATAGCACGTGTTCTTCAAAGGATATAATTAGACACATCATGCACTGGAAGACAACGAGGACATTATGATTTGCCTGAACACAGTTCCTTGTGCAGCACCAAAAATACTGATAAAGTGCAGAAGTCAGCTAGCAGCCACAGATTAAGAAAAAGGTGACTGTCACTAGACAGTACAACCTGTTGTTATTGATGGCATTTGTTTCACATCACGGTAGGTCATCATAATAAGCAGTCTCTTTAACAGCAGTCTCTTCAGTTATTGCATCACTACAACATACAAAGATGCTTACATGTCTCCTGAGAGTTAAGTTTATTCATTGTCTGCAATCTTAAAATGCTTGAGGATTAACTATTTATCAAATGACACAATGACTTCAGGCTCGTATTCTTGCAGAAGCTACTGGGTTGGGAGGAGGTACCTGTGCAGCCATGTTTACTCTCCATACTCTGTGTGTATTGTTTTACAAGCACCTTCTTTCTGCCATTCACTTTCTCTTAAGTTAATCTAAGTCACATTGACTCAGAAATAAATTTTCTGCAAGACTTGCATGACTTCAGCGGAAGTGCAGTGTTTGACAGCACTAGTGATTTGGCAAGAGAAGGGTGGAAGGTGGGAGAAAAGAGGAAGCAGCAGGTATTTCAACAGGTATTTAGAGATGCCTTGTTGAATATACAAGTTAAGTGCAGGACCTTGGCTATGATGAGGGCAGTGGTATTTGAGAAGTTTGTCTCTCGCTTTAAAGATAGACACCCCTCTCTCACACTTCCAGCCAGTTCTAGAAAATTGAAGCAAGTTTCTTTTCCTTACCAGTCACAGATGAGGCCTCACAAGGTAAGCTGTTGATAAAAGTTGGATTTTATGGAGTGTCTTAGAGTCTGAGTTAGATATGATAAAAATACTAGTTGGAATAACCTTTCTTGCAGCAACTAATTTATAACCTAATATATTAAAGTTTCTCATGCATTTTCTTGTTATTTATATACATACAACTGACTTTTATTTCTCAGTTTTATGTTTTATAACTGGTATTAGTCACCGGGCAACTTCTGTAAATGTGAAAAATGTCTGTGAGCACAAGAAAAATCAGATGCACCATTTCTTTAACAGCTACTGCTTAAACATTCTTTGTTAGAGCTCTCTCAATTTCAAACAGTTTGTTTTTACTGTCGGAATGATTTCCATCTTATAAGCACATTGTATCAGTTTTTACTTTCAAAATCATTTCAAAGGCTGATTTATAGTGTGTTTCATCCTGCAGTACCTTCCCCTTCCATCTCTGACAATTCATCATTCATTTTGGTGAATTTCATTTTTATTAAAGGACATTTTGACATTTTAAATGCCGTTTCCATTAACGTGTACCTCACATCAAAGATCTCCTGAAATAAGGACAGAATCTGCCTGAATTCATCCCCCTCTAGGTGGGGGTGAAAGCCTGCTACAGGGCGTGGATGTCTTCTTGTTCCCAACTGGAATAAGGACAAGCAGAATAGAACATCACAGTCACCTTCTGGAATTTTTCTAAGGAGTAGTGGCACAGCTCTGGGTAATTTCCCTGCTCCTGAGGAATCTAGCCCACACCTAGAAGAACTTTTTGGAGCCCCCTTAAGCATTTTGGCAACATTTTGCAGGGGACAGAAGGGAAGGCATGAGTAGTCTTTCTCACTTGGGACCATCTAATCCATTGCTATAATAACTTCAGGCTGGGTGCATACACATAGCCATCTCTTTCCAGCATTTGGAAAGCAAGAAACCAAACCAAGCAATAATTTATTAGAGAATCAACAAAAGCTACACCTGGCCAAATTGTTAGAAATACAGGTAAAGGTTTGGGACCTGACAGACTTCAGGAGAGACCTTCTACACACAGCAGCTAGTGGATCTCCATACCACATTAGGCAGTCCAAGTGGCATATTAGGAACAGTAGAACTGATATACAGCTGTACATTTACTAAAAGAAGGAAAAAGAGTCATCATTATTCTAACTGGATCTGAACTGTGCACACAGAGATGGTAACTTTAATAGACTAAGCTTACACACAGAAAGGAGAACTGACCTAACATCTTGTTACCCACCACTGCTGTCAATGAATATTAAAATTGTGCACTGGTTTAAGAAATAGAAACATTAAGGATCAGCCTTTCCAGAACAAAGCAGCATTCAACTTATTTGGTGCCTTACTGAAACTGCATGAACTTTTGACATATTGCATGCATTAACCTTTACGCTAAAATACTGAGTTAGCTTCACACAAGAATAGTCTTATTAGAACAGCTGCTTGGTTAAATTTAACATTTGGCTCCTCTCTCTCTGTCACAAAATATTTTTAACCTCTTTTGTTAAAGGATTTTTTATGGCTAATGGTTTTTGTTAACTATTTTCAAATAGGTGGAGATAAACAGATAGGAAAAGATGGATATGAAATCTTACCGCAAGAAAACCAGACAATACTCCTGCATTTCTGAAGCCATGTGAGCCCTCAGTGTGCATGATGATTAGCCTTTTCTCAAGCAGCAGATTCCAGAGAAGACTTGCATGTGGTCAGAAAGATATAGAAGCAGTGTTATCATTGGAGTTGATAACGCTACTTTTTGTGGACACTTTTACCTAATGTTGAAAAAGATCAATTACAGTTTTAATTTGTGGACTACTTATTGTAAAAGAACTTGAAAGTTTCCATTCAGTTCAAAGGAAAAAAAATAAAATAAAGGCACTGAATGTTGTTTCTGTTGTCCATCACAAGGTAGCAGCAAAATGTAAAACAAAGATCAAGAAGTATCCACTTAAGGCCATAGGGAAGAAGGTGGAGGAAAGAAATAAAGAGAAGCTTAAACAACTTGATAGATTCCTCACAGCCCAATTACATTCATTTACATTCAAGGAGGTCTGACTGGATTTAACTGACATATAAATCAGAAGAAAAGGTTGAAGCTTTATCTGTATGCAATTTTAGTTAGATAGTGAGCTGCAGATCTCCTTTTCTTCAATTCATTGTGTTCAGTAGCCTGGCAAAGATATCACCACCATCACTGCTCAACAGGTATGAGAAACTATGTATTGCTGACTTGGAATGCATCAAGCATGTGAATCTGTCTGTTACACCAAGATATTTGGTGTAGTCAAACTTAGATGAACTCTGCAGACCTGCTCTAAAGTGAGTATTCTTTTTTCACCCAATTAATCTCGCTTGCAGACGACGAAGGCAACACTTGATGGCTGAACAGCTCCCATGTAGATATCCAGCCACTAGATGGCAGATAAACCCCATCAGACTGACAAAACTAAAAATCAGAAATATTTCAATTATTAAATGAGTTTTCTAAGGCTTGTCAGCTCTGTTCTCTTGGGCAGCTTTTTTAAACCTGTTATTCTGTCAGCATAAAATAATATCCTGTCTGAGTGGATGGGACAGAATATTTGTCTTATTATTTTCAAGTGAAACTTCTTAGTGCTTCTGCAGCTGCTCTGAATGTCTTCAGTCAAAACATTATTTCCACACAAATGTGTGTCATAACATTGAATCATTATGAAAAAGTAGGCATAAGAAATAAATGACAAGATTTCCTTGACTAACACAATAATAATTTTATGAAATGACAGTATCTGCAATTAAAAAAAAATAAAAAAGGAAAAGAAAGAATTCACAGATACTAGCATTACTCAAATTCTGCTAACCATTCCAGAAGCTCATGGATGTATTTCTTGCTTTTGTAGCTTGCAATTGCCCAGTAAATCATGATTTCTACTGCTGTCTGTGTCACCTGGCAGTACAGAATAGACAGATCCATTCCTGAGATGATTACTCATTGACATAACTATTTTGTTAAAGATGGGAACAGGGAGTGGGTGAAAGTTATGAAGGAACTGATATATCAAGATATATGAACTGCCATATTACTAATATAGAGAAGTATATCCATATAGCACCATGTTGACAAACTGATCGTAATCACAAAACCTCCCACAGGCAAGGTCTTATATCAGAGGAATACACCAAGATGCTCTCAGACACTGCTGCAGCTATGTCTAATACAAACCAAGACCTAAACTACAAATTTCCAATAATGAGCTGTTATTTTCTTCACCACCTTCCTTTTTCCAACAGATAGATGGCATTAAAGCCATTATCATGACAAAATAGTTCATAAACAGAACCTTCCCAGTCAAGCACGCAAAAAATAAACAAACAAGAAAATCTTCTCTTCTAAGGCAAAACTGATTCTGGCAAATAAATCACAGAAGACTACAAAGGCACAAAGAAGTTCCTTTCCATTTTTCAACATCTGTTTTTTTGGGGTAAGTTTTCACTGAGATTCACTGTCTGCTCAGCTCCGGAATTTTAAAGCCATTATCAGGAAATATGAGAGAGAGAGAAAAAGTGAGCGTTCAACGCACAGTGAAAAAATACCTCCCCCATGCCCAAGATCTTTCACTCCTGGTTTCTGCAGTTTGCCAAGTGAAATGCATCTCTTTTTCCCTGTATATGAAATAATCAAGAAAAGATGTCACATGAAATATCTTCCAATATTTCAGCATTTGTACAAATGGCAGATTTTTTCTTTACTTTCACCTCTTCTCTTGAATACCCAGAAAAAAAATCTGACCTTTATAGTCATGATCAATAAAGCTGCATGAAGTTCAGCCTATCTTAGTCCTTATAAGATCATGAAAAAGTGGGTATCTTCCACCTGTTCACATAATGATATAAAACACACTGATGTTCAGTGTCACTCTATTCACCATGCAGTTTTTTCTTGACAACGGGGGCAACTTTTTTCAGTTGAAACAGAAAAAACACAACCAACCAACAACACCCAGTAAACACTCCTATTTTTTTTTTTACAGAGTTTTGAATAGTTTTTTTTCAGCTGTAATGCGTTAGGAACATTTTCACTGCAACTATTTATTATTCATAGAAGGAAAGGCTGAAAGATTTTGAGTAACACATTATTGAAGAATTTATGATTGGTGTTTGCTGAGTTCCTTACTCAGAACCTTTTTGCAAAGATTTGCCTTAGAAATATAGGCAACAATTTAGATTGCAAATGATTGGCTGAAATACCTGGTGGAGAACACTGAGATAGCAAATTTGTTGTTCCATGGAAACCACAACTGATACAAAGAGCACAATAACACTATGAGATACAGCAAATTCTTAGCTACAAAACTGATTTTGAACAGTCATCACCATTAGCCAAGCATTTCTTCCAGCACTGAAAAAGAGCCTGAGTGGCATGCTCATTAAAATCTGCACCAGCAGTGACCCGGTGTTTCACAGTTGCTATGACAGCATCACTTTTGAAATACACTACCCACCACTTCACTGTGCTGCATCCACTGTTTGGTCTCCATAAAAGTTCCGGAAACATCAGATTAACTCCCACTGCCACACCACCAACATTTGCCTCTGACATCATGGACCAACATAGTAAAGCAGGAGGCATCACTTTTGGAGCATCCCTTAACTGTTTTCCACGATGCCATATTCTCATTCTGCCGAATAAAAATTGTATTTTGTTTCTCTTAGAGGAACTAGACTCTGCTGCAACACATGAAACATTTTGACAGCTTACTACTCAGGCATTTAATGGGTTTTCAGACTCCAGCTTCATAAACGAACTTCAGCTTTGGACACTTGCTCAGTTACACAAAGCAAAGCTGTCTTATATTATCTGCATATTTTTGTACAACTTCTCTGTAGCTGCAGTGCCAAAATTTTACTTTAGAGCACAAATTGCAAGTTTTGTTTCTGTGACATTAATCATCTGAATACCCCTCAAGAATGGCTAAAACATTCAAAAGTTGGACGTGGAAGCGGTCACTGAGAAAATTCTGAAAGAGATATCGTCTTTTGTGTTATGTTACTGCCTCTATTTTCTTCTCGTGTTTTGAGATCTTAAAAGAGAACACACCAAAAGTGCTCTAAGTTTTGCCATAATTGCAACATGGAACCCACACCCCAGACTAAGAGCATTAACTCTTTAACTCCCAGCGATTTGCATGATTTTATGATGTGTAGTACTGATAACAGGAGTCATAAAACTATGACAAACAGAAAGTGACTTTCATTTTATCAGTAAGCAAAGCAGGAGGTGAAAGCATGGATCTCACTGTGGGAGATCCACAGACTTTTATGGTTACTGACATCCTCTCTCACTAGATATATGTCACTCAGCAGTTCTACACCACCCATAAGGTGACAGTTTGTACATATACTGTGAACTGTGTTACGTGAAATCTCAACAGTAAAGATTTCTCTATTGCTGTAAACACTATTTTCCCTGAACTTTCTGCCCCCTTCACTTCGTCTCAGGCACTACACTCAGAACATACTGACATTTCATGAAAACGCTAGGCCAACTCGTATCCTCAAGAATCACCAGTCTCAGACAGGAAAAAAAGCACAGATTCTTTGCCTAATGCAAGTATGTCCAACTGGAAAGCTGAAGGAAACCTGCTGTATGAGAGACTACACAAAAAATCCTAACAACATATTTAAAGCCATGGCACCCTATGTAATTTTTTATTTGTACTACACACAGAATAACATAAATAGTGGCTATATTAGAAAAAAAAATAACAATTAATTGCTCTTTGATGAGTTATCTCTAGTAATACATTATCATAACATTCCATATTTTGGGTCTCAATGTTTGCTTTCAACCCTGAGAATGTCAGAGTTCTTGTTGATTTAAAACAAAACTACAAAAACAAATTCACCCTCGTACCATTTTTCCTTCCCCCATCGTGTCTCAGCACAGACAGTGCTTTTGTTCTTCTCATTATTTATCTGTAATAACCAAAGCTTACTATGACGCTGATCTTCAGTATAATTTCTATTGTCACTGCTTTCAAGTTTATCCGCAAATCTGCACAAACTTACTATCATTTACTTAATCTTAAGCATAAAATGAACTCAAACCATTAATCTGGAGACAGAAAAATATGTTTCACCTACGATTTTTTGTTTGCTTTGTTTTCACTGCTATCTTCCTTTATTGAGTTTCTGAATACATTTTTTAAACTTAATGAAAACATTAACACTTTTAATTCAAAGGAAAATCTACAGTTGCTTTCCCCGCCAACGATATTCACCAGTTTAGTTAGGAATTTGTATTAAAAAATGCTTTGCTTTTTGGAGAGAAAGCTTTGGTTTTCTTCATGCCATTTGACTGAGCTCCAAGCACAAACAAAGGCAGCTACTACTTGGCTTTCAATAATAGCTGTTGCTATATGGTACAGTTTTTGTGGACATCTTCTCTAAGGAAAGATCATTTTTGTTTTTCTAATCTATTATCCAAATGAAATCAAACAACTTATAGAGAACTCAATCTCCAATTTGTCTTGGACTCACAGCAATAGTTCATACTTAGAACATGTTTTCTGCTCCAAATTTAGAACTCATTTCTTGGGCCAGTTCAGAAGGTGGAACAAGACGGAATATATTCTTTTGATTAAAGAACGAAAACAACAACAACAACAAAATCTGTCAAACATATTCTCTATTTTTTTCTGTGAACAACTGCAAAAAAGCTGTTAACCAAACACAACCTCTTCATATGATGACTGTAAATAACAACGGGTATTAGTTTATATATAGACTGAGTCACCATTAAAATGTTTAAACTGGGAGATTAGAAGAATGGTTGCTGTTTCCTCTCCCTGACACCCTCTTCCCCTCATTTTTTCCAGATTCTAAAAACTCAAAATTTGGGAAAATTAACAGCAAGTCTTAACAGAAGTAGAACAATGTGTTGCAGTGTTGTCAAACAATTCATATATTCTTTCCTATTGCAATCACGTCCAAGATTTCCTTCATTTTTAAATGCTTCTTTATAATTTAACTTTCAAATATCCATAATTTATACATTTATCACAAAAATTAAGATGATCGCTGACTTTTTCTGTCTTGGGAAGAATTGGAAGGAATAAACAATATTAGCCCTCTGGTTTCCCAAATACTTGGAAGTTTCCCAGCTACTGGTAATTGGGAATACTTGTACTGACCATTGTGCAGCCATTGAGCCACCAAGGCCCTGTGCTTTCATTGCACAAGGAGCAAGACACACTTATTACAGCTGATTCTCTGAACGGAGACAGTAATCGAGAGCTCAATAGTGAGGTTCCTCTATTTTTAAACTCACAGTCTATATGTCTAATGGTGCTTTACTGTATGCACATAAAAGCTTTCTATTATGACATCGCAGTGTCTCAAAATTTATAGTTTGTCCAGATGAGGTGACTTTAAATGGAGAATCACTTCCTATTAAATAGCATTTCTACCTTTTTCAGAGAAAGGTCACCAATAGCTTTAAGAGTTGGAAGCTGACACCTAGCAATTTTCAGCAAGACACGTTACTTCTAATCGTCTGAAAAATATAGCCTTGATTTTTCAAAGCTATTCTGCTGGCAACAAAGATCTATAATCAACACACAACGCATCGCAAGGCGTTAAAAATTCTCCTGAAAAATAGAGTGATGTTCAAATTTCTTCTATGCTGCTGTGCGCTCACTCCCCTTTCTGATGTTTCCATGAATTCAGAACTAATTAGGATAGAGACAACATTTGTGATGGAATTATGACACATATCAGAGCCTCTCAGAACTACTGTTGGGCAGGCTATCCACTATGCTGTTACCTCCTGAGCAACGCTAATTCAGCTCCATAGCAATGACCAATAAATACAGACTGACTGGTGGTACATCTGTAGAAAATGAGCTGGCATATTTGTTAAGACCAAGTATATGCAGAACACTGTACACCTTTGGCAAAAAAAAGACAATTTTACTTAAGGGCAAGAAGCAGATGGAGAGTCAGAAAAATAGCTAAATAGACAAATCAAGCCTCTTCTTGAAACAAGAAGATTAGGCCCTAAATATATATTGCTTTGGTGAGTTTTTTTGTAGTATAAATAAGAATATGCTCCCTTACAACCCTTTTCTCACAGCTGCTGCTGCTCTCATGACCCCAAGATTATATAACAATATAACTCTGAAATTTCATGAGGTCCAACTTCACTATTATTCTCTAAAAGTCAAATACAGCAACACTCTTGAGATCAATTCATGTTCTATCTTGCTATTGAAAGTTCTGTCCAATTCACCCAAGTTCAAAGTTGAAATAAAAACTCTGCTGCAGCAACATAATTCAAAACTTCTAGTATGAGTAATATTTTATTATAAGCGGGGGTGAATCAGGTTATGGAACATTTAAGTAAATCAGACATTTGTAAGTCCAGGGGTTGTGGACACAATTTTTTCAACTCTCAACCCAACGTTCAGTACTTTGGGCTTATTACTCAATGAAGAAAGAGAATTATCTGTCAAACTGTGAGATGCTGTAGACTCAGATATTCTACCGATCTAATGAATAAAAGAATATGAGAAAAGAGGTCTAAGATCTAGCTCTTGTTTCAGACCTCTAGCAATTTGTTTTCAAAATCTTGATGAGAAAAAAAAAACAGCAATAAAAACCTTTACAGTAATTAGCACAGTCGTCAGTAGTAGAGGGAAACCCCTCAGTTTTTACCTGATTTAAAGGCATCTAAAGGCTATGCACTTTGTAAATAGTAAGTCATTGTTAGATTACTTATGGATAAGGACATCAGCACAACTGAGTAGTTTTATGCAGCTAGCTCTTCATATTAGCTGTCTACATCAGAGAATGCTCAAATCTAGCTCCATTACTAAAATACTGTGTGTCCTTGAAAATACCATTTAACTCATTAATCCTAACTGAAAATGTTAGGCAAGTGGGAAAGACTGGAAGAGAAATCACCTTTCTGACAGCTGTTTTCTGCTCATGTAACTTTACAGTAAATTTTTTGTGCTTTCCTACTCATTTTCTAATTGCCACATGCTGTATGGTTACTATTAACGTGCCTGTCACTCACTCTGTCAAAGTAAAGCCAAGCAAAGGATCAAGCTTCTTACTGCCTCCCTAACGTTGTACAGCTAATCCTGAGAGCAAACACAGGTACTCCTTATCATCCAAAATAAAAGGGTGTGCAGGACCTACAGAGGTTAATGAAGGACTGCCACTGCTGTCTTACTGTCACTTTTTTCCTTCCCTCCTTTCCACAACTACACAATGTATGTGTGTGCCTGAAGAGAAAAAGTTAGGAAAAAAAAAAGCCAAGAACACCATGGAAACACACACAGAGGAGGTCACCATGGTCTGAAATTTGACTGCTTCCTTATTAAGTTAACACAGATAAAACCAGAAACATGCTGTACATTGAGCACTGAGTGAAATTTCCTTTACAAACAGCTTGAGGTTTCTAGCTCTATTAATCCATACTGTGCTCAGAGCAACATGATTTTCCACAATTCTGCTGAAAACTTCTTTCTGCAAAGACATTCAGCTCATCGACTTCTCCTGCTGGTTTAAACAGCCCCAGAACCACATCAGAAGACTTCTGATTTCTGCCAGAGAAGTTCTTCGCTGTTTTCATTCTTAAAAATGGAGGAAAAAAAAAAGAAATTCCTAGCACTAGAGACAGCAAAGGCTTTGGCTCCATTCAAAATGAACTGACCACCTTGCAGCAGGTGGTGGCCAAAGTGCACCCTGGCTCCATTACACCCAGGTTTCCTTTCAGCCTTCAGCAGGATGTAGATCACACAATGAGGAGGCTAGAGCATAGTTCAAGGCTTCCTCTAAGATGGCATCATAATAAAACCAGGACATACAATAAAATAAAACCAGAGAACTCTGAAAATAAATGCTCAAGTCTTCATGTTGAAACTTGGTAAACCAATTAGATTTAGAGTTTTATGACTTATTGATATGATAATTGAAGAATTCAGAGAAAACTGCAAAACACGAAAGCTCAATCTCCCAACTCCAAAGTGGATAAACTACAACAAATAGTAGCAGAAGCCTCTCATTTCATAACGCAAGAGAAAAAGCATCTATCTTTAGAAACCCTATCAACTATGTGCATTAGTACCTGGGGCTAACACACAGGATCAAGACTCAAATGTTAAGCAACTATTGACAATATATGCCATTGCAACAGCAACAAATATTTCAGCCAGTTTTTTTTTCTTTAAGAAATAGATTATGACAGTTTTGCACAACATCTGCTCATCATAATGAAATTGAGGTGAGCTCTAAACATCTGGAGTAAAAATTATATGGAAATCTAGTTCCAGAGCAAAGAGAGAATAGCAGATACAGGAGCACTGAGCCATGGGTGTTCTGAGCTAGTGTGCGGCACCATTATAACACTGGAAATGCACATTACAGTGTTCATCTGAGAAAACCTGGTCTAGGTCTGCCATTGTAAGACAAAAATTCAAAATGAAGAGTTTCAGCTTCTTATTTTCCTAATTTAGCTTTGCAGCTTTGACTAGTTAACACGTTTCTCAAGTTCAACCCAAACTAGAGAACACTGTCAGTCATCTCAGCATTATGCCTTTCATTATCAACTGACAAGATAATTTGCTACAAAAATACCTGAAATTCAGACAAAAGAACGCTCCAACTTCAGTCATAAGACACAACATTGCAAAGTGTGAATACTCCACCATTTTATGACAATAATTTTTCCTCAGTCCCCGTTCTACAATGCTTATTGCAGCACCTGCAATAATAGTCATTATCAGGATAATTAAGAACTTTCACACAGGAGAAAGATATGCTAATACATTTTATTGAAGGTAAATTTAGACTCAAGTCACCTAACTGAAGAGTTAGTCCACTAAAATACATGTTTTTATCATTGTTTATTTATTCCCCAAAACTAGAGTGATTATTTTTTATATTGGACCACAACGTGACACAAATAGCTCAGTTATTGAAATACCACTAAATTCACATTTCACTTGAGAAACCAGAGATACTTATAAAAGAATTAAATAAGACAGAGTCCATCTACAATTATCAAACATATTTTACATGCATTTTTATCCATGTACACAGTACTAGAGAACATACATGCATATTGTTTTATGCATATAAATGGACACACAGACACCTACAAGTACCCCCTATTTGAAATTACTTTGAAATATCCAGCAATTCCAATAATGTTCCAGAATATTCTCAGAAGTTATTTCACTGTTGAAAAAGAGGGTTTCTTTGTATAGGTTTCCTCAAATTAAAAACAAACAAACAAAAACCTTCTAGCTTCCAGTATATGAGAAACTAAGAGCACTTTAAAACCTGGATTGTCACTGAAACCTCAAATAAACATGAGCAGGCACAGATCACAGCACTGACTTTATTCCTTTTCTTATTTTTCACTGCTATATTATGAAGCATAGTTCTCTGCAGCATGAAAACCCCATCTTTCCGAAGAAATTTTCTTCTTTTAACACTGTTATTTAACTAAGAACAAAATGTATGTGGTATATGACCTCTATTGTTCCATGCTTTCCTCAGACAAGTGAGGTGACTTAGTTCCTTATTTATGGCTTCAATTTCAGACAATTTTGATTTATTACATATACACATTTTTCCCCCAGACCATAACACGGATTTTTCCACAGCCTCACTTGCAGCTGAGCTGCAAATAATGCATCTAAGAGTACAAAGCAGATCTCTATTTGTCGCAAATAATATTTAATGCATTTAATTTATTGCCCAAGCCATGTGATAAAAGGATTGTATTGTATTTAAAAGTTTTTCTGCTATCTTATCCAAGCAGGAACATTATTATTGTTATTTATTTTTTTTTTTTTCAGACAGAAAATTAAGGTAAAAGTACATTTAATTTCTTCTGGAATTGTCTCCTCAGCCTTCTGAAGGCCTCCTAGCCTGATTACATAACTGCCTAGAAAAACAGATGGGTGCAAGTTGAGAAATACTGATAAAAGATGTATATTTAGACACTGTATTCATTATGTAGATGGATTTTTTTTTCCTTCCAAAGCACACTTAGTATCAAGTCTTCTCAGAAGTACAAAAATATGAGGAAAAGAATGAAGCATTGTTAAAAGGATTTTCTTCACAGGTACAGGCTGATTTCTTTAATCTAGCTGCCTAAGATACACAATATGTTTAGAAGAAAAGACCAAGACGAAGAAAAGATCACCCCTACCTCTCTCTCTTGTCATGCTACCTCTCTACTCCTTCAGGAATGTGCAGCTACGAACACCTTCCTAGGATGACATACTGAACTGCAACGCACGGGAGAACAATGCCCTACCCCAGACAAGAGTCAAGAACTTGGGATGTTTCTGCTTAGAGGGATAATTCACAAATGCTGAAATCTAAGTGGGTTCTTATTGCTTGAAAAATGCCCTTATGAAGATAGCCAGGCATAAATTGTAACTCAGTATGTGAGGGAAGATAGAAACATGTGCCTGAGAGGCTGAGATGAAGATCCTCCAAGAAACAGGTAATCAAGACCATTTAGACTGATTGTTAATGATCAGTGTGACAAATCAACGGGTCAATTTAAAATGTGCTTGACAAACCTCAATAAAATAAGTAGTTAGTGCTTTTCAGAAATATAAATGAAATTATCCAACTTTGGAGCTGATTTATTTTGCTGATGTTCTGTACTGCATGAGAGAAATTAAAAATAGGGAAAGCATGATTTGATATCATTAGGAACTCATTATCTTAGCAGAGTAATTTGAATTGTAACAAAGACAGGATTTTTAGAGTGGTGTAACTAAGGTTAGGAATGCACTGTCTGTTATAAAAACGCCTTGAGAACTATTTAACACAGCACCAAAACAATGCAAATTGATCATCAATAATTAAGATGAACAAAGTCAGTAATGGTGATGCTTTTCACGAATAATGTAGTAGAACAAGTGAAAGCTCACAGTATTTTGAAACCACTTATTTCACAGAATCACAGAATGGTCTGGGTTGGAAGGGACCTATAAGATGACCTAGTTCCAACCCTCTGCTATAGGCAGAGATACCTCCCTCTAGACCAGGTTGCTCACAGCCCCATGCAGTATGGGGCTTCAAACTGATTTTTTAAATTAAAGTTTTGGCAATGACTTCCACTCAGCTTTCCTCAGAAAGCTACAAAGCATCTGCTGCGTGCCGTCAGGAAATAATGGTGGCAGCAACAAAGATTTCATGGAAATCTGGAAAAAAAAAAAAAAAAAAAAAGGCTCTGATGCAACATGCAGCAGCTTGTGACTTGGACAAGCATACTCTGTGATATTTCCCCTGCAAAAGAAGTTCAGACCGTGTCAGAAAAAATAAATTCAGCTGGCCTCAAATTGTTACTTTTTCTACTTGTCAAGTTATTATCTCTCTTTCTGTTCTCCTAACAGCAGATTTATTCTCTCTAGAAGGCATTATATTAATTTCTCTTCCACCTCTCTGTGCTTTTACTTACACAACAGAAGTAGCAGCGCTTCAGTAGACTCTATTGCAATAAGCATATGTTTCATTATCATATCAGTCAGATAAACAGATGTCACTAAATAAGGACATCGTGTTCCTTATATACTTCCTGCTCCTCACTCATCTGTAAATTAATTAATTCTTGCTGGTAGTTAAACAGGACCTCTACATATTATCTTGTACATGATAACTAGATACAATATGAATTCATTTTGCTTCTCCACAAAGCTGTAGCTAGATGCACAAATGTAATTTCAAATGCTCACGTAGAAGAAATCCTATTTTTTGTATTTATCTCATTCTTTTTCTGTGAACAGAGGGATTTCCATCTATCTCAAACTAGAATTTGGAGAAGAATTAAGGACTATTTGAAAAACAGAGCAACTTCCCCTCCCAAAACAAACAATAAAATGAAAAATAAACCCCACAAACTTTAAAAGAAAAATGTTTCTTACCTCCTTTATCCTTACTACGAGAAAAGTAATTAGATTTAATTTACCTGGGAACCAGAAACTGTTCGAAGTTATTTACTGGCATAATCTTCTTTGTCAGGTACTGAATTGTTAGGAAAAACAAATACAAATTTGCTTAGGAAACCATTCTGGCTGAGGTTAGGGAAGGGAATGTGAACTTCATGACATCACAGGTGAGGGTAATAACCATGCAGCCAGTAGCAATCATTCACATGGAATTCCTCAAGCATTACTATTAGAACTGATAAGTGAATCATTCTCAAAACAGCTGTAGTGGTGATCAGCGTGATCATGTGGATGTGGGGAACATGATCATATGGTTGATCCACACAAATGGAACGGTTTTTGATGGAGAAACTGTGAGAAACCAATTAAAGAATACCAACAATTTGATATTAAAGACACTTGTCAGAGACATGAATGGCTCTGATTAACTCCCTTGGCATGACTGTAAGAGATGAGATTTTAAGTCATTTCTTCATTCTCTCAAAAAGCTTTTACAGAGGTTAGTTACCATCCGACAAAGTTGCTCCTAAAAAAAGCTTCCTAAGTATTCACTTCTCACAGAACAGAAAGAAAGCCAAGGAAAAATGAATATCAAAATCTGCAACTGTCTTTGCTGGATATGAATTTAACATGTTTTGTGGTACTATTTAAATGGAAAAAAATAACATTCTCAATCACTTCAGGAATAAATAGATAAATGATTAATTAGCTTAAGTTTAATTTTATGTGGTTAAGAGAAGCTTTTGCCATGGGCTTACTGTTGTAAGATCAAAATGCTTTTACTCATTGGTTTAATGCTCTGTTATAACTGAAATGCTTTTTTATTCACTAAAGTGATATGGAAGAGAAGCGAAAAATTTTAGTTCTCCAGTCAGGATAAAAAGCCTTTTGCTTTAACAAGTAAATCAAAGATGGTTTAGGCCAATAAATGTGACATGATTCAAGTAAAAGAAATAAGTAAGCTAATTTCATTTTTTTTTTTGTTGTTCCCTTCCCTCCTTTTTTTCCACTATAATGATCAGAACATCCATAAGATCAGTTTTATTAGAAGTTCAGCATTACCCCCTCTAGAGAGACTAAAGACTTTTAAATTTGGTCCAAATCAGAAAAGAGACCAAGTAAAAAATGTAATAAATACTAATGCTCTCCTGAACATGAGATTGCGTTAAATAATCATCCAGTATTTTGCTGCCTTCTTCACTCCACTAAAGAAAAATCATCTGAAAGAAGTTTTATTAACTTCTTGTCATTTTTGCTGAACCGTGAAAGAGTTGGCTGATGAAGGAAAAAAACTGGTTGAGAAATGGTGATGATTTATGACAAGGAAACTCATCACATGAAAGAATGCTGCTGAATATCATCGAGATGGTGTTCTGTTTCAGAAGTGCTCTATGACAAACTAGCTGAGGGATAAGACACTACAATTTACCTGCAAATTCTGGCCCTAAACCTACTTCAGAATTCTTTTTTGAGTAAATGATGTGAATATTGTTCCCCGCTTCCCTAATAGTTTGACTTTTTGTTATATATTTACTATCATATCTCCTCAATACACTGGAAATTTTAGTATTATTGTAAGCTCTCTGACTTCAGATATCACATATTTTTCTAGAGAATCATAAAGGTTCCATTTACATAAGCAACAGAAATAGTTACAGGGTGGAAACAGAGGAGCACTGCAAGTTATTATGGAAGTCTGAAAAAGGAACATGTTCCTTTTTCTGAACAAAAAAAAAAACAAACAGCTGAATGCAGTGCTTTAAATGCAATAGGATAAGAATCTGAGATCCTTATGAAAAGAATTTGTATAATAACTTACACACGCGTGAAAACAAAAATATTCTTTACTTCATGTATTATTGGTCAATATAATTTTCATACAGTAAAATATTCACAGTGGACATTCCTTACAGAAAGATGATTTTGGAAAGAAATCATATTCAGGGCATATGCAATGAATCAAACTTTTTGATTTAAAATAGCTGGTGTTCCCAGAAGGAAAAAAAAAATGTGGCGTGTGCCTTCTTTTTTTTCCCCCACTCTAAATGAGTGTCCTTATTCTGTCATGTTTTGCTTGCAGAATTCTGCTGGGTTGACAATATTAGACATAGGCTATCAGTGAAATGAAATTTACTATTGTGAAAATTTGAGAATGGAAAAACAGAAAGGAGGGTAAGGGAAAGGAGAGAATAAAACTTAAGTTCACTACAGCAGCAGACTGAGAAAATGTCATCCTTCTTTAAAATTATGACTCTACTTTTACTCATGATTTCAATTAATAATTGCATGCCCCTGCTAATTTCACTCTAAGGAAAAAAAAAAACATTTAAATTTCACATTTTCTTTTCCTTTGCAAAGAAATTAGCAAAGCCCAGAGAAAAGATGGACACCTTCCTCACAAGAGTAGGTTTCAATTTCAGATAAACCACCCAAAGACATGCAAGACTGATTTCTAATGTTCAGATTCTAAACCAAGATTTAGGATGCTAAGCATGCAACCTTAATTCTCAAGGTAGAGAAATCAAGCAGTTCTCACAATCTTCAGTTGCTGTCACTTTCAAAAATGATGGTTATCTGTATTAGAGTTCAAAAGCACATACTCAAGTACTCAAAAAATCTAAACTGATGTTACTCACACTGAGTGTGATCATCCTTCCCATATTTCAGCCACTGACATACCCTGGTTCAGCAGATAGAGAAACACAGATTGAATTTTCATAGCATTTGGAAATAAATAGCAGCAATAGGAATGTCTTCAGCCCCTTACATATCCTTAGCCAAAAGCATACAAAAAACAAATAATCTTAGTTAATGCTTGTGTTCAACTCCATTTTCACCTTTCACACAATCCGCAAAACACATTCAGAACACACTTTTTCTGCCTTGCAAGCACCACTCATTGGACTCAATAGTGCTAAAGATGCATGAAGGCAACACTGGATGATGTTTCTGGTTTCAGTGTTTCCATAGTTACCTCATTTTTTTGACCAGCATTAAAAACATGTAAAAAGATAGTGATTGTCGAAGAATGGGGTTCATGTGTGACGTTTTTCTGCTAAGATCAGCAAAAGAATCACAGAATCATCAAACTTGGAAATAATCTCCAAGATTATCTAGACTAACCATCCACCTACCACCAAAAGGTATCTCAGCCCTTCTGATCAACTCTCTGGCTTTGCAGAAAACACTATTTCTTGTACAAGCTAGGATGCCACCGACCTTCTTGGCCAGCAAGAACTTTAAAAAACAGATTGTTATTTAAGCCATCAGCTGGGAATACATCTCTTTTCACATTCAGCCTTCATTGCCTGCCGTGTTAAGCTACAATGCTCTCAGAAAAGGAACACAAATCCTGCATATCTTATGCATCATAAGATACGTGACATTCCTCCATCTTGCTGTTTGCTAGAACAGTTCCTACTCTGAGATCACCTCAAGAGAGTTATCTTTCTTCTTTCATTGCCTAGTGTGCAAAGGGTGTTCTCTCTCTTCATGCCTGACCCACTGCTGCTGCAAGCACATTGCCTCCCAGCAGAAATGCAAGGAGTCAGAGCCTAGGGCAAATATAACTTTGTGAACTTTCTCTTTTTGTACCCATAGTGTTCAGTCATTTTCTAATTCACTGCAAATTCAGAAGAGATCAAAGACAAAAAAAAAAACTGACAAGCAGTTGAGCCTTACTGCTGGTCACCAGCTTTCACCTCGGTAGAACTAGTAAGCAGTCCCTCCTGCTCCAAGACCCAGGCAGCCTTCATCCACTAGTAAAGCTGGTCTGCCCACTTGTGTGCAACTACTAAGCTTTTGTCTGGCCCTAAAAATAGACAAGCCACTGAGCTCTGCTTTTGTGGAAATAGCTTAAATATTGTACCTAAGCGCACAAAAACTGTAACTGCTGAACCTGTTCTGTAATCATTTCCAGCTGGGCACCCATTCTGCTGCCTTAGTAGCACTGCAGTACTGAGCAACAGAATCAGTTCCTACAGTTTACGTCCCTGTATTCCTGCAGTAGCTTGTACTCTTTCTGTTCTCAATGCTGCAAATCCTTCTCTGCTAGAGTGTATATTACTGCATTCGATGTTGAAGCTTTTTTTTTTTTTACAGCTGCAGTGGGAGATGCATAAAAATGGACACAAAACTATGATGAATAGCGCATGAAAAAGTGGAGTACTATTTCTGCAAACTGAGAAAAAATGCTGTAGAGAGAATTTAGATACAAGAGATAAGACTTCTACTATAATTTTTCAGAATATTATGTGACAGCAGAGACTGAAAACCTAACTCAGAGTTAGTGTTTGACTTCAGTGGAACCTGCACTGATTAACTAATTAACTTAGCATGAATTATTCAGCATGAATTACATAAAGACTGCAGAGGGTCCTAAAAGTTCCACATTTAGCAGACAAGGATGCTTTACTGTGTCACTAAATATACTGAGCTTAGAAGCAACACCATGTTGGCATGAAATTCTGACACAACTTCTGTTATTTTAATTACAGCTGCTTTCAAGCACTGCAGTGCAGGCGTATTCTTCCTGAATTCTGCAACAAATAAATTATATGGGCATCCAATGAGAAAAATAGAAGTTTACTTTCTGGTTTCCATGCATCTCATTCCCAGCTATATCATAGAATGAAACTGAAGGGATTAGAAGCCCTTTTTTATCACTGTTATCAGGCAACAGCTACAAATCTGAGCCACTTCAGAATATTCTGTAACAGAAACGAAAGTGACGTGAACCAAGTCATAGAAGAAAATTCTGCATATCCACAGATTGAACATAAAGGATGTTCACTGCACAAAAACATAAAGATTATTAAATTACTAAATATCATTATGCTTCTTTGCTTATTGAGACTCACAGTTTAACCTACCGAGGGAAAAGTTTCCTATGAACACAGTTAAAAAAAAAAACAAAACTTCCCTTGAAAAATCAGTGTTTACTTTCCTGAACTAGCCTGCTGTTAGCCCTGTACTTCTGCTGCTAATGAAGCTATGGGAACATCCTTCTGTGATAGTACACAGTCTATTTGATTCGATCAATAGCCCTCCACATGGTTCTTGTTTGTTACCCTCAGTACCAGAGGAAACTGTAATTTTGTGGTCCATCTGAAAAATAGATTATGGCCTGGCTACATGCTGATATTTGGGATGAATCCCCCGTTCCACATCTAGGCGAAAAGGCAATTCTTGGAAATTTTGGCCAATGAAGTTCTGAGTGAGATGTAAACGCTAAACCGCAGAAGAAGGCATGCCATGACAAAACAAACAAACAAACCAGTATTTGAGAAGAGACGGCAAGAAAAGAATTCCTGAACACTTTTCACCTTATTTGCAGTTTAATTTAAGGATATCAAATTTAGCTGCCTATTCATGCTGTTGCTAAATGAAGGGAGGTTAGGTGGGAAGGGTTATATCTACGCACCCTTGAAGATTATTGTGTTTAAAAGAGAAATAGGAATTATACTGTCTATGACTTAATTTGCTTAGCAGTTTCACGTTCCGTATTTACCTTGCAAAGGACACAGTACTTGCTCATAAACATACAGCTTGAAATTTACCTCCCGATAAATAAAAACAAGACAACATAGAAAATACAGCCATGCTACCCCATGTTAGCCTTCATTGGCCATGGCAGTGACGCTTTTTTATGGCTATTGCAGTTACAGAGCCTACATTTGTGCTGGACTTCTGTAGTACCAGTAGTGCTGCATTAATGACTTCCAGATAGGAAAATGCTCACATTCTAGGGTGATACAGCTGATACAGCACTTCTTTTTGTGTCTGCAAAGACAAATATACCTTATTTATATTGCTTATTTAGGGAAAAGAATGTCGTACCATCTTTCTCTGATGCTTACAATATAGAAGGGTTCTGATGATAGCTGAAATCCAAGCACTTTCTTTTTCTTCTACCCTTAGGCAATTAGGAAATCTACTTATAGAGTTCTGACCCTCACATTACTTTATAATTAAATTAACACATAGACTTCCCTGAACAAGCAGAAGGAATGGCGTTCTACATGGCTCCTTGGTAGTGAAAAAGAAAAGCTGAGCAAAACTGCATCAGCAAAGTAAGGGCCATGACAGACTAAGTAATAATGTGGAATGCAAGGAGAGGTGAAATATAAACAGTGTTAAAGCTGTAGGGGATTTTTGTCCATAGCTGAATTGGTTTCACTGATAACAAACAGTGAGAAGCAGAGAAAGGAAAGAGACGTTAGAAAGCAAAAGTAGAACTTGTACCTTTTGGCCCAAGAAGGCTTGGTACATTCAGTTCCATCAAGTTAACCTTCATTAAGCAAAGATGGAAAACTTAGACACATGAACATTCTTTCCTGTTGGGGTTATAAGCAACTGAAAACATGGGACCTTCTTCAATTAACTAGGAAGATAAAAATCTTAGAACAGAGTGGTTATACTTGAATAATTTCATACGTGCAAAATATTAACAACACTCTTTCTGACCTCCTTCAATCAGTACATAACCAAAGAAATAACAAATAAAAATTAACATGTTAACACTAATGGTTAACATGATGTTTTCTCATCTTAGTATATTCTCTTACAAAAAAAATAAGAGAAAATTGCTTTTGCATGAATGCTGTTGAAATGTCAATTAGTTCTAATTACATAACACTCGGATGATGAATATTATTCATCCCAAAACTCTTTGAAAGTTATTTACAGATAAGTAACTGTAGAGTTCAGTGAAACCGTCCTATAACTCAACTGATTCTTCTCTTGTCTAAGACAAGGATTTTAAATGCTTTCAGACTCTAAAGACGCTATTTTAACGGCTGAAGTTCTTAACCTTTTCAGACAATTATGTGAAAGAAACATGAAACTCCTGTTGAATTATACTAACTGAAAATGCCAACTGAAAAGTCACTGAAAGAATCTATTTTCCTCTTTCTAATAAAGTCAATAAGCTATAGAAGCTGCAACGTAAAAGTAAGAAAAATAGAAAAGAACTAAAAGAAATGTACTATTTTTCAAACACAGCAGAATGTAAACCATATCGACGTGGAAGCCAAGATAAGAAAGGTTGAGGATTGTTTCTGTGTTGTTTTTTCTTCTTTTAAATTTGCATATGTCATGTTGAAGTTTCCTAAAGCTCCCTAACTAAAATACTGTCCTATTGCATTACGTGGAAAGACATGACAGCTTCTAAAATTTCAAGTGTCACCATGCCTCTGCTCAGTTTCTCCCTGCAAGATTGAATTGTTAGATTCTAACCTCACTGTCTGGGGAAAAAGAAAAAAAAAAACTGTTTATAGCAGCTGCTACATTTCATTTCAGTACTTAGCCAGTCTCCCTTTTTGTTCTGTTGTTTTGTTTTTTTTTTTCTGGATATAAGCATTTTTAGAAATTATTCTACATTAAAACAGATGCTGTTAATGTGACAAAGTTTTAGCTCCTAGCCTGGGAAATGCAGAGCAGGTGCTCCTTCTACCTTCAGCTGCAATGGGGGAAATCCTTCTGTACATTTACTATACAATGAAGAGACTGAAATTATGGATGGATCCATCTCACCAAACAGATTCAAGGAGGCAGCAGATTTATTTCTCACTTGGTGCTATGAAGAACAGTACATTACTAGATCATTCCTTTTCTGACTGCTCAGAAAGATAAAAATGCCCGTTTCCATAACTACAGCAACTCAAGGAATAAAAAGCACATTCTCAGTCTCCTATACTTAAGATGCAACCAAAATAGATATATGTGTTTCAAAGAGGCTTAACAGCAAAATACCGTGGAGAGTTGAAGGATCAGGCCTGTTCAGAGGACAGTTGAGAGTAGCCCAACAAATACTCAAAAACTTAAGCAGATCTGAGGCACTGCTTTTCAAATAAGTCACCTTCTACAGCACCTGACTCATATTGCCTCAAAAAGTATACCATAATCACCCTAAATGTCCTTCAAATGCTTTAGTCACCAGTTATTTTCCGCTGAAAACAGAGGATGAGGAATGCCACCGAGTGAAAATGGCTTTCGTTAAGGACCATCCAAAGTACATTTGAAAGGAACAAATGCACAAGAGAGGCTGGAAAGTAGAAGTGGCGAGCAAGATTAAGAAGGTTAGGAAATGGACTTCAGTAAATTTCAAGGGTCTAAGCAATTGTTCACATGGTTCCTAACTATACACTCAATTTGTCTTAGCTCTTGATCATAAAATAAAACTTTGAAATTGTCTTAGTATCTATTGACTATTGCTTTAGGCAAAGTAATTCATAGCAGCCTCCTTGAACAAGCAAAATATAACATAAGGGGAAAAATATATTTATTTTCTGAATTTTGCAACCCTCTTTAGAGTAAACAGAAGTGGTCTCATCAGCTGCTATTATGAGAAAGAATGTACTCCAAGCGCACAGATGCGTATCACAGAAACAGATTAGGCCCAAAACATTTTTTTTAATTCTTTTCATAAGAAAAACTAAAAGAAAGAAGACTGAATTACACGCTGATTTTAATAACGAAAAATATTGGATGACATTTTTCACTTGACAGTGGAATTTCCTCCAGCTTCTATTTCAGACTGCGATTTTGAGAAAGCATTAACCCACTGATAACTCCTGTCAGATACTTCCTCAGACAGAAGAACACCACTCGTACCACAAACACAAAAGCTGTTCATCCTTTCCCAGCAAGATGACGGGTCCAAAATGATGATTCCTATTAGTATGTATTAATGTTTTCCCTTTCCCTTCCAGGAAAAAAGCATTTCGACCAAACATTCACCTCTTTCTCACCTGCCAATAGCTGATCACTCACTAAAACAGCCACCTCAAAAGTAACAGAAATCCAAAGACTCATTTTGTTTGTTTTTTCCTTAAGAAAACCAAAGATTACCACTTTTACTCTGACTGGACTCTTTTATCCCTCAGGCTCAAAGAGTGATTCTGTTAACATCAAAGCAGACAGCATATGAGGGACAGCGAAGCTCACACATATTCTTTATGTGAAGTCTATGTTTTACCTATGAACAGTGTTTGAAAAGGGGATCAAACTGATCAAACGTAGTTTTTTCTGATGCAAATCAGAACATAATGGTAAAGTAATAGTGAAGGGGGAAGTGAACAGCAGGAGCAGACATGAAAGGAGGCATTCAATGCAAATACACGCCAATCTAAAACTCCCAAGCTTGCTTATAGCTAGAAAGACAATTTTTCATTAGTATTGATTTAAAAATATACATAAATATTGTGAGAAGTTATAAAAAATGTTGTTAGAAATTAAAAATGAAGAAAATATCTTTCATAAGGTTTATATATTACACCTTTGAGCATTTTGCTCACTGCAGATTAAATCCCACTTCCTCTAGCATGAAAGCCATCGAAAATGATACTTTTGGCTGAATTCTGGGCAGAAGGGAGATTTCTTTGATCTTCATTTCTAACCATCCTCTGGGAATGACTCCTAAAGTGCTTAACCTGTTTTCTTAGAACCTCCAAAATTCTAATCATGTCAGTTAATCTTGCACTGTTATCTATGGTAAACAGATCTGCATTCAGGAGACAGCTTTTTATTCAAGAAGAGAAGGAAGCCATTCTTTGTCCTCCTCCCCCAAGTTTGGAAATAACTAAAGAACGAATACATTTTCTATGAATAGTTACCTATGGTTTGAAGGTTTGACTACAAGGCATAACTATAGACTTGAACTTCACTATTACAAATACCAGAACTACAGCTTACTTGAAGAAAACAACCTTACTCCTTCCTAAAGTGTTGAACAGTATCACAGGTATTCCTTTCCACTCGCCCACCCTTCTTAGACATTCAGATTCTAAACTCCAAGAAAAGAATCAGCAATTCACTGAATTGTTTCATTACTAAGTTATGTATTTCTGCCCAGTTTAACAGGACTTGTAATTTTCATGATCCCTTATAAACCCCAAGAACAGAGATACAAATATTGAAGAGAGGATAATCTCTTTATTTTACTTATTTTTTTTCCAATCCTTTGATTATGAAGCGTCATACTATTTTATCTTTTTGATTATAATAGCTTTTTTTTTTTGGAAGTAATCAAAGAGTAGTGTAAAATATGTAATAGAACATATCCTGTTCTATTACATATTTTAAAACTATTTATTTTACGTATGCTTATTTCTTAGAGGTCATTATAATTATAACCCAGAAAAATTTCACACTCTCGGAATTGCAGTCACCGTTACTGTACTGCTATTTTCATAACAATAGAGGTAAGAAATCTTGTAAAGACATTATAGATATCCTTGTTAGAGAGTGGGATGAACCTGTTAGTTCAGGAAAACCTACTAAATATTTTCTCAAAACTCCTTCAATATTTTCTCTCCACATAGTCCTTTCCTAATGAAAACCCACATTAAGCCAACTACTGTTGACAAAAGCATTTTTCCCAGCAATGCTAGATATTGCTTCTCAAAAATAACATGCATATGAGAGCACAGGCTCACTACTTTATAGAGCCTTCTGTCTCACCCTAGGATGTTTGCTTTCCAAAAAGTACACAGTTAGATCATTTCTGCTTATGGCAGAACCCTGGGATCTTGGAGAAGCTACTGCACCACAAACAGTCACAATGAAAGCTCACTATACTATGTGAAAGAATGCCCCAATGACACCACTGTATGTTCTTTTTAGTCATTTGGTGGCAGTAGTAGCAAAGCACAATTTTTTTTTGGCCATGTAAAAAAAAATTATCCTCAACTCACTCTTCATTGTTCTTACTATAAAAAGCAATCTTGCTCTGCTTCATTAAGATGTGCTTTAATCCTCTAAATCCCCCCTCACCACTAAAAATAAAGTCTGTGACACGTACCTTAAGGACCAAAAGTATTTTTCACTAAATCTGTAAGATATGAATAATTTCTCAAGAGGCTGAAACTTCAAATACTGTTCCCATTCATGCTCTCATGTCTTCCATTTCTCTGGGGATCTCCTTCCCACCCCTGTTTTCCCCAGCTGCCAAAGGCAATCACAGCCTTGAGCAAAGAGGCAATATGTGCAGACGGCAGAAAACTGTCTCTCAATAACTCTCTCTTCAGAACTTCAAGTAGTCCAGACTGTCCTAGGGGCTTTCTTCCCACAGAGTCAAAAATATGACTGTGAACCATGCAGTAAATTGCCATATTCAGAGCCTCACTGGAGTATTGCTTAATTATAGTTATTTTGCCATATTCAAGAGCATTTGTTTTCCACCTTTTTCTGCAAATCACGTCAGAAATTTCCAGTAAGCAGAGACCAAAAACAATTTTAAGCTGAAACACGTTCCATTCACAATCCAAACCACACACACACTAAGTATTTAACTGTTTCTGTGTAAATTTTAGTAACTTTTTTTTTATTCATAAAATAATTTATGCACTGTAATTTGGCAAATATCCTTGCTATAGATTTCTGCTAATATAAGTATTATTTAAACTATATTTTGTCTGGACTGAAATTATTTAAGCTGATGAAGTTCAGGTTCATCTCCCTTTTCTCTAAGTCTCATCAAGAAACCTGAAATCAATGAAGCTCTCCCTACTCACAGACTTCCTGATTCCACAGACTTTAATGAAAAATCTATGAATTCATCTACACTATGATAAAAAAACAAACAAACAACACAACAGTATAATCTATAGTAAGATTATTAAACATTGAACAAGAAAGAACTGAAAAGGTCAACGCACAGCATTTTGCAAATAAGCACACAGATCTTTAAAAATTCAGCCTAAAACCTGAGTCTGAAACACACTGGTAAAGCTGCTGTTGAGCTATAACATTAACCTCGGTTGTTTGTTTTTTTTTTTCCACAACAGGGTGCTTTTTAAATAAAGTAGCAGTTTGACAGTTCTAGGGTGAATACCCCAAAAGAATAGTACCCACACAAGATAATGAAGGTGGACAGTATATTTTCATAAGACTTATCCAGATGGCATAAAGACAACAGGTAAATCAGGAAAGATTCACCTGTCACTGATAGCCAAGACTGTCCCAGAACTCCTCAAAGGAGAGATTTCCAACAAGAGATCCTTCCCCAGTGGTGGTCAGCCCTTAAATGGGGTCTGGGAGAGGTGGAGCCAGACTCCACCCCTTCTGGTCACACAGGTGCATTGCCTTCACCTGTGCTCCTGCAGCTGACTCAGTGCTCACCTCAGCTGATCAATCAGTGGTTCAGGCCATGATTCAACAGTTCCCAAACAGCAGTATAATTCATCTACAGCATTTTAACCCAGCATGCTATACAATTTCTTATCACACTAGTTTGAGAACTGAAATTTGTGATACTTTCACGACTTAAGTAGAATATTTTCACTTGCTGATGTACAAGTAACAGAGCAAACAAAAAATAAAATGCAATAAACAAGAAAATAAACAGCTGCAAGCAACTAGTGTGCTGGTGAACCACATCTCTCCTTCTTTTCCTCATATAGATGCTGTAAACCTGCAAAAAAATGGAAATCATTCCTGTTTCTGCGACAAATCTGGCACTTGAGAACAGCTGCACTGCCTCATGGAAAGCTTTATCATCATCAGGTATTTTACAAGTGTTGTACAATGCCCACTTTTAAGTTCCATTTGAATTTTCTCCTGATTTTTTTTTTCCTTCTTGGCTGAAATGGAGATTTATGGGTTCAGAAGCTGGAGGCCTGGATAGTTCAAAATAAGACAAGTGAGGAACAAGGAGGTCCAGGAGAATGGAACCACATACAGGTCACACTAGAAGTGTTTCTTTGGTCTTCTGTCAGAGGATGCTGCTTGCCTCCTTTTTATAATAGTGCCTTCAGTAACACTAAGTACTTTAGGCTAGGAAGATAAGAGCCAAGCCAGCTTGCCAAGAAACTGGAAAACCTGTATATTATATCAAGCTACGGATGAAAAACTTTAGGCAAATAAAGACAAGAATGATTGCAAACAGAACAGATTATAGATAAAGAGCAGATTGTGCCTCTCTTCAGGAGCCAGACAGCAAGAGGAAAATGTAAAAACACAGCAACTACCAAATGCCAATATAAGCAGCCCCAGCAATACCTTACTGAATAAGGCCAGCACATCACTTCCACCAAAGTGTACGTAGGTTGCCTGGAAAGTAATACCTCCTATTGATCTCCATGGAGACTACAACAAAGCGCGCAATAACACTATTTCGTAGAGCAAATTCCCAGTCACAAAACACTATTTTTCTAACACAGTCACCACCATTAGCTCTGTGTTTTCACCAGAGATGAACAAAAGCCTGGATGCCAAGCCAGTAAATATCTCTACCAGTGGATGTGACCTGCTGTCGTAGGCACTGCTGCTGAAATGTACCACCCACTGCCTCACTGTGCTCCCAGTTACAGTTCAGTCTCCATAAACTTTCAGCAAACATCAATTAATGTCAATGTGTGCCATTTTTTTTTGCATAGAGGAATTCAATGAACCCACATTTTCTTCATACACACTTCCACGTCAGACTTCCTTTGTTGCCTCTCAAAGGCGTGGTGGCCCTTCTCAGGAACGGCACGGCAGCCAACCCCAGGCTGCTCGGTCCACTTGCTCGCGGTCGCCAATGTGGTGGACCGCAAATGGCGTTTATTGGTGGGCTACACAGTACTTTTATCACCTAAGGTTACAATGTTGTCTCCGTCTACTTACACCACGAACAAAGACTACTGGCTGAGAGGTGGCCCTATCTTCCATATCTTCCGTCCGCCGAAACCCTGACTGCAACATATCCCCCCTTCCCATGCTCAACTAAACAAACAGACGTATATTGCAAGGCACATTCGTTACAACAGGTAACTAGGAACAGTATATTCAGTATACAGAACCAAAGTAACAAATATGAACTATATTTAACTATATAAACACTGGAACCGTGAATGAAAGATAAGGCACTGTAAACAGGTGAACTTTAGGGTAACCAGTGCTCGTGGGGGTCAGAGTGCAACTAGAGGTAGTGCAATTGGACAGCAGAGTTTTTCCATTTGTACACCGCACCCGCCTGGCCAGTGTGAGATGCAGAGCCCAAATGGAACACCCGCTTACGAAGTAAACTATGCTCTACAACAGTACGTATTACAACCTTGAACAGGGAACACAGGGTATGATCAGGAGTAACTGAAGGAAACTTTTGTACAAGAACATTTTCAAAGCGACTGTCTGCGCTCTATTCTGTCTTCATCTGGATTCTGCCAGTGTGGAGCTCCCAGGCTTAGACGAGATGCCTGTTGGTTTGTCGTTCTCTCTCGTCACTTGGGTGTGCGGGTTACAAGGGTGCCCGACGATCTGGTCCTGTGAATAGTGACTCCTAATTTCCGTTAGATTCACTGCATTACAATTATTATTGTTGTTATTATTGTTATTGTTAGTATTACTTTTACTCCAAAGGTATGGTTTAATGGACTGAAGCAGGCACCACTTTACTTTGCCCTCTTTTCGGACAGCAGTGTATACTCGGCCTGTGAGGACCAGCCTCCACCCCTGTTCCCACTCCCCCAACTCATTCCTAACTATGACTGATGGGCCTTCTTCCAGTGACCTCCTCCTCCCTGGGGAATTGGTTTGAGGTAGTACCTTCCACTGGAAGCGTGAGTTGGGGCACTGGCTATCGAGGATGGTGCAAGGTTGCCCTTTCGGTATCACAGAGTTCACGGGCAACGATGTTTAGACAGGACCCATTGGCTGAATTCTTTTATTCACTTCACGCAAGTCATGGAGGAGACAGAACCCTTCTCTGGCTCGTTTGGGTATTACAAAAACTAGCGTATTCCATGGACCAGTAGAAGGCTCTATGTGGCCTCGTTGCAGTTCCATCTGAGGCTCTGACAAGGGCCACTGCTCAACCCACACTGGATCGGATGACTTCCATGTTAGCTTGATCGGTGGGAGTGGGCATACTGTAGCGGTCCTCACTACAATTCGTCACTCTGACTTCCAGTAAAAACAAAGCATCCCTTCCCAACAAGGGTGGGACTCCTGACATGACATACGGAAAGAGGGCGATGGTCTTTTCCGATCCCTTTTCAGTGTGGAACGTAATCGCCACCAAGCACGTGCTTTTCTGGGCTTGAGTTAATCCCCCGACCCCACCCATAAACAGGGGCCTTCTCCAGTTTCCAATGTGGGGCCCAGTTCATTTCGGGGATGACTGTAACATCTGCTCCGGTATCGATTAAGAATGGTATGTTAATGACGGTGCTATTGGGTTTGTTATAGAGAGAGCACATCCCCCACACCACTGGTGGTGGTCCATACACTTTATTGCCAGAGCCACCCTGGGGTCTCGCTCCCAAAAGAGGGTGGTCCCTGCTGTCCCTGATTTGGCTGGGCCACCAGTTGGACGGTAAAACTGGTCGCTTGTCGGGGGGGCAGCAGGTTTGGAAGTGCTTGGCCCCATCTGGGGTTGGTGTAGTTGGGCTGCCTCATGTTCCAAGCAGGAGAAGGTTGTGCACAAGCCCAAGTGCCTTCTCCCCCCCATATTTCCCTGAATTTTGCTTCTGTGTTCTTTAGCTGTGTGCCCTTTCTTTCTACAAGCCCAACATGGTCCTCTGTGTCGGTTTTGACCTGAAACAGACATTGTAGGTGGATCTGTCAATTGGGGGCAGTTTGCCGCAACGTGGCCCACTTGGCCACATTTAAAACACATCATTCTACTGGCTATCGCAGTTTGAACAGCCACCTGGATCGGAGTTAGCTGTTCCTCTCTCAGGACATGCTTAACCATGTCTGCTGTGTTTGCTCCCGCTGGCAGGGAGTGCAATATTTCTCTGGTTTGTTGATTACATTGCTGATGTAGGCAGTCTGCAAGGACCGGGTCCTTTGCTTCTGAGGGCAGGGGAGAGGAGTCGATCGCTGCTTTGAGGCGGTTCACAAATTGCCCAAAGTCCTCACTTTCATTTTGTTTTACTATGGCCCATGGTGATGGTTTAGCAGTAAGTCTAGAGGCTGTGCGGATAGCTTCTCTAGCTGCACGAGTAGTTGCCATGACTTCATGGGCCCGCAGGCCCTGGGCTTGCGCCTGGGGTGTAATCATAGTTGGGTCTGTGCCCATTAACCGCTGTAGGCTGGAGCCGTGCAGTGGATGATCTGCCGCAATCACTTGGGCTAACTGCCTCATACAGTTTTCCTCCCATTCTTGTTGAAAGACAATCATTCCTGATCCGTCTAAAATCATTCTGCAAGTCTGTTTTATATCAAATGGGAGCATGTCATCTGCCCCAAAAATGCCATCTATAAGGGTGGAAGCCATAGCTGAATTGAGACCTTTTTCTGAGATTGCTTTGACAACTGCTTGGACCTCTTTAGGATTTACAGGAGAGTAAACTCTTTGTCCCGCGTCTGTCACCCGAACCAGGAATGCTAATGCGGATAACGGGACCCAATCTGCACACACAATCTTTATTTCTCTCCAATCCGTGAGAGGAATTTCCTCCTCTCACTGCTCTCCTTTGCCGCGGATATTTTGGCCTTTGCCTATCTCTAGTGTCTCCTCCTCTGAGTCGCAGTCAGTTACGGGCCACTCGTCCCGGATGTTATCTGACTCGGAGCCGGAACTCGACTGACCAGTCATTTCCGGGCTTCGGTACTTTTCCGTCTATCTTCGGCCCTGCCTGCCATCCCTTTTCGAGCTACGGCCCCGCCTGTGTCCCTTGCGGGCAGGCCGCTCCCTTCCCCTCGCACCGCCGCGCCTTCTCTCTGCGGCAGTGTTCGCCTTATTCCTCTCTCTCCCCGCCCCTTCCCGAGCGCGTGCCTGATGTTTCCCGCGCTTCCTCCCCGTTCCCGCCGTTCCCGCCGTTGGCTCCTTCGCCTCGCCCTCCGCCTTCAGGCTCGGCGCCATGTTGGGGTGCGTAAGGCGGCGGTCTCGCTACGGGACCGTTTGCTGCCTCGGTCACCCGGTCCCGGAATAAATCAGCATTGCCCCGCTCCTCCGCGAGCGGCCCGAGGCTCGAGGGCCGAGGGGGCGTAGCAGCCCCTCCCCGGTCCCCAAATTTGTTATAATCACCGCTATAAGGGCGCAAAATCCACGTGGCTGCACTAATCTTGAC
The DNA here is from genome assembly GCA_023055505.1 of Callipepla californica brunnescens. Taxonomy (NCBI): domain Eukaryota; kingdom Metazoa; phylum Chordata; class Aves; order Galliformes; family Odontophoridae; genus Callipepla; species Callipepla californica. The sequence continues at coordinate 3,934,306 of JALIRH010000040.1, forward strand.
CCTCGGGGCGATCAGCAAGTTCCTGACCGCTTTCCAGGCGCCCCGCTCATGTACGGCCCTTTGCAACACCAGTTTTACTTTTCCCCACAACTTAAGGTTTTCAAACAATTCTGATACGACCTTCACAAGGGCTTCCATCCTCCTTGCGGGTCCGGGAGGGTCCTCCCCGCCGGGCTGGTCCCGCCGCTCCGGCCGCCATTCACCCGTCCAGGCTCTCCCGGGTTTCGGCACCATTTGTCGCCTCTCAAAGGCGTGGTGGCCCTTCTCGGGAACGGCGCGGCAGCCAACCCCAGGCTGCTCGGCCCACTTCCTCGCAGCAGACAACGTGGTGGACGGCAAATGGCATTTATTGGTGGGCTACACAGTACTTTTATCACCTATACAATGTTGTCTCCGCCTCCTTACACCACGAACGAAGACTACTGGCTGAGAGGTGGCCCTATCTTCCCGTACAGCACGATATCTTCCGTCCGCCGAAACCCTGTCTGCAGCATTCATTTTGTCAGGCTTCCACTGTGCTGCCGTCAGTCACGCAACAACAACATGTAACAAAATACTGCTGTGAAGCTTCAACCTCTGCTGCCATTCCATTCTGTGATTCTGTGATCGGCCTTTGATGTAATGGGTCAACACAGGTCAAAACAGGAGACGTCCAATTCATAGCTGTTTTTCCAAAATGGTGATATCCCAAATCAGTCTTAAAGTCTGAATAAGTTAATCAGTCTTAAAGTCTGAACAAGTTAATTAGCTTAGTATCACCGATACTTTGATTTTCACATATACATACATACATATAAATGTGTGTGCAAAAATTGTTTCCACACATTACTGACATTTTTTAAATGCCTAAATTAAACTAGAAGTAAATAGAAGTACTTTTTCATGAAATAATTCCACTAAAGTTGCTATTAAAATGTCAAATATACCAAAATTAATGCTCTTGATGGAGTTAAATTAAGCTTCTAGTTTGCAATCTGAAAACAGTCTCATCAAATAAATCTTAAAATTTTGGGTTAAGTTTATCTGGTTTATAGCATATACATTCAAATCCCTTCTTATTTTCTTCTACTTCCCTCTGGAAAACATTCACTCATCATCTGTACATTTTCTTGTAAGTCTCAGTTAATTTCAGTGATCTACACACGCCACACTTATGCCTTAGTAAAATCAGCGCATTCTGTAGGTTTCTAACATTTGGTATTTGAGTTTAGTAACATGACAGAATGGTCAAGTTTCAGCTCACTTTTTGAAAGGGTATCTTCATCTGAGGTGTTCCTAAGGAGTATCAACGATGTACAGGTAAGACATACTGTCAGAATTATCCCTTTTCCTCTCCCTCCTCTTCACAGAGGAGAAAGAAAAGTCCTACTGAGAGCCTGATTTTCTTCTATTATAGAACATTCATTAAGAGAGTGAGAGCATTCATTCACTTCGTTATTGAGGCTGTTTGATTATCTAGATTCTCTGATGTATTTATATGACCAAGATAACAAGAATATCTATAACTTTCGAATGCAACCATAAAAACCTTATCTACTTATTTCCCCGCAGGCATTCATTAAAAATAAATAAATAAAAAGGATTGACTTAATTAAAGCTCTGTCATATTCTCATAGAATAATTCATTCTAATTCAGTGCTATTTCTAAGGCAAGGAAAATGAGAATTTGGAGAACTGGAATTTATTAAAATGTAGAGCTTCTAAAGTTAGCAACAAACTCCAAAAATAAACCAAAATTGCACAGGTGCTTGGAAGCGCTAAGGAGCAGTACTTAAAGCAAGCAAGTTAGGGATGGACTCATTATCTTTGCAAATTAGCTGTCAGCCTTTACTACAAGCTGCAAGAAGTAATTTTCTTGGCACAACAACTATTGAAGTAAAATCTGTCTGCAACTTAAAAAGAAATGAAAATACGTAAGTCATCATTCTCAGCATGAATAAATCAACACACACTTAATATGTGCTCACGCATATTACATTTTGGGAAGAGGTTATTTGGAACTGATGGAATTGCCTGCTATTATGATTCAAAAATAAATGCCAGACTGAATTTTCATTAGCAAAGTTGGATTTCCCTTTTTTGCTTTTAGCAGGACCAAATGACCTCTTGAAGTTTCATACAACTTAAACTATCCTATGATTTAAATGTCCTTTACATTTCTCACTTAAATTGGTCTACAGATTTTTGAAGACTTTCTTCTAAGATAAGTTTCTGCATTCATTCATGCTACCTACAAGACACAGCATGCTAAAAAAGGTGAAACAAACTTCAACAGGCCATTAAATATAAATTAAAGGTTTTAAACTGATGTGAACTGTAGAATATTTTGTATAATCGCTAAGAATATTTCAGCAAGCCATTCTAGACATTTCAAAATACAGTAAAAATTTGATGTGAGAAATACTGCAGATGTCCTGAGATCACTTTTGGAGGCTGTAATTCATGTCCAGTGTTATAGAAGTTACAAAAAGTCCTCAGACACTTCTAGACGCTTGGTCTAGCAACAAGTATGCTTCCCTTCTGGCACTGTATGATGCACCTTCATTGACAGAAAATCATAAATAACCTCATTAAATATACATCCTTCTATGTTGGATTTATAAAATGTCCAGAGCTAAAGCTCGCTGACAAAATTTCTTCTCATAACAAAAATGTCACAAAACTAACAATCACATCAAGCTAATCAAAAATAAAATCAGCCATAATTTACTTACTTCGAAGCAATTTGGTTCAAAAAACAAAGCTTGAAAAACAGTTTCTCTGGGACGTAAAACTGAAATGTGTAGAATATTTACTATACCTGTGGCTTTTTTTGGTTAGAACTTCAGATCTTTAGATTACTACACCTTTTCAAAATGATATCAGAAATGCTAAAAGGTCTTTCACTAATTGCTAAAAATTTCTCCTGAACATTCACAGAAACAATACTTATGGGACCAAAACTGGAGCTGAAAGGACTTCAGTAGGCCTCTAGTCCAACTTCTTGCTCAAAATATCCTTTAAAAATAGCATTCATTGGCACATCACCGTATGGCTTCATGACAGAATAATAGCAGTGCTGAAAACTCACTGATCTCATTACGTGAAGCTTACTCTGTAAACGCAGATCTACATCAATCACAGCAGTAGTTTCACTAATGACAATGATAATACTTGTTTTGAGCCACTGTTCCAAAGAAAGAAGAATAATCCTGGTCACTTAATGGAGATGTGTATACTTATGGTACAACATCAAAGAAAGAAAATCAATCCAGCCAAAACTGAATAAAATGTACGTTTACGTGTGCCTTTTATATATATAAGGGAAAATTATGACGTTCAAAGGATCTTAAACTGACAAAAATCAAGCTTCATGGGGTGCTACAGCATTTTTGCAATTGAACTGCACTTCATTCCCATTGCTAAGCTGTTATGTTGGGGTAATAATCAGTGCTCCTCTCCACCCAAAATTCCAGTATGTAAAAACAATATTTTTATTTTTACATTTTGAAAAGCTCTGCACATACCATCAATGACAACATTTGAATACACATTTTTTTTTAACTCTGTTCCTGAAATAAATGCAAAACAAAATAACAAACACATTCGCATGAGTTATTTGAGCTGTGGTCTTGCATATACAGTATTTCCTTAATATGTAAAATTCTTATTTGTTTAAACTGTATTTAGAACTAAAGTTACACACATAAACGTTTCAAACAGTAATTGTATTCAAGTCAGAAGTTATTTTATGTAAGATTTTTCACTATTCGGGTATTGTACAATTCTCTGAAATCATTATCTGACTGCTAGCTTTTTTCTTCTGGTCACTTATCAGAACTGGACACTTATCAGAAGAAACAATACAAACGTGAAAGTCCCAACATCATAAGCACTTAATCAAAAAATGTGAAATTGATTTGATATTCCCTTTTACAATGCTTCCTTAAGACAATGAAAACACTTGGACTAAAAGTCTAGCTCGAAGACTTCTGATTCGCTTAGTCATCTGAAATTAATATTTTTCTCAAATTCAATATGCTTTTGCTGTGTGCTATACTGTTAGATGTACATTTCAAGTTACATACATCATCTCTTTACCTCTCTGACAGCTACTGTACATACAAGCTTAATAAGTCTTATCTATTCTGTTATTTTGGACTTACCCCATATTTCAACCATTCTCTTACCTACCAGTTTGGAACCTTCCCAGTCCTCAAAAGAACACAGAAGGTAACGCTCCTGGAAACTGGGAGGGTACATCTAGGCATTCCAGTTCCCCTGTGGCAGATGTGTATCTGGTCAATGGAGCAGTCCGTAAGGTACTTACATTTCCCAAAGGAAATCCATTCACAACAGCAGCAAGAAAAGTGAACTTACTTTTTTTTAAACAATGTCTTCCATCCACCTGCTTACACTCCTGATGAACACCCTCCAACAAGGCAAGATGTTTCTTCACATATTCTCTGTTTTCCAACTGAAGTTGTCCTACACTCAACCAGGAAGCCTTGAGCTTGTGAAACCATTTAGCCTTCTGGGATACAGCCCAGGTGGAAAATGTTTACAGCACCTCACTAGTCCACGTGAGGGTTCCCCTTGATCCCATCAAAAAGTGTCTTGATTTTCTGGAGAAAAAAAAGAAGACAAGATTCACACTCAGTGATGTCCTCATATGTTGAAAGTGACGACACACAGAGAAGTGCATCATAACCTCAAGTTGAGAAAGACATTTGGTTTATATCCAACTCCATTTCTATATAAACGTTGCTGCAATCTGTACTGATCAAAAATCAGAATCTTTCTGTTGAATAGAGAGAAGGTAGCAAGTCTGATAGCTTTTCAATGGGAAATAGCTTGTTTTTTTCCTCTGTGTTCTCTGAGTTGCTGCTTGTAATCAAATCATACCACAAGCTTAAGCTACCCTCATCGTAATAAAGATTTCATTTTCACAAAGACTGAAACAGCAGGAGATCCACTAGCACTCCCCACCTGCTTCCCAGATTAGCCAGGAAAAGGGTATCTCCCTTATAGAGGAGAACTTCACAAGCCCGTTTGGAGGGGCTGTTACAATTGCTGTCAGTGATATAAGTAGAAGAGCTCTAGAAGAAGAGCTTACTCCTGGGTGCAAATGCTACCTGCCCTGAGAAAGGCTTAGCAGACCAGATAATTACTAGATGGTAGGGGCCAAGAGAGCATCTGCAAAAGTGACAACAGAGATGACTAAGAATTTAATACAAATGGCAGGAATCCCATCAGAATGTTTTCAAGCATTATTCTTCTGCCATTGTCATTGTTTTGGTGAAGTCACTGTGCCACAGTCAAAAAGGTGTTCCTCTTCTGTTCCACTTGGAGGAACATCCATCAAATTTTGGCCTTATGACCTCCATGATACGGCTTCATGGAACACATTGCATCTGAAACAGTGTTGTCTTGACTTTTTTTCTGTGTCTAAATTAGGGCTGCCTCAGTGTGGGCCTGGAGAACGTTTTGTACTGTAAAGAGTGCCAAAAGTCAGGATAAGCTGTTCTGAGCACATTAGCATAAAAGGAAAATATGGTTGGAAACTTAGTACCAGCAGAAGAAAACTGTTAAATAGATCACGCTTGTTCTAAAAGAAATAGCACTACACAACAGATTGGGTGAAAATGGATCCAATTTTAACAGTGGCATGGATAAAATATCCCAAGTTTACTTATGATATGCTAAGGGAAAAATTCACATTCTGAACTCAAAGAAAATATACTGGTTTTTATTAGAAAAAACAAGTGAAATCTGCCATGTCAGCACTACAGCAAGATAGATATTGCTACTGCGCCTGTGGCAATACTTTGAAAGACTATTTTAGTCTAGAGCTAGATTACAGTGTTTTATGCATGAGTGTAATGGTGCAATTTAAATCTTTCTCTTTAATTCCAGGCAAACTTGATTTTATGGCTGCATAGCTTTTGTCTTCTATATTGGAAAAGAGGTCCATTCCCTGAAGGGAGAGGTGATTATACACATAAGCCATTACAAGAAAACTGAAAATTAAAATAAAATGAAACAAAAGGCAGAAGAGAAGCAATTGCCCCTGTCCAAGAGCGACTCTTTATAGTCCTGCAACTTTTTAGGAACTATCACAGACCTTTGTTCTGGTGGCAGCTACAAATCCATGCTAGCATTACTAGGATAGCTGATTCCTTTTTGTTAGCAGAAAAGCGTAGCTTTCTGCTGACCATTTTCCTTCAGATTTTCAAAGCACAGCATTTCCACAAATCAAATTATCAGAACAGTATTGAATATAAAACCTATTGATAAACCCAAGCTGAAAAATCAGCCATGACTGAAGTGCTTACTGGATCATAGTTCTCTCACTTTACAGCTTTTTGGGGGGCTTTTATTTCTCCTGCATTTCCCTGCTATTTTCCCCTATAATGCTGACTAAAAAAAAAAAAAAGTTGATATCTAAGGGACTGAAAGGAAGCAAAGCAGATGTGCTTATAACAGACAAGTCAGGCAGAAATGGAAAAAAATATATACTTCTAGGTTTAACAGTTTATAATTGAAAGGAAGCTACACAAATGGGCTGGAGAATGATTACTAATAGCAAGAATAGCTGAAATTGAACAAGTGAACCATCCTTATGGCATGGATAGATTTGCTATCACTTTATATTTCACAGCCAATTGTAACTGCATTAAATTGAAATTAATTTTTTGGATTAGTAGGCTAAAAAATCTCAGTGAATGTCCCTACGGTATGTCCCTGAATGCATACATATGGAATAAAGAATAATTTTTGTGTGATTAAAAGGAAAGAGACATATTATGAAACATCTCTTCATTTTCAACCTTTATCTACCTGTATAGAATGCCTCAAACTCGAAAGGACAGACAAGGATCCTCAAGTCCAATTGCTTTGGTGAGCAATGTTAACTAAAATAAATGTTTAAAACGATTTGAGATTTTCTGCTCTCTAACCTCCTATGCTTATAGTATGACTCAAAGTACATGCATTATTGAGGCACTGGATTCTGTGTCCTTCATTCAAATGATTCACTAGATGACACTCTTGTATAACAGTAAGCTTCAGTGGTACACTGGATATCAGATTGGCTCCCTAAAATGAGAACACATCTTAATGAAAATAATAAAAATCACTGCTTTATATTCTTATGGATTGGTTTGTAGAGAACAATTCTTAGCTATGAACTAATACTAAACTAAGGTTTACAAAGACTCAGTACAGCTAGTACAGGGAAGCTATTTTAAGACTGACGTCAGGGTCCTGTAGCTGTACATTCCTCTGAAGCTGAGCCATCATGCTCAAGACAGGGTAAAAATACACAAATTTTACTTATTTCCTCTGATTGAGTTATTGAAACTATTGCTCACTGTAAATTCCAGGTATAGTAACAGTTTCTGTAAGAACAAGTTACTATTTTTATATATGCCCTGAAGTAAAAAGCAGCAAAAAAAAAAAAAAAATTACAAACTGCAAGTAACTGCTTTCAGCTGCAGACATTTCTCTCACCTAATTAAATTGGGAGACTGAAATAATGAATCCTGTTTTTTTTTTTTTGTCTCAGGGTATACTTTAGAGTTTGTGATTCAAAGAATTGTTACAGTAATATACGAGAACTTCTTCCATACTAATGAAGATCACCTTGAGTTCAGAACGATCACTAAATGATTCAACAGTTCCAGATTTATTTCTCCAGCCATTTTGCCAGTCCTCTGCACATTTAGAGACTTGATTACACCTCATGTGATGGTTACAAACACATAAATTCAGTGTGCTTCATTTCCGTGCAGGAAGAAAGTCTACAAAAACAGAAACACCAACTGCTTGTTGTGCCATATTAAAAGATTTATATGGTATAAATCTAGATTTGTGGCATATGTATAACCTGCAAAAAATGCTTCAGTTATCTGCTGTCCCAGACTAGCATAGATATTGTTGGTGGGCTAATGTAGAATGAAGAATACTGTGAAAATTGGGTAATTTTTCTCAGCAAAGGACATCAGCAAGTAACACTGTCACATCTAGATAATCCTCTTAATCTTGGAGTTTAAGAGTTAAATGTATTTGACCCTATATAAGAAATGCATTACAAAAGTCCACTTCTGCAGAGGCGAGCATCAGGAAATGGCAGTCGGTGCCATTTTTTCCACATGGAGGAATTTAATGACCCACATTTTCTTTATATGCATTTCCATATTAGGCACCATTCTATCAGACCGCCCCTCAGCTGCCATCTGTCACACGACAACGAAGTATAATGGAATATTGTTGGGAAGGTTCACCCTCTACCGCCATACCACCAACATCCATCTCTGACACTGTGGAACAACATAATAAAATGGGAGACATTACTTTCTGAACAGCCCTTGCAGTTCTGTCAGTCAAAAAAAAAAAAACCAAAAAAACAACAAAGACTATAGATTTATTTAGTTTTCTTGCAGGAGTTATTCTTTTTTTAATTCCATCTTAAACATATGAAAAATGATAATATTTCATTGGTTTTGTAGCAATACCAGATGGCTGTTTGCACTTTTTTTGAGAAGTATTATAGATCTCACACACTTGTAAAATACAAGAGTTTCTTTCCAAATTCAAAGAGACACATGGGTATGGTGTGCTTAGGAATGCTCTTTCACGGCTGTGAGATGGAGAAGAAAACTCTTAGCTTCTTGGACTTGTTCTTACCCAGCAAAATAACAGAACACATACATTATTTCCTAGTCTATATAAGTATAGAATAGGTAGTGGTCAACGCATAAGTAATATACATTGTTCTGTTCAAGTACTGACGAGTAAGAGATCAGTCTGTATTCAACTCACCACCTACAGTTATCAGAAATCAAAAGCAGTAACAGCAACAAAACATGCTTTTTGAATCATTTTTTAGTCAACCATTGAAGTGCGTGAGTTTCTCCTACATTTTATTGTGGGACAGAAACAACAAAATAGAACTGTTAAAAAGTTAGATGGAAAGAGAACTCCAGAGGTCATCTTGACCAAACTCTATTCTATGCTTCTGGTGAATACATTTTTCCATAAATTCTCTGTATTTTCCTTTGCCACAACCTATTTATCTAGTTTTTCCATTGTGTATCTCTAAAAACAGCCCGGCCCAGTCTTTTTCGTTGTTGTTTTGGTAGCTTTCCTAATGTCAGGTAGTTTGAGATAGCAATTAGCTCAATTAGCCTTATCTTTATCAGCTAAAAAAGCCCAGTCCTCCCAGTACCTCCTCAGAAACCATGTGATCCATAGTCAAACCAAATTCTAGCGGCTTTTTGTCAGGCTTTCTCTTTTATCCTGTAGGCCCCAAATCAAGATACAAGACAGACTCAGAGGAGTGGAATAGAAGGGAATAATTACTTCCCTTGATCTGCTGTCTAGGCTCTTACTAATGTGTGTGATTAGCCTTTTGTTGTTGTTGTTCCAAGTACTCATTGTTGATTGATATGATTGTTGATGTTAAGATTCAAAATCCTCAAACCTATTCTTCCATGTCTTTTTCCTAAGGGTAAGAACATATAATTGCTAATATCCTTTTCATGCAACACTGAGGGAAATTTTGGATAAATTAGCAAGTAACACTCCTTTTTTTAGAGCTGGTTAAAAATATATTTTCCTAAGACTCGGCACTCAAAGATTGCAGCTGAATTTTGGGATGAGTGATCATGAGTTTGCATGAAGTCCTAAATTTACAATCACTCAGTTCTGTGATGTGAGTGAAATATATTTCAGCTCCCTCTTTCTGGCCTTGCAATGCTGCCTTTTGTATCAGTACTAAAGCATAGCAGTGAAGAATAGGTGCTCCATTTTATATTCTTATACTGACTGAATACTATATTGCTCCAGAGAATAGCAAAATGTCGTGACTGCCTGATGTTTCTGTTCACATAAGAAAAATATCCACACAAGCGTAAGAGCAAATGTGTGAAATGAAAATGTGTGTCCTAGGTAGAAGCAGGTAATCTGCTGGGCTCATTTTTTAAAACCAACTAAACAGTAATTAAATTTCCCAAGTTACTTCTAAAATTATTTTCTAGACCTCCACAGAGGTTCACGTGTTTTTTTCTGTCTCGTTTCTTCTCTTTTTCCTTCTTCTACCAGACCAGTCTCATTTGCTCTATTACCTTTGTAGCTACTTCTCATAATAACCTTCCACACATCGACATAGTTGGGTCTCACTCGGAGACCAGAATATATTTTTTTCCTCTAAGTTTCCCTGCCAATAAAGGAGATTCCTGAATAAATTTTGAAACAGACTATATCCAAACTTTTACAACATCATACTGAATCTTACACATTAACTGCTAGCCCACTGCAGCTAGCTGTAAATCTTTACAATTATAAATGAACAAATTGTATGCATTTATTTTTAACACTGCTTATGCAATCACCAAGTTCACCTTCCTTTCAAGAGACAAAACAACTAATACCAGCCATATTCTTATGAAAAAGCCATGTTAATCTAAAACTAATAAATTGAGCGTAAGAATTGTAGAATTCAGATCAAAGAGTTCCTCCTTCCAGCACAGCTATGCAAGAATACCATGTTGAAAAAAATTTATTTGAGGCTTTCTCCAAGTAACCATAATTACTTTCAAGTCATACAGCACCCTGGGTTTATCTATTCAGAAACTCACTCAATGGTTAAGCAGAAACAGTCCTTTATCATCTTCCTACAGAAAGATATCAGATAACTTGTATGGGAAAAATGAACACATTAAACAGTAGGAAGGAGAGATACAGATGGCAGGAGAAACAACTCAAAGCATCATTAATTCTCCCTGCTCCATTAGATCAATTAATTCACGTGAATATGCGCCAAGCAATGGGCTTTCTTTCCCGACCCTGTACAGCTGTGAGTCAGCTGTCTTCCTTTAAGACAGCAACTCATACGTATGAGTGATGTATGATTTTAAAGACAGCGCTTAGGTTAAGCAGATGTCTCAACTAATGATTCAGAAACCAGCTACAACGTTGCTGATATCTAAGACCTACTTTAAATCTGCTATTAAAATGGAAGTCAGTAGCAACAGGCTGCAAAGAAGAAAAGCTGATTTACATCTGCATTTGCTCAGAATAGGAAAGAAAAACAAATAGGAATGGTCTAAACTATTAGAAGACAGGCAGAGAAGATTCATTAGCACAGGTATCTCATCTTTAGACTCCACTGTCAGCTGCAAGCATCAACTGTGTGAGACAAAAACCTGGACTGACAGTTATGGAGGTTTGGTTTTCTAAGTTAAATTACTCTGCTCAATAAAGTGTTGACTGCTTAAAAAACATAGTGATCCAGACAAAGATTTGCAATTCCCTAATTACACTGCTCCCACACTGGTGCACACTTAAACAGCAGGAAGGAGAGCAGGCGAACTCACAAAAACATTTTCACAATGAAAACATACATCAGTAATCTGTTTTATCTACAAACGAGAAGCGTCATCAATTTTAATGATAGTTGTAGTCAGTGCTTTGAAGTTTAAATGCTACATGGCGATAAATACCACACAATGCCTAGCATTAAATTGCCTATTGTGTTATTCCTCTAAATTAAAACAGAACTTTTGTATAAATGTGTCTTCTGCCCTTTGTTATGTTACAATTTGCCTTTTTAGGGGTGTTCTCCTGGAGTGATGTGCTATTCCTGTTGCTGAATTTTGCCATATAATGCAATATCTGGGATGCTGTGATGCTGCTTATCTTTGAAATCAGGTATTAGCTGAGAGTAAACTAGAAATCTTGTAACAATTACAATTAGTATGTGTATTAGCACCTCACAGATACACAAGTAATTCTTAAGTACCCTTCTGTCTCATTTCAAGGATTAGCATTGCTAAGTCTGGGTGTATTTGCATTCTCCTTGCCAGACTCACTCTCCATTGGAGGGATTGACCTGCAGTGGTTTCACCCAAAGCTATGTGCAGCAAAATGCCAAGAGCTGGTTTGGAATGAACGTTTCCTACTACAAGGTTCCCTGATAAGCCACACTTTTGGGATAGAGGAAGCTATGTTGGGGTTTAAGATGACCTCACCACTAACACTATGCTTCTGATGTAGCAAACACAAATGATGAAGCAGTCTTAGATTTAGAACGCTAATTACAGTAGGCTGTAATGGACAGTGGGAAGAACCCTCATGTAGAAACAGGATGGTCCTTGCATTTTCTTTCATGTTGTTTAGCGCAACAGGAATCTGAAATGTGTAGAGGCCTGGCAACTCTTCTTTTTTAAAGCCAGATGCAAGTTCCACATTTGAACAGCCACTTCAGAATTCAAGAGTCATGCTGTTACCTAGCATCACAATTCTGAATTCCCTTGATCCAGAGACTCAGATTTTACCAAAACATTATCAGGAAAACGTTATTTGTATCCCTTGAAGCAAAAAATTGCCTCCATTGCTTGATTTCCCAACAGTATCTTTTATCAAAAAATGAAGATCTTAATATTTAAGTACAAAAATCTTGCTCTATTTACTGACATGTTTTTAAAGTCCCAGTATCTGTATCAAGTTACATTAGCTAAAATATTATGTAGCCACAATGTCTCAGTTCTAGATAAATAATTTACATCCTACAGAATGCTTCCAAGTCTGAACAGGGTTTTTGTTATCCTTCATTTCACGAAGTGCACAGTTAACTGCTATTCATCATCAGAGAATAATCAGCAGGGAATAATCTGGGCATTGGGTGCCGTGCTTTTTATTTTGTAGAGTACGTTAATGTTATGACATTAGGTTTCAGCTAAGCATGTTCTTTTCCTGTTTTTCCTGTTATACAGAAAGAGATATACAGCACAATTTGTAAACACTTTTAGACTTGGCAATTTATATGAGTTAGGAAGAGGAGAAGCAGGATACAAATATTTTATTAATATACTGAGACCTGCTACTTATTCTGAAGAGTGTGACGAGTGGTATGGAGAAGCAATTATTATGCCTGCCAACCTCGTATATGTTTTAAAAAGTTGAACTGTAACATCATGGAATTGAATCCGTAACACTCCAGTTCTACAAGAGCACAGCATAGATAGCTCTGTATGCACTCAGAAACGCATTTATTTCATTTTTGTCCCTGCATAGTCAGCTGGGGAATGTAGGAAGGGACAAAGCATGTAGCAGACTTCTAGACTGGCTTTTCCTGACCAATTCGACCAACTTTGAAATAAGCTACACTTCATTATTAATATTAAAAAAAGAAAAATTACTAAAAACAGTTCTGAAATAATGAAAAGTCAATAAAACTGTCAGTCGCTTTTGTTGTAGGTTCAGCTCTATTTTCCTTCCATATTTTCTCTTGAGAGTACATGCTTTTCCCCCACCCACCTTCACTCAGCTCAGAGCAGAGAAGTAGCAGGACACTGCACAGCAGGATACAGCTTACTGACCTTGCAGACCATAGCACAGGGGAGTAGTAGTACTGTTCTTTTTGCACTTGCCTTCACAGTTTCTCAGAGCAGTTTTTCAGAATCCAGACCCACATATGTGAAACTCTGCAGAATTTGGATGTTATCACAATCTGCACCCAATGGCCATTGTTTAGGAACACAAAACAACAACTATAACAACTTAGAAATAACAAAATAAGAAGCAAAACAATTTCTGCCAGAAATTCTAAGCAGAAGCTGCACAACAGTCAATGATAAGAGGTATCTTTCTTTACTAAGAGCTATCTTTCCTTACTATGTTTGCGTAAGTTTTAAATAAAAAGAGCAAAACTGAACTTTGTTCTATGAGAAAAAAGCAAATATCAAGCACCAGCACTCTAAAGAGATAGGATTAATTAAGCTGCTTTGTACTTATTTTTCAGGAAGGAAAGATAGCTATCTAGAGTACAACTACCTGTACATTTTAATTGTCTCCAATGTTATGGGTATTTCCAAGTAAAATAATGTTACGAAATTTTCTACCAAAATATATTAGGAAATGAATGGTGTGGAAAAACAAGGAGGAGTTACGGAGCTTTTCCTTCGGTGTACTGTTCTTGAAAGGCCATTTAAGACCTCTCAATTTTGTCTGAGATGCCAGGAGGTGTTTGATCACTCTGTGCCCACTCAAGATTATGCGTTGAAAAAAAATTTGGTGTCTGGGGTATGAGTGGATAAAGTCATGCAAGCAAAGTCACAGGGTTGCTTTGACATTTAACTAAAGGTGAAACTTTTCAAGATCACAATGCTATTAATTGCTGAAAGCTCAGCATCTCATCACCAATGCCATCTAAAAGCTCCCAGTAGCTTCTGCAGCCTGAGCATAATATTAATCATAAAAGTGTGAAAGAAAAATCATAAAACCTCAAGTCAAGTCACATCATTACCTAGAAAATATTAATTCACCTCACCTCCTGGTGCTGCCTCTTGGTTTATGCCTTGATGACCTTAATTGTGAAAACTCAGATGAAACAGATGGAGCCTGCGGCATGCCCTGAAAGCTGAGAAAAAGAGGTCACACAGTGTGCAGACAAGGGAAGGTGCACCTGGTGAGCAGAATCCAGCTCTGAACATCCCATCAGAATTTTGTTCCTCCTGTGCAAACAAGATGAGTGGAAATCCTCCCTCCAGCCACATCTCACAGTAAACAATACTAGGTTAACTGGGTTAAAAGCAGACACTGAAGACATACTGACGTACATTTATCAATAGCTGGTGACTGAAAAACATATTACAGTGTTTCTGCACGCTTTGAGGAATTGATGTTTAAGAAAACTTTTTAAGCACCAGATAAAAATCAAGAATCGAATAATAGAACTAGGGAAAGTATAATATGACAGACCCAGTACAGTAGAACATCTCAGTATATTACTTCCAGACTATATCACCTTAAAATAAGCAGATTCTCAACTTATTATCATTATATCAGAATGTTAACCTACAGTAAATTATACTCCTGGGTTTTCATTTCAGCAGAATATTTAAGTGCTGTTTAGAAGGTCATAGAAATGAGGATTAGCAACAAACAAACTTTTTGTAGAACTAATTCTGCCAGGGGTATTTCAGCCTTTAAACCATCCATTCACAGAAATGAATAAAAGCTCAATCATCATCATTTAATGAGTTTTCCACATGGTCAGTTATTGTCATCACTTTTCACCAAATGCAGTTTAAGACTTAGCTTTGCATTTTTCCTCTATTACTGTTTAATTTATCAGTTAAAACAGACAAATAAATGAAAGTACATTGAGACTGTTAGCAAACCACCTTCAACAGCACTATCTAATTTCCAAATGGCATTTAAATTATATGTAACCCATTCAAAAAATCACCAGTTGATCAATATAACTTATTTCTCACAACTCATAAAACCTAATGTCTCTTTTTACTATCTTCATTTTCAGATAACTGATAAAGAAAGCCATTTAAAGTTCTGCTTCACATAGATTACCATCACTAAAAAGAATATCTTTTCCCAAAGTGGATTTAGACACAGCAACGCTAATCCAGGACATCACAGAATCTTGCTGATATATTCTGCCACTATTTTTAACTTTTCAGAAATACAAAATAGAAATTTCAGGATGGAGAATTTTGACTGACGCAGTTCTGTTGATTAGGGATACTATTTCTGGTCAGAAGTTGTAGTTAACTGATAAACACAGAATATATATCTTTTTGGTTGGTATATATATATAGATTCAGTCTCAGTGGTGTTCTAGTGCTGAATTTTCCAATAAGCCACTTGCAAGGTTAAATTGTAATTATGTAACCATGGTAACATTGTTGACGGAAGAGTTATGTAAATATAAAAGATTGGTCTGCAAAGTCAATAAGAATTGGGCACCTAATACACTAATATATTGCAATTAGGAAACATTTGAAAAATTAACATGCAAATCAAGATAAAGGGTTTATTTAAGAGAAGTTTGGAGCTATTTTTGGCCAAGAAATGGTTCACTAGGTCTTCCCTTTCTGCAGGTGATGAGTTCTATATAGATGAAAACACAACTAGTTAAATCACAAGCCCTTAACCTTATTTAATTCTGAAATTTATGTGACCCTCTGGGTGTAAACTTCTTGAGGAAAAAATGGAATAAATACAGGAAGGAAATAAGAGACAATTCTTTTTCCCCTGAAACCTCTCACAGGTAGGAGGGCCTCTGCACCTCACATGAAGGTGAGGTGCACTCTACAGAAAAAGCACAGTCAATAATGCCTTGCTTTGGAATTCCAGAGGCAATTCAGGGTAGATTTAATCTACAATGATAATAGGTTGAGAGAGAGAAATAAACAATTTAAACAAATATTTTAAAAACTTGTATTGGATAGGTTGAATTGCTTGCATGGGCTGGACTCTCATAACTTCTTTATGAGAGTCAGAAAAAGACTGACTACAATTGTATAGTTTTTTGTAAAAGAAAACAACTAAATATTGAAATGACAGAAATGATCAGCAGTTGGTATTTCATCTCACCTTCTCATTGTTGAATAAGTATTGTTAATGAACCTACTCACTATTCCAGAGTGTCATAGATTCACAAACTGGAGATGAATTTATGTTTGAATCTTAAAAGACCGAGTGGCTTTAACCATTGGTCAGAAGTTAAGTGAAGCTGGCTGCAATATACTATTTTTTTCTACTTGTATTCAGCTTTTCTTTAGTTTTCATCTGTAAAAAAAACAAAACAAAAAACACAAAGAAACTGAGTCACAAAATGTGTTATATTCTTTAAGACCATACCATACAGATAAAGTGTTTGAGATTCTGGAGGTTCCCGTGTTAAAATTACCCAGCTAGGTTGACTTAGAGGCCTATTCAAACTAACTCTCACCCTTCTGAAGGCAAACAAACAAACAAGAGCACCTATTCCATTGAGAAATAGCTCCATAATAAGAAAAGAGAAGCTGCACTTGGACAGTCAACTCCACTCGTAACTTCCTGCTTGCTCCACAGGTTTCTGATCCAAATAACAAGTTAGAGAGAAGATAAACAGCAGGGACTACATAGGAAGGAGGCATCAGCATTGCCAGAAGAAAACAAGGGTCTTCCAAGAGTTCACTGCTGACTGTGCAACTGCAAATTGGAAGTGCTAAGATAAATTCGGAGTCACCTGTTTGAAATGTAAATTAGCTGCAGCTGTTTTGATCATTCTGCTGTATTCTGAATGTAAGGGTAACTGTGTGGTTATAATAAAGCTAAAAGAAAAATATCTTGCTGTGCTTTATTACAGTTAAATATGAATATATGCTTGATATCAATAGCTTTCAAGAATATTCTTTAATTGTCACACAAAGGGAGGTGCCAATGAAGCTAGAATCTGGAATTAAATAATTATTTTGTGTAAGGCAAGATTAGGTCTAAAGTTATTTCTAGTATTTTCTTCTAATTTCTAGTAAATAAGATCTTTTGATTAAAAAAACAAGAATGAACGGAGTGCACTGTGACTAATATCAAATCATAGGTTATAGCCTAGAAGTATTAGAAAACCCATAATGTCAACTTTATAAAATGAAGCATAAAACCTCTATTTCAAGGAAAGATAATCACACCAACAAATTACTTATAGGTCCTGTTGTGGAAACGCTGATCAAAAAGAAATCTTGCAGATATTACTTGTAAGCTACAATACAAATATTAGACACTTTCACCAATCTTATGGTATAGATTATAAGGAAATTCAGCACATAACATTCTTTAGAATGGTCCTGAATGTGAAAACACAGGAGAATTGCAAGGGATTCAGTCTCAAATATTATTTGGTTGTTAAACAAGAGAAGTTATAATTGCTATTCTGAAATGCATGACAAAGGGAGTCTATTCTCTTTATTTCTATTTTATTTTTAGGCTATCTATGAAAAACTGAATGTTCAGACTGATATTTCTGTTAGAAGAGAAAGCTTATGGTAAAAAAAAAATTGTAATAACAATCATAACTAGATAGGATCACTAGCAGCATTGGACTACTGTGTCCAGTTCTGAGGATCCCAACACAAGAAGGACATGGAGCTGTTAGATCAGGTCCAGAGGAGGGCCCTGAAGATGATCAGAAGGCTGGAGCACCTCCCCTGCTAGGACAGACTGAGAACTTGGGCTTTTCAGCCTGGAGAAGAGAAGGTTCTGAGGAGACCATACAGTGGCCGTCCAGTACCTCAAGAGGTCCTACAGGAAAGCTGGGAAGAGACTTTTTATATGGGCACATAGTGACAGGACAAGGGGAAATGGTTTTAAACAAAAAGAGGGTAGATGCAGGCTAGATATTAGGAAGAAATTCTTTCATTCTAATTTGTACAATACTACACTGACTTCAGATGTTGTGTTTCAGACAAATAGAGTTATTGGGAGAAATGAGAATTTCAAAACTAAAGTCCAGAAATGTCACATTTTCCTACATTAATTCAATAAATTATTCAGTAAATACACAGCTGTTTATGCTGTTAAAAATATGAATAACCTATGATTTTGTATGTACTGCATAAGTTTACTAGTAGTTAACTTGGCTTGCCTCATTAGCATGAGTTTTTATTTTTATAAATTATAGTGCCCCTTTTTTTCATGTGGCACCTAAAATAATAACTCAATACTTTGGCTCCAAGATGATTTAAAATGCAGAAACACGACTTTAAATCAAGAACTACATGTCATGCATTTGCCAGCATTAATCTTGGCTCTCACACTTTTTTCTTGAATTCAGAATGCTAAACACTAATTTTAATCTTAAAAAAGAATATCTATAACTCAAACATTTAGTTTCTTTCATAGGAAAAGGGGTCTCTGACAAGATCAAGGAGCAGATAAGAAGTAAATAATAATGAAATCAAGTTATTAAATACATATGCTATCTTACTACACTTTCAGTGTCACAATGTTGAATTAATTTGTCTTAAGAAACACTGCATACTCTTTGAATGGTGAAGTTATTTAGTTTTATTAAAGATATTTTAATGTGATATAGATTATAATAGCTTGAAGGCTTATACTGCTTCCACCATCAACCTTTAAAACAGTAGTTCAACTGAAACCATGAAATGATCCTAGGCCACTAAAATAAGCAGTAATTCAAAACCCATTAAAAAGTGAAATATTTATAAGCATTAAAAATAAAAATGATATAGATATTAAATTAAAAAAAAAAAAACAGTTTCTAACACAATCTGTTAAGAAACCTTATTCCAAATACTCACTGTCATGTGCTAGGGAATCATCAAATCAAAGAGTCCTTACTGCTCAAAAAGACCTCCAAGATCATCCAGTCCAATCATCAACCAATCATCATTACTATGACCACTAAACCACATACTTCAATGCCACATCTACTCTTTTCTTGAACCCTCCCAGACACTGCAACCCCATGACCTCCCTGGGCAGCCTGTTCAAATGCATTATGAGCCTTTCTTATTTTTCCTAACATCAGACTTGGCACGACTTGAGGACATTACTTCTCATCATTGTTACCTGGAAGAACAGCGGGCAACCGCACCTCACCACAACCTCCTTTCAGGTCTTTGTAGACAGCGACAAAACCTCCTTTAGCCTCTTCCTCTCTGCACTAAACAGTCCTAGTTCCCTCTGCAGTTCCTCATAAGACAATAAGACTTGTTCCATTCTGAATTTTCTCCTCTTTTTGAATCTGAATTTTGTCTTTTTTTTTTCTTCTCCTTAAAGTACAAGCAAAAAATGAAGTAAGAATTAACCTCTCTTTTGATACTTGCATTCCCTTGAATCTGGAGAATATATATCAAATGTATTCAATTTTGGGTTACTGAACATCTGCCGTGTGCCAAAACAAGGCAATTAATTTTCCAGGAAGTTCAATTTTCAGAAAAGCTTTGGCATCCGAAATCATTCCAGGAGTTTTGTACAGCGAATGCATTCCTATTGAAATAGTTTTCAATGTATCACATAACATTAATATTTGCTTAACAGAAAGGACAAGATTTGAGGGCAG
Organism: Callipepla californica brunnescens; assembly: GCA_023055505.1. NCBI lineage: Eukaryota > Metazoa > Chordata > Aves > Galliformes > Odontophoridae > Callipepla > Callipepla californica. The sequence goes on from JALIRH010000040.1 coordinate 3,954,155, forward strand.
AACGATAGACTATACCGGATTCTTCACACGTATGCTTTCATTTTATTGGATTCCTCCAGATAAAACAGTCCCTATTCTGTATCTCCCTTTCTAAACCATCAGGAGATTTGCTTCCAACTTCTCAAAATGACTTAAAATACTTTTATCTTTTTCCTTTTCAAATCTATAAAGAATAGAAAATGATTACTTTTTTTAATTAAGAAAAGTATTTCCGAAAAAGATCTCTAATCACAGATGGAAGAACAACTGTTTGGGAGGATGCCTCCTAGAAAATGATAAAACACTTTTGAAACTCTTTTGGCAGATGGATAAGATAATTGGAAACTTCTGAACAAATGATTACCTCCTTGAAGTGCAAATTGCTATATTAATTATTGCATGAGTTGCACATAATTTAATTTTTTTAAATATTAATCTGTTGATGAGTCCCCAAAGGTAGCTTTTCTCATTAGTCTCAAATGAGAATACATTATCAAAACTCAATTTTATTTTTTTCATATGCTCCTTTATCGTATGTACACTGCTGGAAAATCAACCCATACTTTTTTTTCCATAAACTCAATAAAATAAAAATAAATCTTTTATTTCTTCTGCTTAAAGAGAACCTGTTTTACTCTTGTTAACACAGAAGTTAGATCTGTAGCTAAAAATGATGCGGCTTTCCCTCATAAGGAAATAAAAGGTGTTTCAAATACTATTCTCTGAGAACTTTTGCCAAGACCGTTTTTCTGAGCCACTCCCATTACATGATGCTTCACTTCTGGTGCTCTGAGAAAGAGTAGGAAGCTCCTTCATGATGTACAGTTTGGAATATTTATTGGTATGACACTTATACCAATAAATAAGAATATATATTAATATATAAATATATAATTACATATAATTCAAGGCAGACAAAATCTGCTTTTTAACACACATGTGAAAAGAGGAGGAATAGTGTAACAAAACTCAATAAACAAACTCTCTTCCCTTTAGTACTTCAGGTCTACCTTGCAGGAAGAGCATGCAACCATGCAATTTTTTCTATGCATCATTTTGTGGTTTCCATTCAGGACAGCAACATCACCTGTGAAAGCCTTGAGACTGTCAACCACACATAAATTTGATCTGAATGCGTGGGCTTTTTTCTCTCAAGGTGAAGACAATCGATGTGTCATTAACTGCTGTGTATCATCAACCACACCAGCAATTTGTAACTATTCCCTCATATGAGGTAAAAGCAGAAGGGTATTTTATATCACTGATGTCAATGACTAGCTCTGTTTCCTGTCAGTAATTGTCAGCTAGGTCATCTCGGGCTTGGAAAAATGACACAGCATTAGATAACTGACTTTCTAGGGTGAATTCAGAGTTTTAGTCAACATCGTTTAAGTTTAAACAACAGCTCTTGAATTCCATACAGCACCTTCTGCTGCAGCCTCTTTCAACACCCATTATCATGAAAAGTCATGTAGGTAACAGCCTACATTATAACACTGCAGTTTATTGCCCTCTATATGTAATTTTCCTCCTAGCAATTTAACATCGTTATCTCTAAACCATTGCATTTCCGTAGAAACCAGATGTTCACATTAAGTCTCTTTATGAAAGGACTTATGATTTCAAAGTACTCTTAAACTAATTTTTGTCCTCAAGAATTTGGAGTCTAAACACAAAGTAGACAAACAAGCTCATATGAATGGAAATAATTCTGAAATGGAAGAGAAAGATCATTAAAAATAAGCTTCCTAATAAGCACAATGCTCAGCAGCAACTCCCTTCAGAAATGACTCCTAAATCCTGACCTTAATAATGAGAATATTTTAATGACAGTTAATGACATTTTTCCAACTGACTTCAAAGAGACTGGGACTTTACCTTCTGAATCCAGATCGTGTAGAAATCTGATCTGCATTTCAAATGCAGACTGTAATTGTCCTCAAGTATTGTTTCATGGATTTTATGGAATAAACTCCCGGTAGGTGGCTGTAATTTCATCTTGATTTTTTTGTTTCTTCTTGCACTTGTTTACTTCTATGGTATGGCTTGAGAGGAAATAAAACAATGACTTAATTGCTTTAAGAATCATCCTTATAAAAGAACAGATTCTACTGATTCTATCATCATGCTCAAATACATATTCAAAATTTGATGTTACTTCTAAGAGTGAAATGAATGGAGAAGCCATCAGCTGGCAGGGGTTAGGTGTTTCCATGACTGATTTATTTCATGTTGGCATAATATGCTACTACCTACTGCAATACTAAGCAAGAGCAAGACACTTGTCTCTCTCACATGGGAGATTTTACCTACAGCAAACCTCTTTTATGTGTGTAATGTTCATCTTTCTCTCTGCTACCTTATTTCTCCTCTAGGATCTGCATGTAGAACATATCAGTGATGATTTCAAACCTCCTGAAACTCTAGCGTCTGCTTCCCTCGTGACTATTTCTCACTTCCCTCTTTTACATAGGCTATTTCAATCTCACATCCTGTGACAGACCTTATACCTTCATGTAAATTAGTGAGAAACTTTGTTCCTATATACAGCGTTTCCTCAGAAATATCTCAGTAAGCTATTTTGATCTAGGAAAAAGGACTAAATTAAAACAAACTCCACAGTTAAGTTCAGTTACATAGAACAGAAAACCACATGGGCACAGATCCTGCTTGTAGCTCGGCTTTTTGTGGGCAGCAGCTGGTGACTAATTCAGTGCTTCCCATTCTCCAAAGGCTATACAAAAACCATCCTGTTTTAAGAGACTTGTGTGTAATTTGAAGGTCTTCTCTCAGCAGCTCTTCTTAGAAACTAGCAAGATCTGGCCTTCACTCCTTTAGGTCTCCTTTAAAATGTCAACTGTTTTGACTCTTCATCTCCAATACAAGATTATTCATTTTCTGCTCATAAGGACAGCTTACTCCTGGTAATGCTGTAAATCCTAATAGATTAACCCATTTTTCCTTCCTCAGCTAGAAATTAAGCTTTACTACTATTGCTACAATACCTTAAAAGGATGAAAAATAAGATCACTCTCAGTGAGACACTGCCACTCCAGATTTCAGTACTCTGCTTGATGCTTGTGGGTTTGCAAATCCAAAGAAAAAAATAAACAAACAAAACAAATCACAGCATACATGGGTTTAGTTTGTCATGCTCCATATCCCTTAGAACTCAGTCATGCACTCCTGTGTTTAGCTGTAGAAATTGCTGTCTAACCATGGGAAAATCTTGAGGAAACATGAAAAAAACAGCCCACTTCATCATAGCACTTACTGCAAGAAGGGAGACAGTAAGCCCACCACTACCTCTAGGTGCAGAAGTCCAGCCTGCAGGAGCACTGAGTGTCTTACCTTGTGAAACACTGAGGACTCCAATTAGGTGGATATCACAATCCAATGGTAATTTATTCTGGCTCTTAATTATCATCATTGTTAAAAAGCTGTCCCAGATTCCTAATGCAACCTACTGTGGTTCAGTCACTAGACATTAATTGCATCTTTCTCTGCTGGATGTAAGTACTTTTTATTAACCACTATAAACTTATATGTGATAATCAAGTGATATCTCAATTGTATTTTGGATAAATATTGTGCTTAGCTTTTCACAGCAAGCCACTTTCTTATCTTAGGAACATGCCAATGGTTCTTTTCTTCATATGCTCCAATTTTTCAACACTTAAAAATGTGGATTTCAAAGAGCAATTTCTCAGAATCATTTACAAATATCTGAAACTTCACTTCTTTCTTTTTTTCCCATACCTTAGTTCTTTTTCACAACACCGGGCAATAACTGGCAACAAGTTCTACTCTGTTCAGAGAAGAAAATATTCAGAGCAGGAATAGTTGCCTGTTGAGCAAGCTTATAACTAATTACAGATACTTCAAGAGCTAAATAAGTTGTCATTAAACACTAACTAAACAGGTAACTCGTCCTAGCTCTCTCTAGATAACAGGAGTAGTCCACAGAATGAGACCATATTATCAGACCTGAAAGATAACTGCCAGATCATACATCTCCATTTCTTACCCTTCTTCCTGACTCAGAAGGATTTGAGATTGACTGCTAATAAAGCCCATTTGTTCTATCTTACTGACAACTACTCCCACCTGATTTACTTTAGGTGAGGCTGAACGAACCCTGCTGTTTAATCCCTTCAGTTTCAGCTTAAACCTTCAGCTTCAGTCTGCTTGGCTGTGCATCTCTGGGCACAAGCTGGGAACTCTGCATTATACACATGAAATATGTATTAATATTACAACTGTATTGGAGTACGTTGTCTTCTTGAGCAAATAAAAGTCTTCGCTGATTCTGGTGGTACCTAATCATTTTTTTCTACAGCTAAAATAAATTACATAACAAGTAATGAATTTGGCATGTTTAATCAATAGTCATTGAACACTGGACACTAAAAGAGATGTGATCACATGCTGTTTATGGATTTAAAAAAACCCTAGAAGGGGCAGTGGTCACTAACAGTCATTTGTATTTTAAACAGTAACAAAGAGTTAATTGCAGGATTCTGTTGGGATTCATTAATCCAAAGATGCTAGATACACATTCCTCAGGCAATATCATTCAATAGCACTTGACAAATTAACTGAGAACCATATTATTAAAAAACTAAAGAATGCTTCTAAAGTGGATAACGTTTAAAATTTATTACCTACTTTCTAATTCATCTATTTCCAGACAAATATAAATCGACCCAAACCTTTGATTTAATTTTCAGATAATACTACATCATAGAAATTCTTATTTTTTCCACTACTACCTACCTTTTTATTGCAGATGTCCCCTTGTATGGCATTAAATGCATTCTCAAAATGATTCTTCAATCTTTGGACAGCTTAAAGATATTTAAAATATAGTTAAAATAGTTAGAAAAGGTAAATATTCCTATCGTGTTGCCAATAAGCAAATAAACATACCAAAAAATGCTACGTAAGAGATTTAAATTTCTTCAACCTTCAAATAAACCATGTCCCTCCCACCCAGTACTCTACTCCCTCTGCAATTTATACTCTTCACTGTCCCTTCTATCTATGAAGGAAAAAATCAATTTTATTCAATCAGTCCCATTCTATAAGACAAATCATCTTTTGCCATGGTCATCTCAGTAGGCCTTACTGAATAGGCCTTACTGACCTACCCAAGTTTTAATTCCTCTTCACTGATGAACTGTAAGAATTTACAGATTTAAAAAGGTATAGTTATCACTTAAATGACAACTGCACTTATTTAAATGAGTGCGTAGAGATTTTTTGGAAGTACTTCTGATTTCCTATCCACATGATATACAAAAGCTTTCATGTATCTTCCTCTCTACAGACACGTTTCTGTTTATTTTGAACTGGATGCCGTGAAGATTCAAATGTCAGGGTGCTGCTACCATACCACATTAATCACAAAATCATGGATCTGGAAAGGATAACAAGAGATTAGCAAGTCAATCCGACCACCAAAGGGCATGATCTTTTCACAGCAACCTCTGAAAATCATAGATAAAAAGTTCAGTTGAATTATTTTACAGGCAAGTAACAGCCAGGACTGAACAAATTTCCCTCTGACTAAACCCAAAATGAAAACGCCAGTAACTCGGATATTAGAAATACATGATTAGAACTGGCTAGAGTGATCTCAACTTCCACGTGAGCGCAGCTCAGCTGAGTGTTACAAAGCATTTATCAGCATTAACATATTTGTCCATGAGTTTTTCATCTGCAGCAACTGCTCCCTGACTTTTCCCTGAAATAGGCTGACATAGATGTTTTTTTTTCCCTGTAGCTCATGAAATCACATTGTGACTTAAAGCTGCTCTCTGAAACTTGTGTAAATAGGTATAATCTGACCAAGCAAAAAATACAGGATAAAAAGCACCAACAGAGACAGCTTGAAGCCTACTCAGAATAAGCTACCTCTGTTTTTGTTTTGCTTTTTTTTGTATGTTTTGGAATTGCCATTGTTGCCTCAAATTTAAGAGCTGACTCTGAAGTCATACAGCACATGACATCAAATTTGACTTCCCTTCTCTTCCAAAGACAGGTTACTGATATTATCAGTATTAATGCTGAAGTACTGTTATGGCGAGGGTAACTCTAGGAAATGGCTAGGATTTGTAACCGAAGAATTAGAGATCTTGTTAGCTTTTCTGCATTTGCAATTCAAAACAGTTTATATTTATTAAGCTTATAAACTAGCTGTGATTGTATTGCTTGATCATTTGCAAATATAACTTGGGAAGTTTCACTGATTTAATCTAAAAAATCCAAAATGATATTCCTTTCTAGGGCACATAAAGTTAGAGTTATGAAATAGCTTGCAATTACACACAAAGCTGTCATCTCAAGTAGCCTGCCAATGAATTCTCACGAATCAAACTAGCATTTAATCTCAAATCAAACTCAGATTTGTTTGAAGATTGAAAATAATACTTTGAATACAAAATTGTGCTTAAAATGTTTCCTTTTTTCACTTGACACTGTGACATTTTAAACCTAATTTCAAGTATTTTTAAAAGACATAAAACAAACATTTTCCTTTAATTTTTATCATCACACATTCATATAATTCAGTAGCAGAAGAAGTCTACACAAGGTTCTCTTAAGAGATAAGGATGCGAGGTAGGTTTGCAAGCAGATAATCAATGCTGATTAATAGTTCCTGCAAATTAAATAAGCCTATAATGAAACATAACATATAACATCATGGTTCTCAACACTCTGATTTTATAAATATTGTAAGTTTTGCTTTGGCATAAATATGAATGCATTAGTTCAGTAATCTCTGAATTCACACATCACAGATGTTTTCACACTGAGCTGTTTACATTAAGTCTAATTCTTATTTGTATGTAATACAAACATTAAGTAACAAAGAGTCAATAAGGCTACAGTACAAAGTATCTTCAAAGACATTTTCTATGAGTAAGGAAGTCACACCACATTCAGAAAGCATAATTTAAAAACAATCAACAACATCCGTGTTTGTATACAGACGATCAAAATCTTAATTTCTTCATGGTGAAATGTGGTCTGGATTTTCTGGTCTGTAAAGTTGAGTGACATTTCTTGACTTCTCTAGGGGGAAAAATTACAGTAGAAGAAAGCTTAAAAAAAAAATAGGAAGAACAGTCTATGATAGGTTCTATCACACCTTTAATACTTCTCAGATCCCATCCTCCTGCTCCTCACACAGAGCAGAATGCCTACACTTGGAGTGTACATGAAAAGGGGTGATCAGAAACATAATGATGGAGAGCAGAATATCTTTTAACCTCACATCAAAGTTGAAATTAGACAAAAATTTGTTAGAGATAAGATGTAGGTTAAGTATGGAGTCAATTGCCAAAGCAAGATTTCTTAAAAGCAGATTCCTTGCCACATCTAGAATTGGGATTGGATAGCTCTCTAAAAGATGATTTTCCCATTCTGTCACCTTTAAGATTTGAACCTTTCAGTAGGAATCAAGATTTTGCTGTATCATAAATCAGAGAAAATAATTATAGCAGTACCTTGCAGCCTTAAATCTACAGACACGTGGCATGCATCTAAAAGATCAGAAACTGTAGCAGTAAGTCTTGTTTCAAAAACATGTTTCCCAAGAGGAATGGGCTATCCAAGAAAGAAAAACATGGCGAAAGTGTAAGCACACATGCATGTACATAGATAGGCACATGTATGGTGGCTGTTCCAAAGATAATGCCTCCTATTTTATGACTTTTTTTCCTATCTTATTACTTTCAGAGAAAGCCACGTACATGCATATTCACACAAAGAAAAACATATAACAGCACATTTATGGATGCTTTTGTCCTGAATTATTGTTACTGTAAGAAAGAGAAATAAACTGATTTAAGAAAACATCAGTAATAAAGAAGACAGTGAACCTATAGGAAATGAGTTCATAATAAAGTTCATTAATTCAAAGGTAAATTTGGTTTTGACTTTATTTCAGAAGCACAAAGATACCCTTATGGATGCTTTTGTATTGAATGTCTTGTAGTTCAACATGAATTCTAAAATTCAGTTTATAGTATAAAGGCATTTCCATAGAGATTTGTCAATGGGTGTAACTTTGACACAGTCCTTGTAATAGTTGTTTGCTGGCTTCTGATGCAAACTAGTTCAATTGAGATGTTCTTGTTTCATAAATACATACAAATTAATGAGAAAAAAGCTGGAGGCTCTCCTGAATATATTTTTCCTCATTTTACTCTTTTTTTTATATCCAAAATAACTGCTCCAGTCACACTACACATACATTTTTGCTTTTGGTATGAAATCCACCAATTTAATGATTTATTGCTACTAGCAAAGCCTTGTTAATATCAGCACAGAAATTCATCTTTGCATGGCAGCTGGGACCATCTTTACTCTATTTGAGCACAGTTTCCAACAAAGGCAAAGGTGCAGTGGGTGCTGAGTTGGGCCAAATATTCTCAAGGGGCACAGGGACAGATACAAGAATAGATTTTCACATGATGTGAACTGCTGAGGAAGACCAGGCTCCTGAGCACTTGTGATTCAATTGCCATCTGTCACAGAGTTCTGAAATCAAGAAAGCCTCTAATGCACTTAAGAGTCAGAGACCAGAAATTGAATAGACAGAAAAAAAGCTACTGCTAGTTACACAAGAGCAACAACAAAGACAGACAATCTCTGAAATCGTAAAGGATAACTATGTGTTTCTGTAACCATCCAAATTGAGATAGCACACACCAGGGAGGCTCATTCTCACCTTGATCTCCTTAAGAGCTCTTCTATAATAAGTGAACATGCCAAACTGTTCTAAGTTGTCCTCTAAGCAGTTTTGCTCCAGGCATGCTCTCAGCAAGGAAATTAAGGGTCTTTCAAATGATTTCATTTAAAAAACCTGACTACTGTTCAGATAGGTTTTGGTTAGTGGTGTTTTAATTCAAACAAGTTCTTTGGAGGATTTATTACTCTTTAATATGTCCTCCAACTATTTCTCAAAAAAAAACTCTCAGGGAGCTCATGTCACATTAACAGCAAATTAAACTAAATGAATTGGCAGTCTCAAAGCAGATGAATTTTATTCAATTAGTTGTGGAAATCTTAAAATAAGGGAATTAGACCAAAATCTAAGTCAAATATCAGTACTTAAAAAGTCAGCCATTAAAACTGCCACAATAGGCTTAACTTCCAGTGTTCCTCAATTCATTAACTAAGTACATTCTCTTTCACCATGCGGTTTGTCATATGTATTGGAGCATAAATCATTTGAAACCATATCTGTTATTCCAAATGTAATAGCAGTATTTTCCCTACTTTCTATTTTAAGATTTATTACAGTGTTTACCATTCTTGTATAACAGCGTCGGATGCTTTATCTAGTCAAGCAAGGCAGTGAAACCTTGCAAAGTGATTCATCTTAACTATGACAATCCTTTTACTTGGCATGTATTTGTGTCTAAGATTAATATCCTACACATATCCAGGACAACTAAGATGTCTAACCTCCATGAAAGTCCTGTGATGATTCACTTCCATAACTTCATTATCTAAATTTTGCACATCTGATCCATGATGCCTTAAATTATTCTGTTCCATCCTTTTGCAGAAAGTTACATCTCCTGAAGTGCTAGAGTATCTTACAGGAGTGCCCTTAAGATTCAAGTACCAACAGGTACATAAAAAAGATGTCAATCTCAACTTCTCTCTACAGTTTAACAACACAATCTTTCTTGTAATGAAGTTTTGTTAAACTTCTCTTTTTCAGTGACCAGGAGTTGAGGAAAGGAATAAAGACAGCCATTCAGCAATTGTGCCTGCCTTCATCTTCTTTCTCTAAATCAGTGTATGTAATTGTGCTCCAATCTCTCAATCCCCTTCAGTTTCCTGTACAACATATGAAGGAGCTGGACTACACGACCTTTAAAGGTCTCTTGCAACTCAAACAATTCCATGAGTCTGTGATACAAAGGTATGCCACAAATAGGCATACTGTCATTCCAGCAGTGAAAACAAGCTGTAATCAGAGCATTTGAGTCAGCATGAAAAAGAAAGAGGAATGGAGACAGCATATACTCACATAAATCACTTCAAGAAATACACCTGTGGAAAAAAAAAAAAAAAAAAAAAAAAGAATGATCCCTTACACTTTCAAATGTGGTGATCATGTCCAAGACTCCTGGGATCTCTAATTCCCTTTTCAGATAAACATAGCTTTCAGACTCAGCTGTGTGGAGAACACCCATTAAAGCTACCAAGTTTGGTACCATGCTGCGCTTAAATGTGGAGCCTGACTGCAGAGTACTTGACAAAGTATAGAACCTTACATTTGGAAGATGCAAAGCTTGGAGAGTTTTCACTCAATGGACTTGATCCAATAAAAGGACTGCAACTCTGCTCTTTTGATAGATGCGTGATTCCCATTTTGACAAATACGCTGTTTGAGGAGAGTTTTAATCTCTTGTGTATGTGAGAAGAATGTTTGTGTTAATCAAGTTCTTTTCCCTTACCAGTAGTTTTGAATTTAATAGCCCCTCCCCTTTTTTATTTTTTTCAAATTTTATAGACTATTTAACACTTTGTCTGAAAATTTTCCTGCCATTAAGATTCAAATAAACTTAAAGAAACAGCAGCCATCTCGATGTTCAATTTCCTTTCATTTATCTGGAATCTATTTGTAGTAAACCAAATTACATGTATATCAAATTATAGTAACAATATTACCCTATATAAGTCAGCAAGCTTATTATTTAAGATTTTTTTCCATGGTTTTTTTCCAGGGTGGACTTTTTTTTTGTCCTGGTATAAAGTACTGGAGCTTCCCTCTAGAGACTAACTTCTATTCTACAAAAATATCAAAGTAACAGATTTTTCCTTTGCTCCTCTTTTATTATCAGTTCACTTCATTGCCTTTATTTTGTCTTTGTTTTCAAACTTAACTAATTTTTGGATAAATGAATTCTTCTGTCTGTTAGAGATGACTAAGTTTTTAGCATATTAACATGCTTAGTTCATGACAGCAGCTACTGGCTGGTAATAAGGAAACAACTGAAAATAAACCAAAACAATCAAGTTGGTCTGCTAAAGAAGAGAATATAGAGAAGTTATATCTTACAGACAAAGAAATCAACAAATGCAACAGCATATCTGAAATGGGCACACTGAAAACATTGCTCCAAGTGAATTCTGAAGTAACTGAAGGTACTATTTTCAGTGCTGCACAATCTTCTGGCCTAATTGAGCCAACCGATGATAATCACTACCCATCTGCTTCCTTCAAACTCCCTTTAAAGGGTATCAGAACACTTCAGCTGCACTATGTTGCAGTTACTAAGGCAACCAGTGTGTGAAGCAGGCAGAAACCATGTTTATTCGCCCTATTACATTCCCTTTTCAAAGCAACTCTATGAAATGGTACATCTAAAAAGCTACCCTTCTATACACAAGGAATATCTCAAAAGATATTTAGTCTCTTCTTCTTTTACTCTTCTTTTTCTTTACTTTTTGTTTTTTAAAGGTGTTCACAGAATAGGGAATGTGAATTTCACAACAGACACGATAGAAATACAACACAAGGTAAATAAGAAACATTCCAGGCAAATTATCAACATGTCCAAGTCTACAGTAAATATGAGCCACTCATAGTGGGCTGCAACAACACAGGTTTGTCTCCTATGCAGGAAGTTTCTCCCACACTCACCAGATGATGCCACCATGATCTCTCATATCACTGTCAGCTGTGATGTGTCACCTGGAAGTGCATTACACGAGTCCTAGGTTTGGATGTCCTACGTGATTTTAAATGTTGAAGAAACCAAGCCCCATCCTCTTCTTCATGATCATTCTCCTTCAAGAAATAAAAGCAATTAATTTTTATTAAACTAATTCAGCTTAACTTATGCTAAGTGCAGTTCAAGAGGTAAATTCTTCTGGAAAGGCAAAAGTACAAGGTTTTGCAGGGCTTGACATTGCCTGATGATAAACCTATTTCATTCAGCAAAATTTGTAAAATATTATGCACTGATCTCTGATTCATTTGACATTACAAATAGAAAATCTCCTCTTCTCTTACTGCTTTCACCAAGTGCAAAACCAATTAGACATCTGTGAAAGAATACAGTCTCCAAGGTCAGCAGGGGTAAATGTTCTGACAAATTAACTGAAATATTAAACATAGCAGAAATAATCATGTTACACATGGACGGCTGGGGCACCATAATTATTTTTTGCACCTTTGCATAAATAGCAAGCACTATTTAAAACGATGAAGAGCGTGGCTTAAAAGAGGCAGCATCACCTGTGGAGAAAATAGGAAACCCATCCCAGTCTGAATGGAGCTGCCAATGAAGTTGGTTTCTGAAAAGGGTTCCTCCTGCACTGAGACATTAGCAGCTTTGTTTAGAGCTAATCAGAAATCTTCTCATGAAACAATGTCCATCAAAAGTGCCAGTTTGTTGAGCTTCAACTTATTTGTTAGATCAGCTGTGTTTGGTCCTGCGTGTCCAACTCAGAAGACTAAAAGATCTATTTTAAACACAAAGGAGAGTCTACTTCCAAACAATTCATCTAAGCCTCCTTTCATGGTCATTGGAGAAACTGGCTTTTATAGAATATTATTTACCAGCACAGCTTTGGCCCTGCAGGAAGAGAGGAGTTATGTTCTACTCTTCCTCATTTATCTCCTGGAATGTAATGGAAACATAAGCAATTGGCTATTGTCCAGGCATCTACATTTCATCAGACAGACTGTGCCCTAATGTCTGTGATTTACTGCCTCTTCTCAGCATATTCCCACGCCCGTGAACATCAGAAAAGGATGATTGCAGCCAATGTGAAATTCCTCAGTGAGTTACAGGGAACTTCAGTATTTGAGCAATAGACTTAAATTATATAGCAAACGACAAAGGTACAGGGTATTTCTGCCAGACTATAAACACAGCAGAGAAAAGTATGGGAAAGTGGCTGTCAGAGAGATGTATTTACTACCATGAACCTTAGGTGGTAGTAGGCTGCAACCCTGAGTTGCACAGCAAGGTGGAAGAACATCTTGATGCCTTTAAAATACTGACAGTGATGTAGAATCTAATCATTTACATAGTCTACATATGAACGGGTTGTTTCAGTCTCTGTTCTGATGATGAATAACACTAACCAATATCTACTCAGAAGCTGATCTGATTATCCAATTTAATTTGTCTCAATTCAAGTCTAAACATAATAGATATTTGCAATGAAACCTACATTAATTTATAGAAAGAAGTAACACAGGAAAAAAAAAAAGTTTTAAATACGTGATCTTGTAATACACTCCCAATTTTTCCACCATCTGTAACTTTCTGACTTGTCCAGTGAGGTTGTGGATGCCCTCACCCTGGAAGCACACAAGGCAGTGAGCAACCTTATCTTGAGGGTGGTGTCCCTGCCTGTAGCAGGGGAGTAGGAATCTTTCAACACAAACCATTCTATGATTCTACAATGCTTCCATGGTTTCTGAGACATCCACTCTAAAGATGTTATATTTTCCACCATATAAAAGATTTCTCCATGCTTTCTGTACTTAGAAGAATTCTGTCCAGATCAATCACATATCACTGGAACTAGTTTTAACAGTTCACACTTTCCCATTTCAGGGTTTTTGGAAGTTGGCTACAGTGATACAAAAGAGATTAAGCTATAAATCAATACATTTTTCTTAAAATAGATTGTAGACCAGTCTTGATGAATGCGGGAAATCAAGAATACAGTATATTAGTGCTTAGGGCACTGACAAATTCTGGTCTTAGCTAATTGAACTCTTGTGGAACATCAGATTGCTGTCACAGAGTAATGAAAATAAAGAAGAAAAATGAGATCATTATTGAACTAATGGCATTTGAATCAGCTAGGCTACCTGAGGAGTAGCTGTACCAGCATGACAGAAGGTTAGATATAGAGTATCTGTATAGATACAGAAGGGCAGAAAGATACCAGAAAGCTCTTCTCTTTCCTTGTCTCAAGTTTAACTCAGACATGGCAAGGCTTATAGTCCACAAAGACTATTTTATACTTTGTTCTGTATGAAGTAGTATTCCAAAATTCATGGTCATTTAGCACTATATTTTTCCCTTTCAACTGCAAATGACAGAACCAAAAACGTGTGTACCACAAGCATATCATTTACATTGATGGTTCTCATGTGTTGCTAGTAGTAGATAATACGTACATACACTAAGATGACTGCTTTTTCTTGTACCAGTCGTTCCATTTGAAGCACATAGTTCAGATGACTTTAGGTGACGGATCCTGATCCTCAGCTTGCATAAACTGGAGAAACACTGAATATGTACATGAAGGTACATCAATGGTCATGGAAAAAAAAAGAAAAAAGCTAGTGAAAACAATACAAGCTGTAATACCTTTAGGAGATCATTATTCTTCCAAGTAGCTTGCAAGCACAAAAGATTATTATTTTCCATGGGATATATACACTGGAGTATAATTTCTTTCTCTGTGCAAATATTATAATTCTTATTAAAGACTGTAGATAAACTTGGAGGATAAAGCATAATTATCTCCTTAGAATGCAAAAAAAATTTGCCTAGGCTGCATCTGCAGCCCTGTAAGATTTTATAAATAGCCTTGTGACAGCAGAAGTTCATTAAGCAAATCTAGCAGGTAATCTGCTGTTAGTGTCGTTCCCAAGTTTTCATTGTGGAAACAGAGATCTAATATTTACAGCCACATACGATGAACACAGCCATTACATATAATAAGAATAGATCTGAATTTAAATATTCCCAGAGAGTACTTCAAGTAAACAAAACACTGAGAATTATTTAATAAACAGGACTGGGCCTGTGATTTAAGCTTTGCATAAAAGATTGATCAGTTGCTGGGTCCAAACACAAAGCATCAGGATGTGCTTCTGTTTCAAACAATTATTACTCCGTAACTTATTTCTAGGGTGGTATGTTTCCACAGACAAATTAATTTCTCTTTGACCACTTAGCTCCAAATCTCATTGCATTGATTATGTCCTCTTTCCCTGTTTTCATTAAAATATTGTACATGATGTCTGAGGACTGCAAGCTCAGAAAATTATTCCAAGGATGCTTTTAGAAAGGATTGCCCCTTTGTGTAGTGGTTGCGATTAAAGGATATTCACCCGTCAGAAACTGAGCACTGGAAGAACAACATTAATACCAAACACCCTGGTCTGAATTCTGCACTGCTGTGATGTGCAGAGAGTATTAGCACAGTCGAATGATATGCACAGCTGCAAATAAATGGAAGGAAATGGCAATCCCATGACAGATTTGAATCTGTTGTAGCTGTGCAAAACGAGGTCTTACTTATTCTTGGAAAGAATACCCTGCACGCCCGTGTACCACCTTGTGCACCTCTGTACCTTCCACATAATGAAAGAAAAAGATAGTCAAATCTTTGATATTCATACCTCATTTTCCTTTAGATTTTCTTTGCCTGCGTACAAGAAAATAAGTACAGCTATTTGCTCTTTAATTCATAGTTCTTCAGAGTAAGTCCAATGAGTCACTGTTCCTACATAGTATGTTCAGAATTTTTTGTATCTGATTTACCAGACCTGCCCATATTAGCAGCCTAACATACACAGACTAGAGCAGATAGGTAGTAGTCTCGCTCCTTGTCTGCATTCACTTCTCTGCACATACAGAGTGGCTGTTTGTCCAGCAGCTCAGTCATTAAGGGATCAAGAAATCCTAGGCAAAAGTTACCCAAGACAGAATTTTGGACTGAAATAGTGTCATGGTTTTATGATTTTTGGTACTGGTATTCCACATCATAACATCATGTATTGCATTAAGAGGTAAAGAGCTAATACTCCAGCCCCATGGATCATTGATGGTTCCAGGTATACCTGTCTCAGAAGAGAAGAAGAACTACATTCCCCAGAGGACTTTGCGATGCTTTGTATTTTCACGTGTTTTCCGCTCAGAGGGAACAGATAAAAACCCTCAGCGGTCACGGGACACTCTTTTTCCTTCGGGATCGACTCAGCAGTGGGTGCTCGCTGCCGTATCGCCTTCAGCGTTAGCGTAAGGCCTTCGGTTTATCGGACACTCTCTCTTGCTCATTTTATTTGATTCATTAGCCTCAATTCCAATTACATTGTATTATATTGTGTTATTTTGCTTTCTGATATCTTATTTAGTAAATTAGCTTTCCTCCTCAGATCGTTGCCGCTGTTTTGTTTCTAGGCCCATCTCCCTTTTCCCTTTTCCCTTTTTCCCTTCCCCTTTCCTGGGGCGTGGGTCTGTGGGTCCCCCGCACCAATCGTCACGGAACCGGGCCGATCCAGCCCGGTAAACCGTTGACATTTTTGGAGCCCAACGTGGGGCAGACGAGCTGCCTCAGCCGGGCAGAGACATACTCTTAGAGTGAATCTCTGTCTCTTGCTAGCAAGCTTATCTGTACTGCAGGTGGTGTACGGCAAAACATGACCTTGAAGTCTGGGCGTACTGCCAGTTGTTCTGGGATATCTGTAAACTTTTTTGGGTGCTGCTAACTTGTTATAGTAAAGAAAAAAAAAAATGCTCTCTCTTTTTAAACTGCTCTTAAAGGGGCTGCATTTCATTGCTTTTTCCCTTTTAATGCTCAAAACGTACTGGGACCTTTTCCCTGAACACCTGCAAGATCCTGAGAACCTAAGCAGATATTTGGGACAGGAATATTGCGGCTCAGACAGATCTGAGGAGGCCCAAATTATTTGGGGTCTGGCTTATGCCAATCGGACCTTATTCAATACTATCCCAGAGAGGCATAGAGTTTCTGAAATAGAGCGAGAGAGTCTCCGAGCCGAGAGGGATAGTGTCCAGATCCAGAAAGAGAGTCTTTTAGCTGACAATCAGACTCTCCTGACCATTTTAGACAGCCTCCAGTCTGATCAAGACACCCTCCAGACCAAGCAAGTCGCTTTTCAGTTCGAGAAAGATGCCCTCCAACCTGAAAGAGACACCCTCCTGTCTGAGCAAGATGTCCTCCTGCCTGAACGGTACTCCTTCAGAACTGAGCGAGGTACCTACCAGCCACAATAGCCCGTGCCCCCCAGCCAGGTGGGGGAAAGGGATAATAGAGTGCATTGGACTGCATGGATTCGATGGCCTGGCACATCAGAACCACAAAAATTATAAGGCACTGGTGGACACTGGTGCACAATGCACTCTAATGCCCTCAAGTCACCAAGGGACAGAATTAATCTATACTTCTGGGGTGACTGGGCGTTCACAAGAGTTGACCATGACTCACTCACCTTTTAGCAGCCCCATATGGCCGGTGCGTAAAGCCAGTGGAGAATGGAGGCTGATGGTAGATTACCGTGGCCTGAATGAAGTCACACCCCCACTGAGTGCTGCTGTGCCGGACATGCTTCAACTCCAGTACGAACTGGAGTCAAAAGCAGCCAAGTGGTATGCCACCATTGACATTGCCAATGCCTTCTTTTCAATTCCTCTAGCCACAGAATGCAGGCCGCAGTTTGCTTTCACCTGGAGGGGAGTTCAGTACACCTGGAACCGTTTGCCCCAGGGGTGGAAGCACAGCCCAACCATTTGCCATGGGTTGATCCAAACTGCACTGGAACAGGGCGGTGCTCCTGAGCACTTACAATACATTGATGACATCATTGTGTGGGGCAATACAGCAGGGGAAGTTTTCGAGAAAGGAGAGAGAATAATTCAGATCCTCCTGCAAGCTGGCTTCGCTATTAAGCGAAGCAAAGTGAAAGGGCCTGCACAGGAAATTCAGTTCCTAGGAATAAAGTGGCAAGATGGACGTCGTCACATCCCAACAGATGTGATCGACAAAATTATTGCTATGTCTCCACCCACTAGTAAGACAGAGACCCAAGCGTTTCTGGGTGTAGTGGGCTTTTGGAGAATACATGTTCCAAACTACAGTCTCATTGTGAGCCCTCTCTTTCGGGTAACACGGAAGAAGAATGATTTTGTGTGGGGCCCTGAGCAGCAGCAGGCTTTTGAGCAAATGAAGCAGGAGATAGCCCGTGCCGTGGCCCTGGGGCCAGTGCGGACGGGACAGGATGTAAAGAACATCCTCTACACTGCTGCTGGAAAGGAAGGTCCCACTTGGAGTTTGTGGCAAAGAGCTTCTGGAGAGACCCGAGGCCGACCCCTTGGTTTCTGGAGTCGAGCATACAGGGGGTCTGAGGAGCGCTACACTCCAACTGAGAAGGAAATCTTAGCCGCGTACGAGGGGGTTCGAGCTGCTTCCGAAGTAATCGGTACTGAAGCGCAGCTCCTTCTGGCACCTCGACTGCCAGTGCTGAACTGGATGTTCAAAGGAAAGGTTCCCTCTACCCATCATGCTACTGATGCCACTTGGAGTAAGTGGATTGCGCTGATTACACAGCGAGCTCGGATGGGGAACCTCAGTCATCCAGGAATCCTAGAAGTGATCATGGACTGGCCTGAAGGTAAAAAGTTTGGAACAACACCCGCAGAGGAGGTATCACGTGCTAAAGAGGCCCCACCATATAATCAACTACCAGACAATGAAAAGAGATATGCCCTGTTCACAGATGGATCATGTCGTATTGTGGGAAAGCACCGCAGATGGAAATCTGCTGTGTGGAGCCCCACACGACAAGTTGCAGAGGCCACTGAAGGAAAAGGAGAATCAAGCCAATTTGCAGAGGTAAAGGCTGTCCAACTGGCCTTAGATATTGCTGAACGTGAAAGGTGGCCAGTGCTTTATCTTTATACTGACTCATGGATGGTGGCAAATGCCTTATGGGGGTGGTTACAGCAATGGGAACAAAATGGTTGGCAACGGAGGGGTAAACCTATTTGGGCTGCTGAACTGTGGAAAGATATTGCTGCCCGAGTAAAGAATATGGTTGTAAAGGTGCGCCATGTAGATGCTCATGTTCCTAAAAGCCGGGCAACTGAAGAACAACAGAATAACCATCAGGTAGATCGAGCTGCCAAAGTTAAGATGGCTCAAGTAGACTTGGACTGGCAACACAAAAGTGAATTATTTTTAGCTCGATGGGCCCATGAGACCTCGGGCCATCAAGGAAGAGATGCAACATATAAGTGGGCTAGAGACCGAGGGGTGGACTTAACTATGGACGCTATTGCACAGGTTATCCATGACTGTGATACTTGCGCCACAATTAAACAAGCCAAGAGGATGAAACCTCTTTGGGGGGAAGGGCGATGGCAAAAGTATAAATATGGGGAGGCGTGGCAGGTTGATTATATCACCTTGCCACGATCTCGCAATGGTAAATGTTATGTGCTCACCATGGTGGAAGCAACCACTGGGTGGCTTGAAACATATGCAGTACCACATGCTACAGCCCGAAACACCATTCTAGGTCTCGAGAAGCAAGTCCTATGGCGACATGGCACTCCAGAAAGAATTGAGTCAGATAATGGGACTCATTTCAAAAATTCTCTTGTAAGTAATTGGGCCAAAGATCATGGCATTGAATGGATTTATCATATCCCCTATCACGCACCAGCTTCTGGTAAGATTGAAAGATACAATGGGTTGCTGAAAACCATGTTGAAAGCAATGGGTGGCGGAACATTTAAGCATTGGGAGAAGCATTTGGCAGAAGCCACCTGGTTGGTCAACACTCGAGGATCCATCAATCGTGATGGTCCTGCCCAATCCAGCTCTCTACCTACAGTAGAGGGAGATAAGGTCCCTGTAGTACATGTAAAGAACATGTTGGGCAAAGCAGTTTGGGTCCTTCCAGCTTCTGGAAAGGGCAAACCTCTCCGTGGAACTGTCTTTGCTCAGGGACCTGGGTCCACTTGGTGGGTGATGCAGAAGAATGGGGATGTTCAGTGTGTACCACAAGGGAATTTGATGTTGGGGGAGTGCAGTCAGTAATTCCATGTATATACTTGTATATATATGTTGTGTGTATGTGTATATCTAATGCATGTTAATCATTGTTCTTCTGTATGTATCAAGAATGATGTAACGATGTGGAATAAGGGGTGGAATGTCATGGTTTTATGATTTTTGGTACTGGTATTCCACATCATAACATCATGTATTGCATTAAGAGGTAAAGAGCTAATACTCCAGCCCCATGGATCATTGATGGTTCCAGGTATACCTGTCTCAGAAGAGAAGAAGAACTACATTCCCCAGAGGACTTTGCGATGCTTTGTATTTTCACGTGTTTTCCGCTCAGAGGGAACAGATAAAAACCCTCAGCGGTCACGGGACACTCTTTTTCCTTCGGGATCGACTCAGCAGTGGGTGCTCGCTGCCGTATCGCCTTCAGCGTTAGCGTAAGGCCTTCGGTTTATCGGACACTCTCTCTTGCTCATTTTATTTGATTCATTAGCCTCAATTCCAATTACATTGTATTATATTGTGTTATTTTGCTTTCTGATATCTTATTTAGTAAATTAGCTTTCCTCCTCAGATCGTTGCCGCTGTTTTGTTTCTAGGCCCATCTCCTTTTTCCCTTCCCATTTCCTGGGGCGTGGGTCCGTGGGTCCCCCGCACCAATCGTCACGGAACCGGGCCGATCCAGCCCGGTAAACCGTTGACAAATAGAAAGGATACATAGGTGACATACACAAATCCAGAAATCACACAGAAGGCAGGAGTCACATTTTACTATTTCATTCTTTAAAGCTGAAAGTCACTAAGCTATTTTTCTCTCCGCAAAAAGTAAAGTTACATTCATATTCAGTTTGGGGAAATCCTCCTTTTCAAAACTGAATTTCAGAACAAATCAGTTCAAATTGAAGTATTGGAGCATTTTGATTAAAAAAAGTATGGAATATAAAATCACAGGAGATTTAATCTCTAGACAGTAATTCAATGCTGACATGAGTACACAAAATATCTTGTTGGATACAAAACCCTCATTTGAC
Source organism: Callipepla californica brunnescens (assembly GCA_023055505.1). NCBI lineage: Eukaryota > Metazoa > Chordata > Aves > Galliformes > Odontophoridae > Callipepla > Callipepla californica. The sequence continues at coordinate 3,974,986 of JALIRH010000040.1, forward strand.
AAGATCAGTACTTTTAAATCAAGAAAAGAATTCTTGACCTTCATGAACCAAGCTGTAATGTGCTGAAAGGAAAAAAATAAAAATGGCAATGTAAGATTTATTTTCAGTTTTCTACTAAGACATCATCCTTCTTTGAATTCATAGGAACTACAGGTCAAAGATACGATTAATTATTGACCTTGTCGTAACTTGAACCAGGGGAGGTTCAGATATAAGGAAAAAATTCTTTACAGAAAGGGCAGTTAAGCACTGGCATAGGCTCCCCAGGGAAGTGGTTGATTCACCATCCCTAAATGCTTTTAAAAACCATCTGGATGTGGTGCTCAGGGACATGATTTAGTGGTGGGTTGTTAGAGATAGGGTAATTTGCTTTGGTTGCAGTTGGCCTTGATGGTCTTGAAGGTCTTTTTCAACCTAGCAATTCTGCAGTCCCATAAAATGAAAACAAAGCAATAAACCTGGAGCACATCCCAGAAGTTGCTTCAGAGCTGACAGGCATGCTTCCTTACTAATCTGGATGTAACATTTTGCATCAAGATTTTAAATCAAACTAGAATGATAAAATCTGATGCAGTATTCCTACTTGATCTTTTGGCACCTTAGAAGATCCAAAATATTGCCAAACAGTGGAGGACACTTTCAAGATTTTCTATGAGAGACAATCTGTACTCCACGAATGTGATTATCGCGGGCAAATAAGGCAAGAAAAAAAAATACAGATAAAAATATGTTCATATGCAGTGTACCTAAGATTAGGACAAGGTTGATAGGTGATATCAAAGAGGAAGCAGAAGACAGAAAATGAAATACTTGAAAACAGTGAATAAGCCAGCAAGTAATCTTTTAGTTCAGTTTCTTACAGTCATGACCACAAAGATTTCCTGTTGTCTCAAAGGTTAGAGAAAATAGTTCTTTATGGCAGATGTCACTGTCTCCCTGAATAAAAGTGCTGTCATTCCTACAAACCTATACAGTACATAGGGGTGAGTTTTGCTGCTTCGTCTCAATCTACAATGCCAAAAAATGCATTTTTTCCCTTGATAATACACCACACGATAGACCAGTAAGACATACCTCACAATTAACATGAGGTACAGAGGGATCCTTTTGATTTAAACAGCAAGTTCTTCTATCATATTTTATGTTCTGTTCTAGACAAATGGGAAAGTGATTACCTCCTCAAGAATTGCATAACATCAAGCCCAAATACACCTCAGACTGTAGCAACATCTTCATATTAATATAATTTTAGGTCCTGGAAGCAATGGATTCAATACCACCGCAGATGGACAGACAAATCTATCCAGAGGGCTACACTTTGTTGATCCCATCACAAATAAATGAATAAATATAAAGTCACTGCACTGTATTAGAAGCTGAGTGAGCAAACAGCTGATGAAACACAACTGCCTGCCTAAGCTCTCTGTAATTCATAGACTTTTTAACTGCGTAGTGTATATCTGGCTTCCAGATCGAAGATGACATGTAAACAGTAATAAACTCTCTCCTCATTTCAATTAGATTTGTATTATGGGTCTTTTTGAAGGGACAACATATATGTTTTATACATTATTTTACCCCCCAAAAGATTGATTTTGACATTTAGCTTATCAGAGTCCAGAAATTTCTGACACACATGCTAGTAAAATTAATTATTGCTTTTCACTATGTGTTGTCATAGACTTAGATTGTGTATATACAATAATGAGCAGAAATTAATGCTCGCTAAAAGGTATTTAATCACTGTCAACAAAATTAATCACCTCTAAAAATCATTTATTTTCTTCTATTTGTATGCATATTTCTGCAGCTTACCTGGAGCGAGTGTGCATCCATTTAAACTGCTCCAGGTTCTCTCATTGCCAAGCGCCCAGTTCTCTTCTTAGAGTTACTAGGTGAACTCACAGTTGCCTCATTCTCCTTCATGTCAGTGAATGCTGTCTTCTGAAAGGAAACGTGGTTCCTCAACAGCAATTCCTTCTATCTGTGAACCACATATTTCAAAATCCCCCATAAAACTTAATATGTGCTTGTTATTATAGGTCATCAGGTGTACAACATCTCTTGGCTCTTCCTTGAACCATGAATTTGCTTAATTCAGAGTTGATCTTGCAGTGTCTGTATTGAGTTTTAAAATGTATGCACGCAACCTTTCAAAGCAATACCGGAAAATCTAACTAACCTGGGAGGAATAAAAGCAGCTTTATCTTCTCAAGTTTGTCTTTAGGTTCAAAGGATCTACAATAAGGGAAAAAAAATAGAACATTTTTAAGAAAAATTAAATGCACTCAACTTTTTTTCTGAATCAGTTCTTCATGGGTCTACATTTTCAGTCAGAAAATGCTCCTTTGTGGTATCAAATACCAAACAAAAAGCAGATCAAACCGAATAGTTTTATGTAAGTTATTTCAGCTATTCCCTTTGCAAGATTAGACATGAGATAGACTGCTGCACTGCTCCTACTTTAGGCACATCTGGGTTGCATGGAAGCTAAGTGTAGGTCCGTCTTAATAACTGAAGATATACCTGTATTTATATGGAACATATGAAGATTAGTGAGAAACTCCTGCTCACGTAGTCCCTGTTTTTCACCTGGGTATCTTAAGGTTAACTGTTTTACTTAACTATGCTAAGTGTGTACAAGCCAGTTTGATTACAAGCAGCTGATATTTGTTTTCCTATGTGTTTTTTTTTTTTTTTTAACTATTTCTTGGAATTTTCAAGCACTCAACCTGAAAAGACAAGAAAAAAAAGAGTGCTGGTTAAACTCAGGTAATTCCCACAGCTAATAAAGGGAAATTAGCAAAATTGCCAGCACACTCTTGTCACACTACAGGTGAAGGATACAGAAGTATTATTCATGACAAACAGCAGCAGCTTCTCCAGAAAAAATTGCATTTAAACACTACTGCTAATCTTGCCTCTAAGAAAAATGAGCCACAAGGTTATTTGTGACTAAACAGTTGTGGGCTTGTTTAGCATCATTGTGTTTTCAGTGTTATTCAGTCTCTGTAATGACTTCTTGTATGGCACCTTACACAATATTGACTCTCTTTGTCATTCCTTAAGCATGCTGGCAAGCAATCTAGTTAGTAAAGGTAATTAGAATGAATGAGTACTATAAATAATACTTCACTGGCAAAAGAATCAACAATTATGATTTGTGTAAGCTTTAATTATATTTCCACAATGGCTGGTAGATAACTAGGGCAGAAAAGTAGTCTGCAACCTGTGTTTAATAAGCCAAGTCAATTTAAAGCCATACAGAACACAAATGAGAGATTATGTTGGCGACACCTTTGGACACATTTTCCTTCAAAGACTCCAGGCCAAACCAGAGAAAAGACACCTGGATGAGCCTGAGGATGCCTAAAGGTGTCTCAGTAAAGGCTGCTCAAAGGGAGGCAGCTCTCTAAGGAACATCTTGCAGACACAATCTTGAAAATGCTGTCAAAAGCAGTACACATACAACCATAAAGAAATACATTCCTACAGCTGTGCTTGCCCTTCCTTAAAGGGTACGTACCACCTGTCACTTGGAGGCAGTTAATCACCAAAAGAGCTATCAGAAACATGCAGGAGTAGAAACTACTGTTACAAAATGAAAACGTGCTGAATATACATGATACTGAGAAGTTATAAATGGCTCGCAAAATCTGAGGTATAATTGAAAAGTTAAAGGGAAGAAATATCTATTTCTTCAACATCAGCTCAGCACAACAGCTAAATGCGCTATTCTCGTCTACTGAATAACACTTGGATGGACCAAAGATGCTGCAACAAGCCACTGTGTTTCTGTTTATACTTTTCCTATCTAACTGCTGTAAAACCAGATAACAGTGACTGGAAATGTAGTTCAGTAAGAAAGAAACCTTGCAAATTAAGGGAAACAAACTTGTTGCTCTAGACAACAGTGATGGAAGGCCTGGATGGTGATGATCTCAATAACTGCTTACGTGAAGCCCATCTTCCCTTTCTCATCTGATTTTCTAAGGAGTCTTAAGGGTTAATAATGTTTAAACAAGATCTGAGATCACAGTTTTATCTAAGGATACCTCAGCTGTAACTCCAAAATGTAAAAGAGCACTGGAATTACAGATGGAGATTTTTGTTAACCTCATTTTGCCCATAAATTTTTGTTTGCTTTTTTTTAGTGACACGCTTCCTGAAAAGTAAATTTCAGCTCCTGTTAAAACTCTCACAAAAAAAGTGAAAGATCAATATATTTAAATATATATGTAAATTTCATTTCAATCGAAAGCTTGCACAAAAATTGTCTCACCAGAATTAGGTAAGGATAAAAAAAAAAGAAAAAAAGCAGACATAATACTTGACATATTTCTTAAGAGAATGCACAGTCATAAACTAAGCATGTACATACCAACTCACAGAGGAATAAGCTGCTGAGAGAGTGGCAATAGCTAGCTTATTTTTCATTCATCAATCCATGACGGATATGTGTTTTCTTCCTTCAGAAAAAAATAATGAAAATAAAGGAGTGCAGACACTTGGAGAGAACATCCAGTATTCTGATTCCATTTTTCAATTTTGAGACCATTTCAAATATAAGAGCAGAAAATAATAATAAGAATAGATCTTCTGGGTTAGATGTTGCAGGCAACTCAATCTACCTCTGATGTGCTGATGGACAATGCAATAAATCATGCAGTTAGCTTGTTCTTCATAAACACTTTGCTTCATTGTCTTTCAGTTTCTGAAGGTTAGGAATGTATTGAAATAACTTATTTACCCACTCTGAAAGTGGGAACCGATGTGCTTCAATGGAAAGGTGTTTGGGAGAAGACAGTCCTGTGAGCCATTTCACAGCTTACTTCTCCTTTCAGTTCGCCTTTAAACTCATCTCTCAAGAAATACAATTTTCTTGTTCTCCTTTTAGAATGATAAACAGTCAGTACCCATCTTAAAAAGATGCTGGAAACATACCTGAACATAACAACGTTGTTGCATTCCTTTTGATGAAGCAATTTCTCTTTGAGATTTCTGTCCTCGCCCAGTCCTTAACATATATGTCATACAGAACTAATTCCGTGATGCACATCCCAGTATAACAGGTGCACTGTGCGTATGTATCTGCTATATGTAAAGCCAGATACAGGCAAGTATTAATTTTTCCATTACTGTAAAAATAAATATGACTAATCAGATTCTCCAAAAACATTTCCAAGTAAATAGTTTCCATCTATTCACATTAGATTCTGGAATATTTCCCTCTTTCTCAGTTACAGAGACTATTTATTTTGCATTTAATTATCTTAGATATATCAGAATATAAGAAAACGGAGGTTAGACAAAATCAACCTCCTGCCATGGATACAATGAGTTAGTTACTCATTCAAAGAACACAAACGAATACCAAATCTCTCAGATGGACCCAAGTAACAATAACAATCGTATCCTTTTCTTCCTCAAAGTCCTTCTGTTGTTCCTCAGCCAAGAGAAGTCATGTATATAGCTTTGCATGTCTGCTGCATGTTGTCTTTCAGCAGCTTCAAATACAAAATCAGGTGGTCATAAACTGCATTCCCCAGTTCACACTCCTTAAATGACTTCTAGCTTCTGAGTTTTGAACAGAACTCCTTCGACAGTCTAGCGGCCAAGATAGCAAACCACGTGTAACTTTCAAGGATGAAGATCTATCCCACTCCAAAGACACCTTGGCTGCTGGTGTAAGTAAATTGTAAGTCATTTCACATGGTAAAAGAAATAATTTTATCTGTGAGGTAACTATGAAACTGAGGAGTGCATCTGCTTTAAGACAACGTGGAAGAAAAGTGAAGAGTGAATGAAAAGGTTCAGGAATAACTGTAACACTATCTCCCATAAAATAAACTATCAAAAAACTGGTCAAAACAGCTTGTGTACTACATAATATAACATAGGAATATAAAGAAAACATATGGCTGATAGTCTTCAATGTCAAATTAATTGGACTACATTTAGGGCAGAGATAAAGGTATCTGCAAGAGGGAAAGAGTCATCATACCTTCATATGCCCTCCCCCCAAAAAAATTGTTCTTGTTGATGAAAATAACAGTTCTAAGAGAAAAGTGAACAGATTTTTTGTCCAGACATACCACAGTAAAAATCAAATCATTATTAACGTGATTCCCTCTAGATGCCAGCACAGGGTGTAAATGCTCCTCAGGGGAACCACACAGTGAAAAAGATAATTAATGACACTCTCTGTAAAGGAAATGCATAAACTGACCTACAGAAAAATTTCCTAAAGGCGTGGAATGAGAATCTCAGAAAACAAATAGAAAGAACAAACATTAATTACTGTTAACAAACAAAGATCCTATGCTTTTTCTTATAGTCAAACAAAAAAAAAAAAAAAAAAAAAAAAAAGGAGAGAGAGAGAGGGAGTGGGGGATGAATTTTGATAATTGCAATTAGAAAACTGAAAAAAAAAAAACCCAAAACCCTGTGATCTTGTGCCCTGCCACCACCCTGCAAAGAGCAAGCAGTGCATGTTTCAGGTAGAAGCCAGTTGCTGTAACAGCTGATGTACGTGGAATCACTGATGCCTGTGCCTGCAATCTCGGCCCCTCAGAGATGCCTAGGAACTGGTACTTCCAGCATCAGGACAGTTTTAAAGCAGAGACTTCACAGATATTCTTGGAAAGATATGTCTGAACAACAACAGCAGTCTAAAGCAGTGAAACCAGAGACGTGATGTTCCCAGAATAAAAAGATGAACAGACAGCAAGGGACATCCCCAGCCCACTCTGCAAAACCACCCACTTCAGGGCTCCTGTGCAGTTCTCCAAGCAGACAGGAAAAAAATAAAGATCAAAGCACTAAACAAGGAGAACAAAAGGCTCAAGGGATAGCAGACAGGTCCTCCCTAGAGTCAAATACATTTCAAAAACAAACAAACAAAAAAACCAAAGTCAAACTGAAGATGTTTCTATAAACCATTACAGTTCAGTCTCAGTGAACAGCATTCACAGATTTTCCCAGGGGGGATGAGAAAGTTTGTCTTATAAGCATACAGTACTGCCCCACTTAGAGTGCAGTTACCCCTCCTCACCCACACAATCTCTACTTGCCCTAGAGTTGGCACAGGTTAAGCACATATATCAAAGACACCTTCAAATTCACCTGCCTTTAAGTGAGTTTAGTTGAATTGCTGCCAGGAGGAACTGGGTCAGCAGCATAGGAAAGCACTGTCATATTGCAAACATATATCTAATTTCTGTCCCCAGTGTCCTCTTGAAGCTCTCAGCCACATCAGAGAGCACCAAGCAGAATGCAGTCCCTTTCTGCTCTAGTAATTTTGATGGTTTGGAAATAGAGATTGATTTTGCTCATTTTGGACTGAGAAGATCCAGTGTGAGCCTGCTGTCAGTGTGAGATGGCATCGAGCACAAAGGAGTGGTATGCATTGCAGCACTGATTGAGAGCAAGAGTGCTGGCAGCATCAGGAGCTATAATAGCACAGAGCACCACGCTCAGGTGCATGAGCTTCCTTCTCTGAATAACAGAAACATTCTTGATAGGTCCTTCTAGCTGTTGCAATGAGCACTCCAGGCTTTGCTGTCTTGCGTTGAGGAAATGAAGGGGAAAAAGTGGTAAAAATCTGGCAATTGCAGCTTACTTGCAAAGCAGATGGAACAGAAGGACAATAAATGCACCATTTTACCAAGACATCAGTAGAACAGTGAATTTGTTGCCTCCTCTGACATCAAAAGAAAGTTGTCTCAAAGCAATTGTGAATTTAAGGTATGTAACATTCTAGACTTAGCAAGTTATGCATTGTAATTTTACCTTTCTTTTGTTAAGATTAATCCAGGCATAAAGCATTCAGTTAAAGTTACACATCAGAGGCCTATTAAGAAACCAGCATTTTTGAGATTTTTTGGAAGTGGATATCGCCGTTAAACAAGCCTGCATTTCTTGCACCTGGTGGTAGATCAAGCAAATGCATTATGGGGAGCCTTTTCTGAAAAGATGCCATTAAGAAAGAAGAGACAATTCTTAGTTCACAACCACTATATGGAGGAATTGATTTGACTCAGTCACAAAGATCTCTGCACTGAGTGTCAAACTTGCCTACATTAATCAGTAAGAAAGAAGGAACTGTTGCATATACTGAAAACAATGGAAAAATATTGAAGAAATAACTGAACTCTGCTGGGAGATCCACTACAAATAACACCGAGTATAGCATACTTATTCTCCGAATATTAATGATCCAAATTAAACAAACATGACATTATCACTAGATTGCTTTAAAATTTGCTGATTGGAATGCACTGTTGATTTAAGAAGGCAAAAGCTATTGTATTAAAGGTTACAGCTTGACACCGTCAAAGAAAATCATCCCTCTTATGCATTATTCTTGTTAGATTATCATTGTTAAGCCAAGGATACTTTACAGATAAAGAAAAAATGGGTTCATTTCATAAGTCATTTCGTTCTCCTTACTTGAAATGACTAGAATCACTGTTATCATTTAAATATACGTTGATTATAAGGTTATTTTTGCTAAAAATTAGATCAGGAACATTTTAAACTTCAAAATGCCTAAGCTATAGCTGAGAAAGATTTTTATCACACTTCTCCCATTCATAAACTCTATCACAAACATTTATCATGAACTACAGGTTAGTCCTACATGCAGCATTTGAAGACAACCTACTGCTTAGATCTCACTTCGAAATATTTCATGCCTGTGAAGTAGCCTTATATTTTGAAATATTCTTATTCTCTCAAAATCATTTTTATTTACAGAAAGAGCATATAAACTTAATATCTGAGAGATCTCTCACTCTTAATCCAAAAAAAAAAAAAAAAAAAAAAGAAAAGAAAAAGGTAGGTTTCATATAAGAAGATATCTGAAATATTTATTTCAGTTGTGGACTTGCAGGCCACATTCTTGCAAAAACCCAGATAACAGGATTAGCAAAACTCTCCAAAATCTCAATTTTCCCAAAAGCAAGATATCCATTCCCATAAGGGGAAATGATTCTACTGAATGGAGATGGAGACAAACAGAGGGAACAAGCACCCAGAGAATAAATTTTTCACTAATCCTAGCAAGGATGTTTCTGTTTGTTTGCTTGCTTTTTAATGTTGAAGAAGAGAAAATATTTGTTAGATTTTCTTTTAATGCAACATCTGAAAGGGTTTCAAATCTGCTCACTTCTGGTCCTCTTACTGATATCATATAAAGGGGAAGGAGAATTCTCCTTCACAATCCCAACACACATCTGCTGCTTCTGCCTCCATCTCATCTTCCAGGCTTGCTAGCACGTCCCACACCAACCTGGACCGACATCCATTCTCTGGTAATTGACCTGTTCTCCTGTTGCTGAAATATTCTTTTCTTCATCCTTTTCTCATTAGCAGGCTTAATGGCTCTTATATATCATCCCAGAGACAAGCCTTACTTAAGTAATTATTTGTTCCCAGACAGTAGCTGAGAGCAAGGAACTATGTTGATTCTCTATAAAAATTGCATTAGCAAAGTAAATCAGAGAAAATTTATTTGGTTAAGAATCAATGGGTAGAACCTCACAAGGAATTAATAGATAACACTACATCTGTGTGTCATTAAGTGTGTGTCAAAAAAAGATTCTGACACAAATATTGCATTAATGCAACGTTTCCAAACGACAGCAGTTGTGAGTCAACCCGGTAAACAAATTTCATGCATTGTTCTGTTCCACAGTTGCCTAAGGTGTGTCCTCAGAGTAAGCAGGAGCAGTTAGGAAACGTGGAAATTTTAATCTGTTTCCCAAATACAACAGTGAGGTTTCAGAATATTGTACCAATTAGTAAATGGAAGACGTTAAATCCGTATGGAACCAGTAACTGAGAAAACAAAAGCCAGACTCCAAATACAAACTAAGCTCCTTCTTCCTTACAACGCCCTCTGTAAATATAAACTCTAATTATTAGCATTTAGGACTCAGTGATGCCTGGTACACAGCATCCCATGTGCTATAAACCTAATTAAAAATGAATGGTCCCTTAACACATTAACACTTAGCCTTTAAACGCTTTCAAGAGGCATTTTTTCCTCTTAGAGTTTTGAGAGGCAATCAAGAGCTTCTTTTTCTCTTTAATTACAATCTTTTCATCCTTTCTGCAAACACGTAATTGGCAAAATGTTTACATCCTGCAGCAGCAATGAGACAGATTATTTCCCATATTCTGAGGTGTTTACACCTTAGATGCAACGACTATAAAACCTCCAAGGAAATCCTGAATTGAAATCTATAGTGTAATTACAAGTATATTTGAGTGTAGCTTTTTGAGGGGTCACTAATCTATTTCTCTATCACCGGTCACCACTCCTTCACAACCTTAGAGTTACTGTGACCAGTGACCTTGGTCAAAATCTAGTTTGGTAATTGCCTGCTTTTGTAGCTCTGATTGGATCCATAGGCTTTGTTCTTACATATTGTGTTCAGCTTCTCTGTTGAAGCTATTGCTGACAGAGGGCACTTTGCTCTGAAAGCACATATACTTCAGTGTACCTATGGTTACAAGCTGCAGGCCTTTGGGAATCCATGCACTGAAAAGTTTTAAATAATACTAAATTCTAGCCTTTTATATTGAGTATGATTTTTTTTTTTATCCTTTAGCATTTTTCTACAACGAATAAATAATACAGAATTAGAAGAAGTAGTACTTCCTAGGATATCACACACACAAAGTGCAAATCTAGCAAGTGTTCATGTTTGCACCTGAATATTTCCTCAAAGGAACTATATTTACAAAGCTGACTTTCGTTCTTCTGGACTGACAGATGTAGTCATTCACAAAATATAATTAAATACCCTATGATGAACCTTCCAGCTTGTCAAGTAGTTGTCTCCTTATGACTCAACAACCAAAATTAAGTGCAACATGAGCATATTTTTTGTGCCTCAGTTATCAGCTGAGTGCTTAAGTTACAGAGCCTTTTATCCTTTACACCTTCTAAGAAATCTGTGCTACTGAATGTATCTACAGAGCACGCCATTAACCATTCCAACATCATTGCTACCACATACTTGGTAAAGAGCATCTGATCAATGACTGGAGTTGAGGGGCCCCTGAACTGATTGTGAAGCTCCTTTGACCCAAAGATACAGCTGGTTTTGTTTATGCAACAGAAAGGGAGAGGCAATTTTGATTTCTCTAGAAGTAAGCCACGTCACAGCTCTGCGTGGTCTTTTTATGGCAAGAAAGACACAGCATCTATGAGCTGTACGCTCAGGAATCTGACACAAAAAATACATACAGTAGGTTTCAGATAAAAATGCATGGTGGGGTGAGAGGGGGAAACTGTAGAAGACAAACAGGAAAAAAAAAAAAAGCCTGGTAGAATCTTGCTTGGAAGAGCTCATCCTGGTCAGAGAAAACAGGAATACCCCAAATCTGAGGTGAACCAACTTGACTACACTGTAAAGCAAAACATCAAGATCTGTTGCTTGAGCTCACTCTCAGAGAAAAAAAATTATATATACACACACACACACACACACAACATTTGGAAGTTTAATAGGACTCAAAATAGAGTAGATAGATGCTGTATTTTAAAGTACAAAAGCACTCTCAGATGAAATCATGATAGAGAATCACACATTGAGTTTTTAGCATCTCATTTCCAAGTCCTTGCATCCTTCTGTTTCTCCTCACATCTGCCTAGCATTCCCAAGCATCTAACTGTTTTTAAACCTAGACTATTCGATGAACACTTATGTTTGTGATGTTGCTCATTAACAAAACATAAAACAATGCTGTGACTCGTCAGAAATAACCCAGATGTATAGTCTATGTGTTCTATGAGCTACGTTTTCAGACAGTAGACAAGAATTAGGTAGGAATGTAGGAAGATACTGTAACTCTAGAAAGCCACTGGGGAGGAAGAAACAGAATATATATACAAACAACCAAAAATAAAAAACAGCCACTTGGAGTAAAACAGTTTACACAGCAAATAAATATCATCAGAAAGCGAAGCTGTTAATATACGAAAATCTCTCTAGTGATATAGCTTGCATGTTTACTTGAATAGTCCCTTAAAAACACTGTGGTTCTTTGGAAATAGCATTATGGATTTGCTGTGCAGCTCCCTTTCTTGTATGGCTACATAACAATATAAATATTGGTAAATAATAAATAACAGATCCTGGAGAAATGGTTGAGCGTAGTATCAAAGAAAAGAAAATATTCACTACGAAATCCAGTTAAATATGGTAAATCTAGCCGTGCAACAGAGAGAAACCTTGAGCCTGATTTACTTGCTAATCTGTTGGGAATTGCTGGCTAGGGAACAGACTGATCCACTACATTTAATATGCACTCTCTTCCAACTGGAAACAAACAAAAGAGTTTTTTTCCCTACAGGGATTTCTCAAAGAAAGTATTCCTATGAGGCGATTGCAAAAGTAAAGTGATTTCTCTACAGTTTATTAATCTGAAGACTTAAAACAAACACTATCCTTTCTACTGTCTGGACATTTTTTATTTTATTTTAGCTTGAAAATAAAGGGGTGCTGGCCAGAGAGCTTGTGGCTACCCCATCCCTGGACGCACTCAAGGCCAGACTGGTGGGATCTGAACTGGTGGGAGCAGCCCTGCCCATGGGATGGGCTTTGAGGTCCCTTCCAACCCAAACCATTCTGTGATAACAAGAAGGATTATCCAAATTACAACCATGAAGTGCCCTAATTCTTGGAGATGCTGATAAAAAGGAGAAGTTTTCCCCTCACAAAAACCCACACGAGCAGGTCGTGTGTCCAACTCTTATCTTCTAGGAATTAATGAGGTATTTTCTCTAAGTAACATGACCAAAAAGAAATACTGTCCGTTTTCAGGTGCGTGTGATTTCAGATCAGATTTGCTTGAATATTTGTGCTGCAAACACAAGCACATCGCTAGCAAAAACAAAAGGCTAGAAAAGAAAATTCACAATTCAAATGCATCTCTCAGACCTCGTAAACATCTGTAGTTATTCTCTCATTCATCACTGCTGTAAAGAACAATAGAATATATATTATAGAGAGACTTCAGGCAAAACATCCTGCCTTGCTGTCACCCTCCTCTCACTGCTCCCCTTCCCTTGCAATGCAATCTGTATCTGCTGCTCCCCAATGCACAGTGACCATGCAGTGCTACAACCAACTAGAGGAATTATGTTACAAACTGCTTACTAAAACGCAGAATCCCTCCCTCCTTGGCACAAGCTTATCTCTCTCTTTGTTTTACACCCTGCCCTAGTCCCAGCTGCACTACGAGGCACTTACTAACTTAAATGTACCTTAGAAGGCCAAATGCATAGCATGATGCTTGTTCTTTCACGGTGGCACTGTAGAGCACAAGACCTTCAAGTGCAGCCATTATGCAGCCACACTGACCTTCAGTTACATAAAGAAATACAAGCTCTGCACAGTTTTAATGGGGAGGGGAGGAGAAAAAAGTCCTTTTAGCTCCAAATTACAAAGTTTTCTTTTTTTTTTTTTTCCCTCTCATTCACACCCTGAATGCTATGCTTTATTATCCAACATGCTGCACTGACCTCCACTGAGTTTGGTTTCAAGAAACCACTCTGGTGTAACCACCACAGGCTCGTTCTGCACCTGTCTCACTCATTAACTCCTAACTGGAAAAAAAAAAGTCATCCAAAAATCACTTAAAGCATCATTAAATACAGAAATTAAGGATCATTCCACACTTCATATCCACAGCAGGTATTAGAGCACTCATTAGAGTGAGTGCTATGCAAACTAAAGGCACATACCGACTTCTTCCACATATTTCATGTATTTATTTGCTGTCTATGCACTATATATGAGAATATAACCCTTCCAGTAGCTTTCTTGCTTAAAAGAGCAAGAAATAATACTATCACTACTCCCTGGGATTATATATATTTTCAAGTCAAGTCTAAATGTACACACACTTGGTTTTAATCACAGCAAAATGCACACAGATCAATTGGCTGCTGAAATCCTACAGACTTTCCCCTGCACGTAGCTATATGGAAGCCCTCAGACACCTTAGAGCAAATCATACATCAGGCAAGGGGCTGGGTTGCTGCAGAAGCTGGAAACACCCATAGCTCCTTCAACAGAAACAGGTTCTCAGCTGTCACAAAGCAAGCCCAGGCTGCAGCTCATCTTCTTGCTCTCTAGAGCCACTTTTGCATTTAAATACATCTCTCCTTCCCCACTTTAGAACAAGCAGGATATATTTAGCGATTTACTTCCTCTGTAATCACCATGACTGCAGTATCAGACCCACAGCGAGCAGCACATGTGATGCACCTGCAGAATATTCTTTCCAGCAAGGCTAAATGAGGAAACACAAGGAAGAAATATTGGTGGGAAAGCTGAATTAATTAGCTACATCTTTAACGTAATTTTAGCAATTATGCTATATTCTCTGTGCCTGGAAAACTCTGCTGGGACAAAAACCTGTATAACCATATCAATAACCTGGCACTAGTAATAGTGGATCTCTCAAGGAAATCCACTAATCACTGTTACTTTAGAATCATAGAACTGGGTTGGACAGGATCACAGGACCCTTAAAATTCACCGAAGTCCAACTCCCCAGCAATGAACAGGGACAACTATGTATCAGTCAGGTTTCTCAGAGCCCCGTGTGGCCTGAGATTGAGTGTCTCCAAGGATGGGGGCTCACCATTCCTCTGGACATTTACAACTATAGTGCAAAATTTTGCTCTCATGAATGTAAACTTCCTACCACTGTACCAACATCCTGAATATAAGCAGAAACTGCCATCATGCTCAAGAGTCTGGGCAGAGATGCTGAGTGCTGGAAAGCCCAGCATTGCCACCCCAACAGTGAACTAAAAGTGCAGGGAAAGGGAAAACAGCCTTCCCAAACACATCAGTTCAAAAATGTTTTGTGATACTGCATCAGGAATTGTAATCACCAAAGAATTTAATGATCTGGTACAATTTAATTTATTTTTAAGACCTATATGAGAACTAATGTACTAAAGCTTGAGACTATTTTTTAATTTGAAGTGCTCATGCATTTACTCAGAATTATAATAGCCTAAATACTTACCAGCCACTGAAGCTCATTCTCATCAATGGCAGAACATTATAATTTATTATTTTTAATTATAAACACATAGGCTTACAAGTACATAATTTATGCAAATTTAATTTACACGTTCAGAGGATAACATGAATTTTTTAAAGTGATTAATGTTCTTTGACTCTCATGCTGAAAAAGAACCAAGAATTGTTCATTTAGATCCACGACACTGAGTTTAATTATGCTTGCAGAAGTATATGAATATTTTTACATTACGACACTAAAAATAAAATTGTAAGTGCTAAGTATTTTTAACAAGCAGCTACACGTTATTGTTATATTTTCTTTGTAGAACTCTGAGTCAGTGTTGAACTTTCACATTTGTACCATAAATTATTCAACAAGATGTTCGCCATGTAAAAATGACTTTCACCATCAGAGAAATATTCTATTGTCTCATCCAGGCAGGACCATACTGACCTCAAAGCGAGCAATAAACTTTGGTCAAGGTACAGAACTAAAGGCCCAAATGCTGCTGCTTTGTTTAGAATATAGTAATGTGGAGTACTCAAGGCAGTGGCTGTGCAGATAGGTATTGCATGATATGTTCCCCAAGTTTTTTCTCTCATTCATTTATGAATGTTAAAAAGTGAGTGCATAGGATTGCAGTTGTGGTACCGTTTTTCCCAGAAATAAATTGTTCTCTCTGTTGTACATTTTTAGGTTATGTATTATCATGTTCAAGTCTAAGTTATTATGGTAGCAACCATGAAGGCATGGCAATCAAATATTTGCTGAGATCATTTGTGTCAGGCTACGTATAACAGCAATGTAAGTGCTACTGTGATAATCCATCTTTTTGTACATTTAAATAACTTTGGTACCAATATATAAATGACCAGCTATTACTTCTCACCTGTTACTGGTTGAAAGAAATAAATAATATCAGTTTGGTATTTGAAACTATCCAATTCCTTCTTTGCACATCACACGAGTTATAAATCAAGGTTAAAAAAAAACAAAAACAAAAAACAGATTGCAGATGCATCTGTGCTTCAGAAGATCTGAGTTGATAAAGACACAGTAAATCAAATTATTTTTCTCAATATCCATGTTTCATGTCTCCTTAAAGGGAAAGTTTCACTCCTTTAGCAAGACAGAGGTAAATGCTTTTCCACTTAGCACATACACCTGAAAAAGAGTTACAAAGCACCACCATCCAAACGTCCACAATCCAAAGCAAATAAAGGACCAAGAACCTCCAAACCAACCACCATTCAGTTTGTCTAGAGCTGAAGAATATAGATCTGGTGAAAAATGCTAAATGCATTTTTATAATCTGGCCTTAGATATTCATAGGTCCGACCTCATCAGACCAATATTGTTGTAAAATATCCAGCCCACTGCTACAGTTCTTTTTTCCCCTTATATGTTCCTAATAATGGTTACTGCCAAGTAAGAGATAATTTGGTGCCAGTAGTGACTTATTTAAAAGATAAAAGGAAACGAAAGGGAAGAGAGAAATCTACAAAGGTTTTAACCTCTCACAAAAACGTGTGAAAACATGAAAAAGAAACAGAAGTACCAAGAAAATACTATAAAATAGCAGCACTTCACACTGCTAACTTTCATAGACACTATACCACGGTGCTATCAGTGGTCTTTCTGTGAGAATATATTAGATATAATGTCTAAGATGTCTGGAAATTGTTACAGCAGTAGAGCATTTAATTTTGAACTGAATGATTCAAGTAAAAGTGGGATGCAGTGATGCAGAGTTTTTGTCTGTTTTCTTTTATTATAAATGTGAAGTTACTGAACCGCATCAAAATAATTGTAATTACTTCAAGTAACATTTATTCTTTGAACATTTAAAGACTATAAAAAGCTCAGGAATAAAGTCTTGGAATACTAAGTAATGAAGACATTGGAGAATATGTTTATGGGTTAGTAAATCTGCATAAACATTATTATTGCATATGACTTCTGAATTCAAGTAATAACAACCAAACAAAACAATATTTCTTTTCCTACAGTAACACACGATATGAACAATTTTGTACAGTCTGTAAATCAATATAAATGTCTTCTTAAAGCCAAACAAACGCGTTGAGGGGGACTAGTGAATGTTGGAGGAAGACAGCAGAGGATTAATCAATAAGAAAATTGATAGGCAGGTAGGTAGATAGGTAAATTAATGGTGCATAGACACTGGATCTCATTTATAAAATGCGTCAACGTAGTCAAATATAACCAGTGAAGCTGTCCTAATAACTACAGATAAAAGAAGCAATACCAGGCTTGCTAATATAGCACATTTCTGCAACCTTGAGCGAGTCACACAGTGTTTAATGCATTCTGTTCATTTCTCTCAGAAATGAACGGTTGTTCACATTTGTATGAACAGCATGCATAAAAATCTAATTATGCACAACCAAGACAGCTGCCCTGTCCGTATTTTCTTCTTAATCTAAAAATGCAATTGCTCCATTTATGAAGATGCAAAAATACTGAAGAAGAGCAACCTGTCTAGTTATAAATGGTTTACATGTTTTGAAAGAACACGAGCTTCCTTGACCTGCATACAGCATTACTGGCATAAATGAGAAAAGAGATCCAGCTGGGTCCCACTGTTTCTAACATTTTCCACTTATGGTTCAAACAGTAGAAAGAACATTAGCTTAGATTGAATCTGACATTTTCCAAGACAAAGTGAATGGACCTTTCATTCAAGCACAGCTTTATAAAATGTTATAAGTAACTTTGCAATCCTGAGTTTGGAAGATGAGAAATTTCACATTCTACCCCACAACATTAGCATTTAACTGACCTGTTTCTCACGTAACTCAGCTGTTCTGAGAAACAGTCAGTGATAGCCCACGATTGGCTCTTCCTAACCAGATGAATGCCAAGTGCCTGAAAAAATAGAAAAATAAAAAATAACCTATATAGAAAGTACAGCAGTTAGCAGAGATGAAAAAAGAACTCGAATACCAGAACAGCATAGATAGCTTAGGTATAAAATAAAGGTAATTGAATGATTTATTTCAGATCTCTCATTCAACTTTGTACGTAGATGATCTCTGAGACAGGAACACCATATAAGCGTCATAAGTGAGTCTGTTATAATACTACCCAGTTGTGGCAACCACAGTTGAAAAAGTGGGTGACGGGGAGAGAAAGAGAATGGGAAAAAAAGAGAGGGAATTTAAGTGCTTCTTTTGGCTTGTTTTCTTAGCAAGTTTCTGCAATCAGAATGACACTATAAATTTTGTGATTGCAAAAGCTCTTCTTTCTCACCAAAGCAGATTTCTTGGAAACAAAAAAAAGTTTGTTTTCTGTTCTCCACACAGTTTCAAAAGGTTTTGCTGGTCTGGACGACCAGTGATAACAACAGAAGGCACACAAAGGCACAGGGGAACAACTAGTTGCAGCCCATGTTCCCTTCTTACTCTACAACTGCAATTATTACATTTAAGAAAATGACAAAAAAAAAAAACGCATTTATTGTGGTCTTTAGTAAGGCTTTAGTAGGCTTTTTTTTATTATTATTTATTTGTGCTAATGAAGTTTACTACAGATTGTCAAAATGAACAGGTAAACTTCACGGCCTAAATGAGATCTTCATTAAATATTCAGACCTGTAAAAGCTATAATTCACTTAGGATCCTTTTGAAGCTCTCTTCCTGCCTTTAAGTTACACGTTCAGGTACA
This sequence comes from Callipepla californica brunnescens, assembly GCA_023055505.1. NCBI lineage: Eukaryota > Metazoa > Chordata > Aves > Galliformes > Odontophoridae > Callipepla > Callipepla californica. The sequence goes on from JALIRH010000040.1 coordinate 3,993,730, forward strand.
TACATAAATACATAGAGAGCACTCATGAGCACTCAGCAAGCATGACTTGAAACAAAGTCCATCTATCAGCTGTCTCAGTTTTGGTAGCTTTGAGAGCACAGTCCCAAAAAATCATGGGGTATTCATAATGCAAGTGATATGCAACCAATATCAAACCAGACTCCAAATAAGAAAACTCTTGACTGATGGCTTTCAAGGAGAACACTTAAAGGTGCCAAGTAACTGCTAAAGATACTTCATCTCCCACTTAAACCTGTTACACAATCACACTTTTTTTCCCTAACATAGTGCTAAAATCGCCTGGATCAAGAGAGGAAGATGCTGGTCTCCACTAGAGAGTCCTCTTCAGGACTAAAACTGCTGCTGGGATGATAAAGGAAGCTTCCCCTACTAACACTGCAAGTAAAGCAAAGGTTTCCTTTACCAGAATTAATAAAAACCTTTTGGCAGCTATATATTTCATTCCCATGCAATCAAGGAAAAAGAAAGAAAAGAAAAAAAAGGCTTTAAAAGGGATTTCAAATGAAGCATTAATAACCACATAAAAAAGAAGGAAGATTTAAGACAGATCCCAACCCTGTTCAAGAAAAAAAAAATAAAACAAAAAGACAAATGGCAGTAAGGAATTATAGCATTTTATACAAGAGCTAAAGGATGAACTAATCTGGTTCAAGCTTTTTCAACTAGATACATTACAGCCACAATATACAGTCAAACATTGTTAATTGATGAGGTAGGGGAAATAAAACCCAGCACTGTTAAACATTCCAAAAAGACTTAACAGCATCACATTGAGTGACACAACAATAGATCCAATTTAGTTTAATTTATAAAAGAAAAAACCCACGGTTATATCAAACAAGAATCTGCAGTAAATGAAGCATCACAGATTGTGAAAACCAATTCAAAGATACATTGGATCCAGTGCAATATTTTAAACTGGCATCCTCTGGTATCCTAGATACTAAAAATAGCAGTTTCTTACATTAAGTCATTTGTTGGGAAAAGCTCTTTGGAAGCAACAGAGAAAACAAAAATAGTTTTTAAAATCCATCAAATTAACAAAGCTGGGAGTTCAGATTTTAAACCCTTGTTAATCTGTGTGCATTGTATTTTTATCATTAGGGCAGTGTGCTTAGATTTATTCTGTTAGCAATGACAGGTATGTACTCAACCTTGGGAAGCTATCTTAAAAGAGGAATGTTATAAATTAGAATAAGATCCCCTGCATGTTCAAACGCCAATTTTTATCACATCATATATATATATATGATAGAAATTGGCATTTGGACATATATATGCTGAGGTTCTCAATGCCTTCTTCACGTCTGTCTTTAATAGACAGACCAGTTATCCTCAGGATACTCCTCACCCTGACCTGGAAGTCTGGGACGAAGCGCATCATACACCCCCTGTGATCCCAGCAGAGACAGTCAGAGACCTGCTCCTCCATCTGAACTGCCACAAGCCCATGGGACCAGATGGGATCCACCCAAGGGTGCTGAGGGAGCTGGCAGAGGTGATTGCCAAGCCGCTTTCTGCCATCTATCAGCATTCCTGGTCATCTGGAGAGGTCCCGCAAGATTGGAGGCTTGCCGACGTGACTCCCATCTACAAGAAAGGCCGTAAGGAAGATCCGGGGAACTACAGGCCTGTCAGCCTGACCTCGGTATCAGGTACTTCAGCAAAGCCTTTGACACGGTCTCCCACAGTATTCTCCTGCAGAAGCTGGCAGCCCGTGGTGTGGACAGGTTCACTCTTCTCTGGGTTGAGAATTGGCTAGAGGGCAGTGCCCAGCGGGTAGTGGTTAATGGAGTTAAGTCCAGCTGGCGTCCTGTCACGAGTGGTGTCCCCCAGGGGTCGGTATTGGGGCCCGTCTTGTTTAATATCTTTATTGATGACCTGGATGAGGGGATTGAGTGTACCCTCAGTAAGTTTGCGGATGACACCAAGTTGGGAGGATGTGTCGATCTGCCTGAGGGTAGGGAGGCCCTTCAGCGGGATCTGGATAGGCTGAACAGCTGGGCTGAGGTCAATGGGATGAGGTTCAATAAGGCCAAGTGCCGGGTCCTGCACTTTGGCCACAATAACCCCATGCAATGCTATAGGCTTGGGGCAGAATGGCTTGAGGAGTGTAGAGAGGAAAAGGACCTGGGGGTGTTGGTTGATGCTCGGCTCAATATGAGCCGGCAGTGTGCCCAGGTGGCCAAGAAGGCCAATGGCATCCTGGCCTGTATTAGGAATAGTGTGGCCAGCAGGAGCAGGGAGGTGATCATCCCCTGTACTCAGCTCTGGTGCGGCCGCACCTCGAGTACTGTGTTCAGTTTTGGGCCCCTCACTACAAGAGAGACATCGAGGCCCTGGAGCATGTTCAGAGAAGGGCAACAAAACTGGTGAGGGGTCTGGAGCACAGGTCTTACGAGGAGCGGCTGAGGGAGCTGGCATTGTTTAGTTTGGGGAAAAAGAGGCTCAGAGGAGACCTCATTGCACTCTACCACTTCCTGAAGGGAGGCTGTGGTAAGAAGGGGGTCGGCCTCTTCTCCCAGGTAACTAATGACAGGACAAGAGGGAATGGCCACAAGTTGTGCCGGGGAAGATTTAGATTAGACTTGAGGAAAATTTTTTTCTCTGAGAGAGTGGTCCGGCACTGGAATGGCCTGCCTAGGGAGGGGGTTGAGGCACCGTCCCTAGCGCTGTTCAAGAAGCGTTTAGATGAGGTGCTGAGGGATTTGATTTAGTAGCTTGGTGGGTAGGGATGGTGGCGTGAGGGTGGTTGGACTAGATGATCTTGTAGGTCCTTTCCAACCTAATAAATCTATGAATCTATTTAACTTCTCATCTTTAATATCCCCTAAAATATTGAAGGAAATGTATTTAAAAAAGTAAATAAACACATGAAAAAACGTAAAGGCTACAGAATGAGACCTGGAACCTACAGTCCGTACAGAGTCCTCTGTCCAGGTCAGCTTCCCTTGAATATAAACGGTTTAAGGAGAAAATAAGAAACTCAGCTAATGGATTTCTTGGCACAGCACATTTGTTTTTCCAGAGTAGCATCATTTTACATTTACATTTCATTAATAATTTTACCCTCAGAGTTCAATTCTAATTAATTAAATGTGAAAAAAGGCCGGGTAACTTTCACCTCTTCACCTGCAGTGTGAATTTAATCCTTTAAAAGCAAGCATGAGCACCAAGCCTAGAATATAATTTTCCTATCAAAAAAAGCTGAACTCAACACAATAGCCCCCAGCTGAAATAGCCCTAGAAGTGCAGGGTGACATTTGAAACCCAGTGCAAGCACCAGGTATGTGTCAGCGGTCTCAACATTTTCTTCTTTTAAATTCTTTTCATTAATATTATTTGCTTTTAGAAGCATAGGAAGTTTCCAAGACAACAAGCCTCGACTACTTCGTTTTCTGAAAAGGTTTTCATCCCTGACAAAAGCATTCATAATGTTCCATGATAATTTGTAGTTAAACAGTTTGCAGTTCTTTTCAATCTTCATTTATAAAATAGCAGCGTTAAAGTTTTCCATTCCTTACTCCTAGTTTGTATTCATCCTTTTCAATTGGAAAGGCAAAGTTAGGATTGTTTCTTTCTAACGAGCCCATGCTGTGGCAGCATCCTTAGCAGGTACTTTCAGTTTATTGTAGGAGCCACTGACAGCAGCCATCAGTGTGTGAAGCAAAGATTATAAAACAGCTTGTCAATAAACTTCATCCTGCAGAAGACTTGGATATTTGAACACTTCTCTTTATACAAGACAGTGCAAATCAGCTGCAGAGATCTTTCAAAATAACAACACTGCTTGTATCTGAGGCATATGCGAGCTAGTGTACTGTAACACGGACAAATTGTGACTTTCTAGGGAACTGTTAGGCAAGAGTCAGATTCTGAAGAACTGTGATAACAGTAAATTATCCTCTGGATCTGTTCACAGGCCTACATGCAATATTCCAACAGCAGCTTTTAAGAGCTGGAGAAGACTTCAGGGAGACCTCACTGTGGCCTTTCAGTACCTGAAGCAAGCTTACAAGCAGGAGAGGGGAACGACTCTTACATGGGCTGATAGTATAAGAACAAGAGGGAATGGTTTTAAACTAAAAGAGAGGAGGTTTATGGTAAATATTAGGAAGAAACTTGTTACTCAGAGGGTAGTGTGGCACAGGAACAGGCTGCCCAGAGAAATTGTGGATATCCCATCTCTGGAGGTGCTCAAGGGCACTGCAGTGGGGCTGGAACTAAATGATCTTTAGGGTCTTCTCCAACCCAAGGCAGCATTTCATGAACTGCAGGAGAGTGGTGGGAAAAATCTGTTTGTTTATTCATCTTCTCTAGTTGTATGTACAAGACACTCTCTTTTTCCTCTGTTTTTGATGGAAAAGATGTGAATTACTCAGACATACCTTCTCAGCAGAATCCAACAAGAACTTTAAGAAATAACGCCTTTATTCCAGAAGCCTGAGGCTCCAACTGGAATCAGCACTTGGTGAAAGTGAAGCTGGGGCAGACAGGCTGCCCCTTCTGAATTTAAATGCAGCACTGAGTGAAGAAGTGATTTCATTATTACTGTATTCAACAATCTGAAGTGAAGTTTGCTTCCAAGTTGTTGCCCTTGTCTCTATAAAAAAAGCCCTTGGACTTAGCAAGTAGCACTTGCTCTTCAGATTCTTTTGTTGCTGAAAAGAGCTATTCCACTGAACTGGGGCCAGGTGAGCAGAATGGTTTCTTGCCTTCAAGGTGGTTAACCTTTTTATTTCACAGATCTGGGCTGTAACACTGACAAGCATTTTAAATTCAGATACAGAACATAGCAGATTAGGGGGAAGCTTGAATCTGGTGGATGAAGGACAATGGAACAGCTGAAGGCAGGCAAATGGGCAACCATCACTTAGTGCCAGCTGTGAGCTCTGCTAGCAAGGTGTTTTTGTGATAACAATATCTGCAGCGTTTTACTTCAGAAGGTCTTTAAAAGGAGGCTACGGCTTTGTCACCAGCATGACCTATGAAGTTCAGTTACCAGAGAAAACAAGAGGTGTGCTTTCTACAGTGTCTTTATAGAGCTGGTATTTCAAGCTTAAATGTTCCATACACTTTTCTTGCATTTGGCACTATCTAGTCCTCTTCGTGCAATTTCCTGGGCATCAAAGCTTACCTAATTCTCCAATGTAGCATGCAATTCCTCATGTGCACCGGGGAAGGAGATGATGTTGTAATGTTGTACGAGCACACTCATCTGCTTCCAGGGTGTTTTTGCCTGAGCATGCCATCTTTGAAATGTCACTAAGCTGCTTACCTTTAAAGAAATATACGTGCTATGACTCAAAATCGGGGTCTTGTAAATACAGCTAACTAGGTTATAGCATAATTGTGCACAGCAGAGAAAGAAGCAGGATTCTATGATCTCAAAGGGCCTTTACAGGGCAACATTTCTGTTGTTCAAAGAAGTCAATAATGCTGCAAGCATTTTATTCCTGATACATCTCTAAACGTTTACCTACAGGAATGTTCCTTTTCTTGCAGCCACCTCACTTTGACATTTCTGCACAATGCATCTAAGATAAATTTCTGCTTACTTTCAGCATTCTTCTGCTGTTGCTCAAGGTCACAATCGCAGAAAACATACTTCAGTTCACATTTCAACATCCGTGAATCTGACAGAAACAGCCTTGGTACATAACCCTACTTCAGCGTGAACCATATTTCAATAAATAGTGCTTTAAATCTCCTTTAAACAACATCACAGGATTGTAGGGGTTGGAAGGGACCTCTAGAGATCATCGAGTCCAACCTCCCTGCCAAAGCAGCTCCCCAGTCCAGGTTGCACAGGTAGGTGTCCAGGCAGGTCTGGAACATCTCCAGAGAAGGAAACTCCACCACCTCCCAGGGCAGCCTGTGCCAGTGCTCCATTACGTTGTTTTTTATTGATAGAGCCCATGAAGGCAATCCCCAGTCAAAGAAATTCTTCAGAAACAGCAAAATGAAAATAAGTCTGGCTTCTATAAAATGTTCGCTTATAAATCAGTTGCGAAATTTTTTCCATGCTGAGAAGAGTTTCTTTGAGCTAGGACCAAGGCAACAGAATGAATTCCCTTATTACAGATTAGACAACACAAACCACATTCCAAATGCAAGGCTCATTCCCTTGATTTGATACCTCCTACAAAATGCCAGCCACAGATACATAACACAAAATGCCTGCCAAAAGCAACCAGAAAACCAAAACCTGTTCTCAAAACTGGCCATTTCACTCTACTTTCCACTCGCAAGAAAGGAAAAAAGAGCAACAATAAAATGCATGGTCGGATTCAAGCCCTGTTACTCAATGACTATTAAGGATATTTGATTTTCTTACAGAATAAGGAATGATACAGAATACAATAAGGAATAGAACAGGAATAGGATCTATAAAAACAGAGGAGAGGTGAAAGATTTCCCTATAATTCCCATGCAGTTAATAGAGCTTAGAGTGATGGCTTTTAATCGTTTCTCATTCTGTTGTTTATTTTTGTCTTCAAGCCATTTAGGAGCAATAAAACTTCAGTAAGAGCTAAGGCTTTCCACGTAATTAACATTTCATACGTAACTTTTCCCTACCAGGGAGCTTCTCTCCAAGTCAGAGGAGTCACACAGCACACAATAAACACCCTACTAAGCACTTGTAATTGAGAGCTGGAAAATTGTATCCCAAAATACATTCTTCAGTTCCGTGGACATTTCCCACTGTGGTATACTTAGGTTACAGAAACGTTGTTGGGGTCTGTAATGCTATAATGGCAATAGTGGCAGCAAATGAGAACAACACTAACACAGTAGGCATGCATGCAGAAAAACGGAAGAAAAACTGCTTACCTTTGGCAGGCCTCAGGTAGGTTGAGATATCCAGCCAGACAACATTTAACTCCACTGCCAACCCTTAAATGAGAGCTGGGAAGGGGTGGATCCTGGTTCCAGCCCTTCCAGTCACTCAAGTACGCTGCATGCACCTGTGCACCCCAGGGTTGGCCCTGCCTTCCCACCAGGTGCTCCATCACTGCTTCAAACCGTGACTGAGCATTTCTCCTGCAGTGTCCTGTTTGCACAGGCTAAAACAGCTGACCCATAATCCAGGGTAAACAAATAACATCATTCTTTCACATAATTCAGTACATGGAACCTGCAGTTTTGCCATTAATGAAATAAAGATCAGAGTTCCTCATAAGGTTAAAAATGGTGTACAAATAAACCATGCTTAAGGATAATAACACTCCACAAAAATAGGTAACAGCATTTTTATTTCAGGTCAGGCTTGTAATGGAAGGTTTGAAATGTGGCTATTTTAAAGCAACCCGAGTAATGGTAATACACTGAGGGCTAATATTTCTTTGTTCATGTTTATCAAGTACACAAGTGTGACATCTGAAGGCTTTTTAACAGATGAAATATTGCCATTTGTGTGAACAATTGGAGTTAAAAAATTACATTTCTCCTTCCCCTAGTAGAAGCTACAATTCCTGGTGGAAAAAAAAAAAAAAAGAAAAAGAAAAAGAAATAGCCAGAGGTTTCCCTAGGGAGATGTAAGGAAATAAAAGAAAGTGATATAGTTTGCTTTCTGCTCACGCCCAAAGTCCTTTTATATTTCTTTCACTCAGGAACAGAAACTCACAGCAGGTCTTCTTCTAAAATCACCAGGTGAAATTTAGCAGGATCACTTTTCTTGGACTAGCCCATGTGGAGAGCTGATTGCTAACCCCAGCACGCCTTCTCCAAAACAGGTGGCAAAATTCATTAGCATTCACTTTTCCTAACACTGCCCTTCAGCAGCGAGTTCACTGGCTTGAGCCTACAACTAACCCACAAATCAATTACTCATCTGTCACATCTGAGCTCGCACTGCACTCCATCCTTAAAGCCTCATTGTTTTCAAAGACCTCCTATGGATTACTAAATTTGACGTGCAACAAAAAAGCAGAAGAAAGAGGTTGTTTTGTTTTGGTTGAGCATATAAAAAAATATAGGGACATTTTTAAAAGAGAGTTTGGCAGTGATGCACTTGCTTCTACGGAATTAGACTAAAAAGATTACTTGGGAGCTTATGGCTGAAACAAATTGCCTGCCCCTTGTGTAAGGAGTTGTAAAGAATAAAGAGAAGTGGATAAATCACAATTGTGCAATTGCACTCCACAAGCATTTTCATCAGTCTACATCAACCACTTGATATCTGCAAAAAACATCAAGGTCTACTTGGCTAAGAAAAAGCCACAATACATTATGATACTTGTGGGGTAATTTGAAGGAAAAGGTGGCCCAGGAATAGCATGGAGAATCAGGACAAGAGATCTAGATAGCAGTAAAACAGATGGCTGGGGAAGCACTGCAAATTGTAACTAAAACTTGTATGTAATGTATATGGATGTGTGTAGAAAATATGTCTATGTATTACATCAATTTCTGTATATAGTATATACATTAACACAGAAATACAGAAAAATATATGTTGCTATGTCTATAGAAATCATGTATACTGTAAGTCAGACAAAGAAATGAATAAAAAGAAATAACGCAAAACTAAAATCTGATGGAACACCATCAGGTCACGGATTAGAAGACAAAAATAAATAAAAATAAATAAATAAGAAAGCACTGATTGAGTATCTCAGATGAAAGTCAGTTACCTGGAAAACAGCATAGGTTTCCAAAAAAGAAGGTGTTTTCTTTCCTCTTGTATTTTCTCATACTTTAACATACAATTGGATTTTTAAACAGTCACCAATCTTCCTGCTTCTCCAAAGTTCTTTGTACCTGCGTCATTGGGTAAAAATAGTAAGGTCACCATTTTCACATTCTGTGAAAAGTCTGCAGCTGAACAGATAGAATATTTTGCTTCTCAAACACCAATTTAAAGTCCCTCAGAGCATTTCTGGGTCATAAAAATCCTATATGGTTTATTACCTGACCTCTCTGGCTGTCTTCCCTGCTTTGTAGAGTAGCTATATAAATGTTGATGGGCGAGTTACCAGTTCCTTGCTCTGCATTTCTTCTTAGACTTTTTTTTTCCCCAGGATCTACAACTTCTCTGTGCAGAAACTCTCTAAAAATTTCCATAATCTTGACCTACACGAGCTGTACTTTGCTACCACTTACCATTATTGTCCTACTTCAGTGGTGTTCATATCTGAGTAGCCTGCCAGCAGTGTTCTGTCAGATAACTTTTTCTTTTAACATCAACATGCAGTAAAGAAACACAGTATAATACCATACTTTTCTGCATACATCTTTTTCATTAACAAGAAGCTAGTGCCTGAAATATTCCAGTGCTTTGTAATCAAAAATACTCCTGGCATCATTTGTGCCTCAGACTCCAAGCTGAAACATTCATTCAAGTTATTAATAGAGGTTGCTGGTATTTTGTAGATACAGCTGTTTTCATCCCAACTTTGAACTTGTTATAAAGACAAAATAACAGCATATTCAAACTTATTGAAAGCTGTGATTTTTTCTTTTCAGTATTCTGTTTCTTTCAATAACCCGCTGCTTGAAAGAGTCAGATAAACTCCTTCAGTCTCTGTCCAGCCTGTTCTTTCCACGGTGCATGGTAACTGACTGTGAGGATCTGAAAGAAGAAGCGAAGCAGGAAGGAGAACATCACTCCTAGTGAGCTGGAGGCAAAGGGTGACCATTGGTGGAGTAAGAGAAGGGGAGAATCAAGTACAACTACCAGCCCATGTAGGGACATATGCCAGGAATTGAGGGAGGTGAAAGCAGGAGGCTGATACATCCTGATGTGAAGGAGGAAGGAAAAATTGAAACTGTGCTATAAAAAATTAAAGAGGAGACAGGCGTATGTGATGGATTAGAACTACTAACACCACTCATTCATATCAATACTACCTGAAAAAATAATCACACACAAAAAACAAAACAAAAAAAAAACCAAAACATTTCCCTTATTTTACTTACCATGCCAACGCTTTCTCCAGGTAACAAAATATATTCCAAGGCTATAAAACTATACAGAATCAAGTACTTGTGAGCCTAGGGCACAAGTGGGTCATACTCTGGTGCACTTATAGCACACAGATCCTATTCAGAATATTAAGGAGAAGTCTAAATAGGACCTTTGCTTACATCAAAATGAAAAACTACCAGGTTCTAAAGAGACAAACTCATGTTTTTGGCTATTACCACCAGCAGTCAGGTTTATAAATAGTTGTACTCAAACCATAGCTATACGACTTCAGTAGGAACAGAGTGAACCTGAATTTAACTCTTATGTTAAAGTATAATTCAGGTCGAAGCCTTAGTCAACCTTGAGCCTGCTTGCTCAAGTTGGGAAGACATAGGAGAATGTAGGATAAAAGAGAACGGCTATGAATAAATAACCTTGTTTCTATTTCTGCATACATGACACTGGTCAGGGAGTAACACAGATATTAAAGATTATAAATATAGAACCGTTTGAGTTGGAAGGAACATTAAAGGTCATTTAGCTAAACTCCCCTGCGATGAACAGGGACATCCACAGCTAGATTTGCTGGCTCGTGTTCAGCACACCATCCACCAGTACCCTCAAACCCTTCTCAGCAGTGTCGTGCTCCATTCTTACATTCTTCAGCTTGTTCTGACAGTAGGGGGTTGCTGAGGTGCAAGACCTTGCACTTAAATTTGTTGAACCTCATGAGGTTCACCCGGGCCCACTGCATGAGCCTGTCTACATCTCTCTGAGCAGTATCCCACCCCTTGGGCATGTTGACTGCACCCCACAGCTTGGTGCCACCCACAAACCTGCTGAGGGAGCACTCAACAAGATGCTAAAGAGCACTGGTCCCAGTACTGATCCCTGAGGGACACCTCTCATCATTCATCTCCAACCACACACTGAGCCATTAACCACCGCTCTCTGGGTATAGAAGATCAGCTCTTAATAGGATATTTACTTTCACGTATTAGAAAAATAACATCAATCATCAGCAATTTAAACACTTAATTGTGTCTTATAGAAAAAAGAAAATGTTGATATTACCACTCTCTGCTAATTACTGTGTCATATACTGAAAATAGCAATCTGTGGTATACTTCAAAGATGCAGTTCAAGGCTGCATACAACCACAAATTATCCTACCTTGGATATGAAAGAAATTGCAGGTGTGGCAAAAGAGCATTCAAAGCATCCTCCACAAACGTGCTCAGGAAAAAGCGCTTGAGATCTAAACTGATCCTGAAATTAAGCAATAACTTTAAAAGCTGACCCACTTCTGAAACAGATGTTTCTGTTTAAAGTAAGCTGTCTTTTATATCCGTCCATTGCAACAGAACACTACATAATAAGGAAGAAAACTACCTTAACAAAGAGAGGTGCTATTAAACCATTTTTGAACACTTTAGCTTCAAGTAAAAAAAAAAAAACATTGATTTGTTTTCTCACTGTGTGACACATCAAGAAAGCTGGGATAACACACACAGAGGATAAGCACAGTCATTAGCAGTACTTCTTATCCATGCACGCTGTTATAGAAATAATAGAGCTTTTGATTGATTTAGATGCATTTAGTTGTAGAAGAACACTTTACTTTGTTTGCTGCTAAGAAGCAGTGACTGTTCACGGCACCACTGGAGAACATGGTTGAGATGAACACATGACTAATACCTAGTGGTTGTTGACACAACTCCTCCTTTCAGAAAGACGTGCTTTTGTTGAGAAAAGAGCCCTGTGCTATCGTAAATTCGCTTTGCACTTTTATTGCTATTATTACCCTTAGCTAGTTGCAATTCAGCCTAACAAATGCCTATGAGTGATAGCTAAGGAAACAATAAGCCTTGTTTTCTGTCAGGTGCACTTAGCCAAACAGAAAACATGAAATCTTTACACAGGGATGAAAGATACCTAGCCAGAACAGATTATTAAAATGTTTTCAATGAAATAATGGCCCAAACAAGCTTGTCCAGAGAACACAACAGCACCTACTGGGACTCAATGCATTCAACTTCTAGACCACCGATACAGTTCACATCAGTCACCATCGTACTTGAACACAATTGCTGCCATGCCACTAACAGTTTAGTTATCATCTTTCCATGTAAAAACTTCATCACAATTAAAAACACAGGAGGAGCAGACCAAAGAAATACCGTTCTAAAATTAATTGGTGGCTATTGCATCATTGATATCCTCCAAATCCACATATTCTCACTACAGTGCCCCAGGGACAATCTATTGAAAATCAGACTACTAGCTTTATGAATAAAAGTGTATAAGAACGTAACAGTTCAGACTTTCACTTTATTTCATCAATTTTCAATTCCATGACATTCCAGTTGACATGAAAATTAAGCATCTGCTTAGTGCAAGAGAACACAAAATAAGTAAATAAAAAGAAAACAGAATCACCCAGGCTCTCTCTCACACATGTATTTATTCTTTCCTTGTTTTTTTGCCATGGCCATTTTGGAATAAATTTTCATTGACCTACTTCTACATCTCACATGCACGTGGTACAGCTTCAGTAAAATATTACAGCAGGAAGAAAGATGAAGAGATCTGATGACCTATCTAGTCTGCTGTCTTCACAAACTAAATTAACTTCCAATTTTTCATCTTTTTAATGTTATTTACTTAAAGTCTAGGAACACTCACAACATTCATGTCTTCTGTGATCAGTGCTGCAGATCCCAAACATGGAACAAGAGTAGAATATGTAATAGAAGCCTGCAATGCAGATAAGAGGTACTCAATGCACGTCAGAGAAGTTTACCTTAGAGAAATAATATAGATGTTATCACTGGGCTTCCATTCACATCTACTAGCCTCACTTTTCATTCTAATAAAAGAACTAATTGGTTCTTCTGCTAAATTAATGCAATTGCCTTATAGGTAAATCTTTATTTTTTTTTAATATTTTCAATTTATTGCATAATTGTATTCTAACTTTCTAAATCTATCTTTTCCATACTGCATGAAAGTCTGAGGACATCTCTCACCGAAATTAGATTCCCTACTTCTGTGGCATAAATTAGCTAATGAACTGGAAAATAAAAGATCAATTCAAACATGGTGCTGCACACAAACAGGAGGATGGAAAGTTATGGAAAGGGAATCTTGATCTTTACAATGCTTTCACTACTTCCAATTGCAATAAGCAATAAAAGCATAAGAAACAAGAAAAGCTACAGCATAAAGAAAATCAGAAAGAAGTATTTTGGATATGAGTCAATAAAAGCAGAAAAAATAACAAGAAACAAAATCTTTATTCATACCTAGAGGTTGATTCCAGTGCTATTTCTTTTCATATAGCAAAGAATAAGATAACTTGTAATGAAAACAAACTCTTGAGTATTTTCAATGACTTCTTTCATTTCTTAAACTTTACAGGAAAAATCATTACCAAGATCAATTATTAAATTGTTTTAAGCTTTCCCTGATGTCAGGAGAGTTTTTTGGTCTGATACTGCAGGTGTGATCTGTGACTTTCAAGCATTATGTGCATAGGTAAATAACTTAAAATACTTTTGTGCGTGTGTGGTTGGTCTTTTTAGTGTGTGTGTGGGTGGGGGGGAAGCAAGAGATATTTCTTTAATTAGATTATGTTCATACTAAAATACTTGGCTGCCTTTAGTCATGGCTAATAACCTGATTTGGTGACATATGGACATATTTACCAACAACTACAACATTACACAGGCCAGAATGAGTCTAAGCAGGCAGGTTCCCCAGTGGCTAAGCAAAGACAAATTCATGAAGCATCAGGTGAGATGCCATCTGGAAGCCAGAGAAGAACAGTTTAGATGCTCTTCTGATCTACCTTTCAAGATTTTCCATCACTGCTTCCCAGACATGATGACAACTGGAACACATTTCTGTCAGTTCCTTGGCAAAACATCTTACAGCTAGCGGTGCACAAGAGGATGAACACATCACATCCGAGGCCAGCAGGCAGCACCCCAGGGGAAAACATCATAGATGAAGGGACAAAGCTTGCTTCCCAGCTGCACAATGACCAAGTGTCTTATAAAGCGTGTGCCTCAAGATTTCCACAGTAGAAATAGAATTTCCAAAAAGAGAATGCCTGAGAACACATTCCCAAGTTAATCTGTCTTCCTCAAGGAAGACAGCATTTTACAAGCAAAAATAGTTTTGCTAACCTAGTAGGTGCTACCAGAATCCATTGCCATGGTCTGCACCTGAGGTGCTACCACTTAAATTTAATTGGGAGTGAAGGGGGCCATGTACGCTCCCCCCAAAAAATCAAAATTAAAGCCCACAGAAATTATTCAATGCTTTTTAAAAACCAAAAGCTTCTCGGCTTGGCTCTTAGAAAGCTGCTAGATGAGGCATGCAAGTAATGGAAGATTTACAGAGTTTTGCACCAGTATTTAAGGCATGCACATATAGTGTGTGTTAATAACAAAAGGATAATTGCAGTTCAGTACTGAAAGAAAATGTTTGCCCAAGCAGTAAAAACCCTCCTAGGGGCCCTGTTTTTTAGTTTAACATCACCTGTAATAGATAAATTCACAAGATATGGCTGAAGCATTTTCTAAATCCTTTGAGGAATTATTAATAATTTCTTTCTACTTATTAACCATCATTTAATTAAGCAGCAATTAATTAAATAGCAGACATTTTCATGCAGAATTTACACTCGGTGAATTCTCCCAGGACTGTCTAAGCCTCACAAATGTATTGAACCAAACAGCCTGAAAAGCCACGTAAACAAGCTTAGCATTTAAAATAGACAATTAAGTTTTTAAGCTCATTTAAACATTCACCATTCAGAAAGTTCAAAGTTTCCTGAACAGTGCTATGCAGTGAAGAATTAAAACTGGTTTATGTCAAGAAAACAAAATAGTACAGAGGGTGACAAAAAGATGCATCGTGAAATTTTATCTGATTAAAGTATAAAAATAGAATTCATACTTTACTTTTCACATGCACTTTATCCCAGCTGATAGATACTACCTATCTTTAAATAAACGTGCCCAATCTTATTTAGTAATAGATTATTTTCTCCGAAATGTTTGCAAATAATTCGAAAAGCTATTTTTAAAAAGAATAGTTTTGTATGCTTCAAAGCAATTGTCAGTCTCGGACTGACAAAGACACATTTTCATGTATTTTTTTTTTAAGCAGAGGATTCTGATCCTTCCCATAAAATAAATTTATATCTATTAACCACCTTAGTAAGATAACTGGTGACTGTGTTGTATTAAATGCATTGCTAAAGCAAATACCCCCACAGATCTGTCAGTAGTTATTTTTAAATCAGGAAATGGCACCAACATAAGCAAGGTATTTTAAAGTCCTGCAGCCTTTCAGGAACAAAGTTTGCAAGGTGAATATCACAGTTTTCTCAACAGATTGCATAGAAAGAAAAAAAAAAAAAAAACACCCCAATTTTATCATTTCTTGAGACTCAACTACACATTTTGGAACTGAGTTCATGATGTTACAAATGAGAACTCTTCATTTGCCTCCTTACTTGGAGACACAGGAAGTAATAAGAATTTTATCTGCCTGATTTTACACTGATAAATAAGTAAACTAAAAATTGACAGGAAAGAGTAGTGAAAGAAAAAAAGCAGTGAGCTATGCAATTCCCTACGTCATGGAACTCAGCATTAAAAGAGATTTTTTGCCAAAAGAAAAAAAAGAAACACCACACTGTCACACACACAAGATACTCTGCTGCACTTTATGTGCACACTACTACAACACACCTTAAACTTCTATTTCTGGACTACTTTATAACATTAATTTTATGACTGAAGCTAAGATTAGAGCCCAGCCTTCAGCAGACTTTCACCAACAGAAATGACTGCATGTTAACTCGGAGACCATTAGAGTAGCCTGAATACTATATCATTAAAAATAATTAACACCACGAATATTGTAGCTATTATCCAGCAAAAATATCAGAATGTGATAAAAAAAATAATGAAGCAAAGATGTGAGTCACCCTGAACTGTTCTTTATGTGCAGAAAATACATTACCTTCAGGAAAGGTATATACATAAAAGTGTGCAACACTTGTATTTCTCTTCTATACTAGGATTTGGCTGAAATGCAGACTTCTAGTTTTCAAAAGCTCTGAAAAAATGACATCCTACTGAGAAAGCAGCATGACATTACAGTCATATATCAACTGATACACACTGCAGAAATCTATAGAAGAAACATAGATACAGCTGACAGTAATGAAGAGGTGCACAGTCTCAGTCATCTGAAGGTAGGGTGTATTCAGCCAAAGATCCAAGAAATAACATGCACTTGAAGTGTGCAGCAAGAGTGTCAG